>OZ007597.1:127706992-129061242 GCA_963931845.1 Maratus michaelseni
TATCACTCCTCTTAATTTGTCTGTCGAGTTTTGGAACACCCTGTATTGTAGAAGTAAATAGAAGTAGATTGCTATTAATATAATTTACATTTGAATAAAAACTAATACTCCAAAAATGCTGTCATACACTTCAAAAAACACCTTTTGGCTAAAAATCAAATTGTTTGGCGACAAAAGTAAAATCACAAACAAAAGATAAATCGCCAAATATTGTTTCAATAATAATCTTCTACATTAAATAATTTTTAAGCGTTATGAACATTCCCAATTAAGTTTAAATTAAACATTTTCGTAGTATAATATTATCTCTCAACAAAACTGTTTTTTACCTTTCCTTACTTTTTAAAAAATAATAAAATTAATAACAGTTTATTCAAATTAAAGTCATACTGTAAGTTATTTGTAACGGTTTATTCTTTTGTTTTGCGATATGTATAGCCGTTTCAACTCTTTCACCAACGATAATGGTCGCCAAAAAATTAGCAATGGTAACCTTTTCGGCCAAAAAAGCAGAAATTTTCATCATAATTCTATAACTAATCTACGTAGAACGTTGTGTTATATACTAAAGCCTTCCCTGAAAAATTATCTATCGAACAGTGCAAGTTCCATCAAAATCCATTCAGCGGAACTCGAGTTATAAAGGAACGGAACGAAATTTCCGTTTGTGTTTTATATATAGATGTATACCACGTTTACCGGTCTATATGACGCGCCACCAAATTTGACATATTTTTTAAAGGAAAAAACAAGAAAGCAAAGGAAACACAATACCTAATTTAAAAATAAAAAAATTTATAGCAAAATTCTGCAATATCTTATAACAATATACTATAATTATTCATTTAATAATCAATGCAAATATACACTATATACTAATAACTAAATGTGATCCTAATATAAAAAAAAAATTACCATGGAATTTCCAAAAAGTATGGCACCGCTATTTTAGATAGGAATATTTCTTCTATTTAATATTTAAATCACAGAACTTAAAATAGTCTTATTTATTCGTAGTATTTAAAATCTATCGCATCCTGCTTATAAGATGGGGCTGCACTTTTGGGAAATAATACTACTATTTTATTTCCAACCAAAAAACTAGTCGGATGTGCCAATCCCAAAACTTTCTTCTATCTCACACAGGCTTCGTATATACTAAAAGCGAATCAGCACCAATTTATGTCAAGGTCTAACTGAATCTAAAGTTTAATTAAATTCCGTGCATTAGTTCTTGCGATAGGACTATCGCCAAAATTGTGTAAATCTTGAAAAATGCAGCATAGCAGTGCCACCTGTTAGGAGATTTACACCAAAAACTAACCAACAACAACCTATGTCAACGTCTAACTGAATCAGAAGCTTAATGAACATCCGTGCATTAGTTCTTGGGATATAATTAACGTGCAAATCATGAAAAAAGTAACATAGCAGCGCCACCTGTTGGTCTATTTACACCAAAACATATAATCATCATCTATTTATGTCAAGGTCTAACAGAATCTGAAGTTTTATTTAAATCCGTGCATTAGTTCTTGAGATATAGCTATCGTAAAAAGTATGAAAAAAGTAGCATAGCAGCGCCACCTGTTGGGATATCTACACCAAAACGTTATCAGCGTCTATTTATGTTAAGGTCTAAATGAATCTGAGGTTTGATGAAAATCAATGAATTAGTTCTTGAGATAGAGCTATTGCGGAAATCGCGAAAAAATGTAGCATAGCAGCGTCACCTGTTGCGTGATTTACACCAAAAACTAATCAGCACCAATTTATATCAGGGACTAACTGAATATAAAGTTTTATTAAATTTTATGCATTAGTTCTTCAGATTGAGCGCCCACGAAATTTTTGTCACATACATACAGACAGACAGACAGAGCCACAGAGACAGACTCACAGACAGACATTTTCTAAAAACAGTCAAATCGTGTTCAGAATCTTCTAAAATGTATAAATCAGTCGGAAACAGGAAGTCGAAAATTTTCATGAATCCATTACTTTCTTCTTGTAGATGTGCTGTTTTGGACAGAGTTTCTTCAAGCTACAAACTTCCGGAGCTGAATAGCTCCGCCCCTAATAACGCTTTTTTTTTTTTAATCTGAGAAAACGCACCATTATTGTAATAATGAAAAAAATCTAGTAAGCAGCAATCGAAAGGGCATTATGAAACGTGTTTTTTGACGCACAATTCATTTGCCCTCGTCTCCCCTTTATCGAGATATAAAGTCTTAAAATTTGCTTATTTATTGATTTGATAGGATGGAAGGAGTAGTCGTTACGTTTTCCCGTAACAACATCATCAAACTCCAGTCACTTGTCCATTTCCAGTTTAGTGCGACGCAATACACCGACACGATTCGCTATGCATGATACAAGTCTGGATTAGTGCAAACTCGGCCACTTCCATTTGAAACGTCCTTGCAATTTTGTTTTTCGCTGGAGGCTGGAGGATGACTATTGTAAACATTGCACTAGAGTTAAGTTCATGAAATGTTCTGTGTGCCACGATTTTCTATGCTATGCTTCAATCATTTTTTGATTCAGTACCATATTTGTCAATAGAATCTTTTTTCATTTTTATTGTAATAGTAATATATCTAAATATGCTTTGCATTTTACATTAATCTGATCTTTAAAATTTCTGAATCAGAACCATGCATTTTCCACCTAAATAAATAAATAAATAAATTAGCAAACTTTAAGACGGGTGAAAAGTTTTTAAACTTTAAACCTTATTTCGATAACGGGCTGATGAGGGCAATTGATTTAAGTGTCAAAAAACACATTTAACTATTCTCTTTCGATTGCTGCCTACTTATATTTTAAAAATTATTACACTAAGGCGTGGTTTCTTGGTTAGGGAGGAACTTTAGAATTATTTCACAAAAGTTTAGGTAAAACTTTGGAAAATTACTGCAAGTTAAAAGCAAACTTTCAGTAGGTAAAATATACTAACAAACAATGATTATTATATGTGACACTAAAATATATTTAGTAAAAATAAAATCTTGAATCGACTTTAATCATTTTTACTTTCTGCTATCTATAATAGAAGAAAGTATTGTAATCGATTTTTTTTTCGACGAATTTACACGTTTTAGGAGTCAGAGATTCCGAAAAAAATGTTTTTTCAAGACGTACGTCTGTATGTCTGTCTGTCCTCATTGTATCATCGAAAAGTGTATGGAGTTATGTTTCAAATTGAACCAATTTTTTTCTATGTTTTTGGTTATGGCTAGCAGATCCCACTTGGATTTGGGGATATTTCAACGAAAGGGGGCGCTGTGATCGCGATTTTTGTTTCATTTTCACTATTGTATTTTCGAAAAGTGTATAAAGTTATTCAGATAATTGAACCAATTTTTTTTTTTTTTTTATATGTTTTTGACTATAGCCTGCAGGTCCCAGTTGAATTTGGAGATATTTCGACGAAAGGGGGCGCTGCGATCGCAATTTTTGTTCCATTTTCACTATTGTATCATCGAAAAGTGTATGAAGTTATGCAGATAATTGAACCAAATTTTTTATATATGTTTTTGACTATAGCCCAGCTGAATTTGGGGACAGTTCGAGCAAAGGGGACGCTGCGATCGCAAATTTTGTTCCACTTTCACTATTTGTATCATCGAAAAGTGCATGAAGTTATTCAGATAATTGAACCAAATTTTTTGTATACGATTTTGACTATAGCCTGCCGATCCCAGTTGAATTTGGGGATATTTCCAGGCAAGGGGGGGCTGCGATCACGATTTTTGTTCCGTTTTCGATATTGTATCATCGAAAAGTGTATGAAGTTATGCAGATAATTGAACGAATTTTTTAATGTACGTTTTTGACTATAGCCTGCAGGCTCCAGTTGAATTTGGGGATATTTCGACTGAAGAGGGCGCTGCGATCACGATTTTTGTTACATTTTCACTATTGTATGACAGAAAACTGTATAAAGTTATGTAGATAATTGAACCAAAATTTTTGTATGTGTTTTTGACTATAGCCTGACGGTCTCCGCTGAATTTGGGGATATTGCGCCTGGAAGGGTCGCTGTGATAGCCATTTAGATATTTCAATTTCAAAAAGTTGTACAAAAAAATTAGAAATCCTAAAAACGTTTTGCGTTAAATGTTCGGTCTTGATCCAAGGATTCCAGAGCATTTTTAGTTTTGCCTCTATCTTAAAAATTGGCTGAAATATAGCAGTTTGAAATTATAGGGTGGCTGACATTTTGAAACAATACAGCTGGATTTCTCCATAAACGAGTTTAATTTATGAGTTTTAGTGAACGTGGTTTGCCAAATTTTCTTTCTTTGCTGTAACCATTGTTTCAACACATACATGCTTAACACTATATATTTATATTCGCCAACATCAAATTCTCGCCAAACTTCGCAGCAATTGGTGAAATATCGCCAAATTTGGCAATGAAAATACGTTGTCATATATGAAGCCAACTTGGCGGTCTGTTTTTACAATCTGCCTAATTTGGCGACATTCTCATTCAAATTCAATATTAACGCGAACTGGGAATGACTCTTCTGTAATCGGGTTCCGCGCATTTTAGCTTCGTGTATTTTCAGTAGAATTAGTTAAAATCTCAAAACCAAGCAATAGGCAGGCTATCTTTTCCTGCCGGTGCAAGCCAGAAGGATTTTTCATAGTTTAGTATAATACATCAGGTGATCGTATCCACGTAACCCGACGATTCGCAAGCAGCTAACGTACAAGAGAATGACGAAAAATATTGATTTTTTTGGCGATGTGATAGCGAATTTTGAAGCATTAGCATGTATGGTATATAAGAAAGTTTTGGTATTGGTATATCCGACTAGTTACTAAAGTCGCCAGTCATTTTTGCAGCACATTGCGATTTCATTATTTATTTATGGTTAAGGTAAAATAACATTAAAAAACTAGTCGGATGTGACAATCCCAAAACTTTTTCTCTCTCACACTGGTTTCGCATACACTAAAAAGAATCAGCACCAATTTATATCAAGGTGTAACTGAATCTAAAGTTTTATTAAATTCCGTGCATTAGTTTTTGAGATATGACTATTGCTAAAATCGTGTAAATCCTGCAAAATATAGCATAGCAGCACCACCTGTAGGGATATTTAGACCAAAACCTAACCAACAACAACTTATGTCAACATCAAACTGAATCTGAAGTTTGATGAAAATCCGTTCATTAGTTCTTGAGATATAGTTATCGTATTAATAATGAAAAAAGTGCCATAGCAGCGCCACCGGTTGGATATTTAGACCAAAACATAAGCAGCGTCTATTTATGTCTAACAGAATATAAAGTTTTATGAAATTTCGTGCATTCGTTCTTGAGATATAGCTATCGTAAAAATCAGGAAAAAAATGATATATCTGCGGTATATCTGACAAAACCTAATCAACAACAACTTATGTCAACGTCTAACTGAATCTGAAGTTTGATAAATTTCTGTGTGTTCTGTTCTTGAGATATAGCTAGCGTGATAATAATGAAAAAAGTACCATATCAGCGCCACCTGTTGGGCTATTTCCACCAAAACATAAGCAGCATCTATCAATGTCAAGGTCTAATAAAATATGAAGTTTGATGAAATTCCGCGCATTAGTTCTTGAAATATAGCTATCGTAAAAATCATGAAAAAGGTGGTATAGCAGCGCCACCTGTTAGGATATCTACACCAAATCTTAATCATCATTTATTTATGTCAAGGTCTAACGGAATCTGAAGTTTGGTGAAAATAAGTGCTTTACTTCTTGAGATAAAGCTATTGCGGAAATCGCAAAAATGCAGCATAGCAGCACCACCTATTGAGCGATTTTCACCAAAAACTAATCAGCACCAATAATTTATATCAAGGTCTAACTGAATATAAAGTTTTTTTTTAATTTCGTGCATTAGTTCTTGAGATAGAGCGCCCACAAAATTTTTGTCACATACAGACAGGCAGGGTCACAGACAGACATTTTCTAAAAACAGTCAAATCGTGTTCATGACCTTCTAAAACTTATAAATCCGTCGAAAACCGGAAGTCGAAAATTTTCAGGAATCCAATACTTTCTTCTTGTAAAGATAGAAGAAAGCAATAAATTCATAAAAAGATAAAAAAGTGTTTTATGAATTTAAACGTGTATTTCGGCAGAAATGCGTGTGTGTGTTTTGAGAGAGGGTGGGGAGGCGGAGTGTTTGGTATGTTGGAGAAAGAGGATTTAGATGCAGTGGCCGCTCGTCAGGTTAATCCCGGTATGTTCAACGATTAAACAAGGGGGAATTTAGTTACTGGTGCCAAAGCGACTGTGAACCCCCTGACGAGCCGCCACTGTTTAAGATGATTGTTTGTTTATCGTTACTTCAAAGTAACAAATAGGGCAGAATAATTTTTAAATATGAAAGTATTTTAAAGAGTAAGGTGTGCGCTGTGTACTAATTAATTTTTGCATAATGCAGATAGAATTATTACTTAAAAGATACAGTGAAAGATCACTGAGTTTTAAAATTATTACTATTTCTGTTAATATCATCTAAATTAAATCATCTCAAGTCTACACATCAAGTACATAAAATCAGATTCTACGTAAGTGGAAAAAATAAAAATAAAACTCAATACAATAAAGGAATTTTTAAAAACGGTTTCTGAGTAATCAACCAATCTAATAATACACTTTATTAGTTTTTAAATATTGTTTTGAGCTATTCAGACGTCTATTCTAATGGAGAGTTGTAGTTTTTGTGTGGGTTTAACTTCTTAACACATTGTTTACAGACAATTTTCAATGAAATCTGGGTTTTGAAACAATACATGTCCCTTCCTGTTCTGAAAATCGATGGAACATTGATTGCCTAGATAGTTTTTGAGTGTATGCAGCAATAAATATCTTAGAATGTAAGGTTTTATATATATATATATATATATATATATATATATAAACTAATTGCGAAAATTAACCATTGAAACAGAAGCAACTGACCATATGCAATGAAATTATTACCCCACGTAGCACTGTCAAATTACACATTATAAAACATAGTCCTAACAAATGAAGTATTATTTGTTCAAAAAGTGAAACAATAGTAAAAACACAAATGTAGGCTTATAATGTAATTTACTTTTTCAAGGGCTAGGAAACCACATTATAAGCAAGGAATGATTGTTTTCTGTAATTGACACCAGCTTAATACCAAAAATTGTGCCAATTCCAAGCCCAAACAATCATTGGAACTAAATTGAAAAAACAAGGATACCTTTGAAATGGAACACTACAAATCAAACCAACCATGTTATATAGAGGGTAGAAAATAAATATATGTATAAACAAATAAATACAAAGGAAAACAAAGAAAATCTATACATTACAACATCATTTATCCATCATCCTAAGCCAAATTTTTGCAAAGCACATGGTAAAGTGGGTAAGTGAATTCAAAAGTACAGGTTAAAGTTACAGTTAAGTAGCTAACAGTAGCAGTTATTAATTTAACCACTGAGATTTTAACTATTTCTAATTTAAAATATACTAATAAATAATATAAAATCTATAAATTCATTTACTAAAAATATTTTTTAACTTAAATAAATTTAGTATATATATTATATTATTGGAAAATTTAAAAATTTCACTTGTATTCCAAGTTGCAAGAAAAAAAATTAAAAAATGGATAATTTATGTGGTGCTGCCATCTATTTTAATAATATGGAACAATAACTAAAAAATAATAGTAATAGGTTTTTGATCATTTAAAAACATTATATGGTGCTGCCATCTAGTTTAAGATTAAAACAATATCTAAATAAATATTAATTATTTAGATTAAGAAAAGTTTCCAGTATAAAATTCTTTTATCTATTATTTTTACATTTGTCAACATTTAAATAATTTATATTTATTGTGAATTGTGTAATATAATTTTAACGAAACATTATTAATCCCATAAAATCTTAAACATTATTGTAGAAGTCAAATTAAATTTTCATTTTATAAATAAATATATGCAAGCTTAAAAGATTTTCCAATATGGCTACACGCACTTATTGGAACTAACATCTTGCTAAATATTATCTACCCTGAAAAATGTAATTAGAATAAATTTTCCAATACGGCAACGCACTTATTGGAACAATATTTTATTAAAAGTTCTCTACCTAGACAAGGGGAAAAAAATTAGAATTCACAATTATTTAAATTTTTAATAAATGAAAGATATTTAACCCAAATATTCCCATTCAGCTCGCACATAAAGGAATTCAATCTTTAGCCAAATATATCAGCAATTAAAATGTAACTGATTTAACAGAAAGGATGTACAAACATATAAACCCCAATTAAAGCAAAATTTATATTCGTAAAATTGACTTAACTAAATAAAAGGGATAGCCATATTCTAATGCATTTTGAAGTATAAGTTTTAAATTTTGAGTTCTAAAATTATTATAACAAAGATTGTTAATTCTATGTGCAAAATTTGGTAAAATATTTACAAATACTGATTTATGTATACATGACTTATAATTAGTAAATAAGTTAACTTTAAATGTGAAATCATTTCTTTTGTCTTAAATGTCAAACAAAATTTTATTATCTTTAAGAATTATCTTAAGATCAAGAAAATTAATTTCATTATTTACCATAACGTTGAAACTATAATTTAAATTTTTATGATATTTTATTGGTAGTAAATAATTTGAAGTATTATTAAAATAGAATACAATTATATCATCTATATAAAGGTACATTTTACAATTAGCAATATGTGAATTACGCTCATAATAATATAAATATAATTCTGCAAGAATTGAAGAAACAATGCCACCCTGTGGTAATCCACAGCTTTGAATATATATAGTCTCATTAAAAACAGTATAATTATGATGTAGAATAAATCTAGTTAAAGTTTTAAAGTAATTTAAAGAAATATTATTTTTTAATTTTATGGAATCCTTGCATTCTTTGTATAATAAATTGACAATCCTGAGCATATCCTTGATATCAATATTATTAAATAAGTCATTAAAGTCAAACGTCTTCATGTAATTTATGTTATTTAAATTTTTTATATTATTGACAAGTTGAAAACTATTTTTTATGCCAAACAAATTATCTTTTAGTTTTGTAAGTTCAAACAATTTAGTGAGAATAGTTAAAAGAAATTTACTTGCATTTACATCCTATAGTTACAGTTCTAAATTTTATAGGAGTTTTATGAAATTTAGGTATAACAACAATATATGGATAATTAAAGTAGTATTTTTTAATTTTTAGCAATTTATAATATTGAAATATATGTCGATTATTAATAATTGTATTAAGATTGGTTTTTAGGTGCGTTCGTAATTATATAAATACGTAGCACCTATAGTCATCGCTTGGTCCGTCCGTCTGTCCGTCCGTCTGTCTGTCTGTCTGTCCGTCTGTCTGTCCGTCCGTCTGTCTGTCTGTCCGCATATAACAACGCAAAAACTACCCAACCAAATGGTTTGCAATTTAAAATATATTATCTTTGCAGAATTTTGTCGAGACATTTCAAATTTTATTAAAATCGAATCAAAACTTTAGGAGATATTAATAAAAATATTTATTAAGAAATTTGATTTTTTTTTTTAAATCGGTGCTTTTTTGTTATAGGAGCTTCCGAAGTTTAATCGTCAAGTGACCGAGATACTTATTTTTTTACAGAAATTAATCTGCAGACGATATAATTCATTTCACAGAATTAAAAATCATCAAGATCTGAATATTTATATAACTAGCTGATACATATATATCTGAATATTTATATAACTAGTTAAGATATTTGTATGAACAGTGTCATAAAATATATACTTAACTAGCTGTTTAACCCGTTCTACGCACGGGATATCATGAATTTAATTCTAAAACGTGCGTACGAACGCACCTCGTTTGTAACGTTTGACGTACAATTTCCAACTTGTTTTTAATTTAAACTTGTATTTATAGCATTAGATAATAGCTGCGAATAATATTTTTTGCAGATGAAAGCATAGTTGTTTGGTGATTTATCAACATAAGTAATTATAAATTTGTTTTGTAAATTCTTTATTTCACTATTTAGTTGTTTAACATTAAAATTATAATTTTCCATATTTCTGAAAAGTTCAACATTTAAATTACTTAATACATTTAATTTCCATTCCTTAAAAAATTCAATGGGTTTATTATAATCTATTGAAATTTTATATATAAAAAGGTCAAGATCCAGATTAAATTGTTTTAATATAGAAAAAATATTATAACATGAAGGTATATATATATATATATATATATATATACCAATGTTATATATATATATATATATATATATATATGTGTGTGTAGGATTTCAGTTTAAACACTTTATGACACTGACGCTCTAGTACTACTATTATCCATGATTTAAATGCACGCGTTATAAAAAGTTTAGATCGCGAGATCAGAATATCTGCAAAATTGAAAAAGAGCCAGTCTTCTAATTTTTATTGTGAAGCAAGCATGGAAATGAGAAATATCCAGTAAAGGCGCTGTTAGGCCTAGTTTTTTTTTTTTTTTTTTTTTGGTAAATAAATATATTGTATATGTTTGGCAAGAAGTGTATTAGTTGAAAACAAATTATGAGTAAAGTATTATAGAGTTATCTGTCTAGTACTGTATTAAAGTTCATATTTTGTTATTCATCGTCTATTTGTTCATATAATTCCAGTAAATCAACTATTTACATATCATCTTCTATATACAGTGGCGGACAAAAAAACTGCATCACCTAGAAAAATTAACATTTTGTAATGCTAGTGAGTTATTTCGTTCAAATAAATAAATCTTAGTTGCTGCAAAGCAAGATAAGATATCATTCTACATTCCTATTGGATAATATACCTCTTACGAATTATTGCGTCATCAAATTTTAAAAAATAGTGCGGCAAAATGGAAAAACGGTCTCTTGTTCTTTAAGTGGTCAAATGATGGCTTCGTATGTTCAATTAACGCAAGAAAAAAAATGTGCGATACTTGCTTTAGTTAAAGAAGGATATTCTACACGTGTGATCGCTAAAAAAATTGGTTGCAGTCAATCGACACTTTGAAGGACGAATAAATTAGAACGTGAAACTGGCAATGTTGAGAGTAAGGCTGGATCGAGCCGAAAGAGGGTAACCACAAATTCTGATTATCGATATCTGAAACGGATGTCTCTAAGTAATCGTTATGCAAGTGCTCCTGACTTAAAAGTCGAATTTGAGAAAGTCTGTGGTGTTAATTTAAGCGCAAGAACTATCCAAAGACGCCTTGTGGAATGCCGTTTGCATGCGTATCGCCCAAAGAAAAAGCCTTTACTTACAAAAAAATGATGCAGAAACGACTTTCTTGGGCAAAAGAGCATGTCTCATGGACAAAGGCTCAGTGGGATTCAGTAATTCTTTCGGACGAATATAAGTTCAACCTACATGAATCAGACGGTAAGTGGTATGTTCGGAGACGTAAAAGTGAAGCTTATCATCCAGACTGCATATCGCCTACTGTAAAATTCCCAGTCAGACAAATGGTCTGAGGATGTATATCCAGCACAGGAATTGGACGTCTGAAACGTAATACTGGAACTGTGAATACATCAGTTTATTCCGAGATTTTGGAGGAGTGTTTAAAACCAGCTATTAAGGATGATTTTCAAGGAGCTAGAAATTGTATTTTTCAACAGGAATCTGCACCCAGCCATACAGCAAAATCGGTAAGCACAATCAAACTTATTCATGAATTATTTTGTTACCTAATTTACAAGTTTTAATCTCCATAACATTAAGGATATTGGAAAAGTAATTTTCACCCAATTTCCTCCCTTTAGGTGACGGCCTATCTGACAAAATCTGGCATTAGAGTTTTGGAATGGCCTGGGAATAGTCCTGACCTGAATCCCAATGAAAATTGTTGGCATATAATGGGTACAAAAATTGTTGCTCAGAAGCCTGCTACTAAGATAAAACTGCAGGAAAGCATTATTAGGGTCTGGTTGCATGAAATTGGCCAGGAGTTCATTCAAAAGTTGATATATTCTATGCCGGACCCTTGCAAGGCTGTCATCGCAGCTATTGGAGGATCTACTAAATACTGAAGTGCTCCTTATGCATGTATACACACCTAAGTATATATAATATGACTGCAGTTACGTAGAATTTACATTAACTGCAGAATTCGTGCATCTATTACTTTGTTCCAAGTTTTTTTAAATATTGCGTTTTTCACTTTTTTCCCTTTTTCTAAATAATTATGTGTAAATCATTTATAAATCCCAATAAAATTTAATTGAGATTAATTCTACAACTGTATTTTATCGTAAAAATATCATCCTTCCATAATACTTGCACTTGAAAATCATTATTTGAAGCGTTTTCCACTTTTTCGCAGGTGATGCAGTTTTTTTGTCCGCCACTGTATATATATATCAGGAAAGTTTGACCATTTTTAAGTGCATTCGTAATTCTTTAAATACATAGCACCTATAGTCGTCTGTCCGTGCGCCTGTCCGCATATAACAACACAAAAACTACCCAACCGAATGGTTTGAAATTTAATACATATAATCGTTACAGAATTTTGTCGAGTCATTTCAAATTTTATGAAAATCGAATCAAAACTTAAAAAATATATTAATAAAAATATTTATTAAGTAATTTGATTTTTTTTTCTTAATCGGTACTTTCTTGTTATTGCATCTTCCTAGGATTAATCGTCAAGCGACGAGATGTATCGCCAAATTATGTGACATGTATGACGTTATAGTCATATATGATGTATATGGCATTTTATAACTTCTATGTTGATCAAGTTATAGTCACATTCTTCATTCTATTAAATCCTATCATACGTAATTAATTCAATAATATCCCATAGTAGGTAATGACTCTAGGTTGCCATGTTGATCATGTCCTATTATTTCCGTATTATTGAATTTAAAAATCGAATTTGAATACTAACTTTTTTTAATTATAGCAATTATATAATTTACCGACAGTTTTTTGGATAGATGTGTACGGAGAAATAGATATTAAATGGAAAAAGAGTCTAAATATGCATTTCAAGTTCTGAAATTTTCAAAGCTAGGCTTAAGTTTCCCATTGGAATTTTCAGTAAATGTCAACAAAAGATAAAATATTGCCAACTTAAAATGTACTTATTTTATTACGGAATTTATTCATATCATAATAACAGACGATATAATTGATTTCACTGAAACTAGTTATAGTACGAACACGCCTAATTTATCACGTTTGACATACAATCTACAACTTGTTGATTTATGATGCAGATTTATTCGATTATAAGCGGGTTCTTGTGCTATGTTAAGTTATGCTGCGTAACTCTTTTCAAGAATTTTCTTTGAGAGAGAAAGAGTTATGCTCGGAAAAGGGTTGTGTTAAAAAAAATTCCTTAGTGGTCTATTTTTGGCTCTAAAAAGTCTCTTCTCCATTCGACCTACTTGTGTAAGAGGCTTTTTATCGTGTTGGGATAAATTGCCTGACAGTTCCGAGGTCGTACGACGCGGAAGCTATGAGTAAATCTTCACTGCTCAACTCATGCCAAGGACCTTAAAAACTAGTCGTTGGGGGCCACCGTAATACTTATCCATCATAGACATGCACAATATAAAATATGAAAACAAAAAATGTGTTAACTACTTATAAAATGCATTGCAATTCGAATAAAATCGTGGCTTGATGACACCATAAACCTTAAATGCTCTGTTACTGAATTGCGTAAAAAAAAAACATCCTTATAGCTACAAAAAAAAAAAAAAAAAAAATGATAATCATATTAACTAACGGTTTACTGCGTCGGATTAAGTGTCTCATTTCCAACCAAAATATATCTTTGAATCGAAATTTGAATGAAATACAGGATCAAGAAAAATCGAAGAGTGTGGAAAATATAATTACAAATATCTCGGCAACTAATTATCCGATTGACTTCATTCTTTATGCAAAATTTATGTTTTTTTTTATTGTCTTTTATATTTTCACCTTAAGATAAACAATTTCGAAAATTTTTATATACTTTTTATCAGAACGAATATTTCGAGAGTTTGAAAAAAATAGTTCCGGATAATCGAGGTTAATGAAATTCAATAAGCTTCTTCCCATTATTACATACTAAGTATATACCAAATTCCAAGTCTCTATCTCAATTTGTTCGGGAGATAGAGCATTTACAGACACACACACAAATAACACACAGACAGATGGAAGGTATATATATATATTTTTTTTTCTAAAAATATGTTTTTCGGAATCTCCAGTATCTGAAACGTGTAAATCCGTCAAAAAATGTTTTCGATTTTCAAAACGATTACAAGATTTAACCTATACTACGTATGATGGGTAAGTAACATATGCAGGGAGATTCAAAATTCCTCGTACGAACTTTAACAAGGACGAAAAATCATGCGTCAAGCATAGATTATGTAACACTTTCCAGCACTTCCAAAATATTTTTACAAATCATTGCCGTTTAATAAGCTGAAAAACAATATATAAATAAACAATTTAGAAAACGCATAACGTATTTAACAACCTAATTAATTACCAACAATATTCGGAAAATATCCGAATACTTTTATGCAGACCTGTATATGATCAATGGAATTGTATATATACTACATAGAATGCTAAATTTTAGTTCAGTTAGGAAACGCGTAGCACAGTTTAAAATTCTCCTTCTGGAATCTCTGTCAATAAACAGGAATGTATTCTCGAACTTTTGTGCTTCCCTGTATATGATCTACAGAATTTATACACACCAAGCAATAGACAAAAAATGATTTAAATTTAAAATCGCGTTTAGCAAATCAAAACGCACTTCCAAGAATTATTGTTAACAGACAATAGCGGATTCTTTTGTGTGTCCCTGTAAATGAATGATGACTGCTATACACACAATTTTCAATATTCTATAGTAAGACTCTTGTAAGGCTCCTTAGTGATATATATGTCGTAGGCTAATTGGGAAATCCGGCTCTTTGCAAACAGCCTAGGCTCTTTTCAAAGTGCCGGTCTAATTGGAGAATCATTTCCCTTTTCCCAATCAGCCTGATGTTTTTCAGGCTTATTGCAAAGAGCCTAGATAGCGTTAGGCTAATAGAAAAATGACCATGCCTATTTAGAAAATGACCAGTTCTTTGTCAAAATATGGTGTTGTACCCAACTCGAAACTGAAAATTCCATTCGAAGTCGACCCGAACCCGACAGAAAAATTCCATCGGACCATAACCTGATCCTAAAAGGACAAAATAAATTCCTAGGAGTCGCAACCCGACCCGAGCCAGAAAACTCAAGTTAACCCGAAATCCGACACGAACCCGACAAAAAAAAAACATCGAACCGTAAGCCGATCCGAACCTGACAAAAGAAATTCCTTCATGTCGCAACGCGACCCGAACCTAATAATTCGATGTTAACCATTAACCCAACCCAAACAAGACATAAAAATTTCTTCGAACCGTAACCAGATCCGAACCTAAAAATAATAGTTAAACCGAAACTCAACCCGAACCAGGAAGAAAATTCCATCAAACCGTAATTCGATCCGAACTTGACAAAACAAATTTCTTCGTCTCGCAACCCAACCCGAACTTGAAAATTGAAGTTAACCCGAAATCAAACCCGAACCAGAGAAATAAAAATCCATTGATACGTAAACCGATCCGAACTCAAAAAATAATTTTCGTCGTCACGCAACCCCGTCTGAACCAGAAAATTGAAGTTAACCCGAAACCTGACCCGAACCCGACAAAAAAATCCATCGAACCGTAACCCGAATGGAATTTTTCTGTCTGGTTCGGGTCGACTTCGAATGGAATTTTCAGGTTCGAGTTCGGTACAACACCATATTTTGACAAAGAACTGGTCCTTTTCTAAATAAGTATGATCATTTTTCAATTAGCCTAACGCTATCTAGGCTCTTTACAATAAGCCTGAAAAAAAATCAGACTAATTGGGAAAAGGCAAATGATTCTGGAATTAGACCGGCTCTTTGCAAAGAGCCTAGGCTTTTTGCAAAGAGCCGGATTTCCCAATTAGCCTACGGCATATATATAAATTTCAATATGTTTGAAACAGTGAAATATTATTAAAATAAACAGCAAACGATTTTTCCCCGTAGACGTAAAGTAACGGAATTTTTTTGACTGTCCCTGTAACGTAACTTTAAGTGCTATGCACACCCTATTCCACAAAAAGTCTCTTGTAATGCACCTTAGTGATATTTATCAATTACAGTGTGTTTGAAATTGTATAACATCATTAAAATAAACCGCAAATATTTTTTTCCCATAGACCGTAATGTCACGGAATTCTTTTGAATGTCTATGTAAAAAAACTACAAGTGCTGCACACTTTATTTTCAATACCGAACATGTCACAGTAAACCTCAATAACATATATCAGTTGCATGTCAGTCCGAATATATTTACGCGAGTTAGAGCACGGACAGACAGACAGACAAACACTTTTCAACTATGTTGGAAAGTGTTAAAAAGTAGTAGAGCATACTAAAACAAAACAGTTTTTGTATAGGAAATCCAGATCGTAATTATTTCAGGGTCCAGTTATTCACCCAAAAATACAGGGGGCTCCACTCCAATCTGAACCTTAATTTTTGTTCAGAATATTAACAATAACGAATACTGGGTCTTCCAAAAGCATTGACCTCGGTTTTTATTCCTTAAATATTGATCATAGACATATATTAAAAAATTACAAATTTACGTAAAACTAGTCGTTGGGGACCACCGTAATACTTACCCATCATGGATATGCATAATATATAATATGAAAATAAAACATGTGTAAACTATTTATAAAATGCATATTGCAATTCGAATGAAATCGTGGCTTGATGACGTCATACACTTTAAATGCTCTATTACTGAATTGCGTAAAAGAAACATCCTTATAACTCCAAAATTGATAATCCTATTAACTAATGGTTTACTGCGTCAGATTAAGCCTCTCATTTCCAATTAAAATATATATTTGAATTGAAATTTGAATGAAACACAGTGTCATGAAAAATCCAAGAGTGTGGGAAATAGGATTACAAATATTTCGGCAACTCATTATCCGATCGACTTCATTCTTTATGCAAAATTTATGTTTTTCTAATGCCTTTTATATTCACTCCTTAAAATAAACAATTTCGGAAATGTTTATATACCTTTTTTCAGAACGAATATTTCGGGAGTCCGAAAAACATAGTTCCCGTTAATCGAGGTTACTGAAATTCAATAATCTTCTTCCCATTATTACATACTAAGTACTTACCAAATTTCAAGTTTCTATCTCAATTTGTTCGGGAGATAGAGCGCTTACAGACACACACACAGACAGACGGACAGCAGTTTTTTTTTTCTAAAAATATGTTTTCAGAATCTCCAGTGTCTGAAACGTGTAAATTCGTCAAAAAAATTTTTTTCGATTTTCAAAACGATTACAAGACTAACCCTATACTACGTATGATGGGTAAGTAAACGGGGTACATAATTTTATGAAATCGATTAAACTTTTCAGGGGATTAAATTTGAAGAAAGACACAATTTTAATTTTTATACGGCCCCCATGCAAACAATTTCCCCCCAGTGAGTAAAATGTGCCTCATACACTAATAAGGTCATGTGCGAAATTTCTGAATTTTATCATAAAAAGTCGAAGAGATATGTTTAAGCAAAGTTAGTCAGGTGTTAATCATGAATTTAAAATTTCAGTATTTTATCATAAAAAGTCGAAGAGATATGTTTAAGCAAAGTTAGTGAGGGGTTAATCATAAATTTAAAATTTCAGAATTTTTTCATAAAAAGTCGCAGATTTGTTTAAGCAAAGTTAGTGAGGGGTTAATCATAAATTTAAAATTTCAGAATTTTTTCATAAAAAGTCGCAGATTTGTTTAAGCAAAGTTAGTCAGGGGTTAATCATGAATTTAAAATTTCTGAATTTTATCATAAAAAGTCGAAGAGATATGTTGAAGCAAAGTTAGTGAGGGGTAAATCATAAATTTAAAATTTCAGAATTTTTTCATAAAAAGTCGCAGATTTGTTTAAGCAAAGTTAGTGAGGGGTTAATCATAAATTTAAAATTTCAGAATTTTTTCATAAAAAGTCGCAGATTTGTTTAAGCAAAGTTAGTCAGGGGTTAATCATGAATTTAAAATTTCAGTATTTTATCATAAAAAGTCGAAGAGATATGTTTAAGCAAAGTTAGTGAGGGGTTAATCATAAATTTAAAATTTCAGAATTTTTTCATAAAAAGTCGCAGATTTGTTTAAGCAAAGTTAGTGAGGGGTTAATCATAAATTTAAAATTTCAGAATTTTTTCATAAAAAGTCGCAGATTTGTTTAAGCAAAGTTAGTGAGGGGTTAATCATAAATTAAAATGTAAATGTTTAGAACTAGAGTGCAGATGACGCGATGCGGAAAATCATCATATGCAAATAAAGTATGGCTCTAATCTTTAGTTTTATTTACAAATTTACAAAACTATGTTTCCTGAAAAATACCTGAAAATTTTACATGATGAATTACAGAATAAAACTTAGATATGGCACAGGCAATGAACATTAAACACAGAAATGTTTCTTACGCAAATATCTGCCTCTGATCGGTGCGTAACATAATCGCAAGCTTTGTAATCTTTGCGTAAAGTTATTATTTCTACACAATTTAGATAATTTTGTATCTATAAATAGCACAATTATTATTTATTTATGCAATCATTGTTTCCTTTCGTAATTTTTGCACGACCCCTAAAACGCGATCATCCGTCATGATTTTTTCCCTTTGCTAACTCATATCCAGACATCGAAAAGTGGTTTAAGTCAATATTGATGTATTTTCATAACTCTACGACTTTTTATTGATAACATACTGAAATTTTGCACATGAACTTATGGGAGCACATTTTACTCATTGGGAAATTTTTTGTACGGGGGCCGTATAAAAATTAAAATTTTGTATTTCTTCAAATTTAATCCACTGAAAATTTTAATCAATTTCATAAAATTCTGTAACTTTTTTTTACGTAATTTTGTAATCTATACTAATAATTTAAAATATTAAGCAACAAATTACAGTGTTAGATTAATATTACCAAAAATGTGGCTAGGCACTTTCTTGCCCTGACCCCTTCAATTGTGCTAGGTGTGAAATGGGATGACCACTGAAAGTGGTAGAAATGCACTGTAATTTGGTCAATGGCACCGTATATGTAATATGAAGGTAAACGGTATATGTAATATTATGTTATATGTATTAAGCAGGGTCGGACCAGCCCGTCGGCACGAGGGGAGGGGCGGTGCGCGATCTTACCAGGAAATGTTTTGTGTCCCAAAGCGATCCAGTATTTTTAATTGGCTGTACGCGTATATTCTGATTCGTGTAATAATTTTGAGGGTTTTTTTTTTATTTATATGGATTGTTGTCACTTAATTGTTGAATAAAGGGTTATATTCGATGTTTCATAGAACACATCAAAAGAGTTCCTGTCATTAAAGAAAAAAAATCACACACAGTTACCAATGTTATATATTATTTTCCATTCAAGATTATTGTCAATGTGTCGAATAAATAATTTATATCAGATCATTCATATAAAGGAAAATATAATAGTAAAGAAATCCTTTCATTTAAAAAACCTTCTTTTGAGCTAACATTTATATATCTGACACCTCAGCCTCAAAACATTAACTTACTTCATCTGCTGGGAACCGTGTACACAAATGAATGTAGCCGAAAATTCTAGAAAAGAGTGACAACGAGTAAATATTACGGAACTTTCATAAAATGAAAACTAATAGCGAGTGCAAGATCCCCGAGATCTGATTTATGCTTAAGTTTTGTGATACATCCTGTTAATGCTTTTACAACAAAAAAAAAAATCCCTGACGGCTCGGCCTACAGGCACAGGTAGATTTCGAAGACGCAGAACGTGGGGTGCCTGTTTGTCGGGAATTGCGGAAGAAATGACCTTTTTGCGGATGATGCTGCAGTTGGAACCGCCTACTTCGAAACGAAACTTGTTTGCAGGCGGAGCCAGCAAGGATTTTTTTTTTTTTTTTTTTTTTTTTTTTTGCTATAAGAGTTGGTCCTATAAAAAACATGTCAATATAAAAGTTTTAGATAATATTAAGAGAATTTATAATATATTTAAGCGGATTTGAAATATTGGGAATTGACGAAGTTATGAATTTTTTTCTTCTAAAACCCTCCTTCCCACCCCCCCTTAAGGCAATTTTTAATTATATCAAAAATCTGTCATACATAAGTTTTTGGCCCTGTTCCTAGAAGTAATAATAACTTTAAACGGATTCGATACGTATCATAATTAAGAAATTATGGTTTTTTTTTTCTGTTTTCACAACAAGCCCCCCCCCCCCCCCTTGGTTTGATTTTGCCCATTAACGAACTTGACCGAGATTTTATGTCCCTTGATTTTATGTATCAGTTTCGAAAAGATGCGGGACTTGGAACCGCCTACTTCGAAAAATAACTTGTTTGCAGGCGGAGCCGGCAGGGATTTTTTTTTTTTTTTAATTTTTTTTGCTATAACGGTTGGTCCTATAAAAAACTTATCAATATAAAAGTTTTAGATAATACTAAGAGGATTAATAATAATTTTACGCGGATTTGACATCTTGTGAATTGACGAAGCTATGATTTTTTTTCTCCTAAAACCCCCCTTCCCCCCCCCCCCTTTGGGGCCATTTTTAATTATATCAAAAATCTGTCATACATACATTTTCGGCCCTTTTCCTAGAAGTAATAATAACTTTAAACGGATTCGATACGTATAATAATAAAGAAATTATGAGGATTTTTCTGTTTTCACAAAAAGCCCCCCCCCCATTTCCCCCCCCCTTGGTTCGATTTTGCCCATTAACAAACTTGACCGAGATTTTATGACCCTTGATTTTATGTATCAGTTTCGAAAAGATGCGGGAGTTAGAACCGCCTACTTCGAAAAATAACTTGTTTGCAGGCGGAGCCGGCAGGGATTTGTTTTGTTTTTAATTTTTTTTGCTATAACGGTTGGTCCTATAAAAACTTGTCAATATAAAAGTTTTAGATAATACTAAGAGGATTTATAATAAATTTACGCGGATTTGATATCTTGTGAATTGACGAAGCTATGATTTTTTTTCTCCTAAAACCCCCCTTTTTTCCCCCCCTTGGGGCCATTTTTAATTATATCAAAAATCTGCCATACATACATTTTCGGCCCTTTTCCTAGAAGTAATAATAACTTTAAACGGATTCGATACGTATAATAATAAAGAAATTATGAGGATTTTTCTGTTTTCACAAAAAGCCCCCCCATTTCCCCCCCCTTGGTCCGATTTTTCCCATTAACGAACTTGATTGAGATTTTATGACCCTTGATTTTATGTATCAGTTTGGAAGAGATTTATGCAGAATTTTTCCAGTTATCGTGGTCAGAAAAAAGTGACATAGATAGATAGATAGATAGATAGATAGATAGATAGATAGATAGATAGATAGATAGATAGATAGATATAAACTTTTGAACTGGGGGTGGTTTTGGGTTCTGGGAGTCATGATCGGCGTAGATCTGCAAAAATTTTTCAAAATTTCCAACTTAGGTGAGAATGTAATAGGTAGTATTTCTTACGAAATCTACCTAAAAAAGGAAAAAAAGAAAAGAGAGAGTATACATAAAGACAGCCAAATTAGAAAAATATTGTATATCTGTTTATCTATCTGGTTGACAATCTGTCGATCTCTCTTCCTATTTATTTCTCTTTCTACTTGTTTATATGTTTATTTATCTATGTGTCTGTCTATCTATCTATTTAACTACATATATGTTTCTATGTATATATATATATGAATTTTTCATTCTTTTTGTTCAGTGTTGCATAAAAGATTGTATTAGATGATTCATATACAGGAACACATCAAAATAATCTCTTTCATTTAAAAAGAAAACCTTTTCAGCCAATATTTGCAAATCTTACACCTAAGCCTCAGAACAGTAATTAACTTCAGCCCCTGGGAAGCGCGTACGCAAATGAATCTAGCCGAAAATACTAGAAAAATGTAGCAGTGGAGAAATATTATTGACCTCTGGAAAAATGAAAACTAATAGCACGTGCAAGATTCCTGACCTATGATTTACGCCTTAACATCGCAATCCATGCTGTTAATGTTTTTAAAAAAATAGAATAAAAAAAAGAGAGGATATACATTAAAAGTGAAAAAAATTATAGGAAGATTATCTATCTGCCTATCTATCTGGCTGAAATTATCAATGTATTTGTCTTCCTATTTATTTGTCGCTGTACATGTTTATATGTCTATTTTTCTATGAGTCTGTCTATCAATAAATATGTCTGTCTATCATTAGAAAACAGTTCCTCAGCCACATCTGTAAACCTTACACATATGCACCAGAAGATTAATTTACTTCAGCTTCATATGAGCGTGTACACAAATGAATCTAGCCGAAAATTCTAGAAAAGTGACAGCGAGGAAACACGGCAGAACTTTTGTAAAATGAAAACTAATAGCACGTGAAAGATCCAGATTTGATTCTGTATAAAGCATTGTGATTTCTCCCTTTAATGCTTTAAAAAAAAAAGAAAATAGAAAAAAAAAATAGAGACTAGAGAAAGATTATCTATCTATCTATCTTATATATATTTGTATATCAATATATTTTTCTGTCTAAATAAATATGTCTGTCCATAAATAAATGTGTCTTTCTATCAATAAATGTGTCTCTCTATCAATAAATGCGTCTGTCTATCAATGAAAAACATCTCCTCTACCACATCTGTTAACCTTACACATATGCACCAGAACACTGATTCACTTCAGCTTCTAACGAGCGTGTACACAAATGAATCTAACCAAAAATTCTAGAAAAAAACAAACAGCGGGAAAACATTACAGAACTTTTGTAAAATGAAAACTAATAGTACGTGCAAGATCCTGATCTGATTTTTGTTTAAAGCATTGTGATTCATCCCTTTAATGCTTTTTAAAAAGAAGGAAAAAAAAAATAGAGACTAGAGAAAGATTACCTATCTATCTTATATTTATTTGTATATCAATCTATTTGTTTATCTATATAAATATGTTTGTCTATCAATAAATATGTCTGTCTATCAATAATTATGTCTGTCTATCAATAAATATGTCTGTCTATCAATGAAAAACATCTCCTCTGCCACATCTGTTAACATTACACATACTATGCACCAGAACACTGATTATCTTCAGCTTCTAACGAGCGTGTACACTAACCAAAAATTCTAGAAAAAAGTGACAGCGGGGAAACATTACAGAACTTTTGTAAAATGAAAACTAATAGTACGTGCAAGATCCAGATCTGTTTTTGTCTAAAGCATTGTGATTCATCTCTTTAATGCTTTTAAAAAAGAAGAAAAAAAATAGAGACTAGAGAAAGATTATCTATCTATCTTATATTTATTTGTATATCAATCTATTTGTCTATCTAAATAAACATGTCTGTCTATCAATAAATGTGTCTGTCTATCAATGAAAAACATCTCCTCAGCCACATCTATAAACCTTACACATATGCACCAGAACATCGATTCACTTCAACTTCTAACGAGCGTGTACACAAATGAATCTAGCCACAAATTCTAGAAAAAGTGACAGCGAGGAAACATTACAGAACTTTTGTAAAATGAAAAGTAATAGCACGTGCAAGATCGAGATCTGATTTATGCCTAAAGAAATAATTTCATTATTCTACATATCTATTTCTATGCAAATATATGTGGATTTTCCATTCAAGTTTTTCTTTTCAATGCTGCATACAGTATTGTATTCGATGATTCGTTCGTATACAGGAACACTTCAAAAGAATTCCTGTCACTCGAAAAAAAACCCTTCTTCTCAGCCATCATTTGTAAATCTTACACCTAAGCATCAGAACATTAATTCACTTCAGTTCCTGGCGAACGTGTACACAAATGAATCCAGCCGAAATTTCTAGAAAAAGTGACAGCGGGGAAACATTACGGAACTCTCGTAAAATGAAAACTAATAGCGCGTGCAAGGTCCCTGAGATCTGATTTATACTTAAGCATTGTGATCCATCGTGTTCAAGCTTAAAAGAAAAAAAAAAGAATATAAAGAGAAGATTTTCTTTAGAATCTTGGCTAGCTTCCCGTTTCTGAGGAGAGAAGTATCATCTTAGGAAGCGAAGTCAATGATGCGTACTTGTAAAACGCGTGGTCATGGCTCTTTGTGTTAAATGAGAGATGTCGAATGAATTAGATTTTATGAATAGACTAGCAAGCTACGCCCGCTACGCTGGTCAATTTTTCTTAACGCACCTTTAATCAAACGAAATATTGACCTTGAATTTTACCTTGTGTTTTAAAACCATATGGACACATTGCCGTCATCATTATCTTTCGCTATGGAACTCCATTGTGAAATTTGGCAATTTTTGAAATTTAATATTTGAAAAACGGCATAATCCTTAGATTTGGAATTTATATCAAGAAAAGTACAATTTTTTACCTTTCTAACGCAGTTTCTCTAGCAATTTTCTGACAAATCTGACTTTTCGAGCTATTAATTTTTTCAGTAACTTCAAATGTTTCATTTTCCTAGGTTAATCTGTGGCAACGATCAGCGAAATTCCCAGTCGTCAGCAAGACATACCTTTTTATTAAAGAGGATTAAATGTTAGGCATATAGTTTGGGTAATGTAAAAAAAAAAAAAAAAAAATCACGCATTTGTTTATCCTTTCCGCAAACAATTATTTTGAAAGTACAGTATCAGAGATCTGTTTAGGAAGAAATTGGTTTCTTTTTACAAAATTGTTCATCTCAAAACAGAACCCTTCACAAAACTTTTCACGTTCAAACAGGACCCTTCACCAGCACCGCAACAACTTTGTCCGTGTGTGTGTTTGTCTGCCGCCTGTCTGTCTGTCCGTGTTTTAACTCGCGTAAATGTACTCGTATTGCCATGCAATTGATATATTTTATTGAGGTTTACTTCGGTATTGAAAATGAAGTGTGTAGAAATTGTAGTTCCTTTACAGGGACACTCAAAAAAATTCCGTCACATTACGATCTATGGGGAAAATCGTTTGCGGTGTATTTTAAGGATGTTTCCCCATTTCAACCATATTGAAATGGATATATATCACTGAGTTGCACTACAAGAGGCTTACTACAGAACATTTTGTGCATAGCCATTGATCATTCATTTACAGGGACGCACAAAATAATTAGGCTATACTGTTTATTAACAATAATGGCTGGAAGTGCGTTTTCAGTACTGGTATTCGTTTTTAAATTTAACTCGTATTTTGCATATTACGTTGTGTGAATAAATTCTATGAATCATATACAGGGCAGTACAAAAGATCTCGAGTGTATTTCCGTTTTCTGACGGAAATAGTTGAAGGTAAATTTTCAACTGTGTAATGTGTCTCCTATTTAGACTAATTTTTGCTATACATATCTATAGGTCATATAGAGGGCTGCACAATAAAATTCGGTATTTTCCGATTATGGGTGATAATTCCTGAAATTGGGTTTTCAAATGTGTTACGCATTTTTCAAATGTTTACTTAAATATCATCTTTCACCTTATTAAACGGCGAGGTTTTGTTACAGTATTTTGAATGTGTCGGAAAGTGTTTCATAATCTATGCTTGACGCATAATTTTTCTTTCTTGTTTATCTTTATTCTTTATCTACTGATCACTCGAAAAATCCAAAAAGTTGTTTACACAATTATTTTATCGTATGCTCAGTGGGTATCCGAAATGGTGAAATATATACATATATGTAATGCTTTTGAAAAAAATAAAAAAGTTATATAACACAGGTTTAAGAGAAAACTAGTCGGATATGCCAATCCCAAAACTTTCTTCTGTCTCATACCTGTTAATGCTTCAAAATTCGCTATCACACAGCGAAAAAAAATAAAAAACAATATTTTTCGTTATTCTGTTGTACGGCAGCTGCTTGCAAATCGTCGGGTTACCTGGATCGCGACCTACGTAATTAATTTATTTATGCATTGGGGAGGGGGGGCGTATTCTGTTGCAATATATCTAATTTTATTCAATTCATTATTTTATTTTACTCAATTATTTTTCCCCCAATACATAAATGAATTAATTTATGAAATAAAGCAGAAAAAGCCAATGAATAAGATAAACATGAGTGTTCTTAAATTATGCAAATTCTATCACATACCACAATTGTACGAAAGATTAAGGTATACATTAAAGAAATTTGCTACCAATTCGGTAGCCAAACCACCACCAAAATTGAAAGATTTAATTCACAATAAAATTGATCCGATACCAATTAACGACATCGCAGGAATCTACTCTATCCCATTTTGTACAGAAACGCAAAATGGTTTATCCTATATAGGGTGACCACTCGCAAATTTAAAGAAAGATTGAAAGAACATATTTCTGACATCAAGTTTAACCGACCATCCGCAGCATTATCGAGGTTAAATCAACGACAGAATATAAATATTAATTTTGAAAACGCAAAAATTATAGTGCCTGCAAATAACGATTTAACTGCTAAAATCAGAGAATCATTGGAAATTTTGAGTAAAGGAAATAGAGCTTGTAATGATAGTTTATCTCATAACATACCTAAGATATGTTTAATATTTTGAAATTATCAAAGACTCAGCGCCTGGATTTTTCATACACCCGCTACAGAATAATAAACTAGCCCTTGTTCAAACTCTGTTACGTAATGGCACAGTGGAAACGGCAATTGTATGAGTCACCAGTTCCCCTTGAAGATGGACGCGTTTGTGTTCGAAAGATCTCGGGATTAAATATGTTTTAATATATTTTACATATGTCTGTCTCATTTTCAGCACCTTTTAAGCATGTTTTAAATTAGTATTTTATCAGTTTTAACTACAAGGTGAATCTATCATTCCACTTTAAATTCGTTTTTGAATTTTTCTGTTACTTTAAATACTTTTAATATAAAATTAGTAGCTAAAAAAATTTTGTTGGTTGTTAATTTTTACTTAATTATAAAGAATTTGAATAATAATAATAATAATAATGATGATAGTAATAAATACAAATTATATAACTTCTCCTCCTGAAGTAACATTATTAAAATGAATTATCGCCAATAAAAACACAAAAATCATTCTGTCCGGAGTGGGTATCGAACCGACGATCGAAACAGAGCATAAACCCAGCGACGCCACCCTTACCTCGTTCGACCGTACGATAAAACTACATGCATTCTAGATATAATTTTATGCATGCGCAAATAGGTCATTTTTTGTGAATCTTAACAAAATCCCTTTTTGTTTTAATATATAGGACAATATAGAGGATATATAGGATTTAGTATATAGGAATATAATTATATTTAATTTATAGGAATATATTTTCTCTCAATGTTGAATCTTACAAAGGAGTTTTCCAATTAAAATAGTTTTTCCGTTGTTTTATTAACCCCTTTTTTGCACATCAGATTACTATTACTATTTTCTTTTTACTTTTTGCTACAAAAACTTTTGCTCTATGGGAGCAGAAAATTACGATATATTTCTTTTATTAAATTTTTTAATACAATTTTCAGTCCGAACCACATTTATAGAAAAAATTGCTTTGATTCATGTTAAAATATGACCTAAACATTTATGGAGGAAAGAATAATATAATTCCGTTTCAAAAAAGTTATGCATACGCTAACAACAGCGCCGCGCTGCGACCACTTCAGCGTTAGGACCAATTTTTTTTGGCAGATGCTGTAAAAGAAATTTCTCCTTTCTATAGATCAGTTTCAACTGACGTCACACCCTAGCAACCACCTTAGCAACTAGAGTTGTTTTTTGCTTGCCCGCCAAAGATGGTGGATTGTGATTGGTTGGCTCGTAATACAGGCTACAAATCCACTATTATGATTGGTTGATAACTTTTGGTGGGCTGGTGATCACGTGGTTGAAACTGATCTATATAATTCAAAGGTCTTAAGGTGATTCTCAATTGACTTGCTCAACGATGTGAAATTTTCTGACCTACATGGACAGCCTTTTTTAACGCAAAAGCATAAAATTGGCAGTCCTGAATATTGAAGCGAACTGGAATCGAAAAAAAGTTTTCCTTTTATTGATAAATAGATTACCTATCGATCGAGGGATTAGTGTGTTGTGACGACACGATGTTTCCCTTTCTGGCTCTGCTGCTTAGGGAATTCGGTTCAAAACACCAACTTTCACAGTATTTTCGGAAAGATCTGCCGCCTTTACCAAAAAATAGAAAACTCATTTTGATGACATATATCACGAAGTACCGGTATATCAAAATGGATATAATTCGTAGTAAAGAGCCGAGTTATCCGAGCATGTACCGCAATAATCATGAAATTCGTTTCCTGAAAATTATACAAATTCACGCAAAAATCATAGGATGAAACATAAGTCTTAAATCCCGTGAATTATTTTATTACATCAGAACATCGCACAAGAATAGAGGGTGGCTTTGCTTATTCTACAAAAATTGTCTTTTTCCGGCAAAAGAGAAGATCTGAACAAAATTTTCATATGCATTATCGCCAACACATAGATGTAAATATGCCAAACACTACAATTCTGGCCAGGCTTTAACCGTCAAACTTTAACTGTTAGAGATAAACCAATATTAAGATTTTTTGAATGAGAAATGTGAAGGCATACCATAATTGGAGCATATCAATTTGGGGATTTTTAACGGACAACCCGAGGTTATTTTGAAAAAGCCAGAACATGTATTATTAGAAGCAAACAAAAAAGTTGATATTGCATATTTCTGCAGCAGTCAATTTAATGAAAACGGCGCCTGCTTTAACACAAGATACGAAAGAAAAAGAAAGAGCATATGTTAAGACCATCTGGATAGTACATTAATATTCAGAATTGAAACCGCAGAAAACTAACGTACAACTACATTTAATGTTACGATAAAAATATCTGGGAGCATTTTGAGATAGGAAAAATGATTGCTTTTCTGATTAAAGAATAAAAATGATTTTGAATAAGGAAATTTATTGGAATTGAGGATAGGAAAACTAAATTTTAGAATAAAATATAAAATATATATGATTCTATATCATAACATAGTTTCTGAATGAGAACACCTGCCAATTTCATCCGTTTCCGATCAAAAATTAATTCAAAATTGTGTCAGAAAGTAGCTCCTTTGGATTTGAGAACAGCCTTAAGGCTTATTATCAGTCAGCCCGCAAATGTCCTGCTCTAATTTTAAACCTGTGGGCTTGGAATCAGAGTTGGGAAAATTTGCAATTGTATATCTGCAACATAATTATAAGTTAATTGTATGCAATTAATTACAGTTACAATTACATTCCGTAAAAAAATCTTGCAGCATTGCAGCGGGAACTGCCCTCCATTCCATTATTTGACGAAATTTCTGTCCTTGAATCTATGTAACTATATTCAGTTACATACAATTAAATGGTAATTACATTGCAGATAATTGGTTTTACAAATTTGCCCAACTGTGCTTGGATTACATCAACATTTTTCAAATTTCTCCTCGGAAAATTAAATTTTTTATCTTTTATTTTCTGTTTGCTTTTCTTGAAGGATGTTTCTTTTTTGTATATTTGTCAAATTATTTCTAAAATACATAGTTGGTTGTATTTCAAGTGTTAAAATCTTATTTACATCTTATCTTCTTCACTTATACTATAACACTCAAATTGTAAAATTAAATACAGTACACTCTCGATTATTCGGTTTGCGGATTATCCGTGCTCATTCCCACAAAAAAATTTTAAAGAGAAACATTTTCATGCTTACCTTTCATTTTTACTTTTCATTTTTTTACCTTTTATTTTCTAACAATATACTAAATTATAACACCTTTAAGTTATTAGTTTAGTTACAGAAAAAAAGCATATAGCTGATATTAAGTATAATAGAAAAACCACAGCCCTGCCAAGATTATATCAAAAAGAAACCATCCAAATAAATTTCAATGAAAGTAAAATAATTTTTCCCTCCAGTCTATTCTATTCATCCACAATAAGGCAAACCATAGAGATGCTGACAGGCAAAAATACAATATGTAACGATGCAGCATCTTTTAACTTCTTGAAATTGTGGCTCGAGTTACTCCATGGTTACAGACATGAAAATAAACAACCAAGTAAAAGTAAAAGATAACCTGCATAATTTTTAAAAAGTATACATGAAAATGTTTTCAATGCTCCCATTTGTTTTTGAAAATGGCTCGGAGTGAGCCGAAACATGTCAACAACCTAATAAAAGTTATTTTACTGTATATTATGTTGTTAATTTACACCTTTTAGCATTTAAAAGAAATATATTTTATTTTCTGTTTGCTTTTCTTGAAGGATGTTTCTTTTTTTAATATTTGTCAAATTATTTCTAAAATACATAGTTGGTTTTATTTGAAGTATTAAAATCTTATTTACATCTTATCTTCTTCACCTATATTTTAACACTCAAATTACAAAATTAAGTACAGTATACACTCGATTATCCGGTTTGCGGATTATCCGTGCTCATTCCGGACTCACAAAAAAATTAAAGAGGAAAATTTTGAAGCTTATCATGCATGTAAAATCGATGTTGATGTAAATTAGAAATTTGTCCGGTTTAGCTGATAGTATTGTGAAGTGCGTATTGGTCCAATTGAACACTCTGGAACCTGTTTAACAGGGTAGGGCTGAAGGCGAAGGGGATGGAAGGCATCGGAATGTTGTTTGTACAATAGTCTTTAGCTGTCCTCTCTCACTTTTGCACGTGTTCCTTTAGTTTTTGCGTCTTGTTTACCGTCAGTTAGTAGCGTGAAATTTTTTACTGGTGAAAATGATTCGCGTGAAACTAAGACAAAACGTTTTAAAGGCTAAACAAAAATTAGAAATCCTTCAATAACTCGATAGTGGAGAATTAGCTAGAAAATTAACAAAGAATTATCAAATTGGAGTACAAACTGTACTTGATATAGGGGATGTACGTACAATGAGGATTTGATTACGGTGACATTACCTGCTGCTCGTAAAATATGTGTCGATATACGACAAGAGTAGCACAAACAGCAGAAGCAAAGACGCATTACAGACTTTTTTAAGCAGTAAATGTTAAAAAGAAAATTCCTAGTTTGACGTTATACCCCATGCAAATGTAAGTATTTTTTATATTTTTGTATTGATGTTGATTGTTTCTTTAATAAAAAGCAGTTTTCGGATTATCTGTGCTTTTCTGTTGTCCGTGCAACCCTTCCCTTTGATTAACTCGGATAATCGGGAGTGCATTACATATATTTTTCATAATTTTCGTCAAATAAAAAAGAAAGAAACACCCTTCAAGTAGAGCATACAGAAACAAGAAAAAAAAATCATGCGTCAAACATAAAATATGAAACACTTTCCAACACATTCAGAAAACTGTAGCAAAACTTTACAATATAATATGGTGAAAGAGAATGTCTAAGTAAGTAAACAAGATCAAGGTCAAACCGGGTGTGGAGGCCTACCTTTCGGCTTAAGTTAGAGCATGGGCAGACAGCAGACAGACAGACAAACCAAATTCATAAACACTTTTCAACTATGTTGGAAATTGTTAAAATTCGAATGCATTTCAAGCCATTCATTTAACATTAGATAGAAGAATTTCAGGTCTGACTGATGGCCTTAGCCCATAGTGGAACCTAAACACATAGTGGAGCCTGAACACATAGTGGAGCCTGAACACATATTGGAGCCTTAACACACTTCTACGTGATTGAAATTTCAAGCTTCGAAACAAACCATTTTTGTTTCAGCTTATTATTTGAAAGTGTAATTTATCTCCAAGATTTATATCCAAAAACACAGAAAGCTAAAATGACAGTGCAAGGTTCTGCCACAGTTAAGGAGTTAGATTTATGATTTTGGCTGGGACCTCCCTGATTCACAGGCGGCTACAAAAGAAAATCTCCTGCAAAAACTTGGATACTTTCCTGGGTTTTTTATATGCTTATCTCTAGGGAAATTTTAATTTTTGAGACAGTCGCTTAAACAAACATGCAAAATAACTTTTATTCGTGTCACAGATTAAAGTAGCTGTCTCCAAAGTTAATGGAGCCTTTTAAAATAGCTCTGGTATTATAATATTACCCTAGAATTTCTGATTCAGGGTAAAGCAGTGCACAGTGGTTCAGTTTAAATATTTAGCACGGAAAATATGAAATTTTCGAATTACCTTTTTAAGGTGTGTTCGTAGTTATATAAATACGTAGCACCTATAGTCGTCGTCTGATCCGTCCTTCCGTCTGTCCGCATATAGCAGCGCAAAAAATACGAAATCAAATGGTTTGAAATTTAATATATATAATCGCTGCAAAATGTTGTCGAGTCATTTCAAATTTTATTAAAATCGAATCAAAAATAAAAAAGATATTAATAAAAATATTTATTACGTAATTAGAATTTTTTTTAAATCGGTACTTCCTTGTTATAGCAACTTCTGAGGATTAATCGTCAAGAGACAGAAATGTATCTTCGAGTTATCTGACATGTATGACGTTATCCTTATATATTATTTCTCCTGTCAACATCCCTTTTACTCAGAAAATATGAAACGCAGAACAACGAATGAGATACCATATGAAAGATTTTAGAACAGGCTTCTGACATAGCCCACTTAACAATTCGTTAAAACATGTTTTTGATTAAAATTTGCTGAAATTAAAAAATTAAATCAGCATTGTTTTCATGAAAGAAATGAAAGGTTTTCCTGAAATTATTGTTGCCAAAAAAATAAAATACCACATTATATGATGCTCATAGCAATTCTTATAAAAAACACCGCACGGGTTTATTTTATACTTATGATTAAAAAGCGAAATTGAAATTGAATTGTTTAGATTGATATTTCTAAGTCCCAAGGTTTTCCCGAAGCGGATGACGTCATCCTCTAATGCAGTCAAAATACGATTGTTAATTTTTTTTTTCTCGCGCGTGCCTTTAGCAATCTTGGATCAGTTTTTAGTCTAACTTTGATGGAATAAATTAGATGATATTCTGGCTTGACTAACAACTAAATGTTGTTTGCAGATATTTTTATCCTTGCTTTTTCTTTAGAAGTTTAAACCTGCATTTAATAAATATTACATATTGATAAAAAATGATACTTCTCTATTATCCCGTCGACCACTTTTCATAACAAAAAACTATCGCCAAATAAACGGGAGAACGTTGCCATTGGAATATCAAAAAATAAATAAAATTTAAGGACACAATCGTTATTTTAATTAATAAAATAACTACTAAATCAGTAAACATAATGAAAAATACACGCAAATGTCGAATGTAATACCACTAGATGACGTAACAAACACGCATAATGATTCTGACATCAAGTAAATGGGACTGCATTTTTGGCGTTTAATCTTACAGTTTGTCGGTAGTTTTTTGTTATGAAAAGAGGTCGACGGGTTAATAGAGAAGTACCTAAAAAATATTAGATTTCAGTGCGAAATCTTCGCACGGGCCCTCTGGTAGTCATATATGACGTATATGACATTGTATAACCTATATGTTGACCAAGTTATAGTCACATTCTTCATTCTATTAAATCCTATCATATGTAATTAATTCAATGATATTCCATGATTAGTAATGATTCTAGGTTGCCATGGTGATTACGCCCTATTTTAGATGGAGTCATATTATTTCCGTATTACTGAATTTGAAAACCGAATTTGCATACTAAAATTGTTTAATTATAGCAATCCTATAATCTACCGACAGTTTTTTGGATTGATGTTTCCGGAAAAATAGATACTGAATGAAAAAAAAGTCTAAACATGGATTTCAATTTCTGAAATTTTCAAAGCTAAGCTTAAGTTTACCATTTGAATTTTCAGTAAATGTCAACAAAAGATAAAATGTTGTCAACTTAAAATGTACTTATTTTATTATGGAAATTAATCATATCATAATAACAGACGATATAATTTATTTCACTGAAATAATAACACTACGAACGCACCTCATTTGTCACGTTTGACGTGCAATTTCCAACTTGTTTCTACTTGTTAGTATCTGAGTTTTCCATTAAAAAAGTATCAAAGAATCATATTATATTAACTTTTTCTCAAAATAATAATGTATGTAAACAAGCTTGCCAAATAATAAACAAAAAATTTGCCCAATAATAGACAAACCTAATACAGAAAATATCTCCCCTTTTTAATCGTAGAATTTAAAAAGGCAAATTTTTCTGTAAGAAATTAATGGTTGCACGTAGGCTTCAATTGTACCCAGTAGCGGCTTGTCAAGGGGTTCTCACTCACTTTACTACCAGATATTTAGTATAGAAAATTTGACCTTATTTAATTGTGGAATGTTCTATGATTAAACAAAGAGAAATTTAGTTTACGAAGTTACTGGTAGTAAAGCAAGTGTGAACCCCTTGATGAGCCGACACTGACTGTACCCCGCTGTCTTAACTCGCGATAATATACAGGTTGTCATAAAAATCTTTGACACATTTTAAAATTCAATAAAAGACCAAGCAATTGGCGTACGAAAGTGCGGTTTGGACGAAAATGTTTCTTATGACCTGGAATTTTGTTTAAGCAAATAAAAAAATTGCTCCAAAAATTTCTCATAGATGGCGCTGCTTTTGGAAAGTTATCGATGTCTTTATACATAAAAATGGCGAAAGACGCACAATGCATCTGCACAGTTTTTGTCCAAACTATGGCAACGCACATTCCAAAACTTAACAATGTTGATGTAGTTGACACCCAGAATTTTTTAATAAAATCTTGCTTTAAAATGAACATGAAGAAAAGTATTTATTTTCAAATCAATTTGTTCATAAATTCTAATGTCACACAATCATTTCCACCTTTTAGCAACAGAAATCCTTTTCCCCTGAAATGGTTAAACCCAAACACAATTTCTAATAAAATCAATTCACGATTTTTAACACTTTCCAACATAATTGAAAAGTATTTATAGATTCGGTGTGTCTGCCGTAAATCTGTCCATGTAACATGATCATATACTCGGATTTCAATGAAATTGATATATTTTATTGAGATTTACTATGGCATGTTCGATATTGAAAATAAAGTGTGAAGCATTTATCATTCATTTATAGGGACACTCAAAAGAATTCCGTTACATTTACGGTCTTTTTCGAAAATCGTTGGCGGTGTATTTTAATGATATTATACTATTTAAAACATATGGAAATTGATATATATTATTGAGGTGAATTGCAAAATGCTATAGAATATAGTGTGCACAGCATTTATCGTTCATTTACAGGGACACACAAAATAATTCGGTTACAGTACTGTCTATGGACAATAACTACTGAAAGTTTGTTTTCAGTTGTGGTACGCTTTTTTAAATTTGACAATTTTTTTTTTCATATAACTTGGTGGTATAAATTCTGTAGATCATATACATAGCTGCTCAAAATATCTCCCGTACATTTCTGTTTGTTGGTGGAAATTTCTGAAAGTAAATTTTCAACTGTGCTATGAGTTTCCTAACTAAACAAAATTTCAGTATGTTATGTAGGATACGGGTATATACAAATCTAAAGATCATATACACGGATACACAAAATAATTCGGATTTTTTTTTTTTTTTTTTTTTTTTTTTTTTTTTTTTTTTTTTTTAATTATTGATGTCAATTAAATTAGGTTTTCAAATGTGTTATGCGTTTTCCAAATTAAAACTACTAAATTTTTGCTACAAAACATGGCCCGTTTCCTCAGTATCTCGATAAATTCGGCTAGGCATCGTCATTCGTCAACTAGACGCACCTATGAGAAAAGAGGTACCTCCTTACATTATATCCTAGATTGTACCCTGACTGCCCACCATCACATTAGAAAGCCATCGCAAATGAATCTGTCGGCCTGGTTTGCCTACATGCTGAAATAACCAAAACTGCTTAAAAAAATAACAGATTGTATGTTTCTTCTAGAACGCAATCAATATTTAATCATACTGCCGCCATTGAACTTAATGGAGGTTGAGGATGAAGTGGACTTCTAATATGCATAAGGATCTTTACACACTACATAAACTCCAACCTTAACAATTTAGTTATTCCGAGGCTAACGAAAAAGACAGGCTACCGCGGTACATTCCACTTATCTTTTTTTACAGACTGCTAGTGTGACGTGATGCTCTTTTCGTACACCTGCATTGGTGGATTCAAGCATCACGTGACTCCCGCGGTCTGTAAGAAAAGATACGCGTCAAGCACCGCGGTAGCCTTTCTTTTTCGTTAGCCTCGGTTATTCTTAATGACATCATACAGTGTTATTTAGTATTTTTAGCATAATTTATCATTGTTTATTCTAGTATTATTATTCATTCATTATCGTTCATTTAGTACTTACTTCTATCCATTATTATTATCTACTTCAGCATCTTACAGTATTATTACATGGTTAGTATTATTGCTCAGTATCACATAGTTGTATTTAGTATTGCTCAGTATCACATAGTTGTATTTAGTATTGCTCAGTAGGATTGGTAAATTGTATTTTCAGAATTTGCATTTCAGCATTACATAGTCTAATTATTGCTCAATATCACAAAGTATAATTTAGTAATGCTCAGTATAATTAGGTAAACAAAAATATGGGGCGGGGCTAGTTGAGCTGAAGCCGAATGGTAAGCCTCTCCGCCCAATTTCACCTTGACCTTGTTTTTACTTAGACATCATATTTCACCTTATTAAACGGAGAAGTTTTATTACAGTATTCTGAATGTGTTGGAAAGTTTTTCATAATCTAGGCTTGAAGCGTGATTTTTCGTTCTTCTTAAAATTAAATAACAAGTGAATGGTGGAACCTATTTATTAAGGTTATCCATGTAGGAGATTAATGTGAGAAATCGGGAATTTCTTGGCCACGCTTACTTTTTTTTTCAGTTCCAAATATTGTCGATAGCGTTATTTTAAACTATGAGAACGGTCAAATTAGCATATAAAGATGGATCAAAGTTCACTCAGTTTTTTATCCTTCATTCTGTTTAGCTTTTGAGAGGCCAAAAAATGGTTCGTATTTTGAAATTGCGAGGTTATTTTGAATATTTTTACGGTTTGAAACAGTGCGCCACATATCGGTGATACAAGCAAGCATAGTAATGGAATTCCGGACTTCACATATTGTTTTACTGCTAGAATAACTCCAATAGGTGTCACCGTTTACTTATGATAGAATTTTAAAAATCGTCAACAATTTTGGTCAGTCTTTATATAAATAAATAATAGTAGAAAAGTTGCAAAGAGTCGTTATATTGGAATGCGTTATCTAATCTGTCGTTGCATTGGATGTAAATAAAATAAACACTGCGTGAACAGTTCAATATTTGGATTTTTTCAATGGATCGTTATAATGGAAGGTTTTCTATAATAAACTGTTTTTATATTAAGCACCTATCATCTTTAATTAAAAGCTACATGTTACTGACGACTGGCTTTTTCGCTAATCGTTGCCACAGATTAATCTCGGAAAATGAAAGATTTGAAGTTACTGAAAAAATTAATAGCTCGAAAAGTATTTGTCAGAAAATTGTTAGACAAACTGCGTTTGAAAGGTAAAAAAATGTATTTTTCTTGATAGAAATTTCAAATCTAACGTTTATGCCGTTTTCCAAATATTGAATTTCAAAAATTTTCAAATTTCTCAGTGGAGTACCATAGCGAAACCTTCATGTGTAAAAAGATAATGATAACGGCAATGTGTCTTGACGTGTATACTGGCTACGGCACGAGTCACAAATTATATACTAGCCTTATTATTCTGTAAAAATATAAAAGGCAATTATGATGTCACGAGTACATGATTTTTACTTATTTCTCGACAAATAGATGTGCCTTTCTTTTTAGTTCTTTTAATATTACGTGAACGAAGTCACGGGTAACAGCTAGTTCTATTTATAAATGGATTATTTCATAAGTAAAATGGTTATAAACATCATCAGTTATGATTCGTTGAAACTGTTAATTTTTAACTCATTTGTGTATAAAGTTCTTAAATAAGCTACATAGGCCTTGATTTTAAATGCTTACAATTCTGAAGAATTTAGTGTAAGCACATAAAAAGGGATATGAATGTTAAACTGGATTTTCTTTTTCGTTGTTTAAATTTTCCTTCAAGCTTGGCTCGCATCCGAAAGAAACTTCGGACGTAAATTTAAATAATGTGCCAACAAAAGAATTGTGTTTTGAGGGTAAAGCACAAAACATCCCCATAAATTAATTATGTAACCAGATTTTTGAAGTTAACTCAGTTTTTTTTAATTAAAATTTCTTTCCTATGCACTAAAAGCAAGAACGAACAAGTGGGTAAGTGTGATCGAAGATCGCACAAAGGGTTTCGTTTAATATTTCTTGCAAAACCCTTTCTTTAATAAATCCAAATAAATTTCCTTTTCAAAAAAAAAAAAAAAAAAAGTCATGTTTTTTGTAAAGTAAAGATTTACCGGTCTATTTTTCTCGTTTTTTCGAATATCTGAACCGGGCCGATAGCAGGCGAAGCCCGCTATTATATTCTGTCATAATAATATCTGTCATGTGGATAAATGCGATATTTAAAAAAAATAAATAAATAAATAAATAAATAAAAATTTTCAAAATTAAACATGTTGTACACCTTCAACATGTTAAAATATGCAAGTATTCCCACAATAGGGTTTTTATCATGAATCAATACGTTCCTCAAACTCATATATTTACTATTCTCTATTACTCGTATTGATACTCACTTTGTATTATTCTCAAACATTTGAAAAATCCGTTAAACTTCCAATATGACGTCAGAAAAATTTTCTTTTTAATTCTTTAATGACGTGATATTAATCTGCTTTCTGTACATACACATACTCATACTCCTTGTATTATTGGGAAATCTTTGAAAATTTCCGATTTATTACCAATAGGATGTCCTATTAATCTTTTTACTTTCTTCTATCTTTACAAGAAGAAAGTATTGGATTCATGAAAATTTTCGACTTCCGGTTTTCGACGGATTTGTACGTTTTAGAAGGTCCTGAACATGATTTGACTGTTTTTAGAAAATGTCTGTCTGTGACTCTGTCTGTCTGTAAGTGACAAAAATTTTGTGGGCGCTCTATCTCAAGAACTAATGCTCGGAATTTAATAAAACTTTAGATTCAGTTACTCCCTGATATATATTAGTGCTGATTAGTTTTTGGTAAAAATCGCCCGGCAGGTGGCGCTGCTATGCAGCATTTTTCGCGATTTCCGCAATAGCTCTATCTCAAGAACTAATGCTCGGAATTTAATAAAACTTTAGATTCTGTTAGTCCCTGATATAAATTGGTGCTGATTAGTTTTTGGTAAAAATCGCCTGGCAGGTGGCGCTCTATGCAGCATTTTTCGCGATTTCCGCAATAGCTCTATCTCAAGAACTAATGCTCGGAATTTAATAAAACTTTAGATTCAGTTAGACCTTGATATAAATTGGTGCTGATTCTTTTTAGTGTATGCGAAACCTGTGTGAGATAGAAGAAAGTTTTGGGATTGACACATCCGACTAGTTTTCAATGGGTGAAACTTTTTAATTCATTTTCATTTTTCACGTGGAAATCTTTCAATGGAAAATGAATTATTGTAGAAAGAATTTTATTGTGGATTTTTAATTGTTGGCAACCGCTATAACGAAAAATGTTTAAATTTAATAGGAAAAGGTTGTTAGATTTTTTGTTTTTTATCTCTCTATATTAAAATAATACGATTTTTTCAAATTTTAATATTGTGAGCTTCATAGTAGGTATTTAGCTATAAGTACTACACAAATTTTCATGTCTGTAAGTTATATAGTTTCTGAGAACGGCTCTCTGACGGACAGACAACAGAGCAGGAGTAATAGGGTTTCGTGAGATGAACGAAACCCTAAAAATCATGCTTCAAGCATAGATTATGAAACACTTTCCAACACTTCCAGAATACTTTAACAAAACTTTACCGTTTAAGAAGGTGAAAGATGATGTCTAAGTAAACAATTTAGAAAATGCATAACACATTTGAAAATGAGATTTTAGGAAATACTATCAATGAGAGAGAGAGAGAGCTGTAGAACGCTAGTAATGCATGTACTATTTTGCTTTGTTCCCTTATCCATCGCTCTCTCTTTCATACATTTTGTACTGAAGAAAATGTTCTTATATGAAACCTTGGAACAATCGCATGGCAAACAAATTTTCTCTATTTATGCTTTTCTTTCCTTTAAACTAGGGGAGATCCGCACCCCTGCTCGCTACGCTCTCGAACCCCCCCCCCCATGTAATCACTTCGCGATTCCGCTTGGTATTCGGTATCGTGCAGCATTCCCTATTTTCTAGAAGAAAAGAAAAGAAAAAAAAAAGCCGGGAAGATCTACGCAGATTTTCATTGGTCCATTTCCAAATCGTTTGGCACATTTCCAAACACCATGTATACAAATAAAAATATATTTTGTATTTAATTGTAATGAAAAAATGACATCAACAAATGCATAATAATAAAATAAATACAATGGACAATATTCTCGTGACGTCACAATAAATGTGAATTTTCATTCGCTTGTAAAAATAAAGTGCAAGCGGATATTTTTACTGAAATTTAACTTGCAAATAAAAAAATGCGGCCTAAAAGCCACGTGTCTTTAATATTTATTATTTCTTTTTTATCCTCGCAACAGTGGAAAGAAAAAAAAAAGCCTGGAAGATCTACGCAGATTTTCATTGGTCCATTTCCAAATCGTTCGGCACATTTCTAAATCGTCACTTTTTTTTAATATAGAGGGAAAACCAGTTGGCTTTTTACAAAGTATGTAAGTATCTTAATAATGGGGGTTTCGTAAACTGATGTCCAGAAATTAAGGGGCAGTGACCAATTTCAGACTTTTCGTCGAATATCTACGGAAACTCGTGAGGAAATACCCAAAATGCCCTTGAACTTTGAAGATGTAAAGAACATGTTTGACTTTATGTTTTTCAGTGAAGATTTTGTCGCGAGGACAATTAACGGGGGCAATAATAATTTTAATAATAAAATAATATTTTCGATCTCCCAAGTAAAAGAAAATGCCAAAAATGATCTGTCACTGTAGAAAATGACTATGTAGGTCCTGTTCAACATTTGTGTGCATTTGTGTAAGCATAGAACGAAACACATGGGCTGATAAGTTCCCGGTCTGGCACACAGATGGCGTTGCAATCGCCGAACCGATGTTTTTTTTAGTAAATACTAACCTTTAAAAGGTAGTAGAAAAAATGCCATGACGATTCGCTGTGTGGATAAAACGTTAGAGTGGTTTTAGTTGAACGACTTTGTTGATAAACAAAAAAATGGATAACAAGAAATTCAAGAATTGTTATTTAATGGTGAAAAAATACCGTTCAAACAAAAGCTTGGCTAGATAAGCGTTATCCGGACACTGCACCAGGTAAATCAACCATTATTGACTGGTTTGCTGAATTTAAACGTGGTCGTACGGACACCAGTGATGCACCACGCAAAAGAGGTGGTTACTCCGGAAAACATAAAAAAAAGTCCACAAAATCGTTTTGGGGAACCGTAAAGTGAAGTTGCAGGAGATAGCTCAAACTCTGAAGATATCCAAGGAACGTGTAGGTTTTATTTTGAATGAACATTTGTCTATGAAAAAGCTGCTGTCAAAGTGGCTGCCGCGCGTGTTGACTTTTGACCAAAAACAACGAGTTCTGAGCACTGTTTGGAGCTTTTTCGTTATAAAATTATGTTATTTACTATTAAATTATTATTATTAATCATTTAGTAAATTATTATTATAAAATTATTATTATTAAATTATTTTTTAAATTATCATTATTAAATTATTATTATAAAATTATTATTATAAAATTATTATTGTTATTATTAAATTATTATTATTTATTATTAAAGTTATGTTATTTATTAAAGTTATAAAGTTATAAAGTCATAAAGTTATAAAGCTTTGTTAAAAAGTTGTGTTTTCTTTATTAGACCGGGAACTTATCAGCCCATGTGTTATATTCGAGAGGATGTTAAAGTTTCTGTGAAAAATTCAAAAGGTTTTTTTTTTATAGCATGCAGAGTTTTCAACCGAATTCAACACCACTTTTCAAAAACGACATAAAAATATAGAAATAGTATACTGCAATTAAAATATTAATATGTTGTATATTTGATGAGATATGGGTATTTGTATGAAATACATTTTAACTGCGCATGTACGAACTACTATTCCATATAATCCTATGGGTTTTCCTCCTCAATTTATCAATTATTGCTGTAACAGTTTGAGTTTTCACGATATTTCACTGTTTTTTTTTTATATATATATGAGTTGCCCTATAGTATTGACTATCAAATGATGACGAAAATTTTTTGCTGTATTTCGTGAATGCGCAGTTAAAATTTATTTCAGACAAATACCCATATCTCATCAAATATTCAATATATTAATATTTTAATTGCAGTAAACTATTTCTACGATTTTTTGTCAAGTGTTTGGAAAGCAGTGTTAAATTCGGCTGAAAACTCTGCATGCTATAAAATAAAAAAAATAAAAAATAAAAAAACGTTTCGATTTTTTACAGAAACGTTAACACCTTCACGAATATGCGTGCTAACCTTACACAAATGCACACAAATGTTGAACAGGACCTACATAGTCATTTGCTACAGTGACAGACCATTTTTAGGGTTTCGTTCATCTCACGAAACCCTATTACTCCCGCTCCGTTGTCTGTCTGTCACATAGCCATTCTCAAACACTATGTAACTTACAGAGTTGAAACTTTGTGTATATAGCTGAATACCACCTATAAAGAGCTCAAAATATTAAAATTTGAAAAATTCGTATTATTTTAATAAATAGAGATAAAAAACCAAAATTCTGCTTTTCCTATTAAATTTAAACATTTTTCATTGTAGCAGATGTCAAAAATTAAAAATCCACGATGAAATTCTTTCTACAATAATTAATTTTCTACCAGACGATTTCCACGTGAAAAATGAAAATGAAATAAAAAGTTTCACCAATTGAAAGAAAGATTAATATGAAATAAAATTGATTGACGTCATAGTTGTAATAAAACGGAAATATTTCTCAATAGGAGTATGAGTATGCGTATGTACACAAAGCAGATTAATATCACGTCATTAGAGAATTAAAAAGAAAATCTGACGTCATATCGGAAGTTTAACAGATTTTTCAAATGTTTCAGAATAATACAAAGCAAGTATCAATATGAGTAATAGAGAATAGTAATTATATGAGACTGAGGAACGTATTGAATCATGATAAAAACCCGTTTATGGAAATATTCGCATATTTTAACATTTTGAAGGTGTACAAGATGTTTAATTTTGAATTTTTTTTTTTTTTAAATATCGCATTTAGTCCACATGACAGATATTATTATGACAGAATATAATAGCGGGCTTAGCCCGCTATCCGCTGGTTTAGATATTCGAAAAAACAAGAAAAATAGACTAAAAAACAGTACTTTTTTTTTTTTTTTTTGCTAAATGAAATTTATTTGGATTTATTAAAGGAAGGATAAAGTGTTTTGAAAGGAATATTAAACGAGACCCTTTGAGCGATCTTCGATCACACTTACCCACTTGTTAGCATTTTCTGTTACTTGGGTGATCGAAAGTATTATTTTATTATTAAAATTATTATTGCCCCCCCCCCCCTAATTGTCCTCGCGACAAAATCTTCACAGAAAAACATGAAGTCAAACATGTTCTTTACATCCTCAAAGTTCAAGGGCATTCCGGGCATTTCCTCATGAGTTTCAGTAGATATTCGACGAAACGTCTAAAATTGGTCACTGCCCCTTAATTTCTGGAAACCAGTGTATATTTGTTATCAGTTTTTAAGTGCTCTTGAAAGGGTTTTAACCCCAGATCTAAATCCCACTTCTTTGTTGCGCCAGTGTTTACAAAATTTAATTAATTTATTAGAAAATAAATATTTGAAGTAAACAAAAATATTACGTCTGAACATATTTATATTTATATTAAAATCAGTAAAATTACAGACATTACATTACAATTACATAAAACATTAAAAACATATTAAAATTGGACGTTTCGGATTTAACTGTAACTTTGGCCTCGACATTTTGATACGTTGCATTTTCTATGTGTTGATATTTTTGAACTGTGACTTACGTTAAGAAACTTTTTGTTGATGAGGGATTTTCATGTAAATCCGAAACATCCAATTTTAATATGTTTTTAATGTTTTATGTAATTGTAATGTAATGTATGTAATTTTAATGATTTTAATATAAAGAAAATAATTAGTTCGATTTTTAAATATTTATTTGTATCACAAACGGGTATAATGCTAATAACAAAAAAAAAAAAAAAAAAAAAAATAATAATAATTGAGAAACATTACCCAGAATAACCTATTTCTTAATATATCGTTCCGAGCAAATGGCCATCATAGATTATAGCATAACCTCCACTTGACATCCTAAATTATATCTACAGTAATGAAGGGATACATACAGTCAAGAACAGACGGATGATTTTAAAATTTATGCTTCAAAATAAACTAACGCCTGACCCAAATAGATAAAAGGAGCACTTTTTTTCAAACCTCGAAGCATAAGTGAGCTGGAACACATTCATTCTAGAACGCTTAAGTGTTCGATAGAAGTGAAACATTTTCTTCTCTCCGCTCCAAAAGTACTTAAATTTAGTTTATAGGGTCCTATTAACCTTGTGAAAAAGGATAGCTCTGGAGTGAAAGCCGTCTTCAGATCTTTTTTTACCACTTTATGCAAATGAGAACAAAAAGATTTGTTGCTTTTTTTACCGTTCTCTTAAACAAACTATATCCGTAAAGAATAGATTTAAACGAGTTAAGAGAAGAGCGTCGCCCATATGGATTCATATATATGATTTGGTCATAAATTTCATCCATTAGCATATGGTTTATTTTTAAAAATGGTCCGCAGATGCCAAGAAAAATAGGGACATGCATAAAGCGGAATCATGCCTGTTACGAAAAAAAAATTCACGGCTCCGTTGAAATGAGTACAATGCAATAACTAGTCGTTGAGGGCCACTGTAATACTTACCCATCATGGATATGCATAATATAAAATATAAAAATGAAACATGTGTAAACTATTTATAAAATTCATTGCAATTCGAATAAAATAGGGGCTTTATGACGTCATAAACTTTAAATGCTCTATAACTCCAAAATTTATAATCATATTAACTAACGGTTTACTGCGTCCCTTTAAGCGTCTTACTTTCAATTAAAATATGGCTTTGAATTGAAATTTGAATGAAATACAGAGTTATGAAAAATTGAAGAGTGTGGAAAAAAGAATTAAAAATATCTCGGCAACTAATTATCCGATCGACTTCCTTCTTTATGCAAAAATTATGTTTTGTTATTGTCTTTTACATTCACTTCTTAAAATGAACAATTTCGAAAATTTTTATGTACTTTTTATCAGAACGAAAATTTCGAGAGTCCGAAAAAAATAGTTCCGGATAGTCGAGGTTACTAAAATTCAATAAGCTTCTTTCCATTATTACATACTAATTACACACCAAATTTCAAGTCTCTATCTCAATTTGTTCAGAAGTTAGAACGTTTACAGACACACAGACAGACAGACGGACGGCAATTTTTTTTTTCTAAAAATATGTTTTTCGGAATCTCTAGTGACTGAAACGTGTAAATCCCTCAAAATTTGTTTTTCAATTTTCAAAACAATTACAAGACTTACTGTATACTACGTATGATAGGTAAGTAAATAAAAGATAGTACGAGAGAGAGCAAAGAGATAATAATGCGTAGAGTAAAAAACTATATTATGTGGAAAACGGTCTAAAACGGAATTATTTCACTCTTCCCCGTGATTCCATTCTATTGCTTTTATCTGAACATAAATATTTTATTCTATGTAGATAATTATGTTAAATATTTTAAAAAACATATTTATGTAAACACGAATTATAATTTGTAAAAATATTTACATCGAAAGGAAAATCAGATCTTTTATCATATACTAGCAAGCTACGCCCGCTGCGCTAGTCGGTTTCTACAAATGAACCTTGAATCAAACGAAATATATCGTTTAATTTGACTTTGTATTTGAAAGCAATCTGTATACTTACCTGGAATATCCTTCCACATTGCTGAAAAATGACGGGAATGCGTTTTTATATTTCCTAATGTGCAGTCAAAATTTTAGCTGTTAAGGACCAACGCTTTTATTTGGTCATTTACAGTTAAGGTTTGCTAAAGAATGATAAAACTATATGCAATATACTAAAACCATCACTAAAAATTGTCGAATTAACAATGCAAACAAATTAACTAACAAAATCCATTCAGTAGAAGTTTTTACAAAGGCTAATCTTTGATAAATGGGTTTATCTGATTATAGAACTTTTTCACATAATTCTAAAACTAACAGAACGATATAAAATATACTAAAACCATCCTTATAAATTATCTACTTAACAATGCAGTGTCGCAAAAAATACGCCCAGTAAAAACTTTCAAAAAGGCTAATCTTTCGGAATCGGGTTCACCTGACTATATAACCTTAACTGTTTGACTAAGCAACGTAGAACAATATGTAGTACATTAAAACCCTTCCTGAAATAGCATCTAACTAACAATTCTCATCAAAATCCGTCCAGTAGAACTTTTTCAGAAGGCTAATCTTTCATAATCGGAATCAAATATTGAAAAGACTAATATTTGATTAAAAAATGGGCACCCGATTTTCGAATTTCCCCCTATATTTCTAGAACTAAGCAAAGTAGAATGATATGTTATATAATAAAACTTTCCCTAAAAAATGATCTAGCAGTGTTGGTTCCATCGAAATCCATTTGGCAAAATCCTTTAAAAAGGATAATATTTCATAATCGGATTGATCTGAATATAGAACTTCCCAGAATAATTCTATAACTAAGCTACGTAGAACGATATGTTATACAATAAAACCTTCCCTGAAAAATTATCTTACAGTTTAAGTTCTACGAAAATCCATTCAGCAGAACTCGAGTTATAAGCAGCCGGAACGAAATTTCATATATGTTGAAGTAAATAGAAGTATATTGCCATTAATATAGTTTGAATTTGAATTTTTTAAAAAGTACATTTCGGTTAGCCGGGCGCCAGTGATATATAATATATATATATATATATATATATGTATGTATGTATATATTCATGCATATAAGTGTATATATATGTATGTATATACATGTGTTTGTGTAGATATATGTGTATATATATACATGTATATAGATTACTAGCGCCCGGCTAACCGAAAAGTACTACAAATACTGCAAAAATGCAATCGTACACTTAAAAAAAAACCTTTTGGCTTAAAAGCTCTCATCAAAACTGTTTTTCTTCTTCTTTTCTTTTCTTTCTTTTTTTTAAATAAAATTAGTAACAGTTCTTTCTTTTATTTTTCCAGATGTATAGCCATTTCAATTCTTTCTGAAACAAAAAAAGACACCTTTTGGCTTAAAAATCAAATTGTTTGGGGTCAAAAGTAAAATCAAAATCGCCAAAAACAAAAGATACATCGCCAAATATTGTTTCAGTATAGAAATCTTCCCCTTTGAATAATTTTTTAAGCATTACGAACATTCCCAATCATGTTTAAATTAAATATTTTCGTTTCATAATATTCTCTCATCAAAACTCTTTTTTTTCTTTCTTTCTTTTTTTAAAAAATAAAATTAGTAACAGTTTTTATTTATTTTTCGACATGTATAGCCTTTTCATTTCTTTAAGCAACAGTAATGATCGCCAAAAAATTAGCAATGGTAACCTTTTCGGCCAAAATAAGAGAACTTTCTATCATAATTCTATAACTAATATACGTAGAACGTTGTGTTATATACTAAAACCTTCCCTGAAAAATTATCTCTCGAACAGTGTAAGTTCCATCAAAATCCATTCGGCAGAACTCGAGTTATAAAGGAACGGAACGAAATTTCCGTTTGTGTTTTATATATATACTAGCATGCTACGCCCGCTGCGCTGGGCCATTTTTCTAAATGTACCTTAAATTTAAAACGAAATGGCTTTGTATTTTACAGGAATATGGATCTTCACCTACGGATGCTACCCTCGTCAAAATTTTCAAACGAATCTTGAACCAAACGAATTATATCGATGGATTTGAGCATGTATTTTAAAGCAATAGGGACTTTCACCTGGTTTTTCCTTCAATATTGCTGTAAACGATGCGAACGACATTGCGTTATATTATATCATACATTGGACAAAATTTGGTCTAATAAGAAGCAACTCATTTAGTTGATCATTTATAGTAGAGTTTGGTAGGGAAATGAGGCCATTATGAGATTATGACAACAGTAATTAAAATGTTCTCTAATCAACATACTACTAAAAAAGAGAGCATTGACTGACCATTGAACTTAAATAATGTTCGGGTGATTCATTTTCGTCTGTAAGTTCTTGAACTCCGTTCCTTTATCTTGTCTCTATGTGAGGACATATCACAAGGAGGTAACGTAAGTACAATCTCACTCTATGTTACGTTTTATTTCGTAATATCTACCCTATACATATAAAATCCTAATGAAACAAATTTTTGAAACGAATTTATGAAACGAATTTATGAAACGATTTTATGAAACGACTGATTAAACGACTGATTATGTTTCAGGGCTATTTTTAATAAAATATTAAACGCTTGATGGTGAAATTAATACCAATTGTCCATAAAAATCCGCGGATGTCAAAACTGGTAATAGAATTTTGAAATTGGAATTAGTTTTCGAGATATTAATTTTTTTCTAATTTTAATGACATTTCTGTAATGATGGCAACTAATTACTCAGTTTTTTTGTGACAAAAAAGGGAAAAAAATTGAAAAGGATCCCGATAGGGATTATTGATTTCTTTTTATTCGTCATTTTCAAATGGAAATTGAATTTATCTTTTATTTCAATCGATAATGAAAACAAGATTGTGATTAAATTATGTTTTTTAGGAAAATTTGAAAAAAAAAATCACATTTCTATCGTCAGGATTCAATTATCTGTCAGCATTTAATTTAATTGTCGGAGCAAAGCTCCGGCTTCCCATGAAAAATTACACTTTTGTGTACACGATAGCGGCCAAAATATTTGCCGCATTGATACCAAAATTGGACTGGAAGTCGGTAGTGGCAAAATCTCGCCGGGGATTGAAAAACAGAAATATTCGTCAATTCTAACGCCCGGAATCGTCTGCTCTAGAATTTTCCATTTCCCCATAGAGATAACATTGCGATTGTTTGAATTAAATGAAAAGAAAATTGAAATAATTTATATTGTTGCCATTTTTTATCATGAAAAACTTTTGAATTAAATAAAAAGAAAATTGAAATAATTTATATTGTTGCCATTTTTTATCATGAGAAACTTATTTAAATAACAATATACTCGGAAACAACCTTTTAGTAAAAGCTCTTAATCTCGGTCCCATATATTTTACTTTTATATATTTTACATATATTTTACTTTTCTGAAATAAGGACCCCATACATTTTTATCTTAAAACACGTGCAATGAAGTTTAAATTGTATTAAGTACATGAATTTAGTGTTTTTTAAATCGAACTCAGCAATTGGTGCAATTATTTTTGTTTCCATTTCAAAATATTTTTTTTCCTTTTCATTCAAGCTTATTGTATAAAAGAAGGGTACTTTTCGGTTAGCCGGGCGCCAGTGATATATGTACATGTATATATACACATACATATATGTATACACATATATCTGCATATACATATATATACATACATTTATATATGTACATATATGTATGTATGTATATATATATATGTATATACATATGTATTTATAGCTGTACATATATCACTGGCGCCCGGCTAACCGAAAAGTACCAAAAGAAGTATGAGAGTAAATCTTTTTATTTTGATATAGTCCAGCCAATCCAGGATTAAAAAAAATATATGTTAAGAAACATTTTATATATGGACGGATTATATGTTTTTATTATATAGAATTTGCAAGGATGCCAGTTAAGAGAAAGCAATCAGCTGAAATGAGAAGAATTGCGAATCGTAATTCAATGCGGAGAAGTCGCACAAATCAGTTACCTTCAGATTTTTTGCCGAGTACCGGTATACTGACAACTCAAATGAATGAAGCAATCAGGTTTGATAGAGAGGTATCGCAAATCTCCTATGTGTCCTGTAATACGTGTCACAGAGCTTTCCCTGATATCATATTAAATACTGCTGGGCTCTGCCAGACATGCAAGTGTAGAGACGGTGCTTTCAAGTTTTCTGCCACTAATTCGATGGACCCAGGTCCAGTTCCTATTTGTCTCAAAGATCTGAGCTACATTGAACAAATGATGATCGCTCAAATACATCCAGTGGTTTCTCTTACCGTATACGAGGCTCACAGTATGGATACAGCGGAAATATAATCAGCTTTAAACAAAATATTGAGAGTTTTATTTCGCGCCTGCCTGTCAATCCTTCAGATATGACTTCAATTGTGTTAGTGACAAAAGATACTTTATCAGGATGTGCAGAGTTTTCTGTTCGCTCACAACGCCTTCTAGAAGCACTCAATGGCTTAAAGCTCACAATCCTTATTATTCAAATATCACAATTGATGAAGATTTGATCGCTACATTACCTAAGAATGGTGACGTATCTCAAATGTTACCAACAGCAACCGATATTACTGAGGATATTGATACTTTGAACGAGGAAATAAGGCGCGAGTCATTTAGACCACTACTTGAACCGGTAGATCAAAACAACTTAATAAATGACGCAATTCGTGTGCCTCACCCTTCATTAAATTCACAGCCTATCAACGAATTTCAAGAAGAGGGTTACATAGCACGTGCTTTTCCTCATCTTTTTCCACATGGTACAGCTGACTTACAACAACCTCGTCAAAAAGCAGTCTCTCCTGATGAGTATTTTAAGTTCCTAATGAAGTATGAAGATGGGCGATTTGCTAAAGACCCCCGATTTCGCTACTTTGCCATGAATTCAATTCTTCGGTGGCAATCTTTGGCTAAAGGGCGTTTTTTCGTACAGCGAAATAGGTTCAGCAATAAGACGGTAGAGCAGATGCGTGATATTCTGAATAGGCAACCAGAAATGGCAAAACACATTATGATTTATGCTAGCAAATTAAGATCTACAAAAGGATACTGGAGTGCACGTTGTGGGGAACTCCTTTCCATGGTAGGACAAATTGGAGCACCAACAATTTTTTTTACACTGTCTGCAGCTGATTATCACTGGCCTGATCTTTTCAGACTTTTAGAGCCTAACAGAGATCCAAATGAGCTGACTGATACAGAACGCAGACAATTAATGCACGACAACCCTCTGTTGACTGGTTGGCTCTTTCAAAAACGTTGTGATATATTTTTGAGAAAAATCTTGACGCCGTTGTTTTTAATAGACGACTACTGGGTTCGTTTCGAATGGCAGTGGCGTGGAAGTCCTCACATGCATGGATTGTTGTGGTTAAGAGGGGCACCAAACATGGAAACACTAGACATGACTAACGCTAAAAATGTAGCAGTCGTAACAGCATATTTTGAAAAACTATGCAGTGCTGTTAATCCTGACAAGGACGTCCTTGTAAATGATATACACCGCTGTCGAATTCGCTTTTCAGACATTTCCAGTGAAGATTGTGAAAAAGATCTCGCTCAGCTCTTAAATCAAGTCCAACGTCACACAAGACATGGAGATTATTGCCTAAGGAAAAAAAAGAGATACAAATAGTTATAGCTGCTGATTTGGTTTTCCAAAAGCAGAGTGCGGCTCTCCAAAGCTTCAAGTAGAAAATGGCATAATTAGCTTTTTGCCAAAAAGAAACGATTTTGAAATGAATACCTACAATTGCTTCGTGTCACAAGTTTGGAGAACTAACACGGATTTCAGTCCTATTACATCAAAGGATGCGGCTTTGCATTACATTGCCAAATATGCCTCAAAATCAGAAACAGCTTCTGTTCCTTACAAGGAATTGTTATCTGAGATTTTAAATAAGATGAACGAAACAAATCCAGCGGTTCAAGAAGTCCAAAAACTTATTTTGTCTTCTGTTTCTAAAAGGGATTACTCAGCCCAAGAGGTAGTACAAATATTAATGGGATGGCCAATGTATCACAGTAGTCGGGAAGTAGTTACAATACGGCTTCATGATAAGAACTGGGAAGAAATCAACTTTTCAAGCGACGAAAGACCATCAAAAAGCATGCTTCAGAAATATTGCGCGCGGCCGGAGAAACTTATTTCCTGCACGCTTCTTAAGTTTGCAAAATCTTTCTCAGTAAGAGGAGTCGATTATCACCAAAGAAGAAAAGATGAAGTTGTCAGAGTTTTTCCTCTTACATCACTCAACCACGACCCAACTCTAGCCGAAGAATACTATAGGCAACAAGTATTACTCAATTATCCTTGGAGAGGTAATTCTGACTCTTTATTGCAAGAAGGCCTGCCGTCTGCGTATCACTCATGGGAGGAAGCATTCAATGATCTAAATATTGATGCACACGAAGAAATAAATTTTCCTGCTGTTAGCAGTACACATGAGACAGAAATCCTGCAAGAAGAATACCGCGAGATTGATCCATATATGGTAGCAGCTGCCATAGTTCCTGTGCAGACAAACGAGGATACTTTGGGGCAACGCGTGATTGATCATGCATGTGAGTGGAAAAGTGAGAGTTACAAGTACCCTGATCGCAATTTTACTTCATTTTTAAATTACTGTAAAGAACAACAACTTACAGTGCATCAAAATTACGATACGTCTGAGATCAGATTTACAGATGAGCAGCCAAAAATACTTCACTTATGCACGCAACAGCTTTCGTCTTTGCAATCAAGATTTATAAATTGCCCTAAACGTGCTTTTATTATTGGGAAAGCCGGAGCTGGAAAAAGTACGGTAATAAAAGAAATTCGTAAAAGAGTTACCGAGCAGTTAGGACCGGAAGCTATTATGGTTTTGGCTCCAACAGGTGCTGCTGCAATTAATGTCGAGGGCAAAACAATTCACTCTGCACTAAAAGTACCAACATGTTTTAAATTGTTTGCTGATTTAGGAAGTGAAGCAGCAAGAAATCTACAGCTCAGCATGAATCCAGTTTCATTTCTCATTATTGACGAATTTTCAATGATCGGATGCCGTCTGATGGCTGCACTTGAGCAAAGATGTCGCGAAGGTAAACCAGACAGCATTGAACCTTTTGGAGGCTTATTTGTTTACCTGATTGGAGATATTAGGCAGCTACAGCCTGTAAAAGACACACCTCTATATAGGAGACATTCTATAAAAGACATTTTGGCTTTACGTGGACAAACAGTTCTTAAGATGTTTGAAAAATGTTTCACCTTAACAAAGTCAATGAGACAAAGCGACGATCAGCAAATACAGTTTAGAGAGACTCTTGATTCGCTTTCCGTAGGTGAAGTTACAGGCGACCAATACGCATCCCTTATGCAACGACGTAAAGCTATACAGCCTCCGGCTGAACTTGAAAGATTTCAAGATGCCATACGCCTTTTTCCCACAAACAAGCAAGCTGAAGAACATAATCAAGAAGTACTTCGTAAATCAAAATGGCCAGTGGCAAGAATATTAGCAGACCACAATAATCAAATAGCAAGATGGAGTGAAGATGAGCACGCGTCTGGACTTCAGGCTGAACTTTTTTTAGCAATTGGATGCAGAATTATGTTGCGTACCAATCTGTGGACAGAGGGAGGATTGGTCAACGGTGCACTTGGTACGGTAAAAGATATTGTCTACGGACCAGGATTACGGCCTCCAGGCTTGCCACAGGCAGTAATGGTTCATTTTGATGATTATCGGGGACCATTTCTCACTGAAAGACTTTTTCCTGTCACACCTATTACAAAGTCTTGGAAAGAAAACAATGTCTCATGCTCCCGTACTCAGTTACCTTTAACAGTTTCATACGCTGTCACCATACACAAATCCCAAGGTTTAACTTTGTCAAAAATAGCTGTGGACATTGGTGAAAAGGAGTTGTCACTTGGAGCAACTTATGTCGCGTTTAGCAGGGTTCGACGTTTAGAGGATGTTCTGATTGAAGTGCCTTTCGCAAAGGATAGGCTAGACCAAATTAGAAGAATGGGGGCACTTGCTGATAGATTAGCATTTGAGCAGTATCTGAGGCAACTGTTGACCGAATAAACACTTGAAGATTCAACAGCTGTTATTGTAAATTTTCTTTTATACTATTAAACAGTAAATATAAAAATAAAAAATATATATTATATATTGTTAATGTTATATTTTATGTTTATCCAACTCAATGCTCCGACATTTCGGCTTGACGGATTCTAGTTTATAAACTGAAAATATTTTGAATAAATTCGTCCAAATGACGTCATTTATGTAAACGTAAAAGAAAGGAGCAAAAAAATATTTATACAATTTGTTTAGCGTAAAATGTCATTTATCCTATTTTATATATAATCAGAAGTAATTTGTATAGAAAAAACAATAATAATATACGTATAATTAAAATACGCATATAACCAAAAAAATCGTCGAATTTGTTTCCATGGCTGTTTATGTCATTTGGCACCAAATCTCACTTTCTGATGCCCGAATTGCGCCAAGCTTTTTAAAAAAGCGTCAAGACCCCTATAATAGAAAAGCACCAAAAGCTCATTGGGTTTGTTTTCATAACTTTTGGCAACAAATCTTTGTATATTAACGAATCTATCCCTTTTCGAAGCTCGAATTACGCCAAACCTAAAAGCAAAGGATCCTATACTGGAAAAGTACCCGATTTTCTTATGGACAATATTCAAGTGACATAACAAGGTATAAAATTATCGCGGATAGTAAATTTGTTTAAATATGTCATCAATTGATGCCGAATAAATGCAGGCATGCATGCACAAAATATTTAATTCATTTTGTATGATAAATAATTATTAGAAAATTCGTATATACATATTAATTAAAATAAATAATTTACATATTTAAAATAACATGAAAATATGCATGATGGTGCACTAAAATAAAGAGAAAATTAAAACCTGTTACTGAAAATGTCTATAACAGTACTTTTCAATGCCGTGGTTCTTAATGTTATTCACAAGCAGATGGGATTTTTCTCATCCTTAAACGCAAAGGAAGAGTAGAATACAGATCGTTGTTATAAAAGTCCGAGAGGTAGCCACAATTTAAACCTAACCATTTTATACAAGCTGGTTTTCAAGTTGTAATTGATTTTACTTATCAATTCCGAAAACAGTCGTCAGTTGTCGCAACAGCTGTGTATGAGGCCATGGTAATCAAAAAATGGCCCATTAAAACGTTAAAAGCATGGCAACCCAATTACAGATTTACCAATATTTTTAAAACAAAGCACGCTGTCATGTTTTTAGAGGCTTCGAAATCTGAGCGGGGGTTGGCGAGCGTATCTCGCAGGGGGTAGGCCCCCTAGTACGGAATATAATAATATTCGTAATATAATAATATCTGGCAAGTCTACTACGGTTTTTCATCTTTCGATTCCAACAGAGTGAATACAGTGAAAATTTTAATAAATTGTTTGCGCATAAGAATAGTGTTTAACTTTCATATTTAAAAAAAATGGTGAAACATAAAAAAGTGCATTTTTAAAGCTGAATATGAATAAAATTAAAATGACGTCATATTAACTGTCTTTTCATTTTTTAGACCAGTTGCATTCGTGTAACCATTACCCTTTAAAAAACCCCGATGATTAACTCTGGTAGAAGAATAAACCTCTAGTTTGTATCCAATAAAATTTTCCTAATCTTCCATAATGTTGACGATATACACGTTTGACGTCAAACATTAGAAGTGTTTGCAACAATATAGTTTCTAATGTACCAGATTTAGTTACAAAACGAAGTTATTTACGCGCCAAGCTATGTTCCATTAAATAATGTCAAATTACTGTTAATTCAATTATAGATCTTTCATTAACAAAATTCCATACCTTAAATAAAATTGACAATGATAAAATTAGTTATGCAAGATGTTTGTTTAGAAATAATCATTTTGGGGAATACTTAAAACGAAAATTTTCTTTGCGTTTCTCTAAAGAGCATAATAACACGCAGAAATAAATTCATTTGTCACTATGTTTAGCTGCTAGGGCTGTGTGTAGTTCAAAAATCCTTTATAAGTATCGGAAAATTATCTAATCAGAATTTCAGGTACTCGTTTTTTTCTTATCCAGGCTGAAATGATAAATCGACAAATATTATTATTTATTGCATTCGCCACCATTGACATTACAAAGTTTTTCCGCACATTGGAAACGCCCCACCAGTGGCTGAGATGTTCTGCTCTCAAAGCTGGTAGACGGGAGGGGCTGGGTTCAAACCCCTGTCGCGCTCGTCGACCTAACCGTTCGAAGTTTTCCGTGGTTTTCTTCGAACCTTGCCGTAAATACGGGTTAGGATACCTTAGAAAGACACATACGGGGGGCGGGCACTCCCCCCCAGGGCTTATATCCCTCTTGTAGATAATCGGTCGTAATAAAATCAACCAACTGTGCATTGGAAGCATTGCTTTTTTGGTAAAACTTTGTTTCATAATGGAAGAAACCCATCAATTTAGCAATCGCTAATTTCAAAAGTCGTCTAATCTTCTGTAATCTGAATCGTCGTTCAGAGTAACCTTCAAACATAAACGAAACATCCAACAATATAGTAAAAATGCCAACTGGCAGGTGACCGGAATACGGACGATTAGTCCAATATCTTTTAAAAACCTTCCTGAAAGAAGGGAAGATATGCAGAAAAAATAAAAAGAAATGACGAATCAAAAAGAGCATCGTTAATTTATTTCAGCAAGCAATTTTTATTGCAAAATGTAGCCTTTTGTGATAGTAATAACGCATAGATGCACACATTTCCTTAAAAATATTCTTTCGTTCCTAACTTACACAGTTAATATTTCTATAAGTGATATTGGCGATATATTAAAACAAACTAAAATAAAAGAATAGACGATATTCGCTGATCTGAGTTCGAGGCTATAAAAATATGTTTGGAGAAAACAAACCAGGATGTTTCCGTAGAAAATTTTTAAATGCTTAAAATTTAATTATTTTACAATATGTGTTTGAGTGGCAGGCATTCACTAAAATTTAAGTATTTGATCCTATATTTATAACAATAACAGCTATTTATATAATTGGCAGTTGAATAAAAAAATTTACTCCAAAAAGGATCTTGTATACACGAAAAAACACTATTATTGCAAATATCGCTCAAGCTGATGTCACGCTTAGGCATTTTTGGCTTAAAATAAGTGAAATTGGCGATATATTAAAAAAAACTAAAATAAAAGAACAGACAATATTCGCTGATCTGAGTTCGAGGCTATAAAAATGTTTGGTGAAAACAAACCGGCATGTTTCCGTAGTAAATTTTTAAATGTCTAAAATTTAATTATTTTACAACATGTGTTTGAATGGCAGACATTCACTAAAATTTAAATATTTAATCCATATTTATAACAATAACTGCTATTTATATAATTTGCATTTGAATATAAAAATTTACTCCAAAAAAGATCTTGTATACACTAAAAAACACTATTATTGTTAATATCGCTCAAGTGATGTCACGCTTATGCATTTTTGGCTTAAAATCATTGTTTGGCGACAAAAATAAAATCAAAATCGTAAATAAACAAATAACATGTAACTCATAAATGCACTGATTTTTACAATTACATCTGCTAGTTCCTCCTCTAAGTCATATGATAGGGAAGTTATATAAAAAAATTAACAGAAAGAAAAAAAAATGGTTACTCATATTTTATTAATCAAATTATCAGATGCATTTTTGTTAACCTGACGCAAACGATGAATCGCCAAATATTGACTTTATTGCAATCTCATGCATTGCTAATACTTTTAAGCATTACAAACATTCCTTCGGGGTTTAAATTAAATATTATGCCTCATTAAAACATTTTTTTTCTTTCTTTTTTTGCGGGGGGGGGGGGGGGATTTTAAATAAAATTAATAAAAGAATTTTTATTTTATTTTTCTATGTGTTTGCATTATTTTCTGATATAGCCTTTTCATTTCTTTCTGCAACAGTAATGATTGCCAAAAAATTAGCAATGGTAACCTTTTCGGCCAAAATAACAGAACTTTCTATCATAATTCCATAACTAATATACGTAGAACTTTGTGTTATATACTAAAACCTTCCCTGAAAAATTATCTCTCGAACAGTGTGACTTCCATCATAATCCATTCGGCAGAACTCGAGTTATAAAGGAACGGAACGAAATTTCCGTTTGTGTTTTATATATATAGTAGATTATATATATATAGTAGATACTATCAAATGTTTCTTTTAATCTATATATATAAAAGAAAGTCCTTTCTGGCTAGATGATCAACGCACAGCCAAAACTACTGAACCTACAAAGACGAAACTTGCAGGAAAAATACTTCTTAGTGTGTAGAGGCGCACTAAGACGGGATTTTCAAAAACTCCACCCTTAAGGGGGGTAAAAAGGGGAACAAACTTTTAAAAAATTCCCTAAAAATCGGGTATTATAGTTACGTGACAAATGATAACATATTTTAATGTATTTTTGTATGCTGAATCGAATGGTATCAATTAAATATTCATAAGTCAAATAGTCCGTGAGATATTGCACATTTTTCTAATTTGGCGAAATCTTTGACGTCAAAGTTTCAAAATTTCTAGCACTACAAGTGAGAATTTCTAAAAATACATCCGTTACTATAGCAATGGACGAGATTCAAGTTAAATCTTTTTGTTATTTAATTATTTTGTATATTTTTACAGATAGAAACATTAACTGCTGAATTGGGAATTGAATATTATTCTTACGGATATTTATGTAATTGTGTATTATTATTATTTCTACAAATTAAAAATTCACAATGTAAGCTGAAGCGAATGGTACCAATTAAATACTCCTAAGTCAAATAATTCGTGAGATATTGCACGTTTTTCTAATTTGGCTATGTCTTTGACGTCAAAATCTCAAAATTTCTAACAATACAAGTGATAATTTCTAAAAATACATCCGTTACTATAGCAATGGAAGCAATTCAAATTAAATATTTTTGTTATTTAATTATTTTGTTTATTTTTACAGATAGAAACATTAACTGCTCAACTGGGAATTGAATATTATTCTTACGGATATTTATGTAATTGTATATTATTATTATTTTAGCAAATGCCACGATTTAAAATAAAACGAGCTTACTAAAATAAAGTTTCGAAGGTCTGTTTAGTATTATATATTATTTCTTTATTTGTTTTCAGTCTTCAGCCATGTTTCCCTTTTTCTTTGGGTAGTTATTCATACGATTTCGGGCTAATTTTCCGTTATCGGATACTTCGCCATTTGGCGTATTAGCTACAATGTTGAAAGCATCGTTTATGTTTGAAGCGAAACCTTCACGATGAATCCTATTACAGAAAATCATATCATCATCTACTATGAGTATAAACCGCATATTCACATTTTAATCCGATTATTCATGATATTTTGGTAGGTTTTACACTGTTAGTTAGGTAATGTTTTTTGAAAGGTTTTAGCGTATAGCGTTTATTCTACGTTACTTTGTTATAGAGCTACAGCGGAAAGCTCTAAGATTAAGTGAACCCGATTATTAAAGATTACCTTTTTAAAAGAAATTCTACTGAACAAATTTTGATGGAAGTGATTTTTCAGGTATGGTTAATGACCCTATAACATATCCTTCTAAGTTGCTTACTGATAGAGGTAATGGGAAAGGTGAATACAATTATGAAAGATACATCTACTCTAATATAAAATAATAAATCCTAACTGACTCATAATCAACGCCGAGCCTAAACCATTGGTCCTAGAGCAATGAAATTTGGAAGACATATTTCTTACACAATGTAGGCACCCACTAAGAAGGTATTTTTGAAAATTCACACTTTTAGGGGGTTAAATGTGGGTTGAAAATGTTAAGACCTTTCGTCTTTTTGCCATATCTCAGCAGCAGTTTTAGGTAGGAGCGTGAAATTCAGGATAACAAATCTACTAGAAGATAGTTAAACACATATTTCACAGATTTTAAAAATTCACAACCTAAGGGGGTTAAATGGGGTGTCGAATGTTTTAGGTCATTTCGTCTTTTCGCCATATCTCAACAGTAGTTTTAGTTAAAAGCGTGAAATTCGGGATAACAAATCTACTAGAAGATAGTTAAACACATATTTCACAGATTTTAAAAATTCACAAACTAAGGGGTTTAAAGGGGGGTCGAAAGCTTTAGGTCATTTCGTCTTTTCGCCATACCTTAGCAGCAATTTTATGTAGGATCGTGAAATTCGGGATTACAAATCTACTAAAGAATAGTTAAACATCTATTTCAGGTGATTTTAGAAATTCAACCTCTAAAGGGGTTAAATGGAGAGTCGAAAGATTTCTCTTTTTCGCCATATCTTAACAGCAGTTTTAGTTAAAAGCGTGAAATCCAGGATAACAAATCTACTAGGGAGATTTTAGAAATTCAACCTCTGAAGAGTTTAAAGGGGGGGGGGGGTCAAAAAATTTAGGTGATTTCGCCCTTTTGCTCTATCACAGCAGCAGTTTTATGTAAGATTGTGAAATTCAGAATAACAAATTTACAAAAAAAAAAAAAAAAAAAAAAACACGTATTTCAGCGATTTTAGAAATTCTACTACTAAGGGGAATAAATGTGGGTCGAAAGTTTTAGGTCATTTTGCCTTATTTCAGCAGCAGTTTTAAGTAAGAGCTTGAAATTCAGAATAACAAAACTATTAAAAAACAGTTTAACACATATTTCATCGATTTTAGAGATTTTGTAGCCACAATCGGCTTTGAACTTGATTATGGAAGATTAGACGAATGAGACAACTATTGCTGATTTGTGATTAGATAGTTTGTGCAAGACATTTTTCCAGGTTTTTTTTTTTTTCGTTTATACTTATAAAAGTGTATATTCTGACTGACTCATAATTAACTCACAGCCATAACTACTGAACCTAGAAACATGAAAATTGGTTACAAAATAATTCTTGGTATGTAGAGGCGCACCAAGAAAGGATTTTTAAAAACTTCACCCCTAATGTGGGTAAAAAAAGGGACAAACTTTTTAAAAATTCTATAAAAATCGGGTATTAGAGTTATGTGAAAAATGATAACATATTTTAATGTATTTTTGTATGCTAAATCGAATGGTGGCAATTAAACGCTTCGAAGGGAAATAGTTCGTGAGGTATTTTCACATTTTTTCTAATTTGGCGCCAAAATTTCTAACAAGTAATAATTTCTGAAAATATAGCGTGTCCGAGAAAGGTCTTTATCATTCTAAACATTAATAACAAATATACTAACAGGTGAAATGAAATGCAGTTTGCTGCAAAAGAATGCAGGAATCTGAGAGTTATTTTGCAGTACCTTCAATGTAGTTGTACGTGAGCTCCGTTAGTAGCGCAAAGAATGTCGAGCCTGTGCTCGATTTTCCTCCAAGTATTTTTTAACATTTGCGGTGTAACAGTGAGAATTGATGAGTGATGATTTCATGATTTGTCATTTCGTACCTCAGTCAATTGGTACCAGAAAAAACTCTTATATTTCTTCATTCTTTTCCAGAAAACTGCATTCCCTTTCACCTGTTAGTATTTTTGTTATTAATGTTTAGAATGATAAAGATCTTTCTCGGACAGGCTGTACATCCGTTACTATAGCAATGGAAGAAATTAAAATTAACTACATTTTTCGAAGTTCCATAGTTTGTGAGATATTGCATATTTTTTAATTTAACGGTGTTTTTAGCGCCAAAACCTCAAAAAAATTATAACTTTACCAATGATAATTTCTAAAAATACATGTGTTTTTATAGCAACGAAAGATATTCAAACTGTCGATAAAACGCGTTGGACTTATTTTCATCGTTATCCTCTTTAATAAAACGCTACGCGTTGCCACAGAGTTAACATAAATAATAGAGAGTAAGTAAACCGTAAAAACGGCTTGCAGTATGAAGCCGGTTATCGCTCAAATAATTTGGCCCAAACAAGATATTTCATTGGACAGAGAGAGGGTGCACGTGCACGTGGAACGAGGACTGGATTTTTTGGATGGGGAGAGGTTTTCAAAGCAAGCCGCCAGTTGTTTAGGCCGAATCTAGGGTTGCATTTTTGGCGTCACGCCAAACGTAAATATTTCGCCTCCAGTTCCTCTTTACTCCTTGATGCGTTGCTGACGACTGGCTTTTTTGCTAATCGTTGCCACGGATTAATCTCGGAAAAAGAAACATTTGAAGTTATTGAAAAAATTAATAGCTCGAAAAGTATTTGTCAGAAAATTGTTAGACAAATTGCATTTGAAAAGTAAAAAATTGTATTTTTCTTGATATAAATTTCAAGTCTAATGATTATGTCGTTTTTCAAATATTGAATTTCAAAAATTGCCAAATTTCACAATGGAGTACCATAGCGAAACCTTCACGTGTATAAATATAATGATAACGGCAAAGTGTCTTGACGTGTATACTGGATATAGCACGAGTCCCAAATTATAGTAGCTTTATTAATTATTCTGTTAAAATATAAAAGTGAATTATGATATCACGAGTTCATGATTTGTATTTAATTCTGGACAAATAGCATATTTTAGTCCACCTCAGTGAGGCAAATTATTTTCATTACTTCATTCAAATTCAACGGAAATGATTTTTCCCCATAGACACCATAACGTAACACAATTATTCATTTTTTTTTTAAGTTGACCTATTCCATAATAGAGTCTACAGAGAATTGACCTAATTTGGAACGAAGTTTTTTGGATACCTTTTGGTACTTTTCCATTGTACCATCATCATGCCAAAATGTATGCTAATGCGCCATTTATTTCAACCCTGAATGTGCAAATAATTTTTATTTCAAACCGTGCCAAGCACTGTGACTCGCTATTTATTCAACGCAAATCTCTTTTATTATTATTATTATTATTAATTAATTGTAAGCATGCAAAATAGTTTAATTTACTATTTTTTGAATCGTAAATACTGTTTTTTAAGTTATAACTTACATTTTTCGCTGATTCAAAAAGGAAATGTTTATAAACCTTTCGCAATGGATTTTGGCGGGACTTGCACTGTTAGTTATATAATTTATCAGAGATGGTTTTAGTATCTCCCATATTGTTCTACTTTGCTTAGTTGTAGAACTATTGCGGAAAGTGTGGCACAGATGTCATATACGCACCACATTGCCGCTATTCCTCTCCCCACCCCCCGCCAATTTGACGAAAACTTTGTTTTTGAATATTAACGTTGTAATTTATATTAACATTATAACATTAATGTTTTGAATATAACGTTATTTTATTTTCATATTGAAATAAAAAATCACGTGCTGTTATTGCATGCTATTTGTAACTAATGTTCAAAAACAAAGTTTACGCAAAATCGGAGGGGGAAAAAAACGCTCCAACGTAGTGCGTATATGACATCTGTGCCGAAAGTTTTATAATCAGATGAACCCGATTACGAAAACATAGCCTTTTAAAAAGATTCTGCCGAATAGATTTTGACGGAACCTTCACTGTTAGTTAGATGAGTTTTCAAGGATGGTTATAGTATATAGCATATTATGTTATCGGTATTTACCAAATCCTACTGTAAATGATCAATGAAAAGAGTTTGTCCTTAACAGCCCAATTTTTGTCTGACACATTAAAAATGTAATAACGCAATGGTGTTCGTATCATTTTCAGAAATGCAGGAGGACATTCCAAGTAAAGGTTCATATGGTTTTAAAACACAAGGTTAATATTTCGTTTGATTAAAGGTTCGTTAAAAGGAATTGACCAGCGTAGCGGGCGTAGCTTGCTAGTTATTATTAAGCATAATTTTTAGTCAAGAAAGTTTATAACCTTGTTTATCATATCATTTTGACTTAATGTAAACTGAATGGGATATTTAGTATGTAATGAGGTGGTACCGGTGTCATTGAATTAAAAAACAACAATATCATCTATATATATCTGTAATAAATGTAATCATTGTTATTTCTTAATGAACACCTTTCATAATAATATAAATACAGATCAGAAAGAATACTTGAAGTAGTTCCACTTTGAGGGATTCCATGACATTGTTTATATATATTGTCTTATTACAGATATAGATAATGTAATTATGATGAAAGGTAAAGTTCTTTAACTGTTTTAAAAAGTGAACAGAAATATATAATCTTTTAATTTTTATTGAGAATTGTTTTCTTTAAAAAGTATACACATAGTTTTATGTTCAAATCTTTGATACATATGTTATTGAATAAATCATTAAAATCAAATGTTTTAATGTATTTTACAGAATTGTTATTTTGTAATTTATTTATAAGCGGAAAACTACTTTTTAAACAGTGTTGATTACCATGTTCAGGGATCAGAAAGTAGCACGCTACAAGTAGCGAAACTATAGTAGTCGCTACTTTTTACAGTAGTTTGTAGTGTAGCACGCTATATTTTAAGTAATGTAGTGTAGCGAGTAACGCGATATAAACTAGTCGTTGGGGGCCACCGTAATACTTACCCATCATGGATATGCATAATGTAAAATATTAAAATAAAAATGTGTAAACTACTTATAAAATGCATTGCAATTCGAATAAAATCGTGGCTTGGTGACGTCACAAACTTTAAAAGCTCGATTACTGAATTGCTTGAAAGAAACATCCTTATAACTCCAAAAATAATAATCCTATTAACTAGCGGTTTATTGCATCTGATTAAGCGTCAAATTCCAATTAAAATATATCTTTGAAGTGAAATTTGGATGAAATACAGGGTCATGAAAAATCGAAGAGTGTGGAAAATAGGATTCCAAATATCTCGGCAACTCATTATTCGATCGACTTCATGCTGTATGCAAAATTTATGTTTTTTTTATTGTCTTTTATATTCATTTCTTAAAATAACCAATTTCGAAAAATTTTATATACCTTTTATCAGAACGAATATTTCGAGAGTCCGAAAAAAATAGTTCCGGTTAATCGAGGTTATTGAAATGAAATAGGCTTCTTCCCATTATTACATACTAAGTACATACCAAATTGCAAGTCTCTATTTCAATTTTTTCGGGAGATAGAGCGTTTACAGACACACAAACAGACGGACGGCAAAAAAATTTTTCTAAAAATATGTTTTTCGGAATCTCCAGTGTCTGAAACGTGTAAATCCGTCAAAAAAAAAAATTTCGATTTTCAAAACGATTACAAGACTTACCCTATACTACATATGATGGGTAAGTAAAAATCAGTAGTTTGTAGCGAAAACCTCCGCTACTTTTAACACTACTTCATGGGAAAAAAATGTGCCATTCTGCAAATCACATGGCCGAAACTTGCTTCTTTTGTGCAAAATTTGTTCCGTTCAACAATTTGCTAATGCCAACTACAGTGTTTAGCAATGCATCCCATGAAATCATAGATTTTTTCCAGTGACACTTGCACTAAAATTAAGAACTAACCCATCAAAAGAATTAATTTTCTTTCTGGATATACTTGTCTACTTACTCGTTATTAGGTCTTCCTTCATGTTTTAACGCCGGTTTTCTTATTATTCGGAATCACTTTATTTACAGATTTATTTCTTGTTTGCATTTAGAGTTGTTTTTCTGTAATTTTCTAGATTATAACATGCCTCTTAATTTTGCTACGCAATTTGTAATGTGTGTATAAAGTATAAACTAACCATTTTGCAGACGAACACAAAATATTTTCTTGTATGTTTTTGTAAACATTTGTTTTTCTTAAATTTTTTAATGCCCTTGGTTCTGTCGCATTTATTTCATTGGATCCCAGCAGATGTGATATAACGAGGGGTCGCATTATTATTTATCCGTGTCTTCAATTTCCAGTGTAAATTGAACCCTTTGACAAAATCTGAAAGTAGCGAAGTAGTGACTACTTTTGAAAAGTAGTTTGTAGTCGCTACTTTTTAAAACAAGTAGTTGTAGTTAACTACATTTTCTATAAAGTAGTTGTAGTTAACTACATTTTCTATAAAATAGTTGTAGTTAACTACATTTTCTATAAAATAGATGTAGTTCGCTACAGTTAAAAAGTAGTTTTTCCGACCCCTGACCATGTTTAATTGTTATATTATATATCGTGAGACTATTAAGTAATAAAATGCTAGCAGCATCCTAATAATATTATAAATCTGATTGTGTGCAAATGTTAGGCTGAAGCCAGCGTCAAAATGGAGCATTTAATTATCCTGTATCTTTGCACATAAGTTGATTATAACCCTCAAATGAATATAGGCTGGTTTTTGTTTATTTTATATCAATATTTTTCTTAAAAATTAAAAATTTCATTATTTTCATACACAATAAATGGACATTTTTTCGTATATTTTAAAATGGTTGGTTGGTTTGGTTGGTTTGGCCCAAAGGGCCCGGTTTTGCAGCTTATTTTTAAATGGTTAAATTTATTTTACCGTTGCTAATACTTTATCGTTGCCAATATAAAATAAACCTCTGAGTAATAATTTTTAATCAACAATTTATTTTCAATTGAAAATTTTCCACGTGAAAAATGAAAAGGAAATGAATTATTTAAGAATTAAACAGAATATGAAATGATGTCATATTAGACATAAAACGTGCGTTTTCAAATATTTGATAATAATACAAAGTGCATAAATACGAGTAAGTATGGAAAGCAAGCGAATATGATGTCATATAGAGAAAAATAAAACAGATTTGTTTTGATGTTGAAATAAAATGATCTTGGGTTATCAAATTATTTGTGATTAATTTCTCTTTTTTTTTCTTTTTCTTTTTCACATGAAAGAAATTATTTTAAATGTACGTAATATATGTATTTTAAATGTATGTGATGTAAATTAAAGTTCTGTGTTTTAAATGAAATGAGTGAAAGATTTATATTTTTAATTAATTCAATACGAATGATGGGATAGGTTGGCGATTTATCGTCTGCACACGGCTAACATAAAGATACCATATTTTTAATTTAAATTTTAAAAAGTAAATATATATATATATATATATATATATATTGGATGGCAAATGTCAATGATATGCATCGCAAAATTATCCGTATCGAAAACCAGAAAATCTTAATAAAAATAACTATATTTTTTAAAAGAAAGTTGCTTTTCTCATAAAAGCTAAAGATTTAATATGATTGTGTCGAAGTAACAACATTTTTCCTCTATCATTTTCCCACAATCTAAACACATTTGTAAATCGTCGTTTCGAACCGGAATTTAATTTTACATTTCTTTTAGTTTTAAAATAGGGAAAACTTTGTTGTCTTTTTTAAATATAGCTTTTTTAAAGTTGTTTCATAATAGATTTTTGTAAAGTCTTGAAGGATAAGAAAAATTGCATAGATTTTAAACCAATGTTTAAGTAAAATTACAATATTTTTTAAACTTAAAAAACAACAATGTTATCGAAAAGAAAATCGATTTTACCAACAATTTCGCGTAATGCAAAAGCAAAGAAGAAATCAAAAAGTAATGAATCTTTTCTTCCAGCCGCATTGCGTAAACTTGAACAAGCCAATCGTGCCAATTCATAACATTATAAACGTGAAAGCGCGTTCTATATAGTAGATTTTTTTTTTTACATATAGGTAGAACATTTCCGAGAATAGGAAGGTTAGGGGTCTGTAATTAGGTCCATAGTCAATTTGCGTTTTTTTTTTTTTTTTTTTAATCAAGTGAAATTTGGCGCAAACTTAAATACATTGTTGTAACCCTTGTAACCAGATTTGTTTTTTGCGTGGTAAACACTTAATGGTATTTTAGATGATCATTTTCCCGCTCACCTTTGATGTCAACTATGACTGTAAAACATATTAAAAAATATCAGACGATAATTTTCTTATTGCTTCATGATGTAAATAGACTTCCTGGTTCATACTTTAAACCTGAATTGGTCATGCCATTGTCGTTCAATTTTTATTCCTAATCGTAACCCTAATCGTATCCTATCCTAATCCTGATAATAACTTTAAAGAATATTCTTTGACACGAATATGTAAATTAAATCAGTATCCATAATTGGAAATAATGGAAAATAGAATAAATAGAAATGGCAAAATAAAATAACAAGAAAGTACATTTATTCGACACCTAACCCTAGAGAAAGCGTAAAAAATTTCAAGCGCATGAAATAAATCAAAATAATCCTATATATACTAACAAAAATATGCAAATTTAGATCATCAGATTTGTGTCGTCGGTATTTATTTGCTTATAGTGTTCTTGACGCGATAGACAAAATATCGAGGTTAAATTGGGCAGAATTTAAAGTACTTTCTAGCAACCTTTATTTACATTTTAGAATCGCCTCAGATTGTTATATCTTTGTGAAATATCTATCAATGTATAAAATCCACAAGAAGTTTGTTCACTATTTACACCACTTAGCGTGACGCACTTAATTTAATATATACATAAACACGATAATGTAGTAAGAAATATATAACGTATGTCTATGCAAATAGACAATATAATAATGCCCATTTAGCAATGCACACATATACAAATTGTACACCAAATACCACCTAAAATGCACTGTTGTATAGAAGAATTCTGCCAGTGTTGTTTTTCGTTTTACGAAGAGGAATTCCTTGATTTTCACGATTTTACTGGGTCCTCTTTTTAGGTGCGTTCGTAATTATATAAATACGTAGCACCTATAGTCGTCGCTTGGTCCGTCCGTCTGTCTGTCTGTATGTCCGTCTGTCTGTCCGTCCGTCTGTCTGTCTGTCCGCATATAACAACGCAAAAACTACCCAACCAAATGGTTTGCAATTTAAAATATATTATCTTTGCAGAATTTTGTCGAGACATTTCAAATTTTATTAAAATCGAATCAAAACTTTAGGAGATATTAATAAAAATATTTATTAAGAAATTTGATTTTTTTTTTTTTAAATCGGTGCTTTTTTGTTATAGGAGCTTCCGATGGATGTTAAATCGTCAAGCGATCGAGATGATTATTTTATTACAGAAATTAATCTGCAGACGATATAATTCATTTCACAGAATTAAAAATCATCAAGATCTGAATATTTATATAACTAGCTGATACATATATATCTGAATATTTATATAACTAAGTTAAGATATTTGTATGAACAGTGTCATAAAATATATACTTAACTAGCTGTTTAACCCGTTCTACGCACGGGATATCATGAATTTAATTCTAAAACGTGCGTACGAACGCACCTCGTTTGTAACGTTTGACGTACAATTTCCAACTTGTTTCATTAGTTGCAGTTTCATTTTCGCGATTGTATATATTATTTGGCATGAAATTTCACTTTTTTAAGACTGGGTTATGTCTAGGACCCTATAGCAAAGAAATACCGTATGGTTTCCTATAAAATGTGATAAAGCTTTGGTTAATTATATATGTTGTTAATTATCAAGTGAAATGTTCTACTAAATTAATGCATTTATTCTTTTTTTAATGTTACGTGAACGAAGTCACGGGTAACAGCTAGTTATTATATAGGCACAGATGTCATGTACGCACCACATTGGCGCAATTGCACCAAATTTGCAATTTTATGCCTCACATGGTAACCCAGTTATTTTGTTTATATTGTTGTTTATCTATATATTTAAAATATTATTTCTCCTGTCAACATCCCTTTTACTCAGAAAATATGAAACGCAGAACAACGAATGAGATACCGTATGAAAGGTTTTACAACAGGCTTCTGACATAGCCCGCTTAACAATTCGTTAAAACATGTTTTTGATTAAAATTTGCTGAAATTAAAAAAATAAATCGGCATTGTTTTAATGAAAGAAATGAAAGGTTTTCCTGAAATTATTGTTGCCAAAAAAATAAAATACCACATTATATGATGCTCATAGCAATTATTATAAAAAACACCGCACGGGTTTATTTTATACTTATGATTTCAAAAGCGAAATTGAAATTGAAATGTTTAGATTTATATTTCTAAGTCCCATGGTTTTCCCGAAGCGGTTGACGTCATCCTCTAATGCAGTCAAAATACGATTGTTAATTTTTTTTTTTTTCTCGTGCGTGCCTTTGCAATCTTGGATCCGTTTTTACTTTAACTTTGATGGAATAAATTAGATGATATTCTGGCTTGACTAACAACTAAATGTTGTTTGCAGATATTTTTATCCTTGCTTTTTCTTTAGAAGCCTGCATCTAATAAATATTACATATTGATAAAAAATGATACTTCTCTATTATCCCGTCGACCACTTTTCATAACAAAAAACTATCGCCATATAAACGGGAGAACGTTGCCATTGGAATATCAAAATAAATAAAATATAACAATTTAAGGACACAATTGTTATTTTAATTAATAAAATAACTACTAAATCAGTAAAACATAATGAAAAATACACGCAAATGTCGAATGTAATACCACTAGATGACGTAACAAACACGCATAATGATTCTGACATCAAGTAAATGGGACTGCATTTTTGGCGTTTAATCTTACAGTTTGGCGGTAGTTTTTTGTTATGAAAAGCGGTCGACGGGATAATAGAGAAGTACCTAAAAATATTAGATTTCAGTGCGAAATCTTCGCACGGGCCTTCTGGTATATTTAAAACGCTAAGCTTTTTCTTTCGACAATTCGTGAGGACAAACTACTGCATTAAATTACATCATTCCTTTTTTAAATGAAAGATATCTGGACACAGATTTGTTATCGTGCATTCGTTTGTTCGAAAATTTAATTAATTAGCCGTATTTTTTAATTAAACTTTTACTTCTGCTAATGACGTCATAATCGGATAACGCCCACTGTTGCGTTGCATAGAGATTATTCTCTGAGCTCTGTGTTTACGAGGATGAAAGAGAAATAATAAATATTAAAAGCACGTGGCTTTTATTTTTTTTTATTTTTTTTTTTTAGTAGGCCGAATTTTTTAATTTGAAAGTTAAATTTCGGTAAAAATATTTATCAGTGTGTTTTATAAGCTAATAAAAATTCATATTTATTGTGACGTCAAGGGAATATTTTTATTTATTTATTTATTTTGTATACATGGTGTTTAAGCATTAAAGTAACGTATATGAAGTACATGTGATAAGTTTGCGCCGTTGAAAATGACGTTATGCTTAGCTTGAAATGCATTTTAACATTGATAAAACTAATGAGAAAAATGTATATGATTGTGTCAACATGACATAATTTTAACTGATTTTTCCATTTTTAATAATAAAGATTAGAATTGGAGCCGTCATTGATTGCCAATTATTTTTTTTTAACTATAGGTTAGAAAATTTCCTTTTTTAATAAAAAAAATCACAAAACTAAAGGATTTCAGGAAATTAAAAATTATTAAAAATGGTGAAAGAAATGGTAGAAAAAAATACTTGAAATAATTATTGTATTTTTAGCTAGAATAAACAATGTAGGACTATTATTTCATACTAGCCGCCACTGGCGACCAGTTTGGTCTCCCTTAAATGTATGTTAAGCACTGTAACACGTTACTTTTATACATAATTTATTTTTTTTCCGTAATTCTTCGCCAAACCGGAAGATTCTAATAGACAAATCAAAAACTTTTTCGATCATGGTAGCATTTCGCATATTTTTTGTTGTTATGTATTTCATCTTTCTTGACAAAAACCGCTTAACCAACTTAAGCATTTATGCTTCATATCCGTTTGCTTATCAGTTGCAATATGCTTGCTAATGAGGAGATTCTTAAACATATTAAGTAGTTTTCCGTAATTGGATCCATTGCCAAATGGCGTATTTTAGTTAATACGATTTGGTGCAATGAAGTCTATTTTGTGAAAGTCTTTAATGATATCCACCATTTACACTGAACCATATTGTTGCCAATATTTTTTTGTTTGTTTGTTTGTTTCTCGCTAACTTTGGCTGTAGACTTGATTACGGGAGAATCAAGAAGAAAATCTATCATTATTCTCATTTAAAACGTCTTGAATAATGTGACATAATCGGAGTGCATATTATAACACATAATTTTCGAGTATGGTTTGGTGAAACATTGAACTTTTGGAAGCCAGTTTTGATAAACACGTAAATATGTCACACCAACATTACCGCCTATAATTCTAATTACTGCAACCCTTTTTTCTCTCTATATTGCAACTCTATAGTTAATATAGTGCCCCGGTGCGTCTACGACAGTTGTTCCATCAGAACATTTGATTTCAAAATAAAAGTATCGTTTCTAATTTGCACACGCGAAAAATAAAAGCTGGTATTGGCGATTTTAAAAATTCTATTGGCGAGATTTGCGCCCAAATAACACAAAAGTACTTAATGATGTTATGTATTTTGTAAATGTATATTAAATTACTGTTTTGAAAGCGATTGGTCATTAATAATGGTAAATATGATTGGTGATTAACAATCATTTTCGGTGGTCTCTCTTCCTTTCACGTATAATACATAAATACCAAATTAACTGACAATTTGTTTCGAAATTTGATTCAATAAATATCTTTACATGAGTTGTATTTGTTTACATTCAGCTTACATCAAAAAAAGATAAAGAATGAAGTTGAGTTGTATAGCACATAATTATGGTAAACTTTGATTGTGTCACTGGTACGAATTATTTTTTTGACACCAGGCAGCGCTCCAAAAAATCTTTCATTAGGGATCCTACATTAGAGAGAGATTGGACATTGACGAAAAGTCCGCCATATTAGTTACAAATCAGATGGAACGCCGTAGAACGCACTGCATTTTCATCCGCGCCCAACACTTTTTATTCTATTAAAATCACCAGAAATTCATTTCATATGCCTTCACAGAGTCATTCAGAACATAAACATAAGCACAATTCCGTTTTAATGAATAAGAATTCTCAGAAAATGCTTTTTCTTTTATTCGGCTGAATTGCAGGGTTAACATTTCGGGACTTTACATTATGCTTAAAATAATCGAATTTGATTATAAACAAATATTCAAGATTTTGGGGGGGGGGGGGGGGGTTTCACTTAAAATAAACATTTTAATTTATGCATAACACAAGAAATGCTACATAATGTAATTTTTTGTAGTGTGGGTATTTATTTTTTACTTTCCTCTGTTTAAATGGTCATGACTCATGACATAGATTAGTTAGGTTACTTTTTTAAATAAATAAATAAAATTTCTTAGAGGGAACTCTTAATTTCATAAGGTTAAAAATATATCATTTAACAGCAATAAGAAATTAAAAAAAAAAAAAATACTGAAATATTCAGAAAAGTATAAATTTTTGAAAATTATTCCTAATATACCTTCCTTATTAATGTATTTACATTAATAAATTTAGATAGTTTTAAAGAAACAAATTGGTTGTATGAAATTAAAAAGCTTCAATTCTCTAGAATAATACACTTTATAATACTAAGTATATCTAAATATGCAAATAAAAAAAAATACATTCCGAGAAACTGATTAAAAAATTTACACACATATGCTTAGTAATGTTTATTTATATAGAGGTTTATATATTGTGAATTTATATATTTTTGCAATTGTCAGAGTTAGCGCTTTTATATATAGATTTTATTTTATGCGGAAAATTTAAATGCTTATGTCTTGTGCTCTCAAATTCCGCGGATATTTAAAAAAGAAATTATTAAAAAATGAACAGTTTAACAATTTATTCAATTATTCCTTATAATTTATAAACAATTTCATATTTTAAAAAGAGTGCACTATATACAATTTTATTCTGTATTACGTTCTTAAAATAAATGTTTCAAAATGTAAACAGAAATTCATCGCCAACAACGTTTGCCAGTTACCGCCGACTGTGTCAAACTTCGAAACTCCAAATTATTTACACGTTTTGCTCACTCACTACAAAAAGATTTAAATCAAAATCAGTTTTTAAATGTAAAACAAGAGACGCAGAAACGAAATTGCTTTGTTTGTGTTACTCATTTCGATAGTTATTATTTAATGAAACTGTTTAAAGTTGACCGCATACACAACAATATGAACTCTGACAATTTAAAATATGTTACAAAATAAATAAACATTACTAAATATTAAAAAGTAACTATAAACAACAAAAGAAAATTATCTATTAATAGTGTAATAAGTCTTGATACAATATTTAAAACGTTGAATCTTTAAAATCCAAATTTTCTTCAGAAAGCAATACCAGCGTATACATACGACGTAACTAAAATGGCGGATTTGTCAAATCTGCCGGCGACGCAATGTCCAATCTCTCTCTAATGTAGGATCCCTATCTTTCATGGAAAACTAACTTTACGAACGATTATCTCCATGGTTTAATGGTTTAATATTTTAAACCTTCACGACGAATGAATCTTTTTTTTTTTTTTTTTTTGTTTACTTTCATGGATAGAGAATTTGAACTGCGAAGCTAATTTCAACTGAAGTTATTGGAGAATATATACATAATTGATCGTAAGTCATCTCTCAAATATTAATTTATTTTGAACGATCTTTCTAAAAATGTCACATTTATGAAGTTTTATTCGAAAAAATAATTTTTAATTAAAATGGCCGCCTGGCATATGAAAAAGTGAAACGGACATTCCGGAACTGTTGATGACAGTCACATGACTTACGGTTTTATTATAGAGATGAATTATTTTGATAGGTTTATTATGAGTTCATTTAACAGTACCTTATTAGCGCAAAGTCCAATCTCTTTCACTGTGAATTTCTCTTTCGATGTGAAAAAACGGTTGTCTACTTTTGGACGCCAGCAAAAACACAGTGGTAGTTTTTAGAAATGTATAACGGTTGTGACAACAAACGGCGCTATCGCTTTAGCTTTCATCGCGCTTACATTACTTCTAAATACTGCAAATTTAATTTTTTTACTAACATATTACAATCGTAATTCTTACATCATCAATTAGAAAATAAAATTAGCTTTCGATTCAAATTTATTTGAAAACTGCCGCTTAATTTAATGATTTTTTAAATAATTTTCAAGCATGAAAAGTTTTTTAATTCTATCTTATCAATAACCACCAACTTCAATAATAAAAATAGCCCCTGGGAAAGTTGCCACAATTGAAAATATATTTCCCTAACCATCATAAAAAGTTAATAATAATAATAATAATAATAATAATATAAACAGTGATAAATCATAAGATCTATTTTCAGTTTATGTTGAACATAAAATTGATATATTGAATTCGTTGATGTATATGTTTCAGCAGATATCAGAATATGCTAGGAATTGCATTTTTTATATTGTTTTAACGATCCATTTGTCAACTGTATAAGAGGGAAAATAACCCTGATTGTGATGAAAAAGGGATAATCATCCTGATTATGTAAAGAACCGAAGAAACCATACAAATAAATTACACTTGAAAACATTAAAAATCTCCCTCATCTGCAGATTGATATATTACAGTAAAAAAGTTCTTCATTTTTACATAAAAATTGATTAGCTTAAAATAATGGATGCGTTTTAGAAGAAATGGATTTGTAACGAGCAATGATTAAAGAGGACATTTTAAAACTTTTAATTTAAACATTTTAAAACTTTTTTAACATCGAATTTCTACGGTGCTTTTGGGCAGATGCAATGCACATGCGCGTAGGAGCTCATTCAGTTGCATTATCACAGGTGGAGGGGGGAGATATGCGCTTTATTTACTATGTTCTTTTATTTACTGAATATGAGATGAGCATAGGAATATATTATTTGTATGATACTTCATAGGTACATGAAATTTTTTTCTTGTGGGGAATATGGAGATAATGTCAAACTGATTTACATTACACAGTTTACTACGGATTGTTTGTTTGGAGTTTGCATCGGAAATATCGACTGGTATTTAACTGGGGAAAAAACTTTTAAAATATAATATTTGAAAGACTTTTTCATACGCACCCCTTCTTAAATAATAAAGAAGCTTATTTTACAGATATTGTTATAGTATTTGTTTCGTCAAGTTTTGACGGGTTCCATCTAGTTTACTTTTATTTTTTATTTTAATTCTATAAATTATTTTTATTATGTATATCAATATTTATTTATATCAAACTATCATTTATTTATTTTTATTTCCTTTTTAAAAATAATAGAAGCTATTTCATTTATTACGTTATTTTATTTTTATATTGAAATAAAAATCACATGCTATTATTGCATGCTATTTGTAACTAATATTCAAAAACAAAGTTTTCGCCAAATTGGCAGGGGGGAAAAAATCGCAGGACATCTGTGTCATTATATGCATTACAACCAATAGTTACAGTACAAAATTTAATTAGATTTTTATGAAATTTTGGTATGATAACTAGATATATGGAATAGATAATTTAGAATTTAGATTATTACACTTAAGTTTTAATAATTTATGATAATTTAATAATTTTCTGCTATTAATTTCAATTTTGTATAAATTTTTCTTTAAAATATTACTTGAATTAATAAAATTGTGAAGTAAATATTTATAGTCTTCTTTAGAAATAATAGCATAATTATTTAGAGATTTATCTACATAAGTTATAATAAATTTATTTTGTAGTTGCTTGATGTAGTTGTTTATGTTTTTAAAAACTACATGTTTGATATGTTGAATATCTTTTACTAGCTCATTTTTAAATTTATTTTTACTTCAAATTTCCATTCATTTAAAAACTCAACAGGTTTATTATAATCTATTGCAATTCTATGTTAAATAAATCTAAATCTTGAATAAACTGCATTAGTATAGATTTAATATTACATTTGTAAGGAAGGTGAAATTTAGTACAATACATTAGTTTTTTTTTAGTTTTTTTTTTTTTAATTATGTTGATCAATGATATTAAGATCACCAGTAATAATGTGACCAGGAGTGGTATATATATATATATATTTTATACTGTGGATCATTACAATAACAAAAAATATTACTTGAAGAGTTTAATTGTTTTGCAAAAGAATTATAATTAAAAATTTTATGCCATAGTGGAGGATTATATTTATAAGTTTTGTGAATAATTTTTTTCAATGGAAATGTACTACTTTTATTGTTAACTAGCTGACTCGCCCGACCCCACGATAATACCTTAAATAAACCCCAAATTTGTGTTATTTTATAACCCGATTTTTTATGAACTTATATTTTTAATGACAAAATCGTGAAAAAATATTGATAATTAGTGATAAAAGTGCTCGTAAGAAAACATTTTCTTCTTTTTTTCACGTAGGATCATTTCATAGTTTAAAAAAAATAGCTTTTGTTGTCCAAACTCAATGAAATTTTTAATGTTATAAATATAAAGGCCCATGTAAAAATTATGTCACAGATATTGTTATCTAGTTGTAAAATAAATGTTTTTTTTTTTTTTTTTTTTTTTTTTTTTTTTTTTTTTTTTTTTTTTTTTGTATTGGGTCAGTTAACGTAACAAAAAGTTTTTGTCGTTCAAACTCAGAAATTTTAGTAATTTATAAATATAACTGTATCCAAGTCCTCTAGAAAATTTTGTGAAAATATATACATATTAAATAGTGAAATCGTTACCTGAAGCCGAGTGTGGCCGCACAGAAATATGAGTTAATAATATTGATAATAATAATTATGAGTTTTCGTCAAGTTTCTCAGATTTGATTTTATTTTTTTAAATATTTCTTCTTGTCTGAACGTTTCAAAATTGTTGTAAGTGATGTAAATCTGGTCTACCGAGATGCACTAAACAGATTGTGTCGAAATACAGCATTCACGTGTTTTTGAAAGGGTTAAAATTCATATTTTTTAAAACCAATTATAATGTCGATTAGAAGGTGGTTTCGGCTTTAAGAGCACATTTTTGGTTTGTCTGTATCTCTAAAATTATACTTTATGGGGAAATGCCGTAAGAGGGAAAGCATCGCCCTAGAAAACTATCCTTTTTCAAAAATGCTTTTCAAAGGGTTAAAAAAAAAAAAAATCCCCGAATTGATTGTGGCATTTGAGATGTAAGAGTGAGATCTTCCAGAATATGTCTTTCGTTTTTAAATAAACCAAACGGTTTAGTTGATAGAAGTTAAAACAGAATGGCGAAATAAACGTATTCTTCATTTTCGTCTGCTGCATAAATCTGGTTCTGGGCATGCACTAATGCCTCTGTACACTCGGAGAGAAAAAGATGAGCATTTGATGAGTTTTTAATATGTCAGCTAATTATCAAAATTTTAAAATTCTGAGTCTTAGGTGCATCAGGACCTGTCTTGGACTATCTAATCCAAATTTTTAGGTCTCTAGAGGTCGTAGATTTGGCTAGCTACCACAGACAGACAGACAGACATATACACAGAGAGCAAAACTTTCTTTTATTAGTATAGATAACATGTAAATTTATTTTATTCATAATAGGGTTAGAGAAATGAATTATGAGTTGAGTATTGTGGTTTTTGTATTTTGGCTTTGTAGAAAGACTAGCATTTAATATGTTAGCTCTATAATGAAGAATATCATAATATGTATCACAAAAATGCGATACATATTGATACTTTTTAAATATTGATTAAGATGTTTCTTTTTAATACCAAAAATTATTTCTAAGTGCATACCAATTATAGTCCATATTAAATTGTGCTGTAAGTTCACCACTTGTTTTTTTAAATTACAATACTAGATGACCCGCCCGGCATTGCTCGGGCCCGTGATAATAAAATTAAACAAATCTAAAGTTTGTATGATTTTATATCTTTAACCTGATTTTGTATAAACTATTTATTAAAAATTGGTTTCCATGGCGACTGAAAATCCTTTATTTCCACTTTCCGTCGATACGGGCGTATTCTGATAAATGGAATTTGTTTTGTGCAAATCAGAGCAAGGCGTTAACCCCCCCTTTCTCCCCATACCCGCAAAAATAACGATTAATTTGTTCAAGAAAACCACCTTCACCTAAATTAACGTGATCATTAAAAAAAAATTAAATTTTTCTGATAATTAGAACATAACGAAGACGCTACTAAAATAGCCGGCAGATGACAACATTTCCCATCCTCAATTTCAGATCTATATCTTAATTAGTTATCTAAATTTTTGTTCATTAGTAAAAATTGGCATTTTTTTCATTTTCGCAAACTAAATGGAAGGATCGGCCAGAGAAACATATCTCTTTGTAGTTCAGTTTTTAATGAAAGCAGATCCCTGTCTGAAACTTTCTCGGATTTTTTTCACTGGCACCGGCAGTTTTTTTGCATAAATTAAGAAAAATTACCGGCTGAATTTTTCAAAAATCGCATAGTCGGATGCAGAAATTTTTTTTACATATGCTCAGAAATTTTCCAATTGATATCTTAATTAGTTTTCTTAAAATTCACTAATTAGTAAAATAATTTCGAATTCATTCATTTCCGCTGGCAAATCCACAACAGAAGTTCTTATCTTTAGCCATTTTTATTTAAAAGATAGCATTTTTGGTGCGATGTTTAATGATATTCTAATTAATATCTTGAGTAATTATCAAAATATTAAAATCCTGAGACTCAGGTGCATATGGTCAGACATTGGACTATCCACACCTAAATTTTCAGACTTCTAGCTTCTAGGTCGGTTAGATTTTGCTAGCCATCGCAGACAGACAAACACACACACAGAGCGAAACTTTCTTTTATTAGTATAGATTATCAATATATTTTTCATTACGTTTTCCTCTTATAGATCTGGAAGTTTTTTTATGGCTGAGAAATTTAAATCTGAATAAATATCTTTATAGTTTTCATAATTAGTTAAATCAGAAAAAACATTTTTTTTTTTTTTAAATAAACTAATTGATTTAGTCGATAAAGATAAGTGGTATTGAAATATCTTATGTGTATTTAGATTCTAAAATTCTTTCTTAGATTCTAAATTCATTTACATTTTTTTAAAGTGTTTTAATAGTCTTTATTATTAATGTTCGGATACGTCTGTGCGTCTGTCTGTGTGTGTCTGTACGTGGAAAAACTCTGCAATTGTAGCGAGTAGCAAAGCGCTTTTTGTTTCAAAAAATTCGGAAAAATCGCGGGATTGGTGATACTCAGTATCGAAAAAATCGGCCCCTAATTAAGAATGTTATTAATTAAAAACCACATCAAAATTAGCAAAACTAGAAACAGTTTTATCGAAACCCGAAAAGAAAATTTCCGTTTTGATAATCGCAGACACCCAAATTGTTGCTTTTTAACGCATCATCGAATAAAAAAAAATCTACCGGAGGTATCGATCCGAAAATCGGGGTACACACGCGACAGATTTTTGTCGTTCCAAAAAGTCAAATTTTTTGAAATTCGGGCCGTAACTCTTCTTTATTTCGGCCAAAAACTGACCAGACATCCAACATTGACACCAGACGGTAAAAAGGTTGCTGTAAAGAATGCCGGGTTGACACATCTGAGATCAAATCGCTCCATTCCTTTTTTAAACAAGTGGAAATAATAACTCTACATTCATGAAAATTTGCACACATGTGTAAAAAAAAATCGCAAATTCAACAAAAAAAAAATTCATAACAATCGACCAATAACTTTTAAAGATATCAATTAAAACTCATTAATGAAAATGAAAAATGAATTTATTTCTATTTCAACTGGGTAGAAGTAAAATATTTGCAGGTGTTGTCATCAGACATTCGGACGCCTTTCTGCCAAAAGAGATAAATTGATAAAAATATGCATTTTAAAATGATTCCAGTTTTTATGGGCAATATATATTTTTTTTAAATATCGGATTTTCGATTCTGAAAAATATGAATCTTTGCTCTGAGTGATCTGGCATTTCAGGGATTCAAAAAATTTTTGAATTCGGACCATAATTTTTGATTTTAGCAAAATCCCGATTTTTGTATAGGAAAAAAAAAAAAAAAAAGCTAAGGAATTAGCTATTTCTTTTCAAAATATCTCCCGTCGTATGGGTCCCATTGCGAAGCGGTATGGCTCATTCGACTCGACATCAATAGCGCTTACACTTTTTAGTTTCCAGTTCCACCATCAGGGGGTGCTTCCGTAAATCTGGGTTCTATGGGCCCGATTACGACGGGGTTTGGCTCTTTCGACTGGATTTCAATAGCTTTACAAATTTGAGTTATGTTCGCATAGAACAGATTGCGCCCCCTGGTGGTGGTAGCTGTAATTAAAGAATTTTGCCACTAACTCGGGTTCTATGGGTCACATCACGACGTGGTTTGGTTCATTCAATTCGGCATCAATAGAGCTTATCAATTTCAGTTCGTTTTTTCACCACCAGGGGGCGCTTTCCTATCTCCGGTTCTATGGGCACGAAGACGACGGGGTATGGCTCATTCGACTCGACATCGAAAGCCTTAAGGATTTCAGTTATGATCGTATAAACAGATTGCGCCACTTGGTGGTGGAAGGTGGAACTAACGTATGGTGCTGCGCGTGCGCAGCACCACTGCTATACGGTGCCGCAGGCAGCTGGGATCCGAGCCGGAGGTTCGTTCAGTTAGAGGTTTATACTATTCAATGTGCAATTTAAGAGATTATCCGGTGCCGAAGGCAGCGGGGACCGAAATCACCCACACGTGGACAGCCACCCGTGAGGTATAGGAACAATAAGTCCACGAGGGGAAAAATAAACGCTACCCGGCACCGATAGCACCCATCCGTTCCAACCCCCACCGCAGGAGGCGCCTGTTTATTAGATTTGAAACAATGAATATAATTACATAACAATAGTAAAATATAAAAGGTAAAAAATAACAATTTTTTGCAAATTGAAAGTTAAATATAAAATATTTTCGAAGTACTATAAGTTCATAATGTCCTAAATTTATGGTATTTTAGTTCAGAAAGTCAATGGTCAGTTCAGTCATTTTTTTTTTTAAATTCTTTCGTAATGAAAGAGAAATTTTTATTGAGAATATTATAATTCTCTTTTAACTTTTGAGAGTTTGAAGGATTGAAAATGATATTACGAAGGTTATATCTGAGAGTTTCGTTCTTATCAAAAGGGAAGTGATGGATCATAAGAGGGCAGCATCCGAATATGTAGTGAACTGCATCTCCTTCTGCTTTATCGCATGGACATCTAGGTGAGGCTCTTTTTCTTATTTTATGTAAGTATTGTGGGAAACTGCCATGGTTACTCAGATAATACGGCAGTGTTGGCTGTTTGCAGAGATAATTTGGATCGACTTTATTTATAATTTTATAGGTACCTCTGCCCTTATTACATGAGTCCCAAATGGCTTGCCAGTCAGAGATGGTTTTCTTTTTAAAATACAATTTTGCTATTGAAATGGGGAACAACAGATCTTTTCTTGATTGATATTGGTCTTGTAAGATGGCTTGCTTTGCCAGGAGATCAACTCTTTCGTTGCCAGTATCACCCACATGAGATTTAGTCCATGTTATTATAATGGATTTATCAGGAATTTGAAGTAATTGATTGTAAATGTTTTTGATAATGTAGTTTCTAGGAAAAGCAACTTTTAATACTTCCATAGAAGAGTAACTATCTGTAATAATTAGTAGTTTATTGTAGTCGGAGGTAGAGAACCATTTTATTGCTTTATAAATTGCCATTAATTCTGCTTGATATATGTTATTCAGTGGATGATGTCGTATTGCTTCATCATGTATATTATTTCCATCTTTATATATGGTGAAAGCACTGGCTACACCCCCTGGCATGACAGAACCATCTGTGTAGGCTTCCACATCGTATTCTTTTGGATGGATGGATTTTCTATCTTCTATAATTCTGATATTTTGGACTCTGTAGTAATTGAGGAATCGATACGATTTTTCTTTCTGCATTATATTGTTAATGTTTAGCTGTGTGTTATTGATTAACAAATTTCTATTTCTTATTTTCAGTTGGTAGTACTGAAATTCATTCTGTATTTTTATTAGGATTGGTGGAGTTCCTGTAAGAAGATACAGAGCTTCGTGAGAGATAGTCCTATAGGTCCGTATTAAGTTTAATAATGCCAAACGCTGAGTTGAACGTAGTAATTTGCGGCCATCAGTATTGAAGTTTGGATACCAAATTTCGTAAACATATAGTATTTGGCGTTCTATGACTGTTTGATACCATATTTTCAGGATGTCTGGTTTGATACCTTTATTAAAGAATCGAAATCCTCTAAATCCGTTTACAAAGTTTGCAATCTTTGTTCGAAGGTCTTTCATGTGATCTGTAAAATTGAATTTAGAATCTAACAATACGCCAAGATATTTAATATTTTTTACTACTTTTATTTTTATATTTTCTAATTTAAATCTCGGAAGTCTTCTTTCGAGGAGATTGCTACCGAAAAGCATTGATTGCGTTTTCTGAGTTGATATTTTTAAACCGAGTTCATCACAGATATTCTTAAAATGGACTATTTTGTTGTTGGTTGTAACTTCCAGGTCTATTACGATATTTCCCTCTATTGGAATCAAAAAATCATCTGCGTAAACAATAATATCTTCATATAGATTTTTATAATTTTTTATTATGTAGTTAGCTATAAGAAGCCATAAGAGTGGTCCAAGACAGGATCCCTGAGAACATCCTTTAAATACCCTGAACCACTCTATATATTCATATTGATTTAAGCCTATACTTCTTTTGCTTATATAATTTTTAATAAGGTTTTGAGGTATCTGGGTAACGGTGAGTCATCAATTATTTCTGATAATTGGTGCCAGTTTATTGAATCGAAAGCACCTGTAATATCAAATGATATGATGCCCACATAAGTATGTTTTTGTAATAATTTTGCAATTTTCTCTTTAAGTCTCTCCAGAGCTGATATAGTGCTTCTGTTTTCACGGAAGCCGAACTGTTCATCGTTTAGATAGTTTATTGCTTCAAGATAAGTTAAAGTTCTATTTTTTATTAATCTTTCTAGGATTTTACCAATCATGGGTAGTAGTGTAATTGGACGGTATGAATCAGGTTTTGATGGATCTTTGTTTTTCTTTCTAAAATAGATGACTACTCCTTTCTTCCACGTTTCTGGAAAGTGTCCAAGGTAGAGACATTTGTTATATAATAACTTTATAAGCTTCATATTATTTTTTATCAAATTTTCTAAAATTCTGCCATCTACCCGATCATATCCTGGGGCTTTCTTTTTATTTTGTTGGTTAATTGCATATTGAATTTCTCTATGGGTAAATTTAAAATTGTTATATTCTTTTATTGATAGTGTGTTTGTGTTTTGAAATGATGATTCGAATTCTGGGCTTGTATTGTAATGGTAATGAAGTAACGTTTCTTGAATCTCTTTGTATGTATCATTTTGAGTTGAAGATTCCATGACAGAGTGGATGAGATCTGTATTTTTTAAATATTTCTGCTTCAGAATTTTAAAAGCAGTACCATACTTACTGTTTGTTTCCGAACAAAATGTTATCCAAGAATCAATTTTAGCTTTTTTAATATCTAATTTGTATTTTGCTTTGGCGTTTTTATATTTAATCTTGAGTTCTACAGAATCTGGATTTCTTTTATGTAGTTTATATATAGCATTTAGGTGGCTTCGCTGTACTTTAAGTTTGTCAGTATACCAGGATACATTAATTTCATGAGACAACTTTTTCTTTTTAAGTGATTTTTGCATGATGTTTAAAAGGATAACATTAAATTCCTCTGTCCACTTCTCTAACTCTGGAACAGAATTGACTGCTTTAAGTGTTGAAAGTAATGTTTCTTCATGTTTTTGAAACAGTTTATTGAATTTTTTAAACGTTTCATATTTGGTTTTGAAACGGTATAAATTTCTTATTGTGGGTGTGACATTCAGAGTAAAAGTAATATATTGATGGTCACTTAGTGATTTAAATGTCGAGTCTATTTTCCATGAATCTATAATAAGGCAGCGGGGACCAAGGTCGGAGGTTCGTTCGGTTAGAGGTTTGTACTGTTCAATGTGCAAATTAAGGGATTATCCAGTGCGTGCGTAGCACGACCGGTATACGGTGCCTAAGGCAGCGGGAACCCGGTTCGGAGGTTCGTTCGGTTCGAGATGGATGCGAGCCAGAGGGTCGTTCGTTTCGATGTTTTATAAAAAAAGCAGTTTTCAAAATATTCGAGGCACCGATGTAAATTAGGGGCCCGTTAGCGGGCGAAGCCAGCTAGTCCTTATTATTAATCATTATTATTAATGTCCGTAAACGTCTGTCTGTGTGTGTGTGTGTGTGTGTGTGTATGCATCTGTACCCGGATAAACTCTGCGAGCGTAGCGAGTAGCGAAGCGCTTTTTGTGTCAAAAAATTCAGAAAAATCCGGGCCTTCAGGAATTGCAGTTTCGAAAAAATCGGCCCATAATTAAGGGAGTTATTAACGAACAAAGCTGTTTTAATTGCTTCAAAAGAAACCTATGTGGAAAGTCCTCCGCGCATGCCCAGAACAGCTCAATCCTCATCTTCCGCAAAAAGAAGAAGGAAAGATCGCTTCGGCCGGTTTCGTTTGACGACTGTCTAAACTCGCCGACGGCGAACCGACAGAAATACGAAAAACCGTCAACATATTCTCAAAGAACGTACTTTTACGTCTCTAACGATCTGGTCGGTTCGAAAAAATTTCGATATTAACCCTTTCAAAAAAAATAATCAAAAAAGGTCGAGTTCGTGTTTTTTATTTTTTCCCTTCTTCCGAACCTCGTATCCGCCGGACTAAGAAAGATTCGGATAAACGGATTTCACCAAATAAAAGATCGGTCTATGTCCTCTCCAATTCCACCTTCCATTAAAAAAATACGTCAGTTAACCCTTCGAAAATGTATATTTTCCGTACACAGTTTCGCGATTTCGGCAATTTTGACGATTTTCAAAAATTCGCAGAGGCGGTTCCAAACGAGGTAGAGAAAACTAAAAATACCAGACGAGATCTACATTCTTTTTCCTTTCGAAATCTGCGATTGGTTTTGAAAAATACAAATATTAACCCTTCGAAAAAAATTCGCGCGCAGACACACTTTTGCAAATTCCGATTCTCTGCGATTTTTAAAATCGCGCATCGGCTCTCTGAAAGAACAAAAAAACAAACAAACACACTCAAGTACATTTCCCCCCTTTCGAGATCACTATAAAACCTTTAGTTTTAAAAAATATTTCAGTTAACCCTTTCGAAAACGTTTTTTTCCGTAACTCTCTTTCGCTTTTTCAGCGATTTCTGCAATCTTTAAAAATTCAATTCTGGTCTTCTAAACAAGATACGAAAAAATAAAAATACCGAGCCTAATCTACGTTCTTTTTCCTTTTAAAATCAGGTATCAGTTTCGAAAAATTCGTTTTTTAACCCTTCTAAAAAATGGTTTCCGAAACTCACTCGCGTGAATTTTCGTTTTTCGGCCCGTGTTTAAAAATCCGCATCGACTCGGAAAATGCGAATAGAGACAAATAAAATACACCAGATCATAGCCACATTCTTCTTCTTCGAAACATATATTTCAGTTTTAAAAAATATGTACATTAATCTTTTAGAAACTGATCGTTCCCGTACGTCACTTTCGTGTTTCCTCTAATTTGCCAATGTATACCCCCCCCCCCCACCCCCACCCCCGCTGCTGCAATTTTTTATCGAATTACATAAATTGCTAGAGAAGAAGCTATAAGTGCATACATTCAGCTCTAGAAAGACACCTTTCAGTTAAAAAAATTCGAGTATTATCAATTTCAAAAAAATTCTTTTGTGAAACGCGTTTCTAGAAATAAGCGTTTTTCGGCGCAAGCACAGATTAATCAAAGTGTAATAAGTGACTTTGCTTTCGCCAGAATTATCTTATTTATTAACGATCTTAAATCAAAAATCGTTGTTCATTTTGCGTACAGAATTGAATGGGCTTTCCGAATATATGATTTATTTTGAGAAATAATTATATTTTCATAGTTAAAATTCTATTCTACTAGGATATTTGTATTCTGAAGCAGCCTATTCCACTTCAATTACTTCCTCTATTTACTTTTTTCCAAAGCTCCAAAAGATATCAATTTATTTATTTTTTATTTCTGTTTTTTATATATCGGATTCTATATAGTTTGTTTAACTCCCGATTTATGATTTTGTGTTTGTGTGGAGGCGCGATATATTTAAATTTGTTTTTTTAAAACGCATCCTTTTTTCGTCGGAGAGAAACATTGCCATTTGAGTTATACAATATTTCTATTCGATGGATCAGAGATTATACGATATGTAAACAATCAACTTCATGTTCTATCACAGTCAAATGAACCAGAGAGTCAACACAGGAACATTTATTTTTTAAAGTTTTAATATTTTTTAAATAATTGTCACTTTTGCATAGGGGGAAAAAAAAAAAAGCTAAGGAATTTTCTATTTCTTTTCAAAATATCTCCCTTCGTATGGGTCCCATCGCGACCTGGTTTGACTCATTCGACTCGATATCGATAGTGCTTACTTATTTTAGTTCGAAGTTTCAACACCAGGGGGCGCTTCCGAAAATCGGGTTCTATGGGCCCGATTACGACGGGATTTGGCTCTTTCGACTGGATTTCGATAGCTTTACAGATTTCGGTCATGTTCATACCGAACCGATTGCGCCCCCTGGTGGTGGAATATGTAATTAAAGGATTTTTCAGCCAACTCGGGCTCTATGGGTCACATCACGACGCGGTTTGGCTCAATCGACTCGACATCGATAGAGGATACTAGACCTTATCGGTTTTGTTCGTTTTTCACCACCAGGGGGCGTTTTCTTATCTCTGTTTCTATGGCCCGGATCACGACGGTGTATGGCTCACGATGTAAATTAGGGGTTTTACAATTAGGGGCTCGCTGGCGGGCGAAGCCAGCTAGTCATTATTATTAATGTTCGTATACGTCTGTCTCTCTGTGTGTGTGTGCATCTGTACGCGGATAAACTCTGCGAGCGTAGCGAGTAGCAAAGCGCTTTTGGTGTCAAAAAATTCAGAAAAATCCGGTCCTCCAGGAATTGCAGTTTCGAAAAAATCGGCCCATAATTAAGGGAGTTATTAACGAACAAAACTGTTTTAATTACTAAAAAGAAACCTACCTGGAAATTACTCCGCGCATGCCCAGAAGAGCTCAATCTTCATCTTCCTCAAAAAGAAGGAAAAATCGACTCGGCCGGTTTCGTTTTACGACTGTGTAAACTCGCCGACGGCGAACCGACAGAAATACGAAAACACCGTCAACATATTCTCAAAGAAAGTACGTTTACGTCTCTAACGATCTGGTCGGTTCGAAAAAAATTCGATATTAACCCTTTCAAAAAAAATAATCAAAAAAGGTCGAGTTCGTGTTTTTTATTTTCTCCCTTCTTCCGAACCTCGTATCCGCCGGACTAAGAAAGATTCGGATAAACGGATTTCACCAAATAAAAGATCGGTCTATGTCCTCTCCAATTCCACCTTCCATTAAAAAAATACGTCAGTTAACCCTTCGAAAATGTATATTTTCCGTACACAGTTTCGCGATTTCGGCAATTTTGACGATTTTCAAAAATTCGCAGAGGCGGTTCCAAACGAGTTAGAGAAAACTAAAAATGCCAGACGAGATCTACATTCTTTTTCCTTTCGAAATCTGCGATTGGTTTTGAAAAATACAAATATTAACCCTTCGAAAAAAATTCGCGCGCAGACTCACTTTTGCAAATTCCGATTCTCTGCGATTTTTAAAATCGCGCATCGGCTCTCTGAAAGAACAAAAAAACAAACAAACACACCCAAGTACATTTCCCCCCTTTCGAGATCACTATAAAACCTTTAGTTTAAAAAAATATTTCAGTTAACCCTTTCGAAAACGTTTTTTTCCGTAACTCTCTTTCGCTTTTTCAGCGATTTCTGCAATCTTTAAAAATTCAATTCTGGTCTTCTAAACAAGATACGAAAAAATAAAAATACCGAGCCTAATCTACGTTCTTTTTCCTTTTAAAATCAGGTATCAGTTTCGAAAAATTCGTTTTTTAACCCTTCTAAAAAATGGTTTCCGAAACTCACTCGCGTGAATTTTCGTTTTTCGGCCCATGTTTAAAAATCCGCATCGACTCGGAAAATGCGAATAGAGACAAATAAAATACACCAGATCATAGCCACATTCTTCTTCTTCGAAACATATATTTCAGTTTTAAAAAATATGTACATTAACGCTTTAGAAACCGATCGTTCCCGTACGTCACTTTCGTGTTTCCTCTAATTTGCCAATGTATACCCCCCCCCCCCCACCCCCGCTGCAGCAGTTTTTTATCGAATTACATAAATTCCTAGAGAAGAAGCTAAAAGTGCATACATTCAGCTCTAGAAAGACACCTTTCAGTTAAAAAAATTCGAGTATTATCAATTTCAAAAAAATTCTTTTGTGAAGGCGTTTCTAGAAATAAGCGTTTTTCGGCGCAAGCACAGATTAATCAAAGTGTAATAAGTGACTTTGCTTTCGCCAGAATTATCTTATTTATTAACGATCTTAAATCAAAAATCGTTGTTCATTTTGCGTACAGAATTGAATGGGCTTTCCGAATATATGATTTATTTTGAGAAATAATTATATTTTCATAGTTAAAATTCTATTGTACTAGGATATTTGTATTCTGAAGCAGCCTAATCCACTTCAATTACTTCCTCTATTTACTTTTTTCCAAAGCTCCAAAAGATATCAATTTATTTTTTTTTTTTTCTGTTTTTTATATATCGGATTCTATATAGTTTGTTTAACTCCCGATTTATGATTTTGTGTTTGTGTGGAGGCGTGATATATTTAAATTTGTTTTTTTAAAACGCATCCTTTTTTCGTCGGAGAGAAACATTGCCATTTGAGTTATACAATATTTCTATTCGATGGATCAGAGATTATACGATATGTAAACAATCAACTTCATGTTCTATCACAGTCAAATGAAGCAGAGAGTCAACACAGGAACATTTATTTTTTAAAGTTTTAATATTTTTTAAATAATTGTCACTTTTGCATAGGGGGAAAAAAAAAAAAAAGCTAAGGAATTTTCTATTTCTTTTCAAAATATCTCCCTTCGTATGGGTCCCATCGCGACCTGGTTTGACTCATTCGACTCGATATCGATAGTGCTTACATATTTTAGTTCCAAGTTTCAACACCAGGGGGCGCTTCCGGAAATCGGGTTCTATGGGCCCGATTACGACGGGATTTGGCTCTTTCGACTGGATTTCGATAGCTTTACAGATTTCGGTCATGTTCATACCGAACCGATTGCGCCCCCTGGTGGTGGAATATGTAATTAAAGGATTTTTCAGCCAACTCGGGCTCTATGGGTCACATCACGACGCGGTTTGGCTCAATCGACTCGACATCGATAGAGGATACTAGACCTTATCGGTTTTGTTCGTTTTTCACCACCAGGGGGCGTTTTCTTATCTCTGTTTCTATGGCCCGGATCACGACGGTGTATGGCTCACCGATGTAAATTAGGGGTTTTACAATTAGGGGCTCGCTGGCGGGCGAAGCCAGCTAGTCATTATTATTAATGTTCGTATACGTCTGTCTCTGTGTGTGTGTGCATCTGTACGCGGATAAACTCTGCGAGCGTAGCGAGTAGCAAAGCGCTTTTGGTGTCAAAAAATTCAGAAAAATCCGGTTTTCCAGGAATTGCAGTTTCGAAAAAATCGGCCCATAATTAAGGGAGTTATTAACGAACAAAACTGTTTTAATTACTAAAAGGAAACCTACCTGGAAATTACTCCGCGCATGCCCAGAAGAGCTCAATCTTCATCTTCCGCAAAAAGAAGAAGGAAAAATCGATTCGGCCGGTTTCGTTTTACGACTGTGTAAACTCGCCGACGGCGAACCGACAGAAATACGAAAACACCGTCAACATATTCTCAAAGAACGTACGTTTACGTCTCTAACGATCTGGTCGGTTCGAAAAAAATTCGATATTAACCCTTTCAAAAAAAATAATCAAAAAAGGTCGAGTTCGTGTTTTTTATTTTCTCCCTTCTTCCGAACCTCGTATCCGCCGGACTAAGAAAGATTCGGATAAACGGATTTCACCAAATAAAAGATCGGTCTATGTCCTCTCCAATTCCACCTTCCATTAAAAAAATACGTCAGTTAACCCTTCGAAAATGTATATTTTCCGTACACAGTTTCGCGATTTCGGCAATTTTGACGATTTTCAAAAATTCGCAGAGGCGGTTCCAAACGAGGTAGAGAAAACTAAAAATACCAGACGAGAAGTACATTCTTTTTCCTTTCGAAATCTGCGATCGTTTTTAAAAAATACAAATATTAACCCTTCGTAAAAAATTCGCGCGCAGGACTCACTTTTGCAAATTCTGATTCTCTGCGATTTTTAAAATCGCGCATCGGCTCTCTGAAAGAACAAAAAAACAAACAAACACACCCAAGTACATTTCCCTTCTTTCGAGATCACTATAAAACCTTTAGTTTTAAAAAATATTTCAGTTAACCCTTTCGAAAACGTTTTTTTCCGTAAGTCTCTTTCGGTTTTTCAGCGATTTCTGCAATATTTAAAAATTCCATTCTGGGCTTCTAAACAAGATACGAAAAAATAAAAATACCGAGCCTAATCTACGTTCTTTTTTCTTTTAAAATCAGGTATCAGTTTCGAAAAATTCGTTTATTAACCCTTCTAAAAAAATGGTTTCCGAAACTCACTTGCGTGAATTTTCGTTTTTTGGCCCATGTTTAAAAATCCGCATTGACTCGGAAAATGTGAATAGAGACAAATAAAATACACCAGATATTAGCCACGTTCTCATTCTTCGAAACATATATTTCAGTTTTTAAAAATATGTACATTAACCCTTTAGAAACCGGTCTTTCCCGTACCTCTCTTTCACGATTTCCTCTAATTTACCAATGTATACCCCCCTCCCCCCCCCCCCGCCGCAGGACTTTTTTATCGAATTACGCAAATTCTGAGAGAAGAGGCTAAAAGTACATACATTCAGCTATAGAAAGATGCCTTCGACTTTAAAAAATTCGATGTTCGACTTAATGTTTCGATAAGTTGAAGTCTGGGGACTTTTATTCGTTTCCGATCTTAACTTCCTCTTTTATTTGGCTCACCGTCCGCCATTACTTCGCACATTTCTACAATCCATGCAAAGCTGCGGATTGTGCAAGTAGAAATATAAAATTAAAACAAAACAATAGACTGTTTGCATACATATTTGAAAGCAGCATATCAAAATTAATTTTTAAATATCCCGTTTACAATATACACGATATACATTCAAATGTAATACAACATTTATTTAATAACTCATACCAGTAAATTTTTGAAATTACTGTTTATAATTAAATTATGCTAGCATGCATATACATTGCAGTATGTACAAACAAAACATCTAGATCCAATACTAGCGTCTATCCAGGCAGCTGGTGATGTTAGTGTAGCCACAGATTAAACTCATATCATCACTATTATCGGGTTGGAGGTTCGTACGGTTAAAGGTTTATCTTATTCGAGGTTTTAGAAGACTCGAGGCACCGATGTACCGTTCTTTTTCCTTTTAAAATCAAGTATTAGTTTCGAAATATTCGTTTTTTAACCCTTCTAAAAAAATGGTTTCCGAAACTCACTCCCGTGAATTTTCGTTTTTCGACCCATGTTTAAAAATCCGCATTGACTCGGAAAATGTGAATAGAGACAAATAAAATACACCAGATCATAGCCACGTTCTTCTTCTTCGAAATATATATTTCAGTTTTAAAAAATATGTACATTAACTACATTAACCCTTTAGAAACCGATCATTCCCGTACGTCACTTTCGTGTTTCCATACATTTGCCAACGTATACCCCCCCCCCCCGCCGCAGCAATTTTTTTGTCGAATTACACGAATTCCGAGATAAGAGACTAAAAGTGCATACATTCAGCTATAGAAAGACGCCTTCGACTTTAAGAAATTCGACTATTATCAATTTCAAAAAAATTCTTTTGTGAAATCCGTTTCTAGAAATGAGCGTTTTTCGGCCAAGCACAGTTTAATCAAAGTGTAATAAGTGACTTTGCTTTCGCCGTAATTATCTTATTTATTAACCTTAAATCAAAAATCGTTGTTCATTTTGCGTACAGAATTGAATGGGCTTTCCGAAAATATGATTTATTTTGAGAAATAATTATATTTTCATGGTTAAAATTCTATTCTACTAGGATATTTGTGTTTTGAAGCAGCCAATTGCACTGCAAATATACTTGCTGTGTGTACTTTTTTTGAAAGCTCCAAAAGATATCAAATTAATTTTTTTTTCTATTTTTTATATATCGGATTCTATATAGTTTGTTGAATTCCCGGTTTATGATTCAACGCAGGAACATTTATTTTTAAAAGTTTTAGAATTTTTTAAATAATGGTCATTTTTGTATAGAAAAAAAAAAGAAAAAGCTAAGGAATTTGCTATTTCTTCAAAATATCTCCCTTCGTATGGGTCCCATCGCGACCTGGTTTGGCTCATTCGACTCAACATAGATAGAGCTTACCGAATTTAGTTCCTAGTTTCACCACCAGGGTGCGCTTTCCTATCTCTGTTTCTATGGGACGGATCACGACGGGGTATAGCTCATTCGACTCGACACCGATAGAGCTTACTAGAGATTATCGATTTTAGTTCCGCCTTTCATCACTAGGGGCGCTTTCCGAACTCTGTTTCTATGGGCCGGATCACGACGTGGTATGGCTCATTCGACTCGACATCGATAGCTTTTCGAGATTTTAAAATTAGGGGCCCGCTGGCGGGCGAACCCAGCTAGTAATATTATTAAAGTTATGTCTCTTAAAATGAATGCATTTAATTTAATATCAGTTGTCTGAAGTTTAGATGTTATGTATTTACTAAGATGAGAATGATTAAGTTAAGACGTCTGTGTAAATTATTACAAGCTTGTTGCATATAATTTAAAATATACGCTTTACAAGTGTTATTCTATAATACAGTAAAACCTCCCAATACCGAATCGTGAATCAGCCTATCTAGTGGCAAAGGTGTTGACTGTAACCATTGAAAAACTAGTCGCTGGGGGCTGTCGTAATACTTACCCATCATGGATATGCAATGCATAATATAAAATATGAAGATAAAACATGTGTAAACTATTTATAAAATGCATCGCAATTCGAATAAAATCGTGGCTTGATGACGTCTACTGAATTGCATAAAAGGAACATGCTTATAACTCCAAAAAGGATAATTCTATTAACTAACGCTTTACTGCGTCGGATTAAGCGTCTCATGTCCAATTAAAATATATCTTTGAATTGAAATTTGAATGAAATACAGGGTCATGAAAAATCAAAGAGTGTGGAAAAAAGGATTATAAATATCTCGGCAACTCATTATTCGATCGACTTTATTCTTTACGCATTTTTTTTTTTTTTTTTTTGTCTTTTATATTCACTTAAAATAAACAATTTCGAAAATGTTTATATACCTTTTATCAGAACGAATGTTTTGAGCGTGCGAAAAAAATAGTTCCGGATAATCGATGCTACTGAAATTCAATAGGTTTCTTCCCATTATTACATACTTGGTACATACCAAATTGCAAGTCTCTATCTCAATTTGTTCGGGAGATAGAGCGTTTACAGACACACAGACACGCACACAAACAGACAGACGGCAATTTTTTTTTCTAAAAATATGTTTTTCGTAATCTTCAGTGTCTGAAATGTGTAAATCCATCAAAAAAAAAAAAGAGAAAAAATTCGATTTTTAAGTATCAGTGAGCTGTAGCACATCAATTTTAAAATAATTCCTGACGGCTCGGCCTACAGGCACAGGTAAATTCCGAAGACACAGACCGTGGGACGCAAGAATTGGGAATTGCAGAAGAAATGACATTTTTGCCATGATGTGGTTGTTGGGATCGCCCACTTCGAAATCTACCTGTGTCTGTAGGCGGAGCCGGCAGGGAATTGTTTTGTTTTATTTTTATTTTTATTTATATATATATATATTTTTTTTTTTTTTTTTTTTTTTTTTGCTGTAAGGGTTGGTCGTATAAAAAAACTTGTCATTATAAAAGTTGTAGACAATACTAAGAGGATTTCTAATAAATTCAAGCGGATTTCATATCTCGTGAATTGATAATTGTTAGGAATTTTTTTCCTTTTAAAACCCTATTTCCACCCCTACCCCCCTGAGGCCATTTTTAATGAAATCAAACATCTGTCACACATAAATTTTCGGCCCTTTTTCTAGAAGTAATAATAACTTTAAACGGATTCGATACGTATCATAATTAAGAAGTTATGGGTTTTTATTCTGTTTTCACCCCCCTCCCCCCTGGCCTGATTTTACCCATTAACGAACTTGGCCGAGATTTTATGCCCTTGATTTTACGCATCAGTTTGGAAGAGATTTGTGCAGAATTACTGAAATTATCGTGTCCATAAAAAAGTGGCATAGATAGATAGATAGATAAAGTTTTGAACTGGGGGGTAGTTTTGTGTTCTGGGAGTCATGATCGGCGTAGATCTGCAAAAATTTTCCCGAAATTCCAAATTAGGGGAGAATGTAATAGGTAGTATTTCTTACGAAATGTACCTAATTGTCTGTCAGTGGCCATCTTATGTGGCCACTATTTGGACTATTTAATTTTAGATTAATACTAATAGAAATTTTGTCAAAAGTTTACTGTTTAGAACTTTTAAATAAACAAGTTGGAAACTGTACCTCAAACGTGACAAATGAGCTTGCGTTCGTACTATAGCTAGCTATTACATAAATATTCAGATCTTGATGATTTTTGATTCTGTGAAATGAATTATGTCGTCTGCAGATTCATTTCTGTAATAAAATAAGTATCTCGGTCGCTTGACGATTAAACCTCGGAAGCTCTATAACAAGAAAGCACCGATTACAAAAAAAAAAAAAAAAAAAAAAAAAAATCAGATATCTTAATAAATGCTTTTATTAATATTTTTTGTAAATATTGTCTTATTATTTGTAAAGATTGTGTAAATAAATTATTCGTTTAAGTTTAATTGAAAGAGTTCGTCTTTTTCTCAATATACCTCTCATAACGTGAGCGATATCACGTAGTCATATCGGTGGTGGCAGCATACTAAAAATACCGGATTATTCTTCAAAGTTGGGTGGACTTAGAGGGAATCCAACAAAAGCGTTATTAGGGGCGGAGCTATTCAGCTTCGGAAGTTTGTAGCTTGAAGAAACTCTGTCCAAAACATTGTATTTTCTTTGCTTATGGTCTAGTTTCGGAAATTTTTGCAAGTTATAAGGATTTTTTTAGAAATACTCAGATATACTATTGCAGAGGCGGAGCTATTCAGCTCCGGAAGTTTGTAGCTTGAAGAAACTCTGTCCAAAACATTGTATTTTCTTTGCTTATGGTCTAGTTTCGGAAAATTTTGCAAGTTATAAGGATTTTTTTAGAAATACTCAGATATACTATTGCAGGGGCGGAGCTATTCAGCTCCGGAAGTTTGTAGCTTGCAGAAACTCTGTCCAAAACATTGTATTTTCTTTGCTTATGGTCTAGTTTCGGAAAATTTTGCAAGTTATAAGGATTTTATTAGAAATACTCAGATATACTATTGCATCGCTGCCAACTTTTACGCTTTTATTACTAAAGGGTTAAAGATCGTTTTTTCAGTGTTTCACGGCGAATCTATTTTACTAACAATTTTTTTTTTTTCATTTGTAAATTCGCCAAATTGCTAACGTTGCTTAAAAGTCAGCGAGAACCCTATTTGGCACCAATCATCAGATGAGGCAAGAGAAACTTATTCCTCCTTAATATAAAGCCTTAAAAATAAGCAAAAACTAAAATAAAACATTTATAATATAAATGAAATTTAAAATCATAATGTGAAACTGTTTATTGCATCATTAAAAAAATCTATCAAAATCCCGTGAGAAATAACAGATCTGCATATATATGTTTTTTTTTTTTTTTTTTTTTTTTTTTTTTAACCCTGCAAATGGAGGAGGCTAGGTGGCGAAGGAGGGGGAATTGGAGAGATCCATTAAGTGTCAATTGCGGATGGAGACTCCTCACTGTCCGGCCTCCGGCTTATAAAACAAAGGGTAAGTATCGCCCTGCTGTCGTTACTTGCATAAATAGCTATTGGGCATTCTCATATTTTCATACATTTGTTTATTTCTCTGTTGGTTTTCGCACGAGTAAACTTATTGTACAAGTAAATCTGCATATTTTCTAAGAATTTTTTTTTTTTAAATATATGTGTATATATTATACTTAAAAATAGTGTAATCAATGCACATTTCCAATTTTTTTTTTTTTTTTTTTTTTACAAAAAAACCATATCTTTCAACAACATGTGCTTTAAATTACAGCTGCGAGTTTCGACCATTAACTTAGTGTTTCGGTAAATTGAAATGGAGGGGGGGGGGGGGGGATTTTTTTTTATTTTTTTTTTTTTTGTTTCCGATCTTAGCTCCCTCTTTTATTTGGCTCACCGCACATTTCAACAACCACGCGTGCAAAGCTGCGGATTGTGCAAGTAGAAATATAAAATGATAACAGAACAACAGACTGTTTGCGTACATATTTGAAAGCAGCATATCAAAATTAATTTAAAAATTATCCGTTTAAAATATAAAATACATACAATCAAATGTAGTATATTTTATTTAATAACTCACACCAGTATAATTTTGCAAAAAATATTTATAAAGAAATTATGCTAATTTGTTAGTAAATGCTGATATGTATACGCTAACTTCTTGTTAAATTGCAAGCACCTATTTAGGTACTTGGCGATTTTTGTATTTTGTGTAACCACAAACACGGTCAAATTCGATCTTTCGATTTTTCACAATCACCCCTTGCCCTTAGCCCTCAGTTTCCGAATCGTTAACAATCTAGTTTCGCCTATAAATGGCGCGAACCATATGGCGCCTACCATAAATTAGAGAACCTGAAAGAGAGAAGCATGGAGATAGAAATAAGAAGGAGAACCGTGAAGATAGGCTTTCAAGATCAGAACATGGACTGGTAATTAGTACCCAGTTCGTGGCGCTGGTGCTCCCAAAGGCCGGTCATGTGACCTGTCAAACAAATTGTCGTCTGCGCTTCCTGCATTTTGGATTCGAGCATGGTAAAGAGTTGCCAGTCGAAACCGGAAATAGAGGGCGCTACACTCCCCAAAGGCCCAAAAAAAAAACAGAAACGCCGCCATACTAGGTACCGCTTTTAGTTCCATAAGTAGAAACATTATCATTGTTCTCCTTCTCTTTAGAGAAGCGCCATGAGCTCAAATGCGCATTCTCTGTGGAAGGCGGCTGGACGAAAATATCATCCAAATTGTAGCAAACCCGATTTTCCACGCTTGGCGCATATTCGCACTTTGACTATTTATATTATACAAATTTTCTTCGAAAATTATCGTCGATAGAATAAGCTCAAAATCCGTTGTTCCCAAAAGGAAGCAAAAAGATGAGGGGTTGTATCAAATAACTGTTGATTAGTGCCCAGATAGCGTACACAATATTGCACGTACTACTATATTTGGATACAACCCCTCATCTTTTTGCTTCATTTTGGGATCATCGGATTTCGAGATTATTCTATCGACGATAATTTTCAGAATTTTTAAGCTATGATTTTGAGACTCTCACAAAAGTTGCTGTATATACTCAGCTAATATATTATGAATATTATATTTTGATTGCATTCGCGCATGCGCAGTGAAAATTTTTTAGTAAACCTGCTCATATTTCGTCCAATTTTTGTTATTTTTTAATTCTGATTGCAGAGTGTTATGTACAATGTTTTTTGTCATTTTTTCTGAAAATAACTTTTTTTTTATATTAAGAACTCTGCAAATTATAAGCAAAAAACTAGGCGAAATTTGGGACTGTTTTTATAAAAACCTTAATATCTCTACGAGTATACATGCTATCCTCATAAAAATGAACACAGTATATTACAATAAGCCACTTATTAATAATCTCGAGTTTGAACGCCTTTGCTACATTAGTTTTTACAGGGTTATCCAAAATATATTCGTTCTTTTTCAATTTGTTGACAGTCCCCTATGGGGTTTCGTGAAAAAATCTTCACGGAAATATATAACCTATACTATACTGTTTATACGCCTGCAGTTTCATGTTAATTCCTCATGTTTTTTTCTAGATACTTAACAAAACGTTTAAAATCGCAAGTGACCGGTCACCTTTGGCAATATAGTGTATAAGGGCTATATTATAATAATTTAAATGAAACATATATTTTAATGCAACTATAAAATCAAATAAAATTACATTAAAAATATTTTTTTGCTGTAACTTTAATAGCATAAAATTATTTAATTACCAGAAATAACTTATTAAAGTATTCATTTTTATAAAATTAAGTATGATACTTCATACACAAAATACGCATACAATTTCAAAAGAATACGGGGAGGATGGGTATATCTATACTAATAAAAGAAAGTTTCGCTCTGTGTGTGTGTGTGTGTGTGTGTGTCTGTTGGCGATGGCTAGGAAAATCTAGCGCACCTAGAAGGCTGGAAATTTAGATTTAGGTAGTCCAAACCCTCTCCTGGTGTACCTGAACGTCAGAATTTTAATATTTTAATTACTTTCTGAAATATTAATTAATATTCACAAAGAACTCTCATCAAAAATACGCTTTTTTTTCTCTTGGGTTGGTTAGTTCACTGGTTGGTTGCATCGATTCTTCACAGAAGTAATTAAATAAACCAGAGTAGCGATGCATAAATAAGGATTTCTAACTAAATAGTGTCAATGTGGATTGAAGTTATCAGCATAGAGCCATACGAATGTCGCGCCACCTGCACACGACAAATTACACATACGTCCCCCTGATTGAAATATTTTCCAGGCACATTTTTCTTCATGACAATTAGTCGGGTTTAAGTAGTTTTTTTTTTTTTTTTTACAGGACATTTATTATTATGATGGAGATTGTTAATACAGAAAACTTTAGAGCCATACGAATGTCGCGCCACCTGCACACGACAAATTACACATACGTCCCCCTGATTGAAATATTTTCCAGGCACATTTTTCTTCATGACAATTAGTCGGGTTTAAGTAGTTTTTTTTTTTTTTTTTTACAGGACATTTATTATTATGATGGAGATTGTTAATACAGAAAACTTTATTTAACAGATTCTTTTTTATATTTGCGGGAATGAAGAGGGGCAAAGGTCTAATTACATTTAAGCTTCAAGGTGTATTTCTAGAAAGCAGTTACCAGAATTTCCGAATAATAGTCTAAGCCAAATTTCAAATTAAGCTCCTAGCTTAACCAAATGAATCAATCTTTAAAGATGTATTGTGATCCTCCTAATTAGTTATTTGCTGAAGGCCACTTGAACAACCCCCCCTCTCCCTCCCGGCCGTCCTTCAAGGTTTTTTCCCTAACTCTGCTCCATTCGCATATCTCAGCAACTATCTTTCCGATTTCAACGCAAGTGATTTCAAACATTATAATTAACTTAGTAGTCACCCTTTATAACATTAAACTAAATTTATGAGTAGCGGTTACCACTATTTCCGAAAAATTGGGTAAGCCAAATTTGTAATTAAGTTCCTAGCTTAAGCAAACGAACGAATTTCGAAAGATGCATAGTGCTCCTCTTAATTAGTCATTTGCTGAAGGGTACTTGAACAACCCGGCCCCTGCTTCAATGTTTTTCTCTAACTATGCCCCGTTTCTATATATCAGCAACTATCTTTCCGATTTCAACGCAAGTGATTCCAAACATTATATTTAACTTAATAGTCACCCTTTATAACATTAAACTAAATTTATGAGTAGCGGTTACCACTATTTCCGAAAAATTGGGTAACCCAAATTTGTAATTAAGTTCCTAGCTTAAGCAAACGAACGAATTTCGAAAGATGCATAGTGCTCCTCTTAATTAGTCATTTGCTGAAGGGTACTTGAACAACCCTCTTCCCCCCGGCAACTGCTTCAAGGTTTTTCTCTAACTATGCCCCGTTACTATATATCAGCAACTATCTTTCCGATTTCAACGCAAGTGATTCCAAACATTATATTTAACTTAATAGTCACCCTTTATAACATTAAACTAAATTTATGAGTAGCGGTTACCACTATTTACGAATAATAGTTTAAGCCAAATTTGTAATTAAGTTCAAAGCTTAAGCAAACGAACGAATTTTGAAAGATGCATAGTGGTCCTCCTAATTAGTCATTTGCTGAAGGGCACTTCAACACCCCCCTCCCCCTCCACGGCCCCTCTTGAAAGTATTTTTCTCCAACTACTCTCCGTTTCCATATCTCAGCAACTATCTTTCCGATTTCAACGCAAGTGATTCCAAACATTATAATTAACTTAATAGTCACTCTTTATAACATTAAACTAAATTTATGAGTAGCGGTTACCACTATTTCCGAAAAATTGGGTAAGCCAAATTTGTAATTAAGTTCCTAGCTTAAGCAAACGAACGAATTTCGAAAGATGCATAGTGCTCCTCTTAATTAGTCATTTGCTGAAGGGTACTTGAACAACCCGGCCCCTGCTTCAATGTTTTTCTCTAACTATGCCCCGTTTCTATATATCAGCAACTATCTTTCCGATTTCAACGCAAGTGATTCCAAACATTATATTTAACTTAATAGTCACCCTTTATAACATAAACTAAATTTATGAGTAGCGGTTACCACTATTTACGAATAATAGTTTAAGCCAAATTTGTAATTAAGTTCAAAGCTTAAGCAAACGAACGAATTTTGAAAGATGCATAGTGGTCCTTCTAATAAATCATTTGCCGAAGGACACGTGAACAACACCTCCCCCCGGCCCTCCCTTCAAGGTTTTTTTCTCTAACTATGCACCGTTTCCATATCTCAGCAACTATCTTTCCGATTTCAACACAAGTGATTTCAAACATTATAATTAACTTAAATGCCACTCTTTATAACATTAAACTAAATTTATGAGTAGCGGTTACCACTATTTACGAATAATAGTTTAAGCAAAATTTGTAATTAAATTCAAAGCTTAAGCAAACGAACGAATTTTGAAAGATGCATAGTGGTCCTCCTAATTAGTCATTTGCTGAAGGGCACTTGAACAGCCCCTCCCTCCACGGCCCCTCTTGAAAGTATTTTTCTCCAACTATGCTCCGTTTCCATATCTCAGCAACTATCTTTCCGATTTCAACGCAAGTGATTGCAAACATTATAATTAACTTAATAGTCACTCTTTATAACATTAAACTAAATTTATGAGTAGCGGTTACCACTATTTCCGAAAAATTGGGTAAGCCAAATTTGTATTTAAGTTCCTAGCTTAAGCAAACGAACGAATTTCGAAAGATGCATAGTGTTCCTCTTAATTAGTCATTTGCTGAAGGGTACTTGAACAACCCTCCCCCCCCCCGGCCCCTGCTTCAAGGTGTTTCTCTAACTATGCCCCGTTACTATATATCAGCAACTATCTTTCCGATTTCAACGCAAGTGATTCCAAACATTATATTTAACTTAATAGTCACCCTTTATAACATTAAATTAATTTTATGAGTAGCGGTTACCACTATTTACAAATAAGAGTTTAAGCCAAATTTGTAATTAAGTTCCTAGCTTAACAAAACGAACGAATTTTTATGCATGCATAGTGGGCCTCCTAATTAGACATTTTCTGAAGGACACTCGAACATCCCCTCCCCTCGGCACCTCACTCAAGGTTATTTTCTCTAACTGTGCCTTATTGCAATAACTGGGCTAATAATGTTCCAATCTTCTCGAAACCAGCTCAATTTTGTAGTGCGCCTACTATACAGTAACGTACGCAGCGGGGACCTGTCTCAGAAGTTCGTTCGGAAAGAGGTTAGTTTAGAACAGAATGCTCCCCTGACGGTGGTAGGGGGAAATAAAAGATTTTCTAGAGCGTACGAGCAAGCCGGGTATACGGTTCCGAAGCCATCGTAGACCGTGGCCAGAGTTCCGTTTTTTAAGAGATTTAAGTTTATTACAAGGGCTCGAGCAACGCCGGGCGGGTCAGCAAGTATATAATAAGTTAGGATTTTATAATTTTTAATTTTAAGTGATGCGGGGGGGGGGGGAGGGGAGTGTCTAAGAGGATTAAAGGTGGAAATTTTGGGGAGTGCTAATTTAGAAGAATATACAGTGGAACCCCGATTTTACGTAACCCGTTTCGTACGTTATCCCGCTTCCTACGTTATTTTTCGTAGGTCCCAGAAAATTCCGATTCCGATAATGTTACAAGTACCTCGATTCTACGTTATTTACTCTTAACGTTTCCCGCTTGGTACGTCATTTTAGGCAAAGTACCTCAAGAAATTTTATCTTTTTTCGTTCATGGAAAATTTTTCAAAAGAACAAAAGTGTTTTCCACTTGGTCAACTGGTTGTTTATTACTAAAAACAGTTCTAGAAAATTACGATTAACTATTATTTGTCTATCCGCAGTTGACCAAACCTGCGTCACGTGATATTGGGAGGGGGGTGGTCGGAGTAATTCTTTTTCCGTCGTTCATTCATTTCAACCCGCAGTAGAGTCGCTTTCTTTTGCTTTAGTGATTGCCAGTCAAAAGTAGGATGCCTAAAAGAAAGTGTTTCTCTCTAGCCGAAAATGCAGAAATTATCGAAAAATCCAAAGTTTCCAAAGGCACTAAAGTGGATCTTGTAAAATCGTTCGGTATCGATTATTCCACGTTACAAACCAACCTAAAACAAGAGGTCTCTGAGGAATTAAAATCTGAAAAACTGGGAAATTGGAAATTTGTCAAAGAAAAGAAAAACATTGAAAACCTCTCCTTTTGAGAAACTGGAAAAGATTTTGTACGAGTGGTTTAAACACGCCCGTTCAGCCAAGATTAAAATAAATGGCTCAGTTTTGTAAGAAAAGGCTCATGAAATTTCTTCTGGACTTGAAATGCAGAATTTCATGGTATCCAATGGTTGGATTGATCGATTCAAGAAGAGGTATAATTTGTCTAACAAGTTTATTTGTGGTGACTCAAAAGGAGTAATTACTGCGGTCGTTGAGGAAGGGATGAAAAAAAAAACTCTGCCTTCTCTTGTATGTAATTACTCAAAAAAGACATCTTTAACGCAGATGAAGCCGGATTGTATTTTAATCTCTTCCCTGATAGAACATACACTGTGAAAGAAGAAACGTGTCACAGTCGAAAGCTATCAAAAGTGCAATTAACAGTTTTGTTATTTACGAATGCAGATGGAACTGAGAAGCTATCACTATTTCTGATTGGTAAATCCAAGAAGCCCCGCCCCGATGCTTCAAAAACATTAAAAGTTTGACGACAGATTAGAATGCCAACCACAATACTTGGAGAACCCCAAATCTTTTTGAAGATTTTGTAAGATTATTGAATATAAAAATGAGCTTACAAAAGCGAAAAATAGTTTTATTTGTAGATCAGTGCACTCATGTTAATCTGAATTTAAAGAATGTGCGTATAGAATTTTTTCCACCCACTGTACCAGTTTACTTCAGTCATGGGACTTGGGAATAAACAGATCCTCCAAAATGCATTATAGAAAGCAACTGGTAAGAAAAGGCCTTTTAGGTAGCTTTCAATACAAAAAAGTATAAAGCTACCCATTGCAGCCGTTCGGAGGAAAGCAGTTCCGGAAAATGTTGATATATTTTCACCGATCATGACCCCCAGACCACCCTCCGTTCAAATGTTGATTTATATATATATATATATATATATATATATATATATATATATATATATATATATCTCCATATATATATATATATATATCTGACCTATGTCATACGATAACGCTCGTATTTATAAATCAATTTTGATGAAACTAATTGTGTGTATTAAGCTCACCAATGTCTCGACCGAGTTCGTTGGCCAGCTTGGTCCGCCATTTTGTTTCAAGATGGCGGCCATTTAAAAAATTAAAACTAAAATAAATATACATAAAAGTTAAAAATTCAAATTTATTTTTTAAATAAGTGTTAGGCCTTGATACGAGGATTCCGGAGCATTTTTTGTTTTACCTCTATCTTATAAAATGGCTGATATAGAGCAGTTTGAAATTCTAGGGTGGCTGACATTTTTGAAACAAGACAGCACATTACAAAAATTTTCATTGTTGTAATCATTTTCCCAATCATACGCATAAAACTATATATTCATATCCGTTATCGCCAAACTTGGTGACATTTGCAGAAATATCGCCAAATTTGGCGACCAAAATAAGTCTTCATAAGTGAAGCCAATTTGGCTATTACTCAATAATTTGGCGAATTTCTTATTCAAATTCAGTATTAACGAATCTTTTGTAAACGTTTCTTTGCATTTTAACTTGCTGTGTTCGTGTAACATTAGCTAAAATTTTAAAACGAAGATTTAGGAAAGCTACCTTTTCCTCCCGGTACAGGCCGGAAGGACTTTTTTCACTTGATTCTGGTGAGATTCAAGATGCTTGGAAACAACGCTAAATATGCTGGATGCTTTTCATTTCATCTCATCGGCGTGGAATAGTGTAGATGAAAAATGCATGTCAAATGCTTGTCTGAAGAGAGAATTTTCAAAATCCGAAATTAACGGTGAAGCGCCACCGGAAGAGCTCTCTGTGGAAGACGACACAAAAGAGAATGAATTTATACTTGCAGACATCAATGTTGATGAGTACATTGATTGCGATAAGGATGTTATCGCTACCACGGACATTCAGACTATTTCCGATTTGATTTCGCCAAATTGAAGTGAGGATGATATTGATGAAGAAACAGAAGACAGCGTGCCCTCATCGGCAGAAGCCATTGCGAATTTAAAAATGTTAAAATTTTTTTAACTAAACATGAAAATTAAGAAAAAATTTGCAAAAGCTTGCATGTATTGAAAATAGAGTATCTGTGAAATTAAACTTAAAAAGAAAACGCAATAAAGAATACCATATTTGTTTTAAATACTAATATGGTATTGCTAAGTTTATTTTTGTATAAATTGTTTTGTTGAAGTATTTTTCTCTATTTGACCCCGATTTTACGTTTTCCCGTTTCGTACGTTTTTTTCTGCTGGTCCCGTGAAAAACGTAAAATCGGGGTTCCACTGTATATGTATATATATATATATATATATATTGTTACTGCACAATTCCAAATAGAGCAATTAATTAAAAATGTTACAGCTAAAAAAAAAAAAAGAATTGAATTCGTCCTCCCCATCCGACAAATAAATCTCTGCATCAGCCGTCATTATAATTTAAAATGTAGTATATTTATAGGCAAACGAAAAACGCTATTCGATTGTAAAGAGCTGGAAAATAAAATTTCATGCATGCTTATTTGCAAATATCACGCATTTATGTATGAAAATGACATCGTGAAATATATTTATTTATATATTTTTTAATTTATTTATTAGATATGGTGATGAGCAATATACATACATAGATTTTTTTCTCCTTTTTTTTTTTTTTTTTTTTTTCCCCTATGCATTTCAGGAATGTAGGGGGGGGGGGAATCAATAGTATGGGAAAAAAGAAATTCAAATTTATTATATATTTAGATAATATTTATAGTATTGTGTTTATTAAGTGCTAAATTCAAAGTAAGCAATCGTATTTAGAATTAAGGTTAAACGTTTCCTGAATAAAAATGCGTGTTTCTACCATAAACGCAAGGAATATTAGAAAATTGTTAGCATGAGCAAAGTTATATCTCATCAAAAACAACTCGTTGTAAATGATCTCGCCAAGCCCCAAAACTAAAACGTCAGTCATAAAAAGAAGTGGTATCATATAAAAAGAAGCGATATAGGTGCCGGCTTTTATAATGTTTGTTTTTCCTGCAATTACATATGACCATATTATTAGGTAGCTTTCAATACAATAAAGTATAAAGCTACCTATTGCAGCCGTTCGGAGGACAGCAGTTCCGGAAAATTTCTATATATTTTCACCGATCATGACCCCCAGACCCCAAAACCACCCTCCGTTCAAATGTTGATTTATATATATATATATATATATCTAACCTATGTCATACGATAACGTTCGTATTTATAAATCAATTTTGATGAAACTAATTGTGTGTATTAAGGTCACCAATGTCTCGACCGAGTTCGTTGGCCAGCTTAGTCCGCCATTTTGTTTCAAGATGGCGGCCATTTAAAAATTTTAAACTAAAATAAATATACATAAAAGTTAAAAAATAAAATTTATTTTTTAATTAAGTGTTAGGCCTTGATACGAGGATTCCAGAGCATTTTTTGGTTTACCTCTATCTTAAAAAATGGCTGAGATAGAGAAGTTTGAAATTCTAGGGTGGCTGACATTTTGAAACAAGACAGCACATTACAAAAAATTTCATTGTTGTAATCATTTTCCCAATCATACGCATAAAACTATATATTAATATCCGTTAGCGCCAAATTCTCGCCAAACTTGGCGACATTTGGCGAAATATCGCCAAATTTGGCGACCAAAATAAGTCTTCATAAATGAAGCCAATTTTGCTATTGCTCCATAATTTGGCGAATTTCTTATTCAAATTCAGTATTAACGAATCTTTTGTAAACATTTTCTTTGCATTTTAACTTGCTGTTTTCGTGTAACATTAGCTAAAATTTTAAAACGAAGATATAGGAAAGCTACCTTTTCCTCCCGGTACAGGCCGGAAGGACTTTTTTATTTTATTTTATTTTATTTTATTTTATTTTATTTTATTTATTTATTTTGCTCCCATTAAATTGTAAAAAGTTGAAGCTTCTGTGTTTGCATGTCCTTTCTTATTTATGAGCTTGAAAAATCAATTTGTTGATTTTATTTACCATTATTTAAAGTAGAAACAGCACTCTTACAAAGAGGATTTTTTAAGTAAACATGTAAAGATTTTGAGTTTGTAATAGATATATATATATATATATAATGATCATACGCATATTAATAACAATGCACCTTATAATAAACGTTAACTAAATTGAGATATATTGCAGTAATTCTAGCGTAAGCGGAATCGCATAGATCTGGGGAAAAGTCCGTTCTGTCAGTTCTTTCGCATACAAAAATATTTATAAAAGTGATATAACAAATATTAAAAATTTATTTTTTTGATTTTGAAAATTGATATACTGCATATGTTATAAAAGCCTGCAGGTCGCAAGCAGTTTTCACATACTGTACCTCACTCCGATTCCTTTGGAAGCATTATGAGTGGTGATAGATTTTTACACGGGACTCTGAGTATGCACTTCTATATCGCTTCTTTTAATGTGATATCACTTCTTTTTATGACTGACGTTTTAGGTTTGGGGCTTGGCGAGATCATTTACAACGAGTTGTTTTTGATGAGATATCACTCCTTTTTGTAAGGTATTTAATTTCAATTATACAGTTTCCATTTTTATTCAGAAAAGAAAAGATTAAAAAAAAGATGAAAGGGGCAAAAAATAAATAAATAGTGATGCTGTAAACAGAATTATACATCAGAATTATACAATTTATTGAGTGACTTATTACAATGTACATGTCGCTAACATAGCAACGGGGAAACTTTTATATTAATTTCCTTACATTGTATTCATCAGATTATTTATGACATGTTTATTTTCCCTCTTTTTTTGTTTATATCACTCTTCCGTATATATACATTCAAAAAGCAAAAAAATAGAAAATTTTGCAGTAGTTTACAAACTAATTAAAATACTGCAGTTTCAGAAAAATGTGGAAAAATAAGAAGCACTTTTTTCCCGCCAATTATAACAATAAGTTTATGGAGTATACTTTACCGAGAATAATCGACATTTTTTTTCTTCTACGAACTATTGTAATTCACAGGGATTTTTATATTAATATATTAAATGTTATATTTGAAAATTACTGAGCGCCTTAAAAGTTTTTTTATTTGTTAAGTTTTTTTTTAACTCAACGTTTTGAGAATCGGAAAAATATAAAATTCGCAACGTTTGCAAAAATATAAAAACTATTAAAGTGATTTCAAAATAGAAACTGTTCGTAAGATGACATATATTCCAAAATTTTGTGTGATTTTGTAAATATACTGCAAAGACTAAAGCGTTTACATAATGAACCGTTTAAAAAGATGTAAAATTTTATTAACATTTTTGATCTAATAATTCATAAAGCTTTAAATTAGATTTTAGAAAGGAGCGTGATTAAACCAAAAAGGACTATATTTACTAAATGCAAATGTTAGATAAGTTGACCATAAGGACAATAAATGGACACAAAAGCACAATTGGTGAACGGTTAACAAACTTAATCCGTTCCAGAACAGAATTCGTTATCCGATCATAGATTTTACATTGATTTGTATGGGAATTAAATTAATTCGTTCTTAAAATCTAAAGAATATATAAAAATAATAAAAATATTCCCTTTATAATCGGGTTAATATACGTTCGGACAGATCGTATTTTCAATAGCTTTGCCCATTTTGTGACGTATTTAAAAAAATAAATGATATGCCCCTTGTAAAAACTTTAGGATTACATTCATTGCTTATGACATTAAATCATATCCATTTGTCACTTTGACCTTTAAAAAATTCTGAAGTTCTCTAAAAGATTGTGATAACTGCAAAGTCCGATAAAGTCAAGTGGAACCTGAGCTTGTTAATAATTTGTGAACTAAATTTCAATTAAAATAATTAATTTGCAACTAAAAATATTTCTTTGGTAAGAGACACAAAATACATAATTAATGCTTCTAGCCTGTTCATACCAATTCGGGGATCCTAAAATATAGGTCCCCAATCACCGGAAGTCCATGAATTAAATAGGGCATATGTATGCAACTGTTAAAATGTTCTCTAAGTCGACAATAGAGGCAATAAGTATAGCTCGGCAAATGTGAAACACGGCATTGCTTCATCATGGCTTGGTTTCGTGAGGTGTTCGTTCTCCGAACATAAAAAACTCTGGAAAGTGTTTGTTAACCGAACATAAAAATCTCACGCGAAAGCGTTCGTTAACCGATTTGTTCGTAAACCGAACAGTTCGTTACCGATCACCTGTTGTATATGAAAGTTAGCATTTTTAATTTTTATGGGGAATTTAAGAAGTTATTTCTTTTTTTATTGTGCTCTAGGCCCGTTTTTAGAGCATTTTAAGTTCGTCATAACCGGAGATTCGATGAACGGCAAATATTTAAACACAAAACTTCTAATCTTGGGGTAGCAACATTTTTACATTCTATTACTCAGCGCATGAATGTAAAGTTGGAATTTTGTAATCGCTATTTCAATCAATTCCTGATACGCTAGAATTATATATTTATAAATAAACACCGTTTTTTAAAAATCAATGAAAATACTATATTTTAATTGATTTAGAGCTTAAGATCGACGAGCTTTCATGCGGACAAAATGAACTCGTATTAAATTTTAAAGCAAGAAAATAAAACTTTACAGAGATTGAAACAGTATAAAATCATTAAAATACATCTCACTCAGTAAATAGACATCGGATGCAATGTAATCAAGATCTTCTAAGAGACTCTGTGAACGAAACGTATATGCTTCAATGCCGCTTTACAATAGAGAGTTTAAATGAATCGGATGTAGTAACATATTTGAATATCTTGTGTATATAGCCACTTTGACAAAAGTTATGCTATTTACTATTGTTTTTCCTCTGTGTTAAGTACAGGAATTAAGTACTTCAACGTAAAAATTCGCTAATTACACAACTTTTTAGTCTTATTAAAATATCTTTTGAGTTACCCTGTAAACGAACAGTAAATTCTACAATTCTGTTTTACAATAGGAAGCTAACTTAGGTCGTTCGTAGTAACATATTTTAACATCATGCACATACGTTCTTTTTTAAAAGAGTTAGACCATTTAATATTTCTTTGCTTCATATTAAGTATAGGAATAAATCACTTTAAAGTGGTATACATAAAAAATAATTAATATTTTTACACGAAATATTAAACATTTGAACTACTCATAAAAACAATTCAAATGCTGCAAACCGCGTAAAAATCGGACAATTACGCAGCTCTTTAGCTCTATGTCAAAAGATCTTTTGTGAGACCCTGTAAACGAACCTTAAATGTTACGATTTTTTTCTAATAGGAAGCTTACTTGGGTCGACTGTAATAACATATCTTAATATCATGTGTATACGACCATTCCTAAAAGAGTTGGGTCATTTATTATTTTGTTGCTCTATGTTAAGTATAGGAATCAATAACTTTAAACTGATATAAATCAAAACCTAATTAATATTTTTTCATGAAACTTACAAAGGTTTGAACTACTCATAAAAGCAATTCAAATGACGTAAACCGTGTAAAAATCCGATAATTACGCATTGCTGTAGCCCTGTCAACAGTTTTTTGCTCTATGTTAAATATAGGAATCAATAACTTTAAACTGATATAATTCAAAAACTAATTAATATTTTTTCATGAAACTTACAAAGGTTTGAACTACTCATAAAAACAATTCAAATGACGTAAACCGCGTAAAAATCCGATAATTACACATTGCTGTAGCCCTGTCAACAGTTTTTGGTCTGAACAAGATTTAAAAAGTGCAAAAAACACCACTTTTAAAATCGCATTTACTGAAAACCTATTCGTCGTATTTTGCTTTACTTTTGCTTTACTTTTGATAGTCACTTGGTACGCCCCATTCCATAGAATAAAAAAATTATTTCTATCATAAATAGAACGCGAGATATAGATGTGTCAAAAACCCGTTTTGTCCCGTCCGCAAAATATAAACTAGACAGAGTGCTAAAAAAATTTTGTAAAAGCGTTTGGCATCCATTGGCGGAAATTCCTTTCATTTACGGTTCAATGCATTGCTGTTTCTTATGCTTGGCGAGATACTGTGTCGAGTTTCTATGATACGGCTATTTCAAAATTTATTAAAAATTAATTTAATAGTAGATTTTTCAAAAATGATAAAAATATAAATAGTTGTCAAAATTGGTGTAATATCTATTATGTATTTTTAAGTATTCTACCAAGTTTTCTCTACCATAAATTAGAGAACCTTATTAGAGAACATTATCGATTATTACTTGTCCAGGTTCTCTACCATAAATTAAAGAAGCGTCGTCAGTTCAAATGCGCATGCTCCGTGAAGGAAAGATGGCGGCTGGACGAAAAACGCATCCAAAACTGTAGCAAACCTGATTTTCCACGCTTGGCGGGTTCTCGCGCTTTGGCTATTATTATTATTATTATTATTATTAGCCACACACGGCTAATTCTTTCAGTCTACAGAAAAATTCACGTTTATGAAAAGTTACAGCCATCCATCGTTGCCACAGGCTAATCTCGGAAAATGAAACATTTGAAGTTACTGAAATAAAAATAATAGCTCGAAAAGTAATTGTTAGACAAAATGCGTTAGAAAGGTAAAAAAATTACTTTTCTCGTTATAAATTTAAAATCTAATGATTATGCCGTTTTTCAAATATTGCATTTCAAAAATTACCAAACTTCACAATAAAGTACCATAGCGAAACCTTCACATGTAAAAAGATAATGATAACAGCAATGTGTCCCGACGTGTATCGTGTATACTGGCTATAGCATGAGTAACAAATTATAGTAGACTTATTATTCTGTTAAAATGGTTAAAATATAGTGAATTATGACGTCACGAGTGCATAATTTTTATTCAATTCTCGAAAAATAGCATATTTTAATCCACCTCAGTGAGGCATGTCAATTTCATTATATTTGAAGTATTGTTTCTTCATTAAAATCCAGCGGAAATGATTTTTCTCCATAGACTCCATAATGTAAACCCCATAGACACCATAATGTAGCACAATTATTCTTTTTTTTTTTTAAGCTGACCTATTCCATAATAGAGTCTACAGAGAATTGGCCTAATTTGGAACGAAGTTTTTTGGATATCATTCGGTACTTTTTCGTTATGCCAAAATGTATGCTAATGCGCCATTTACTTCAACCTTGAATGTACAAATAATTTGTATTTAAAACCGTGCCAAGCGCTGTGACTGGCTATTTATTCAACGCGAATCTCTTATTATTATTATTATTATTATTATTATTTAATCGTAAGCATGGAAAATATTTTAATTTACTATTTTTTGAAACGTATACTTTTTATTAAGTTATAACTTACATTTTTCGCTGATTCAAAAAGGAAATGTTTATTAACCTTGCTGAATGGATTTTGGCATGACTTGCACTGTTAGTTATATAATTTATCAGAGATGGTTTTAGTATCTCGCATATTGTTCTGCTTTGCTTAGTTATAGAATTATGGGGGAAAGTTTTATAACCAGATGAACATGGTTATAAGAAAAAAAAAAAAAAAAAAAACTTTAAAAAATATTTTCCCAATTGGATTTTGACGGAACCTTCACTGTTAGATGAGTTTTCAAGGATTGTTATAGTATATAGCATATGGTTTTATCGTTCTTTACCAAATCCTACTGTAAATCATCAACTAAAAGAGTTTGTTCTTAACAGCCCAAATTTTCTCTGACACTTTAAAAATGTAATAACGCAATGGCGTTGGTATCGTTTCAGAAATGCAGAAGGACATTCCAAATACAGGTCCATATGGTTTTAAAACACGATCAAATTCAAGGTAAATATTTCGTTTCATTAAAGGTGCGTTTAGAGAAATTGACCAGCGCAGCGGACCTAGCTTGCTAGTTCCATATATAAAGGAAGGTACCTTTTATACAATGCTATACAAATGGTTGTTACAAACGATATTCAAAATCAAATTGTCTCTCTATATTTTAGCTAATTATCTTCTTATTTTATCTAATTATCTCAACTGGGCCTAATGAAGACTAATCTTTGAGTCAACAGCTAAAGTTTTTCACTTGGCACAGCGTTCAAAATATTTTTTTTGTTTCCGATCTTAGCTTCCTCCTTTATTTGGCTCATCGCACATTTCAACAACCACGCGTGCAAATCTGCGGATTGTGCAAGTAAAAATATAAAATTATAACAAAATAACAGACTGTTTGTATACATATTTGAAAGCAGCATATCAAAATTAATTTAAAAATTCTCCGTTTAAAATATACAATCAAATGTAATATATTTTATTTATTAACTGACACCAGTATAATTTTGTAGAAAATCTTTATAACTAAATTATGCTAGTTAGTTCATTTGCAATATGTAGTAGTGAGTAACTTTTTAATAAATTGCTAGCGCCTATTTAGGCAGCTGGCGATTTATGTGTAACCTTAGACACTGCTGCACTCGACCTTTCGCCCTTTCAGAATCACCCCCTAGCCCTTAGTTTCTGAATCGTTAACGGGCTAGTTTCGCCGATAAATAGCGCGAATGCCTACCAATAAATTAGAGAAGCTTCATGAGTTCAAATGCGCATGCTCTGTGGACGAAAAGCCCATCCAAAACTGTAGCAAACCTGATTTTCCACGCTTGGCGGGTACTCGCGCTTTGGCTATTATTATTATTATTATAAGCCACACACGGCTAATTCTTTCAGTCTACAGCAAAATTCATGTTTATGAAAAGTCACAGCCATCCATCGTTGCCACAAGCTAATCTCGGAAAATGAAACATTTGAAGTTACTGAAAAAAATTAATAGCTCGAAAACTATTTGTCACAAAATTCTTAGACAAAGTGCGTTAGAAAGGTAAAAAATTGTATTTTTATTGATATAAATTTCAAATCTAATGATTATGCCGCTTTCCAAATATTGCATTTAAAAAATTACCAAACTTCACAATGAAGTACCATAGCGAAACCTTCACATGTAAAAAGATAATGATAACAGCAATGTGTCCCGACGTGTATCGTGTATACTGGCTATAGCATGAGTAAAAAATTATAGTAGACTTATTATTCTGTTAAAATGTAAAAGTGAATTATGATGTCACGAGTGCATGATTTTTATTTCATTCTCGAGAAATAGCATATTTTAGTCCACCTCAGTGAGGCATGTCAATTTCATTATATTTGAAGTATTGTTTCTTCATTAAAATCCAACGGAAATGATTTTTCTCCATAGACTCCATAATGTAAACCCCATAGACACCATAATGTAACACAATTATTCTTTTTTTTTTTTTTTTTTTTTTTTTTTTTTTTTTTTTTTAAAGTTGACCTATTCCATAATAGAGTCTACAGAGAATTGGCCTAATTTGGAACGAAGTTTTTTGGATATCATTCGGTACTTTTTCGTTATGCCAAAATGTATGCTAATGCGCCATTTACTTCAACCTTGAATGTACAAATAGTTTGTATTTAAAACCGTGCCAACCGCTGTGACTGGCTATTTATTCAACGCGAATCTCTTATTATTATTATTATTATTATTTAATCGTAAGCATGGAAAATATTTTAATTTACTATTTTTTGAATCGTATACTTTTTATTAAGTTATAACTTACATTTTCGCTGATTCAAAAAGGAAATGTTTATTAACCTTGCTGAATGGATTTTGGCATGACTTGCACTGTTAGTTATATAATTTATCAGAGATGGTTTTAGTATCTCGCATATTGTTCTGCTTTGCTTAGTTATAGAATTATGGGGGAAAGTTTTATAACCAGATGAACACGGTTATAAAAAAAGAAAAAAAAAAAAAAAAAAAAACTTTTAAAAATATTTTCCCAATTGGATTTTGACGGAACCTTCACTGTTAGTTAGATGAGTTTTCAAGGATTGTTATAGTATATAGCATATGGTTTTATCGTTCTTTACCACATCCTACTGTAAATCATCAACTAAAAGAGTTTGTTCTTAACAGCCCAAATTTTCTCTGACACTTTAAAAATGTAATAACGCAATGGCGTTGGTATCGGTTCAGAAATGCAGAAGGACATTCCAAATAAAGGTCCATATGGTTTTAAAACACGATCAAATTCAAGGTAAATATTTCGTTTGATTAAAGGTGCGTTTAGAGAAATTGACCAGCGCAGCGGACGTAGCTTGCTAGTTCCATATATAAAGGAAGGCACCCTTTATACAATGCTATACAAATGGTTGTTACAGACGATATTCAAAATCAAATTGTCACTCTTTATTTTATCTAATTATCTTCTTATTTTATCTAATTATCTCAACTGAACCTAATGAAGACTAATCTTTGAGTCAACAGTTAAAGTTTTTTACTTGGAACAGCGTTCAAAATTATTTTAACAAGAGTTTTTTTTTTTTTTTTTTTTTTTTTTTTTTTTTTTATGAGTTAGTCTTGGCTGAAAAAATTTCAACGATAAATCAGTGGGTGGCCAATCTATATTCTGCCGTAAGGTAAAATTTTTCCCGCTTGTCAATACTATTAATGCCGGTAAACAGTCTGTGTGTGTGTGTGTGTGTGTCTGTGTGTCTGTACCCGCAAAGGCTTTGTGTGTAGGCGACGCACGGAGGGCGCTCGAGCACCGAAAAATTCGCAAAAAAGGCGCGGAGCTCAAGTTTGGCCGGGTCGGGAGTCCGACCCGGACCCGGGGAGTTATTAATTGACAGAACTGTTTTAATTACTGACCGAAACCGAACTTGAAAAAGAATTGAAAACCACAAAAATTTCGCCTCCGAAAGGGGTTGCCAGTCTCTCGGGTCGGGGAGAATGCAGGCCGCCGCGGAACAAATTAAGCCACAAACCGCAGTACGGGTTAGTGATGGAAGTATTCGAATACAAAATGTCTGTGTTCTCGATTCAGACAAGTTCTCAAGTGGTCTCGATTTCAGACAGGAGTATTCGAATACAAGTTACCTGTCATCTGTATCGGCGACGAAAACTGCGGTTTTCGATTGTATTCAGTTCTCATAGCTCTATTTTTCTATGGTTTCATCAGATGCGCCAGCGAATGCTAGTATTCAAATACTATAGACTACTCGGCGCTGTTTGAGACTTTTCTCCGTAACCTTTGTGGTTAGCAGGATGATCGGCGCTATTTTAGTTTAGAATTTTTTTTTTTTTTTTTTTTCAAGCGTGCCATCAGTTCAACTAATATACATATATATTTTTAGTTAAATTGATCATATGAATTTGAGTTTAAGAAAACGATTATAATGAATTCTGTGAATTTGTATTTAAGAATCATAAATATCAATTTTTTATTAAATTTTTAAAAATTCAACGATCAAAATAATTACTTATAGTGGAAAATAAAATTGTACGTTCGTAAAAGAGAAAATTTTTCTTGATTTCGCTAATTGAAGATAAATTGCGTACTTGTACGGGCGTTTGCAGTGTTGGGCCGGTTCTTCGCCTTCTAAATCTTGGAAAATAATAAGATATAACTTGCAATACTAAGAGACATGGACGTCGGCAGAATTATATCTTGGGAGGGGCAAGATTTTGGAACACGTGTAGCAATGGTCCACAGTCTAGTCTGCTTTTGAAATTGCAGAATAAAATAATCTAAACATGATCTTAACATGATAATCTAAAAATAAAATAATCTAAACTAAGATTTTTTTTTTTTTTTGTTAAAACTCTCATACAAGACAATTTTTAAAAATAATAACATAAAAAGCAAATTTATCAATTAAGAAATAAGTTTTTTTTTTTTTACCAACATATGTTTTGAAAGGGAAAATTGAAGCAGTTCTTTTTTTCCGTCAAAGGACTTTGATACCCTGAATCCTTTGTTTAAGATAAGTTTGGAACGCATGAACATAAACAGGAAAGTAAAATAAAAAATTGTCATACCCTCGGAAGGGAGTGGTGTAGGGTTCAATGGGATTGAGTCATCCTGACAATTTTTGAATTTTTTTTTGTCTTGATGTTACTTGATTCTAACGTCACTTGGAAGAATTAATTTTATCATGTTTTAAATAATCAGATAAATGAAATTTATTTAATTAAATTTCAAAATCCAGGGATGAGAAATGGCCCTCCTCTGTCCATTGCCAGCGCTTATGATAAGATAATATATCAACTAGGTATGATTCCCTAACAAAATTACCACTCTCACCTTTTTTTAAGTAATTCCAAACTTCTGATCTTTTGCTGCCTGGTTTCATTTTCTACATATTATAATAACTTGAACGGATTAATAAAATTTTAAATTAAACGTAACTTAATTTTAAGATAACCTTTACCATTTAAATTTTTAAAGAAATTTTCAGCATTCAAACAATTTGCGAAAAACAAAGCATTATGGCAATCGTAATTAAAACTCAAAAATATTAAAAAGAAAAGAGATTGTTCTCAGAGCAGCTGTAAATAATAACACGTTATCAATAACAAAAGAGAAGCGTTTGTACGAAAAATAAACATTTGATTGGCTGAAATAGGCGCTAATCATCCTGTTCTAACAGACTGATGTGAATCTGACACGTGATCATAAAAAAAAAGCAAACGATTTTACGTAAAATAAACATTCGAATACAGACGAAATGTCACCCCTCATTTAGTTTGAACGAAGTCGGGAGTAGTTCTCAGTGCTACAGTATTTGAATACAAAGAATCGATTCTGATTTCGATTCTGAAAAGTTTTCGAAAACTAAGGTATCGATTCTTAAAAGATCTCGAATCGGCCCATCACTAGTACGGGTTTTTAAACCGACGTGTATCTCCGGAAGTCGAGGGTCCAGAAATTCGGAAGCGTGACACCTTCCGGTTTCATAAATTCGAAAAAATCATTTCCGTACGACAATTAGAACCGAAAAAATCCTTTAAAAATCGATCGATAAAAAATAATTTTCTTTTTCTTTCGAGATACGGCTGCGAAATGATTTTACTCTCCGGCGCCGCAGGTGTCCGGCAGGATTTTCACGTGACGGGCCTGTATTCATCGCTCCAGTGCGCTTTCGAAAAACAATGAAGGAATTAATCTCTGGACCCCCAAATCGGCTATCACACGTAAAAAAAAAATCCCGATTTCAACAAAAAAAAAAAAAAAGATCGTACGATTCGTCCCGTAAAAACGGAATATATCAATTAAAAACCGGTTAATGAAGCAATTTATTTCTAATCATTTGTAACCTATGCAGAAAAACGACACGTGACCGGATATTTTCATACAAGGAAATATTTCAAAAGGAAAACCTACTCTTTCTTCTGAGCCGGGTATAAAAATTTTTTAAATATTGCTTTTACCGATTTGAAAAACATGCATCGTAGAGTTTTTTTGCGTGAGGATCAAGAATATGTTTTTTTTTAAGCTAGGATGATTAGTTTACGAGAAACGATTTTAAATTTTTAATTAATTCCATCGCTTTCCTACAGTCTTTTAAACAAGTATTTTTAATGCCAGACATAAAGGCAACACTATCCCCAGATTTTCAGCTAAGATATCTAAACGGCATTACGCGTAATTAGTTTTTTCTATTAGAGTGCTGACCAGGTAAAAAATTTTCGATTTCGGACCATAAGTTTTGATTTTAGCAAAATCCCGATTTTTGTATAGGAAAATCGTATAGGATTTTGTATAGGATTATCCGGTGCGTGCGTAGCACGACCGGTATACGGTGCCGAAGGCAGCGGGACCCGTGTCGGAGGTTCGTCCGGTTCGAGGTTTTACAAGATTCGAGATTTTCTACAATTCGAGGCACCGATGTAAATTAGGGGCCCGCTAGCGGGCGAAGCCAGCTAGTTATTATATTAATGCGCGTTCGTTAGAAACGAAACAGTGTAAACAAAACAAATTTTCTTCTTTTTTTAGGACGAATCTACTGTAAACAGTGGATACTTTTCTGTTTTTGTAACATTTACTGCATTATATACTACATTAAAAAATTAAATAATTCATTCAAAACTGTTATTTTTTACTTTTTTTACACACTTTAAAATTTATATCGATTTTTTCCATACTTAATTTGTATTAAACAAAAATATATTGAAGGGAATAGGGGTGATCCTATAGAAACAGAATTCATAATCAAAAACTTTTTAGGTAGATTTCGTATGAAATACTACCTATTACATTCTTCCCTAAGTTGGAATTTTTGAAAAAAAATTTGCAGATCTACGCCGATTATGACTCTCAGAACCTAAAACCACCCCCAGTTCAAAACTTTATCTATCTATCTATCTATCTATCTACCTATCTATATCACTTTTTATGGACACGATAACTTATATAATTCTGCACAAATCTCTTTCAAACTAATACATAAAATCAAAGGAAATAAAACCTCGGACAAGTTCGTTAATGAGCAAAACCGAACCAAGGGAAGGAGGGAAATGGGGGGGCTTTTTGTGAAAATAGAAAAAAAAAAACCTATAACTTCTTAATTATAATACGTATCGAATCCGTTTAAAGTTATTATTACTTCTAGGAAAAGGGCCGAAAATTTATGTATGACAGATTTTTGATATTATTAAAAATCGCCACAAGGGGGGGGGGAAGAGGGGGTTACGAAGAAAAAAGTTCATATCTTCATCAAGTCACAAGATATCAAATCCGCTTAAATTTATTATCAATCATCTTAATATTATCTGCAACTTTTATATTGATAAATTCTTTATAGAACAAAAAAAAATAAAAAAATAAATAATAAATAAATAAAAAATAAAAAAAAATCCCTGTCGGCTCCGCCTACACATACAGGTAGATTTCGAAGTTGGCGGTCTCAACTGCCGCATCATGGCAAAAAGGTCATTTCTTTTGCAATTCTCAATAAACAGGCAACCCACTGTCTGCATCTTCGAAATCTACATATGCCTGTAGGCCGAGCCGTCATGGATTTTTTAATATTGCACGAACTTGGAAGGGAAATACTGTTAAAGAACTTTTAGCATTACTTTTCAAAATTATATAAATTCCGCAATCGTCTACTAAAGCCGATATTTTTATGAATACTCAGGCTTAGGACAGATCTCACATATGTAAATTACATTTTACAAAATACGAACTCATTAAATATTGCATTAAAACTGCTCTATATTTTTCCATTCTCAAACACGCGAATCCTTCTGAAACATTCGCGAAATAATTTTTATAAGTAAATGCGTGAAATTTCCAGATATTACTATTCAAGTGCTAAAGAATGGCACATTGTATTTTCCGTTTTCCTATAAGTATAAAATAAATTAAAATCAATTACTTGACTATGACGACCTTCATATGACTAGTGCCTGGGAAACTGACACAATATGAAATTTTATTATACGATTTCTTAGTATCCAAAAAGAATATTTGCAAATTCGTATAAATTTGAGGATAGAAAGTAATCAGAACAAACTTCAAAATACCTTGGGTTGGGAGGGGGGGGGGGGGGGGGGGGAACGTATAAAATTGAAAAAAAAAAAAAACATTTGTATTTTATTTATATTGGTTGTCTTTATCATTAATTTACTTTTTCGGCTCTCAAAAACTTATTTTTCCCCGCTAAACAACGCGAAAACTTTTTGCACATTTTCCAACTCATTCTGAAACATGAAAACATGATACTTGGAGGCATGATTATTGAAGTGTTTTGTAATCGAACAGACCAATAAATGAATTATATCTTGAGTTATAAACAACTGTCGCCTTAAGAAAACAACTTTTTTTTTTTTTTTTTTAACTTTTTTTTAACTTTGTTGCGTCAGGAAATTTGGTGCAATGTGCCAACTTTGATAGCATTTTCCGAAAAGCTTCTGCCTTTACCGAAAAAGGAAAAAACGGTTCGATTATATAGTTTTTGAATAAGAGAGCCTGCCAGTTTGATACGTTTGTGAACAAAAGTTAATTTAAAATGCGTCAGAAAGTAGCCAGTTTGGATTTCAGAAAAGATTTAAGCATACCAAAGTGACAGACAAGTAATTCACTGAAAATAGATATTACGCCAATTTGGACAACTAGTTTCATTTTCACCATTTAAAAAATAACCTACTGTTAAATTAATTTTTAATAAATTTTGCAATAGCCGAATATAACTTTGCTCACGCCAACAATTTTCTAATATTCGTTGCGTTGATGGTGGGATAGAAACATGCATTTTTATTGAGGAATAGCATTTAATGAAAATAATACTATAAATATTATTTAAATATACAATAAAATTGAATTTGTTTTTTCCCAAATAATTGAAACATCCCATGAAATTTAAATGCAACATATCGGGCTGCCAAACAGTTAGTTTTACAATAAATTTTGAAAGACAAAATGGAATAAAAAATTAATCATCCATTTATGCGAATTTTAATTAATTTAACATACCCTGCGTTTATAAGAAAAGTGTTCATATATATATATATATATATGTGTGTGTGTGTGTGTGTGTGTGTGTGTGTGTGTGTGTGTGTGTTTCTCCTTTTTAATATTGTTTTTATTTTTTGAACTTTAAGATTTTTTCACAGGTTTCATTCTTTGTTTATGATGTGGTAGTCCCAAAATTATATTCTTTAGCAATGTTATGGCTAATATGTTGATGAAACCACACATTTTATTTGACGTATTTAGGCATTTGGGACTTGATAATTCTGTCTAAATTCCACAAATTTCATTCATTCAATTTTTAATTTAATTTCTTCTTCTTTTAAATAAGTATATGGTATCTATATTCAGAGTATTGACGAACACTATTGTTACCAATTAATCATTACATACTAATTCATAATTTCATAGTTTATGTTGGTGTTACGGTAATGTTTCATTAATGGTTATATATATATATATATATATTAGTGTGTGGGGGGGGGGGGGGAGGGAATTTTCACTTTAAGGTTTACAAATAATCTCATATATTTGGAACAAAATATAAGCATTTATTTCATTAACCATCGCATAAAAAACTTGTTTTATTTCCTAAGCTATACTCCTGAAATGCATAGAAAAAAAAAAGAGAGAGAGAGAGAGAAATGTGTGTGTATGTATATTGCTCATCTGCTTACATAATTTATGCTAAGGATATAAGAGATAAATAAAAATAATGTATAAATAAATATATTTCACGAAGTCTTACATTCACGATGTAGTTTTTGTACGTAAATGCGTGAAATTTGCAGATAGGCATGCATGGAATTTTATTTTGCAGCACTTTAGAATCGTATAGCGTTTTTCGTTTTATAAATATATTAAATTTTAAATTATAATCGATTGTTCCACAATGACGAGTGATGTCGAATTTATTTGTCGAATGGGGACGGCGACTGGAAGATATTTCAGCGTTCTCGGATCTTAGCAAAATTCCTTGATTCAAAGAAATTCAAATAATTTCAAAAAGTTAGGAAAAACTTCCAAAATCTACCAAAAATTGAATTACTTTCTCAAAAGTTTGGATATTTTGAAGAGTATGACTTAGAAGTACTTTAACTCTTACCAACCAATAAAAAACATGCGTTCTCTCTACAGTTTCTTCAGTCAATTTTTTTCATAATTTTCATTCAATGAAATAGAAAAAATATATTATTTTACATTCAGAGAGCCCTCTTTTTTTTTTTTTTTTTCCTTCAAATATTCTCTATTTGACTGTTTATTTACATCTCAAAATTAGTCTATCGGTATCTACATAAATATTTTCACATGATAAAATGCTTAGAGAGAAGAATAAAAAGGGGGAGGGGCGATATTAGGGGCGGTGCTACTCAGTTCCGGAAGTTTGTAGCTTGAAGAAACTCTGTCCAAAACACTGTATTTTCATTGCTTATGGTCTAGTTTCGAAAAATTTTGCAAGTTATAAGAATTTTTTTTAGAAATACTCAGATATATTATTGCATCGCTGCCAAATTTTGCGTTTTTATTATTAAAGGGTTAAAGATAAGTTTATCAGTGTTTCACAACAAATCTATTTTACTAATTTTTTTTTTTTTTTTTTTACTTTGGCTACAGTTTTTTATTTCTGATTCGCCAAATAGCTAAAGTTGCTCAAAAGTCAGCGAGAACCCTGCTTGGCTCTAATCATCAGATGAGGCAAGGAACGCTTATTCTTCTTTAATATAAAGCTTTAAAAATAAGCAAAAACTAAATTTCTAATATAAATAAATTTTAAAATCATATTGTGACACTGTTTATTGCACCATTAAAAAAACTCTATCGAAATCCCGCGAGAAATAACAGAACTGCATATATATGTTTTTTGGAGACTGCAAATGGAGGAGGCTAGGTAAGTGCTTGTCTCTAATACCGCCTTTCAAAAGTGAAGAAATTTGGCGAAGGAGGGGGAATTGGAGAGATCCATTAAGTGCCAATTGCGGATGGAGGCTCGTCACTGCCCAGCCTCCAGCTTATAAAACAAAGGGTAAGTATCGCACTGTTGGCGTTACTTGCATAACTTGCTATTGCGCATTCTCATATTTTCATACATTTGTTTCTTTCTCTGTTTGTTTTCGCACTAGTAAATTTATTGTACAAGTAAATGTGCATATTTACTAAGAATTTTTATTTAAAAAATATCTATTATATTTAAAAATAGCGTAATCAGTGCACATGTTTCCATATATATATATATATATATATATATATATATCTATATATATACTTTAGATTTATTTTTGTATTTTTGTATTTATTTTTTTATTTTTTACAAAGGAACCATATATTTCAATTGCATGTGCCTTAAATTACAGCTGCTACCATTAACTTAGTGTTTCGATAGGTTGAAGTGGGGAGGGGGGACTTTTTTTGGTTTCCGATCTTTACTTCCTCTTTTTTTTGGCTCACCGTCCGCCATCACTTCGCACATTTCAACAACCACCCATACAAAGCTGCGGATTGCTCGAGTAGAAATATAAAATTAAAACAAAACTGTTTGCATACATATTTGAAAGCAGCATATCAAAATTAATGTAAAATTACTCCGTTTACAATATACATAATATACAATCAAATAAAATACATTTTATTTAATATCTCATACCAGTAAACTTTTGAAATGAATATTTATAAATAAATTATGCTATTGCATACTAGTAACAGATGGCTGAAGATTGGCGAAATCCTGATTCATTGCTTGTGCCCATGTAGGCAGCTGGCGATGTTAGTGTAACATCAGATTAAACACAAATATAATACGTATTATACAGCTGGACATTTGAGTTTCTGTCACTTTACAGAGTCCAGTCTGACTGAACCGACCCGCTTCCACTTCATGTGTGGACATAGTCTGTCCACTCACCGGAAGAAGTAGGATTAGTTGGATAGTAATTCAAAATAATATTTATCGGAGAAATATTTCTCGCAACTAATAAAAACTAGCAAACATCAACTTTTTTCTCAGCAACAACTTTTCTCACATTTAACATAAATAAATTCTATACAGATCATGGTCTTTTTAAACAGTGATTCCCAAATAAATGTCCATATGAAGTACTCTTGTGTACTAAGTAGAACTAAAAAAAGTAAGAAAAAAGAAAACCCTCTGATCGTGATTGCGGATTTTTCTGACACGTTTGTAAGAGGAATTTCTTTGCCACATTCGGTAAAATTTCAAATATTCTTAGTGCAGAAATAAAAATTCTAATAATATTTTTTATTTTCTAATAAATGTGATATATATTTCATGTCGATTTTTTTCTTGTGATCACTTTTTTGTCGTGACTTAAATTAGGTTTAAACGTCAATTGGTGGCTGTCTTTTACTTATTTATTTTTGCTTTATTTTTAGGTGCATTGCTTTTATGGAAAAATGAAAAACGTTCTTTGATCTGCTAAATAAAATATCTGCATTTATGAATGAATATAAACTATTGTATTACAGATTAAACTTTAACATGTTTATGATTAGTGTATGTAAAATGACAAGGTACATGCAAAATACAAGCCTTTAAAACAGTCTAAGATTTATTTCAATATCATTCGAACAGATCTAAGTTTTACGGGTGGATTAAATATCATATTGATTGATTTTCTTTTAATTTTTTAAAGCTCAATTAGTTTAATCTTATTTATTACAAAAAATTTAACATCTAATCTAAAACCAACTGAATGAAATATCTTAATATTTGCGACTTCTCGGGCAAACATTCTGGGAAATAAACTGTTCTTTTTTATTTGTTTGGCAAATTATGTTTTTGTTTAAATATTATTATTATTTAATCGTAAGCAGGGAAAATATTTTAATTTACTATTTTTTTAATCGTAAATACTTTTTATTAAGTTATAACTTACATTTTTCACTGATTCAAAAAGGACATGTTTATTAACCTTGCGGAATGGATTGTGGCATGACTTCCACTGTTAGTTATATAATTTATCAGAGATGATTTTAGTATTTCGCATCTTGTTCTACTTTGCTTAGTTATAGAATTATGGAGGAAAGTTTTATAACCAGATGAATCCAGTTATGAAAAAAAAAAACCTTTTAAAAATATTTTCCCAAATGGATTTTGACGGAACCTTTACTGTTAGTTAGATGAGCTTTCAAGGATTGTTATAGTATGTAGCATATGGTTTTATCGTTCTTTACCAAATCCTACTGTAAATCATCAACTAAAATGTTCTTAACAGCCCAAATTTTGTCTGACACTTTAAAAATGTAATAACGCAATGGCGTTGGTATCGTTTCAGAAATGCAGAAGGACATTCCAAGAAAAGGTCCATGTGGTTTTAAAACACGAGGACAAATTCAAGGTAAATATTTCGTTTGATTAAAGGTGCGTTAAGAGAAATTGGCCAGCGCAGTGGACATAGCTTGCTAGTTCCATATATAAAGGAAGGCACCCTTTATACATAGCTATAGAAATGATTGTTACAAACGATATTCAAAATCAAATTGTCTCTCTTTATTAAGCCGAAACTTCGATTTCTCAAACATCGACCTCAAGTGGGGCTAATAAAGACTAATCTCTGCGTCAACAGTTAAAGCTTTTCACTTGGAACAACGTTCAAAATATTTTAACTTTTTTTTTTTTTTTTTTTTTTTTTTTTGACGAGTTACGCTTGGCTGAAAAAAATCTCAACGATAAAAGCCGTGGGTGGCCAATCTATATTCAACCGTAAGGTAGAATTTTTCCCGCTTGTTATTATGTTAATGCGCGTTCGTTAGAAACGAAAGTCTAAACAAAACAATTTTTTTTCTTTTTTTAAGACGAATCTATTGTAAACAGTGGATAATTTTCTGTTTTTGTAACATTTACTGTATTATATACTACATTAAAAAATTAAATACTACATTCAAAACTATTATTTTTTACTTTTGTTTTACACACTTTAAAATTTATATCGATTTTGCCCTCCTTAATTTGTTTTAAAATATATATATATTGAAGGGAATAGGGTCAATGGGTGATCCTATAGAAACATAATTCATAATCAGTAACTTTTTAGGTAGATTTCGTATGAAATACTACCTATTACATTCTTCCCTAAGTTGGAATTTTTGAAAAAAAATTGCCGATGTACGCCGATTATGACTCCCAGAACCTAAAACCACCCACCAGTTCAAAACTTTATCTATCTATCTATATCACTTTTTATGGACACGATAACTTATATAATTCTGCACAAATCTCTTCCAAACTGATACATAGAATCAAGGGGCATAATATCTCGGACAAGATCGTGAATGAGCAAAATCGAACCAACGGAAGGAGGGAAATGTGGAGGGAGGGGGGAAACTTTTTGTGAAAAAAGAAAAAAATCCTATAACTTCTTAATTATAATACGTATCAAAACCTATTGAAGTTATTATTACTTCTAGGAAAAGGGCCAAAAATTCATGTATGACAGATTTTTGACATAGTTAAAAATGGCCTCTAGGGAGAAAAAAGAGGAGGTTATGAAAAAAAAATTCATAACATCGTCAAATCACAAGATATCAAATCAGCTAAAATTTATTATAAATCATCTAAATATTTGCTACAACTTTTATATTGACAAGTTTTTTACAGGACCAACCCTTACAGCAAAGAAAAAAAAAATCCCTGCGGCTCCACCTACAGATGCAGGTAGATTTCGAAGTTGGCGGGTATGAACTGCCGCATCATGGCAAAAAGATCATTTCTTCTGCAATTCTCAATAAACAGGCAACCCACGATCTGCATCTTCGAAATCTACATGTGCCTGTAGGCCGAGCCGTCAGGTATTTTTTAATATTGCACGAACTTGGAAGGGAAATACTGTTAAAGAATTTTTAGCGTTACTTTTCAAAATTATATAAATTCCGCAATCGTCTATTAAAGCGGATATTTTTATGAATATTCAGGCTTAGGACAGATCTCACATATGTAAATTACATTTTACAAAACACGAACTCATTAAATATTGCATTGAAATTGCTCTATATTTTCCCACTTTCAACCACGCGAATCCTTCTGAAACATTCGCGAAATCGTTTTTATAAGTAAATGCGTGAAATTTCCAGATATTACTATTCAAGTGCCAAAGAATGGCACACTGTATTTTCCGTTTTCCTATAAGTATAAAATAAGCACAACTTAAAATCAATTGCTTGACTATGACGACCTTCATATGATTGTAGTACATGGAAAACTGACAGAATATGCAATTTTATTATACGATTTCTTAGTATCCAAAAAGAATATTTGCAAATTCGTATGAATTTGAGGATAGAAAGTAATCATTTTGCATTGGAGAACAAACTTCAAAATACCTTGGGTTGGGGGGGAGAAAAAAAACCCCTTATAAAATTTAAAAAATCCCTGACGGCTCGGCCTACAGGCACAGGTAGATTTCGAAGACGCAGAACGTGGGGCACCTGTTTGTCGGGAATTGCGGAAGAAATGACCTTTTTGCGATGATGCTGCAGTTGAAACCGCCTACTTCGAAACCAAACTTGCTTGCAGGCGGAGCCAGCAAGGATTTTTTTTTTTTTTTTTTTGCTATAAGAGTTGGTCCTATAAAAAAAATCAATATAAAAATTTTAGATAATATTAAGGGGATTTATAATAAATTTAAGCGGATTTGAAATCTTGGGAATTGACGAAGTTATGAATTTTTTTCTTCTAAAACCCTCCCCCCCCCCCTTAAGGCAATTTTTAATTATATCAAAAATCTGTCATACATAAATTTTCGTACCTTCTCCTAGAAGTAATAATAACTTCAAACGGATTCGATACGTGTCATAATTAAGAAATTATGGGTTTTTTTCTGTTTTCACAAAAAGTCCCCCCTTGGTTCGATTTTGCCCATTAACGAACTTGACCGAGATTTTATGCCCCTTGATTTTATGTATCAGTTTCGAAAAGATGCGGGATTTGGAACCGCCTACTTCGAAAAATAACTTGTTTGCAGGCGGAGCCGGCAGGGATTTTTTTGTTTTTAAATTTTTTTTGCTATAATGGTTTGTCCTATAAAAAACTTGTCAATATAAAAGTTTTAGATAATATTCAGAAGATTTATAATAAATTTAAGCGGATTTGAAATCTTGGGAATTGACGAAGTTATGAATTTTTTTCTTCTAAAACCCCCCTTCCCTCCCCCCTTAAGGCAATTTTTAATTATATCAAAAATCTGTCATACATAAGTTTTTGGCCCTGTTCCTAGAAGTAATAACAACTTTAAACAGATTCGATACGTATCATAATTAAGAAATTATGTTTTTTTTTTCTGTTTTCACAAAAAGCCCCTCCCCCTTTGGTTCGATTTTGCCCATTAACGAACTTGACCGAGATTTTATGCCCCTTGATTTTATGTATCAGTTTCGAAAAGATGCGGGAGTTGGAACCGCCTACTTCGAAAAATAACTTGTTTGCAGGCGGAGCCGGCAGGGATTTTTTTTGTTTTTAATTTTTTTTTTTGCTATAACGGTTGGTCCTATAAAAAACTTGTCAATATAAAAGTTTTCGATAATACTAAGAGGATTAATAATAAATGTACGCGGATTTGATATCTTGTGAATTGACGAAGCTATGATTTTTTTTTCTAAAACCCCTCTTTCCCCCACCCCTTGGGGTCATTTTTAATTATATCAAAAATCTGTCCTACATAAATTTTCGGCCCTTTTCCTAGAAGTAATAATAACTTTAAACGGATTCGATACGTTTAATAATAAAGAAATTATAAGGATTTTTCTGTTTTCACAAAAGCCCCGCCCCCCATTCCCCCCCCCCCCCCTTGGTTCGATTTTGCCCATTAACGAACTTGACCGAGATTTTATGACCCTTGATTTTATGTATCAGTTTGGAAGAGATTTATGCAGAATTTTTCCAGTTATCGTGGTCAGAAAAAAGTGACATAGATAGATAGATAGATAGATAGATAGATAAACTTTTGAACTGGGGGTGTTTTTGGGTTCTGGGAGTCATGATCGGCGTAGATCTGCAAAAATTTTTCAAAATTTCCAACTTAGGTGAGAATGTAATAGGTAGTATTTCTTACGAAATCTACCTAAAAAAAAAAAAAAAAGAACAGGTGTATTTTATTTATATTGGTTGTCTTTATCATTAATTTACTTTTTCGGCTCTCAAAAAAATATTTTTCCCCGCTGAACAACGCGAAAACTTTTTGACACATTTTCCAACTCATTCTAAAACATGAAAACATGATACTTGGAGGCATGATTATTGAAGTGTTTTGTAATCGAACAGACCGATAAATGAATTATATCTTGAGTTATAAACAACTGTCGCCATAAGAAGACGGCTATTTTTTTTTTTTTTTTTTTTTTTTTTTTTTTTTTTTACTTTTCTGCGGTGTGGCGTCACGAAATTCGGTGCAATGCGCCACCTTTGACAGCATTTTCTGAAAAGCTTTTGCCTTTACCGAAAAAAAGAAAAAAACGTTTCGATTACATAGTTTCTGAATAAGAGAACCTGCCAATTTGATACGTTTGTGAACAAAAATGAATTTAAAAATGCGTCAGAAAGTAGCCAGTTTGGATTTCAGAAAAGCCATAAGCATACCAAAGTGAGAGGCAAGTAATTCACTGAAAATAGATGTCACACCAATTTGGACAACTAGTTTCATTTTCACCATTTAAAAAATAACCTACTATTAAATTAATTAATACATTTTGCAATAGCCGAATATAACTTTGCTCATGCCAACAAGTTTCTAATATTCGTTGCGTTTATGGTGGAATAGAAACTTGCCTTTTTATTGAGGAAATGTGCGTGTACTTGGAATTTAGCATTTAATAAATATAATACTATAAATATTATCTAAATATACAATAAAATTGAATTTGTTTTTTCCCAAATAATTGAAACATCCCATGAAATTTAAATGCAACATATCGGGCTGCCAAACAGTTAGTTTTACAATAAATTTTGAAAGGCAAAATGGAATAAAATATTAATCATCCATTTATGCGAATTTTAATTTATTTAACATGCCCTGCGCTTATAAGAAAAGTGTTCATATATATATACACTGCTCAAAACAATTAAAGGATATTGCAGTTTTAGGTGGATTTTGTATCTGGGAAACTTTTTAGCTGATTGATACATGGTCGACAGACATAGTAGGTTATATGAGAATACATTACACATGTTTGGCAGAAAAAAATGCATTTTATTGCGCATTTGTGTACAAAAGGAAAAAAACACAATTTGTGCATATGAGAAAAAAAGAATAAGAAAAGGTGTTTTCTTCAAAGAAAATCATTTTCAGTAGGGGGTATGGTTTCCACGGGCGGCCAGCAACGTTGAACACCTTTGAGGCATGGACTCAATGAGGCTATTAATGACGAGTTGGGGTATTCTGCCCCACTCTTCCAGAAGAGCTCTTTCCAGTTCTTGGAGAGTTTGTGGGGGTTGTTGGCGGCCAGAAACTCGTCTTCCTAGAGCGTCCCAAACGTGCTCGATTGGATTCATGTCTGGAGAACACGCTGGCCATTCCATTCGAACGATTCCTTCCTCAAAAAGGAAATCCTCCACCAGGTTTGCACGATGTGGCCTGCAGTTATCGTCCATTAAAATGAAGTTATCTCCGATTGCTGCAGCGTAAGGGACTACAATAGGTCTGAGGATCTCATCCCTATATCGGCGACCAGTCAGAGATCCATCTCGAATGATGTAGAAGTCAGTGCGCCCGTCAATGGAGATGCCACCATACACCAACACTCCTCCACCGCCAAATCTGACACTTTCGTGCACGAACGCAGGATTATTCCTACTGCCACGGTCCCTCCAGATGAAAATACGCCTATTATCCGGATGCACAGAAAAACGGGACTCGTCAGAAAACAGAATATTGCTCCATTCATTTCTCCTCCAGTTGACATGCTCGGTTGCCCACTCCCTGCGGTCGCGACGATGCCTTGATGTTAATCTAAACATACCATCAGTCGGCGAGCATACAGACCTACAGCATGGAGCCGGTTTCGGACAGTCTGAGTTGAAATCGTGGTGCCTGTAGCCGAGCGAAGGTGTTGTTGGAGAAGAGTAGCGTTCATGTTTCGGTGTCTCCGAGCTGTTAGCGCTAAATACCGATCTTCATTGGGCGTTGTTGCCCGTCTACGACCTTGCCCTGGTCTTCGGCCTGCACATCCACTCTCCAAAAAACGGTTCCAGATCCTGGAAATGACACTTTGTGACACTCCAATGGCTTGCGCTACTTCGGCTTGAGTTTGGCCCCCTTCTAACCTACCAACAATTCTCCAAGCTTCTGAATCTGTCAAATGACTTCGCTGAGACATCGTACTCATCGAAACAAAGCAATCACTGAATGCCGATCATCCTTGTCTTCATTCTCTTTTATCCAGTTGAAAGTCAAATTTCATTCACTGCCGCTGAAGCGACGTTTTTGACGTCGAACTCAAAATTTGCATACTCCACAGTTTGAAAACCAGAAAAATTTGCATTTGTGATTCTCTTCTTCTATTTTCGGCAAAAAAAATTTCGTTTATATCTTTATTTTATATAAAACTTCAAATATCCTTTAATTGTTTTGAGCAGTGTGTGTGTATATATATATATATTAGTGTGGGGGAGGAGGAATTTTGAAGTTAAGGTGTTTACAACTGATCTCATATATTTGGAACAAAATATAAGCATTTACTTCATTAGCCATTACATAAAAAACTTGTTTTATTTCCTACGCTATACTCATGAAATGCAAAGGGAAAACAATGGTGTATTATGTATACTGCTTATCTGCTTACATAATTTATGCTAAGGATATAAGAGATAAATAAAAGTAATGTATAAATAAATATATTTCACGAAGTCGGACATTCACGATGTAGTTTTTGTACATAAATGCGTGAAATTTGCAGATAGGCGTGCATGGAATTTTATTTTCCTGCACTTTAGAATGGAATAACTTTTTTCGTTTTATAAATACATTAAATTTTAAATTATAGTCGATTGTTCCACAATGACGAGTGATGTCGAATTTATTTGTCGAATGGAGAGGGCGACTGGAAGATATTTCAGCGTTCTCCGATCTTAGCAAAATTCCTTGATTCAAAGAAATTCAAATAATTTCAGAATGTTAGGAAAAACTTCCACAATCTACCAAAAATTGAATTACTTTCCCAAAAGTTTGGATATTTTGAAGAGTATGACTTAGAAGTACTTTAACTCTTACCAACCAATAAAAAACATGCGTACTCTCTACAGTTTGTTCAGTCAATTTTTTTCATAATTTTCATTCAATGAAATAGAAAAAATATATTATCTTACATTCAGAGAGCCCTCTTTTTTTTTTCCTTCAAATATTCTCTATGTGACTGTTTATTTACATCTCAAAATTAGTCTATCGGTATCTACATAAATATTTTCACATGATAAAATGCTTAGAGAGAAGAAAAAAAAAGGAGGGGGCGATATTAGGGGCGGAGCTACTCAGTTCCGGAAGTTTGTAGCTTGAAGAAACTCTGTCCAAAACACTGTATTTTCATTGCTTATGGTCTAGTTTCGGAAAATTTTGCAAGTTATAAGAATTTTTTTTAGAAATACTCAGATATATTATTGCATCGCTGCCAAATTTTACGTTTTTATTATTAAAGGGTTAAAGATAAGTTTATCAGTGTTTCACAACAAATCTATTTTACTAATTTTTTTTTTTTTTTTTTTTTTTTTTTTTTTTACTTTGTCTACAGTTTCTTATTTCTGATTCGCCAAATAGCTAAAGTTGCTCAAATCATCAGATGAGGCAAGGTACGCTTATTCTTCTTTAATATAAAGCTTTAAAAATAAGCAAAAACTATATCTACCCTATATATATAAAATCCTAATGAAACGAATTTGTGAAACGATTTTATGAAACGAATTTATGAAACGATTTTATGAAACGACTGATTAAACGACTGATTATGTTTCTGGGCTATTTTTAATAAAATATTAAACGCTTGATGGTGAAATTAATACCAATTGTCCATAAAAATCCACGAATGTCAAAACTGGTAATAGAATTTTGAAATTGGGATTAGTTTTCGAGATATTAATTTTTTTCTAATTTTAATGACATTTCTGTAATGATGGCAACTAATTACTCAGTTTTTTTTGTGACAAAAAAGGGGTAAAAATTGAAAAGGATCCCGATAGGGATTTTTGATTTCTTTTTATTCGTCATTTTCAAATTGAAATTGAATTTATCTTTTATTTCAATCGATAATGATGGCAAGCTTGTGATTAAATTATGTTTTTCGGAAAAATTTGAAAAAAAAAATCACATTTCTATCTTCAGGTTTCAATCGTCTGTCAGCATTTAATTTAATTTATCAACTGAAAATATTTTGAATAAATTCGTCGAAATGACGTCATTTATGTAAACGCAACGAAATGATTTTCGTTTCTTTTCCAATTTAGGGGCCTTCGCGAGATACAGAAAGTGACCTTGGTGATGAATTGAAATTCGGCAACATGTTTTCTAACAATCTATTCGCTTTTTGATATCTACAAGCAATTATTTCGATATTTATACAATTTATTTAATATAAAGAAGCCATTTATCTATTTTTATGTGCAAAAAGAGGTAAATTTAAAGACAATTATAAATAAATTGTATATATACATATAAATACATGTATAAACAAGCATAAAAGTTCGGTGCTTTTCCAGTATATGGTGCCTTGACGAAACAGAGAAAATAGCCTTGGCGGAAAAGGAAATTTGGCAACATACATTCTGTCAACCTATTCACTTTGTCATTTCGTATACAGAAGCATTTTTTCAATATTTATACAATTTGTTTAGCGTAAAATGTCATTTATCCTATTTTATATATAATCAGAAGTAATTTGTATAGAAAAAAATAATAATATACGTATAATTAAAATACGCATATAAACAAAAAAATCGTCGAATTTGTTTCCATGGCTGTTTATGTCATTTGGCACCAAATCTCACTTTCTGATGCCCGAATTGCGCCAAGCTTTTTAAAAAAGCGTCAAGACCCCTATAATAGAAAAGCACCAAAAGTTCATTGGGTTTGTTTTCATAACTTTTGGCAAGAAATCTATGTATATTACCGATTCTATACCTTTTTGAAGCTCGAATTACGCCAAACCTAAAAGCAAAGGATCCTATACTGGAAAAGTACCCGATTTTCTTATGGACAATATTCAAGTGACATAACATGGTGTAAAATTATCGCGGATAGCAAATTTGTTTAAATATCTCATCAATTGATGTCGAATAAATGGGCATGCATGCAAAATATATTTAATTAATTTTGTATGATAAATAATTATTAGAATATTCGTATTTACATATTAATTAAAATAAATAATTTACATATTTAAAATAACATGAAAATATGCATGATGGTGCACTAAAAAAAGAGAGAAAATTAAAGCCTGTTACTGAAGATGTCTATAACATAGTACTTTTCAATACCGTGGTTCTTAATGTTATTCACAAGCAGATGCAATTTTTCTCATCCTTAAACGCAAAGGAAGAATAGAGTACAGATCGTTGTTATAAAAGTCCGAGAGGTAGTCACAATTTAAACCTAACCATTTTATACAAGCTGGTTTTCAAGTTGTAATTGATTTTACTTATCAATCCCGAAAAAGGTCGTCAGTTGTCACAACAGCTGTGTATGAGGCCATGATAATCAAAAAATGCCCCATTAAAACGTTAAAAGCATGGCAACCTAATTACAGATTTACCAATATTTTTAAAACAAAGCACGCTGTTATGTTTTAAGAGGCCTTGAAGTCTGAGCGGAGGTTGGCGAGCGTAGCTCGCAGGGTGCAGGCCCCCTAGTTTCTAATATAAATAAAATTTAAAATCATATTGTGACACTGTTTATTGCACCATTAAAAAAACTCTATCGAAATCCCGTGAGAAATAACAGAACTGCATATATATGTTTTTTGGAGACTGCAAATGAAGGAGGCTAGGTAAGTGCTTGTCTCTAGGCTCGTCACTGCCCAGCCTCCAGCTTATAAAACAAAGGGTAAGTATCACACTGTTGGCGTTACTGGCATGCATAAATTGCCATTGCGCTTTCTCATATTTTCATACATTTGTTTCTTTCTCTGTTGGTTTTCGCACGAGTAAATTTATTGTACAAGTAAATCTGCATATTTTCTAAGAATTTTTATTTAAAAAAATATCTATTATATTTAAAAATAGTGTAGTCAGTGCACATATTTCCAGATATATATATATATACTTTAGATTTTTTTTTTTTTTTTTTTTTTTTTTTTTTTTTTTTACAAAGGAAACATATATTTCAATTGCATGTGCCTTTAAATTACAGCTGCTACCATTAACTTAGTGTTTCGATAGGTTGAAGTGGGGGAGGGGGGACTTTTTTTGGTTTCCGATCTTAACTTCCTCTTTTTTTGGCTCACCGTCCGCAATTACTTCACAAATTTCAACAACCACGCGTGGAAAGCTGCGGATTGTGCAAGTAGAAATATAAAATTAAAACAAAACAATAGACTGTTTGCATACATATTTGAAAGCAACATATCAAAATTAATTTAAAAATAATCCGTTTACAATATACAGGGATTACAATGAAATGTAATAAGTTTTATTTAATAATTCATACCAGTAAATTTTTGAAATAAATATTTATAATTAAATTATGCTAGCCATACATATTTACCTTTTCGTATGGATTAATTATTTTTATTCATTGCTAGCGCCTATTTAGGCAGCTGGTGATGTTTGTGTAACCACAGATTAAGGACATTTGAGTCACTGTCACTTTACAGAGTCCAGTCTGAACCGACTCCTCCGCTTCCGCTTGATGCGTGGATATCATGAACCTATATACCTGGACTTCTAACGAAATCATGGAATTAGTTCCATGAACAAACAGGAACTGACATATCCCCCAAATGATGAAGTTTCAACTATAACCGGTTTCGCCCGTTCCGCCAAGTTGTGACAACCAAAACATTCTCCCTGACAACGGTAGCGAGTCAGATTTAAGCCATAGTTTTAATTTAATTATTATAAAACAATCGGCTCGTGGGAAGCATATGGCTGTACAAATAGGTTTAGCAAGAAAATTCCTACGATAACATTTCATCGATAAGTAATTTATTTTATTTTTAAAGACGTGATTGCTTGACGTATATAAAGCTATCCAAATAGATTGCTAAAAACTATGAGTGTAATGTGTATGAATATGAATCAGAATCTTCAGTGTTTTGACAGTTTCGTGTGTTTTGTTATGTATATGTTAATTTTCGCAGGAATTGCATTATATTTCTGCATTTTTTTGTTCATTTTCTTGATTCTTTACATAGTCTAAATCAGAGTACAGGGATGTTGTTTACGTGTCAACCAAAGTATATATATCTTTTTACGTATTGGTAATCTGATGTTTTAATTTCGTCTACTTGGTATTTCTTCAACTGAAGTTTTTTTTTTTTTTTTTTTTTTTTTTTTTTTTTTAGTACATATGTGAACTGAGCTATTTTTCTAGAATTATATGCAGGGAGCATTTTCTATAATTATATGCAGGGCCGGCGCAACCATCGGATGAGCCGGGAGGCTGCCTAGGCCCCGCGCCAGTTGAAGTCTTGTTAAGGGCCCCAAACCTGTCTATACATTTAAAGATAACGTCGTTACCCAGTGTAAAATGATGATATTATTACTCTAAAGTTGACTTTAAAGGTTTTTTTCGCTTAAGTTAGTACGAGCATTGAAGACCGAGCTATGCTCGGTCAAAATTAAATTTGAGTTCAAATATCATGACCCATGACCAAAATCACCCACTAATTGAATTTTCTCGAACATGTGACTTAGCCCAACAGTCTTCTCGTGCCGGAAAACCATAGGATGCAAAAATTTTTTTTTTAGAAATTAAGCCCTGTTAGTAAACACTTATTTTGTAAAAGCACAATATTTACTTAGTAGTTTTAAGAAATAAAAAAACTGAAAAGAATTACTGTGTGTCGGGGGGGGAGAGAGATCTGAATACCAAACATGAAGATACATTTAAACTCCAAAATAAATTAAAATATCATCCTTTCTCTCCGATTGAGCACAGCAATTTATGTAAAAATACACCAAATGAAGAAATAATAATAAAAAAAAAAAATTGCAACTCAGATGAAACTTATGGAAATATCAGTTAAAAGAAATTAAAACCTTAAAAACGCTTTAATATGACATTAGAATATTTCAAACGAGCTGGATTCGGATGTAAAAAAACAACGGCCGCCATCTTGTGACATCCAGCTCAGTTACTTCAATCGACCGGGCAGACATCGGGGGAAATGTCAGTTCCTGTCTATTTATAGTTCCATGAACGAAATAGCCTTTCCAAGAGGGAAATCGTTCCTCGAAAAAAGCCTCAAATAGGTGAGGTGGCGCATGTGAGTATGGTTTCTGCCTACGTCACTAAATTCGTCTGCTTCACCGTTTGACACTGACAGTGACATGGCGCTAGTGCAGCACGGTTTCTGGCCAGCTGCGCAGAACGGTGCGCGTAGCTGTGCAGCTGCCATTTCGTGCCGAAGTCTCGGCACGATGTTATCACACGGCGTTAGAAGTCCTGGTATAGAGGTTCATGGTGGATATAGTCAGTCGACTCACCGGAAGAAGTAGGGTTGGGTGGTTGGATAGTAATTCAAAATAATATTTATCGGAGAAATATTCCTCGCAACTTATAAAAACTAGCAAACATCAACTTTTTTATCAGCAACAACTTTTCTCACATTTAACATAAATAAATTCTATACAGATTTTGTTCTTTTTAAACAGTGATTCCCAAATAAAGATCCATATGAAGTACTCTTGTGTACTAAGTAGAACTAAAATGTGTTCTAATAAAGAAAGTAAGAAAAGAGAAAATCCTCTGATCGTGATTGCGGATTTTTATGACACGTTTGTAAGAGCGATTTCTTTGCCACATTCGGTAAAATTTCAAATATTCTCAGTGCATAAATAAAAATTCTAATAATATTTTTTATTTTCTAATAAATGTGATATATATTTCATGTCGATTTTTCTTCTTGTGATCACTTTTTTGTCGTGATTTAAATTAGGTTTAAACGTCAATTGGTGGCTGTTTTTTATTTATTTATTTTTGCTTTATTTTTAGGTGCATTGCTTTTATGGAAAAATGAAAAACGCTCTTTGATCTGCTAAGTAAAATATCTGCATTTATGAATGAATATAATTTAGTGAATACATAAAAACGTAGGTAAAAAAAAATAACTGTAACAGATTAAAATAAAAATCAAAAAAGGGTTTCCCCTCGCCCCCCTACCCCCGGGGAGTTATAAGGGAACGTACTAATTCTTCGTATCTGCTGCTTATATTTTGTAATTCACGCGCTTTCTAAATTTCATCTCGAAAATCTTGATAAATGCGGAGATAAGTTTTTATGCCCCCTCTCGCCTCCTCTTTTCCTAGCGGGCGATGGGGCTGAATGTAAAAAACAAAAATCATACGAATCTTATTTCGCGTATGTAACAAAATGCTCGCCCTCTGGCGGTCTACCGGAGAATTACGATACCACTGCTTCTTTCATCCCGTTAGCATTGCTTATTGTGCGTCAAACATCATTTCGTATTTGTAAGTGTTAATTAAAATGATTAAACCTGAGAAAAAAGATATCACATACTGCTGAGTATCTCAGTGCAACTCTATAGGGTCCAAAAATCACTATTTGTTTTCATTTATTCCCAAATGAAAATACTAATAAGGCCTAAAACCTGCTGCCAAGGTAATCAGGGGTCGATGATTTTTTTTTTCTTTTTGGGAAGTGGGGGGGGGGGGGGGGAGAAGGTCCCAATTTGTGAAAAGAGTTAGTTTTGTGAAATTTGTTATATTTTTATGAAAAATAACATTTTGTAACGAAAGATGAAATCCAGTTGCTCAAATTCGAGCCAAGCGTTTATTAATTCTTAAAGTCCTGCCAAAGTTTTCCTTTCTGGTGTACTTGCTTGAACAAAATAAAAATAATTTATGAAGAATATGTTTTTGTTTAATGGAGTATTTTATTAAGAAGAATTTTGTGAAATAACCTGTTTTACTAAGAGGAATTTTGTAAAGAAACCTGTTTTATTAAGAGGAATTTTGTGAAGAGATTCTGTTTTATTGTTTGAATTTTTCTAAAGTGGCACTAAATAAGCCTCAAATTTTGCGTGGATCGACCGCTGATAATAATGTTGATATTTAATATTTCGGGTAGTTAATATGGATAGCAAACATGACTGACCATTAATATGATTATATTTAGTCTCTGTGTATGTATAAATTAACAGATCAACCAAATGATAATAAATTGTTTAAAGATCACGTGGAATTGTTTGCAAATATTAGCAGGTCTATAAGCGCCACCTGTCGTTGATTACAAACGCGAATACTAAAATTGATATACATCGCTGAAATGCCATACAAGATGCTTACTATATATAGCACGTGTAGCACTTATAATTAGTTTACAGGACAACCATAGCTGCAACTTTTCGCTTTTTTGGTACCACTAAAATTTAATAGAAATTTTTGTGATATTTAATTAATTAATTGCTGCAATTTAATAAGATAAAATTTACTGTTAAATTTTAGTGGTACGAAAAAAGCGTAAAAGTTGGCAACTATGGGATAATTCAAAAGAATTCCGTTATGTAATGGTCTATAGCAGTGGTTCCCAACGGGGGGCGTACGCCCCACTGGGCGGCAATTTGACTTTTCAGCGGGGCAATTCCAGATTTTTGTGAACTCAAACCCTCTGAATTATTTTTGTAATAGTAATGTTGTAGACTGAAAATAAAAGTTACACATTCAAATAAAAATAAAAAATGGAAAAAACATTTTTTTTATTCTCTTTTTAAAAAGTCTCCATTCAAAAGTTTTAAATAATATATCACCAGAATAATTATAGAAAAAATTATTTAAGATATTTAGACACTTTTATATATTTAAAAATTCTTTATAATTTTTCTGATTTATGAGTATTTCAGAATTTTAAACAACTTTTTCGATTATTTATTAAATGAGTCGCACTGCAATATGTCACATGGAATCAATTTTACACATGAAACTATTCAAGTGTATATTTAACAATTACTTGACGACCTTCCTTTACGGAATCTTTTATCACGTTTTATTCTGATTATAAATTGTTGTGTAATTTAATCGCAGAAATTCTGTGATTAAATAAGACAAAAATGTTTTATTAAAAATTATTGATTGGTCTAATCAAGGATTCTGAGCACTCTATACATCACGCATACGTGGCAATGGACGCAAATGTGACCGTTGCGAAGAGATTAAAAGTGACGCTTTATGTGCCAACGATACTTTAAACTACGAGTAGTATCAGATGATTATAAAAAATATTTGATTCCTCCATTACGTTCGGTATTTTTCAGGATCAAGTTTTTTACTCTATCAGTTCATTCATTTAAATTTTTATAAGAATTATATTTTTAGGGGGGGGGGGGCATCATCATTTTAGAGATGCTTTGGTGGGGCACAGCCAAAAAGGGTTGGGAACCACTGGTCTATAGGGAAAAATCGTTTGCGGTGCATTTTAATAAGGTCCCATTATTACAAACATATTGAAATTTATATCATTGTCTAAGGTGCACTAAAAAATGCTTTATGTAGAATATGGAATATAAAGCTTTTATCATTCATTTACAGGGCGACACAAAAGTGTTCGGTTACATAATGGTTTACAAGGAAAAACTGTTTGCAGCGTATTTCAACTATGTCACACAATTTGAAATATAATGAAATTGATACATATTACTGAGATTTACTACACGATAATAATAATATGATGTCATAACCATGTTGAATAATATGATGTCATATCGTTCCTTTACAGGGACACAAAAAAGATTTCGAATACAGAACGGTATCCGAAGTGTTATCTATAAGCTTTAATGGCTGGAAGTGCGGTTTCAGTTAGGTATGCGTTTAAGTAAATTTTTGCATACTATGTGGTATGTATAAATGCTATACATGATATACACGGCTACGCAAAAGAAATCGTAAGCATTACTGTTTATTAGCGTAAGTTGCTTAAAGGGTTTTTTAACCGAGTTATGAATGTTGAACGAGAAATATCTTTAGTATTCTAAGATATGTTTGATGAACATAAATAAAATCATATACAAGGGCACGCAAAGAACTCGATACATGGCCTGTATGATAACTTCTGGTAAGTGTGATTTCAATAGTTTTCAGCGTGTTTTTGTCTGAATTAAACATTAGCTTAATATGTGGCGTGTATAAAAATCTTACGGTAGTATACAGCGATGTACAAAAGAATTCAAATATTTTTCTGTCCATTGTTAGAAACTACTGAAGGTGAATTTTTAACCGTGTTATGTGTTTTCTAATACTAAACTAAATTGCAGCATCCTATATAGAGTATGCACAAATGACAAATCTATAGATTATATACAAGGCTGCACAAAAGAATGGGAGTACATTTATGACTATGGCTTGTAATATCTGAAATCTGTTTTTTAAATGGGTTTTGCGTGTTGTAAAATGTTTACTTAGGTATTTTATTTACCTCATTAAACAGCGAAGGTTTGTTAGAATATTATGTTAGTTTTGGAAAGTGTTTCATAATCTATGCTTGATGCATGACTTTTCTTTCTTGTTGTTTTTTAGGCTAATAGTAAAACTCCCGGTACAAGAGATCCGTTAACCACTTGGATAATTGCCCCTTCGCTTGGCCGGACGAGTGAGACTAGCAATTTTGATTTTCAACTGCCTTCCAAACATTTGACAACAACTCTCAGATCTGACACATGCTATTGATTCGCATCTTTCTGGTACAAGAATGAATAAGTGGACAGAAAACTCATAGAAGCCAAGGTCATTATAGATAATGTGCACGTCTGGCAAGAAACTTGCTTGTGGTGTGTCTACTCAACTCAACGTAGGCAAATTTTAGATCTAAATTCTCGTAGTTTCACTAAATGACTCGTAATTTTCATTTAGTTATAATACATCATATTATGTGTAGGCAATAATACATTATGAATTACTATCCCTGCGAGAATATTTATTTTCTGCATTCACCGAGTTGAGAAGTATGTACTTACGTCGCTTCGTGACGCGATCTATAGAAAATGTGGAGCTTTCTTTCGAAGTGATCATTGAAGATATATTTGAAAAGCAACCAGTGTGACTGCTAGGTAGTTGGGCAATGCGACCGGTCTCAGAGGTTGTGGAAGAGGCGGGGATGTTCTAGAATTCTTCTTTATCTTTCGCGTTGATAATTTGAGTTAAAAAATCAACCAATCATAACGGCGAAACCTACACACGAGGACTATAGAAAACTACTAAGAATGTGCCGAATACATCAATTTCGCAAATCTAAAATATTTCGACTCGGTAATCAATAAATATTTTGTCAACAATTTCGAAAATTTTGCCTGTTATCGATAATTTAGTTTCTATCTCAGATAAAATTGTCTTTCCCACGGTTCAAATGAACAACTGTGTAATTCGGAAATTAGTAACTTTCTGGATCTAGTTGAAATAATTTCGAAATTTAATCCAGTACTGTTTGAACATTTTTGTCGTATTTCCAAGGGTGAATTAAAGATCGGCGATTACTTTGAAAACAGGATACCGAAAGCATTTATTCAGCTGATAAGTGGAAATATTTTGGAACCTATTTCTCTTTAGTTAAAAGATCAAAATACTTTTCAGTAATTTTTTATTGTACTTCGGATATTGATCACCAAGAGCAAATGACAGTGGTTCTTCGATCAGTTAACTTTTTTTGAAGACAATACTCGAGCCAGGGCCGTGCGAAGAGGGGGGCGAAGGGGGCCTTCGCCCCGTGCGTGGAAATTGAGGGGGCGCCAAATTTATACTACCAACCACGGTTTAATTTATTTATTTATTCATTTTTACTTACCCATCATACGTAGTATAGGGTAAGTCTTGTAATCGTTTTGAAAATCGAAAAAAAAAATTTTGACGGATTTACACGTTTCAGACACCGGAGATTCCGAAAAACATATTTTTAGAAAAAAAAATTTGCCGTCCGTCTGTGTGTCAATGTGTGTCTGTAAACGCTCTAACTCCCGAAAAAATTAAGATAGAGACTTGCAATTTGGTATATACTTAGTATGTAATAATGGGAAGAAGCCTATTTCATTTCAATAACCTCGATTAAACGGAACAATTTTTTTCGGACTCTCGAAATATTCGTTCTGATAAAAGGTATATAAAAATTTTCGAAATTGTTTATTTTAAGAAATGAACATAAAAGACAATAAAAAAACATAAATTTTGCATAAAGCATGAAGTCGATCGGATAATGAGTTGCCGAGATATTTGGAATCCTATTTCCCACACTCTTCGATTTTTCATGACCCTGTATTTCATCCAAATTTCACTTCAAAGATATATTTTAATTGGAAATTTGACGCTTAATCAGATGCAATAAACCGCTAGTTAATAGGATTATTATTTTTGGAGTTATAAAGAAAAACCTCTTTCAAGCAATTCAGTAATCGAGCCTTTAAAGTTTATGACGTCATCAATCCACGATTTTATTTGAATTGCAATGCATTTTATAAGTAGTTTACACATCTTTATTTTAATATTTTACATTATGCATATCCATGATGGGTAAGTATTACGGTGGCCCCCAACGACTAGTTTTAATCATCGATCATTTTCTGGGGCATTTCTTTTTCTCTTTTCATCATTCTTTTTTTTCTGTCTCAAAATATTACAACTCTGAAGCAATCTCTCCAAGAAATAAGTGCAATTTTCTCTTATGCTATTTAGTTGTTTGCAATTTCTGAATTAAAATTAAACCTTTTAAAGTTCCAACATAAACGTGAAATGTTTATTCATTAGAATTTATTTCTGTTTCTGTACTTTATCAATTTTGTGTTACCTGTCACAAAAAGAAGGGGAAGGGGGGGGGGGGCGCCAAATTCAAACTTTGCCCCGGGCGCAGTTTTCTCTTCGCACGGTCCCGACTCGAGCAGTTGAAAGATTTATTGTTTTTTGGTAGTGGATGTTGCACAGCAGGTCTAGATTTAACGGTAATTTTTTCAACAAAATTATCTGAGTTAGGTCTGTCAATGCCAATTGAAGATTGCCGTGGACAGGGCTATGATAATGGAGCAAATATGCGTGATTGTCAGAAAGGTGTTAAAGTTAGAATATTAGAAATAAATCCAAAAACATCGTTCGTTCCATTTGGATGTCACAGTTGGAATTCAGTTTTAGGATATTATGGCCAGATCATCAATGATTGTAACATCGTTCTTCGGAATTACTAAAAAGATATACGTTCTTTTTTCTGCTTCTACTCAATGTTGGTGCATATTTAAACAAGAACGAAAAATCATGCGTTAAGCATAGATTATGAAACACTTTCCAACACATCCAAAAAAACTGCAACGAAACTTCACCGTTAAATAAGGTAAAATAAGATAAGTAAGTAAACAGTTTAGCCCTCTAAGCGTTTTGCCCATATTTTTCAGTTTTCCAAAAACAACTTAAATCGTCTGTAAAAAATAATATTTTCAATATAATTGTATTTTAAGATATGTAAAAAATAAAGAGATATGAAGTGTGTATTAGAAAAAACAGGGAAAGAAAATTTAAACTAACACTAGTTTTATGAACAATTTTATGAAAATGCAGGAAAGCCCTCAGACGCTCAGAGGATTAGAAAACATATACCACATTGAAAAATACAGTTTTTGAGATTACCTTCCATTGTAAAAAAAAAAAGAAGTCGAATTATTTTGTGGAGCCCTGTATATGATCTGTAGATTTGGCTATATAATACATAGCATGATAAAATTTAATTCAGTTAGAAAATTCACATTTAGTAATTTTCGCCAATCGAAGAAAATGCACTCGAAAACTTTTGTACAACCCTGCATATTCTCTAAACACTTCTGCATCTGTACACACCACATATTAATATTATATATATATATATATATTTTTTTTTTAAATTAAGTTATTTTAACTGAGTTTGGGTATAATGAATAAATAATCAACCGTTCAATTTATTTTCTTACAATTCAAACTATGTTTAACAAAATCTTTCTTTAATAGCGAAATTTTTCTAATTTCAGGAATATAATTATTCATATTATGTAAATTTAACTTTGTTTACAACTAATAACCAATAATTTTATTTTCCCTTCAATTTAAAGAGTGTTTAAAAAAATCATTTCCCATTGCCATAAACAAGTAATTCATCCCAAATTCATTCCGAAATTCCAGACTTGTCTAAACTGACAGAAAAAATCGATAATTTTCTAACCTTGGCCTTGACCTTGCAGCGTACCGAACTCCTCTCCTGTCTACTCCCCTCTACATTTTTAAACCCCTACGCCCCTACTCCACTACCAACTGCTCGTGCTCATAAATGTGATTCATCATTCAATAAAAGAAATGTACATAGAACGGGGGAGAGCGCGAGTGCTTAGGGAAAATGACTTTTGCCCCGCTGTACATTTTAAAATTTAATAAAACTAGTAAATCTACAGATCAGAGGCCTCAACGTCAGATCTACAAATCATTGTTCATTAATCTCACTATTTTTTATTATAATCTGCTTAATATTTGATATCGTAAAATTCAATTTTGTTAAGATATTTATACATTTATAAGCAAATAAGATTTATCGAAACTTCCTGAAATTTTAGAAGTATCACATTAAACAAAATTTTATGCAATGTTAAAATAACCTACTTATTATCGTTTTTTTTTTCAGAATGATAAAACGTTCCTTAAGGGGGGAAATACTCTGAATTTCTAGTAATAATGCTGTTTCATTATTCGAGTATATGTCTGAATTCATTTAATGTTGTAATTTCGTTAGATTAACCATCTCCTTGTACAGGAAATTGTATCCTATCCATCCTTAAATGAACACTTACTTTTAAACCACTAAGCATCATCATGTGTTGCTAAAATGGATACAATTTCGTATACTAAATAATGTAAATTCCTCTTATGATACTTATATTCTTCTTTTGATTGGAAAACCGATTTGGTGATCTGTCTTTAGTAGTTAAAATAAATCATCATCTATTTCATTATAAATAGCATATTAAAAACGAAAATCACCCGAAAATCAGCTATTTTGTTCATAAAATTTTGCATCAAAATAATGCGATTTACTCGAATTTTCTTATATATATATCAACAAACATTACCATAACACCAACTTAAACAATGAAATAATAATTAAGTATGAAATAATTAGTTGACAATGAAAGATTCCCCAACACACTTAATATGGAAACAAAAACATATTAAAAGAATAAGAAATTAAATAAAAATTGAATAAAAATTGAATAAATGGAATTAAATGAATGAAATGAAATGAAATTTGTGGAATTTAGACAAAATTATCAAGTCCCAAATGCCTAAATACCACAAATAAAATGAAATGAGATGTTTCATCATCATATTAGCCATACATTGCTAAAAAAAATATGATTTTGGGACTACATCTCATAAACAATGAAGCAAACCAGTGATAAAATGAAAAATAAAATACAATATTAAAAAGGAAAGAAGCCATACTTATAATTTACAGAGAAAACATTTAATAGAGTCAGTAAGTATAAAATCCATAAAGATTAAAAAAGATACCTTGCAGCTCAAGAACCAGCATGAAACTCAACCATGACTAGGGAATGAATTGCAAAAAAAATCATTACATGTTGCCAATTTTAGAAATATAAATTGCTTTACAATGATGCCAGAAATAATGTTAGAATATTATGGATTGTAAAGTAAACAGGAATATTAGTGCTGCCATCTATTGGTAAAAGTGAATATAATCTGAATCGAAAGTATTGGATGGAAATTAATGTTTAATAATTAAACCAAATTACTATCTTAAATGATACCAATTAGTTAAATAATAAATAAAAGAAATTAATTAATAAATAGAATATATATATATATATATATATATATATATATTATTTGAAATACTGAAATACGTTGCTAAGCAACCATTTAATGGAAGAAAGGGAAAAAAGAAATGCATTGGACATCGTTGTAAAGAATGAGAAATTAAAATTATTTTATATCTCGCAATTGATACGTAAAATTTCCCAGTTATTCATGCAATTAATTTAGAAATTCTAAGAAATTATTGGTAAATTTTAAAGCGATCGTATTAATTTAAGATCTCCATTCCGGAAATTTAGCATCCATAATTTAACATGTCAGTTATCCCAATGCATCATTTTCCATTCGATGAATGTTAAAATTTAAAAATCGTCTGCCTTCCCATTGAAAAGCATTATCACCTAAAAAGAAATGCTCTACATTTTTCGAACGAATGAACCAAATGTAACTAAAATCTATACAGCTAATTACGGGTACCTCATCAACATACTTACCAAAAATCAACCTCACCTATCTTCCTCCGTGATCAACCTAATAGGATCATTTTTGCGGCAGTTATCGCGGAACAGACAGACAGACAGACAGGCAGACAGACAGACAAACAAACAAACAGACGGAAACCGAAAACTTTTCGGGTCCCCACAGTGAGCCTCAACTGACGTTTCGGCAATAACTAGCTGACCCCCGACTGGCGTTGCCCGGGCCCGTGATAATAATAAAAAAAAACAAGTTGGAAATTGTACGTCAAACGTGACAAACGAGGTGCGTTCGTACTATAAGCTAGTTATATAAATATTCAGATCTTGATGATTTTTAATTCTGTGAAATGAATTATATCGTCTGATGCCGATCCTCGTTCGCTTGGCGATTAAACTTAGAAAGCTCCTATAATAAAAAAGCACCGATTTAAAAAAAAAAAAAAAAAAAAAAAAAAAAAAAAAAAAAAATCAAATTTCTTAATAAATGTTTTTATTAATATTTTCTAAAGTTTTGATTCGATTTTTAAAAAAATTGAAATGTCTCGACAAAATTCTGCAAAGATAATATATCTTAAATTTCAAACCATTCGGGTGGGTAGTTTTTGCGTTGTTATATGCGGACGGACGGACGGACCAGACGACGACAATAGGTGCTACATATTTATATAATTACGAACGCACCTAAAAATCAAGTTTTTATTATTTTATAACTTTAACCCGATTTTGTATGAAATTATATTTTAAGATGAAAAATTCGAGAAAAAAACATTGATATTTAGTGATAAAAGCGCTCATTTTCTTGTTTTTTTTTACGTAGGGTCATTTCATAGTTTTAAAATAAAAAGTTCTTTTTGTCCGAACTCTTTGAAATCTTTATTGGTGATAAATAAAACTGTTTTACAGCCCGTGTAAAAATTTCGTGAAAAAATAGTGTTATCCAGTTGTAAAAGAAATGTTTTCTTCTTGCCTTCTTGTTTCTTTGTTTTCGTGTCGGCTCCTTTAACATAGCAATAAAAAAATCGTTCTCAACTTCCGAACTCTCTGATATTTCAATCGGCTATAAATATAACTGTCCCCAAGCTGTCTTTAAAATTTTGAGAAAAAATATGCATATTTAGCAGTGAAAATATAAGTTCTTTTAAAAAAAGCTTAAGCTTTCAACCTCGGAGCAAAAATATATTAGAAGGTCTATGCTTTCAATGCAATGGTACACCTCTATCCGTTTTCAGTCAACCTTTTTCAATCCCCCTAGGCTAAACCATAGATTAACATACAAGATAAGACAGTTACGGCAAAATCTGTAACGACAGCAATGGTAGCGTCACTAGTGATAAGGGGGAACAACTAAGAAGCTTCCGAAATTTACCTATGCATATGAAATCTGTTGATGCTCTATATTTTTAATATCTATACTTTTCTCTTCGACACAGACGATTCTCTCCAAACTGACCATTGGGGCATGGTTTACGTTTTTTTTAAACACCTTCATTTTTAATCTCTCTTTTATTACTTACCCATCATACGTAGTATAGGGTATTACTTACCCATCATACGTAGTATAGGGTAAGTCTTGCAATCGTTTTGAAAATCGAAAAATTTTTTTTTACGGATTTACACGTTTCAGACACTGGAGATTCCGAAAAACATATTTTTAGAAAAAAAAATTTTCCGTCCGTCTGTATGTCTGTGTGTCTGTGTGTGTGTGTGTCTGTAAACGCTCTATCTCCCGAAAAAATTGAGATAGAGACTTGCAATTTGGTATGTACTTAGTATGTAATAATGGGAAGAAGCCTATTTCATTTCAATAACCTCGATTAACCGGAACAATTTTTTTCGGACTCTCGAAATATTCGTTCTGATGAAAGGTATATAAAAATTTTCGAAATTGTTTATTTTAAGAAATGAATATAAAAGACAATAAAAAAACATAAATTTTGAATAAAACATGAAGTCGATCGGATAATTAGTTGCCGAGATATTTGGAATCCTATTTTCCACACTCTTCGATTTTTCATGACCCTGTATTTCATCCAAATTTCACTTCAAAGATATATTTTAATTGGAAATTTGACGCTTAATCAGATGCAATAAACCGCTAGTTAATAGGATTATTATTTTTGGAGTTATAAGGAAAAACCTCTTTCAAGCAATTCAGTAATCGAGCCTTTACAGTTTGTGACGTCATCAAGCCACGATTTTATTTGAATTGCAATGCATTTTATAAGTAGTTTACACATTTTTATTTTAATATTTTACATTATGCATATCCATGATGGGTAAGTATTACGGTGGCCCCCAACGACTAGTTATTCTTGAAACAACATTTCTTTTCAAAAGTTTTTTGTATTTTTAAACAAGTTAAAATATATCAGGCAAAATCTTGTCTGCATAGAAATCGGAATTCAAAGCTTTAATTTTTCGCTTTTTCTACAAAGTTCAAAACGTAAACATGTCATGTATGAAAAATGAAAGATCATAGAAAGATAGACGTTCAAAAGCAGAAATATTCCATGTTTGAGAAGTTTCTTCCCCATTGTCACTATAGGCGCTGCGATCGTCATCGCGTTACAATTACGCTCTATGAGAGTGTCCTATCTTGTATGTTAATCTATGGGCTAAACAGGCTAATCAATCAGGTTTCCCATTTCTGAGGGAAGAAACCTTAAAAAAAAAACGTTGACGCATGCGCAAAGAGACGACATTCGTGTGGAAATTTGACAGAATGCGTTTTTCGTTTTAATTTAATAAAATAATGCTGATTTTTAGTCCACTGATATTATTAAAAACCAGTGGAGCCGTGGGAGGATTTCGCACTCCAGTTTAATATTTTTTAGCAATATCTAATATTGTTTAGATGCAGGTTTAAACTTCTAAAGAAAAATTAAGGATAAAAATATCTGCAAAGATTAGTCAAGTTAGAATATAAATACATTTATTTCATCAAAGTTACAGTAAAAAATGATCGAAGATAGCAAACGGCACGCGCGAGGTTGGGGGGGGGGGGGAATAACAATAATATTTAACCTATATTAGAGAATGACGTCAAAAACGACCATTATTCGGCTTCGGGAAAAACACGGGACAAGGAAACATAAACTGAATACATATAAAATATACAATTTAATATAATATGACAAAGCATACATTTTAGACTACACGTGAAATATCAATGCTTCAACCGATCGATGGTGTATTTTCAAAATGGTTCTTCTAAACATTTGAATTTTGCTTTTTAATCATGAATTAAAAATAAACTCGTGCGGAGACGTCCGCTTTATACTTTTTTTACCATTTTTTTTTTTTTTTAATTATTGTTGATTACGATATAATGCGGAATTTCATTTTTGTGGCAATATTGATTTGAGAAAAGCCTTTCATTTCATTTATAAAAACAGTGCTGATTTCATTTTTAATCAAAAAACGTGTTTTAACGAAAGGTGAGTGTACTATGTCAGAAGCCACTTCAAAAACCTTTCGAATGATACCTCATTCACTGTTGTGGGTTTTGTAAATGCATAGAAAAAGGGATGTTGACTTCAGAAATAATGTATATGATTTTTGCCTGTGTGACTCTTAATAATATAACTAAAGAGATCCAACTCGAGCTGAGCTATACCTGGGTTACAGAGTAGGTATAGGTGAAGACTATTTTTAAGTAGATTTCGTAAGAAATACTACCTATTACATTCTCACCTAAGTTGGAATTTTTGAAAAATTTTTGCAGATCTACGCCGATTATGACTCCCAGAACCCAAAACCACACCCAGTTCAAAACTTTATATATCTATCTATCTATCTATGTCACTTTTTTATGGACACGATAACTTCCAAACTGATACATAAAATCAAGGGGCTAAAATATCTCGGTCAAATTCGTTAATGGGCAAAACTGAACCAAGGGGGGGGGGGGGGGGGGGAATGGGGGGTCTTTTTGTGAAAACAGAAAAAAACCACATAATTTCTTAATTATGATACGCATCGAATCCGTTTAAAGTTGTTATTACTTCTAGGAAAAGGGCCGAAAATTTATGCAGGACAGATTTTTGATATCATCAAAAATGGCCCCAAGGGGGGGGGGGGAAGGGGGAGGTTAGAAGAAAAAAAATCCTAACTTCGTCAATTCACAAGATATCAAATCCGCTTAAATTTATTATAAATCCTCTTGATATTATCTAAAACTTTTATATTGACAAGTTTTTTATAGGACCAACCCTTATAGCAAAAAAAATAAAATAATAATAATAATAATAATAATAATAATAATAATAATAATAATAATAATAAAAACAAAACAAAACAAAAATCCCTGCCGGCTCCGCCTGCAAACAAGTTAGGTTTCGAAGTGGGCGGTTCCAACTGCCGCATGATGGCAAAAAGGTCATTTCTTCTGAAATTCCCGACAAACAGGCGCCCCACGGTCTGCGTCTTCGAAATCTACCTGTGCAATAGGCCGAGCCGTCAGGGATTTTTTTTAACTGAATTCTCTAATTATTATTATTTTTAAACATTTAATATATTTTTTGGATTACACAGTAACAACACCAAAAAGCAATTTTATATGAAAAATACCAATAAGGTATTCAAATAAAGTTTTCAAATTTATTAAAAGCAATACTTTCTTATCAGCCGCATACCAAGGTTTCATAGCCAAAGATTTCGCTACTTATCGCAGATTTTTTGATTCTGATAATTTCATGAGTTTAAGCGTATTGTTCATTTACATTTGTTTGTTATATTTGTGTTTTATTTATATTATATTATTTAATTCATTTATTGATGAAGTTTTAAATTAGTTATGGAATATTAGCCGAAATTTTATTAAAAAGTATAAATAATAATGCATCCAAACACTTTTCAATTAAAAAATGTATTTACTACATGCGAATGTTAAAAAAGATAGAAAACTCTAAAATAATTCAATCATTGCGTGCAAAAGGCATTCAATAAGGAAAATTTCGTCATATTTAAAACGATATAATTAAAACGATTTTCTTATAGCATCTAAAAAGAAAACTTTTCTTTTAAATGTTATAAAAGTCCTAGAGGCAGTAATAATTTTTACTCAACCATTTTAGCCATCAGCTGTCGCGACAGCGGTAGATGTGGTCTTGAAAACAGAAACATCCCCCAGTCAAAGGAAATTGAATGGCAACCCGATTGCAGAACATCTCCACTGGTCCTGATAATATCATTCAATCTTCTGTGATCTGGTAAAATCTTTAAATAAGAGCTAATTAGCCTGTTTTTAGAGCCTGTGGGGTCTGGACGGGGGTTGATAAGCGCAGCTCGTAGGGGGTAGAGCTCCCTATTAAAGTAAAAAAATAAAATAAAATATTTCAGCCCTGTTAATTAATTACACCCAGAAAAAAGTTTTGTTGAATCAACAAAAATTTGGTTGACCCAACAAAACTTTTTGTTTACATATAGGTTAATGGAAATTTTGTTTGAATCAACAATTTTTTTTTTTTTTTTTTTTTTTTTTTTTGCAATTCCAAAAAAAAATGTTTGTATCGTCAGCAAAAAATATTTTGTTAATTCAAGTAAAATGGTTCAATTTTACTTGAATTTTGCTAAAACAACCAAAATGTACTCAACAAAACATGTTTTGTAGTTTTAATCAATTCCTTTTTCTGGGTGTATATATATATATTTCTTTTCATGACAATTTTATAAACAATCCTTGTGTTTGCTATGTTAAAATGTTAAAACGCATGAGGTTGTTTCATATATTGACCATGCTTTTAGAAACATATACAAAAGCGGAAAAATACCGATTAGATAAGTAGATAGATAAATAGATAAATATTTTCATTACAATCGTCCTGCCTGCACGCACTTTTTTTTTTTCGTCATCGTATTAAATAAACAAAAGCTGCCTTATAACAATATTATATGTTTGAAAGAGTTTCATAATAAATCTGTGCACGATGCATGTTTTTTTCTTTCTTGTTATTCATCAATCTGAATTTGCATACTGAAAGTGCGTGTTCTCCTTGTCGTATGGAATTTTTCTACTTCCGGAAAATCGTGACTCCTATGACTTTCCCCTTAAAATTCGCCTTTGCTAATAAGTTGCAGTTTTTGTTGCTGTTTGTTTTTATCATCACATAAGAGAAAACTCATGTTTACCGTCAATTGAAGCAGAAGAATTCTGACCTACCCCGCCCCCTGGATTTTTAAATATAATATGAATTTTATTTAAGTTTGAAATTTTTAAAATGTTAAAAATTATTGTTTTCCAGTTTACATAAAATAATTAAGCTTAAAGAAAGTAATATTATTGAAGTTATTCTTTCTTTCTTTCTTTATTATAATAACGCATCGCATCGGCTTATTACAAAAAATACCCTGTACAAATTTTTGCTTTAACCTGGATTTCGTTCTACCGTTGCCTATGGACCTAATAAAACTGCACCCCTATCTGAAAACCATTCTGATGTCTATGAATTTTTTGCACACTTTATTAAAATATCTCTATACAAAAAGAGAGGAGAGGGAGAAGTTATTAAAAGACCGTACACGTGCAACGTGCGATTGCGATTACTATTTCAACTTGCACTCATAGTGCTGCCATCTATACAATTAAAACTTAAATAACTAAACAACCTCTTTTTAAAAAAAATTACTATTAAAACAAATCAAAAACTATTGTAACCTCCTCAAATATGTACTATAAACACATAAAGACATAAGAAATAATTAGCATTTTCTATTTTAAAATAATAAAATGCAGTTAAAATAATTTGATCCAAATTAGTACTGATTACCACTCATCATCGTTGAAGTTCTATTTTGTTTCCAAATTAATTTTATCACTTAACATTTTTTAAAAAATCGTGATGCTTAGAAAAATTATTCAAAGGTAGTGAATTTACAGTATTTTGGTCGTCTTCATTATATGTGAGTGTTAGTGTTACATTCACGAAAATCATGGATATTAATAAAAAATACACTTCAATTAAGAATTTACCCTTTCTACCACCAACTTACTTTGAAAAAATGTAAAATAAAATAAACATGCTATTTAATAGCTTAAAAGAAAAAGTCTGGAAATAGGACAAAACAGCCCGTTTCCTTCGTTTTATTCATTTTTTGTATTGGCAACTTCGTGGGCATTTTGTTATCTTTTGAAATATATTCTTGCAGATGTTGCTGGAGACACCTGAAAAGACTCAAGTCTTTACAGCCTTCACGTAGTTAAGTGCATATAAATTATATTATAAATAATAATAATAGCAACAAAATTAAGTAAGTTTATAATTTATTTAAATTGTTTCTTTTGTCCATTAATTACGATAGATGGCGCTGCTAAACATTCGTTATAAAAAAAAATAGGAAATTTATTTCTTATTGTCATTCACATTCTTTTTACCTTCAAATTACTTATTAAGAATTTATAATCAAAATTTCGATTTAAAATCTCTTAATGGATTTGGAATGTTAACAGCTTTTGATATATTTTTAAAAGGCTTTCATTAGTTGTTACTTTACTTCGAAAAATTATAAATGCAGTTCCCAAAATTTGTTGCTGAAGTTCACTGTGTCTATTTTTTGCATTTCGTTAAGCTGTTTAATGACTATATATATGCGTTATATTCAATTATAAGAGTAATAAATGCAATAGTAATGACATACTTATAACTAAATAAACAACAGTATTGCAAGCCTCGGTAGCGCAGTAGGCAGCGCGTCAGTCTCATAATCCACTCTTCTGAGTAATCTGAAGGTCGTGAGTTCGATCCTCACCCGGGGCAGTTTGTTTTTTGCTTCTGAGTGCTAAGTTATTTATTTATTTATTTTTTAAGAGAAGAGAATAATTGCTTTTTAAATAAGAACCGTAAATTTAAATACTAGTACTTAAATTTTCCGATTAATGAAAACAATAAATTTATGATTGTTCTTTAAGTAAAAATTATAAATTTAAGTTTTAAATTAAAATTATTAATTTATATATTATTTATTTTATACATAATTATTATTATGTATAATTATTTATATATTAATTTTAAATCTATTGTAATTATCATTAGTTTCTTGTAATTTTACCAAAAGAAGAAAGATTGAGCAGGGGGAGGGCGAAAACATCATTAGTCAAACCAGAATATCATCTCATTGATTCTATCAAAGTTACAGTAAAAAATGGTTGAAAATAACAAAACGCACGCACGAGAAAAAAAATAAAAATAAAATAAAATAGACAAAAAAAACAAAAACAATCGTATTTTTACTTCATTAGAAGATGACGTCATCCGCTTCTTGAAAAAGATAAAACAAAGAAAAATACATTGAATGTATTTAAAATACAACTTCATCTAATATAACAAAGCATGCCTTTTATTCTACACGTACTTCGATACCATTGCCTCAATCGATCGAGGGTATATTTTTCTTCTAAACATTTCAATTTAACTTTTTAATCATAAATATAAAACAAACCTGTGCAGATAAATCACACTTTATCTTTTTTATTTATTTATTTTTATGATCGTTGTTGAGCTTCCTATAATTCGGTATTTTATTTTTGTGGCAACACTACTTTGAAATAAACCTTTCATTTAATTTATGATGAAAACAACGCTGAGTTAATTTTTAATTAGCTGTAATTTTAATCAAAAAACATGTTTTAACGAAATGTAAGTGTACTATGCGAGAAGCCGATTCAAAAACCTTTCGAATGATACCTCATTCGTTGTTGTGCGCTTCGTAATTCATAGAAAAAGATAACAGAAAAAAATATGATTATTATTATTATTCGTTTAATAATTCGTCGTCTTCATGTTATTCTAAATGCATGTTTGTAGTTCGCACCCCCCCCCCCCCCCCCAAAAAAAAAAAAAAAAAAAAAAAAGTAAACTTTTTTCCGATTTTAAAGACAGCAATTCATAATTTTTCCCAAAAAATTCCGTTACAATACATTAATTTAATGTGAGAAGCGAACCTGATTATAGAAAATTAACCACTTATTTTCATGCTTGGTAGAAAGCGGGAGTCAGTGATTTTTTTTTAAATGGAATTTTTGCTCTGTTTCTTTTTTTAAGATAACTGGAAAGAATATTTAAACTATCCTTTTAGGATTTCTAAATTGATTTCCCAACGTATATTCATAATTTAAATAATATGAAACTATTAATGTATTAAAGCTTATTTTTTAAAAATACATATTCCGTTCTTTATTTTTAATTTTTATTTTCTACTTTATATAGTGTTCAAAATATTTCGTTGTTTCATCTGCCCAGTTGGACATTTCTGGAGGCCGTGGTTTCGCACATAATCTGATTTTTATCCATTGTTGTTGTAACTCGTATACAATTATAAACATAAAGAATATTTGGCGATTTAAAACCTGTGGCGGGCTAACAGAAAAATGCCTTAAAATTAATTTATTAATTGATAATGAAGTTCTAAAAATGTATTGTCCTCAGAAAAGCACCTTTGTATACATATATATTTTTTAAAATCTATACTAATAAAAGAAAGTTTCGCTCTCTGTGCGTGTGTCTGTCTGTCTGCGATGGCTAGTGAATCTCTTTCTTTGCGAGCCGACTTTCAGCACTCGTACATGCCTAAAAGCCGATTTATAGCAGCGAACAAGAATGAAGAAGCATTTAAATGAAGGATGTGTTTATTTCGCAATTCTGTTTACACCTCTACCAACTAAACCATTTGGTTTATTTACAAACGAAAAACATATTCTGAAAGGTCACACTTTTACGTCTCAAATTCCGCAATCAATACAAAAAAAAAAAAAAAAAAAAAAAAAAAAAAAAAATGTTTGAAAAGCATTTTTTAATAAAAAGAAAAGTGCCCAGTTGAACTGGTGGCATGGAGATCACAGGCTATTCACATTAATTGTATATTATACTCTTATTTCAAAGAATAATGCTTTCGAAATATAAAGAAATTGATAATAAATAAAGGGGGGAATTAGCCCCCCTGTCCCCCCCCCCTTTATACTTAACCAGCGAACCCCCAAAACTAAACAGGGAAGCGCCTTATCACAATGAACCTATATAAAAAATTTAAAGCAAATCAGATAATTCTGCATAAAAAACCCATTTATCTAACTTATGGGGGGGGGGAATTAGTCCTCCGTTCCCCCCTTTATACCAGTGAACCTCCAAAACTAAACAGAGAAACGTCTTATCATAATGAACTTATATACAAAATTTGTAGCAAATTGGATAATTCTGCATGAAAAACACATTTATATAAATTAAGGGGGGGATTAGCCCCCCCCCCTCCGTTCCACCCTTTATACTTACCCAATGAAACCCCAAAACTAATCAGGGAAGCACATTATTACAATGAACCTATAAAGAAAATTTGAAGCAAAAAGGATAATTCTGCATGAAAAACCCATTTGTATAAATTAAGGGGGGATTAGCCCCCCGTTCCCCCCCCCCCTTTTATACTTCAGCAATGAAATCCCAAAACTAATCCGGGAAGCGCATTATTACAATGAACCTATAAACGAAATTTGAAGCAAAACGGATATTTCTATCAAGGAGTTGTCGCGTTACGTAAATACGGAATCGGCGGGTACATTAGCTCTCAGGCTTTGATAGCCTGTGAGCTAAAAATGGTCGTTTCCCTGGGTGAATGTTTTCCCCCTTAGAGCAACGCCCCTCAAGAGCACAATTTTAGAGATACAGACAAACCAAATATATGCTCTTAAAGCCGAAATCTTCTTCTAATTAGTTTTACAAAATACAAACTTAACATTTTTAAAAATACTGGTGATGCAGATCATTTTGTGCCTCACGAGACGATTTTGTTTCTTACGCTAAAAGTTGCTAAAAGTTCGCATTTCGACACAATCTTTTTAGAACATCTCGGTAGACCATATTTACATCACCTACAATAATTTCAAAATGTTCGGAAGAGAAAAAAAAAATCTAAGAAATTTTCGAAGAAAACCCATAATAGCAGGGTGTTTCTGCACGGTCATGCTTGGCTTCGAGTAAAGTTTTTACTATTTAATATGCATATATTTTCACATAATTTTATAGAGGACTTGGAGACAGCTATATTTATAAACGATTAAAATTTCAGAGAGTTCGGATGACAGAAAATATTTTTTTTTTTTAATATTAACGGACCCGACACAAAAACCCCAAAAAGCGAGAAGAAAACATATTTATTTTACAATCAGATAACAATATTTCTGATGTAATTTTTACACGGGTTGTAAAAACTTTATATTTATAACCATTAAAAATTTCAAAGGGTTTGGACAGCAAAAGCTGTTTTTTTAAAACTGTGAAACAACCCTACGTAAAAAAAGAAGAAAATATTTCCTTTTGAGCACTTTTATCACTAATTATCAGTATTTTTTCGTGATTTTGTCATTAAAAATATAAATTCATAAAAATCAGGTTAAAGATATAAATTAGAAATTTGGGGCATTTAAGGTTTTACCTTATTTAAGCTAGTATATACAGCGTGTCCACGTATAACCTGACCGACCTTTATTTTCGCAACCGTTGGTCCTAGATGCATACTTCCAGTTACAAAAATGGTTTAAATAAGGTAAAGAATTATTTCTAAAGCGATTTGGGTCAAGAAAAACATTTATTAAAAAATTACGAAATTTAAATTTTTATACGGTCCCCCGGTCCTATAAGTGATATTTAGTAAAAATTTACTGTGACACTAACAAGTAAGATAAAAAAAAGTCCCATTCATCTACGATTAAAACTGAAAGAGTTATAACTGTTTAAAGTTGGAGTATATTTTTTGTTGCGAAATAGGGGTCATTCACAAATGTACTAGAAATATAAATAATCGTCCGATATATAAAAAAAATAGTTGAGAGCAAAATTAACATTGCAATCTAATATAAATGTGAAATCTATAATCATTCTAACATATTAATGCAAAATATACAATTTGTACTGAGCATATAAGAGGTTAAAAATAACAGAATTTTTGTTAAATAAAAGGATGAAAAACAACAGCCTCAATTAAGATTTTAAAATGCTGTTAGATTACACTGTCTTTCATATTTTGAGTTGTGCCCTGTTTTTTAGCTTTTGAAAATTGATTCTAATGTATTTTTAGCGCTGAATCCGAAAATGACCTACATTTTAAACCATCACGTCAGGATTTTTCTCAAATCGAAAATTTCAAAGTTAAAAAGCTCAAAGTTAAAATTGACCCCTCCCCCTCCCTTCCAAACCTCATCGGACCCCTGATCTATTTAGCTGTAAAAAACCTAGTATAAGCCAAAAAATTGAATAAATTATTGAACTAAATAAAATTAAAATGAATAAAAAAGTCTTACATCTATTTTATAGTATCAGATTTTTCGTTATTTTTTAACCTTGAAACTTACGATTTGCGAAAAATCTTGACATGATGGTTAAAAGTGAAGGTAATTTTTTTATTCAGCGTTAAAAAATACATAAAATGTAATTATAAAAGTTAAAAAACACATCCATCGCAGGTTTATGTTATCTAATCTAAAATTTTTTCTTAAACTTGTTGGCGGTAATCTATCCGAATTTTTTTGTGTTATCCTCTAATTTGGTAAGCGTCGAAAATCATAATAATTTTACATTGTCATCGGATTTAAGTCAGTATGTAAAATTTAACTTTGATCGGACATTTGAAAGTGAATTAAAATTCGAGTATTTAAGTCAGTCGTAATAGTTGTACGATTTCTTTTAAAGCGCAGATACCTTGAAATAAGTTTAAGTACTTTACATACGACCCCTGAAAGCATGGCCGAAATCATCAGTTTTAAGAAGCAAAAAAGTGGTAAAAGTGGTATAAGTCATGAATTTCCAAGTTTCATAACTCCGTCAATTTTAATGTTAGATGAATAGGACTTTTTTTGTCTTACTTGTTAGTGTCACAGTAAATTTTTACTAAATATCACTTATAGGACCGGGGGACCGTATAAAAATTTAAATTTCGTAATTTTTAAATAAATGTTTTTCTTAACCCAAATCGCTTTAAAAATAATTCTTTACCTTATTTAAACCATTTTTGTAATTGGAAGTATGCATCTAGGACCTACGGTTGCGAAAATAAAGGTCGGTCAGGTTATACGTGGACACGCTGTATATAATTCGAACCTAACGTGCAGTGAGTTAAAAATTAATTCCATTTTTACATACAAAAACCAAGTTGAGTTAAATAAAAGAGAGTAATGAAAAACATTTTATGTCAATTTTTAGGGTTTCGTTCATCTCACGAAACCCTATTACACCTGCTCCGTTGTCTGTCTGTCACAGAGCCGTTCTCAAAAACTATATACCTTACAGGCATGAAAATCTGTCTAGTTATAGCTAAATACCTACTATGAAGCTCAAAATATTACAACTTGAAAAAATCGTATTATTTTAATAAATAGAGGTAAAAAACCAAAATTCTAACAGCCTTTTCCTATTAAATTTAAACATTTTTTGTTATAGCAGTTGCCAACAATTAAAAATCCACAAAAAAATTCTTTCTACAATAATTAATTTTCTATTGAAAGATTTCCACATGAAAAATGAAAATGAAATAAAAAGTTTCACCAATTGAAAAAAAGATTAATAAAAATGATTGACGCATATTAGTAATAAAACGAAATTTTCAAAGATTTCTCAATAATACATGGAGTATGAGTATGTGTATGTATCGGCAGAAAGCCGATTAATATCACATCATTAGAGATTTAAAAAGAAAATTAATCTGACATCATATCCAAAGTTTAACGGATTTCTCAAATGTTTGAGAATACAAAGCGAGTATCAATATGAGTAATAGAGAATAGTAAATATATGAGTTTGATGGAACGTATTGAATCATGATAAAAATCCACTTATGGTTCATTCGCACATTTTAACATTTTGAAGGTGTACAACATGTTTAATTTTGAAATTATTATTTTTTTTAAATATCGCATTTAGTCCACATGACAGATATTATTATGACAGAGTATAATAGCGAGCTGTTTAGATATTTGAAAAAACAAAAAAATAGACCGGTAAATTTTTACTTTATAAAAAAACATTACTTTTTTTTTGTTACTAAATGAAATTTATTTGGATTTATTAAAGAAAGGATAAAGTGTTTTGAAAGGCATATTAAACGAAATCCTTTGTGCGATCTTTGATCACACTTACCCACTTGTTTTCATATACTCAGCAATAAATGCAAGAATCATTTCATCTTTCTTAAATCGAATTTAGAAATAGACGTTGACGAATTTTTGCTGAAATTCTATTGCAATAAGATATGCAACAATTTACCAAAGCTAAGGGAGGAAAAAAGGTTTTATTTATTTATTAGCTGCACACAGCAACCCAATGCAATCTATGACATTTTTCGATTTAACTAAAAAAATATATATATATAAATATATATATAATCTAATTTTCTTCTGCATTAAAAAATATTTATAATAATAGTTTTATTATTTTTTTTTATAAATAAGAATATATATTTGAAATGTAGTTTAACTGAAAATTACATTTTACAAATTATGTGAATTTGGTGCAATTATAAAAGGGTGCTTTTTAACATTTTCCAACATAGTATACAATGAAATTTTCATCGTATACAATTATAAGCATAAAGAATGTTTGGCAATTTATCACCTGTGGCGGGCTAACAGAAAAATGTCTTAAAATTAATTTATTAATTGATAATTAAGTTCTAAAAATTTATTATCCTCAGAAAAGCATCTTTGTACAATTTTTTTAATCTCTACTAATAAAAGAAAGTTTTGCTCTCTGTGTGTGTCTACCTGTCTGCGATGGCTAGAGAAATCTAGCACACCTAGAAGTCTGAAAATTTAGGTGAGGATAGTTCAAGACCTCTCCTGATGCACATGAGTCTTTGAATTTTAATAATTAACCTAAATATTAATTAAAAACGGATCAATAATTTATCTCTTTTCTAATTGTATAGTTGAAAAGTGTTTATGAATTCAGTTTGTCTGACCATGCTCTAACTAGAAATAAATATACTCGGATTGCCATGTAGTTGGTATATGTTACTGAGGATTACTATGACATGTCCGGTATTGAAAATAAAGTGTGTAGCATGTAGCATTTATACTTTGTTTACAGGGACACTCAAAAGAATTCCATTATATTACAGTCTATGGGGAAAAATCTTTTGCAGTGTATTTTAATAATGTTACAATATATTGAAATTGATGCACACCACTACATGCACTACAAGATGCTTAATGTAGAATATGGTTAACATAGCAATTTATAGTTCCTTTACAGAGACAAACAAAAGAATTCAGTACAGTATGGTCTATGAGCAATAGTTGCTGGAAGTGCGTTTTCAGATGTGATAAGAGTTTTAAAATGGAACAATTATTTTTTATATTAGTTGTTGTGTATAAATTCTATATATCATATACATGGTTTCTCAAAAGATCTATATATTTAAAACGCTAAGCGTTTTGTTTCGACAATTCGTGAGAACAAACTACTACATCAAATTACATCATTCTTTTTTTAAATGAAAGATATTTGGTCACAGATTTGTTATCGTACATTCGTTTGTTCGAAAATTTAATTAATTAGTCGTAATCTTAAATTAAAATTTTACTTCTGCTTATGACGTCATAAAGTCGGCAATCGTATTAACGCCCACTGTTGCGACGTACAGAGTTTATTTTCTGAACTCCATGATTGCGAGCATAAAAAATAAATATTAAATATTAAAAGCACGTGACTTTTAGGCCGAATTTTTTAATTTGTAAGTTAAAATATAGTTAAAATGTTTAAGTATTTCGGTAAAAATATTTATCCGTGTGTTTTATAAGCAAATAAAAATTCATATTTACTGTGACGTCACGGAAATATTGTCCATTGGGTTCATTTTATCATTAAGCATTATAACTTTGTTGATGCCATTTTTTTTCATTACAATTAAATGCAAAATATATTTTTATTTGTATGCATGGTGCTTAAGCATAAATGTACGTGTGAAAAGTTTGTACCGGTGAAAATGACGTTATGCTTAGCTTGAAATGCATTTTAACATTGATAAAACTAAAAAGAAAAATTTATATGATTGTGTAAACATGGCGTAATATTAACTGATATTTCAATTTTTAACTTTAAAGATTAGAACTGGAGCCTTTATTGGTTGCTTCATCTAGATTGCATACCTTGATTACATGTTACCAATTACTTTTTTTTAATTATAGGATTAAGTTATAGGAATTATAGGATTTAAATTATTAAGATTTTCTTTTTTAATAAAAAAATTCACAAAAGTAAAGAATTTTAGGAAAAAAAAAACTTGAAATAATGATTGTATTTTTAGCTAGAATAAACAATGTAAAGCTAATATTTTATAGGAATTATTTTGGTAGGTTTGTTATAAGTTCATTTAACAGTTCCTTATTAGCGGCAAAGTCTTATTTCTTTCACTGTGAATTTTTTTTTCGATGTCAAAAAATGGTAGTCTATTTTTGAACGCCAACCAAAACACAGTGGCAATATTTAGAAATGTATAACGATTGTGACAACAAACGGCACTATCGCTTTAGCTTTCATCGCGCTTACATCACTTCTAAAATAGTAGTCTACTTTTGGACGCCAACCAAAACACAGTGGTAATATTTAGAAATGTATAACGATTGTGACAACAAACGGGACTATCGCTTTAGCTTTCATCGCGCTTACATCACTTCTAAATACTAAAAATTTAATTTTTTTACTACATTTTACAATTTTAATTCTTACATCCTCAATTAGAAAAAAAAAAATTAGCTTTCGATTGAAATTTATTTGAAATCTGCCGCTTAATTTAACGAATTTTTAAATAATTTTCAAGCATGAAATATTTTTTAATTCTATCTCAACAATGACCATCCGTTTGTTTTAATAATGTAAAATAGCACCTTGGAAAGTTGCAACAATTGAAAATAGGTATCCCTAACCTTCATGAAAAGTGAAAAAAAAATAATAATAATAAAAACCTGATAAATCATAAGATCAGATTATCCATAAGATAGAGTATTTTGGCGCTAATATAAAATCTGTCAAAAGAAAAAAAAAACTATTTTTAGTTTATGATTAACATAAAATTGATATGTTGAATTCGTTGATGTATATGTTGAATCAGAATATGCTAGGAACTGTTATTTATTATTTTTTTAAAGATCCATTGGATATTTAACTGTATAAGAGACCGACTGTGATGGAAAAGGAATAATCCTCCTGATTATGTAAAGGGATAGAAGAAACCATACAAATAAATTACAATTGAAAACATTAAAATTCTCCCTCATCTGCATATTAATTTATTATTTTTAACAAAAATTCTTCATTTTTACATAAAAATTGATTAGCTTAAAACAATGGATGTGTTTTAGAAGATATGGATTTGAAACGAACAATGATTAAAGAGGACATTTTAAAACTTTTAATTTAAACATTTTAAAACTTTTTTTAACGTCGAATTTCAACGGGGCCTTTGGGTAGATGCAATACATATGCGCATAGGAGCTCATTCGATTGCATTATCACAGGGGGGGGGGGGGGGCTTATACTATGTTCTTTTATTTACTGAATATGAGATGAAAGTAGGAAATTTGTATGATACTTTATGATAGGACTATTTGTATGATACTTTATAAGTCCATGAACTTTTTTTTTTTTTTTTTGTCGTGGGGAATATGGTGGTAATGTCAAACTGATTTGCATTACACATTTGTTTACGGAGTGTTCATTTGGAGTTTGCATCGGAAATAGCATTTCACTGGGAGGGGGGGGGGGGGGGGATTTTTTAAAATAAAATATTTGAAAGAATAAAGTATTTCATACGAAGCCCTACTTAAATAATAAAGAAGCTTATTTTACTGATATTGTTATAGTATTTTTTTCCGTCACATTTTGACGGGTTCCACCTAGTTCAATTTTATTTATTAATGAAAATTGCTGAAGGGGGAATTTCAACTGTGTTATGCCACGGCCCAACTCGATCTTTCTCCTTCCCCTTATACGGCCGTAACAAAAAGTCATTTTCCCTTTGTTCAAGAGGAATCAGATATTCTCCCCGGAGGAACGTAGGTGGTGCTATTACCCACCATGACTAATGGAGAATTTCCTTATCTTCGCTTTTCGCTCTTGTGTTGTCTTAGATATAACACCCAAACCACAATTCATCAGTCTAATTTCCACAATTTTAGACTTTATGGAGCAGATTGTACCAATCCTAAATTCAAATGGAATCGTCAAAACTATTTATGAATTGATATATCTGAGACTAATAAAAAAACCCTTTATGGGAATATGACTTAAAGGAGCATAAAATAAATATATGCTCATTAATATGTGCAAAATTCTTGCCCATCATAAAAAAAAATATCGCAAGGAATTTTACAAATGAAGCCAATTCATCTGCATATTAGAACTCTTTATCAAGAAAATTTTTAAGTTTACTTAATTTTACTTTTATAATATTTACTGTATATTTCACATATTTCTTTTAAATGCTAAAAGGTGTAAATTAACAACATAATACAAATTAAAATAACATTTATTAGGTTGGTTTACATGTTTCGACTCATTCCGAGTCAAACATGTAAAACAACCTAATAAAAGTTATTTTAATTTGTATTATGTTGTTAATTTACACCTTTTAGCATTTAAAAGAAATATATTATTACAAGGTGTTATAATTTATTATATTGTGTATATTTCACTATAAAAATTATCAATGTTTAAATTTTAATCAAGAAATGGAATCTGCATATACCTATAGATACATTTATATATACAAGTACGGTGGATAGATTTATGAATTAATATTTTAAAATTCTGAAAAAATATTCTGTAATTTCTGTAACCACACAATATTCTAAAATTTCCACAAAAACTATTCTCTCATAAATGAAATGCATAATGCTACAGCAAAAAAACTTGTTCATTCTCTAAAATAATAAAACCTGCATATTATTATTTTGTTAAATAATCTATGTTTTGAGAGAAAAAAAATCGATATGAGTTGATTGCCGGATATTGGCGAAATAGGTTTTCTTATTCTGTTGATATTATGAAACCTGTATCTTTTTATTTTTATCATATACATACTTTTATACCATGACTTTCCAGAATTAGAATATAATATTTAATTTTATATGTAATTCTATTATATTTCTATATGCTTATATATTTCAGACCACCACCTATAATGGTTAAATTTATGGAAAATTGTTTTGAATGTACATATATATACATATTTTAAATAATTCAGAATCGTGTAAAAATAATCCATGTTTTGAGAAAAAAAAAATTCGATATGAGTTCATTGCCAGATATTGGCGAACTTGCTTAATTTTCTTACTATTGTGAAACTAGTAAATATTTTTTTTAATTTTTTACTGTGTATTTTACGCTCAGAATTATCTATGTTTCAAATAATCAAGAATTTAAATGTATATAAATATAGAAATTTACTTATAATGTTTGTTTTGCATTTTATAGTAGCGTGTTATTTAAACTATTTTTAATTGCTTAAAGCATTGCATTTATTTATTTTTATCTCTAAATCTTTTAGTTTTTCCTGTTTGTAGTAAAGAAAGTGCTGAAACAAAATATACATATGTTATATATACCTTTTATAATGAATATATTGCAAAGATTTTTGTATTTTTATGTATAGAAGTAACCTTTACTAAGCATTATTTATGGTAGGTATTCACGCCATCTACCGGAGAAAATAGCCCTTTAACGATTCTGAAACTAAGGGGTGATTGTGAAGGCCGTATGAGAGGAGGAAGAAAGATAGAGTTTGGCCGTGGTTATGCATAGTCTAATTGAATCAAATTTTAACATAATATGTAGTATATATACAAATCTATAGATCATATACAGGGCTTCATAAAATAATCTGAATACTTTTCCGACAAGAGGTGGTAATTGCTGAAATTAGTTTTCAAATGTATTACGTGTTTTTCAAATGTTTACTTAAATATCTTTCACTTATTAAACTGAGAAGTTTGGTTACAGTATTCTGAATCTGCAGGAAAGTGTTTCATAATCTATTCTGGGCGCATCATTTTTCTTTCTTGTTTATAAAACAATAGTGACATACGGGTGAACAAAAAATGGTACTTTCATGTTATAGTGGCACCAAAGGATAAATCACCAAGCAACCAAGATTTATAGCCAAATTATAAAGCATAGATGACATCATAATAATATATGATTTATGTAACATTTTGTGACATATATGGCCAAGTTATAGTCATATATAATGCATATATGATGTATATATATATGGCATGTGTATAAGATGTATATGATTTATATGTGACATATAAGATATAAATAATGATTATATAATGACATATGTGGTGCATATATGAGTATTTTCGGGTATACATATGCATATATAATCTTTGTGAAATCATAGTTGCAACCTTGGCATAATCGTAATTGTGAGAACTGCTATAACACGAAAGTACCCCAAAAATAATAATTTGATTGATCAAGAGGAGTTTGGATAAAATCTTGGGGAACTTGCTATTATAACTTCCAATCTGAGTGTCTACTATGTGCGAATATCACCTCTCACTTATACAATCTAAATTATAGTAAAACATTGCTCGGTGTTAAACTTCAATGACATTATTTTGAAAAGTGGCAATATTTGTCAAAACATTTTGTTCTTTGGTAACTTCAAAAAGTTCTGTTTTGAGAGTTAAAATGCATGATTCATATTAAATATGATGTCATTTTCATCCAGTAAATCATTCCACCTTAAGGATATTGGAAAATAATCTTTAAAAGACTTAATATGCGAGTGATATCTTACAGCAGAATTGATGCACAAATCATGTGCAAAGCAGTATCTTTATTTAAAAGCTATGGGTTGCAATTTCTTCAAACTTCATATTTAGTTACAGCTTGAAATAAATTGGTTCTGATTAAGTTTTGGTTTATTTGGTCTAGGTGATCCATATTAGCCAACTTGATCTACCATCTTTTTTCAAAATGTTTCTGCACGAAATTTGAAGACATTAATATTTAAGTGGTATATAATTGAATAGTATTTTTCATTTTACTATAAATGTATCACACCTATAATCAATTATTCTCCAATAGTTGTGTTTTTAAAATCTGCCTAAATCTCCAATTTTCGCAACATTTTTAAAAAGATTGTTAGCCTTTAAAGAAAACAAAGAAATGTTATTTGACTTCTTAGTATATAAATAAAAATGGTTGCAAATTTTTTGCATTTAAGCATGAAAATAACTGCATGAATGTGTCAGAAAGTATCAAGTTTGGATTTAGGAAAAGCATAGTAAGATCAAAAAAGAAAAAAAAAATGTATCCTAAATCTATTTGGTTAAATATTCAGAGTATTCAGTCAAAGTATCTGTTCAACTGAAAACTCGGCAAAAGGGTCACATACCAAATAGGGGCCAAATATCCATTACATCCCTAACTTTTATTACATATTTCAAGTAGAAGGTCGACACGAACCAAAATAACATATGCCTCAATTGATATCAAATTGTTTAAACTTTTGAGTAATAGTAAAGTTATTTTGGTTCATCGAGTCACTCATTGCAAAATAAAACGAAATCTTGCAGGAGACCCATTGATGTCCATATCTGTTTACTTTCCAGTAGAGTATCTTTCTTTTTAAGAGTAGTAACATACAGTCTGTAAAATCTGATTGAATAACACCAGCCATAGAGAACCTGCTATTATAACGAAGCTAATGTTTGCTCATTAATACAAAATTTGTCCAAGCGTACATCACTGAGCTATAGTTTGAGAAAAATCTGCAAACATGAACAAGTGTCTTGGACATATGTTGCTACTCTGACAAATAAAGATACTCTAGCTCTCAGGGGGGGGGGGGGGGGGAATCAAAAGATTTGCAAAAAAGTTGTAGGATTTTGAGCACATCTTTTCATATATGGGTTATAAGTGACATATATCAACTGAAAGTAAAAAATAAATGTGAAGTTGCACAAGCACTTTAAAATATAGCAACAGGAGAATATAATGCCAATTCATTAGATGAAAATTATATAAATTCTTAGTTAAAAGCTAATTTCTATTAATAAAAACATAATTGTAATTGCTTGTTTTTCTATAAAAAATAAAAAATATTTTTACAAATATATATCGTTTCATTACTTGTCAATGTGTATGCTACTAAGGGGGAAAAAAAACTTATTTACACTTCTTTTTAATAAAAGATTCCATTCTACAATACCATAATGTTTTATTTCTTTAATTAAGGCACTTATATTGTAAATGAATTGGCATTTTACCAGCAACAGAAAGCAATAAGCAAGTCTTTCACATGGAAATAGAAAAAAAATTGGGATTATATCTTTGTCATTTTTTATTTTTTCTTGTGACGTGCACTTGAACTAACAAAATTAATTTTTAACGCACAATAAAATATTTATTTAAAAAGAAGATAAATGCTTAGGACATTTCTTTTAAAAATGGACAGAAAACAATTATCCCAATCTTTCCAGGCACAAGTTTAAATTATATATTTTTGTGTTACATTTATGCACATTGTATAATCATATGAAAGTTAGTATAAATAGAAAAAAGTGAGAATATATTTTGTAAACCCACACTATCACTTTCTGATATTTATAATTTTGTTCATCAAGCACAAGAGTTATGAAAATCTTATTATATTCATATCAATAAAATATGAGTAAAAGTTTATGTTAATATTATAAAAAACACATTAAATAACTAATACTTCAAACTCTAAATAAATATTTAGCTATCTTTAAGAATTACCTAAGATTTAAGGAGTAATTTTTAATAACTGAGTGTAGTATTTGATGCATTCAAAATTCTCGATAACAATATCACCAGTTTTTGAGAAGAGTAACACAGGTCAAAAATCATCATTTTTGAGATATCCATAGCATTATCTTTCAAATTAAAGTTAATTTTATTTGGAAGATTATCATTTTAAGCTTCTTATAGTTGTCACTAGATAATTTTGTTTATAAATAAAATAATAATATGCCATAATTTTTAAATTTACAAACTTTACTTTTTTTTTTTTTTTACTTTTAACTATGTCACTCTTTTTATAAACTGACAATATTTAAATAAATAAAAATTTTCAACCAGAAATGAAATAAAAAACAATACTTCATCAGATAAAAAAGCTTTATTCCCCCAAAATACCAGTGGAAAATAATAGAAATCTAATAAGGTGCTATAATATAGTTAACCACAGTATATAACAATAAATAACAAAACTGCATTATATAAAACAATATTGCATAGCATATTTATAAATAAAACAGCTAAAAAATTTGAAAATACTCATGACTTAGGATTTGATGGACAATAGACATGCACTGCAAATTTTTACTTAACTTTAATATACTTAAGAAATTGAAAGATAAAAAACATCAATAAGTACAAATTAAGAGTGTTTGAAGAAAGATTTACCATAAAAATAAAAAAGATTTTGTGCTACAGTGAATTTGTGAAATGAAAACCAATGTAAGGAAAAGCACAAAGAGATGTGAATAAAGATAGTATGAAAGGTTCCATAACAAAGCCCCTTCTTCAGAGCAAAGTTTTTAAAAAGGGGGATGGAGGGCAATACACAAGCTTATGTTTAGCACCTGCAATAAACGGTATTGCTATTCCCGCTTTTTTCATTCTGTTTTCAAGGAAAATGTTGTAATGAAACAACAACATACTCATATTTTAAATATGATTATTTATGCTTTTCTTTAAGCCATCATTAATGTCATATATTCATATATTTAGAGATCACTCCAATTATTATTATTATTATTCTGTTTTCATGATTTAACAATTAAGGCTGTTCATAAGTGAAGTTCCCGAATCACCTCATTAATGTTAAAGCTATGGCCATAGGATTAATCCATATATTTAAAATATCTCCTCGGGAAATTAATATTTTTTGCTTCTTTTTTCTGTGTACTGTTCTTAAAGGATGTACTTTTTTTTTTTTCTTGGTTATCAAATATTTCTAAAATATGTGCTTAATTTACAATTTTATGTGTTAAAATCTTAGCGAAACTGAATAATATTTTAACATTTCACATAAAAGTAAGTATATATTTTAGAAAAATTTTGACAACTCAGAAAAAAATGAGACATCCTTTAAGGAGTATACACAGAAAACAGAAGTTAAAAATATTAATTTTCTGAGGAGATATTTTAAATATACGAATGCATCCTACGCCCATAAGTTTAACATTAGCGAGGGGAATGGGGATGTTCACTGACGAACAGCCTTCACAACAAGAATATTAGAGAGAATATTTTAAAAAGCCATATAATATATAAATTCAAATACTTTTGGCACTTCAAAAAGTGGCTAATGATTGTTAGGATAATACTGAAACCCCTTCGCAATAAGCATCCATTAAAAATTATTTTAATCTTTTACCATCAGTTTTTATAAATAGAAATTGTTGCCGAATTAAATCGCAGAGATACTTTGATTAAATAAGGTAAAATTTTCACTAAAAGTACTGGTGGAATAATCAAGGATTCTGAACACTTTATGCATAACACATACATGATGCTTGTTGTGAAGGTGTTTAATAATGACAGTATAATTCAAAATTTTCAAAAATATAATTAAATATTTTCTAAATGTAATGAAACTTATAAACAAACTTCAGTTACATGAATGGTTACAATGTGTGTTTAAAGTTGCATGTAATTGGTTATAACTTCAAGTTAAAATAAGAATTAAAAAAATTAAATTGTACTGCAGCATTTCTGTATACACTTTTAGGATTTTTCTTCTTTTTTTAAAGGACAGAAATAATAATGATATATTTTTTAAGTCAGCTTGAGAACATACATTTTTGAGGAATCATTTTCCAAATGTTATGAAATTATTAGCAGAATAAATTCACAAAATGACATTAACCATTCAGATCCAATCTGCCACTATGAGCAATAGTAAAGTAAAACACAGGGTATATTGGCAAGACAGATGAATCCAGATAAAAAGAGAAAAGTTGCTACATTGCACGCATATTTGTAAAAAGATAAAATTCAAAATATCATGTTTTACAGAAAACACATACACACAAGAAAAGAAAAAAAACTGAAATCCAGAAATAAAGTAAACAAACAGCTCTCCAAATATAACTGATTAAAAATTAGTAAATACAGTAGGCTTTTTCAAATCTTGTACAGCTTGGGACTAAAGGTCATTGCAGATTTTAAAAAAATCAGAGAACATAAAAAACTTCAAATCCTAAATATATATAATACAAAGAAACACTTCTTTTTTAATAGAAAAGAAAAAGTTAAACCAACAGTATACAATAGACTATGAATTACATACAACGCCTCCTACTTCCACATAGCCAAGCTTTATTTACAGATAATTCCACTTAAAAATACAATTTGGAAATTAATTAATGAAAGTTTTTAATTGGCAAAATGACAGTTTTTAAGGATGTCTTTTATTTATAAAATTAGATATTTTGTCATTTAAATCTAGCAATTTTCTTACTTTTTTTAAAAAATGGGGGGGGGGGTGCAGAGAGACACAAGTTACATCATCAATAGAGAATATGGATTTCAAAAAATTGCAGATTTGACAAAATTAATTGTAATTTTTCTAATTCAATGTCAAAAATAAATCATTATCATTCACATGAGCCATGATACAACTATTTATTTGGCAATTTGTAGACAGTAGTAGTTTGCAATGTGATGCATAAAAAAAAAAAAAAAAAAAAATCACCTTAAGTTGGTTATTTTTATATATGAATAAATGTGTTTTTCTGATAGGTTAGAACATAATTTTGGTATTCCCCTACATTAATATTTCAAAATTCATGTTTTTGTAGCTATGTGACTGTGAATAAGTATGCAATATATAATTAAAATGCAAGTCCATTGTCCAAAAGAAATACAAAGACCAGGGTTCACGAAACAGTTTAAATCAAAATACCTTTTAAGTTTTTGTAGTATAGAATTAAATGATTTCAGATCATCTTAAAACCAGCGTTAAATTAAGTTCTTTTCTTCCAGGTAAATTCCTTTGGGGAGACGCAGATACTTCCCTTCAGGCGATTAATATAAAAGGAAATTAAAATCTATGGCAAACATTTTAGATTCATTGGGCCAGGAACAGCCATAAGGAAGATGTGACAAGTGCATTGCACTTGGCCCCATGCTTATAGGGGTCTTGAAAGAGACTTGGAAACATTTCTTTATCTCCAGAAAAATAATAAAAATGCTCCCAAAATGTAATGCACCTGGTTTTGCACTTACCGTTCATGCTTAGTTTCCAACCCCCCCTCCCCATCTCCTCCCAATAGTATTACTTAAAATGCTTTATGCACCCAGGTCCCTTTAGGAAGAAAGCCAGCCCTGTCATAATAAAAATCCATAATACTCTGATCCTAATCTACTTCATGCGATGCAATACATACAAAAATGTTGGCTGTATAAAATAAACTTACAATATAAGCAAATGACATTAATATATAATGATATATGATGAGGAAAGTACATCTTTGACAAATGTAAATTCCAAAATACATAAAATGAGATTGCTGCTCCGAATTCAAAGTCGTGCTTATTTTGATTATTAAAAATAAAAAAATTAAACTCAACAAAAATTAAAACAAAACACCGGTGGAAAAAAAACAAATAAAAATAACATATAATATCTGGAATATTACCCAGCATTTAGTCAGTAATTGGTAAATTAAAAAAATGCAGCAAAATTTCATTTGGACTTGCCCCTTATATATATATATGTGTGTGTGAAAGGATATAAATGAACCCTTTTGTAAAAATCAAAATTAAATTTAAAGTTCAAAAATTAAAATCCCAAAACATTTTTTCTAATTTTTAAATCTAATGCTTAAATCTAATCTGCCCCTGTGATCTTTGTTTCTCAGCCTAACAAATATTACTTTCATCTATCAATTTCGATATCTCTTTAAGTTTTAAAAGTGATGAGTTTGCATTCCTTGCAGCAGTCTGTGGGGAGCGGCTCCCAGGCCCGGCCAAGCCTTGGTGTCAGCATAAGACCCCAGACATCAATAAAAAGCTAATTGACTAATTAAAATAAATGATCCTCCCAATTTGACACTTTCTCCCTCTGCTGGAAAATATCCTAAATTCTAATTAAAACCGGCATGCAAGGACGAGGAAGACAGATTTTTGGCAGATTTGAGCGGTCAGCCAAACCCTCGGCCATGTAGAGTTCCAATATCACTGACGATGGCGCGCGGGGCCTCTGGTCGAACTCCCGACTACATATGAACAAGAGAACAGCCAATAAGAGTTCGAACCGCAAAGAGGTCCCGAGTCCAACTTATTTCTGTGTATTTCTCAATTATTAGTCTCCCAAGTCGTCCTCAGGATAATTCCTTACACACACACACACACACACACATATATATATATATGATTCTGATATACATATACATCAGATGATCAAAAGTTTTTATAAGATGAGAACAGTTTTAGATTTACTTCTATAATAAGAGAATTTTTAATGACCCCTTTTTTTAAAAATGAAATAGTCCTGAATTTTTGTCAAATGTAAAATACAATCTTAAACTGTCATACCCATCTTGTTTGTACTGTAAAACAATTGAACTTGTGAACTTAAAGTTCCTCAAATTCCTGGAATGTGAACATATTGGTTCTTGAGCATAATGGGATCAATGGAAAGATAAACAGATGGGGTGGGGGAGCTGCTTTAGAGGAGATCACAAGCTTTACTTTATTACAAGACTGAATCAGATTGTTCATTAAGATCATACAAAAAGTATTTTATTTTCCCTGAGTGCAACATTTTAAGTACTCATAATGACGTCATATTCTTTCTTGCATATTAAGGTATGTCCAACTTAATTTCATTATTATAACAAGAAATGTTTTGAAAGCAATAATTTATCAGCTTTATTTATCAGACAAATGCATGCACATGCTTATCAAATTTAGAAACAAAAGTCGGCAGATCAGAACAGCTAACTAAGCACAATAATTGCTGGTAAAATTAACTGTTTCGCTCAGTAACTGTTGTAGTACTGAAAAGTTGATTTTGTAAGAGTTTTTTTTCTTTTAATTTTTTTTTCCAACATAGTTTTATTATTATAAATTTCTTAATTTACAAGTTACTGAAAAAATGCTAGGTAAAATAAAAATGAAACTAAACACAAATGTAAATGGCATATAACCTCAAAATAATATAAGTGCGAACTTGTAAAAGATATAATTTTATAAAACATATTCACAAAAATGACCTTAAAAAAGACAGCACATGCTTTTTTTTGTGTCAAATCATTTAGTCCAGTCAGATAAAAATAATCTTTTAAAATATATATTGTCAACATATATATGTATATAAAATGAGGACGAAAGATATATGAAAGATGCTTTAAAACAATAAACTAAAAAAAAAAGCTCTTTTTTTTTTTTTTACATTCAATAAAAAATATCAATAAAATCAATATTTTTTATCAATAAAAAAAAATTAAATGGAAATAAGTAACTTGAAAATAGTAAAACTCCAATTACCTGGAACTCAAAATATCTGGATACAACGGGAGGAAATCTAGGAATCTAGGAATTTAAATAAATTAATTGGATAACAATTTCCTAGATGAAGGAAATATTTTCATACTTTTAAGAAAACACACACACTCACACACACACACACAAAAAAAACTTATAGAAAGGTGGAATTATGCATTCTTTTAGAAAGATAATTTCCTTAAAATTCCTATTTAATCCAAAGTTTAAATCGATGCTTAATTTGATTTTTCAAAGTTTAAGTTTGGTAAAAAGAATATTTTTGGTGTAAGTCAGTATTATCCCAATATCTGAGATACCATTACTGTTATTTTCAATTAAGGGAATGATCTAGGAAATCTGCATCTAGGAAATAAAATATTACACTTTTAAGGAAAAAAAAAAAAAAACACTTATTAAAGGTGACTTATGTATTCTTTTAGAAAGATACAAATTTCTATTTAATCCAATATATAAAGTTTGGTAAAGAGTCTGTTTTTGGTGTAAGTCAGTATCATCTTAATTTCAGAGATACTGTCATTTTTAAGAAAATTCTCTTCTATTTTAGAAATTGTAACATGACTTTCGAGTGAAAAATGCATGGTGTGGAATATTCTCAAAATATAAGACATGTAAGTACGAAAAATGGTCAGGATTTCTTACTGCTGTCATTCTTACGAATGTGGATGTTTATTCTTTTTCACACTGGTAAACAAGTTAAATGCTGTACAGTAAAGTTTTCAAAATCCAGACTTATTCCAGACTCAGCCGTGCTGGATTTTAGAGATTATAGAATAATAAGTTGAATTTGAGGGAATAAATGTCATATTCATTTAAAAAATATACAGTATAAGTGACAGTAGAAATTATAAATTAATTTATTCCTATTATCAAAAACGTTTATTTAAAATCTTTTAATGTTATCCCCCCCCCCTCCTAGTTGTGGATTATGTGCAATAATGTTTTCTGTAATTCTGTACACAAACATTAATTCATGTTCAGAGATAAGTTTTCTCTGTTCCAAGTCTTTTATTGCTTTATTTAATATATTGTCAGCAACGGATGGTGCCAGGTAAATATTGGCTAGGTAATATTTTTCCAAATTTCTGAATTAATACATTTTAGCCATTTACCATACACCAGACTGCATCCTTAATAGAGAAGGATTTCAAAATATCTAATCTGGATATCACTAATTCACTATTAGGATAAAACTATATTGTAAACTTAAAGCAATAGAATCTCTTGTGTGTAAATTTCTGAAAAAAAAAAAAAAAAAAAAAAAAAAAAAAAAAGCAAATTGTTTAACTCTATAATTTAAAGTGGCAAAACAAAAGTAATAATGCACAAAATTATAGAATTAGCATTTATGCATTCTGAATGTTAGAGATTAAATTGTATTGTATTTTTTAATTGTTTGTAAATGAAATTATTTCATTTTCAATATGCATATAAGACCTACTTTTTTTAAAAACAAAACCCATTTTCAAAAAAAAAATTATTTCACAATATGCTGTGTGAGGATTGATTCAATTATTTGGACTTCTGCCTATCTAGATTGAATCTATATTAGTCCAGATAATTGGAGTTTACTGTATTACCAGAATAAAACAGGACTTCCTAACAGAACTACACATAAAAGAAGGCAAACTTTTCAAATTATCTACATTTATAGTATAACTGCATGACATAATTCTCACCTGCTTGTAAATACTATAATCACACAGAAAACATCACATTTATCACACCTTTAAAAAGTTGCAATACAATCAATTTTTCTTTCTCTCAAGTCTGAGGCACAAGATAGTCTCTGGTGTCTTGTAACAGAAGTAATACAAAGTTTTTGAAACTAAATTTCAAGCTACTTGTCAGTAGAAAATGGAATCGAGTTCATGATAAAAATAAGACTTTGATAAAAAATGCATGGAATACTGATGCATACTTAGTGTCAACTAGTTTCTATTCATTTCACTGATCTTCAGCAGCTGGATCAAATTTCTCGTATTGATAACTTGTACAGTTTTGGAAGTTAATGTGCTCCTAAAAGGAAAAAGAAAGAGGGTAAAAAAATATACATTTATAATGACATATAGGTTGTTTGAAAAGTCTTTCCTTCCCAGCTTACAAAATTTATTCATATCTGCTATATATAAGATAGACGTGTGAAACTGGTGCCTTTACAATGTAAAAAAAATCATCCTTATTATTTCAGTGAAATGAATTTATTATTATCTGCTATGAGCGAAATGAGCATGCATTTTTTAAAAATTATTATTACGTATGCCACGTTTACAAATGTGATTTTTTTTCTACATCAAACAGCGCTGCAAAATTCACCATGGAGATCTTGCTTTGCGAATGATTACCTCCATTGGTTTAATATTTTTATGACTCATAATGAACAAATTTTCTGTGTTTATTTACTCTAATGGATTGAGACATTTGGCTGTTAACCTAATTTCCACTGAAGTTATCTCAGAATCTATACATTTTTTAATGTAACTCATCTCTCAAACAAACAATTTTTTTTGCACGATCTTTCTAAAAATGTAACTTTTAAGCAATTTTATTCGAAAAAATAATTTTGAATAAAAATAGCTACCTGACATATGAAAAAAGAAGTGGTTTATTTGTATTTGTTTTCCTTAGTCACACAACTTGCGCTTTTATTATATAGATTATGTACGATAGGATTTAAGAGAATAAAAAAAACTTTTACTAATATCTTTTTAAGTTTTGATTCAATTTTCATAAAATTTGAAATAACTCGACAAAATTCTGCAATTATTATATATATATTAAATTTCAAACCATTTGGTTGGGTAGTTTTTGCGTTGTTATATGCTGACGGATGAACGGACTAGACAACGACTATAAGTGCTAAGTATTTATATAATTACAAATGCACCTAAAAATTAATAACTTTATTTTTATTATTACAAAGACAAAATAGAAATAATTACATGAGTTTTATTGGTCTGAAAAAAGACTAAATATACGCATTTAAAACAACTTAACACTCCCATTAGCAATGCTATGTATATTCAGTTTCAGTATTTATTACTTTCTGGACACATATAATGTAAAGAAAGAATTTTATGCATGATGTATGTATGTATATGAGTGAACACAATAACATTTGAATGAGCTTTCAGTTGGGCGATATGTTATAGTCCCCTGTCGTAAAAACGATATACAATTACGGAAAAATCAGCCAATGAAAATGGCATCTAAACCATTTTGTGACCAGAGAAAATTGATAAGTACTGTTTTGATACGGAAAGTCACCAAGGAAATGTACAATAATTCTTGTATACGTAGATATTCACAAACAGAACCTGATTATGGCAAGAGCACAGTTCTACCCATATTTTGTAATCAAATTTTTCATTTTATTTCTGACAAATTTTCTTTTAAATAAGGCGAAATTTTCCAGACATAAAGACTGGTGGGAGTTTGCCCTGAGGTAATCGGGCCCAGCACACATGCCAAAATTTTTACCAAGCTTAACAATAACTGGTGAAATATTGTCATATTTGGCATAAAAAATAAGCCACCAAAACGATGTCAAATTGGCACTAATTCAAGAATTTGGAAAACTTCCCATATAATAATAGCAGTTAATGCAATAAGCATTCTTTTGTCTACCCACAGATTAGCCCGTAATTGGAGATTGTTCTATAATCAAGTCCACTGCTAATTGCCCATGATTTGGCAAAAAATTTATTAAAATATTACAATTATAACGGTATCTGGGGATCGTGATGAACATAAAAGGAAAAATTAATAAAGGGTGAATCACCAGCGACTAGCACCGGAGTGATTCCGAATACCTAAAGATTTTAGACAAAACATATATTCAACACTTTCCCCAAACACCATTATAGGCATGATCGTAAGTAGTAGCACATAATGCGATGCCATAAAAGTTAAGTTTAAAATTACGTTAAATTCATAAAGTTAATATTTAAGTTATAATATACTTATATAAATTAGGAAATAGAACTTATTGCATTACTTCAAACATAGCTGAAACACATAAATATAAATAATAGAAAAAGACAAACTCACCAAGATGTAGTTTAATAGGTATTTATTAGAAAATCAGTGCACCAATAATTAATAAATAAATCTCTTCAAAATATTAACACTACGATCTTAAATTGCATATGTACAGACATGAGCGTTACTAATAATAATAATGCATTACGGATGAAATGGATTATAAAATCACTAATAATGTAGACTTAAATCCTTGGTATAAATTATTTCAAATATTAATTTTCACTTTTTATCACAATACTATATTACTTTCTCTCTAACTGAGAATCACAGATTTTAGTGAAGATAATAAAATTATATGACAATATTGTTGCTGGCTCAGTCCAGAGGAAACTACTATATTCTAGCCATCGTTGACAGTTCTTTAAGTACGATACTGGAATTCTACAGTTTAAAAATTATTGCTCAGGAAAGGAGAATAAAAGCTTTAGTAAGTGAACCGCGTAGCTAGGCAGATTAGTATCAATGAGGTGGTTATAACTGTAATTACCATCACAGACGAGCACAAATCAAACAGCCAAACACGATGAATTTGAAGAACACTAATCAGTATTGTAGATAGAGCATCTCCTGAAGGAGATCACATTGCTGATTCATCCATAACATCAAGCCACAGGCATATAAAATAAAGATGTTGTCAAGACATTTCTCCGAATCCAGCGTCTCCCATATTCATCACTTTTAAATGTCAGATATCAGGAAGGTATCCTTAGTAATTTGAAATTAATTTTGGCTTATTTATTTATTTACTTTATTAAAAGGGATTATTGGATATTTAAATGTATTGTAGTGCTAATAACTGTCACGTACATATCCATCTTGAATCCTTATTATCGCCTATGAGATGGCAAAAGCCCTCATAACGATATACAGAAAATGACTACATCTCGTCGAATTTTTTGTAGAACTGAATACTCTCTAGACTTTCCCACTCAGGTAAAACTTTCTGGCGGTTACGAAACAACCAATCAAAAAATCCGAACCGTCTGAATGTCAGTGAACAAGCCCCAACAGCTGACACTTCCAACCCTAGCAACAGCATTAAATAGTATTTAGAACATTCGATCACGACCTTGGAGCGCTGTCAAAACGACCTTGTTCAAAATCCGCGGGAAGAAAGGTTCTTGTTTACTTGAAACATCTAAATACCCATCAATGGCGTCTGATCACAAATCTCGACGATCCTCAAAACAGAATAAACGAAAGTAATTAAAAATCTATAATTGCCAAACTAATGGATGAAAACAAATGAAATTTTAGCAATCTAAATAAAATTAAAATTTCTTTCCACCAGATATGTTTTTGAAAGTAAAATATTTAAATTAAGAAATTTTGAAAAATGATTATTGGACTTAGAAATTTTGAAATGAAATATGGAAAAGTTCGTTATTCTGAAAGAATTTGCCTGAATTAAAATAAATGAACTTGAACTTTCTGAAAAGAATAAATTAACAATTAACCAATTTTTTAAGCAATATTATTAAAAGGGAAATACACTATATTTTGGAATAATTTATTTTAGACTGTATATTATTTAAAAGTTAGAAAAAGTAAGTTATAAATATTTTGTTTTTAGATAATTTGAAATGAAGTTTAATTAATATTGCAAAGTGAATAAAATGTAAATTAAATTGAATGAATAAATATCCTAAAACATATGTAATGGAAAGATTCTGAAATTAATTTATGTTCTCACCAAAAGTAAACAATTTAGAAAGAATGTTAGATTTAAAATGCAAAAATGAAATTTAGCTTAATTAATTTAAATGAATTTAATGAATTTAATTAAATTGATGAATAAATTAAGGTTAAATGTAAAAATACTGAATAAATTAAGAGTCAAATTTTTAAATCATAACATTTTACCTCCAGAAAATGGAAAAAAAAAAAGAGTAAAAAAAAATTTTTTGCCAAAGGGTTGAAAATTTTTTAAAAAAATTTTGAATAAGACACACTGAACCGAACCAGAGCAAAATGAAATAATAACATTACAAAACAATCACCTGAAAACACTAAAGTATGACATTTACCTTCTGAAAAATATAAGTAATATACAAACTTTCTAGAAAATATCTATTGCACATTTAAAAATTCATCTAACTTTTGCAGAATATACAAACAAATAATAAAATTATACCGTTTACAAAATACAACATATTATATAGGTATATGGATCTGAGAAGAATAATATATCTATAGCAGTTAAGGAAGACTGAAAAGTTACATGTAAGTATATGTATGTATGAAAAATTACAGATGTTATCACAATTGAAGGTATGAGAATCAAACAGTTGTGAGTAATAAATATTGTGAATCATCATTGTTCAATGATTTTTAAATAAACTATAAAATTTCTTAAATGAATAAATAAACATTTTAGAGCTCCCAAATTTTGCACACACTCCAAATCACCAAAGATACTGTTCGGCCAATCAACAATATCCCTAATAACCCAAAATCCTACGCAAAATATATCAGTAAAGTTATGTAAAAAGGAATTTTATTAAAGAAAATCAGTTGTAGAAATGCAGATCTATAAAATTTAAAAAAAATAGGTAAAAATTGATTTATATAAAAGTAAAGATGATTTGCTGAGGATAATAAAAGCCGAAAAACATTGAGACTACCATATCTTAATGGTTCATACACTTCGCCTATTGCTCGTGTGGTAAAGGAACTTACCGATTCTCAGCATAGTATTTACCAACAATGGCGGAAAACAAGTCATGATTAAATTTGTATCTCTTGGATACATTAGCCATCCACTATTTATTAAAGTGTGCACACTGTAAAAGGAAGAAACTGTTTGTTATACCCAAAATTAGAGTAGCCTGCGCACAGCTATTGGTCTCCAAATCTAGCTAAACTCACAAGAATCTTTAAAAAAAATACAATTCGCCTCAATTTGATAGATACTGTCGGATCATAATATTACTATGTATAACAGCCTGAGGGAAAGGAAAAAATTTTGAAAGATCATGACATTTTATATTATTTTTCATTTATCAACCATTATTTTTGATATATTTCTTTATACATCAATTTTGATTGATTTTTCATTTATTTTTATTTACAATTTATCCTTCATCACATTTCTCCAGTCTCAAAAAAAATCTTCTCATCATATTAATTTTCCTTTAGGAATTATGAGCTGTACTCATTTCTATATACATAATGATGAATTTTATTTACAAGTAAATTTAAACATTATTCCCCAGCGAAATCAAAATCTCTATGACACCTAAAAAAAATAATATATATTGTACAAATAGAGGATTTTAAAGTATGAAAAGATAAAGTTGAACTATAGCAAATGAATTTTGAAGAAAAAAAAAAAATCAAAATTTTCACTGAAGTTCTGTACCATCATCCGAAAACAAGTAGGTCCAATGAGGCGCATTCTCATGTTGTGCGGATCCTATGTTATCCGGAACAAATTATTGTTTCAATTTTACCAGACAGCACAAAACAAAAGCAAAAGTAGGAAATTAAATTTAATCTATATGATCGACAGAAACGCTTCAGGATTTCTCGCCACCTGAGATTTCAAACTAATGACAACTCTCAAGGGTTAACACAATTAGATTTTCACAATATAAATATTGACTTGTGCCTTTATAGTGGCAATAGATGCAAGAGCACTTTCCTAGTAATTTAAAACTATATATATCTTAAATATATGAAAAATAATAGGGAGGAATAATTTTAAATTGCTATAGTTAAAAAAATCAATTCTAAGGAATAATGGTGTCATGAGGTAATTTTACAAATTTGTTTAATAATTAAATTAGTAATTTTATATCCAAAATGTTACAAAAAATATATCAGAATTTCCAAGATCAATAATGTTCACTCTAAATCATAAGGATTTACCGTGAAGGATTTGTCAGAGGGGAAGAATCTAGGATCCTCCTTATAAATTCCCATGCTAGGCTGAGTTTCCCTTCTGTGTGTATTCTCCTACTACAACTCTTTGTAAACAAGTAAAATTCAGAAAAACCTCTATACTCCATGTTTCAAATTAAATATAAATAGTATTTTATTTTAAATATTTTTTAAAGAAAATCTTTTATTTCACAATATCACTTTTATGATTCAAAGAAGTATTTAGAGTTTAATAAATAATATTTATGAATTTTAAAGTCAAAGTAAAATTAAAACCACTTTTCGCTTCTGCAAACATAAATTATTTTAAGCCATTCATTCTCCTAGATTTAATAATTAATTTTAAATAATATGACTTAAGTATTTGTCAGAAGATTCTACCTAACCTGATTTTCACTGAAATAGAAATTTATATATTTAACTTTATTATATTATTATTGAGATTATTGAAAATAAAAAAAATTCAGTTAAAATAATTGACAGAAAAAAATTTATTAGACTTTATATAGTTTTTGTTTAAAATTCCTGTAGCAGAATATCTATTAAAGAATATAATCATATCAATCTTTTAATGGAGAGTCAACAAATTAAAAATTTTAAATATTGCTTAAAATTATTGTAAATGAGTTGAGTCACATATGAAATAAATAAAATTAATTTCAAATTTTAAACCAGATATTCTTAATAATCTATAAAAAGTTTATGTACACATTGAAAATAAAATTGCACAAGTTTATATTCCACACAATACAATTACTTCCAACATTCTAGATGCTATATCAAAAATTTTCTTAAAATTTAAAACTTTATATGAATAAAATAAATTTCATCAGTTTGATTTCTTTTAAATCAATTATAAAATGTTTAATAATTTATAATATTTATTATTTTAATATAAATAATTTAATATTGCCAGTATTAGAAATTACCAAATACATTAAAAAAAATGCATACCATATTATTTACCTGCAAACACATTAAAAATAGCAATAATCAGAGCCAATTTATTATTACCAACATTGCCATCTACATCTTTTATATTATAAATTTAATTTGAAAATAATACTTTTTAAATTATTGTTAATATTTTTTATCACCATATCTACTCTTAAAGAAAAATTAAGTTGAAATTACCGTTTTCAATTACGTTACTGAATAAATTTATTAAGTTTTAACTTATTTCAAAAGTAATAGTATTTTTATCTAAATTTAATCTTATCTGCAATTAATCAATTAATTTATTTTGAATATCTGTTATCATAGACAAAAATATTTTAACAACGGCAACTACTGCTCAGCCAAGCTTTAAAGACTGGTCACGTGAGTAACGGGTCCAAATATGACCAGTCTATTCTTCGTAATAGGGATCGAGGTAATGAAAGGGAGTCACCCCTAGTTTTGCTTTCGTGGGGGGATGAGTTGATTCCCGATCGTTTCATGTTTACTTGTTCCAAGATTATAAAGGGATTTTTGTTCTTATGTAATAAAGCACATAAAAATTGTAGTTTTCTCTTCGATGAAGGGGATATCTTCAATCTAAAGAAACATGTTATGATAATTTAGATTATTTAATTATCGGATATAAACATGTTAAGTAAATATATACTATTTTTTACTGTATTTTTACACATGTCATTGCAATTTATTGTTTTCTTAAATAAATAACGATTTTAAATATCGGTTCCTTACAGTTATAGGGTACACTTATTTAATTGTAGGAGAAGTGTGGTTTTAAAATGTTCTTTTATTAGTATGGTTATTAATACATATTTTTTTTAATTTTACCGCAAGAATTCCATTTTTTTTTCTTGATTGCTCGTGTTCATTTTCCTATATGAAACCATTTAATAATATGGCGAAAATGTATAACAAAATACTCAATTAATAAGAAAAGAAAATAGTTCAAAGTGTACAGAGTCATACTAAAGGATGAAAAATATTTTTTACACTCAAATATTTAAAAAAAAATGTGCTCGAATTCAAATTAAGTTTTCTGATACCTTTACTAAATCTTTTTAATTGATAAATGCGCGAAAGTTTCAGACGTTCTTATTCAGATATCAGGAAATTGAACAGCGTTTTTCGTTTTATTATAAAAGTAACTAATCTTACTGAAAATGTCGTTGAAGGTCGCACTTTGAACCTATTTTTCGGATAAGTTCACGAGAAAATTGTAATTGTAACTCACAATGTACCGATTTTATAGGAAAATTAAAGACGCTGTACGATTTTTAAGTATTTGAATGTTAATTCTTGAAAATTTTCAGGCAAATAGGAATAAAATTGAAATTACTGTCAAAATGAAATGAAAGAACTTAACAAATATATGCTAAAGCTGGTAAAATTAAAATTATTTTAAAGTGAAGGTCTCAGAAAAAAATAAAGCAATAAAAATGCTTGTATTTCATAATATCATCACGGACCTTCTCTAAAAAAAAAAAAAAAAAAAAAAAAAAAAAAAAAAAAAATGTGCAAGGGGGGGGGGGGGGTTACTCATTCACTTTCGGTGTCATCATCAGAATCATCCGGAAAAAAATCATCGTCGTCATCATCGTCGAACGAAATAATTAATGGCTCACACATTTCTTCTATCATGCCGTCTTTCTTCCAATACTCATTTTCCAGGTGTTCTATGTCCGTGCAGTAGTTTTTCCATTTCTCAGCATTAACATTTTCTAGTGCAAGTTTGGTCAATTTAAAAAGTTGATCCATATTTAAATCCGCCGTTATATTTCTTTTTTCGAATGAATTCCTTCATATCCGCCCATACATACTCTATTGCATTTATGTCGCAATGGTATGGAGGCAATCTTAACGCATAATGCCCATGTTCGGCTAACATGGTGTGGAATTTGTAGATTTTAGTAGAGGGCGAATTCGTCTTAACAAGGTCCATCAATTCAACTTTTCGCATGTTTGAAGAATATGGCACTTTGTTCAGTGCCAACCAATCCATAATTTCCCTTTTGTTTATTGAAGAATTCGGAGGCTTATTCAATTGAATAGAGTGATATGGCGCATTGTCTATCACAACAACAGAATTTTTCGGTAAGTTTGGAATGAATTTTTCATTTGCCCATTTTTCAAAAATTTGTTACGAATTACATCCAAGTTAAAATTGTCCAAGTTGACATTCTCTATGGTTGTTTTCACCTTTTTCTTTTTAGGAGAAGCGAAATTATTTGCATTGTTATTAGCTTCTTTCCGAATTCTTCTTATAGCGCTATCCGAAACACCGGCAATTGCACTAGCTCTTTTTGTTGCATGTGCTAATAGAATAGTTAGACAGCCTATATCTGCTTCATTATCACAATATTTTACAACATTGTTTAACATATTTTTCACTGCACTGTGAAAATGTTTGCCTTGAGAGCTTTTAGATTCTTTTAAATCCATTTTATAGAAGTAGAAACAAATACAAAATAAATAGCAGACAGAATAAGGAGAGAGAGAAAAAACGCTAATAGTACAAGAACAGCCAGTGAAGAAATGACAAGCGGTCAGGCAAGATAAGGGAAACTTGAATTTTGTCTCCTCCTAATATAATGCTTCCCTCCCTTCGGACGGGTCTATTTTTTTGGCACCATGCCAAGGTCCGTCTTTCTAGAGTGGTTCCACAGTACTAGACAAATTCAAATAATGTTACTGTTTACTCTTAATAAAATAAAATAAGTTTCAGAAATGGCACAATAATAATCATTAAAGTTTGATAAGTAAAACACAATAAAAATGAGAATCACATATTATTGCATGAAAAAAAAATAAACACCAAGTCACTGACTGGTTCACGGCGCCAATAAATATAACGGTATCTGGGGATCGTGATGAACATAAAAGGAAAAATTAATAAAGGGTGAATCACCAGCGACTAGCACCGGAGTGATTCCGAATACCTAAAGATTTTAGACAAAACATATATTCAACACTTTCCCCAAACACCATTATAGGCATGATCGTAAGTAGTAGCACATAATGCGATGCCATAAAAGTTAAGTTTAAAATTACGTTAAATTCATAAAGTTAATATTTAAGTTATAATATACTTATATAAATTAGGAAATAGAACTTATTGCATTACTTCAAACATAGCTGAAACACATAAATATAAATAATAGAAAAAGACAAACTCACCAAGATGTAGTTTAATAGGTATTTATTAGAAAATCAGTGCACCAATAATTAATAAATAAATCTCTTCAAAATATTAACACTACGATCTTAAATTGCATATGTACAGACATGAGCGTTACTAATAATAATAATGCATTACGGATGAAATGGATTATAAAATCACTAATAATGTAGACTTAAATCCTTGGTATAAATTATTTCAAATATTAATTTTCACTTTTTATCACAATACTATATTACTTTCTCTCTAACTGAGAATCACAGATTTTAGTGAAGATAATAAAATTATATGACAATATTGTTGCTGGCTCAGTCCAGAGGAAACTACTATATTCTAGCCATCGTTGACAGTTCTTTAAGTACGATACTGGAATTCTACAGTTTAAAAATTATTGCTCAGGAAAGGAGAATAAAAGCTTTAGTAAGTGAACCGCGTAGCTAGGCAGATTAGTATCAATGAGGTGGTTATAACTGTAATTACCATCACAGACGAGCACAAATCAAACAGCCAAACACGATGAATTTGAAGAACACTAATCAGTATTGTAGATAGAGCATCTCCTGAAGGAGATCACATTGCTGATTCATCCATAACATCAAGCCACAGGCATATAAAATAAAGATGTTGTCAAGACATTTCTCCGAATCCAGCGTCTCCCATATTCATCACTTTTAAATGTCAGATATCAGGAAGGTATCCTTAGTAATTTGAAATTAATTTTGGCTTATTTATTTATTTACTTTATTAAAAGGGATTATTGGATATTTAAATGTATTGTAGTGCTAATAACTGTCACGTACATATCCATCTTGAATCCTTATTATCGCCTATGAGATGGCAAAAGCCCTCATAACGATATACAGAAAATGACTACATCTCGTCGAATTTTTTGTAGAACTGAATACTCTCTAGACTTTCCCACTCAGGTAAAACTTTCTGGCGGTTACGAAACAACCAATCAAAAAATCCGAACCGTCTGAATGTCAGTGAACAAGCCCCAACAGCTGACACTTCCAACCCTAGCAACAGCATTAAATAGTATTTAGAACATTCGATCACGACCTTGGAGCGCTGTCAAAACGACCTTGTTCAAAATCCGCGGGAAGAAAGGTTCTTGTTTACTTGAAACATCTAAATACCCATCAATGGCGTCTGATCACAAATCTCGACGATCCTCAAAACAGAATAAACGAAAGTAATTAAAAATCTATAATTGCCAAACTAATGGATGAAAACAAATGAAATTTTAGCAATCTAAATAAAATTAAAATTTCTTTCCACCAGATATGTTTTTGAAAGTAAAATATTTAAATTAAGAAATTTTGAAAAATGATTATTGGACTTAGAAATTTTGAAATGAAATATGGAAAAGTTCGTTATTCTGAAAGAATTTGCCTGAATTAAAATAAATGAACTTGAACTTTCTGAAAAGAATAAATTAACAATTAACCAATTTTTTAAGCAATATTATTAAAAGGGAAATACACTATATTTTGGAATAATTTATTTTAGACTGTATATTATTTAAAAGTTAGAAAAAGTAAGTTATAAATATTTTGTTTTTAGATAATTTGAAATGAAGTTTAATTAATATTGCAAAGTGAATAAAATGTAAATTAAATTGAATGAATAAATATCCTAAAACATATGTAATGGAAAGATTCTGAAATTAATTTATGTTCTCACCAAAAGTAAACAATTTAGAAAGAATGTTAGATTTAAAATGCAAAAATGAAATTTAGCTTAATTAATTTAAATGAATTTAATGAATTTAATTAAATTGATGAATAAATTAAGGTTAAATGTAAAAATACTGAATAAATTAAGAGTCAAATTTTTAAATCATAACAACAATCATTGTTCTCATACATTTAAACTAATTATTGCCATAATTATTGATGTTTGATGCCAACTTTGAATGTGGATTTGATTACAGAAGATTAACTCTATAATAAATTGCACATGTTGTATTACATATTTTTTCGATTAATTTTGGATTGCCTGTTGTGTGAATGCAAAACATTCTATAAAATGTTTAGAAGGTAAAGTAGAGTCACTCCAGATTTTATTTTTTTTTAAATAATAGTAATTGCTTGAACTTCACTTTTGTAAGCATGGGAAAATTTTTATTTAACTTCCTTCGAAGATGAATCTCAGATAGTTGAGAAAGATGAGGTACTTATTTATTTTCCCATCAGGGTTTGTAAATATGATATTTTGATATATAACTGATATTTTGATATATATTCAACATTTTTTTATATATATCTGGTATTTTATTGACATAATCATTTCAATAATCATTAATCTTCTAAGTGTTGACAGGTTCAATAACATAATAGGAATTATTAATTTTTATCTCTCATAAATAATCTTTATTGTTCCCATTACAACATCACAATTTACTCCAGCATATTATATATCCCCCCCCCCCCCCCAAAAAAAAAAAAACAAGAAAAAAAAAACTTCTTCAGACTTAGTTTTCCCTATCATTTGTCATTTCTCTCTCGTCAAGCTGTAAGCATCACAAGTTTTGTCTTTTGATGTCCCTGAGGATGGCTATAAACTTTAGCTGAAACTCTTGGAAGAATATGACTTGTAACTAAGTTTCAATATTTCCACCTTATACTTCTTTTAGCAAAGTACAATTATGTACTGTTTATATCTTTAATTTGTGTATATCCCATATTTTCCAAATGGTTAACACATTGCTAATTATAAATATTTCCAGACTTAATATAAATTAGAACTAATGCACTTAATATGAAAATTAAATAAAACAATATTCTAAATGTCTTTTTTCTTTCTTTCTTTCTTTCTTTTTCTTTTTTTTTTTTTTTTTTTTTTTAACTTACGACAAAATTGAAGATCAACTACAGTGGAACTTCCCTTTAACGAAGTCCCTATTTAACGAAGTTTTCTACTTAACGAAATTTTCTGCACAACTTTGACTTTGAACACCATTAGCATGTAAATTAATTTCCATATTACGAAAAATATATTCTATATAGCGAAGTGTATTCCATTTTTGTATGTGTACAGAATCCAAACTAAGAGGTTGCTGTTGCGATGGATATGCGAATTTATTTCAGTGGATTGTATGAAAATGAACACATTTAAAGAATTTCCATTCTGCTTGGTGTTACATAAAACAATTTTTTTTCAGACTAAGAAAAACACTTGTTATCATTACTCTCCCACACCGAGACTCCAGCACTGACAGTTGGGGGAAGTCAAAACCTCCTTTTTGTATTCAATGATATAGAAGATGCAGTGACGCAATGGCGTCAGATACATTGAAGCAAAAAATATCAATTAGAGTACGACAGTTACCATTCTGACTTTCCATTGCTGATAGACAACTGCTTTGTACATCCACAAGACTGTACTTAAAAATTCAAATCAAAGAACATCAAAGTTATTTTTGTTCCTACCAATACAACTTCTAAACTTCAGCCATTAGTCTAAGGAATAATAAAAAATCGTTAAGTACATTATCGAAAAAGACAATGTAGTGAAAATATTAGTTTGAGAACCTGTGTATCAGAGCTGATGAAAGCTTGAGCCAAAGCTTGGGAATGTGACGGTATTTCAACGACCGTACACAACTGTTTTGTAAAAGACTGCTACATCATTGAAACTGAATCAAATGCTTCTGAATCCAATACCTGTTTGTCATATCTGAAGGAAAATTTCATGATTTTAAGTTGATTTCTATTTAACCAATTTTCTTCATAACGAAGTTTTTAAATGTAACGATGAGACTTCGTTAAATGGAAGTTTCACTGTAATTGGAAACAGAAATAATTTGTTTTTTATGCTGATTGAAAAACAAAATATAGGATTCAATATCATGTATCATAAAAATTTTATGTTTTATACAACAAAATTTTAAATACAAAATATATGTTTTTTTATTGAAACCTTTGAACATAAATGTAAGTTTGTCAGTTTTTTCATTCCCTAACCTTTTGTGCAGTTTAAGCTGAACTACACCAAAACCAGAAAAGATCTTTTCTAATGGAGCAGTAAACAGCTGATTATCTAAATTAGACATTTTATCTTTCAATGGCTGTTCTGAGTTAATATTGCCCCACAAAATTATTGGTTCTAGATTTAAAAAATCAGCTTCAAATATAAAACTTGGAAAATATTTTTTTTTTCCCTCTTTTTAGCTAAAAAGAGTCCCTTCCCAGGGAAAAAAGTTCTTTATCTACAGAACGGCATGGTTAATAAAAGCTGAAAAGTTGGTTTATACTTGTTTCAACTGAAAATATCATGCACAATGATATTTTGAAAATAATTATCAAACTATTGAAAATATCAAACATCATATTTTAGAAATACAGTGCAACCTTGATTATCCGAGCTAATTGGGACCGCTAGTACCTCGGATATCGGAAATCTCGGTTAAGAGAAATTGTGCATAAAAACTCACCATGCTCGCAAATTTAAAATCTCTTAGAATAAAAAACAATAATGTTTTTAAATGATAAAAATAATAATTGTCCGATAACACATTGCACCTGGTGTTCAATAGGGCCACAGGGTTACTGGAAACAAAGCAAGGTTCGCTGTTGACTTCTCAGGGTGCAATGTTTCTTGGAAATTGAGTTCTTTTGGAGTAGAAGAGCTTGTAGCATGGACAGTGAACAAACACGTGTGGTATTTTCAAGGCTCATTTACAAAAAAAAAAAAAAAAAAAAAAAAAAAAAAAAAAGAAAAGAAAAGAAAAAAAAAAAAAAATCAGACTTTGTTATCGGCTCGGTTAACAGAAACCTCGATTAATCGAAGCTCGGTTAATCGAGGTTCTACTGTATACAGCGAGTCTGAGAAAGGTCTTTATCATTCTAAACATTAATAACAAAAATACTAACAGGTGAAATGAAACGCAGTTTGCTGTAAAAGAATGAAGAAATCCTTCCAAAAAATGTAGCTGTACGTGAGGCTGTATATTTGCGGTTAACAGTGAGGATTGCTAATTGCATCCTTTCCTTTAAAACGGATATATCAGAAACAGGTTTCGAGGTGTTTGATAAATTCTATCTTTAATATAACCCTATAAAAAGAAATCCAGTGGAGTTATGTTGAGCATTTGTGGAGGGCAAGGTATGGGTCTTCCACGACCAATCCATTGTTCAGGAAACACACTATGAATTGATACCAGAAAAAACTCTTAGATGTCTTTATTCTTTTGCAGAAAACTGCATTCCTTTCACCTATTAGTATTTTTGTTATTAATGTTTATAATGATAAAGACCTTTCTTAGATGTATATTCGCGATGTATATTGGATATACATCACATCACCTACATGGTTGTTTCCCATCGACCATCAGATTGGCTAAGTTCTGAAAGCCCAAAATCAGGAGATTTTATTTCAGAAATCAGGAAAATTGTTTTTTTTTTAGAACATATTAATTTTTTAATGCGAACATGTTCAATACAGGTTAAATTTGCGTCAACAATAAGGATATTTTTAACCATATGTTATGTGACCTTAATAATAGGGTTTTATTCTGCTTTTGTAGTCTTAATTTCATAGTCATTGCAATGATCCTCCCACTAGATACTTGTTAAGGTGGTTCTTAAATTCCCTGCTCAGCAACGTGAAATTTTCAGACACATTTTTAAACGTAAAGGTCTGACTATTGAAGTGATTCGGAATTAAATGGTGTTTTCCATTTTTTTGATAAATAAATTACTTATTGAGTTATAAGCAATTGTTGTCATGTGACGACAGGTTTTCTCCTTTCCCAGACTGTCATAGCCAGAAATTTGATTCAAAATGCCATGACAGTATTTTTTGAAAGATCTTCTACCTTTACCAAAATATAGAAAACACCATTTGATTAGATAATTTCTAAATAAAAACACCTGCCAATTTCACAAATTTAAAAAAAAAAAAAAAAAAGGTTTTAGAAATGTGTGTGTCAGAAAGTAGCTCCTTTAGATTTAAGAACAATCTTCAATAATAACATTAATAAATAAAATGCCATTCCACATTGAATTTTAGGCCCTATACATGAATAGAATTCACTTCACCTTACATAAAATTTAAAGAAATAAATAAAACAATGAAAACAGCGATTTGTAATATTCATTTTAAATTTTTACAGGATGCCCTATACAAAACTATCCTATTTCAAAATGTTATTACATGAAATGTAATAATGCACATAAGCATTACAGATTTATCTGTTAATTAAACAAATAAATAAACAATAATATTTTAAATATATATATATACAAGTTAAATAAAATATTCCTGTAATTACTACAATAAAAATACAATAATAGTTACAAAAAGTTTTTCCTATGAAAAAGATTTTTTTCATAATTTTTTTAACCTCCAACAAAATAAAGACTTTAGATTGGAAAAAAATACATCAACTCCTGGCGAGACAAAGTAGAGAAAAATTTAGCATTAATAATAAATAAGTAAGAACAACTTTGGACAACAAAGTTAAATACAAATAACAACAACATACATTTTAAAATACATTATTCATGAACATATAGTCTCATATATTTGAATGTAATGTTTTTTTTTTTTTTTTTTTTTTTTTTTTTAAGTTGCTATTGTTTTTTTATTAAACCACAGACTTAGAAATTGGTGGAAAAAAGAAAGCACTTACTTTTGCATTCAGAAACATGCTCTGAAGTATTGTAGCTAATTCCATAAACTTAGGCCTTTCATCAGCATCTAACTCCCAACAATGAAGCATAGCCTGATATCTATAAAGGCATTTTGTTTATTACAATTTAATATTTAAAATTTAATTACATAACTAAAGATTTACTAAAGAACATTTTATAAAATGATTCAGTAACAAGTTCAATGCTTAGTTTGTTTACATTTGATGTTTCTTACAAGCTATGAATAGGGAAAAAAAATTGATAAACAAATTAAAATTTATAGAATATGTATATTATGAATATAAAATATAGCTGAAATTCTTGAAGCAAGGTAAAATATTTAAAAAAGGTGATTAACAAACACCATGTTTATTATTACAGTATGAAACTGTTTATCTGGAAACCAGTTGACCAGAAAACCAGTCATCCAGAATGGTTCCAAGAAAGGTTTTTCTTTTATTTTAACTCTTGATTCCAGACATTATAAAATTGTGATGAACTAATTTCAGTTTTATTATTCAAATTGATTTATTTCAGAATCTTTTCGTAAAATAGTACCATACAGTGCATTGCTTGAAACATTACAACATGCCTGGTATAACTTGATGCCAACATCTAAAAGATAAAATGGTGGCCTATTTAGTTAGATAATGAACATTTTGATTTTTGTGTGGAGGGGAATTTTTGTTTACAAAGTATTACTATAAATTGCCTTCTTTCAAACTCTCTTTATCTTTTATATTGTTTGGATCTGATACTTAATCTGAGTAATCCAAAAATTGATTTGAAATCAGAAACAATGCCACAGCCACATGTATTCTACAAATATGATCAAATGGATATAATTTTAATGCCCAACCATTTATCCAGAATACATCTGATCCCAAACATTCTGGATAAACGGTTCTATATAGTATTTTAAAATAAAGTACAGAATTCTTTCATCGCTAAATATTTTTTTTCAAGATTTTTTTTTTTTTTTTTTTTTAACGTGTATGTGTGATTTCTATATCAAAAGAAAGGTTCAAAGAAAGTTTTTTTTCTTCTTATTTTAACTCTTGATTCCAAGCATTATAAAATTGTGATGATTCAGAATTATTATTTATATATCATTATTTTTATTATGTAACTATCTCAACATTCAGTAGCAATCTTCTTTAAATAACTAATAATAAAACATTCATTAGATGAAGATGGAAAAGGGAGGGCATTTTTAAAAATAGTTAACATATTAATTCATCACAATAAAAGCTAAAATAAAATTCTGTTTTGCTTTTACATCTATAACCAATATAAGACACACTTAGATAACAGAAAATTACAGGACAGCTGCATAATAAGGGTTAAAATAACAGAACATAGAAACATTAAATAATAGTTGCCAAATTATGTTTAAGTAGGGCAACTTTTATGTAGAACTATACAGAGAAAAGCAAAATTTATCGATGAATACATTCAATTAAATAAATGAAATCTGCATGTTTGCCACTAATTCTATATAATTAAAAGCCACAAACAAGCTTTTGTTAATACTTACAGATCATCAAAGACACCTTTAGGTTGAGGAAGTCGCATGCCCTGCATGACTCTGGGAAGAACATCTCTGGTATATAATCCATTATATGGTGAGCCACCTAAACAAGATAATTAAAAAAAAAAAAAAAATATATATATATATATATATATATATATATATTATAATTATATATATATTTCCAATTGTTGTCTGGTAATAATTCAGTGTACCTGGATGATTCTACTGCTCTTAGCATTATGCCAGTAGAATTATGAAACACTGAATTATTATTTAAAACACATGTGGGTGCATCCAGGCTGATGAGTACATGTGCATGTGTTTTTTCATATCCAATTCATATTTAATTCTCATGTGATCCAATTTTCCATTGTATATGGTTCATATTTAATTTATTAATCCATTTGTATTTACTTAATTGCAACTCCAATTTATAATTTTTTTTTTCCCTTTCTCTCTATTTCTTTTTTCTTTTTTCAATATTCTTTAGGTATGAGTAAAATTTGGCCAATTACCATTGAAGCACAAGCTATGGTAATATTATGTTTGCATATGTTAATTATTAGCTATGTGGTATTCTGTATACACAATATCATTAATTATCTCTTTGGAGATTTAAGTAGAATGATAATAGAACTTGATATGTTTTTTGAAATTCATAGATATTATAATTATATATATATATATATATATATATATATATATATATATACATACATGTAATTTTATAAATATATCATGTCAAACGTAAAACAAATTTATACAATTTAAAGTTACAAGATAGGCTAAATAAATCATATATCAGATAAAATTGATAACAAAATTCTATCTTCAGATACATAAATCACATTAAGTTAAATAAAAGTCCATTAAAAGATTTTCGACAGGTGACATATTGTACATTTATTCGTAAAATGGCACACAAAAAAAAATGCGATTTTGGGATAAAGTGGTCTCTTATATTACCATACCGCATTATATACATTGTCTCTCATTATACTCATTATTACATTTAGATACATCATTCTTTTCCCGGGAAAAAAAAAAAGAAAAAGAAAGGAGTAATAAAAGGGTCATAACTTTTCTGCTATTTTAAAAATAACTATTATGTAGATACAGTGGACTCCCAAATTAACGATTAACTGAATTAAGATTATGATGCATAACTGATATGGTCAGATAAATAGCAGAATATATAAACATTGTAAAAGTAATGCTTTTATAAAAGGTCATTCATACTTTATGGAAATGATGTTCTCAGTTAATTTCAGCACATAAATGCCATATTCTTTGTGACAATTTTATTACACTGGATAGCCCTGGCTCTTCGCTATAGCTCTAGTTAAAAATTTCCATCAATCAAGACAATTTTCTTTCACATCTTTTGGAAATCTTTCCAATGTCTCCTCAATGTTTTGCTTTAATAAATACGTAGCTGGTGATAAATAAAAATTTGTAGTAACACTGGATGAAACATAGCTTTATTTAAATGATTGTAACTTTTTTTTTTTTTTTTGCTACAATCAATTTATAAATTTTTATCAATTAATGGAAGAAAAATATACCAATGAAATGGGTTTGAAAATGTAAAGAAAAATTCGCAAAAGGATTCATGATTGCTGCTGAATTTTGTTATGAAGTTAAATTAAAGAAGAAAAGAAAGTAAATAAAGCTAAAGCAAATTCACTTTATTATCAGCAAAATATTTTAGAACTCATTTTCTGAGAAGGAATTCCAGCTTTATATGGAAAAGACATCAATAATATTCCTGCTATAAAGTTGCTAAATACATTACAATTACAGCAAACTTTTTTTTTATTGCCAAATAATGAATAATTTAATCTGTTTTCAAAGGATAAACTTTTAGAGAAATCAATAAAAATGTACTTACCTATTGTCAAGATTTCCCATAAGAGAACACCAAAAGACCAACTACAAAGTAAAATATTCAATCAATTAATATGCAAGACATACAAATATATGCAATAGTCATTTATTCTAATGAGAACTTCTACTCTTTTTAACACTTTCTAACCTAGTTGAAAAGTGTTTATGACTTCGGTTTGTCTGGCCGTATGGCCGTCTGTCCGTGCTCTAACACCCGTAAATAGGCTCGGATTGCTCTGCAATTTTTATATGTTATTGTCGTTATCTATAGCATGTTCCTTATTTTAACGGAAGTGTGTAGCACTTATAGTTTTTTTACAGGGACAGTCAAAAGAATTCCGTTACATTACGTCTATGGAGAAAAATCGTCTGCAGTTTATTTAAATAATGTCTCACTATTTTAAACGCATTGAAATTCATATATATCACCAGGGATCTGTTTAGGGAAAATTTGGGTCCGTTAACGGACCCTTCACAATTTTTATTACGTTAAAAACGGACCCTTCACAATTGTTTTTACTTTAAAAACGGACCCTTCACAATTTTTATTACATTAAAAACGGACCTTTCACAATTTTTATTATGTTAAAAACGGATCTTTCACAAAATTCTTTACTTTAAAAACAGATTCTTCACAAAATATTTTATCTTAAAAATGGATCCTGTATAAAATTACTCCCTTAAAAATTAAACCTTTCACAAATCGCAGGCTAAACCGAAACCTCTTTCACAAAACAGCCAACTCGCAGCTGCGTTGAAAAGACGGTGACGTGTTGAGCAGGCGCCAATCGCAACCAATGAAAGATAGCTGTGTCGAAAAGACGGTGAAGTATTGAGCGAGCGTCAGTCGCAGCCAATGAGAGATACAATCTGAAATTAAGCAATACGGTGCGTAGACAAAGAATGATTCAGCATTTCTCCGGAGTAAAAATTCTTCTTCTTGTTTGGCAACACATCTTGTTATTTATTTTGTAAAGCCTCGTGTGCTCGTGGTGACTGAGATTGAAACTGATCGTGTTTGTTACATTTGTGTTGATATTGAATCATGAAACGCTCTTGTCTGAATTCGGGTGGTACGAGAAATGCACTTTATTATGTAAAAAAAGTTAAGACGTCTGATGCTAGAGGATGCCCCAAAATTAATTCATTCTTCAAAAAAAAAAAATGATTCAAATGAAGCGAAAAAAATGTTGATAATGCGTCACGTGCAGAGGAAAATTCTGAAGACACAAGTATCGATGCTGGCTCTATTCAGGAGGTTCCAAAAAATTGTTCCAGTAAGGATTCTGAAGCGAGCCATCTTGTCAACGAAGGCGCACATTGCTCTCAACACTCAAATCCACAGATTATTCCAGTTGAAGAGTCACGTGGGAATCAAAGTACAAGTTGTGCTAGATCAATTGAAGATGATTCTGAATCTTCCTCCAATGAAATTCATACTACGGAAAAAATACCCCTTAATATAGATCAATATGAAAAACTCTATAATTGGATTTATTATAGTATTTCAGCCAAGGGATTCTTATGCAAAACATGTTCAATTTTTTATCAAAGTGGACCTTGGGTTAACCAAGCAGCCAAACTTGGTGACCATCCCACAAGGTCTATTAGTAAACACCAAAACAGCACCAGGCACAATCAAGCTGTTGCATCTAATAAGAACACATCAAAAAAGTCTCTGCAAGAGAATTTTGCTGAAGGATCGGAAACTATTTCCGAAAAACATAAAGAAGCTAACAGAAAACTTCTAACCAAGTATATAAGGATAATATACTTTATGATAAAAAATCAATATGCTGTGTCTGAAAAGTTTTCTTCATTAGTGAAGTTTATTGGGGTAGATTTAGGTGATGTGGACATTCAAGCATACCTAAGCACTTGTGGTAAGAATGCTACCTACCTATCTAATGTTTCCGTAGATAACATTATGGGTGCTATTTCCTTGTATCTTGAGGAAAAAACTGTAACAGCTATAAATTTAGTTGATTCCTTCGCTTTATTAGCCGATGAATCTACTGATGAAGCCCAGCGAGAACAGCTAGGATTGATAGCTCGATACAAAATAAAAGGAGTTCCCGGATACAAGGAAGAGTACCTAGGTTTAATAAATCTTGCATGTACTAATGCTGAATCCATCACAAATGCTATTGAGAAATTCATGATGGTGAAAGGCATTGATATAACACATTGTCTTTTTCTGGCTTTAGATGGAGCAAATGTTATGAGTGGAGACATATCAGGTGTTCAACAGAGAATCAGACACCTTTCGCCACATTCAATCTATGTAAATTGCAGAAATCATAGGTTAGCCCTAATTTTTGTACATTTGCTTAAAAAGTATGACCTTTTGCAAGATGTTGATTCTCTGCTTGTCAGCTTATGGAAACTTTTTCATTATAGTCCCACAAAACAGCAAGTTTTCAAAGACATACAAGCTAATGTTTATTGTGTGAATATTTTGAAAACTCTAAAAGTTTCTGTAACGAGATGGCTCTCTCATGGGCTTGCATGTGAGAGAGTTGTTAGTCGTTTTCAATAACTTGTTGAGACTTTAGATGCTCTCTTTCTTAGTAGAAAAGAACCAGAGTTAAAAGGGATCAGAGAACAACTGTTAAGTGCAGATGTACTATTGTGCTTATTATTTTTATCAGATTTTCTAAAGATCATACATAAATTAAGCCTTTGGCTACAAAATTCCTCAATTTTGTTTAACTCGGTTAAAGAAAAGGTTTCAAATACATGTAAGGAAGTCGATGATCTCTCAGAAAATTTGTTAGAAAATGGTGAGAATTTTAGAAAAGCAGAAGAACTTTTGACATTTGCTGAACAGTGTACCGAATCCAGTATGAAAAGGAGGTCAAAGAAAAACTTAAGTTCTTTTGATGCAATCGAAGATTTTACTAAAAACTTTGTAAAAAATTTTATATCTGATTTTAAGAAAGAAATTTTACTTGCATTTGTTATTAAGAATGAAACTTTGAATGCATTTGATATGTTTACCACATTAGATATAGGTCTTAAGATGCCTAGCAATACAGACCAATCTTGTTTTTCTGTGTTCTGTTCCTTTTATGGGCAGGAACAGATTAACGAATTTCAAGGAGCTATCAAAGTGTCTCCTTCTATTATTGATGCTGCAGCAGCTGAAAGTGAAAGAACCAGTTTTGAAAAAGAGATATCGGTTGCAAAAGTGACGCATGACCTAGATAATGGTTCAAAAGCGAGATCTCTTTTAATAAAAGATAAAAAAGAAGATGCAAAGAAGTGTCTCGAAAAAAAAGCTTCTCCCCTTGATATTTGTGATTTAATTGAAAGAGATTCACACAACTGTGATCTTTTTCCGAATATTTTGAAACTCTTAAGACTGTCTGTTATAATCCCATCATCCACAGCTCCTGTAGAGAGACTGTTTTCCAGAATGAATCTGATTTGTACTGAATTTAGAACAAGAATGAAACAGGAGACATTGGATAGACATTTGCGAATTGTGTTAAATGGACCAGACAAATTGACTGATGCAGAATGTGAAAAAATAATTGAAAATTTCAAATCTACTGGCAATAGACGCATATTGTTATAAATATTCCTTTTCCTTACAATATTTTAAACTTTTATTTTATCTGCTTAACATTTTGCTGTTTTAGGTAAGTGATTATTCTGTACTTTATGTATTTTTGCTACCCTTAAATGTATGCCTGGAGACAGTCTTTTTTTTTTTTTTTTAACAATGTTTGTAGTACTGATTTCTGTTAAAATTTCTTCACAGTGATTTTATTTATTTTTTAATCCTCTAATCCATTTATACTGACTTATATCTAAAAAAATTTTATTGATTTTATTTTCAATGCTAGAAATATTTAATATAGTCTTCTTAATGTAATAATGCAAATTAAATTTTAAATATTAATGTATGCTGGAATTTCCTTCTGTTTGCTCTGTGAAAGCCTTATGTCACTCAGTTTTGAAAATGATCCATATAAATTTTTTTCATTCTGCGATTTTCTATTTTCACTTTTGCTGATTTTAAGTATCGCATATATTCAATTTCAAAGCTACATTTTTATAAAATGTAAACTTGATTTTTTTAATTGAACAATGCATAATTGTGAATTTTATTTTGATATAATATTTTCAAATCTGCCGTATATTTCAATATAATTATAGATGAAGTATGGTGTGCATAATTCTTATTCCATGCTTTTTTATTTCAATTTTACTGTGTTAAGCATCATATGTATATTTACAAATTAAAAACTATAATTCCTTAAAATGCAAACTAAATATTTCCAATTTAATAGTGCACAATTTTATTATGATATATTTTTTAAATTGGAGTAGATGTAAGTGTTATTAAAGAAATGGAATGGTGCATATACTATTTTTTTCATTCTGTGATTTTCTATTTTCACTTTTGCTACATTAAGTATCAGTTCATTTTCAGTTTGAAACTTAATTTTTATAAAATGTAAACTGGAATTTTCTAATTAAACAATGCATAATTTTCAATTTTATTTTTATATAATATTTTTAATATCCAGTAGGTACAAATTTTATTACAGATATGGAATGATGCAGAGTTTCCCCCAGACAACTTCAGGAGGGTGCTGCACCCTGCCAGCCCTTATGTATTACAAAATAGAACTCTTCTTGCCCCCACATGGGGGCGAAAAATGCATGGCAAAAATTGACTTATTGCTGTCTTTAAATGAGTTTCCTGATTATTAAATATTAAAAGTAGTTTTGAAAATCAAAAGAATGTTTTTATTTTATATATATAAGGATTCTTACGGATTAAAAAAAAAATACTCTTTTCTTACAAGCAGCACCCTGTCCCTTTTTTAAAACCTGGGGAAAATTCTGAATGATACTTGTATTTTTCATTGTGTGTTTTTCTAAAATCTATTTAACTGTTTTAAGTCTCATATGTATGTATTCATTTACATATTGAAAGTTACAACTTCTTAAAATGTAAATGTAAATTTTCTATTTGAACAATGGGTAATTCTCCAGAATTTTATTGTAATATATTGTTGAATCTGGAGCCCCATACCAAAAACTGTGCAGCATGGCAGCAATGCTGTGGATTATTTTAGACTTTGCAAATTAATCTACCAGCTTAAAAATAAATACTGGGCTTAAAAAATTCATTAAAAATTTATTTTCTTTTAACAGTTATTGTGTTTCTTATTAATTTTTCTTTGTAAAATGTAATTTTCACTTTTTTATGGGTTACTTTAAGTACTTATAATTGTAGTTTAGTTCAGTTTTGTTGGGTTGCAGATTAATTTTTGTTTTCTGGAGAAGGACAATAAAAATTCTACTTTTGGGATCTGAGCTAGATGTAAATAGCTCTCATAGATATGAAATGTTGTGAATATTGCTATAACTATTGAATGGTACATTAATTTTCAATCTGAGCTCTGCTATTTCAATTTTACTGCTTTAAGTATAGTTTTTACATAATTTAGAAAGTAAAATTCCTTAAAATACAAATAGAAAATTTATTTTCACAGTTTTAAAATCTGCTGGCAGTAAGTGTAAATTTTACTGTATATATACTTTTTACTTTGCATTCTCATTCAATTTTACTTATGATAAAAATGTTTCATTTTATTTTCATTTTAATTGCTGCATTTTCTTCAAAAGCAAACACTAATTTTCTTATTAACTGGTGCAAAATATGCAGCATCATAGCTATTGTATTGATAATTATAAATTTACCTGACTTAAAAGCACCTTTTATTGATTTTTCAATTTTCTGTTTAAAAATGAATTGTCATGGTATATGTGTATGTATACATAAATTTATGTACTTGAATAAATTGAATGAATTATTTCATAAATCTCTCTCTATATATGTATTAGTCATCATTTTTTATTTTCTTTCTGGGTGTAATGTAAATCTCTCCCAGATTTCTTTATTTCAGCATCTGCTGTATAGCAGCTAATACTGATTTTTTTTCCCTCCATACTTTGTAAATCAATTTAATAGCTTTAACAAAATTCTGGGCTAACAAAAAAAAGAAAAAAAAATGCTAAAATTTAACTTTTGTATCTAGATTCATTATATTTTCTTTGTAAATGCAAATTTTGCTTATTATATGACTTGCTGTAATTTCTTATGATAGTACAACTTCTTCCAGCCTTTTTGTGTTGCAGATTATTACAAAAAATTCTGCTTGTTTCTTGTTATCTAATTAAAAATTGCAAAAACCCGAAATTAGTCTTAAAGTAAGAATCTTTATGTATATTTTAAAGAACTTAAAGGAATTAAATGTTGAAATCAACTATATGTTATATATATAATATGTGTGGTTCATCCAAACAAGATCTTTATAAATTTTTTATTAAAAGAACATTAATACTAGTTTTTCACAATTTTACAAAGATAGGACCCTGTCTCTGAAGTCCGAAGGTACCTGATTTTAGTGCTAGTTTTAATTCACAAAATAATTAATACATTTTTCACAATTTCACAAAAACAGGACCCTGTCTCCTAAGTCCGAAGGTACCTGATTTTAGTGCTAGTTTTAAATTCCCAAAATAATTAATACATTTTTCACAATTTCACAAAAACAGGACCCTGTCTGAAAAGTCTGGACAGACCCTAAGGTGCATTACAAGAGGCTTACTATAGAATATTGTGTGTATAGCAATCATCGTTCATTTACAGGGACACACAAAATAATTCTCTACTGTCTGTTAACAATAATTCCTGGAAGTGCGTTTTAAGTTGCTGAACGCGATTTTAATTTTAACTCGCTTTTTTCTATTACGTGGTGTGTATAGATTCTGTAGATCCTATACAGGGAAGCACAAAAGTTCACGAACACATTTCCGTTTATTGACAGAAACTCCAAACGGAGAATTTTAAACTGTGCTACGCGTTTCCTAACTGAACTAAAATTTAGCATCCTATGTAGTATATATACAAATCTATAGATCCTATATAGGGCTGAATAAAAGTACTCGGATATTTTTCCGAATATTGTATATGTTGGAAATTCCTGAAATTATGTTTTTAAATATGTTATGAATTTTCCAAATTGTTTAGTTAGATGTTATATTTTAGTTTATTAAACGGTAATGATTTATAAAATTATTTTGGAAGCGTTGGAAAGTGTTACATAATCTATGCTTGACACATGATTTTTCGTTCTTGTTTTGTTTTTTGCTTCAAGTGTGTATATTGTTGCCCTAAAGTGATTTCATGATACACCAATTCTTTACAATCCCTTTTACTCATTGAACATAATGCCGCAGCACCCGAAAAACAGCTTTCTGTGTGCAGCTTTATGCTCGAATTTAATTGAATCTCAAAATCATGTCGAAACTGCATCAAAAACATTTTTCTTGAAACCATGTTTCTTAAAACTGGGCAACCATCTTTTTTTTTTTTTTTTTTTTTTTTTTTTTTAAAAAAAAGAAAGAAAGGAAGGGAATAATTTTTACTGTAACTTATACCACTGATTTCATTGATTATTTTTTCAAGCTCCCAAAATGTTAAAAAAGGCAAAAAAAAAAAAATTTTTTTTTTGTTCAAAATTTTCTTTTTTTGATATTTTGACAAAAATTAACTTTTAAACTAAATGTTGATATGATTTTTTTTTTCCACACAAAAATTTATATACGTGAAATGTCAATAAATAAAATGCAAAGAATCCAAAACTGATATCACTTTTCTTTGTAAGCAAAATATAAATTATAAATATCACGTGAATTTTATGTCAAAGAAGCAGAACCTTCCCTTAAACTGGATGGAAAATCGGAAAAAAAAACAATACATCTTTAAAATATGTTAAAACAAAAATTAGCAAACTAACATTTCTTTTACAGTAAAATAATAAAAATCAGGCAATAATAAACATTTTAAATGGTAAACCTTGTTGATAATATCAAAATTAATATAAAGTTGATATTATCAACTACATTTTGGGCGTCTTCATATTATCCACATGCCATTGGTGAACATTGGAGGTTTTTATTATGGGGGAAAAAAAAAAAACATTTTGTTTTAGACAGAAAATGTTTAGCAATTGTCCTTAGGATACATGAATGAATATATAGGCTAAAGTTCCATAATCAGGTTTACAGCCACGGTTTGGGTCAAACACAAGCAATGGTGGCAACAATGTGACATATGAAAGGGAACTATTTATATTGAAATGTAAATTATATAAACATGGTTCATATAAATAATACAAAGAGTAGTTATATAAACATAGAGTCAAGTGTTTAAATTTAAATGTAAATCTTTGACACACATGCACGCTGTTATGATACATTCCATTTCTACTTTTAAATTCAATAGTTTTCATTAATTATTTTATTTAAGTTAAATATTTAAGCGTAATTAATCATTATTTATAAGTTTTCATAATATTAATTAACCTTTTAATTAATTATTTAACCGTTATTATTTAAACAATCTATATTTTCGATCTTTTTAAAATTAATCTTTTAACTTTTCTCCTAAGATATTTTATTATTAATTAAAATCAATAATCACTTTTAAATTAAATTATAATCATGCATTTAAATCTCTGGATAAAGGTATAAAAGATTTCCGTTTGTTCACATCAATTCCGGTAAAGTACCGCGATTTTTCTTCTAAGTTAAAATATATAATTTCTACTTTTTAAATATTGATTATTTTTGTTTTAGACTTTATTTAAAAGATTAAACAAATTTATTTATGTAGTCTGCCAAAATTCTAGCAAGATTCAACTTAAATCTTGGCAGATATGATTTTTTAAATATTTTTCTAATCTCAATGTTTACATTGAGAGTTTTCAAAAAGATGTTTGGCCATTTTGAATTGCATCTTTGTGCGTTCAAGAAACAACAGCTTAGCGTAAAATCTTCTCCATTTTTGTTTAGGGGTCATTCATGTGGACATCCAAGGTTAGGGGGTGCATTTTTCAGTGGGGAAAAAGGGGATGTGAAGTTCTTTCGAGAACATTCGATAACGAACGATCTTGATGTCCGCTGCTTGTTGCTAGGGAGTAAGTGTTTTTCATTTCGCCAGTATCGTTCGCGTGTAGAGTTGAGTTGTCGCACTAATGCTTTTTAGCAGTTACAGTTGAGAGTTAAGCGGTAGGAAAAGTGATAGAGAAAATTTCGAGTTTTCTGATTGGATGGTTTTGACGAAGGCGTTAGTGAGATCTGTTGGAGTTTGAATTAAAATATCTTCAGTCGGTTACGTTGCTTTACTAGAGAGAGGATGTAGTCAACAAGTATAAAAACGTTGTTTGGCCGGAAGGCCAGACACAATGTAAAATATTTTTAGTAGAGTACAGATGTGCTGCTGGTATCTTCTACGCCGTTAATGTACTGCTAAGATTTCAAAGTTTTTTCTATATTTTTAATCCAGAATGTAACGATATCTCTCTAATTAAAAGAGACTATCTTCACCAGCGTCAATTCTTCATAATTCAGTGTCAATTCTTCCACGTCAATTCTTCATAGCCTAAATGCGATATTCTTATAGATTTCTACAAAATCCGTGCAGATTCCTCTTCATTTACATATCCAGAGTATCACGACTTGAATGGGTATTCTGTCAGCGATATAAGATGTATCCGCTTAACATATTAGAATCATCAGACTGGTGTGATTAAAGATTCTGCAATAATGCCACCAAGTACCGCGAGTGTTCCTACTCATGCTAATTTCTCCAGCATTAATTCTCCAGCTAGATATGAATAAAGAATATCACCATTTATAGTTAGTGCATCTTTTCATCGTTCCGTCGCTCCATCCCAGATAACACAGAAAATATGGATTTTCTCAAGATCGGTTAAAGATCAATTCTAAATATAACTTTAAAAAAGAACAATTTCTAATTTAACTTAATTTTTAGCATAGCCTATTAATTTTAACGAGGAACCTAGTAATCTCTTTTCTCTAGAGCGTTTATTTAAGTTACTAATATGGAATTGAACTGAAAAAATTATGATGAAGATAGTTTATTTACTTAAATAATTTGTGTGTATATTAATGAAGTGGCCACAGTTAAACAAGATAAAATGTGTTGTGTGAATAAAATCTATTATTTACTTATATTCCTGTCATCATCTTTATTTGGGTGAGTCATATTTTTCTTATTTTTATTTCAGGTGGATAGATAAATAACTAACTTAATGTTAATTTTAAATTATAATACAACTTAATAACTTGCAGTAAAAATAACTTCATAATTATTTTCAACTATTAATATCTTTTCAGTACTAGATTCAACTTCGCATTTTTGGTGCTTCCACTATACGCGCGACCTGTATTGAGGAGTTGGAGTAGGATTTAGGGCAAGCATTTATTCTATTTTTCTGTCTTAATTTAGGCATTTTAAGAATCTCTGTTTGCTATATCTCCTGCGCCGACTTTTCGTTACACACGCAAAAAAAAAAAAAAGCAATGTTGTAATAATAAAATTAAATTTGTGCCAAGCCACGCTTGCTAAAGTATGCCAAATGACTGTGAACCTGATTATGAATATTTTCCTTCATACATACATATACAAATACATACTTACATGGACCCATACATATATTGAATCTATGCATGATATGAAATCTTAAGAATTACTTTAATGATTATCTGCTGGTATGTGGCCAATACAAAATTATCACATTTTGTTGATTTATTTTTTTTTTAATATTAAATTTTTACACAAAAAGCTGAACCTAATGGCTTCAAACATATAAAAAAATAAACTTGTGATTTAATTTTAAGGGAAATTTTAACTGGAAAAAGGTTTATTTCTGTTTTTAGTGCCAGAAAACTCTGAAATTTCATGAAGTTAAAAGTATTATAATTTAGTAAGTTTGTGTAGTACAAAAATAAAAATATTATTTTTTTTTTTACTTGTTAGAGAAAGCTTTTCTAGACATAACTTATAGGACCCAGGAATTGTACAAAAATTAAATTTCATAACTTTTACAAATTTAACCATTTTAACATAAATGGCTTTTATTACAATATAGAGCATTAGTTAGAAATTTTTTGCAGTTGAAATTGCACCTCTAAAGCTAACAGTTTAGTTATTAGCTAAGATGAACTGAAGAAAAAAAATTATTATTATTCAACTTACACATCACTTTTGCTTGTGTATGTATTTAAGTTAAAAACTTCAGGAGCCATCCACCTTGTGTATGATAATTTCTAAAATAATAATAATATTATTAATAATATAGAAATAAAACATTTAAGTTTAAAATATGATGTAAATACAAATTATTGACTGTACTAGAAATACTTTAAAAAACAAAAAAATAAATAAAAAATATTTTATTTCAATTTCTATAAATTTAAAAAATTTAAATGTCTGCATTCTTAGTTTTAAAATACCTAATCAGGAAATTAATATTTTTAACTTCTTTCTGCTGTGTTCTTAAAGAATCTTTCTCTCGCTCTCTTTTCTTTTCTTTTCTTTTCTTCTTTTTTTTTAATTGTCAAAATATTTTTTAAAAGATTTAATTAATTTCATTTGAAGTGTTGATATCTTACTCCCAGCTTAACAGGTAAATTAAAATAATAATAATAATAATAATAAAATAAAATAAACACATAAAATATTATATATATATATATATATATATTTAAAAAACATTTTGACATATACTCATATATTTAAAAAATATTTTGTCAACTAAAAAAAAAAATAATAAAAAGAAGAAAAAAAAGAGAGAACGCAGAAAAAAAAAAGTTGAAAATATTAATTTCCTGATGAGGTATTTTAAAAATAAAAATGCATTCCATGCCGATAGGTTTAACATTAGCAGGGGGAATCTGATATCTCACTGACCAACAGCATTAATTGAAATACTCATTGCAATTAAAAAAATTATTTATTTTCTTTAAACAGAATGCTTGTTAACATTAATAAACTTTCAGACTCACTACTTTGGCAAAACATAAATGAAAACATAATAAAAGATGGGGGAAAAAAATTACTTTTCCTAAGGGATTGTAATATCCAAGACCAAAATGGGCAACTTTTGGAGTAGATCCTTCAGCTATGAGCACATTTCTGGAAGACAAATGTCGATGTAGAATCTAGGGAAAATATACATTTAATAATTTAATAAAAATGTAAAATAAACCAATCCTACATTTAATATGAGCAGAAATATCATAGCAGACTAGAAAGCTATTTTATCGTTTTCCAAACAAGATTTTGTGAAAGAAATTAGATACCTGTTTTTGACAATATGTGTATTAATGGCTAGCACATTATGTAAACTTTATTAAATAAATTTATTTTTACAATCTCTAAAAAATTTGTTCATTATCTAAAATTATAAAACTTTCAAACATCAATACTATATATAAATAGTTATGTATTGATTACATTATATACATCTGTCATATCATAATTATACAGTGATCTCTCACGTATATAACTCCTACGGTAATTATTTTTTAATACCACTATTTCTAAATAGTAATCTTCAGCTTATTTAATTGTAGAATTTCTGTGGCAAAAATTACATTTAAGAAATAATGGTATTAAAACAAAACATAATTACTGCATGAGTCATATAAATGAAAATTCTCTACTGGAACTAAACATTTCACAGTTTAATAAATAATCAAAATAATAATAGAGACAGGTAATAAGGAGAGACACCAGTTTAAAACTTCTTTAATATATATATATATTTTGATAGTTTATAGTGTAGAAAAGAGCAATGCTAATCCAAACTTTAAATACAGTTTTCTAAAAAGGAAATTTTTTTATCTGGCCGCTTGGATTGCTTGAAACTGCTCGGACCGATCATTCAGAATTCAATTCTTTATAAGACTACATAGGGTTTTTTTTTTTTTTTTTTTTTTTTTTTTCATTTTCTAATTTTTTTTACAAGTATTTAACATTTTTTTTTTTCTTCTTCAATTAATTTTTTTTTTTTTAATGCTGCCATTTTCACAAATATTTAAATTTTGGAACAAATCCTACACTATGGCATAACCAATATCCTAAATATTAATTGCATTAAGTTTATTATTATTATTATTTTAATGTTTCAGGCATGCTCAATGCATGCAGCCACCTGTCAGTGCATTTTTAAGACACTCATGTTTACATGGATGAAGTATGAATATTTTTATAATGAAAAAATTATGAAACACTCTCCAAACATAACATAATACATTCCAAAACACACCAATAGTTTACACTATTATTGAAACCTACACAAATTCCTAAAATATATTTTTTTTCAGCATTCAAACTGACTCCCAGCCTTGAGAGACCCCAGTTTACTCAAATAAAAAATAAAAATAAAAAACATAGATAATTTAAAATTAGTGAATAGGAAAGGAAATTTAGGTATAAGATAAAGACTAGACTGACCAATGATTTCTTAAATTTGCAAAAGACCACTTAATTGTTAAGCACATTTTAAGATACAGATTAGGAACTTGCATTAGGTTGGATTGGGACTAATAATTTTTTGTTTGAGTTGGGTTGACTCTTGACTATAAATGTTTTGAATTGAGTTTAACTATTGTGGGTCAGGTTTAGGCAGACACCCTTGATTTCTCTGAAATTTCATAAATATATTAAGTTGATTCAAATGTTGCGACCATTCCTTTTTTTATTTGAGACTAGATTTTTGCCTGTGACACTGTTTAATGTGAAATTCAAAGAAGAGTCAATGCCATGAATTAAACAAGAATATCCCCTTCCCTTTCTTTCCCCGTTATTACTTACCCATCATGCGTAGTATAGGGTAAGTCTTGTAATCGTTTTGAAAATCGAAAAAAAAATTTTGACGGATTTGCACATTTCAGACACTGGAGATTCTGAAAAACATATTTTTAGAAAAATTTTTTTGCCATCTGTCTGCGTGTGTGTGTGTGTGTCTGTAAACGCTCTATCTCCCGAACAAATTGAGATAGAGACTTGAAATTTGGTATGTACTTAGTATGTAATAATGGGAAGACACTAATTGAATTTCAGTCACCTCGATTAACAGGAACTACTTTTTTCAGACTCTCAAAACATTTGTTCTAAAAAAAGGTACATAAAAATTTTCGATTTTTCTTTTTTTAAAAAAAAAGTAGTGATTATAAAAGACAATAACAAAACGTAAATTTTGCATAGAGAATGAAGTCAATCGGATAATTAGTTGTCGAGATATATGTAATCATATTTTTCACACTCTTCGATTTCTCATGACCCTGTATTTCATTCCAATTTCAATTCAAAGGTATATTTTAATTGGAAATGAGACGCTTAATCCGATGCAGTAAACCGTTAGTTAATATGATTATCAATTTTGGAGTTATAAGGATGTTTCTTTTACGCAATTCAGTAATAGAGCATTTAAAGTTTATGACGTCATGAAGCCAGGATTTTATTCAAATTGCAATGCATTTTATGAATAGTTTACACATGTTTTATTTTCATATTTTATATTATGCATATCTATGATGGGTAAGTATTACGGTGGCCCCCAACGACTAGTTTTATAATTGCACATTGATTGTGGTAAAGCTCAAGAAAAAGCCAGCAAAAAATCCCAGTATTAATCGGCTATCACCTGTCCTGACACTTATTCTAGGTAAATGATAATTCCTTTAAATTTTAAAATATCTAAATTTATAATTGAAAAAATCTGTGCAGAGTATTCTTTGTCCTCCATTAGAGTATATTCCTGCCGAATTTTGAATCTTCCCTAATTCTAAATTACAACAAAACAACTGATATAACAATATTTTTCCTTAATCAGGGTGCTCTATTCACAATATTTTTTTTTTTTTTTTTTTTTTTGACAAAAGCAACAATATTAAGCAATTTTTTGCTTAAGGTGATTCTTCAGTAACCTGCTCAACAACACAAAACTTTCTGCTTTCTGACATATTTTTCAACAAATTTCAAACTTAAATTTCCTTAACCGTTTCATTTTAAACTTTAATAAAAATATTAATTCCACAAGTTTTCACTTAGAAAATTAAATAAATAAATTCCCTCTAATATTTAATTAATTAATTTATTTATTAGCTGAGCTTTCTGAAGTTTTTAGTCTCTGCACGAAAGTCCTTGGTAATCAAGAATTTGATTTGAAATTAAAGAAAGTTCAGGACAAAATTTACAAATTATCAAATTATTGTCAAATTTACAAGTTATTATAATTTACAAGTTATTATTTTCAAATATATCCAAACTGATTGTTTCTGAAGAATTTTTGCATGCAATCTTCAATAAATTGTAAAACTGTAGAGGTCACATAATGTTACACTAAAATACAAAATAAGAAAAAATGTATTTTGAAAACAACATTTTTAAACATAACATTTATTAAAATAATATCAAAATAAACAAGAACAAAAAATCATGCATCACACATAGATTATGAAACATTTTCTAACACTAACAGAATAATATTAGGAAAATTCATTTTTTCATAAAATGAAATCTATCATAGTCAGTCCATCCTGTAGCTGAATATTTTTGTGTGTCTTTATAAATGAAGATAAATGCTAAACACTACTTAATCTATACAAAACAAGTTGTAGTGCACCTCGGTTATCCTTTTTAATTTCATTATGTTTGAAGTATCATAACATCATTAAAATGCATTGCAAACAATTTTTCCCCATATAATGTAATAGAATTCTTTTGTGCATCCCTGTAAATGAACTATAAATGGTACTTATTCTATACTCTTGAGAAAGCATATTTCAGCCCACCTCAGTGATGCATATCAATTTCATTATGTTTCAAGTATTGTAACATCAATAAAATATATGGAATTTTTTTTTTCTCCCATAGACTATAATGCATCAGAATTCTTTTTTGTGTCCTGTAAATGAAGTGTATCGAACATTCTATAGTTAATATCAATAACCAGGGTTGCAAAAAAGCTGGCTAAAATTAATAAAAGCCAGGCCAGCGGCTTTTATTGGTTTTAACCGGCTTTTTTTGGCCGAAATTGGCCTTTTTTGGTCAAAATTGGGTTTTATACGTTGAAGCAATTTATTTATAAACTGTAGATTTTTAAGTATTTTTTAACTAATTTAAAAGACATTTTATTGAGTTAGAATTTAATAAATAACTTAATTTCTCAATAATGAAGACATTAATATTGAAATAACACATAACAGACTGGTGATGAGAGTCAGAATTGTAAATATGTTACCTAAATTTTAACAAGGCATACTCAGTGCATAACTATTGCTATATTTTTTTAAATAAAAGCTATTTTTTATTATTATTAATTTAATTTACACTTTTTTTTCAGTTTTACTACTTTAAATAATTAAATAGGACAACAGTTGTTTAATTACATATTTTGTTAATCAACTAATTTTAAAGGCTATTAACCCACTAGTAGAAATATGCAACATGACAGTGGGCACTGCAGATTTTTGAAGAAAAAAGATACTTGTTGGCGCCACTCTTGGCTTCTAATATCGCTTGGCGATAAATGTAACCCAGAAGCCGTTTTGTTCTTGTTTCGTTCGGTTGTTCCATGGGGAGCCCCGAAGTAAATAAAAAAAATGGTTCGTTACTCGTTAGTAAACAGAGTTGAAACTTTTATCGATAGTTGTATAATTTACAGTCCAATTGAATATTGTAGTCGATAACATGGTACCGCTCGCGGAGAATAATCAGCCATTATAGGATTATATTGCGTTTTGTTTAAAAAAAAAAAATCGGAACAATAACAATGGATGTAAAGGTGTTGAATCGAAGAAGGGGCAACATAAAGGCCCAATTGACAAAATTGTCAAACTTTATAGCCGATGAGGCACAAGAAATAGACTCAGTGGATATCTAGAATAAAATAGAAAATTTGAACAAATTAGAAGATAAATTAGATGACTTGAAAATGGAGTTCTATAAAATTTTGAAAGATGAAGAAATCAATAAGTGTGATGCTGAATTTGTAAAATTGAACAAGATCTCCAAAATCTCTCAAGGTAAGATTTAAAAGGCTTATTGAGAATTCTAAAAGTAAAAATGTTGATCTAATAAATGAAAATAATGGTATTAATAATTCAAAAAATTTAAATGTGAAATTACCTGAAATTCCATTGCCGAAATTCGATGGTTCGTATGAAAATAGGAATAACTTTAAGACTCAATTTAATAGTATAATTGATTCGAACGAATTGTTAACTAATGATCACAAACTTTTTTATTTGCAATCCTCTCTTGTGGGGACAGCAAAACAAATCCAAAGTACTGATGACACATATGAGTCATTATTTGAAGCACTTAAAAAAAGATTTGACAATAAAAGATTAATAGTTAACAGTCATATTAAATCATATAAATCATATTAAATCATAAAACAAATAATGTTAGATAATATTTGTACTGATTCAGCTGAAAAATTAAGAATGCTGCTTGATTGTATTTTAAAGCATATAAGAGCTTTAAAGGTGTTAAATGTCGAAATGAACAATTTTAGTGAAAATTGATTAATATTATTGATTAATATTATTTTGACAAAATTGGATAGAACAACATGTAAGGAATTCGAAATGACATTAACAACGACAGATTTACCCAGATGGGATAACTTTATCCAAAAATTTAAAACCCAGAACAAACAAAACACTTTTATTCTGAAATCTAATTCATGCCTTGTTTGTAAAAAATTACATGCAATTCACCAGTGCCCTGTTTTTCTAAAAATGACTCCAATTCAAAGATTTGATGAAGTAAAAAAGAATAAACTTTGTATAAATTGTTTAAATGATTCGCATATGCTTTCGAAATGCGGTTCAAAATATAACTGTCACCTGTGATCTCTCAGACATAACGTGTTACTTCATCGAAATAAAAATAAATCATTTAAAAATAAAACGTCATTAAAAAGCCCCGATTCTGAACTTGAAATATCATTGGTGCCAGACGGACGTTCTGGTAAAGAAAATGATGAAACAAATAAACAAAATTTATCGGAAATATCTCAGAGTTTTTCATCACATAATAATGAAAGTAAAAAAGCAGTTCTTTTGTCTACGGCACATATTTATATTTATAGTCCATTACTTAAATGCTTCGTTCAGGCAAGGGCAATCCTCGATAGTGCGAGCCAAGCTAACGATATTACGAAAGAAATGGCCTCCTATTTGGGCTTGAAAAAAGAAAGAATAAATGTTTCCATTAGTGGATTAGGTGGAAATGCCTTTAATGTTAAAGGGAAGGTTAATACGATAATTCGTATTAAAAATGCTTCATTCTCTTCACCTAGCGAATTTTTTGTTGTTTCGAAAATTACTGATTGTGTACCTTCTTCAAATATTAAAATTGATAAAGCATTGTTACCAAATAGGGTTTTGCTAGCTGATCCTACTTTTGACATACCGGGAAAAATTCATTTAATAATTGGGGCAGAACTCTTTTATGAGATAATAAAAGAAGGAAAAAATCGCATTTCACCAAATTTAATGTTTCAAAATTCGGTGTTTGGCCTTACTGCTACTGGAACTGTTAAAATCAAGAGTTCTAATTCATATTGTGGATTGACATTTAATTATGAAATCGAGAACATTGAATCTAATCTTAAAAAATTTTGGGAAATAGAAAATATTTCACGTGACCGTTTTCTAAGTAAAGAAGAATTTTGTGAATCTCATTTTCAAAAAACGCACAAACAGACATGTGATTGCTAAAATTTGAAATTAGCTGAAAATTGTTTTTCCTTTTATAGTTGGTTGGTTGGTTGGTCATCCGATTTCTGTAGAACAAGCATAGTTCATAAAAGCACAGCACGTGCAATCAAATCTTAATACATTTACTTTCGAATTAAATCAAAAATAAAATATCTAAAATTATCTGCCACCAGCTAAATGCTGTTAAAAAAATATATACAAAAACGACTTAAAACAATGCACACATATATTTTTCGGCAAGAAAGAACGATCAATTTCGATTATTCTCGTGCACGCTGTTGTTTCATTTACAGATAAACATAACATGAGTAGCGTTTTGTTGCCATTCCAAGATAACAACATAACTCAAAACCCTTATTCACTTATGGAATTGCGATTGTGAGCGAGCGATCGTTTGTTTCAACCGATCGCTCTCGCTCGCAATCGCAAATACTGAAACTAGCGAATGACAAAACGTGTCGCCTTTCCCTTCGTTTCTTATCCCGTGGCGTGAAGCATATTCCCGAAGTTAAAAGATGTGGTGGCTTGTGATTGGCTGGCTCAAAATACTGGCTACAGATTACCGGTTATTTATGATTGTTTGGATCAAAATTGAGGGGCAAAGATGCCCGCCCATCACGTCTGGTGATCACGTGTTTGTAACTGATTTTATACATTTTCGCGGACTTCAGATATAATGTAAATACCAGATTAATAGAATTACAATTTGCGGAATTCCGCGAATTAGGAAAAAAGAAAATTCGCTGAATTCAGCGAATTAGGAAAAAAAAATTCGCTGAATTCAGCTAATTCGCTGAAAAATCACATGCCTGACAAAAGAGATGATACCAGAAGGTTTATTGTCGAAATGCCGATTCAAACTGATCAATTAAATTCATTGGGAAATTCGAGAAAATTAGCAGAAAGGCGTTTACAACAAACAGTAAAGAGATTGGAAAATAATAGTACTATGAAAAAACTTTATTGCGAATTTTTAAATGAATATGAAGCATTGGAGCATATGGAGCGAATTTCAGTCGAAGACTCTCGCTCAGTAGTTTATTACATGCCTCATCATGGCATTTTTAAACCAGATAAATCCTCTACAAAATTAAGGGTTGTCTTTAATGCCTCTGCACCTACCACAACCGGAAAAAGCTTGAATGATATTTTGCTTTCCGGTGAAGTTAAGGAAGATCTTTTTGATATTTTGTTAAGATTTCAAAAATATAAGATTGCTTTAACTGCGGACATTAAAAAAATGTTTCAGCAGATTTTGATAGATCCTTTGCAAAGGGACCTTCTACGCATTCTTTGGAAGGATTACGAAAATAATTCCACAATTGCCTTTAAATTGAACACGGTCACTTATGGATCTAAATGTGCCCCTTTTTTGGCCATAAGGTGCATCAAACAATTGGCCTTAGATGAGAAGGACAGATTTCCTCTTGCAGCAAAAGCTATTCTGTCTGATAGCTATATGGACGACATCGTGACTGGATCCCCTGATTCAGAGTCGGCAATTGCCCTGAAAAATCAATTAATTGACATATTTTGTTCTTGTGGAATGGCTTTGCACAAATGGAATTCAAATTTGAATGAGCTTTTAAATCATGACGAAATCGAAGATGTCTCCTTTTGCACTAAGTCTGACACTTCAGCTAAGACTCTAGGTATGGTTTGGCAATCCAACAAAGACCAATTTGTGTTTAGAGTTTCGGTGAAAGAGCAAGAATCATACACCAAAAGACAGGTTCTTTCTGTCATAGCAAAATTGTATGATCCGCTTGGGCTCATTGGCCCAATGATTTCCAAGGCCAAGTGTTATCTTCAAAAATTGTGGTTGTGTAAACTAGGATGGGACATGGGACGAAAACATTCCGGAACCTCTTGCTAGTGATTGGTGTAACTTCGTAAGTCAACTAAAAACTATAGAAAATATAACAATTAGTCGATACATTTTAACTCCTTCCACAGAAGCAATATTTGTTCTTGGTTTCGCTGACGCTTCCATAACAGCTTATGGTGCTGCTGTTTATGTCTATTGTTTAAATTCATCCAACTCGACCACATCAAACCTCATTGCAAGCAAATCAAGAGTGTCACCTCTAAAGACCATTTCTGTGCCAAGACTGGAACTATGTTCCTGTTTGCTTCTTTCTCAACTTGTGGCCAAAATTCTCCCTTCCTTACAACTAGACATTCAAGGAGTAATTTTATTCTCAGACTCAACTATAGCATTGGCATGGATAAAAACCTCTGTTCATCTATTAAAAACTTTCATAGCAAATAGAGTCTCAAAGATTCAGTCTCTCACTGAACAATTTTTATGGAAACACATTCCTTCTAGTGATAATCCAGCTGATATAATATCTCGTGGAACATTTCCTCAGGAACTCTCAGATATGGAACTGTGGTGGAAAGGTCCATTATTGACTAATAATATCTTGGACGTGACAGAAAAAGAGAAAAAAAACTGACTTTCCAAATAATGATGCTTATTTAAACGAACTTAAAAACTGTAATATTAATTTGCATCTAATTAATCCGGACTTTAATAACTTTCTGAACAATTTTTTTGCCTTAAGTAACAGTTATTTTAAGTTAATTTGTATTTTAGTTTATATTTATAGATTTATTTATAATTGCAAGCACAAAGAAAGGATTGTAGGGCCTATAACAAAAAAGGAATTTTACCATGCAAAGATTAAATTAGTCAAATTGGTTCAGGTAATGTATTTCACCAGGGAAATGAAGGCACTCAAGAAAGGTGAGAAACTAAAAGATAGTCGAGTAAGTAATTTAAATCCTTTTCTTGATAGGGATAAAATTATTAGGGTTGGTGGTCGTTTAGATCAATCGAATTTATCTTATGATAAAAAACATCCGATTCTTTTACCGAAAGATCATAGGCTTACACTTTTAATTTTCCAGTATTTTCACTTAAAAAATTTGCATGTTGGGGCTCAAACATTGCTTTATTTTGTGAGACAAGAATTCTGGCCCTTAAATGGCAGAAACATAGCTAGAAAAATCGTGCATAATTGCATTGTTTGTTTTAAAAACAAACCTAAAATTGCAGAACAAATCATGGCCTCATTACCTAAAGAAAGGGTAAATATAAATCCCCCTTTTACAAATTCAGGCATTGATTTATGTGGCCCATTTTTTATAAAATACAAAAACCAACGTAAAGGAGTTTTTAATAAAATTTATGTCGCAATTTTCGTCTCTTTTGCTACTCATGCAATTCATTTAGAAATAATAACAGATTTAACTTCTGAAGCCTTAATAGCTACCTTAAAAAGATTTGTAGCTAGGCGCGGAATTTGTGCCACCATCTTTTCCGATAATGCCTTTAATTTTGTTGGTGCGAATTCAGAATTGAAAAAATTGCATAAAATTGTAAAAAATCAATCCGAGGAATTGGCTGCTTACTTATTGGCTAATTCAATTTCTTGGAAATTCCTTCCTCCTAGATCCCCTAATTTTGGTGGCTTGTGGGAGGCAGGAGTAAAATCCTTTAAGCACCATTTAAAAAGAACTATTGGAGATTTAAAACTAACTTTTGAGGAATTTTTAACAGTCGTTAATCAAATCGAAGGTATTTTAAACAGTAGGCCTCTAATACCTTTATCTTCGGATCCAAACGATTTCGAAACGTTAATCCCAGAACATTTTTTAATAGGCCGCTCTATAAATAGCATCTGTGAACCAAACTTGACTGACCTTGCCAATAATAAACTTAGTCATTGGCAGCAAATTACAAAAATTAATAAATTAATTTGGAAAAAATGGAGTAGAGATTATTTAAATAATCTACAACAGCGAACAAAATGGTTATTTGAAAAGGAAAATATAAAAATTGGAACTAGGGTCTTATTAAAGGATAGTAATTTGTCCATGTGTACCTGGTCAGTAGGTCGCATTCAAGACGTTATTTATAGGAGCGATGGTAAAATTAGGGTTGTGCTTGTAAAAACCCCAAATGGTATATTCAAACGAGCAATTTCTAATATTAGTATTTTACCCATAAATGATCCTTTATTATAATGTAAATATTTATTTTTCTTGTATCTCTTGTGCATTTATATTTGAAATTTTTTTTTGCAGTAACTTTGTATTTTAATATTACAATTGAATTGAATTGTATATTTGTATTATTGATTGAATTGAAACTTCATTATAATTGAAAATTTATTGTTAAAAAAAAAAAAAAAAAAAAAAAAAAAATTAATTGTTTACAACGAAGAACATTTGTTTAAGATATGTTGCTGAAATAAATATTTCAGTGGTGGCCGGTATGTTGGCGCCACTCTTGGCTTCTAATATCGCTTGGCGATAAATGTAACCCAGAAGTCGTTTTGTTCTTGTTTCGTTCGGTTGTTCCATGGGGAGCTCCGAAGTAAATAAAAAAAATGGTTCGTTACTCGTTAGTAAACAGGGTTGAAACTTTTATCGATAGTTGTATAATTTACAGTCCACTTGAATTTCGTACTCGTATTCAATACTGTACTAAAAAAAAAAAGCTAAATTTTACTTTGTCTCTGGATTACTGTAATCTTCTTACTGTATTTTCTTTGTAGTTGAAAATTTTGCTTATTTAATGAGTTACTATTATTTCTTGTGGTAGTAGACATTGTTGTGTCATAAATAAATTTTGTTTTGCTGCAGATTGATACACACACACACACACACACACACACACACACACACACACACACACACACACACACACACACACACACACGTCAGTTACTGGGGCTATTGATATGCAAGTTTTAATATTTCTCATATCTTTAAAATCATACATACAGCAATTGAATAAAAACACCATTTTCCACAGTAATATGAATAACATTTGCTTTTCATTTCAACAAGTTTTATTAATTTATTTTTTTTAACTGTTCTCTCTTTTTTTATACACTTATATCTACTAAAATCTCCTCAAATATTATATATTCTTCCTAATTCCTCTTTCAATGTTGATCATTCCATAATTTAATCTCATCATATGGACTTATCTGGCATGAGTTTTATAATTGCTTAGAAGAAAAAAAACTTACTAAAATATATTTTTATAAGACATTAGAATACTGATTACTAACTGAATATGGATGCTCTCAAGTTTTATATATGCTAATTTCATTTATTAAATATATAAATTATTAAGTTTTAATCCACAACAATTTTAAAAGTAAAAAGCAGTATATGTAAGAATTTTTCATTTTTGATGGTGATGTTTTGTTATTGTTAAATTAAATATAATCTTTAAAATGTATAGTATATGTCGAGCTATGTAATACAGAATTTCAAAACACCACCTTGCAGTCTAATTTAATATATATTCTTTTCAACGAGTATATAAATTTTTTAGAAGGAAATATTTTTTATTGCATTAAAAATAAATTAATGCAAATTTAATGTGAATCAGCTGTAAACCACTTTTTTTAATAAAAGCAGGCTTTTTTAAAGTGGTTAAAACCAAAAAAAGCCGGCCGGCTTCTTTTGGCCTGGCTAAAAGCCGGCAACCCTGTCAATAACATACACAATTTTCATGGCAATCTGAATATATTTATGAGAGTTACAGCATGGACAGACAGACAAACCGAATTCATAAACATTTTTCAACTAAGTTGGAAAATGTTAAAAAGAGTACCTGTTTCACCAATTTTTGATCAAATTTTAATAAGGTGAATGGGCAGTTATTGTTAATGAAGTCACAGTAATACAAGTAGTCATTACAAATAATAACTAATTAAGACTCACTCCTCGGTCAGCAAGATGAGCCATTCCTTGAGCAATACCAACCGCCAGTTCAAGCAATAACGGCTCAGAGAGATTAGTAACTTTACAACCAGGCTGTTGCTGCCTACTTCTTAATAACAAACCCCTTAAAGAGGAGGGATGATGCTCAATAGCTACTTGAAGAATATCTATAAAACACAAATGTTAATAACTTTAAAACTCAGTAAAAAATTTTTTTTTCAAAACTAAAAAACTTTCAAAATGTGTAAAAACTAATTATCAATCTATAAATTATGAGTCATAATATACTTAATTGAACTCAAATATAACTATGACTGCAGTATCAACAGAAAAAAAAAAGTTAAAGAATTTTATAACAATTTTGCCCGTAAATATTAGACAGGATGCTAAGCGAACAAGGCAAATACACAAATAGTTTTACTACAAACTAAATTCAATTAAAAAAATCAAACCTATTGTTAGTTTTTAAAATCATAAGCAAAATTTTTCTCATTAATTAATCTTAAACAGCTGCTAAATGTTAACAGATATACTCAGGCTGATTGTTTTTTAAAGTAATCTCCAATAAATTGTAGAAACTGAAGATGTCACATAATGTTACAAATACCAAGGAAGAAATAATATAAATGAAAATGAGCAGCAGAGTTTTAATACATTAAGGAGGCCATCAGTTTTCTTTAAATCTTCTAGAACAGTGGTTCTAAAACTGTAGTCTGCAGATTATTTTCAGGAGGTTGTTGAAAACATCACGTTCAATGTAAAAATTTTCAGCTATCTAGAATTTGAAAGCAGCGTTGCAAAAGTAATGAAAGCAAAAGCTAAGAATTCTGTTTTAATGTACTGTATAACTATTTTATATATTTCTATTAGTTTATATGGTATTTGATATACAGGGTGAGGAAGTTACCACTGTTGAGCATCACTATTTCCGAATATTAATGTTTGCCTTATTTAATTACAGAAAATTGTTACAAATTCTGTCATTAAATAAGGGGAAGATTTGTATTAAAAAACAGTGGCACTTGAAAGTAAAGTTTATATGCACCCTGGATATATATCAATGAATACAGGAAAATTCAGTTTTAAATCATAGGGGTTTACAAAGATACAGGTAATACAAAAAGTGGTCCATGGTAACCAAGAGTTTAAAATCTGCTGTCCTATATTATTTAAAAGTAAAGAGACCCACAGATGAGTCTTTATTTTACCCCTCCCCCCCTTTTTTTAAAGAACAACTCAAGGCCTCTTTTTACTTTTACTAATGAAAATTGAACAGAGAAAATTAGAACAAAATAATTGCACATAACTAAACTCAATGGAATTTTAAATGTGTAATAATAAGAAAAATAAATACCTCTTTCGTCAGAAGCACCAAGAAATTCCACAACATTAGTATGCAGTCCCACTCTAGCCATCATGTCTAGCTCAACTAATAAAATTCGTTTTTCTTTATCTAATAAGGCAGCAGGAGCTGAAAGTAGAAAAAAAAAATCTGAACTTGAACATTTAAAAATTCAAATACATTTATTGGTTAATATAGTACAGAAAATGAAATCTTTCAATAATATTGCAGTTACCCATTTGCAGTCCTTTTAATACTAAAACATACTTCAAAAGCAAAGCTAATAAAAGCACATACTAATTTTATTTTTGTAAAGATAAGTTTCTTCTTACACAGATGCAGTTTCATCCAAAATATTTCCTAGTTGTCAACCTTCCTTCCCCCTTTTTTTTTTTATTTTTTTTATTTTTATTTTTTATTTTTTTATCAAATTAAAAAAAGTTTATTAATAACCACATACAAACAAGAAACATTTCATTAAATGAATTTTCTGGTTAAAATTATTTGACTTGGGAAAAAAAAAAAAAGAAAGAAAGAAAGGGGAGGGAAGAGATTGGCAGCTACATATTCTGGAAATAAAAGACAAAAGGAACTCTAAGTTACTTGAAAGTTAGTATTAGGGACAGAAACGAGGCTGCTATGAAAGTAGGGTTACACCCCTTACAACATGTTATCAGATGATGAAAAGGTTTGAATAGGATGAAAGCATTTAATCACAACAGAAGAAAATTTTGCAAGATAAATATGGTCTGGAACAGTCTGGAGTTTACCATCCAGAATACAGACTAGCAGATATTGCAAAGATTAAATTCAAAGGTCTCTTTATAGAGCACTGGTAGAATTTTGGAAGATGTTGGTTGTCTGAAATAGATCCCTGCAAAAATATCAATCTTCAGGATCATTGTATTTAACTCCAATGGCACCTAAACATCCATTAAATGCTCAGTTGAAAATGAACAAATTATCATTAAAAAAAATTTGGTAAACAGAATTCAACCAATATTTTGGAATCAAAATGCCTTGTTGTGGATTTAGGGGATTAATATGTTCCATGGCCTTTTGGGGTATTGTTTAATTGGTAAGCCAAAATTACAGTAGTGTATTTCCTGAAGTGGTAAAACTATTAAAAATAAAAACATTACACAGCTTCAGAATTAGAATTCCTTGAACAAAATAATTTAATACGAATAGAATATTTTCCAATTAAAGTGTCTAAGCTGGGAGTCGAACCCAAGACCTTTTATTTAAAATGCCAATGATCTGCTTATTGAGCTACCAGACAACTGGACGGCACATTTCACTCAGATAACCTTATTGGCAATTGCATCTGGCATTCTTGAGTTCGACTCTCAGCCTGGACACTTTTTCACTCAGTTCTTGGCTACAAACCAATATGATTGAATTGAAAAATAATAAAGTAGAAAATAGTGTAAGTTTTGTTATAATAAAAAATGTTTCCCTAAATACGCGGTTTTATTTATATGTTTGCTTTTTTTTTTTTTTTTTTTTTTGCTTTATCTATACTAATAAAATAAAGTTTCGCTCTGTGTGTCTGTCTGTGTGTGTGTGTCTGTTGGCAATGGCTAGGAAAATTTAGCGCACCTAGAAGTCTGTAAATTTAGATTTAGATAGTCCAAACCATCTCTTGGTGCACCTGACCCTCAGAATTTTAATATTTTGATAATTAGCCTAGATATTAATTAGAATCTCATTAATTATCGCTTCTAAAATGACATCTTTTAAATCAAAATGGCGAAAGAAACGAATCGTTTGCAAGCAGAAATGAACTAGTTCGAAATTATTTTACTAATTAGCGAATTTTAAGAAAACTAATTAAGATATCAATTTGAAAAGTTCTGAGCATATGTAAAAAAAAATTCTGCATCCATCTATGCAATTTTTGAAAAATTCGGCCTGTAATTTTTCTTAATTTATGCAAAAAACTGCTAAAAATCTGCTGGCGCCAGTGAAATAAATCCGAGAAAGTTTCAGACAGGGATCTGCTTTCATTAAAAACTGAACTACAAAGAGATCTGTTTCTCGGGCCGATCCCTCCATTTAGCTTGCGAAAATGAAAGGAAATAATTGCCAATTTTTACTAATGAACAAAAATTTAGATAACTAATTAAGATATAGATCTGAAATTGAGGATGGGAGGTGTTGTCATCTGCCAGGTATTTTAGTGTAGCGTCTTCGTTATGTTCTATTTATCAGAAAAAATTAATTATTTTTTTAATGATCGCGTTAATGTAGGTGAAGTCGGTTTTCTTGAAAAAATTATTCGTTATATTTGCGGGTATGGGGAGGGAGCGGGTTAACGTCTTTCTCTGAGATTGTAATTATCTAGAGTCCGGGCAATGCCGGGCGGATTAGCTAGTACTGAAATAAAATAAAATTCATCTATTTTTTTCATAAATACATCTTGTTAATTTATGCAAACACATATGTATGTATCTTTGTGATTCCATCAGGATTGCCAGAAATCTTCACTTACATGATGAAAGCTTGAATTCTAATTAAAGCAGAGCTGCCAATCCTTGAGTACTAATGTGCAGTTTGAGATCAGAAAATGTGTAATTTTAAGATGCCAAGTATAGTTACTAAAATTATGAACATGCTCAAAGTAGAAAAATCTAAATGATGATAATATTAAAATAAACATTTATTTATGAAGGGCATTAAAGCATCAAACATTAAAATCTCACACAGCACAAAGAAAAATGTCACTAATAAAAATACAAAAGCCTTATACAAGTAAGCATATCTTCATTATTATTAGTTTCTTCTAATTTAAAATCATCTTGCAAGTTGAATAAAGTATCCTTTTTAAGTTAACATAACAAAACATAAACTTTGGCCAAAATATCAATTGAATATTTTGACTTAAAACTGGAATTTATAGTTTAGCAATTATTTTTCATGTAATTAGAAAGTAGCGTGAATTAATTTTAAATGTGCTCAAAAAATAACATTTTTAATATGATAAAAGATATTACATATTAACTGTATATCATAACTTAGTGAATTACTCCAAAACCAAAATTCGCTGCAGAGTGAAATTATAGAACATCTTACACCAAAAAAAGAAACAAAACTTGTAATGTAAATTTATCATGTAAAATGCTTAAAATTATATTTATGGTTACTAAATGGGAAAAATCATTTTAATACTCATTATACTGTGAATTCTTCATGTTTGTGGCAAATAATTACATTATAAAGTAAGCAAACACTGATAAAAGATTTGATGCTTTGATTTTCTGATATTCCAATTTCACCCAGAATAAATCTAGAAAACCTTATGTGTGCATAAGCTTATAAATATGTATATAAAGTATCTAAATTTTCAACACCAGATATATTCTTTGAGAGAGAGAAGAGGGGGAAAAGTTAAATTGCTGAATGGTCAAGATGACAAAGTTAAGATAATATTTTATCTGAGCTAATACAAACTTCGATATATATTTCAGAAAAAATAGTTTTCATGCATTATTTACAAATTTGAAGAACAGAGCTCCTAGCAAAACCTGCTTCATAATTTACTTGACTAAAACTTTCTCTGACCAAATAGGCATATGCAACAGCAGTGTCGATATAATTAAATTTAAAATATTGGCTTAGTGTGATTTTTATGACATTAACACAAAGCAAACTAATAGCACACAGTACAGAAAAAATAAATTTAGTACATTTTAGAATAAATTATTGCATCAAATAACACATCAAAAACTCATCCTTGGAATACATAAATAAAAGCAAAAGTATTATGATTTTATAAAGCAAAAAAGAAAAGAAATAATGAAATAATATGATTAAAACTTTAAATAATCTTTATTTTTAACAAATTTAGAAAACTGTGCAGTGTTTTTTTTTTCTTTTTAAGAAATTAAGTTCTTTTTCTATTGCTTCTTTTAATTGTTTTTTTTTCATTTCTTCTAATTCATTTTCATATTTCTTTTTGCGTCTTGTTTAAATTTTTTATGGATACTTTGAGCATACGAAAGAAGAAGGAAGTTATTTACATCACCCCCCCCCCCCCACACACACACACGCACACACTTCTTCTTTTATTTTTTAGACTTTTATCAAATATTTGCAGAATCCCTGACCTTCACAGTCACTGGGAACACTAAAGAATTGCATCTTTCAACAATATATAAACACACATATTTCTGAGATTTTAATTAAAGTATGTTATAATGCATACCTTGCATATACTGAATAATACACGGGATTGTTTCAGCTCTTCTTTTCACAGTTCCTTCACGAACTTCTCCAAACTGGCCAATCCCCAAAACTGTCTGGTGAACATTTATGTGACTCGCAGGAACCTGCCAATACTTTTCTTGAACTTTCTCATAAACTTCATTTAAGTCGGAATCCTCATTTAGTTGTAACATCCCAGGAATGAAGCCATTTTCATCCTTTAATATACATAAAACAGGATAAGCAGAAACTCTTTTATGCATAATAAAATAATCTTAAAATCAGAATAAAATTAGAAAAATGACAAATTTTAGCTATTTACATTATCAAAAGCTAAAAATATTAAAATATACATGTGTGGAAAAGCAACTACATAAATAAATGAAAATCTTTTCTCTATTATGCATCAGAACAAGTCAAATAATAAGTAAAAAAAATCTTTTTCTGGATGAGATATCCTCTCATTGGGAGGTCAGTAAGTGGGAGAGATGTATTCGGCCTGGATCCCTTCCCCCATCTCGAATAAGGATCAAAACTGTGGGGAAACCTCAAGGTCAAGTAGTTAAGATTTCCACTCTTGTGGTGGCTAGCCAAATGAAAGATGTTCATCTTTGCCTACACTTTTGGGACCTAGCCTGGCTTTATAGTTTCATATGCAGGTCGTTTTCCAAATTAAATAGTTTCATTAATGCTTTTTTTTAATTATTATTCTCTGAAGGAGGGCTTGACAAATGCGGTCACCAGGTTGTCACTGGCGACCAAATTATTTAATCTGACAACAATTTAAAAAAAAAAAAACTGACCTAAGAAATAACACAAATGACATTTTTTCTTTCCCTCCCAATATTAAGAAATAAACTTATAAACCATATTCAAACAAAAAATATTTTTAATTTTTATTTTTTAATTTGGCAAAAATAAGTTCATCAACTGCAATTTTAAAAATAATAAAATCAGAATAATTTGACTAACTTCAATAGGAAAATAGGCAAAAAATTGTTTTCCTGCTTCGCTATTTTACCGATAGCCCCTCATCAGATATAGATTTTGTGGCACTCAACTAAATCGGACATTCAATCAGCATTTTCCAAACATATCTATTAATCCAGTCTTTACAGTATTTCTTTTTTTTTTTCAAAGATATGTAATTTTTTCATAAGTGTCATTAAAAAACTTAGATGTTATCTTTCTAAATTATGTACTATTCGAAAGTATGTAACAAGTAATTCTAAATTTATGCTTGATATTAATTTTTCTTGTTTAATTCATCAAAAACTTTTTTTTTTTTTAGAAAGTCAATGACGGTGAAGGGAAGGAAGGTGGGGGGGGGGGGGGGGGGGGGGGTAATTTTTTATTATTATTGGCAACTAGAATTTTTTTGCTGACGACCAGATTTCATCAAATATGTAAAGACCTGCTCTCAAACTATACTATTAGAATAAAAGATAACATTTCCCAGATTCATACATATTAAAATACTCACAGAACTGAAAATTTTATAATATCAAGCATAATAAAATAAGATTAAGCATTTTAAACAAGACTAAATTTTTCAAACCAGATGTTTAAACTACCGTATTTACTTATATATAATGTGTACTCATGTATAATTCACACTCCCTGTTTTTGATGAGAAAAACAACAAAAAAAAAAAATTATCTTGCAAGTATAATGAACACCATTGTATTTTAATGATAGAAAATCTAAGAATTTGAAAGACTTTGAATCTGTAAAAATGGTGACTCACAAGGGGAAAAAAAATGTTGAACCTAAATTTCCACTTTTAATCTTGTATATTTGGCCTCCTTATTAAAATACCATAAAATCAGGGTTTCCACAATATAAACTTTTCACACAATAGAAACTTTGTTTTAAAATATTTAGCGACACCAAAAATATTAATACTAAAAGTCGTAAAAATTTGTGAAAGGTGGGATTCAAGGATCTATATTATGTGCTTGTATTTATTCTGTTTTCAGAGAATGTACAATTACGATGGGAAAGAGAACAAGTTACGCCATCATTTCCAAACTGCTATTTTTGTAGTATGCTAAACCAAACATCAACATCGCTACACCAGAAAAATTCGATGTTGGCAAGTCTTGCATATGGTTATGAAGAGTTGCTAACATCAAAAAACTAAAAATCAGGATTTTTTAATTTTTTTTTCTTTAAATAAGGAGGTTTTTTATTTTTATTTTTCAGACAAATCCCTAAAAACTATTCATAAAATTACTTATTAAATATAACATATGAAAAATATGTAAGAATAACACAAAAACTTTGATAACATGAGATTATTAAATGTTTATCAATCAAAACAGTATTGACTGTAATTATTTAAATAAATATTTACTTTTCCTTGCTGGTAATATTCACAAGGTTCCGGTGCAAGCTTGTAATAATAAAATGAACAAGTTGTTAAATTTATATTATATATATTTAATACAGGGTAATGTAAATTTGTTTTAAACTATCATTACATAAACTATTTAAAATAAATAAAAATTATTAAAATTACAACAATTATAACTTATTGCTTTATACTTTAGCTTTAATAATAAGTTATATTGATTATACTGATTATAAGAAATCAAATCAGAGAAAAGAAAAATACAAAAATATTAATGCCTCTCTATTTATTATCAGTAACAAAATAATCAAATTATTGAAGAAAAATTTCTTGAAACATCAAGAAGCCAGAAACCAGAACTATACTTATAAAGGCAATTCATTTCTAGCTTTCTTCAGATACAACAAACAACATACCTTTAAAGCAAAAGCAAGTCTACAAAAAGATATTTAACTGTTTGACATAAATATTTTAGAACTTAAATGGAATAATTTTAAAGATTAATACATATATCAATATTGATTCAATGTTGAAAAAAAGTAAACCAAAATTAAGCAACAAACAACAAATTAAGCACAAAACTTCACAGTATAGTATGGTAAAATATAATATCCAAGTAAACAATTTGAAAAATGCATAACAGAGCTGAAAACCCAATGCGAGCAATTACCGTCAATAGTCAGAAAAGTATCCGAATTCTTTTGTGCAGTCCTGTGTAGGATCTATTGACTTGTATATATACCACATAGTACTCTAGAATTTACTTCAGTTAGGAAGTAATTACATAGTTGAAAATTCCCCTACATCAAATTTAGCCAATAAATGAAAATATACTTGAGATCTTTTGTGCAGCCCTGTATAGGATCTACAGAATTTATATATACCAAGCAAAATGCAAAAAAATGAATTACATTTAAAAACATATACCATAGCTGAAAACATACTTCCAGCAATAATTATTGATAGACAGCACTGTAATCAAATTCTTTTGTGTCCCTGTAAATGAATGATTAATACTATGTACACCTTATTCTACAGTAAGCTTCTTGTAGTGGACCTCAGTGATACATACCAATTTCAATACGTTTGAAATAGTGTACCATTATTAAAGTACACTGCAAACATTTTTCTCCCATAGACCATAATGTAACGGAATTCTTTTAAATGTCCCTGTAAATGAACTATAAAGGCTACACACTTCATTTTCAAGCCATAGTAAACCTTAATAATATATATTCATTGCATGGCAATCCGAGTATATTTACGTGAGTTAGAACACAGACAGATTGCATGGCAATTCGAGTATATTTACGTGAGTTAGAGCACAGACAGAAGGCAGACGAGACAAACCAAATTCATAAACACTTTTCAACTATGTATTAAAAGGACTGATAATCATTTTGAGGTTTCTAAAGCAGTTAATGAAAAATGAAATATAACCGTTTTTACATATTGAAGAAAAACACAAACTAAACTTACCCCATCTGAACCATGAACTCTAAGCACCATTTCATCTGATGGTCTTCGTTTGCCATAACGCTTGCGTAAAAGAAAGTATATTATTACAGAAATCACTAAAAGAAATCCACATACTCCGATTGCAGCAGAAAGTATAACAGATGTTGTTGAGCTAGTTTGAGCTGAAATGAAACATAGTTTATAGAAAGAAATTTTTATAGTAAAAAATATTTTAAGGAGACTAAAAACGTTTCAAATGACAAAAACTGACTGATGTTTGATTGTGGATGAGGAAGTTTGTAATTAATTTAGCCTATTACTTCTATTTGCATTTATTTATTTATGATTTATAGAAGAAAAAAAGTTTGTTAAATTATAATAATAATATTTTACAACAAAATTTATGCAAAAATAGTTTTGCCATGATTCTGAAGTCCAGGTATTGTAAAATAAACCCCAGAGTAGAGGTCTGCATGGGCCAAAATTTCCAGACCCCGGCCCGATCCATACAAAAACATTTTGGCCCGGCCCAGTATAAAAGCTAAAAGTTCAGCCACGACCCAGACCATACAAAAATTTTATTGCCACAGCTCAGCCTGGCATGGCATAAAAAGCTGAAAGTTTGACTGTGACCCTACTGAATTTCCACAAAACATGCCACCATTTCTGAAGTAACATTATTCTACAATTAAAATTATTCAAAAAGCACACATACTTACGCATAGAATTTATTTTCAGATTATGTTCGAAATGCATGAAATACAAAATACCAACAATATAAATTACCACTTAGACAATTACGTACATAAATATCAATTTAAAAAATTTGACTTAGACAATTACATTCAAATGAAGATTCAGTAAGAGAAGAAAAATTTGTTATAGACAGGTTCTATTCTTAGCAGGTATATCGTCTGTTGTATATGTATTATATTCTTTTTGAACAGATTATTCTAATCATTTTGCATGGATAATGACATTTTTTTTTTCATTTAAGACAGGTTCTACTTCACAGGTTTTACTGAACTTTAATTCTTTTGCCTAGAAATATATGCACTATTCTTTAAGAAAATTTTAACTGTAGAATAATGTACATTAAAAAAATCTATGCAATTTTTGCAAAAACTGTTGTGCTGGGTGTCATTTTACTAATTTTTCCATGGGACAAGCCAGGCTGGGCTGCGTCAGAACCAGGGTTGAAATTTTCAGCCTGTCCATCCAGACCACTAGAAAGAATTAAGTCTAGGCTAAGCTTTGTTGGGAAAAAAGAAGTCTGGCTCAAGCCAGCCTGAGTCTGCAGAAAAAAAAATTAGGCCCGTGCCCATGCAGACCTCTACCCCAGAGAACTGTGACTGGTCAATTTTTACTCTATTATTACACATAAATTTCATATGGAATTCAATATTGCTGATAAAATACAGTAACAGGTGGCAGAACTATTTTCTTTTCAAATATTCAGTGGTAAATTTGCCTTTAGAAGTCAAAAAATAAGTTTCCCCTGGATTAGTGTTTCCCCCTATGATAAGTGTTTTTTTACTCAAGACAAGTAATACAGTAGAGAAATAAAGAAAAGGGCCTATTTTAATTTTCCACAAAATCATCAAGGACATTAATATATTTTCCATAATGGTTACCAAAGTTTAAAAATCCTGTTGACAAATATTTGTGTCTTACATTTGGAAAAACTATTTCACAGCTGTCTATACTTTTTTTTTTTTTTTTTTTTAATTATTAAAGTGATTTCCACTGAAAGCTTTCTTTAATGCTGAAAAAAGGTAGAGATCATTGGGTGCCAGGTTAGGCCTGTAAGACAGATGGGCAAGGCATTCCCAACTGAGGGTGGCAATGATACCTGGATCATTATTTTATGTATTTCATCACCCTTTGTCGCCCAGATCCATTTGTAATTACTCATCAGATTTCATTTCCACCTTTGTTCACAATAGCAAAAAAGATCTGCTCTCCATACCTGTCAGGCCTGAAGTGGGATATACATCTGAGGTTTCTGCAAGTATTGCATCAGCATGATATACAGGATATCTCAGTCATATGTCACTAAATGACATATAGATAGCCCTCATATCAAATCGATGTATTGTTTGCTCCACTGCTCTATTAATTTCTTGGATGAAAAAAAGTGGGGAAAAATATTTTTTGACCTTTCCTCATAAAATTATAAAAATTACACAAATCAGAATATTTTTAATAAAAAGGAGGTATAAAATTGAAACAAACAATTTAACAAATTATGCATTAATTAAAAAAAAAAAAAAAGACATTTGTATTGCATTGATTATAAGTATAAATCATATAAAAATACAAGTTATACCTGTAGGATTATCTTGGGAAATTTTCTGACTATCTAACGTAGAACGCAGGGGAGAATATGATACTTTTGTAACCTAAAAATATATATATATATATATATATTTCTAAATATATAAATAATTAAATTTATATTATCTTATACATATATATTTTTTAAATTTAATTGCAAGAAGCTAATTTACGATAGCATTATTGGCTAGAAAATAAACTTACTCCATTTAGGGAGCTAACAACACCAACAAGTACTTCATATTCACGATCTTCATGTAGTGGAGCATTAAAATAGCCATTATAAACTTGTCGATCCCCAAGAAGAAATGTTTTATTCACTTCATCTAGTGTCAAATTCGCAGCAATATAAAAAGGAAGACCACTTTCTTCAGCTGCGGAGAAATTACTCAATGTTTCAGAGTTGAATATGACAATAGGGCTTTTCTCGACAGGTACAACATAATATCCCCTGAAAATTTTATTATTAATTGAATAAATGCTTCAGTAAAACTGAAATCATTACTGGAAAAAAATACTAGCATTTAAAAGATAAATTTTTGCAAAAAAATAAATAAATAAAAAATTAAGTAATATTTTTTGGTACTTCTTTGTTATAGTGGCCCCCAGAACTATGATTACGCAGTCAATTTTGCCAAGGTCATAGCAAGCTTGTGCAGCGTGAATATAGCATACACATATAATAGAGATTTAAAAATAAATACCATTACATTAAATAACATAATATTTTATGTTAATAAGAATATAACAATGTTTAATTAATAATTAAAATTTAAATAATAATATGTACTAACAAACACACTGTTCTCATGTAACTATTCCAGCCAACTGTCGCATTTTTACCCATATATAGTTGTTTCTTACAGCATTTTATGGAAGTTAATTCCTATGCCCAACTTGTACACAAACCTTAAAGCAGTTATGAATGATATTCTCAAACGACTAACCAATTTCCTACATGGAGGCTATTTTTTTTAAAACAACTTTTTACATTTCATCTCCATATATCTTCATCATTAGTAACACACAGTTTCATATCACGGCCATTTTCGCATAATTGTTTATTGGATAAAAGCCCTTGCTTTTGAAAAAATGAGATTACAACTGGGCAATTATTTGGGAATAGAATTACGGTTCAGAACAAATTTGTAAAATTTTATTGTAATTACATAAAAGTAACTTATTTTTTACAAGTTTTGTTTTCTGCAAGCACAATTAGTGCACATTAAAAAATCTATAAACACATACAACAATTAAAAAATATATAAAAATATTTTTTAGAAATTTTTAAATGCTTGATAATGGAATTACAAGAAATGGATTTCATGTAATTCTGTTACCGGGAATTAAAAATTTCCAAATAATATCTTGTATAGTATGTTTTAATTGTTGTAAGTGTTTATTTTGATTTCTCAGTATGCACTAATTGTGCTTGCAGAAAACAAAATTTGAAAAAAAAAAAATAACTTTATGCAATTCCAATTGAATTTTACCAATTTGCTCTGAACTGTAATTCCATTACCAAATAATTGCCCAACCATCTCAGCCAATAACAGGTAAATAAAAAAAAAAATTCCATATTTACAAAAAAATAAATACAGGCGATATTAAAAAAAAAAAATAGAACAAGCAATTCAAATTTGAAAAATGTTCTGGAACTTCCATCAATGAAAAAACAATATGACGACAGAACAAACATGGGCTGTTTCTTTAGGACTGCAAGCTATTTGACAAGATTTTACGAACTTACTTGGTGGTATATTTCTGTCAATTACCGATTGATCCTTGGGAGTCTCTATAACAAAGTACCACCACTTTTTTAACTGCATAATTAAAACCATTAAAAAAAAAAACACTTAGGTCTTCACAAATCCTAATCTTGTTCATATTTAAAATTTCTAACTTAAACATAATAGAGTATGCTTAAATATAAATAAAATGTGAATAAAAAAATCCCAAAATAGGAAGTTTTGTATAATTTCACAGTCATAGCACTTAATTTCTTTTTCACCTCCCATAAATAAAAGAATAATTGTTTATTACTAAAATAGAATGAATTTACTTTCATTCTTTGCACTGGAGTCAGCATTAAAATTTAACCATTTAAAGCATATGAAGAATTAAATTAGAATTTTAAATCACAGTGATTTTTATTGTTAACTATACAAACAGAAAAATATGTATGCACAAAATGCTAGCAGACTATGGAATGCAAATATAACCAGATGATCATGTATTCAAGTTAAAACAAACAATATTTTCGCTAAAAAGCAAAAACTTTTGGAAAGTTTCTAATTTTTAATAAAAAAATTTCTAAAAATTCTAATTTTTATGCAAATGTTCACACAGCAATAATTATGTAACATTAATTTATGATTTTAGGTTTAAGTTTTCTCAAAGTACTTAAAATAAGTAAGAATTGTCATAATCCCCGCCACCCCTCCTCTAAAGAAAAAAGCTAAAAGATATTAATAAAGTTAAAATACTTTTTAACCATTTTAGATAAAATGCTAAAGAAAACTGTTTGCCTGGTCTCGTAATTAACAATAATTAATCTAAACTGATACAAGTCATTAAAACTTTAAATGATTCAAATAGAAAAAGAAAATGTGATTCAAATATATTAAAAAACTTTAACAATGAACTCACGTGATGGGTCCATTATCACTGTGGCCTATAGGTATATTAATAGACATAGTTTTGCCATTTCTTTCTAAGATTTCAACACGAGGTGGTTCATCAGGATCTAAAACAGGATTATTATTCAATAAATAAAGTGATGTGCCCATCAACCCCTTTCATCTGTCACTAAACAGTGTGAGTTATTGTTAATAATGGATAACAGTATATTCAAAATTAAGAGACAAGAATGAAAAATAATACATTATGCATAGATTATGAAACATTTTCCAACACTAACAGAATATTATTAAGAAATTTCATTTTTCAACATCTTTTATAGTCCATCCCGTAACCGAATACTTTTGTACATCTCCGTAAATGAGAATAAACGCTACACTTTCACAACAATAAATAATATACCAACAGAATATTATTATTTCATTTTTTCATACAATAAAATCTATTACAGTTTGTCCTGTAACCAAATACTTTTGTATGTCTCTGTAAATGAGAATAAATGATATGCACTCCTTAATCTACAAAAAACATGTTGTAATGCACCTCAGTGATCCTTTTTAATTTCATTATGTTTGAAGTATTATAACCTCATTAAAATGCATCGTAAACAATTTTCCCCCATAGATTACAATGTAATGGAATTCTTTTGTACGTCCCTATAAACAAACTAGAAATGCTACTTATTCTATACTCTTGAGAAAGCATCTTTTAGTCTACCTCAGTGATAAATATCAATTTCATTATGTTTGAAGTATTGTAACACCATCAAATTGCATTGGAAATTATTTTACCCCATAGACCATAATGTCATGGAATTCTTTTGTGACCCTATAAATGAGTTATAATTTCTAGACACTTCATTTTCAATACTGAACATTTTATAGTAAACATCAATAACATATACAATTTTCATGGCAATCTGAGCATATTTACGAGAATTAGAGCATGAATAGACAGCACACAGACAGATAAGCCAAATTCATAAACACTTTTCAACTATATTGGAAAGTGTTAATAAAAAGAAAACTGCCCAGTTAAACTGAGGGCATTGAGCTCACAGGCTATTCACACTAATTGCATATTATACTCGTATTTCAAAGAATTTGAAATAAACCCCTAGAAAAATAAAGAAATCGACAATATATTAAGGGGGTCATCCCCCCGTTACCCCCTCATAGTTAACTAATGAACCCCTTAAACTAATCAGGGAAGCCTCTTATTACAATGAAATTTGAAGAAAATCGGATAATGCTGCAATTTATCTAAATTAAGAGGGGATTAGCCCCACCCCTTCCCCCTTTATACTTAAAAAATGAACCCCCAAAACTATTCAGAGAAGCGCATTATCACAATGAACCTATATACAAATTTTGAAGCAAATGGGATAATTCTGCTTGAAAAACCCATTTATATAAATTAAGGGGGGATTTGCCCCCCCCCCCCTTATACTTAATCAATCAATCCCAAAAACTAATCAGGGAAGCGTTTTAACCCAATGAACCTATAAACAAATTTTGAAGAAAATGGGATAATTTTGCATAAAAAACCCATTTATATAAATTAATACTTTATACTTAACCAATCAATCCCGAAAACTAATCAGGGAAGCATTTTAACCCAATGAACCTATAAACAAATTTTGAAGCAAATGGGATAATTCTGCATGAAAAACCCATTTATATAAATTAAGGGGGGATTAGCCCCCCTGTCCCCCCCCCTTTATACGCAGGGCTGGCAAGGTTCTTCACGGGGTGGTTAAAACCAGTGCAGGGCTGCCATTCCAAAAATTATTCAAAATAGTTGCTTTAGTAGCCTTTGAAGCCAAAAATAGTTGCATATCATGGCTGATTTAGTAGCAAAATAGTTGCATATAAAGTATTATCTAAAATAGTCACAGTGTTGAGATCAGGGTAAATGATTTCCCTTTTACAAATTTTCTTACTATTCTCTGATCTTTCCTTAAAAATGATTAAGTTTTTCTGATTACAACAATACAAAATTTTATATACAATCCGCACAAATTCAGTACTGTTTTCACAGATTATCTAATTATTATGTAACAAAATTGTTAAAAGTAAATCCATTCTAGTTTTCATGACATTTGTGTTTAGTTTGCTGCAACTTTTGGATGAACACTTGATATAGCTCTTGTTAGTTGTAGATGTAATAGTGATATTTCCAGCATTTTTTGCTTTCGTAATGAACTTAAAGAAATCTTACTTGGAACTTTTCCTAAACTGCAGTATAAGGGAAGTTTTTATTTTACGTGTATATTTGCTTACTTTGAAATCACATTTTTTGTAGAATACTACAACATAGTTAGCATTCCAAATTAGGGTGATGCACTACACACTACGAAAATCTATTTGAAAAATTATTTACAAATGAAAATTTTCAGGAGGGAGGGAATTTAGGTCATTGGTATTTATCATTACAACAAAGTATCAAATACAGTAAAAGAATATTTTATAAAATTCAAATTTTAAAAAGTTTGAATTTGCAGAAGTGGGAGAAAACAGAAATTGGGCGTGGGGGTATTTTAGATGATTGATTTATTATGTATTGTTACTAGAAAGCAACGAAGATGACAGATTTTGTTTAAAATAAAGAGTTTTAAATATTTTAAGCCCATATTATAACACAGTTAGGTGAGACCTTTTTCTCTAAATAAATATTTTAAACCTCTTTCTGCACTGGAGGAGGGAAGGACGAGAAATTAAAATTTGAGGGAGAGGTGGATGATTAATATTTTTAATTTAATGTTATTAGTTAACAACAAATAGGACAGAATTATTTTTCTTAAAATAAAGTTCTGGAATACTTGAAAATCTGCATGCTGGAGGGGTTAGGCAAAGGGAAGAACCAAAAATTTTGGAAGGGAGGGGTAGTTTATAAACCTGATTATTTATTTATTGCACTAGAGAGCAACAAGTAGGACTAGAATTTTTTTAATATAAAAATACAGATTTTAAATTTCCGTGTATGCTGGGAGAGAAGAGTATATTTTTAATGAAAGAGGGAATTTAGATTATCGTTATTTATTTATTGTTATTAGAAGCAGCGATTAGCAAGTAGGTCGTCGTCAGAACGTAGGCGTGTTGTCTTTTTAAAAAATAAATAAAGAGATTTAAACAATTTGAAACACAGCATGAGGGTGAGAGTGGGGGTGAGGGCAAAGGAGGAAGCAGAAATTTTTTAATGGAGGAGGTTATTGTTATTAGTGAGCAACAAATAGGGCAATACTTTTTTTTTTTTTTTTTTTGAGAAATAGAACTTTAATGATTTAAAACTACATATGCTGAGAGAAAAAAGGATATAATTGCTTATTTGCTTACTGTTACTATGCAGCAGCAATTAGAACAATTAAGAAAAAAAATGAGTGAAATTGACTTTTGGTCAAGAAAAGTGCTTTTTGGTGGTAGTATCGAACACTTAGAAAAATTGTACTGAAATGGTAAAAATTTTTTATTGTTGTTTCATATTTCCTGCAACATGTATTTAAAAAAGCTAGAATCAAATTTTCAAAAAGTCTCCTTTTTCATAAAATAGTTGCCAATTTGTCAGAAATAGTTGCATTTCAAGCCTTTTTTGCTTAAAAAAGTTGCCTTAGTCTCCTGAAGCTGAAAATAGTAGCAAAAAGTAGCATTTTAGTAGCAAATGGTAGCCCTGCCAGTGGTTATAACCGGTTAAAACCGGCACGGCAGAAACTAGTTTCTGCCAGTAAGTGGCAAAAACTGGCAGAAACTAAGAAATAATAATAAGAAAAACTTTAACTGCAATGATTCATAATTCACACATGTATTTGATATGTAAACAATTAAATTAAAAATTTAAACTAAAGATTATGAATGTTGTTCAAAGTAGCAAAAAGCTTCAAAATGATCATATAAATGTACTTTGGTTATATAATACTAATTTTCTTTTACTTGAAAAACAGAAATTTTCATAATGGTAATCTGGTACTGTACAAGTTTAACTATTAATATTATTATTTACAGTTACATTTCTATTTCAAAGTAAAAAAAATTACAAAAAATTCTATGATATTTTAACAAATTACTTTTCAGAGAATTTTTAAATAAATAATGTAATACAATAACTAATATAATAGATTATCTATTATATGGAATATGGTTACATATATATAGTTGGAACATTTTCAACTAACAGACTTAAATTTAAAAAAAGAAGTCAGATTTGTTCCTTTGAATACTGCATTTAAATGAAATGTTTTTAAATCCACGGAATTACAAGATCCACATATAACTACAGCTCCAAGTTAAAAAATTAGAATAGTAAACAAAAATAAATTGTGAAAAAATATTTATGTATCGCTTATACAAAAAGTAATACAGGATAAAACTTAATATTAAGAATCTACATAGTTTGTAGAATCTTTTAGCATTAAAATTACAGGAAATAATACAAAAATTAAAATAAATATTCACAATTGGAAAAAATCAAAATATTAGAATAACCATTTACCTGGTTCAAAATATTAGAATAATGCATTGTAAATAATGAGTTTTTTAAAAAAAGGAAAAATAGTTATTCTTATTTTGTAGCATCACCTTTACATTTTATAGGAACATGAACTCTCTTTGCCAAGCTAGCTACAAGTGGTTCACAGTGTTTTCTGCCCAGACATGACCATGTCGACTTTATGCTGGAAAAACTCTCAACTTTGTTTTTTGGCGCAATATCTTGCAGTCTTTTCTTCATTATATTCCCTACAAATTCTCCATTGGATTTAAATCCAGCGAATTGGCTGGCTAGGGAAGTACGTTAACTTAATGTTGGCTAAGCCAGTTCTTAGTAGACACTAACCTGTGTGAAGGTGCTAAATCATGTTGGAAAATAAAATCGTCACCACACAGATCTTCTGACGATGGTATCATGAAATGCTCAAGGATTTCCTGATATATCTCAGAATTAACCATTTCGTTAATGATACATAGCCTTCCAGGACCATCTGCAGTCATGCCAGCCCATACACTGGCTGCAAATTTCACTGATCGTTTCATGCAGTTCTTCTGATATGTTTCTTGCTTCATTCGCCATACATGAACACAACGTTCACCATATGCTACGCGTAAAACACACTCTTACATAATGAAAATAATTTTACAAAAATAAAATATTCACTCAAAATTTAATATTTTACAGTTTTAATTTTCTTTAATAACATGCAAATGTATTAAAATATCCACTGCTGCTCTTTTTCAATTGTACAACAATGAAATAAAACTAAATGGAATTCCAAATACAAATGGAATTAATTATTCTAATTTTTTTATTTGGAGCTGTATAACATTTCTATGAGAAAGATTTTTTACAGTTATTATTAAATTATTATGTTAAATTACAGAAAAGTATTTTGAGTAAGTATTGATTATTTTTCTTTTCTTTTCAGTATTTAATTTAAAATAAGTATTGGATATAGTTTTCTATTTTGATTTTTAAACTGAGATTTTAAATACTCTAATAATTGTTTATTATAAAATTACACAACCATATTATAACAAAAATTTTATCTGATACATTACTCAATTTTTCTAATACAAATTTATTTTAAATTAAAACTATCTACAGTACTTTATTTGTTATTTATCCTGAATAAAATGTACTTAAGGAATTTAATACTACTAAAAAAGTCTCTAATTATGTCACGAAATGTGTTTATGCCAGTTGTTGCCAGTTTCTGCCGGCAAAAACCCAGCCCTGTTTATACGTAACCAATCAATCCCGAAAACTAATCAGGGAAGCGTCTTAACATAGTGAACCTATAAACAAAATTTGAAGGAAAACGGAATAATTCTGCATGAAAAACCCATTTATATAAATTAGGGGGGGATTAGCCCCGCGTTCCCACCTTTATACTTAACCAATCAATCCCAAAAACTAAAGCTCTCAGGCTTTGATAGCCTGTGAGCTAAAAACAAACAACAAAAGCACATTTAAATTGGCAGTTATTGTAATGCTTTTTCTGCAATCAATGCCAGACAAAGCAGTGATTTTTGCTTTGCATAAAAAAGGAATATAATTTTCTGAAATGAATGTTTAATTTGTGTAATTAATCTATCAATTAAACACAATTTATTTTGCTTAGTTCAATTTTAAAAATATATATATTTTTTTTTTAAACAAATATTTATTAATTTATTTTTATAAAATCGCTACATAAGCAAAAAAGCACAAAACGCAAACTCTATGGCATAAATTGGCAACCTTTATGTTTATTTTATTTAAATTCTCTCTATTTTGAATAGCGTGAAGTCAAAACATACTCATAAGATGTTTTCTTTCTTTCTTCCCAGATTAATACTGACAAGTCAATTCTTAAAGATTTCAAATAAATATAAGGGTATTAAATAAAATCTGTCACCAAGTATTGTTCACAAATAACATGATATTTTGATATATATTTGATACATGATATTTTAAAAATAGTCAACTCATAGATGGTTATATATAATTTTCAGACAATATAAATTAGAAACTAAATCTTATTGCACTTAGCATGAAAACTTTAACAATATTCTAAAAATCGTTTGAGCTATTTTTTTTTCCTTAAGTTATGTAAAAAAATTGAAGATCAACTAACTGAAAACAAACACAATTTGCTTTTTCATTCACATAAAACAAGCCATAAGATTTAGTATCACATATCTAAAAAAAATTATATTTTAAACAACAAAATTTTAAATACAAAATAATTTGTTTTTATTGAAAATTTTGAACGTACATGTCTATGTTTTCATTCCCTATTACCTTTTGTATAGTTTAAACTGAACTAAACCGAAAACAGAAAATATTCTTTCTGATGAAGATGTGAGCTTATCTAAATTTGACAGTTATCTTCCAATGGCTGTTCTAAGTAAATATTGTCTCACACAATTATTGGTTTTACATTTAAAAATTCAGCTTAAAATGTAAAGCAGTTTAGAAAGAGTTTTTTTTCTTTTTTTGCCTAAAAAAGTCATCGCCAGAGCAAAAATTATTTTATCTACAGAATGACACAGTCAATAACCTGAAAAATTCATTTACAGTTGCTTTCACTGACAATATAAAAAATATCATACACATTGATAGTTTGAAAATAAATATTGGATATATATCATAATATATTTATATATCAAGATATATATCACTGAACCTTGCAACCAAGCAGTTTCATTTAACTGAAATAATGACAGAAGTTTGAAGATTGCTTTTTATTTAGTCAGAAAATGAGCAAATACAAGCAACAGATATAACAATGTTCTTTTTCCCATTTAATCAATGTTAATTCTTTTGACTAGCTGTAAATAAACCTTACTACTGTTACAAATGCAATTTTTGAGCTGTCAAACTAATTTTTTTTTTTTTTTTAATAGATTAGCTTGTCATAATTTTTAACCAGTGTTGTAGTTGTAAAATAACCAGAGGATATATGCTATAGGCAGAGTGTATATGCTAGAAACATAGAATGTACACACTATAGCTTTAAATGTGAGAAACAAAAGGTATATGGAGGTTCTTTAAGACATAATTTTTTTAGCCAAATTTTACCATTATTCACATTTGGAGTTGTTTCAGATGATAATTCAGCGATCCTTGCCAAATGCAAAGTACTATGTTAACATATTAAGAAATATAAACCTGTGATTACTCATTACATAATACATTTCTCTAAATTCAGCTTTCATCTTCAGAAAATGAATATCTGATTCTGATGTACTACATTTTCAAAAATTGTCTCCTTAAGTATCTGTAAAAACATTTGATAAAAACATTTTTTTAAATTTTACTTAAGTAACCATTTCAAATTTCATTGCTTTTTTAAAAGCACTTACAATTATGGAAAATAACTATTGAAAATGTAGTATGCCATCATTAGATGTAAACTTTCTGATGATGAAAACCAAATTTTGATAATATTAGATAATGAGTAATTACACATTTAAATTTCTTCATAGGTTAAAATGGGATTTCACAATCTATGAGGAAAGAACCTGCTTTGCTGAAGTGTCTGCTTAACAATAGCATGACTAAAAAAAAAAATTTAAAAAAAAAAGATCCACAATGGAATAATAATTATATTAAATATCACAGTATGGTATTAAATAGTAATAGTTCTAAAGTTTTATTTATTAATTTATTATTATTATTATCATTAGTTTGAATGAGAAAAGTCTCTAAGGAAATGTTACCTGTAATAACCAAAAGTACTACTAAATTGTAGAATATGTAAATGAAATTAAGGCGGTATTCAAAAAAAATATTTTTCCACGTTCAACAACTTAAAATTTTGAGACACATTCTTAGACTCATTTTTAAAAGTAACAACAGGAAACTTGGCGGTGTGATTTATAAAGACATTTATAAGGGCCCCATGTTTTTATTTTTCGTTCAATTAATTAGAAATTGATTTACAGACAATTATTTAAAAAAGTACGATCATTATTTTTTTGTTTCAAGCGTTATCGCGTTGGGAAATTCGGTTCAAAATGTCTACTTTGACAGCATTTTTTGAAATATATTCTGCCTTTATGAAAAAAATCGAGACAGTGGGGACATTATAAAGTTTCTGAATAAGAGAACCTGCCAATTGGATGCATTTTAGAGCAAAAATGAATTTACAAATGTGTCTCAAAATAAGCAGTTTGGATTTGAATACACCCTTAAATGTGAAATATCATTTTCACTGCATTTTTAATCAAAACATATCCTTACTTTCTAATTTAACTCAATTTTTTAAAGACCCAATTTTCAATGTATTTATAATGAATCTGTCTGACTTACAGACTTTTAAATCTACTTCGCATTTACATATCTAATATAAATATTTACACATGTGATATGTTGCTAAAAAAAACAATAGTTCAATTTTTCAGAAAGATTCCCTTACATGTCAAAATAATTAACTCCACGACATAACTAATAACAAATGATAATAAAATATGAATATACCTCCAACTTCAGTCCATGTATATTCCGTACTTGGCTCAGAAGTTCCGTTTGATGTTATAGCCCAGACACTAACATTATATAATGTTCCTGGGTGTAGTCCAACTAAATCTGAACGGTAGGTGGTATTGTAAAATGTCCACTCATTTCTACTCAACATATCTGTTTTGCCATAGGATTTGGTAGGATAGGCTGACACCTAAAAAATAAAACAAATACCTAATTAAAAAATAATTAAACATTTAGCAAAGAAAATTACTAGTGAAGTATAGGTGAAAACTGGGAAATTTAGTTAGTAGCCAGTGGCCGGTAGACTCAGTTTCATTAGTGGCCACTATTATGTTTCAAACTTTTTTGACATCTAGATAAATTATAATTGTTGTACACTATGACGCAAAAGTTTAGACAATGAAGAAGTTCTTACATACTTTGAAAAATATTTATTCAATTTTCAAATCACTGCTTGAAATTAATGTGCTGTACATATAAACAATATTTATAACAAAGAAAAGTGGAATTGTGCATATTGCAATAAATTAAATGGTAACAAAAATAAACTGCTGTCTCAAAAGTTTAGACACAAATTAAATAAAATCGAAATAAACAATTTTTAAAACCTGGTTGCGCATCCATGCTTATATATTACGTCATATACACGAGATTGCATGGAAGAAACTAAATCTTGCATAGTTTGTGGATCGATATCGTACCATGCATCCTCAATAGATGTCTTAAGTTCCTGTACAGAAGAGTATTGTCTAGCGTTGCTATAAACTTTGCGACACATGATGCTCCAAAGGTTTTCTATAGGGTTAAGATCTGGGTTACATGCTGGCCAGTCGAGAACTCTTATATTATAGGAATTAAACCAAGATTTTGAATGTTTTGCAGTGTGAATTGAAGCATTGTCTTGCTGAAATTCCCACTGAGGACCCCCTAGAAGCTCAGTAAATGGCAGTAGGTTTTCTTCTAATGTCTGTGTATAATGCTGTGAAGTTTGACGACCACTGGTGAAGGTCAGAGATACTTGTCCATTATAGCAAAAGGCTGCCCAAACCATCACCGAGCCCCCTCCTTGTCTGCGACTAAAAAAACGTCGAGGTTCCTTCCGCAAGTCATGCCAATACGATAAACAACCATCTGGACCATCCAGATTCCACTTTTTTTCATCGCTAAATATGACTGACTGCCATTTCTCTCCATATGACATATGCTTTCGAGCCCACATAATTCTTTGTAACTTATGATGTGGCTTCAGAGCTGGTTTCTTCTGCATTTTGCTATAAACGATTGTTCCTTTTTCCAAAATTCGTCTACGAATCGTATCCTTTGATACAGAGAGTCCCGATGAGCTTTGAACTCCACGTACGCTCATTTGTTGAGTAATCGCTAGTCTTTGTATCAGGCGATCCTCTCGTACATTTGTCACACGTGGCCTCCCAGACCGACATTTTGCTTTATATTCGGAACCACTCGATAAAACTCGATAAATAGATTTTTTTGACCTATTAATAATAGCAGAAATTTCAGAAACGCTCTTCCCTTCACCTTTCAACTGCCAAATCCTTGAAACCTCATTCACTTGAATTTCTTTAGCTCTCGGCATGTCGACTATGAAGCGCAATCGTTTGCAGAACTTAAGTACTCCAAATTTGTGACATCATCGAGTCTAAATTTGCATATGCCAGCGAATATTCAAAGAAATTTAGAATAGTGTCTAAACTTTTGCGACAAGCACATTTGAATTTTTATGAAAAAAATTAGTATTATAGCAAATAAAACGACTGTCTTTTGTACATAGCATTTTAAATCAGTTTTTGAATATATTTACAGGTTTTTGTAATTCTGACGTCATAATTCTACATTTTAAAGCTGAATGACGTCATTGTCTAAACTTTTGCGTCAGAGTGTATATAAACATATTTTTCTATAAGAATTTTATACCTATTGTATGTGTGAGTATGAGTGTATTTCGCATGATTAAAAAGTATCTCTTGAAGAAAAATAATCCAACTGGTGAGCCTGTAGCAGGAGTCGAAATATCGAAGATACTGAAATGTCGTTAAAATCCGCTTGTATCAAGGAATAAATTACTTGAAATGCATGTGGAATCAAAGCTGATGAACATATTTTGCTGAATAAAACTGTATTTCTTGAAAAAATGTAACAACTAAAAAGTAATCATAACATGCAAGTAAGAGCACATGAGAAAAAGCCGAAATATTGAAAATACAGCTAAGTTGTTGAAATCTGTTTGCATCTGGTAAGAAAAAGAATTAACCTGTTCTCTAATTAGATGTAATCAATGTAGAGATGCATATTTCCATGAAAAATGGTGTATTTCACTTGGCGATCGATAACAGATTTTTTAATCGCCACTTGGCGATTGGTGACTAGGGTGGCGATCGATGGCTGATTTTTTAATTGCCACTTTTTAAACTTTAATCGCCACGTGGCGACCGCTAATTTTCACCTATATAGTGAAGGCAAAAACAGAAAATAAAATCTTTAGCAGTGATGTAACACACACTGCTAAAGATTTGGCACGAAGATTGAGCATTCAGTATTTTTTTATGCCAAATGTCATAATTGTTTTACACATGATGTTTATTATGTATGTAGCAAGAAAAGCAGTTTTACTTACATAACACTATTAAATTCACTCTCATACAAGTATAATGCAATTTAAAATTGAATAAGAGTTAGATTTTCTAATAATTAATTTATAATACAATTAAATTATTAATGAAAATGTGGGACAAAGAGGATTTAGATACTGAACAAAATATACTGTTAATCGCTACCATCCCATGTTTTTCATATTTTTTATTACTTTAATCACTTTAAGTCTTTTCTTTAGTAGACCTTTTTCTATCGTGTTGCATCAGAGACATACTAGAGGTGTTTTACTGTAATTAAAGCACAATATTTAGAGTTTTTTTTTTTCCATTGTGATCAATATTGTGAGTCATATACCGAGATCATCAAAAACAAATGTATTTGCTGCCAAAATGTTTAAATATTAAAATTCTTATTTTCTATGTTATGATTTAAAATTTTACTCTTATTTTATTCAGTATTTTAATATTTAACTTCAATTTATTCATCCATTTAATTTAAACTCATTAAATTCATTTAAATTAATTAAGCTAAGTTTCATCTTTGCATTTTAAATCAAACATTCTTTTTAAATTGTTTACTTTTGGTGAGAATATAAATTAATTTCAGAATCTTTCCATTACATATGTTTTAGGATATTCATTCCAAATTTAATTTACATTTTATTCACTTTGCAATATTAATTAAACTTCATTTCAAATTATCTAAAATAAAATATTTCTGACTTACTTTTTCTAACTTTTAAATAATATCCATTTTTCTTAAATAACAGACAGTATAAAATTAATAATTATTCCAAAAAATAGCGTATTTCTTTTTTAATAATAATTATTAAAAAATGGTTAATAGCTAATTTTATTCTTTTCAGAAAGTTCTAATTCACTGATTTTGATCAATGCAAAATCTTTCAGAATCGCGAAACTTTTCCAAATATCATTTCAAAATTTCTAAGTCCAATAATCATTTTTCAAAATTCCTTAAATTAAATATTTTTTTTCAAAACATATCTGGTGGAAAGAACTTTTTAATTTAATTAGATTGCTAAATTTTCATTTATTTTCATCCATAAGTTTGGCAGTTATCGATTTTTAATTACTTTCGTTTATTTTATTTTGAAGTTCGTCGAGATTCGCTAGGAGACGCCATTGATAAATTTTCAGATGCTTCAAGTAAACAAGAACCTTTTTTCCCGCGTATTTCCGCAAGGTCGTTTTGGTAGCACTCCAAGGTCGCGATCGAATGTTCTAAATACTATTTTAGATGCTGTTGCCAGGGGTGTAGGGGTAGGTGAATGTCTAGCTGTAACTTTGACTACGGTCTGTTGGGGCTTGTTCAGTGACATTCAGACGGTTCGGATTTTTTGATTGGTTGTTTCGTAACCGCCAGAAAGTTTTGCCTGAGTGGGAGCTTGTGAAGAGTATTCAGTTCTACTCAAGATTCGTAAAGATGTAGTCGCTGCGATTCTTCGTTATCCGGGCTTCTGCCATTTTCTTTGGCGAAAGTCAGGACTCAAGGATGATATTAATGTGTGATTTTAGTAATACAATATATCCAGATATTGAATGATTTGTTTAACGTAATGAATTGAACAATAAGTCAAATTTAAATCTACAAATGATATCTTCCTGAGGGATGGAGACGCTGGATCAAATATAAGCTGCGATTGGATATTCACTTGAGATGTTTGTTCATGAATTCTTGAATCTTCACTTAATATGTTTGTTCATCAATGCTGTGGCTGCATCAGCAATTTAAATGTTCTTTAAGTAATTCTGATTCAAAAATTCTACTTCTTAATCTTCATATATGTCAGTTTCAACAGTTTGATTGTCAAGTTTTACTGACGGAAATGTGATTTCTTAAGTGTTGAGACTTAGGAGTGTATTGATGAGCTATCCGTATCCATCTGTCATCCTGTCGCCAAACGTTGCTGCTTCTCAGAAATTAATCTAGCTTCCTAATTTTTGCTGTTCATATCTTAAAAACCTTCATCTTCCTTTGATAAGTAACAACTTATTAGAACTATCAAAGATATTTAAAGAATAACTGTATACATTGGACCGAGCCAACAACACTAATTCAATATAACTTTATTATATCCACTAAGAACCGCAAAATTTTTATTTAAAGAAAATATAATATTATGATAATAAACTGTATCTGATATTTGAAATAATATATCCTAAAGATATTAGAATACAATTGTCAGTGACTTCACAATCCTTGTTATCCTTGATGCATTTGTATTATTAGAAAAGCTCGTATCGCTACATATATGATTAAGATGTCTGTGTTGATGTTAGTTAGTGATTTGTTTATTTGATTTTGGTGCACTTATACTCTAATAAATATCAGTTTGACTTCATCTGGGTGAGTTTGTCTTCTTCTTTTATTTATTATATCATTTATCAATTTCATATTTAAACCAAGGGTGAAGTATTAATTTGCATCTGATAAGGATGTGGTCTAACTTATAATTTATACTTAAACTTTAATTTTTATGACTTCGCTTCGTGTACCACCACTATCGTTCACGCCTATAATGGTGTTTGGGGAAAGTGTTGAACATATGTTTTGTCTAAATTTTTAGGTTTTCAGTATCACTCTGGTGCGAGTCGCTGGTGATTCACCCTTAGATTAATTTTTCCTTTTATATTCATCACGATCCCCAGATATCATTATATTCTATAAATGTTTTTTTTTTTTTTTTGTTTTTTTTTGTTTTTTTTTTGTATTGAAGTATTAATTAAAACAATTTGGCAAACCTATTGTTTATTTCCTTTGACAATTTTCTTGCCTTTCGGGGCTAGTATAAACATTAATATTTATGCTAATTTACTTTTAAAGAATTATATATTTTAGCACCAACATTGATTTTATGCTAACTTTAGCTTCACTTACAAGCTTACAAAGAGAAAGCCAATTTATTATAGTTTTGTGCATCAAGAAAAATATATAAGTACAATCTTTTGCTAAAGAAAGATTACACATGAAGAAAATGCAATACTTGTTTATTTTCCTGTTGACCATTTATTGTAAACAAAATCTGTCACCAAACATTATGATTTAATGACAGCAATGCATAAGTGTGACATTACGCTTGTTGTTGTCAAATATGACAATGCATGTCAGACATGATTAGTGTTGCCATGTCTACTGTCTTAAAAAAAGAAGGAGACAGGGAGTCAGAAAACAAGGGATGATGGCTTTTAAACCAGGACATAAAAATACAGTAAGTCTCATGAAAACAGAACCAGTCTATAACAAAATCCTGTCTTAAAGTAAAAACAAAAAAAAAATCATGGTCACAACAGAAAGAGTATATACATATCTACCTACTAAAACGAAAACCTGTCTAAAACAGAATCTTTCTTGGGTCACTTCATAGTAGGTTTTACTGTACTAAATAAACACAATAATCTTACTACAATCTGTGTAAGCCGAATTGCTAAGTACCGTAATAAAATTCCGTAATGGAGAGGTTTTTGACTGAGCAATTATAATTGTATGGTATTCCTTCCATAGGGACCATGAATTTTTTACTTTTAAGATAGAATTCTGTTAGACAGGTTCCATTTTCACAGGTTTTACTAAACGAAGTACAGTAAAGCCTGCAATACTATGGACCAAAAAAATACGCTGTTTTAAACAGGTTTATGTTTGAGCAGGTAAATTCCTTTTTTTGGGACCATAAAAATTTTTCTTTACAGACATGTTCTGTTTTCACTGGTTTATTGCAAAAAGTTCCACTTGATGCAGGCTAACAAATAGCATGGTACCAAAAGAAAATTTAAAAAATTTGTACATCGTGAAAACATGAGGCTTTTGGAGTCCCACAAGAGAGGTCTTGGAACCCTTGAAAAAAGGAAACCTGACAAAACTATAAATTTATCATAATGTACATATTCTAACTTTATTTATTTTGTGAATAAGCCGATTATGTTTTGTAATGAAGGATATGCTATTTCTGTGTTTTTCTCACACATTTTGAAAAAAATTATGAAGATTTAGACATTACATATACAGAACTGGATAGAATGAAATATTTTCAAGATTACAGGATTCTACCATCCAAAAAAAGTGTGTAATCATGGCTTAATACAATAAGCTGTCTAAAAATGGATAACAAATGGTGATGCAATATGAAAAATTATGACCATTTAATATATTTTTAAATGAGCATAGTGGCTCCAAAATGGCATTTGCAATTACATTAAGGTTAATTTACAGCTGGTCAAAAGATTTAACATTGATTAAATGGGTAAAAGAACATTGTGTTATATCTGTTAGTTGTATTTGCTCATTTTCTGACTAAATAAATTGAAATTTATTCCTTCAAACTTCCATCATAATTTGGATACTTTTCCACTATAGGGGCAAGATATAGAAAATGGCCTTGACGAAAGAAAAGAATTTGGTAACACATTTTCATATACACAGGCATTTTTTTTTTCAATATTTATACAATTTATTTAATATAATTAAGCCATTTATCTATTTTTATATATAAACAGAAGTAAATTGCATAGATAAAACAACAATATATATACAAATAAAATGTTTACATATATAAACAAGCATAAAAGTTCATTAGGTTTGTTTTCATAGCCGTTGATACTATTTAGCAAAAAAAAGAAAATCTCACTTTCTGAAGCCTGAATTGCACCTAACTTTTTTTTTTAAAAGGCCAAGGCCCCTTCTTATAGGAGAAAAATACCACAATTTGACTTAAATCAAAATATTTGATGATTTTTGTTTAATATCTACACTTCCATCTGAAACCTTTAAAAATTGGCCTGTCAAAATTTAATACAGGTTATATAAAACCAAAGACCAAACATCTTATGAGTATGTTTTGATGTCATGATTGTCCATCACTGGCAACACAGAGAACTAATTGCTCTCAAAATTATGCAGGGATTTGCTCAGGACAAATTTGGCTCCTTTAAAGGATCCTTCACAAAGTTTTTCATCTTAAAACAAGACCCTTCACAAAACTGTTTATCATAAAACACTTCACAAAATTCTTGTCTTGAATATAAGCTTTTCATAAAAATTTTCCATCTCTAAACTAAACTTTTCATGAATTTAATCATTTTTAAATAAAATCAGATCTTCATCAAACAGTTGAATTTGACAAATAGCCAGTTATCCAGCTTTTTTACACAAAAAGGATCTTGTTAAAAATAGATAAACAGGAACCTGCATGTAATGATAATTTCAAATTCACAAAATTCTGACGTAGGTTTTTCACAAATATAAAAATCTTTTCACAATTTCACAAAAACAGAACCCTGTGAGAAAAATCTGGACAGAACCCAGCTATATTTGTGTTATTTAGTTATTATATGGAAAAAAAAGAAGACTTAGTTCTATATAGATAATTCATATCAGTTGGCAACAGATTATTTTTAAGGAATCGAGATTTACAGTCAATGGGAAAGTAAATAAGCACCAAAATGGTATTCAACATTCTTGCCTTATACAACAAAGTGATACTTTATGCATTTACGTACCTGGTACTTTTCAACAAGAAGATCGGGCAAAAGAACGGGAGTCCATTCAACATGGATTTTAGTCTCAGAAGCATTGGTCACTTTAAGAGTAGGACCAGCAAAACTAAGTACACCTGAAAATTAAAAAAACAATCTGAATAACAACACAGACATTAAATAGTCAAAAGAGTTACAATGTAAAATCAACACTTGCATATTCTAATACAAGATCATTTAAAATTGGTAAGTTGGTTATTTTAACCTTCAAATCTCCAACCTAAATAACTATGTTAAAATCAGAGCAGTTTTTGAAAGATGCTTTTTTTAGGTGCGTTCGTAATTATATAAATACGTAGCACCTATAGTCAGCGTCTAATCCATCCGTCTGTTCGCTTATAACAGGGCAAAAACTACCCAACCAAATGGTTTGAAATTTAAGATATATTATCTTTGCAGAATTTTGTTGAGACATTTCAAATTTTATGAAAATTAAATCAAAACTTTAGAAGATATTAATAAAAATATTTATTAAATTTCAATTTAAAAAAAAAAAATCGGTTCTTTCTTGTTATAGGAGCTTCCGAGGTTTAATCTTCAAGCGACCGAGATACTTATTTTATTACAGAAATTAATCTGCAGACGATAGAATTAAAATCATCAAAATATGAATATTTATTTAACTAGCTATAGTACGAACGCACCTCGTTTGTCACGTTTAATGTACAATTTCCAACTTAACCTTTTTTTTTAAAAGCAGATTTTTATGAAAGGAAGTATTCTCCCTTAAAAATGTAACACTGTCCTAAATTTTCACCAAACTTATAAACACGATTTAAAGTTTTGTGTTTTAATTTATTTATAATTATTAATCGTGAAGGATGTATTGACAGGGGTGTAAAAACTGGGCACAATGGGCTGATTGTCATCACTAAATTTTACGCCTAAATTTTATTAGTATTCTTCACTTACATTTTATTAGTATTCTTATTAGGCGAAAAATACTAAAATTTTAGTGGTGATAATCGGCCCATTGGGGCCCAGTTTTTACACCCCAGTGTATAAACAAATCTACATGAGTTTTTAATAAATTATATAAATTTATATAATAATTTTATAAAAGAAATTATAAAATAAGAAATATGTGCTTTGATAAAAGAAATTACAAAATAAGAAAAATGTGATCTTATAAAAGAAAGTGTCCAAAATTTTTTCATTTGTATGCAATTGAAACCCTATAAAGTTCAAGCAGCTATCTTGCAACATATTCATCAAATCTATAAAAAGGATTTGCTCATAAAATTTTATTACACTCTTTTATTTAACTCAACTTGGTTTTTATATGTAAAGACGGAATTTTGTAACCAATTTTTCACTCATTTTCTAATATGCTAGAATTATAAAAATAATGTACACAGGTGTGTTTCAGATGACAATACAACATTTTATTAGCTTTTGAACTGATTCATAAATTAAAATTAATTTTAAGCCATTTTTAGGTGCGTTCGAAATTATGTATATTTGTAGCACCTATAGTCATCGTTTGGTCCATCCATCTGTCTGCATATAACAGCGCAAAAACTACCCAACCGAATGGTTTGAAATTTAATATATATAATCGTTGCAGAATTTAGTTGAGTCATTTCAAATTTTATGAAAATCAAATCAAAACTTAAAAAGATATTAATAAAAGTTTTCTTCATTTTATTAAATCCTATCATGCGTAATCTATATAATAATAAAAATGGAAATCATGTGACTGAGGAAAGAAATACAGGCTGACCATTTCTTTTTTCATATGTCTAGAGGCCATTTTTATTCAAAACTATTTTTTCGAATAAAATTGCATAAAAGTTACATTTCTAGTAGTGATGGGCGACATCGATCTTTTTAATCGATTTAATCGATACTATGGCCAGATCGATTTAATCGATGTTATCAAATTTACATCGATGTCGATCTTTTTTATCGATTTAATCGATACTATGGCCAGATCGATTTTATCAATTTTTTTATCGATGTCTCTACGAATATTATCGTTCGTTTATTTTCTTTCAAATCGTCACTGCAGATCGATCTTATCACCATCAGAGAATAGCGCCTAACAGCAATCTAATAGATTATAGATCGATCTCTCTAGTACTTACTTACATGTATTTGTTTTTTCACTTTGATTATTTTAGCGGCAGAGATGAGCAGCTGTTGCTCTCAAATTTCATATAAGTAAGGGATTCGCGTCACATTTCGGGTGAAGGCGGGGAGGAGGGGCGCGAACAAAATTAGGAAATATAATAAGCCGATTTGTTTGAAAGTTTACGATATTTTATAACGCATAACATAAATTTTAAGAATTAGCTAGTGTAAAAAATTATGGGGAGCGGGGAGGGAGCGTTTTGACCTTTCGGGAGGGGAGGGGGAGGGGCTCGAACACAATTAGGAAATGCAATAAGGCGATATGTTTGAAACTTTACGATATTTTATAACACATAAAATAAGTTTAAGAAATGAAGCCACGTCGAAAATTATGGGGAGGGGGGAGTGTGTTTTGCCCACACGGGAGGGGCACTTTTCTAAATTTTGCCGACACCACTTATGTGATAAACACGCCGACACCACTCATGTGTTCGAAAGGCCTGTGACAGCTTATTCATGTTATGCAACTCTGGGGTCCATCCCCACTTCCCCCAAGGGGGGAAATTTTCTAAATTTTGCCGACACCGCTCATGTATGATATATCGGTGGGAAGGTCTTTGATCACTTAATCATATAATGCATCTGAGATGTCAACCCCCCCCTTTGGGGGCACTTCTCTAAATTTTGCCGATACCCCTCATGTGATGTATCGTTGAAAAGGTCTGTGACCGCTGAATTATAGTTTGCATCTCCGGTGTCCATTCCCCCCCTTTGCCCCTATAAGGGGGTTAATTTTCTGAATTTTGCACACACCCCTCTTGTGATATATCGTTGGAAAGGTCTGTGAACGTTTAATCATGCTTATTCATATTATGACCGGTATACGGTACCGACTCGACATCTATAGTCTTAACAATTTCAGTGCCCAAAGTTCGTGTAGAACAGATTGCACCACCTGGGGTGGAACGTGGAACTAATGGATATTGCAGCGCACGACTGCTATACGGTGTCGGAGGCAGCGGGGACCCAAGTTGGAGGTTCGTTCAGTTAGAGTTTTATACTATTCGGTGTGAAAATTAAGGAATTATCCGGTGCCGAAGGCAGCGGGCACCCGGGTCGGAGGTTCTTTCGGTTAGAGGTTTACACCATTCGATGTGAAAATTATGGAATTACCTGGTGCGTGCGTAGCACAACAGGTATACGGTGCCGAAGGCAGCAAGGACCCGAACCGGAGTTTCGTTCGCTTCGAGGCTTTACAAGATTCGAGGCCCCGATGTAAATTAAGGGCCCACTAGCGGGTGACGCCTGCTAGTTAGTTTATTAAGTTTTAGTTTTCAAGTTCGCCCCTACCCCCAAAAATCATAACATTCTTAGTTATGCACAGATTTCAACAGGACCTTTTCTGACATTCTTCCCAAGTCATTTGGTTAATAAATAAACATTGGTATTATATCTGCAATTGTTTGTCACCACTATTTATGAACAATAATCAAAATTTTCAGTTTTTTCCAAGTTAAAACACACTATCATTGGTTTAGAACCACTTTACTCAGGATGCTCGTTAGTTAAGTTTTATTTGTCAATATTGTCTCCGAGTTTTGAAATCAGTGGGTGGCCCGGGCGGGACCCCCATCCCCTGGGGGGGGGACATCTCCCCCCAGAAGATTTGAGATTTTATACTTTCAATGGTTAAAAAGTGCAATTTCCCCCCCCCCCCCGTAACTCTATAATGTCCCCCTCCCGGAGAAAACTGTCTGTATTCAACACATGTCTCCTCCCACCCCGTTTCCCTCACCTCCCCCTCCCTGTTGCCCGAAATCATAACTTGCGTTTTTTTTAAATAGAAAATGGAACGCTTTTCAAAATCAGTAGTTTGGGAGTTTTTTAATAAAAAATATGAAAATGATAGAGTTATATCAGTAGAATGCAAAAACTGTAACAGAACTTTTAACGAAGATACTTTCACTTTCGGAACTGGTTTCGAAAGTAAAAGTATCTTCCTAAAAAAAAATCCGCAAAGAAAATTGAAAAAGTAATCAACGGCGGAAACAGAGATTGATATCTACTATCCAATGCAAAACAATCGTTTAAAAACATTCAAATGCAAACGAGATATTAGAAAAAAATGCCCCATAGGATTAATATTAGCGAGCGGGTGTTTTCAAGTGCGTGAAGAGGACCCTAGTCCTAATACGAGGGGAAATTTAATTATAAAAATGTCTTGCTCTAACATTACAGCTAGTACTATTAGAAGAACTTTTATTTGAAAAAAAAATCCACGTTTTAGACATAAACAGCATTACCTGAAATATTTTTTCAGAATATATATGTAATACATACAAATGTTTTTTGCATAATGTTTTTCGTATATGTTTTTCATATAATGTTATTTTCTAATCCATTTGAAATTATTGATTTTGTAAAGACTTTATTTTTATTTTGTTTTATGATGTTCTTATATACAATACAAGCTTAATATTTAATTGGAATATCCACAAATTTAGTCTTTTTCCTGTATAGTGTATTGTATATAAGAAATAAAACAACAAAATTTTCAAATGTACAAAATTCTCGGGGTCATTTTGTTTAAATTATTTGATACATTAATTTTAAAAATAAGTTTTAAAGTATTATCATACGTGTACTCTTGAAAAACATCAAAACCAAGCAGATGATTATTTAGTGCCAGAAAGCTCCGATATTTCATAAAATTCAAACTATCATAACTCAGCGGGTTTGGTTCTAAAGTCTAAATGACTGGAATTTTTACTGTTTTATTTGACCGAGCACAGAAAAATTTTTATAATATAACTTCCACAAACATTTTGATAAACTTGAGCGAAACAACTTAGCTAACGATAATCCTGAGTAATGTGGCTCTAATCCAAAAAAGAGTGTTTTAACTGGAAAAAAGCCGAAAATTTTTATTATTGTTCATAATTAGTGGTGACAAACAGTTGCAGATATAATACCAATGTTTATTTATTAACCAAATGACTTGGAGAGAATGTCACAAAAGGTCCCGTTCAAATCTGTGCATAACTAAGAAAGTTATGATTTGAGGGGCCGGGGGAGCAGATAGGGGACAAACTTGAAAAATACAACTTAATGAACTAACTGGCTTTGCCGTCTAGCGGACCCTTAATTTACCTCGGGGGCTCGAATCTTGTAAAACCTCGAATATGATAAACCTCGAATGGAACGAAACTCCGGATCAAGTAGCCGCTGCCTTCGGCACCGGATAATCCGATAATTTGCACATCGAATAGTGTAAACCTCTAACCGAACGAACCTCCGACCGGTGTCCCCGCTGCCTTCGGCACCGGATAACCCCTTAATTTGTAAATGGAATAGTATAAACCTCTAACTGAACGAACCTCCGGCTCGGGTCCCGGATAACTTAGACACCGTATAGCAGTCGTCTGCAATATGCATTAGTTCCACGTTTCACCCCCAGATGGCACAATCTGTTCTACACGAACTTCGGGCACTGAAATCGTTAAGGCTATAGATGTCGAGTCGGCACCGTATACCGGTCATAATATGAATAAGCGTTATTAAACGTTCACAGACCTTTCCAACGATATATCATATATATATATAACGATATATATTTCAACGATATGAGGGGTGCGTGCAAAAAATCCAAAAGTACCCCCCTTGTGGGGAGATAGACACCGGAGATGCATAATATGATTAAGCGGTTACAGACCTTTCCAACGATATATCACATGAGGGGTGTGTGCAAAATTTGGAAAAGTACACCCCTTGGGGGTGGTAAAGTGGATACCGGAGATGCATAATATGATTAAGCGGTCACAGACCTTTCAAACGATATATCACAGGAGGGGTATCGGCAAAATTTAGAAAAGTGCCCCCTTGAGGGGGCAAAGTGGGGGGAACAGACACCTCAGATGCATAATATGATTAAGCGTTCATAGACCTTTCCAACGATATAGTACATAAGGGTTTTGTGCAAAATTTAGAAAAGTACCCCCCTTGGGGGGGGAGGCAAAATGAGGGATGGACACGGGAGATGTACAATATGATTAAGCGGTCACAGACCTTTCCGACGATATATCACACGAGGGGTATCGGCAAAATTTAGAAAAGTGCCCCCAGTGTGGGCAAAACGCTCCCCTTGTTCTTAAATAGTGGTGACAAACAGTTGCAGATATAATACAAATGTTTAGTTATTAACCGAATGACTTGAAAAGAATGTCAGAAAAGGTCCCGTTCAAATCTGACCATAATTAAAAAAGTTATGATTTCGGGGGGAGGGAGACTGCCCCCTCCCTTAATTTTTATCTCACATTCAGGATCTTTTATTTTCGGCGGCTTGGGCATCAGCTCTACTTCTTTCTAAATTTTTATTAAATTCGGACAAGAAATTCTAGCTAAAATATATTTAAGCCTTCTTCAGTGTTGAATTCAGACACTTTTTTCCGGGGGGGGGGGGGGGGGCATTGTAGAGTTCCTGGGCGAAATTGCACTTTTTAACCATTAAAAGCTTAAAATCTCAAATCTTTCGGGGGGGACATTTCAATGATCCGGGGGTGAATGTCCCCCCCCAAGCCACCCCCTGAATTCAACACTGCCCTCTTCCCCCTCCACCCCTTCTTTCCCTACGCATTCCCTAATTCCCTTCCCTAATTCACTCTTAGTACCCCCTACCTCTAAACTGAAAAGATAATTTTACCTGGAAAGAAACAAAAAAACTTCCTTGAAACAAAATTTGACAGTAGCTAATATATTATATACTGCTATGCTAAAGAAATGAGCGGCAGAAATATCGATTATTATCTACTAATTTCCATTATCACGATGTATGATCAAATTTCCTGCCATTTGATCGATAAATTTGAGAGTTACTCTTTTAAAGCTATCTGTGTAAGTATCGATTCTAAAACATCGATACTAGAATTTTTTAATCGATTATTTTTTTAATTGATGTTGTTTTATACAGTATCGATGTTGATCGATTATCAAATTTTTCAGAATCGCCCATCACTAATTTCTAGAAAGATCATTAAAAAAAATTGTTTGTTTGAGAGATGAGTTACATTCAAATATGTATAGAATCTGAGATAACTTCAGTAGAAATTAGGTTAAAGCCGAATATCTTAATCCATTAAAGCAAATCAGGAGATTTGTTCATTATGAGTCATAAAAATATTAAACCATGGAGGTAATTATCATCTCAAACATATTTAATAACAAAACAAATGACAATTTATTAGTTAATAGTAAGATAAAAACCAATTGCGAAAAAAATAAAAAAGCACTATTTTTATAATACAGTAGACTCTGTCAAATCCGCACAGCTTGGGACCAAAGGTTGTGCGGATTTTAGAATTTTGCGGATTTCGGGTCATTGATTTGTTTACATTTTTGAAACCTTAATTTGATTGGTAGTTAAGCATTAGAAATTATAATGAATGTTTATAATAAAATAAAATATTAAAATAATTAAGCAAAATATTAAAATAATTTAATAATTAATAATTACATAGAATAATTATGTAAAATAAAATATTAGAAAAATATTAAAAATAAAAACATGTAAATAATAATTAAGTTACAATGTTAAATATACATAATAATGATGAAATGTCAATTTTTAATAATAGATAGTAAATAATAAGACACAATGCTAAATATACAAAATAATGAAATATACTTTTTTTCTTGTTTTATCCCCACAAAAATTATTTTGTTTCTTTGTTTTGTTATTTCATTCTGAAGCTGCTCAACAGTCATTATTTGTTGTTCAGTTACAAAATTCTGCTGTCTTAAGAATTTCAAATATTTTTCTCCTAAGGCTAGACCTTCTTCAAGATTAATTTTTTCAAGTTCTTCATCAGATTCAGTTTCTGATGAGGAAGCTTCAACAATATCTAGAGCACTAGAAATTATTTCCTGGTCAGTTTTATTTTCTATGGTTGGAATACTGTCATCGCAAGATACCCATTCTACAACTTCACTATCTTCAATGTTATTCAAAGCCTGTTTTGCAAAAACTAATAATTCATTAGTTTTGCTTTGGACAGCATTGGGATGAAACCCATCAAATATTACATTGTCACTTTCAGATTTGATAAATAGTGATGCCGGCCATAAATTATGCCAGGCATTTATCAGGGTATCTTGTGAAACAGCATTCCAAGCATCTACCAAAAGAAAAATGCATTCTTTTAGAGTGAAAGCTTTTTTAAATCTTTCAAGCATATCAGCCGATGGATCTAAGCTTAGCAACTTTTGCAAAACCCCTTTTTTATAATTGCACTTCATTGTACGTATGATCCCTTGATCCATCGGCTGAATGAGAGAAGTTGTGTTTGGTGGAAGAAATTGTGCTGTTACATTTTCTTTGCTTAATGTAACAGAATGTGCTGAGCAGTTATCTAATAATAGCAGAATTTTGCTATCTTTGTTCAATCCCATCTTCTCACTGTGTTTACGTGCTTCAGGAACAAAATAGTTTTCGAACCATTCAGTTATTATATCTTGATTTACCCAAGCTTTCTTATTAGCTTTATATATAACGGGAAGTTTGACATTTTTTAATGTACGAGGTTTTGCACTTTTTCCCACTACCAATAACTGACACTGGTGCGTGCCAGCGGCATTGCTGCAAACAAGAACGGTGATTCGTTGCTTATCTTCTTTAATGCCTGATGGATTCTTCTCATCGGCAGTTGCTAAAGTTTTTCGTGGTAAGCTGTGCAAAAAAAGTCCGGTTTCGTCCATATTGTAAATCTGCTCTGGACTTAATTGTTCTTCTTTTACAAGATTGGTAAAATAATCAATAAATTCTTCAGCAGATAATGTATCTGCAGATAATTTTTCTCCGCATGCCTTTAGATACCTGATCCCATGCCTCTGTTTAAAACTAGTTAGCCATCCTGAAGAAAAACTATATGGAACTTCCATATTCAACTCTTTATGAAGGTCTTTAGCTTTTTCACAGAGAAGAGGCCCTGTTATGGGAACACCCTCACTCCTACGTTGTTTAAACCATTCATAGAGCACTTTGTCTAGATCACCAGATCTGGCTGCATGCATTGTTTTTCTTTCAGCAATACCAGCATTGCTGTCACTGTTCATATAAAAGTTTAACATTTTTTCTTTTTGCTTCTTAATATCATACACTGTTCTAGGACTTATCCCATACGATTTTGCCAAAAAATGAACAGAAGAACCAGAATTTAGCTTTTTTATAATTTCAACCTTTTGAACTATAGTCAAACTGACATGTTTTCTTTTGCTGGTCTTATCATTATTAGAAATATCTGTATCAGCGTTATTAGCCATAATTTCGTACGAAATCATGAAACAATAAAAACAAAAGTCATTACAGATTGAAAACCGAAACCGAAACACAAAGGACTTCAACAGTTACAGTTGCAGATATTGTGCAAAAGCTATTGTTATGCCGTATTTTTAACTTTGATAAGAAAATAATTTAAACCAGAATTGTAAAATAACGAAATTTTATGTCATATTTATCTAGATTTAATAAACGAAAAAGCTTGATTAATTAAAAATATTTTAGAAAAAGATCGCGATTACCGTTAATATTAACACTATCTTTATTTTTTTGTGGAAATAAACACGTATTCTCGTCACGAAAAAGCTTGAATTTAATCATATTAACCAGAATTGAATATTAAAATAAGTATGTAAAATTGAAAAAAATAAAAATCATTAGATTAAATCCGACGTAGACTCACACTCAGCTTCACTCTGCGATCTCAAAACGAAACTAAAACTTATTTACCAAGCTCCCATGAACCAAGCGCCGTTGCTTCGCGCATCTGCTTTGCACATTCGATCCTTTTGAAGCACCCACATTTCTTTCGATCACCTAACGTACAGATAAGACTCCTCAAAGAGGGAGTAATACTTTACGGATTTTCAATATTAGTGACAACTGGATATTTTTTTCTAAAATGAATTTATATTTTCTTCATGAAACAGCTCATGTTTAGTCATATTAACCAGAATTAACTATTAAAATGCGTACGTAATATTGAAAAAATAAAAATAAATACTGAAACACAAGGAAACGAGCGTAAGAAAAATAAACAATTCGGCTATACCGTTTGCACTTGTGAATATTCTGGAAAACCTATCAAAAGGCAAATTGTTCGAGCTTGAAATGTACTGGAGCAAACCAGAGCGATATTCTGGTGTGTGAAATTATGGCAAATAATGTTCTGTTTCGCAAAATTATGGTAAATATCGTTCGAACTCACGCAATTATTAAAACATATTGTTACAGTTTTATTACTATATAGCTTATTGTCTGTAATTTTTTTCATTATTTAGAATCTTGAATGCATTTTTTATTTTGCTTTGTATGTTTAGAAATAAATTTGTCAATACTTAAAAAAAAAAAAATCCGCCAAACAGTAATTTTAAAATAGCGATCCGATTTGTGGATTTTTCCATTTCGAGCCCTGAGCCCTGGAATTTTTCATTTAGATATGCTAATTTATATCAAAGTCAAAAGTAATGTAACTTTATTCAGTTATAAATCAGCTGTAACAATCAAAAGAGAATGATTAACAAAAAAAAAAAAAAAAAAAAAATTCCGATCGCCGCCAACTTTAGCGCCATCTTGAATTTCGTTCCTGCAACTTAACTTAGATTTCATTGTTTACATCTGAAAAAATACGCGGATTTTAGACGTTCGCGGATTTAACAGAGTCTACTGTATAATAAAATTATTTCAAAATTTCAGGCATGAAAGTGCAAGCTGGAAAAAAACTGAAATCTACATGAATACGTATTCATCACAGTATTAACGAGTGCACATGTGTATGGCATAAGTTGTTATGTCAGAATTTTTGAATGGTTTTAAATCAATCTAAAAAACAGACAGAAAGGCATTTAAAACAGTGGATTTCTGCAAAAACACAGAAACTTTCATGTCTGATATTTAGAGCCATATACTTTCACGTAGAATTATCCTAATTTTTTTCTTTAACCCTTTCACCATTAGGCCCGTGTTTTCCTGTTTCTAAAGATCATGTTAAAATGGCTGTAGACAAAAATATTTTCAACAGAATTCAGTTTTGAACCATATATAGAATGAGGGGATATAAGATATTATAGCATCAAACTGTGATTAAATAATGTATACACATATAAATTTACAAGCATACTTATGAAAATGCAGGAAAACCCTCTGACAGTGCAAGGGTTGATTTGTTTTTAGGGTTTCGTTCATCTCACTATACCCTATTACTCCTGCTCCGATGTCTGTCCGTCACAGAGCCATTCTCACAAACTAAGTAACTTACAGAGTTGACACTTTGTGTATATCTAGCTGAATACCAGCTATGAAGCTCAAAATATTAAAATTTGAAAAAATCGTATTATTTTAATAAATAGAGATAAAAAAACAAAATTCTAACTGCCTTTTCCTATTAAATTTAAACATTTTTCGTTAAAGCAGTTGCCAAAAATTAAATTTCCACAATGAAATTCTTTCTACAATAATTAATTTTCTATTGAACGATTTCCACGTGAAAAATGAAAATGAAATAAAAAGTTTCACCAATTGAAAAAAAGATTAATATGACGTCATATTAGTAATAAAATGGAATTTTTCAAAGATTTCTCAATAATACAAGGAGTATGAGTATGTGTATGTACACAAAGCAGATTAATATCATGTCATTAGAGAATTAAAAAGAAAATCTGACGTCATATTGGAAGTTTAACGAATTTTTCAAATGTTTGAGAATAATACAAAGCGAGTATCAATATGAGTAATAGAGAATAGTAAATATAGTTTGAGAAATATATTGAATCATTATAAAAGCCCGATTTTGGAAATATTGGAATACTTTAACATTTTGAAGGTCTCTATACAACATGTTTAGTTATGAAATTGATTTTTTTTAAATATTGCATTTAGTCCCAACGACAGATATTATTATAACAGAGTATAATAGCGGGCCAGTTCAGATATTCGAAAAAACGAGAAAAATAGACTTTTTTACTTTATAAAAAACATATTTTTTTTTTTTTTTGAAAATGAAACTTATTTGGATTTATTAAAGAAAGGATAAAACGGAAAGATTTCTCAATAGTACATGAGTATGAGTATGTGTATGTACACAAAACAGATTAATATCACGACATTAGAGAATTAAAAAGAAAATCTGACGTCATATCGGAAGTTTAACGGATTTTTCAAATGTTTGAGAATAATACAAAGCAAGTATCAATAGGAGTAATAAAGAATAGTAATTATATGAGTTTGAGAAACATACTGAATCATGATAAAAATCTGATTATGGAAATATTTGCATATTTTAAAATTTTGAAAGTGTACAACATGTTTAATTTTGAAATTATATTTTTAAATATTGCATTTAGTCTGCATGACAGATATTATTATGACAGAATATAATAGCATGCTTCGCCTGCTATCGGGCTGGTTTAGATATTCGAAAAAACGAAAAAATAGACTGGTTAATTTTTTACTTTATAAAAAACATGACTCTTTTTTTTGCTGCTAAATGAAATTTATTTGGATTTATTAAAGAAAGGATAAAGTGTTTTGAACGGAATATTAAACAAAACACTTTGAGCGATCTTCGATCACACTTACCCACTTGTTTATAATTTATTACCATTTCATTATTATTGGTAATGAATACTGAATAACTGTTACATTTTCATAAATTCAATACATATTTTTTAACAGAACATCTACTTATAAGCATCTTAGAGATGTCTGGTTAGGAAACATTGGCTATATAACTATAGCCTATGACACTTCAGAGTGAAGACAAACATTTTGATAGCATATTTATAAAAATCTAAAGAGGGGGGGGGGGTAATTTATTTATCCTCAAAGTCTTATTGTTGCATCAAAATAAACCTTCCCCCTCCCTCTCAACTGGCTGCTGATTTGGATTATGTAATATCAGCACAGGAAAATAGTTTATATTAGCAATGCATATTATGTTATATTATTACTCTTGAGTTATTTTGCAAACATAATTAGTTTTGATATTTCTCATATTGGGATTTATTTTATAAGCACATAAAGATTTTTATTATTCAAGCCAGCTTTATGCATATAAATAAGTTTTTTTTTTTCTTTTAATCAATATGTTTACGGCAATTACTTGCCTACAATGTCTATCAAGAGCAACATCTGTTACTCATCTTAGTTATAATTTTAAATTAAAATTCTCATAAGATGTCTCCTTATAGATGTTGCAAAGTTACAAAATATTAAAAAATAGATATTATATTCAAACAAAAAAATTTAACTTTTATTTTTAATTTGGCTAAATAAAAGTTCATTAAATGGAAATTTTAAAATGATAAAATTAGAATTATTTGACTGACTTCAACAGGAAAATAAGCAAACAATTGTTTTTCTGCTTCACTATTTCATCGATGCTCCCCTCATCAGATATAGATTTTGTAGCATTCAACTATCCAGACATTTGAAGCATTCAGCAATCAGCATTTACTGAACATGTTGGTTAGTGCAGTCTTTACAGTATTTCTTTTTTTTTTTTTTTTTTTTTTTTTTCAGAGATGCATAATTTTGATAAGTTTCATTAGAAAACTTAGTTTATATTCTCTTTCTAAATTATGTATTTCCTCAATTCATGAAAAAACTTTTTGGCTTCTTGAAAATCAATGATGAATAAAAGAGGGATATTTTTTAATGCAGACTAGAATTTTTTGCCGGCTGCGAGATTTTATTAAATTTGTTAAACAGGACTCAATATTCGACTTGCACATGCACAGTTAAAAAGTATTTCATACAAATGCTCATATATTTCATCAAATATTTAATGCATTTATATCCTAATGGCAGTATATTGCTTTTATTGTATTTTGCAACATGTACAATTTTTTAAAGAAAGTATTATATCGCCATGAAAATACACATTATTCTTACACAAATGTTACACAGGACCTACATAGTAATCTGCTATAACTATAGATCATTTTATTTTACAGGGTGATCACAAATATTATTCAAATATGTTCTTTACATTCCTGAAGTTCCAGATAATTTTTTAAAGAATTTCTCTAGATATGCAACAAAACATCTAAAATAAAAAGTACATGGATAATTTTGATCAGATAGTTTAATAAAACATTAAAAGCTATGTGCTCTTAGATATAAAGCTCAATTATGATGATAATTATGTCCCCTTTCCCTTTATTTTAAGACTATTTTATTTAACAAAACTTGGTCTGTGTATGTAAATAAGGAATTTTGTGATTGATTTTTAACTCACTTTGTGATGTGCTAGAATTATCAAAATTATGTACACAGGTGTGTTTTCAATGACATACAACATTTAAATTTTTTCAGAATTTAATTATAAATTAATAATTTAATTGTAAGGCATTTTTCTGCTAGTTCACTACAGATGATAAATTGCCAAATATTCTTTTTGATTACAATTCTATACGAGTTACAATAATAATGGATTTAATGATGTAACAAACCACATTCATAAAAAAAATCCAACTGGCTGTGAAGCCGAAAGAACAAAATATTTTAAGCACTATAAAGTGGAAAATATAAATGAAAAATAAAGAGTAATATATATATTTAAAAATACACATTATTCAATAATAGTTTCATATTAATTAAATTATGATTATACAGTATAGGATCCGTTATCTGGCATCCCGGTATCCAGAACGCTCCGAAAACCGGAATGCAAAACACTAAACAGGAAAAAAAAAAAAAAGTAAAAATTAAAGTGTCAGTAAGAGAAAAAATAACAAAATGATAAATGATATTGCCTTTATTCCAGGGGTGATTCTGGTCCGAATTTTCCGAAAAATTAAGGCAATGATTTCCGAAAATTAAAAAAAATATCGGTCATAAATCCGAAAATTCGGACATAAGATGTATTGGTATTTCGGCAAATGATCGCTGAAAAAAATCAACCTCGTCATTTGTTCGAAGAAAAGTCGCCAATTTTGTCAAAGGATCGCGGGAAAAACGTGACTTTCATCAGAGAATCGCGAAAAAACGGCAAATTTTGTCAACAGATCGCTGGAAAAACGTGACTTTCGTCAGAAAATCCCAAAGAAACGGCAAATTTTGAAAAAGATTGCGAAAAAAACCCCCGGCAAATTTCATCAAAAACATTGCAAAAAACAGCAAATTTCGTCAAAAGATCGTGAAAAAGCAGCAAATTTTGTCAACAGATTGCTGGAAAACGTGACTTTCGTCAGAAAATCGCGAAAAAACGGCAAATTTCGTCAAAAACATTGTGAAAAACGGCAAATTTCATTAAAAGATCGCGGAAAAAAAGGCAAATTTCGTTAAAAGATCACGAAAAAAACGGCAAATTTTGTCAAAAAATTGCAAATTTTATCGACAAATCTAAAAAAAAAACTGCAAATTTCGTCCAAAGATCGCGAAAAAACGCAAATGTCATCAAAGGGACTCAAGAAAAAAAGTGTCGGGAGTGGACCCCCCCCCCAGTTAACTTTTCAGATAATTTGCTGTAAATTTCAGAAATTTTTTTTTACTCAGAATCACCCCTGCTTCATTAATTAATTTATAAATTCAATAAATAAATATAAAAAATTATGATACGAAAAACATTACAATAAGAAAAAATTAAAAACAATTACGTTAGAAGAATAAAACATGTCTGTGTACAAATTTTATTTTGTTACAAGTTTCATTAAAAAAAAGTTAAACGTAGTTTAATGCCATGGTGTTACTCCGGAGAAATATGGTGAGCAGAAAACTGACTAACATTTCTTTTTTGTTTTGTAAAATTCAGCCTAGAAAAATTATTTCTATGCTAAGAATCAGTGAATCTACCATTGCGATCAGCATCAATAATAACAGGTTATGGAAAGTTGCCAGATTATGCATTGTTTTTAACATTTCCTTTTTATACATAAAATAATAGTTACTTGATAATTTGTAAATTTAGATTTGAAAAATTTTTCACAGTCAGAGGGATTTTCTCTGAATAAAAAACCTAAAATTCTGTTTTAGAATATACTTCCAGTAAATTTTATACACATGTCGTCACACTCCAGTATGCACAGCCGCCTCCAGCTTATGATCTTTAGCCTCAATCTGGGGTACTTGTATAAATTTTAAACAAGCTCGATAAATGACGGCAGTTGATGCCGTCGCTATCTCCAAATCAAAAGATTCTGCTCCCAACTCCCAAAATGAAATTTTATTTATTTTTTGTAATTTAGATTTTTTTTTTTTTTTTTTTTTTTTTTGTGCAAATAATGTATTAAATGAACAAATTTATAAGTAATGTATTTACATATATTATTCATATTTATCACTATTTTATGAAATTATTTCATACATTTTTTATACTTATAAAAAAGTTTTCCGAATTACGGAAAAACCCCTTATCCAGAATGCCCCAGGTCCTAAGCATTCTGGATAACGGATCCTATACTGTACATTGAGAAATCAATTTAGAAATCCTGAAAAGATAGTTTAAATAATGCTTTTTTTTTTTCTTTCTTGTTGCCATACCTGAAAAAAAAGAGAGAGCAGAAATTATACATTTTTTAAATAAATTCACTAACTTATTCTTTCGACCAAGCATTAAAAAAAAAAAAAAAAACAGTGAATTTTCCATAATTGGGTTCAGTCGCAAGGTTGCTGGCTTTTAGCCAGGCCAAAAAAAACCAGATGGCTTTTTTTGGTTTTAACCACTTAAAAAAAGCCGGCTTTAATTGAAAAAGGCCGATTTTTATTAAAAAATGTGGTTTACAGCTAATTCACATTAAATTTGCATTAATTTATTTTTAATGCAATAAAAAATATTTCCGTCTAAAAAATTTATATACTCGTTGAAAAGAATATATTAAATTAGACTGCAAGGTGGTGTTTTGAAATTCTGTATTACATAGCTCAACATATACTAGACATGGTAAAGATTATATTTAATTAAACAATAACAAAACATCACCAACAAAAATGAAAAATTCTTACATATACTGCTTTTTACTTTTAAAATTGTTGTGGATTAAAACTTAATAATTTATATATTTAATAAATGAAAATAGCATATATAATATTTGAGAGCATCCCTATTTAGTTAGTAATCAGTATTCTAATGTCTTATAAAAATATATTTTAATAAGTTTTTTTTCTACTAAGCAATTACAAAACTCATGCCAGATAAGTCCATATGATGAGATTAAATTATGGAATGATCGACGTTGAAAGAGGAATTAGGAAGAATATATAATATTTCAGGAGATTTTAGTAGATGTAAGTGTATAAAAAAGAGAGAACAGTTAAAAAAATAAATAAATAAAACTTGTTGAAATGAAAAGCAAATGTTATTCATATTACTGTTTTTAACAGTGGAAAATGGTGTTTTTATTAAATTGCTGTATGTATGATTTTAAAGATATGAGAAATATTAAAACTTGCATATCAATAGCCCCAAAAACTAATTTCTGTGTATCAATCTGCAGCAAAACAAAATTTATCTATGACGCAACAATGTCTACTACCACAAGAAATAATAGTAACCCATTAAAAAAGCAAAATTTTTAATTATAAACAAAATACAGTAAGAAGATTACAGTAATCCAGAGACAAAGTAAAATTTAGCCCTTTTTTACTTACCCATCATACGTAGTATAGGGTAAGTCTTGTAATCGTTTTGAAAATCAAAATTTTTTTTTGACGATTTACACGTTTCAGACACTGGAGATTCCAAAAAACATATTTTTAGAAAAAAAAATTTTGCCGTCCGTCTGTGTGTCTGTAAATGCTCTATCTCCCGAAAAAATTGAGATAGACACTTGCAATTTGGTATGTACTTAGTATGTAATAATGGGAAGAAGCCTATTTCATTTCAATAACCTCGATTAACCGGATCTATTTTTTTCGGACTCTCGAAATATTCGTTCTGATAAAAGGTATATAAAAATTTTCGAAATTGGTTATTTTAAGAAATGAATATAAAAGACAATAAAAAAAAACAAATTTTGCATAAAGCATGAAGTCGATCGGATAATGAGTTGCCAAGATATTTGGAATCCTATTTTCCACACTCTTCGATTTTTCATGACCCTGTATTTCATCCAAATTTCACTTCAAAGATATATTTTAATTGGAAATTTGACGCTTAATCAGATGCAATAAACCGCTAGTTAATAGGATTATTATTTTTGGAGTTATAAGGAAAAACCTCTTTCAAGCAATTCAGTAATCGAGCCTATAAAGTTATGACATCATCAAGCCACGATTTTATTTGAATTGCTATGCATTTTATAAGTAGTTTACACATTTTTGTTTTAATATTTTACATTATGCATATCCATGATGGGTAAGTATTATGGTGGCCCCCAACGATTAGTTTTTAAGTACAGTATTTTTTAAGCTATTAGATTAATCTTCAAAAATCTTCTAAAATCTGCAGTGCCCACTGTCATGTTGCATTATTTCTATTAGTGGGTTAATAGCCTTTAAAATTAGTTGATTAATAAAATATGTAATTAAACAACTGTTGTCCTATTGAATTATTTAAAGAAGTAAAACTGAAAAAAAAGTGTAAATTAAATTATTAATAATAATAATAAAAAAAGCTTTTATTTAAAAAATATAGCAATAGTTAGCACTGAGTATGCCTTGTTAAAATTTAGGTAACATATTTACAATTCTGACTCAAATCACCAGTCTGCTATGTGTTATTCCAATATTAATGTCTTCATTATTGAGAAATTAAGTTATTTATTAAATTCTAACTCAATATAATGTCTTTTAAATTAGTTAAAAAATACTTAAAAATCTACAGTTTATAAATAAATTGCTTCAACGTATAAAAGCCAATTTTGACCAAAAAAGGCCGGTTAAAATCAATAAAAGCCACTGGCTTGGCTTTTATTCATTTTAGCCGGCTTTTTTGCAACCCTGGAGTGTCTGTATTAAATTAATGTAATAGTAAATGGATTTTTTAGAAAAATCATGAATTGCAGTCATGAAATGAGGCATGATTCTCAAGATAAACACTAAATTCTTATAAAAGAGGGTATTTTATTTTTAAATCTAGTTTTACTTTTATACTTAATACACTAGCAAATTCTGTATGCATATAAATAACACTTACCTAATGGAGATGCTAAAGCAACTGCTATGAACAATAGAAGGAAGTACATCATAGAAAGACCGTCAACAAACAAAGGGATTTAATGAAACTAGTACAAATGTTACCCAAAGTTGCTGTGTTTAACCTAAACAATAAAAAAATATACTTAGGTGATAAATTTATCATATTACAAATACATAATAATTCAATGATAAAGCAAAAATTTTTAAAGTACAGTAGAGGATCTTTATAACGCAAACCTAAAAACACGAGGTTGTGCGTTATATAGAATTTTGCATTATATAGATCACATGTAACACATAATTAAAATTACCTTATAAATATGTCTGAAATTTATCAATATATACAGTAGAGGATGTTTATATTGCATTCCTTGGGACCAGAAGTTGGGCCAATTATAAATTTTTGCATTGATTATTTAACACATTGTTAAATTTACTTTATAAACATAATGAAAATAATTTTATTGTAATAATAGCAATTTTTCAAGCTCTAAATTAAGGAGATAAAGATGAACTAATGTATTAAATTTAGTCTTCTAGAGAGTAGCAATTTTTTTACAATGTGGAATGCAGGTGCTTCTTAATTGCAAAATCCATTGTTCACATCTGAGAAGTGTTGTGTTATATAGAGAATTGCATTATATGAAATTGCGTTATATAGATCTTCTACTGTATTTCATAAACTATTATTACATTGCTGATTACTGTATTACTACAATGATCTGTTCATTATTAAATAGGTATTTTTTTCTACTTTTGATAATTCTTTTATATAAATGAACATATATATACTTTCACAAAAATTTAAAGAGATTCTACATGAAAATAATAGGTTTCAAAGCTGAAATCAAACATGTGTTTTTGACATAATACAATTATTTCCAAACTTTGATACTATAATACAGGTTGCAAAAAAAGGTACTTTGGGAGATACCTTTGGCATCCGTAATTACAACTATACCAAGCCAAGTTACAGTCAATTTTGCCATGGTCGTAGCCAAGCATGTAAAGCATGCATGTATAATAGAGATAAAAAAAATAAATACCATTGCATTAATAATTAATAATATACTATTTTATATTAATAAGATTGAATTTTATATTAAAAGTGGAAGAGTGAATTTTATATTAAAGAATATATTATGTTTCTTAACAAATTTATAACAATTTCTTACAATGTTTCACAAGAAAGATGTTACACCTAAGTTGGCAATATATCTCTGTCACTTGTTGATTCATTATTAGAGGCCGCTATAACCCTAAAAAATCCCTGACGGCTCGGCCTACAGGCACAGGTAGATTTCGAAGACGCAGACCGTGGGGCGCCTATTTGTCGGGAATTGCGGAAGAAATGACCTTTTTGCGATGATGCTGCAGTTGGAACCGCCTACTTCGAAACCAAACTTGTTTGCAGGCGGAGCCAGCAAGGATTTTTTTTTTTTTTTGCTATAAGAGTTGGTCCTATGAAAAACATGTCACTATAAAAGTTTTAGATAATATTAAGAGGATTTATAATAAATTTAAGCGGATTTGAAATCTTGGGAATTGATGAAGTTATGAATTTTTTTCTTCGAAACCCCCCCCCCCCTTAAGGCAATTTTTAATTATATCAAAAATCTGTCATACATAAATTTTCGGCCCTTCTCCTAGAAGTAATAATAACTTCAAACTGATTCGATACGTATCATAATTAACCCTTTAAGCGGTTAATGCTAGTTCAAAATTATCCCCCAAAAAATTCTCACGGCTAGAAAAAATTCCATTAAAAAAAAAGCATTCTCGGATCTTCAAATGCACGTTAAAAATTTCAAAGGCGAGGTTTCTTTCCCCCATCTCTAGTGAAACATAAGCTTTTCCTTATTGTCCTGTAGGCGGGTCAACAAAATAAAACCCTTTTGTATAGCAAATGCTTTCCACCTTTCCTGAGGGGGGAATTTTTCTTTTGACATACTAAGACATCAACTTGTACCTGGAAATTTAGAAAGATAGAGTACAGAAATACTGTCGTATTTCATTTTTTGTAAGAATGAGTAGCCAAAGCAAATTAATAATTTTTTTTTGTTTTAATTTCCTCTGTTTACTTTTATTGGTAGTTTTACATTTACAAATTTTTTAATATTCTCGTTACATGTACGAAGATTAATACAAACTTTATTTTCATTTGTTTATATATTTTTTTAATTTTGAAATAAAAATAAATTATGTTTTAAAAGTTGTAGTATGTTCTGATACAAAGTTCAAAAAGTAAATTGTCATTTTAATAGTTTCATGTTAACCCCCCCCCCCCTCCCTTTTTTTTAAGAGGACGCAAATTGCAATATTTCTAAAATTGAGATGTCATTAAATAATTGAACAGCTGAACCACTTATAGTGAGAATGAATCCGTAACCAGCATTTGCTCGCTATAATAAAACTGTTTCAAAAGGTTTCTGGATTATAAAACATAATTATAAAATATAATTAATCATAATGTAATATAAGTATTACAAAATATAAGAACTAATTTTGTCGGATTCAGTTAAATTGTTAAATTTTTTTTTTTCATTTTTAATCATTTAAATAAATAAATTCTGTCTTAAAAAAACTGTAGTCTGACCTCAGACAACAAATAAAGAACTTTTCCAGATATTTCATTCAGTTTCCCTAAAAGTGTTACTATAATTAAATATAACATTTTCTTCTTTTAATTTTTCTCTTTTCTCTTTAATAATTCCTGATATACGAGATGGAAAGACAGAAAAGAAACCTAATGTTTCAAATAAGCAAATAAAGAGAACATTTTCACTTTTCTGTTTCTGTCATATACATACATATATAAAAATTGTTTTTGGATTTAATTATATTTTATTATGATTTATAGCAATGTGTGGTTGTAAACAGGGCCATTTGGGGAGGGGGAGGGGTCAGCAAAATCAGGGGCCCAGTAGTAAGCTTTATTACAAACCTTTGAGCCGAATAATAAAGTTTGTTAACTTTTAAAATTATTACTTTTTTAAATATTTTTTAATAATATTATATTTTATTTTTATTCATTTTTTTTTTTTTTAATCAAAGATCAAAAATTGATCAAATTTTGAAAATGTAGGTATTGGGAAAATCTGTCAGGTATTTCTAAAACGTCTTTTTCAGAAAGTTATGAAAGTTTTCCTTTTATCGATGTAGCAGTGTGCAATAGGTTTATCAACACTTTAGCTCTTATATTTCCTATAATCCTTATTGCTTTCCATGAGATTTCTTATGGGTGGTTTAAATGGAAATTTCTTAAGGCTGTTCTGAAATCCAAACAAAGTACTTTCTGACACATTTTTTAATTCAATTTTATTCGCAAACGCATGATATTGGCAACTGTTTTTATTTAGAAACTATGTAATCGAAACACGTTTTCCATTTTTTGGTAAAGGTAGATGATTTATCAAAAAAGACTGTCAAAGTCGAAGTTTTGAACCGAATTCCCGACGCGGCAGCACGAGAAGAGCGAAAAAAGTGTCATCACGTCATCACAATCTATTTACTAAAGAATGGAAAACTCATTTCGATTCCATATCACTTCCATAGTCAGGCCTTCAAATTTTATGTCTTTGCGTTTAAAAATGAGTCAGAAATTGTGTCAAAAGGTTTCGTGTTGTTGAGCAGAAGTTATTTGAGAACCACCTTAAGCCTGTTCTCAAATTGGCTACTCTATGATATAATTTTTAATTCATTTCTGTTCAAAAAACGCATGAAACTGATAGGTGTTCTTATTCAGAGACTTTATAATCGAAAGACGTTTTCCATTTTTTGGTAAAAACAAAAGATTTTTCAGAACATACTGTGAAAGTCTACGTATTGAACAGAATTTCTGACGCCGCAGCGCGAAAAAGGAGAAAAACTGGTCATCACATTGCATGAATAGCTTATAACTCGGTAAGTAAATTATTTATCAAAAAATGGAAAACCCGATTTGCTTCCAAATCGCTTCAATAATCAGGTCTGCCAATTTGATGCATTTGTGTCTAAAAATGAGCGAGAAAACGTCTCAGGATGTTGGGGGTTGTTGATCAGATCATACTTCTCATGTGCTTAATAAAATGCTTTTATTTTCCTTATCATAATTTTATAATTCAATGGTATAAAAATGTTTTATTTCACAATATAATAAATTATAACACGTTGTAAAATAGTATATTACTTTTAAATGCTAAAGGTGTAAAATTAACAACATAATATAAATTAAAATAATTTTTATTATTTGTTTTACATGTTTCGACTCTTTCCGAGTCATTTTCAAAAACAAAATGAGAATATTCTAAAGCTGCACGGGCTTTGAAGTTATTATTTTCATGTACTTTTTTAAAAAGTACGCACGTTATCTATTATTTTTTACTTGATTGTTTATTTTCATATCTTTGACCATGGAGTAACTCTAGCCACAGTTTCGGTAAATTAAAAGATGCCGCATTGTTACATATTGTATTTTTGCGTGTGAGTATCTCTATGGTTTCTCTTATTATGGATGGATAGTATAGACTGGAGGGAAATATTATTTTACTTTCATTGAAATTTATTTGGATGGTTTCTTCTTGATATAATCTTGACAGGGCTGTAGTTTTTCTATTGTATTTAATATCAGCTATATGCTCTTTTTTTCTGCAATTAAATTCCTGCTGGTCATGCCTATTTTATTTCATTTAAATTTCGAACATCCCATTAAATGTTAAAGATTTTATTACCCATGAGATAGCAAAGAAATTTACTGAAACAACCTGAAAAAAAATCATTAAAATCTCTTTACTTTCAATATGCCGTTCGTTAATCGACAAAAAAAATTAAACAATTGCGAAAATATTTTAAACGGATACATTTTAAGGATTTTTATATCACTTTAAATACGAAACGGTCCAAAATTAGGCAGGTATTTTTCATGAAATTGTACATAAATAATAATAATAATAATAATAATAGTAAAATATTTTTAATATAATATAGACCTAATTTACAGTTGCCAGTTCTTTTTGATGGTAGACAGATTATCCCTTAGACAGAATTTCGAAAAAAAAATTATAGTTGGTTGTTGTAATTGTTATAATAATTATAGTTTAAAAAAAAACTTAAGTACTGAATAACTGAAATACATAGCTGATTTTAATTTGTATCTAATCTTAAGTGTAATTTAAAAAATATATTTTCTTATGATGTAATACAATCTAATTTAAATAAAGATTCTCATTTAAAGATAAAATATCTATTTTTTTATTTTTAAGAAAATATTTTGTAAACATAAATATAACTAATAAACTGAGAAAAAAATTATAAAAATGTAATAATTTAATAAAGTTCACATTATTAAGATTCATGTTTTATAAATATTGGCAAATTTTACGAGTGTTAGTAACATAATTTCAATCATTTCAATATATAAAAAAATTTAAAAGCAATTTCTACAAAGATTTAATAGTAATTCAAGTCACTGCTAGAGAAAGGATTTTCTGAACCAACGAATTTAATCTTTATTTGTACATTATTTAAATTTTAATATGTGTTCATTCTTCTTTAGAAATATTTGCTGTATTCCAACAACTCATCATCTATAGTTAAAGAGCTCTTAAAATTAAGAAATTGATTTTTTTTTTTTTAGTGTCACGGTTACTCTTGTATTGAAAGACATTTCGCAGACATTTGTTTTTTCTTGCGTAAGCATGACATTAACTTTTTTTTAATGATATTTTGTTTTTAAGTTGAGAACAGCGAGTTGGTGTGTTTGTTATGAATAGTGTATCATTGGTGTAATTTTTTCAAGGTTCAAGAAGAACAACTCTCTTGTGATTGTTTACTTTGATGGAATGAGATATTGGGCTGTCTGCCTAATTTCATCTGAAGCTTTCTTAGAGTATATACATATTTATATATATATATACAATAATATACATCAGAGTATAATAGAGTATATGCATTAATGTATCTCATCTATAAATTTTTCATTTTTTTGACGATCTTTCTTAAAACGTAACTTTTTTGCAGTTTTTTTTTTTTTTTTGAAAAATAAGTTTGAATAAAAATGGCCACCTAGCATACGGATAGGAAAGCGGCCAGCCTGTAATTTTTTATGGCAGTGACATGACGTGCACATTTATTATATAGATTGGGGTTATATACTGATTTTTTATCAGATCCATCTCCGACAGACGTATCTCGAAAATTGGTTTAATTGTAGAAGTTAAAAAACTTTCCAACCAACCAACCAACCAACCAACCAACCAACCAAATACATACATACATACATACATACATACATACATACATACATACATACATACATACATACATACATACATACATACATACATACATACATACATACATACATACATACATACATACATACATACATACATACATACATACATACATACATACATACATACATACATACATACATACATACATACATACATACATACATACATACATACATACATACATACATACATACATACATACATACATACATACATACATACATACATACATACATACATACATACATACATACATACATACATACATACATACATACATACATACATACATACATACATACATACATACATACATACATACATACATACATACATACATACATACATACATACATACATACATACATACATACATACATACATACATACATACATGCATGCATGCATGCATGCATGCATGCATATAATAAATGTTTCAGACCAACTTCAGTTTTGCCAGACAAGTAGGGCTATCTGTTAAATCATGTATATTTGTGTTATTCGTAAGCATCCGCAAATCAGTATTGCTTAATTTATTTTATTTATTTATTTTTTTGGGGGAGAGGTCCATTTTGTGAAAAGTAACGGTTATTTCTGTGAAATTGGTTATATTTTCGTAAAAAATAGCATTTTGTAACGAAAGTTGAAGTCCAGTTTGTAAAATTTGAACCAAGCATTTATTAGCAAAAATTTTTTTAAAACCTTTTGCTGAATCTTTTTCTCTTTGCTAAATTTGTTTGTTTGCAAATTACACACTTTAAAATGCTACAAGATAATAAATAAATAATAAATAGTTGCTTTTATGAAATAGAATTTTGTGAAAGGGCCGATTTTATTAAAAGAAATTTTGTGAAGGGACTTGTTTTATTATAAGAATTGTATGAAGGGATCCATTTTATCAAATTGATTTTTGTGAAGGGTCCCATTTTATTAAATTAATTTTTATTAAGGGGGCTGTTTTATTAACTAGAATTTTGTGAGAAATTTTCCGTAAGAAAATTAAAACTGCATCCATAAATATATAAAAAAAATAAAGCACGAATTTAACAAATATGTAACAGAATAATTTCAATTTTTACATTGCCAAATGATGAAAAAAAAATTTTTTTTTCAAGTATATTTTGTTTGAAAACTGCATCTCACTTTACTTGTCGTTTATGGTTTTTAAAATAATTTTCAAGCATGTCTTATTTTAAAAACTATTTCTATGGTTTGCAGCCCGATTACAAAAGATTAATTATATGCACTTAAAACAATATAAATAGTTTACCATTTGTATACGGCTAATATTCTAGATCGAACTTAAAACTTCATGAATGAACATATAAATAAAACACAAATTTAACTAACATGCAATTGAATTACGGGCGTAAACCGCTGAAATTATAACAATGAAAAATGCTGCAATATGTAGTGAGATCTTTGAATTCCTGGCATGCGGCTAATACGAAAGTATAGCTTTTAATAAATTTCTGGACTTTTATTTAAATACATTATTGATATTTTGATACAAAAAAGCCCTTTTTTTATTAATGGGAAATTTAAAAAATATATTAAATAGATAAAATATATTAGAGTTAGAAGTAAATGTTTTTCATCTGTGTACGAACTCGGGAAGTTGGATTTTTAGTTACATTAAAATAGTAACAATTAAATCTCAAAATCTTTTTATAAATTATCACAAGGCACTTATTCCTTACTATCCCGTTAATAATTTTACTATATATATTTATGTATTTATTTCTTTATTACAAAGTGCGAAATGTTACATTTGACAGCAAAAGTATTATAAGAAAAAACTGATGCTGTGTATGCTTTCGTTTTTTAAGGTACCCTTTTTGTGGATCAAAACATGAAAAATAAAATGTTACTTAAAATATACTATCTTCTATATTATTTTTTAACATACATGCATATCAAGAAAAAATCCATTCACCCTTAATGGACAGTATGTTAAAATTTTTAAATAACATTATTTTGAATATTCTATTATTATTGGTTTTCAAAAATATAACTATTTGAATATCTTTTAAAATTCCGTTCTATTATTTTATATTAGAAAAACATTAAAGAAAAATGAATTTTAGATCTCAACTAGTTAATATAAATAAAAAAGTATTAAAAATTTTAGTTATACGTTTCTGAAGTACTTGTTTTCTAATTGTATAATTACAAAATTATTAATTTTTAAATTAGTATGTAAAAACTGAAATTATTTAAAGAGAAATTATAAAAACATTATTACAATATTTAAATTCAAACATAATTTAAAACAAATATTTCATGATATTACATGGTTTTTACAAACATTGTAGTTCTAATTACTTCTGTTTATTTGAAACGTATTATTTCTCTGTAAAAATTTAATTTTATTCTATTCTGAACGCGACAAAAGTTTTTTTTTCTTCTAATGCACAGCATTGTATATAACCAGACGATATATTTAATCTTTTGCAACAACATCTCCCATCTGAAGATAAACAAATTCCCACTTAAAAGTTTTACCTATTGTACATTAATCCTTTAGTGTACAAGCAAAGTGACAAGTACCTACGCCTTTACCCGCCTCCATTGTCAACATGTCTTCTGCTCGGGGGGAAAAGGATATGGAGAAAAAACACGGCTTGACCGATTTACGAGACGTATTTGGAGTGTGGAAAAACCCGCCTGGGCCTCTTTTGAAAGCAAAAAGTTTTGGCAGGAAAACCCGGCTTCGACGATTTTCGTGTTTCTTTCTAAAGACGGAAAAACCCAGTTGCGACGCTTAAAGGGTTAAGAAATTATGGGGGGTTTTCTGTTTTCACAAAAAGTCCCCCCCCCCATTCCCCCCCCTTGGTTCGATTTTGCCCATTAACGAACTTGAGAGAGATTTTATGCCCCTTGATTTTATGTATCAGTTTCGAAAAGAAGCGGGAGTTGGAACCGCCTACTTCGAAAAATAACTTGTTTGCAGGCGGAGCCGGCAGGGTTTTTTTTGTTTTTAATTTTTTTTTTTTGGCTATAACGGTTGGTCCTATAAAAAACTTGTCAATCTAAAAGTTTTAGATAATATTAAGAGGATTTATAATAAATTTAAGCGGATTTGAAATCTTGGGAATGGACGAAGTTCTGAATTTTTTTCTTCTAAAACCCCCCTTCCCCCCCCCCCCCCTAAGGCAATTTTTAATTATATCAAAAATCTGTCATACATAAGTTTTTGGCCCTGTTCCTAGAAGTAATAATAACTTTAAACGGATTCGATACGTATCATAATTAAGAAATTATGGGGTTTTTTTCGGTTTTCACAAAAAGCCCCCCCCCCCCCCCCCCTGGTTCGATTTTGCCCATTAACAAACTTGACCGAGATTTCATGCCCCTTGATTTTATATATCAGTATCGAAAAGATGCGGGAGTTGGAACCGCCTACTTCGAAAAATAACTTGCTTGCAGGCGGAGCCGGCAGGGATTTTTTTGTTTTTAATTATTTTTTGCTATAACGGTTGGTCCTATAAAAAACTTGTCAATATAAAAGTTTTAGATAATACTAAGAGGATTAATAATAAATTTACGCGGATTTGATATCTTGTGAATTGACGATGATTTTTTTTCTTCTAAACCCCCCCTTGGGGCCATTTTTAATTATATCAAAAATCTGTCATACATAAATTTTCGGCCCTTTTCCTAGAAGTAATAATAACTTTAAACGGATTCGATACGTATAAAAATAAAGAAATTATGAGGGTTTTTTTGTTTTCACAAAAAGCCCCCCCCCCATTGGTTCGATTTTGCCCATTAACGAACTTGACCGAAATTTTATGACCCTTGATTTTATGTATCAGTTTGGAAGAGATTTATGCAGAATTTTTCCAGTTATCGTGGTCAGAAAAAAGTGACATAGATAGATAGATATATAAAGTTTTGAACTGGGGGTGGTTTTGGGTTCTGGGAGTCATGATCGGCGTAGATCTGCAAAAATTTTTCAAAATTTCCAACTTAGGTGAGAATGTAATAGGTAGTATTTCTTACGAAATCTACCTAAAAATTCCTCCATATGTTAAATATATAATATTTTTTAAAAAGAAAAACTTAAAATCTCAAAGTAAATTAAAACTCATACGTGTAAATACGTTTTATTTACAACAACCACTAAATGCTGGCAATATTCAGTTATAAGGACATCATCTGAAATTTTATACAAACACTAAATGTTACAAATTTCTTATTTCACATTGCAAAATAATTAAGATATAATAGCATTATGTTCATTCAAAATCACAGTCTGTCTTCTTTTCCACTTTGGTTTCATGAAAATGCAATTTTGATGTGTTATTTCTCAAACAAAGTCTTTTAGTAATACATTATATGGTATATTTCCATTAAATCTATATAACTGGGCACTTTTTTTGTTTTGGTACATCTCCTCGGTGGCATCAGCAGGCATTGGTAGTTTGGTTTGAATTTTCTCTGGGCAATAATTGCCTTTATAACCACCATTCACACAACCACAATTTTCATGTAATCATAGGCTTTCAAGGATATATGTAGGAAGAATTTGGACCTTTTAATGGACTCATCACACTTTTTTTTTAATCTTAATAGGGGCCCTGCCCTCAAAAAGCTACGCTCGCCAACTCCCATTCTGACACCGCAAACTTTAAAAACACTCTGATTTCATCAACTCTAAAACGATTATGGGAGATTGAATTATAATTAAACAACCAGTGGCGATCTGCTATAATAAGGTTCCCATTCATTTTCAAACAGCTAACAACTGTTTTCGTGAAACAATGCCACTGCATTTGGAGAATTTTATAAAGATGCTATAGAAAGTTGGGTACTTCTCTATTATCCCGTCAACTCATGACCGTGGCATCACATTCAATTGCCATCAGATGTGTTACACGTGTTAGTTATGTCATCGAGTGATTTTTAATTCAATGTTTATCTGTATTTTTAATAATATTTTAATATTTTATTAGTTATTTCATTAATTTAAATGTAATTATTAAACATAAAAATAGAGTTTTTGACTGAAGGGAAATATTGTTTACGTTGTTTTAAAGTTTGTAATAATAGGTAAAAGATTTTGTCGAAATAAATTAATCTCTCGTGTAAATATATTTTTAAATTGAAACTGCTTGGAAATATTGTTATTTGAGCATTTTAAGTATGACATAAGTTTCTCATTTAATGCTTATAATGCATAATAATTTAATTATTTCTCTTTTTAATATTCACAACAAGTATTATTTTTATTATGTAATCTTCTACATTTACTGCTTTTAACACGTGATCATTTAATTATTATTCTTAAGTTTTATTTCTGTTTTTAATAGTTGCGTGTAAATAAATTTTTTAATTGGAAGGGAATATTAATGTGCGCTATTTCACAAATTGGCAACAATTCAAATAAAGGACTTTTTGAAATATGAAATAAATCTCCATCAAAATAATGATAATTTAAATAAAGCTTCAAACAATGAATCAAATTAAAAAAATAATTGCACTCTGTACACCGCAAGCTTTCAAACTATATCCTTTATTAAATTATGGTTAAATTCCTATGCATTTTGTTCCTATGAAACCTTTTTAATAGAACTACTTTGACTGACTTTAATATAAAATATATCTTAAAATAATTCTTAGATTTAAAAACTGTCTGCTACAGCGTGTTTATCGAATATTTCTCTATAAAACTACCAATTTTCATAATTTTATATGCAATAGTTTTCTGAATAATTAGTCTAGAAAGACCTCAAGGCACAAAATCTACATTGACAGTGGCTGCGGCAGTTACTTTTTTTTTTAATATAAAGGGAAAACAGGATCATTTTCAAAGATTTTAATCTCTAAAGATGACCCTTCACAAATTTGGTGATAAGTCTTGGTTGCTTGCTGATTCATCCTTGAGGGCTGCTATAACCCAAAAGTAACAATTTTTCATTCTAAAACAGGATCCTTCACAAAATTCTTTGACTTAAAAATGGACTTTTCACAAAACATTATCAGGTACTTTTCGATTAGCCGGGCACCAATGAAATATATAATATAGAGGAGACTGGTACACAGTGGACCACTTTTTCAGTTAATTTTTTTTTCTCTTTAAAGGACAAACCGATCTGTATGAAAATATTTTTGAATATTTTTAAACCTTTATACCAGGGTTGTTTGATTTAAATCAGCTTGATTTAAATCGTGATTTAAATCATGATTTAAATCAAATGATTTTTTTAAAAAAATCTTTGATTTAAATCAGTATTTTTAACATTGCTATTTACAAGCCGAATAAGGATTAAATTAATCATTCGTGTTCAAATAAATGTCATAATTCATGTCAGATTAAAAATTACCTTTTAATAATGTTAAATAAAACTTTTATAAGTTGAAAGTAATTATATTTTATGAAAGTAAATGCAACACTACATTCAAAATATTATTTATCCATAGTGCATCCTAAAATAAATACCGATAAATGCTTTCTCATTTTTAAACTTTTGTCTTTTCTGGATGATCACTTCATTTTTGCAAGTTAGATGTTGAAGCTAAAGTTAAATATATGCAATATAAAAGTATTTAATATAATATATTTTCAGTGAGGAGTTACTTTTCATGTTTCTTCTATAACTGAAAATAATTTAATCCCTGTGACTGATCCCTTTGCCCTTTCCTTTCCTAGAATTCATTGCTTACTGCAATGGAAAATATAAGATATGTTATTATACCTTATTTCTAAGCTAAAAAGCCATTTCTACTGTTAAATAGGCATGATTGACTGCTGAAATTGTCAATGGCTGAGGGCTAAATAACACTGACAATTGATAGCTTCGTACTTTTGGTTATGTGATTACCTTGCATTGTGTAACTGTTTTGTAATCATTAATATAGTATAATGTGAAACACAATTTGGACATGAATATCATTTACTAATACTAGATACAGTGCAGAGAGCTTTTTGGATACATTGATACCTAAGAAAAATGGCTGGTAAAAAGAAAGATCCAATGTAGCTTTATTTTACAGCAGGAAAAAAAAACTATTTCCGGAAAATGTGGGAAAGCAATATGCAAACCATGTAGTGTAGAAATGGTGGAGATTGTGGCAAAAAAAGAAAACACAAAGAAACTTACAGTCTATGTGATAAAGATGACTTTAGTGAATATGAATCAGTTGAAATCAGGGTTGGCTTTTTGCCGGCAAAAGTGTATTTTTGACAGGGCAGTGGCAAAAAGTGGAAAAAAACAGACAGGAATTGATCAAGATTGTAATAATTTAAATCACTGATTTTAAGTTATCAAAATCATGATTTAAACATTGAAATCAAGAAGTATTTTTGCCGGGACGGTTTTTTCCACCTAGGCAAAAATTGGCCAACCCTGGTTGAAATACACATATATATTTAGCATTCTTTGCTGCATTTATTATGTGATTAGATATTATTGGAGTAATACCTTAATGAAAAATGTAATAACTTAAATTAACTAGAAATTTATACACACAACACACATAGGTATATCTTATATATAACAATTTAATAGTAGAATAATATGATTTTAAGTTTTAAGTAAATCTGAATTTGCTTGCAACAATTTTTTTTTATTTAAATTATTTTGAATTTTTATCTAGGAACTGTAATTAAATTAATAGAAATGTGTAAATCTATGCAGAAAAAATAAAATAAATACATGCACAGTGCATAAATAATATTAATCAAAAAAATCTGATTTAAATCAAAAAAATCCGATTTAAATCAAATAAATCCGATTTAAATCAAATAAATCCGATTTTTTTGATTTTTTTAAAAAAATCGTGATTTTTATCAACCCTGCTTTATACATTCATCATAATTTTCTCAGAACACAGTTTTCAATACATTTTTCAAAAAAAAATCTTTTATATGCACCTGTAAAGTGGACCAGTGTGCCCCAGAAGTGTGGTACACTGGTCCACCCACCGGGGCACAGTGGATTGCTATTAGGTATTATCTGAAATACAATGTAATTCTATTTTTCATTAACTAATTCTTTTTTCTTTTCCCTTTACCCGCAAAATAACATAGCAATATAAATTTACAAGTAACATTTTGAAACAAAAACAAAATTAATTATATTTTTAAAATAATAACAGATTAATACAGGAACAATTGCAATTTAGTTGAAGTTATTTTATTACTTAAGTACAAAAAAATCAGCGCACATTAAAATTTGCAAATGAAATTCCAAAATACTTATGAGTAACATTGAACCTGGAATTTTCACGAAATACTTTTGGGTCTGGGAACAGTATTATGAAATCATTGACATCAACAATAGATTCATCTACAGTTTCGAGAAAAATTAACTGATTTCCATTCAATTTGCATCCCATGAATCTTACTTGAATAGAATCATCACCAATTAGACTCAGGGTTGGCAAAGTGGACCCAGCCCAGAAAAACCCGGGTGGGTTTTTCTGGGCGAGTCCACCAACAAAAACCCACCTATGTTTTTGTTAAAAGTGGGTCTATGCTAAAAAATCATTTCTGAGTCTGGAAATCCCCCCTATAGTATTTAGAAATACAAAATACAAGTTTACCTTTTAAGCCCAAAACCTAGGTGGTTTCTTTTATCAAAATTACATGAAAATAAATTAATAAAAATCAGTCGTATTTGTGGTAATCAGGTGGTAGTTTATTTCAGAATATTTTATTTTATTTTATTTTATTTAAATATATTTCAAAAAAATTTCACAATAAAATATATTTAAAATAATTATAATTGATCTTTTTTATAGTTTACCAATCAAAATCACATTCACTTTGATTTTTATGGTAATATTTATAAATCTTAACTAGTTTTTCACACTGCTCTGAGCCTAGTCTGTCCCACAATTTAGACCATATGAATCCAAATGTAGAGAAAATCATCTGGATGGAACAGAATGCAGATTGGAAAAAACTACAAAAATCAGAATCTAAATTGTTGTTTTTCTTTTTCTGTACTTTTTCTTAAAGAATTTCCCACCATTTTGAAGCTGAAAATTGTGACAATATTTTCTGAGAAAAGTGATTTAGGAAAATAGCCTGTCTTTAATTTTAAATGCCAATATTGCAGGTCACCACTCTGAATGATACTGCATTATCCATGCTTCAGCTTCTTCCTTTTCCGTTGAATCCTTTCCCCTCTAAACTTTGCATCCATTATATTAGCTAAAAAATGCTCAGGCCTGATAATCTGTTTGTAGCATTTCAGTAGTATAACTTCCTTGTGTTGTTTCAATTCTTTTGATTTTATAAAATTTTTCCAAATCTCAACAGAACGTGACAGCGTGGTTGTATTTTTTTTTGCAGTTTATCAAGAGCTGAAGATATAATTATGAGCTGCTTGTTTAAATTCAAACACTCCTTTTAAATTGCAACATTATCCAATATTTTTGCAATTCGTGTCTCAAATTCATTTTGGTGCTGAGATGAGATTGTTACACATTTATGATAATTATTCAAAAAGCTTGAAATGCACTCTTTATACAAATACCAACGTGTATAGTTAGGTATTTGTGGCATCAAGCAATCATAATCTTTGAGCCATCCATGAGGTTGATGATGATTACGGCAGGGGTGCAGTGCAGAATATGTCTGATCCGGCGATCTAGGATTGGGGGAAATTTTAGTCATCTGGGGAAATTTTTCGGAAAAATATACAATTGATTTCAATTTTAACAATGAATTACATAATTCCCCAAGATAGAAAAATGTTTCCCTACAAATAAAAAGATCCGTATGGCGACTTTCACAAAATCGATCTGAGAATAATATGTACCGTATATACTCACGTATAAGTCGGACAAAAAGTCGAAATTTATTTTTGGAGTAGAAAAATGCTGATGTTCCGGAGTAATTATGCAATTGCAATAATCGAAATTTCTAAGTTCTTTTCTAATGAATTACCTTAGAAAAAAATTTTAAAAGATAATAATTTTCTGACAAAAAAAAATCAGGAAAGAGAAAACTTTAGAAAGAGATTCAAATCAAGAAGATCACTGGTGGAAAACTCACTACAAGCTCTCACTGAATGGGTGAGCAAAAATAGAAAATAATTTAAATTTAATAATGAGAAAAATATTTTTAATCTATGGACAACTTGGAAGAAAATTATTATAAAAACTTAATTTAATAAAATAATCCTAAATTCTGAAAAAAAAAAAAACCCCATCACTTCTAGATCAAGACAGCGGTACCAGAAATACTTTAGCTCCTTGAAAATTTACAGTGACTGTGTTTGTGGATCTGTTGGCTCTATTATTGGAAAACACATTTATAACAGAACCCTAAAATCTGATAATCTCTTTCATGAAGTGTTCATGGCATGACCACCAGTGCATATAAGCTATGGAACTATTAAAAGCATCCTTAAACAGACATGGTGGAAATTATCATTTTACTAGATTTTCTTCAAGAAACAGACTCAAGATCTACAAAACATAAAAAATGATTGACAACATCCACAAAGAGAGTGGGAGATTGCAGTTTCTCAATAATTGACAATTTATCAGAAAAGGTAATCAAAAACATTGTATTTGTTAGTTAAAACTGTGTATTTATTAATAAATATTAGGCATAAGAATTAGATTAAAACCTACATTGCATTAACTTAATTTACCTTTCCAATAACTAGGCATGTTACAAGTTCAGTCTATAGGTTTTTAAAGATGCGACTTGTATGTTGCAAAATTTACTATACCTACAGTAATACAGAAGCCTATAACATATCGTAACATTTTGGGAAAATTTTCATATGGATTGGGGGAAATGTTGGGAGTAAAAACATTTTCTGCACCCCTGGATTACGGAAATATTTTTAAACCTCGACAACTTGGTTCAAAATGCTAGTAGTTAAGTGTGTTTTGGATGTAATTTATTCTATATTAATGTTTCCAAAATGGGTTTAATATTAATTTAATTATTATAGTTACTAATTATTATAGCAACTTTAATTATTATAGTTACTGCAAAAATAAAAATTAATTCTTCATTATGACAACTAAAATGTATTTAAAAGTGATAAGAACTCACTCTTATCCCTTAATAGTATTAAGTTAATTATAATAGTAATATTATTAATAGTATTAATAATAATTAATATTAATTATTAATATTATTTTATAATATCAGTTAATAAATTTATTCTGATATTAGTATTAACTTAATACTAATATCAGAATAGAATAAATTTATTAACTGATATTATAAATAATATTAATTAGTAACTAGTCGTTGGGGGGCCACCGTAATACTGACCCATCATGGATATGCATAATGTAAAATATTAAAATAAAAATGTGTAAACTACTTATAAAATGCATTGCAATTCAAATAAAATCATGGCTTGATGACGTCATAAACTTTAAAGGCTCGATTACTGAATTGCTTGAAAGAGGTTTTTCCTTATAACTCCAAAAATAATAATCCTATTAACTAACGGTTTATTGCATCTGATTAAGCGTCAAATTTCCAATTAAAATATATCTTTGAAGTGAAATTTGGATGAAATACAGGGTCATGAAAAATCGAAGAGTGTGGAAAATAGGATTCCAAATATCTCGGCAACTAATTATCCGATCAACTTCATGCTTTATGCAAAATTTATGTTTTTTTTATTGTCTTTTATATTTATTTCTTAAAATAACCAATTTCGAAATTTTTTATATACCTTTTATCAGAACAAATATTTCGAGAGTGCAAAAAAAATAGTTCCAGTTAATCGAGGTTATTGAAATGAAATAGGCTTCTTCCCATTATTACATACTAAGTACATACCAAATTGCAAGTCTCTATCTCAATTTTTTCAGGAGATAGAGCGTTTACAGACACACAGCAAAAATTTTTTTCTAAAAATATGTTTTTCGGAATCTTCAGTGTCTGAAACGTGTAAATCCGTCAAAATTTTTTTTTAGATTTTCAAAACGATTACAAGACCACTATACTACGTATGATGGATAAGTTAGATCAAATGTAATTAAAAAAATGTAACTTAATAAATATATTTTTAAATGAGTATATATTATATAAATATAGAAATATATACAGAAAAAATAACTAAAATCCACAAAAACTCAGAAAAGCCCACAAATACCCAGAAAAGCCCACAAAAACCCGGGTGGGTTGGGTTTTTGCCAACCCTGATTAGACTACAGTTATATTTATCAAAGGCAGTAAATACAAAACAAAATATGTCTTACTATGTTAAATAAACTGTTATTTTTCTTTGTTTACTTTATTTTACAGTTCAATAACTACTTTTAAACAATATTTAATTATAGTAAATAAGCAATTATTAAAATATTTTGAACATTCTGCATTACAGGAGCAGAGTGTATTGTGGACCACCGTGCCCCAGGTTGAAGTTCAATATATAATCATATTAATATTGTTTATATCTTTCTTTTAAACATATTAACTTTAAAGTAAAATAAAAACAAGTATCTTAGCTTTGCAAAAAAGCTGTTTTATTTTATTTATCTACAACCTTTAATTACTAAAAAAAATAAAATATGATGATGAAAAATTTTACTTTTAGAAGCTCAAAACAACCAATCAGGTTAAAATAGTTCAATCTGAGCTAAACATATTTTCTGAAGGCTATAAATAACCAGTGCAGTGTTGTTGTCTATTAAGATAGAAAAGAAGCTTTAAAAAAATTTAAATAAATAAAATATTAGGGGGCGGTCCACTGTGCCCATAGGTCCAGTGTGTACTGGTCTCCCCTATACATAATTCATTAAAATATATTTTATTTTTAAATGATTGAAAAAAAAAATGAATATTTTTCTTAATTTTTATGTTAATATTTAAAAAGAACATGAAAAGTAAATTAAAGACATAAAACTCATTAAAAAATTATACCAAAAATTGAGGTACGTTTGTTAACTCTATCTGTATACCAAATTCAACTTGATAGCCTATCCATCATAAGGTGAGAATAAGTCATCAATACCTTAAAAATGCATGTACTAGTTCCTCAATATTAAAAAAGGGGTCATAATGCATGGTTGCACACAATAAGTGCAAGCGTGCAGGGTATTTAAATTCGTGGTTAATGACTGCAAGAGATACTTTTATAAATATAATCTTAAAAGTGGAAATTTGAAGTAAAAAACAAAATAAATAAAGTAAAACAAAGACATGACAGGATGCAAATATGCAGCTGAAAAGGGCGTTGACATTCCATTGTCATTACCTTATTATTGATCACAAGAAATGAATAGCCAACAACGATATTTAAACGTTAAAAGTGAAATCCCAAATGACATGCTACACTTCAGAAAACCAAGAAAAGAACGCATGTGATCACAAACGAAACTCTGAAGCAAAATCTAAGAACACATACTTAAACTGTTGTCACATGTTCAGTATCTTATTCTTTACATACAGACAAAAGAAAGCTATAACTGATCAATTTTATAAAAAAACTGTCAAAAATATTAAAGTGAACAGTTCATCATCAACGGAAACAGATTTGTCCACAGATAAATAATAGAGAGAAAGGATTAACAGTTCACAAAAATAGCTGCGATCGTGATTACAAACAAAGAAAAGCTGTTGCCATTCTTTTAGGGAAAGAAAACAAGATAGCCTCTTCGCACATTCTGCTAGATTTTCGCGAAAGTTCACAGGACGAATCGGACGCTTGTTTTTCCGCATTTTGCGAAATATTTTCGCACTACAGAATTTTTACCAAAAATAAAGATTGGGAAATAAATAGTGTACCTTTTAAAACATAAAATGAGATTACTTGTTTAAGCTCGAAGTTTTAGTAGTATAAGCTCGAAGTTTTTAGATAGGCTTCTAAGTCTGGGGTTGTGATGCCTTGCTTACAGTGCCTAGAAGTAGGCACTGTACCTCACTATCTTAAATCTTTGGATCTATCATAGGGTGCGCGCCCCTACGATCGATCTTAAATTGGTATAGGGCACTTACGAGGCTAACGAAAAAGACAGGCTACCGCGGTGCATTCCAGTTATCTTTTTTTACAGACCGCTAGTGTAACGTGATGCTCTTTTCGTACACCTGCATTGGTGCATTCGAGCATCACGTGACTCCCGCGGTCTGTAAAAAAAATACTAGTAAAGCACCGCGGTAGCCTTTCTTTTTCGTTAGCCTCGGGGCACTTATAATTGACGTCATACTGGAGGTCACACACTAGAAATAGGCAGTTCTGATTGGAGGAACTACCCTGACTTCCAGTTGGAAGTACAATGGTTGATCAGCTGATTGCAAATACCCTATTTCTGTAGCTCAGCGTCAGTTCTGCCGCTTCAGAAGCAGTCAGGCAATCAGTTGCCGCAGTTAGATTTGTTGTGGTTGCATGCGCAGCCGCTGGATATAACCCACTGGTGGCAACAGCCACGCCTCTCGGGGTATATCCTGGCATACAAGACATGTATGTCTCGTATGCCACGGGTGTATAGGGAAGTTTCAATCAGCTACTTACATTTTCGACCGCCAATCACAACTGCCTCGTTGACCTCCCGCCATGCCCATAATCCTCTCAGCTACTTATCACAACTGCCATCCAACCGTTGTTTGATCTTCAATGGTCGATTTGTGACGTCATTTACCCCATACCTTCAGAAAAAAATTGCTTATTGGACATAAGGAGAGCTGAATTGAAATAGCCTTCATGACTATTTGTGTTTATTTCAAAACATCTTCAGCTGACGTAACATGGATTCTTTGCGCTTCATCTTAAGATAGCTTTCAGTTTAACGTAAGATCACGAGGCACTACAATCACGGCCTACCAGGGGAACACTAAGATACCGGCAAGGCAACACTAGATACCGGGCTTGCTCATTCACTCTCAAAACGTCATAAATGGTGGCTGACCGCGACCAGCGATTGGTCCAAAGCAACGCGCCCATCGTTTTGTGCCAATCGCTGTATGTCTTTCTTTCTAGTCAGCCACCTTTTGTGACGTCATCATAATGAATGAGCAAGCCCGGTATGTAGTGTAGCCCTGATACCGGGCTTGCTCATTCATTCTCATGACGTCACAAGTAGTAGCTGGCTGCGACCAGCGATTGGTACAAAGATGCGTGCCCATCGTTTTATGACAATCCCTGTATATCTTTGGTCGCGACTAAGACCAAGGCAACACTAGATACCGGGCTTGCTCATTCACTCTCAAAACGTCACAAATGGTGGCTGACCGCGACCAGCGATTGGTCCAAAGCAACGCGCCCATCGTTTTGTGCCAATCGCTGTATGTCTTTCCTCCTAGTCAGCCACATTTTGTGACGTCATCATAATGAATGAGCAAGCCCTGTATGTAGTGTAGCCCTGCTAAGACTCCTATAATAGGAGCTGATTTTGTTTCGCATTATTGGTACACAGCTCAGCATCAATCTACAGCAGCCGCAGTTGGGGTTGCCTAAGACTCGGTTCTGATTGGCTGAACCGGTTCTGATTAGCTTGGTTTTTCGACTGGGCTGCAATTCGGGTACCAAATCTGCGAGGATGTGTCAGCCTCTATTATAGGAGTTCTAGTCGCGACCAGGCACCATTTGTGACGTCAGGATAATGAATGAGCAAGCCCGGTATCTAGTGTAGCCCTGGCAAAACGGTGGGCGCGCCGCTTTGCACCAATCGTCGTGTAAAAATGATCCACTTCATCATCCATCCACTTCATCATCCATCCAGTTTTAAACGTCATGCACCGGCCGTGTATAACGGAGGTCGCGCGTAGACAGGGCTACAATAGATACCGGGCTTGCTCATTCATTATCATGACGTCACAAATGGTGGCTGGCCGCTACCAGCGATTGGTACAAAGCGAAACGACAAAATGAAAGACATACAGCGATTGGCACAAAACGACAGGCTCGTCGCTTTGCACCAATCGCTGGTTACGGCCAGCCACCTTTTGTGACGTCATGATAATGAATGAGCAAGCCCGGTATCTAGTGTAGCCTTGGCGTAGACCAACTATGTTAAGGTGCATTTATATGAGAGTGGCGACATACGCACCGGTTGCATGCTCAGACAGTGCCTAGACAGATTATATTTTTTTGCAAAGTACTCGCCTGGACAAGTTTGATTAGACGAATGAGACAAATTTGGGTTGACGATAATGGCAGGCTCGTCCAAAATCGTCCCAAAGAATCAAATTTTATATCTCATATGTCGCCACTTTCTTATAGAAGCAATCTAATAGTGCAAGGGAAAAGTTGAAGTGACAAAAATTGCAGCGACTCGTCAGTTTTCCAAACATTTCATTGGCTGTTCCAAGAAAAGTTTTTTCCTCGTCAGATTTCCATGCATTTGATTGGCTGTTCTATGCTGGTAGAGCGACAAAATTGCTCCGACAACGAAAAGTTGCTTGTTTCTTCTTTCTTGTAATGGAAACCCTAGGTTTAACATGGTGTCGCCCAAAGGTAGCGGCTACTTTGACGCTTCGTGTAATAGCACTTTAGTTGTATCGTAGACCAATCACATCTTTTGGATTGTTGTTTACAATAGCGAGTCATAAAGATGCCCACTTCACAAGGAAGGGACAGCTGAAGTCACTATGAGTTATATTACTGTGGGATAGCAAGAAACAACTGTTCGTTCTTTATTACTAATACCAGGGCTACACTACATACAGGGCTTGCTCATTCATTATGATGACGTCACAAAAGGTGGCTGACTAGGAGGAAAGACATACAGCGATTGGCACAAAACGATGGGCGCGTTGCTTTGGACCAATCGCTGGTCGCGGTCAGCCACCATTTGTGACGTTTTGAGAGTGAATGAGCAAGCCCGGTATCTAGTGTTGCCTTGCTAATACTGTAGACGAGTTCGGGCGATTTGATTTGTTTACGTTTAAAATTTCTATAATATGATTGATTTAAGTCGCCATGACGATTCCTGCAATGATCGCTTGCGACCTACATTATACACGGCTAGAGTTGCAAAGGCTACAAAAAACCCGGTTTAAACTTGGGAATAAACCTGGGAATAAACCGGTTTTTTGCAACTCTATACACGGCCGGTGCATGACGTTTAAAACGTCACATGAAGTGAATCATTTTTACACGGCGATTCGTGCAAAGCAGTGAGTCCATCGTTTTGCACCAATCGCGGTGTAAAAATGATCCACTCCATGTTACGTTTTAAACGTCATGAACCAGCCGTCTATAACGTAGGTTGCGGATCGCTACAACAAAAATGTAGTGTTAGATTGGTTGATGGAAGTGTTTTTTTTTGTAAGCATGCGCCTTTTCTTTATAATAAACAATTTTGCCAGTAATGACGTCTGCTGCTCTTTCCTCGAGGCTAACGAAAAAGACAGGCTACCGCGGTGCATTCCACTTATCTTTTTTTACGGACCGCTAGCGTGACGTGTTGCTCTTTTCGTACACCTGCATTGGTGGATACGAGCATCACGTGACTCCGGCGGTCTGTAAAAAAAGATACTCGTAAAGCACCGCGGTAGCCTTTCTTTTTCGTTAGCCTCGCTCTTTCCTTATTCGCGATCGAGAAATTCCGAAAGTCGATAAATGGGTCTTTTCGTGGCCTAGTGGTTAAGACACCACTCCGCTAATCGTTTACGAGAGTAGCAGAAGGTACCGGGTTTGATTCCCGGTGACTCGGTTGACGAAAAAACGTTTGCTGTGTACTTTAACGATTTTACTCTGTTTATATGACACACAAACATTTACACACACCAATATTTCACATATACATAGTGAAATTGATGTCCATTGTTTAAAGTGCACTACAAGATGCTTCCTGTATAATATGGAGTGCACAGTATTTATTTCTTCACTTACAGGGACACAAAAATGAATTCGGTTACAGTAATTACCTATGAGCAATGGACAACATTCCAAACTGTAGTTTGCAGTTAGTGTTGCCAGTCCCATTTACCCAAAAAATCCTGACAGGTACTGATGCACCACGCTTGATAGAAACCTGGAGCGAACTGCGCATTGGCGAAAATGGCTAGTCCATGTCGAAAATGGGGAAGTCCGTAAGCCGTAAGTACGCTGCCTAAGATAAAGAGCGTTGATTTCAGCTTTTTTTGCCGGGGCTATTCTCCCTACTTTGTGAATGGAATCGGCTTGGCATTCTGCCAACCGGAGTTCTTAGAAGCGTGGTTGAACTATAGACAAAAATAGCGGAACAGCGACTTCTAAGTTGGGACATAAAAATACAATAAATTCTATGAAAACGTAATCTGACTTAAACGTAAAAAAATGCATAGTCAATGTGGAAGAAATACTATAAAATTATACCTGCTAAGACGGAAATCTCTTTAAATCGCAATATTTCTCCAGTCATTTGAGATTCAGTCGTAATAGGTTTAACTGTACTAAATAAACATAATAATTTAACACAGAAAAATCTGAGAGCGGAAACGCTATGGACCAAAACAAAACTCAATTTTGGAGAGGTTTCCGACTAAGCAGTTATAATTGTATGGTATTCCTTCCGTACGGGACTATGAAATTCTTAAGTTTAAGACAGCATTCGGTTATTCCAGGTTTTACTGAGCCACGTACATTAAAACGTGTAAAAACAGAATCGTTAGGAACTGGATTTTTTTGTCTTTTTAGACAGGTGTCCGTCTTGCGGGTAGATTTGTATGATATTTCTTTCGGCAGGACCACCGAAATTTTCCATTATAGACAGGCTCTGTTTATATCAGGTTTTACTGCACTATGTTCCACTCAACGCATACTAATGAACAGAAAGCAGCATGATACTAAAACAAGTGGGTAAGTGTGATCGAAGATCGCTCAAAGGGTTTCGTTTAATATTCCTTTCAAAACACTTTATCCTTTCTTTAATAAATCCAAATAAATTTCATTTAGCAACAACAACAAAAAAAAGTCATTTTTTTATAAAGTAAAAATTTACCGGTAAATTTTTTTCGTTTTTTCGAATATCTAAATCAGCCGGATAGCGGGCCAAGCCCACTATTATATTCTGTCATAATAATATCCGTCATACGGACTAAATGCAATATTTAAAAAAATAATTTCAAAATTAAACAAATTCTACACCTTTAAAATGTTAAAATATGCGAATATTTCCATAATCGGATTTTTATCAGGATTCAATATGTTTCTCAAACTTATATATTTACTATTCTCTATTATTTATATTGATACTCGCTTTGTATTATTCTCAAACATTTGAAAAATTCGTTAAACTTCCCATATGACGTCAGATTTTCTTTTAATTCTCTAATGATGTGATATTAATCTGCTTTGTGTACTGACACATACTCATACTCCTTGTATTATTGAGAAATCTTAGACATTTTCCGTTTTATTACGACTATGACGTCAATCAATTTTATTTCATATTAATCTTTTTTTCAATGGGCGAAACTTTTTATTTCATTTTTCACGTGGAAATCGTCTGATAGAAAATTAATTATTGTAGAAAGAATTTCATCGTGGATTTTTAATTTTTGGCATCGGCTATAACGAAAAATATTTAAATTTAATAGGAAAAGGCTGTTAGAATTTTGGTTTTTTATCTCTATTTATTAAAATAATACGAATTTTTCAAATTTTAATATTTTGAGCTCTTCACAGCTGATATTCAGATTTATACACTAAGTTTCAACTCTGTAAGTTACATAGTTTTTGAGAATGGCTCTGTGACAGACAGACAACGGAGCTGGAGTAATAGGGTTTCGTGAGATGAAGGAAACCCTAAAAAAAGAAAATTAAGAGAATTTGGGTATCTACAGAATCGGGACTTTTAGTGTCTTGTGCAGTGATTCCGTGGAATGGGTCTTAGTAGTTAGAACCCATAAAAATCGGCATGTCCTGCGTAAGTCACTCGGAAATACTATTTTAAGCACTGAAATAAGATGAATTATTTGAAATAAGATGTTACGCGCTTGTACAATATATTTGATTTATTTTTTAAATATTTTTTTAGGAATATGTAAAACATAACGATGTCAGAAAATAAACACTAATTAATAACTGACACTGTTTGTTTAAATGAAATGGATAAAAATTCTTCTCAGAGCGGGTCATAACGGTAATAGGAAACAGCGGCCGGAAATCGCCCTCGCGCTTATAGTGGGGCCTAAAGAGACAGAAATAATTTTTCCTATTTTATAAAATGTCATGCTTCTAAAATTTTGCTTTCGGGACCTCTTCGAGTTGCAAAAAACCCACAGATTTTGAGGAATGGGAATAAACCCGGGAATTTTGGGGAAGATTGGAAATTTTGAAAGAGTTTTGAAGGTAAACAAAACCGGTCACTTTTAAATTAAATTTTTTTATTTTTAAGAAATTTCAGGCACTGTTCTGAAAAGTTTAAGATAGATTTTTCATTATGAATTCACAAAACTTATCAAAGGAGTAAAAAGTTAAATTAAGTCAAATGTTTGAAATATATAAATAAGTCAAACGTAAATTAACAACTTTTTCATCCACAATGCAATAATGATTTCTTTCCATGATCTGGATGTTTCTATCATAAATGACACGTTTTTCTAACTATTGAAAGCTGTAAGTAATTCTGTCGCTTAAAAAGAAATAATAGAAATTGGTTCCGTATATTTTAAACAATGATTCAAAAAACTGAAACAATACATAAACGGTCTATGCCGGATTGCTTGATGCCACTTCATAATTGTATTTTGAGAAATATACAAAAGCAATAAAAAAAAAAAATAATAATCATTTTATGTAATCAAAGGAGTAAAAATCAAATTAACTCAAATGTTTGAAAAAACTAATTAAGTCAAACGGAAATTAATAACTTAATAAAGTCAAGAAATTAAGATCCAGTAACAATTAGTCGCTTTCAATGATGTAAGCAAAAACGATAGAACAGGAGAATTTGTATTATTATACTTCAAAAAGAAAAGTTAATTGTTTAATTTTATATTGTTTATAGGCATTCTTAATAAAGTAATTAAACTTTCGTTGAACTAAAAAAAGCACAGTAAATATTTAAGACTAACTGAAGTACCCGGCGTTGTCCGGAATTTTAAGAATATTTGCTTAGTAAAATCAATTTCAAAATTAAACATGCTGTATAAAAAAAATAATAAAAGAAAGCAGTTTAAATGTTATACAAATGAATCTAATGAAAACCCAATCTAAAAAATATATAAATTTATATAGGGTAAGTCAAAATGAATATAGCGATTACAAACGACTATAACTATTTAATGGAAAATAATTTATCGATAAGGTTAACACAGAATGTAGACGGAACTTCAAAATTTTGTATACATACGTCATAGATGATCTATGTGATTTTCCTTGGTCACACGGACATCTAGGCGGTAGTCCATTTCACGCCATACATTCTGAAGCATTTGTTCAATCACCGACGCAAGCGCATTACAAATGCGTACTTTGAGTACTTCAATTGTTTTGGGCTTGGGAGACACGTATGTCTTTCGCATAACCCCATAGATCGGTCGAAGTGGAGCCGACGATGTGTTCCGCTCTTGGCCACCGAGATCTCCGGACTTGACATCCTGCGATTTTTTTCTGTGTGGTTATGTGAAAGACAAGGTTACGTGCCTCCCATGCTCAAAACAATTTAAGAACTCAAAGTACGCATTTGTAATGCGCTTGCATCGGTGATTGAACAAATGCTTCAGAATGTATGGCGTGAAATGGACTACCGCCTAGATGTCCGTGTGACCAAGGGAAGTCAGATAGAACATCTATGACGTATGTATACAAAATTTTGAAGTTCCGTCTACATTCTGTGTTAATCTTATCGATAAACTCTTTTTCATTAAATAGTTATAGCGGTTTGTAATCGCTTTACTCATTTTGACTTACCCGGTATAATAAACTCATCAGAATTCAGTTATAAATCAGCTTGCTTCCATTCATCATTGGAGCAATAAAAGCTAAACATTTGACATTTTATTAACATACATCTGACCTGTGTGCTTGGCGTTAAGCGCCCGCTTATAAGTCATCGTCAATATATACAGGGACGAGATAGCACACGCAGGGAAATTTACAACAAACAGAAATACAGTAGGGAGCTCCACAAAGAGTGTGCAACGGAGGCAGCGGGATTCGAACCCGCTCCCACCTACACTCGCAAGCGATTAGTGGTGTGATACCTCGACCACTCAGCCACGGTGGGACTATAAAAGCTAAAGAGAAAAAATGTCAAACTGTCTTTGAACTGTACATGATAGAACGAACTGAAAACAATTACTTCAACAACGGTATCTATTGATTTGTACAATAGAGTTTCACCAGGTAGCTCTTCTTGAATGTTCAAGTTGGTGTTGTTTACGTTATCATTTTTAGGGCAAGAATCGCACGTTCGCAAAGCCATTTATGGTCTGTAAAATGTCGATATTTGGAAATACTTTCGTTTTGAGTTCTTCAACAGACACAACTGTGTTAGAAAATGCTTATCTGATTTTGAACAGACCAGTTACTGGATGAAGCGGTATTAATCCATTCCCCATATTTAATAAATGGTCAGAAAATTGTCGATCCAATATGTTTCCATCTAGATGATCTCTCATATTTTTAGTTAATTGCAAACTGCGAACATGTCTCCATATTTGGGCACTTTACCCTAACCATACTTCAATGATAATACGAAGAAAACAAAAACTGTTTTGAATACTGTTTTTCAAATGAAAATTAAAAAAATATTCTGATATTTCCCCAAATTAGCAAGCAGTCAATAGAACGACAGACAATAGAAGATACAGGGGAATCAGAATCCTTTGAGAAGTCTTCCCTTGGAAATAGAAATATTTTTATATTAAAATAAATCGAGTGCGAGTATAACTCACCCTCAAAAGGTTCCGTACATTAAATTTATTAATTAATAAATTGCCACTAGCCCTAATTTTTTCATAATTTTACTTTCAATAGATTCGGATATAGGAGGGGATGGGGACATTTTTCCAGTATACTTTCGACAATATCTCTGAAAATATAACACCTAAAATTAAAAAATATTTTTTTTGAATTCGATGTTACGAGATCTTTTGAACCATACCGTACACGACATACAAAAATAATTTATTTTCAAGTAACTTAATTAATATCTCGGCTAATTACCGACATTTTGTTTTTTTCGAAAATCATTATCAAATATCATTGGATGATACGGCGTCGATACATAACTCGAACGACCGTCAACTCTCTCTCTAACCACCCAAAAACTAAAGTTTGTGTGTAACGAAAAAATGCGTTTTTCTCAAAAACTATAAAACCTAGGAAAATCGCTATAGTTTTCCTGCAAGGTCTAAATAAATTCCTACTATTCCTATTTCTTTCCTAATTTTAGTATCAGTAGATTCGGAAATAGAGGGGGTGGGGTGGGGTGGGGGGGGGGGGGGGGGCGTTTTCGCAGTGCATTTTCGACGATATCTCTGAAAATATAATACCTAAAATTAAAACAAATAAATTTCTGAGTTCGGTATAACGAGATCTTTCACACATTACCCCACACGATAGACAAAAATAAAACATTTTTTCAAGTAACTTAATTAGCCCCCTAAATTTTTCTTAAACATACTTGTGAATGGCTAATAATCTGAAAATATGTGGATAAAAATGATTTATAACTTTCTACGTCCCATAGTTTACGAGAAAAGAGTTGTGACAGACAGACGGACGGACAGACACAGGAGTGATCTTATAATGGTTCCGTTTTTACTTTTTAAGTATACGAAACCCTAAAAATACCAAAATAAGCAGTTTTAGAATATTATTTGCGCAAAATCTTGAGAGTTAACAGTGATGGAAAAACTAATATGCTATAAACTAACATAAAAGAAACGCAGAATTTACCTGTCAATACGGATCCTGTCTATAAGGGAATTCCACATCAAATAGAAAATGTATCGATCCCAATGAAAGGAATACAATGAAATTCTATTTATAAAGACAGAAACCTGTCTAAAACGGAACTTTTCTCCAGTGCCTTGCAATTCTGTATTAGCAGGGGATTGGCCAGTGACATCTCAAATTTCCCTCGCTAATGTTAAAAATATTAATTTCCTAAAGCGATATTTTAAAAATATGAATGCATCTCGCAATGAATAGGTTTAACTTTTTTTTTTCTTTTTCTGCGTGTGTACTCTTCTATCTTCCTGAAGGATGTTTCCTTTCTTTTAGTTGTCAAAATATTTCTAAAATATAGAGTGAAACCCCCATTAACTGACACTTTAAGAATACTTTCTTGTTCAAATCACTATTAGAAAATTTTAAATCTATTTTATACTTACCTTTTCTTTTGAAAGGATAGTAGAGATATATTAAAAAAATATTGTTGGCAAAATTTTGAAAAAATATACATGTTATTATTAAAAATTAATTTTATTCATAAATATGGTAAAAAACTCCAGAAACTGACACCATCCCTATTTTGAAACACCAATAATTGACACAAAGTGAACCAGTGACTGACACTTTACTTTAAAAGATTAAAATGCTTTAAAAAAAAAACTTTATTCTTTATTATAAAAATTGGGATTTAGTAAGCTGTACTTCATTATTAGTAATGCAGAGTATATAGTAAGAGTATATAGAAGTAATATTTAGTACCGCATTATTAGTAATGCAGATATCCAATAACTGACATTTATGAACCAGTAACTGACATCTGGTGTCAGACCTTGGTAAAACAACTTAAATTCTAATGGCGTTTACTACAAGATAAATTCAATTTATTATTATGCATTTTAAAACAGTTTAAATAACAAATTCAATTATCTTTAATATAACCAATAACTACACCTCTGTCAGAGACTGGTAAAATTAAATTCTAGGAACCAATAACTGGCACCCCCCATTAAGCTAAATTAAATAGCTATAAACCCTAAATCATGGTCCGAATATATCATATGCATCTTTAAACTAATTTCTACTATTATAACTTTAAGAAAAAAGTTTAGGATGGCTGCATTACAAATAGATTAGAAAACACTTCCTTAAATTTAGAAATAAGATGGTTGTTTCAAAATGGCACTTTTTGTATTCTCAAAAGTTTCTTCCTGATTGAATGTCCTCTAGTGGTGAATAAATTGACTCCAAAATAAAAACTAGTCGGATGTGTCAATCCCAAAATTTTCTTCTATCTCTCACAGGTTTCGCATATACACTAAAAAGAATCAGCACCCATTTATATCAAGGTCTAACTGAAACACAAGTTTTATTAAATTCCGTGCAATATTTCTTGAGATATGACTATCGCTAAAATCGTGTAAATCCTTCAAAATGCTGCATAGCAGCGGCACCTGCTGGACGATTTTTACCAAAAACTAATCAGCACCAATTTATAACAGCGACTAACTGAATATAAAGTTTTATTAAATTCCGAGCATTGGTTCTTGAGATAGAGCTATTGCGAAAATCGCGAAAAATGCTGCATAGCAGCGCCACCTGCCGGGCGATTTTTACCAAAAACTAATCAGCACCAATTTATATCAGGGACTAACTGAATCTAAAGTTTTATTAAATTCCGAGCATTAGTTCTTGAGATAGAGCTATTGCGAAAATCGCGAAAAATGCTGCATAGCAGCGCCACCTGCCGGGCGATTTTTACCAAAAACTAATCAGCACCCATTTACATCAGGGACTAACTGAATCTAAAGTTTTATTAAATTCCGAGCATTAGTTCTTGAGATAGAGCTATTGCGAAAATCGCGAAAAATGCTGCATAGCAGCGCCACCTGCCGGGCGATTTTTACCAAAAACTAATCAGCACCAATTTATATCAGGGACTAACTGAATCTAAAGTTTTATTAAATTCCGAGCATTAGTTCTTGAGATAGAGCGCCCACAAAATTTGTGTCACATACAGACAGACATACAGACAGACTCACAGACAGACATTTTCTAAAAACTATCATATTGTGTTCATGACCTTCTAAAACGTATAAATCCGTCGAAAACTGGAAGTCGGAAATTTTCATGAATCCAATACTTTCTTCTTGTAAAGATAGAAGAAAGTAATAAGTGTCTCATTTACCACTAGATGACATTACTTTGCAGAATTTTACAAAAAAATGCTTATTTGAGTTGGATTTTTGCTCAAGTGTCAGTTACTGGTCAGGTGTCAATAACTGGGGGTTTCACCCTATACTTAAATTTATTTGAAGTTGCACAATTTCGCTAAAATTTTAACACATAAAATTATAAATTAAGTGTACATTTTAGAAATATTCCGACAGCTAAAAAAAAAAAAAAAAAAAAAAAAAGAAAGAAAGAAACAGACATCCTTTAAGAACAAACTATTTCTAAAATATATATTTAATTTTATTTGAAGTTACACAGTTTTAATAAGATTTAACACATGAAATTATAAATTAGGTATATATTTTAGAAATATTTTGACAGCTAAAAAAAGGAAGAGACTTCCTTTATGAACAGTACACAGAAAAAAGAAGTTAAAAATATTAATTTCCCGAGGAAAAATTCTAAAAATACGAATATATTACGCACTCATAGATTTAACATTGGCGAGAGTAATTTGATATCTGCACAGGTAACGTCAAGCTTCCTGATCTGTAGACTTCAGGGGTCGGAAAAACTACTTTTTTATTGTAGCGAACTACAACTACTTTGTTGAAAATGTAGTTAACTACAACTACTTGTTTCAAAAAGTAGCGACTACAAACTACTTTTCAAAAGTAGTCACTACTTCGGTACTTTCAAATTTTGTCAAAGTGTTTAATTTACACTAGAAATTGAAGACACCAATTTAATAATAAAGTGACCCCTTGTTATATCGCGTCTGCAGAGATACAATTAAACAAATGAAACATAACCGAGGGCATTAAAAATTAAGAAAGATAACATGCAAGAAAATCTTTTGTGTTTGTCTCCAAAAGTTAGTTTATGCACACTTAACAAATTTTGTAGCAAAATTAAGAGAGATACTGTAATCTAGAAAATTACAGAAAACAAACCTAAATGCAAACAATAAATAAATCTGTAAATATAGAAATTCCGAACAATAAGAAACCCGGCATTAAAACATGAAGACCTAATAACGAGTAAATAGACAAGTGTTGCCAACAAAAAAAAATAATTCTTTTGGTGGGTTAGTACTTGATTTCAGCAGCAAGTGTCACTGGAAAAAATCTATGACTTCAAGCGATGTGTTGCTATACACTGCAGCTGAGGTTTGCCGCTGCGAGTAGGAAATTGTTAAACAGAACAAATTAGAACAGAACAAAACCCTGAAGTAAGAATTAAAAGTAGCGTCGGTTCTCGCTACAAACTACTGATTTATTGTATCGGGCTGCTCGCTACACTGCATTGTTCAAAATGTAGCGCGCTATGCTACAAACTACTGTAAAAAGTAGCGACTACAGTAGTTTCTCTACTTGTAGTGCGCTACTTCCGACCCTTGGTAGACTTACTACAGGTAGTGCATCATTTCACTTAAAAATCACTAGTTTTGAAAGCTTTGTTAAGAATACACTTACAGCTGCGTGCGAAAAATCCTTGTTTTATTCATTCGCATTCCAACTATTTAAAGTACTCCTGCTTAAGTACAAAATAACCGTTCATAAAAATCGTAAGTGTTCTAGTTATGCTTTTGTTTAACACGTTAGCGAAGGTCGTCTGCTAACATCCCGGAAAGAGAATATTCAAATAGCCTTGTTCGTAATCGCCCCGCACCCAAATAGTCAGATAGTTACAAGTGTAGATTCACCTAATTTTACATTAGAACAAACTTTCGGAACTATTTTCTCATGTGATCATTTCTAGTGTTGCCAGATTTCAAAAATTCATTATCGTATTTGCTGTTCAAAAATTATTCCATTTCAGATTTAAGATATTGCACTCATTTTAGAAAAGAATATTCTTAAAAATATCTTTAGAAAATATTCTTGCTTTTCAATAAAAAATATCCTTAGAAAAAGCAATATTTCTAGAAATTTTAATAGAGAAAAACGATCAATAATAAATTATTCTTTGGAAAATATCAGAAAAATTTCCGTTTTATTAGAAAAATATTCTTTGGAAGTGTGCATTTTATATAATTTTGACATCGGAAAACCGTCGATAGAAAATTATTCTTTAGATTTTTTTTATAGAAAAAGTATTCTTTGAAAAATGTATATTTTTTATAACTTTAAAAGGGGAAAATTGTCGGAAGTTACAAAGATTCACTTAATTTTACGAGTACATTACAGTAAAGCTTTCAGAATTATTTTTCCTTTCCACGTAACCACTTCCATTGTTGCCAGATCTCAAAAACACATTGACGCACTACTGTTACAAAATTATTGCATATTTCAAGGTTCAAGATTCAGTTATCACTATTCTACTCTTAGAAATTTTGTAATATTTATAATCTAACGCACTTCAAACAATTAAGTGTCCGTAGACCATAAAATATCGGAATTTGTTTGTATGTCACTGTAAAATAGTTATAAACGCTACATAATAATTTTTGAATTTAAGAACATATTAATTCAGACAATTAAATACACTAACCTGACATGAGTAAACAAGTTGGAAATTGTACGTCAAACGTGACAAATGAGGTGCGCTCGTACTATAGCTAGTTATATAAATATTCAGATCTTGATGATTTTTAATTCTGTGAAATGAATTATATCGTCTGCAGATTAATTTCTGTCATAAAATAAGTATCTCGGTCGCTTGAAGGTTAAGCCTCGGAAACTCCTATAACGAGAAAACACCGATTAAAAAAAAAAAAATCAAATTTCTTAATAAATATTTTTATTAATATCTTCGATTCGATTTTCATAAAATTTGAAATGCCTCGACAAAATTCTGCAAAGATAATATATCTTAAATTTCAAACCATTCGGTTGGGTAGTTTTTGCGTTGTTACATGCGGACAGACGGACCAGACGACGACAATAGGTGCTAAGTATTTATATAATTCGAACGCACCTAAAAATCGACTGGGGCAGGACTCGAACCTGGGACCTTTAGTGTAATGTGCTTCTGCGCTGTCACTGAACCACACCTGGTCGACATCCTATGGAATGTTGACCAGGATGTCGACCATGATGTGACCAGGATGGACGATCTTTAAGATGTCGACCAGTGGGGGCTGAGTGGCAGAGCAGCAGCACGTTACGCTGAAGGTCCCAGGTTCGAGTCCTGTCCCCGGTCAATTTTTCATTCAAGTTGGATTAGTGTGTTTAATTGTCTGAATTAACATGTTCTTAAATTATAAATAAAATAATCAGACGTATTGTGTATACGTGCTTTAATATACATAGTTTTTAATACGTAATATCCTATAGTAATTCTTAATAACATGTTTTAAATTTTGCAGCAATTCAAGCATATTTATGAAATTTAGAGTGCAAACAAACACACACACACACACACACATACATACATACATACAAACAGACGGACCGAATTTTCAAACACTGTTCAATTATATTATCTAAGCTCACGCTTTTTATTTTTAACTTTTGCGTACCACTATTTCTGAATAGTAATCTTCGCCTTATGACAGATTCTATGATTAAATAAGGTAAATATTACTATTCAGAAATAGTGGTACTCAAAAGTATAAACCGTGAAACTCCTGAATTACGTTAGAAAGTACTAAAAAAATATAACAACAATGTGGAAAAATTAGAAAAGGGGTGGGGGGAGGTGGCAAAATACGAAAAATATTCCACTTAAAGTCAGGATTTTTTGAAAATCACCACATAAAAGTTCGTAATTCTAGGAAAATCCGCTAATAACTCCTGTTCTCTGTAATTCAGATCATATAAACTAAACTATCTTATGTTTCCCATGACTACTATTTAAATACCTCAGTTATTTTGTTGAAATTTCCCTAGAGAACCTTAAAGAATGAACAAAGGAAAAAATAAAGGGAGATATATTAGTGATAAATTTGACTAGAAGCCCAGTAACTTTAGCATATTTCTTCGAAATAATTCTAATTTTAATCCAATGTTTTTTTTTTTGTTTTTTTTTTTTTTATTTTAGAGAGAGCTTGATTATGTCATTTTAAATAATATCTCAGAAGTCCCCTATTTCAAAAATTCATTATCGTACTTGCTGTTGAAACTTTATAAGCCTACCATGCTTTAAACCCCGCTTTTTTTTTGGGGGGGGGAGGAGGGGGTTAGGGGGGAAGGGGTGGTGTTTTCTATGAAATATTTTACGCTGAATCGAATAAAACCAGAACCAGTGTTGATACAATTTATAGTTTCTGAGTTACAAGAGTATTTTTGTAAAAAAAAAAAAAAAAAGATCACTTTAACTTATACATATATCTTTTAATATTTTTACTTTCTTCTATCTTTACAAGAAGAAAGTATTAGATTCATGAAAATTTTTGACTTCCGGTTTTCGACGGATTTATACGTTTTAGAAGGTCCTGAACATGATTTGACTATTTTTAGAAAATGTCTGTCTGTGACTCTGTCTGTCTGTATGTGACAAAAATTTTGTGGGCGGTCTATCTCAAGAACTAATGCTCGAGATTTAATAAAACATTATATTCAGTTAGTCTCTGATATAAATTGTTGCTGATTCGTTTTTGTTAAAAATCGCCCAGCAGGTGGCGCTGCTATGCAGCATTTTTTGCGATTTCCGCAATAGCTCTATAACAAGAACTAATGCTCGGAATTTAATAAAACATTATATTCAGTTAGTCTCTGACACGGAGAAAGAACCTGGAGGGGAAACTAGAATACGCGAGGATATTGAAAATGCAAGTCATATTTTTTAAACGAAAGAGGGTGCTATAAAATTTGGCGGCTGCCTTTTAACAGAATGTCATTAGATTACATGTTAAATTCCGAAAGTATTTTACTCGGTTATTTTTAATTATAGCAATTATATGTCATAAATTTAAGATGGGGTATAAATGTTTTATTCCGGGATGTAGATCGGGCTATGATGATGAGATAAACAAAAGAAAAATCGAAGGAAAAAAAAAAAGTATGTTTAGAGCTCCAAAGGTGAATGCTTTTTATTATACTTTAAAGTTATATATGCATGTAATCATTTTTAAACTAAGAAATTTTTTTCTATTATATCGATCTTAGTGTATATGTTTTTAATTTATTTGAGTAAAAGCATTTTGGGGCTTCACTCAAAAGTGCAAGTGTAAAAACTTATTTAAAAAAAAAAGCCCTCCTCCCCCCCTTTCCGTCCCATCATATCTAGAGTAATTAAGGATTTATTTTAACAGTTAAATTTACTTAAACTACTTGATATATTACTTGTAGTAAAAAGTAAGTGAAAAATGTAGTCTGCAGATTTACTAATTTCATTCGACTATAAATCTAATTAATATTTCAGTAGTTTTTATCTACAGAGTTGAATAATGAAATATTTAAATCAAATATTTAAACTATATTAAAAACAATAGATTTTTAACAATTTGTGTCGCTTAAAAAAATGTCTTTATTTGAATGGGGAATGCTTGAGCCCCATAAGCCCCTCCTTTGTATATCTAGAGTAATTAGGGATTTATTTTAAAAGTTAATTTTACTGAAACTCTACTTGATATATTACTTGTAGTAATTAGTAAGTAAAAAATGTTAGCTGCAGATTTTCTAATCTTGTTCTTATTAGATTCATGTAAGTGCAATTTAAAAATTTAATTTGTTTAGTTAGTTGTTCAGTTCAATAAAAAGATTTAATTTTAAATAGGTAAAAGGGCAGTTACAACAGAAAAATTATAAAACTACATTTAAAACTGAATTCTATTAGTTAGAGGTATTTTTAAGGAGTTAAATACCTATAATTTTATTTATTTATTTTTGTGCATGGAAAGAGGAGAGGGGGGGGGGGGGTCCTAAAAATTTCATCTTAATCAAAGAAAAAATGCTTAAAATGTGCTCATTTTGATAAAACTGTGTTAAAATAAATAAATAAAGTGTCTGGACCAGTTTGGGTCCTGTGACATCAGAATCATTATTTTATCCATCAATGTAATTCATTTGTAAACTAAAAAGTATTTTGGGGCTTCATTCAGAAGTGCAAGTGCAAGAACTCATTTTAATATATATATATATTTGCCTCTCTCATAAGTGCAATTTAAAAATTTAATTTGATTACTTAGCTGTTCAATTAAATCAAAAAGATTTTATTGATTGTAAATTAGGAGAAAAGAACTCATTTAAATAACAAATTTAATATTCACAAAGACAAAAATGTTTAGGTATGTATGTTTTTTAATAACTGTATAATTTTCAATTTGTAAGGTAAGCATGTTACCTTTTCTATCTGCAGCAGTGTTTATGAAAGAGGAAGCATTTATGTATGATAAAAAAATGAGAGTTTTTGGACCATTCATAACTAACATTATATTAAAGTCACAATTTACGATTCTTGCAAAAATTAGTTAATAGACACTATTATTTATTCAAGTTTTATTACCCAAATAATTAAGATAAAAATTTGTTTTTAAATGTATATAATATTAATTGCATAGATATAAAAAGTTATGAGTTATTAAATTATTCAAAGGTTATCGATATATGCACAAGATTAAAACTTATTCCAGAAAATTTGAATAATACTTTTAATCTCTAAAAATTATACGTCCATTCCGTATTTCTTCGCAGTACAATATCCGTGATATTTATTTTTAAATGACTATTCAGATGTTTTTGTCAGGATGAACTCTTATTTAAAGAGTTATAAAAAGCAATGGACCACATGAATGGGGTGTGGCACGCTATGCTTGTGGGAAATTACCCGTATTTGATTGGCTCTTCTCGAACACTTGTGAGGAAAATCGGGACGCTGATTAGCTGTATAAAAGAAAAATTTCATCGTGATGTTGGATGACATCAGAAATGCTTGTGGTCCATTGAAACGCCAAATATCTATTAAAATATATGCATGGTGTGAAGAAAACTTTATTTAATGAAATTTCTACTTGTTTGACTTTTTTAAAGTTCAAATTTTCAATCAAAAACATTTAAAAAATGAATGCTTTTCGCATTGAAAAGCATTGCAGAAGCAGGCTAAGATAGCCGTCAGTTTACCTTAGCGCCATCTATGAGGAGAAAAACTGTATTGTAAAATTTCAACGTTACTTTCCCCTCCATCTATCTTACTCCGTGGTCTCTGATATAAATTGGTGCTGATTAGTTTTTGTTAAAAATCGCCCAACAGGTGACGCTGCTGTGCAGCATTTTGCAGGATTTACACGATTTTAGCGATAGTCATATCTCAAGAAATATTGCACGGAATTTAATAAAACTTTAATTTCAGTTAGACCTTGATATAAATTGGTGCTGATTATTTTTGGTGCATGCGAAACCTGTGTGAGATAGAAGAAAGTTTTGGGATTGATACATCCGACTAGTTCATTATATCGTAATTCTTAACCCTATGTTCTCAGCAATATCACTCAGACTAATTCCTTTGAGGGAAGGCCTAGTTAAAATAACTGTCTGACTGTCATCTATGTTTTTCTTGAGATAGTGTAGTGATAATTAAAATTTTTCATTTGGATTTATTAAAGGATAAGGTGTTTTGAAAGGAATATTAAACGAAACCCTTTGTGCGATCTTCGATCACACTTACCCACTTGTTTAATAATTAATACGTATGCCACGTTTACAATTGCAAATTTTTTTTTTCGACACCAGACAGCGCTGCGAAGTTAGACCTTGATATAAATGGGTGCTGATTCTTTTTAGTATATGCGAAACCTGTGTGAGATAGAAGAAAGTTTTGGGATTGACACATCCGACTAGTTTTTCATTATAAAACTGGATCACATGGGCGATCAGCCAGAATATTTTTCAGAGATTTCATTTAATAGTACAACATTTAGACAAGCCTGCACATGACAATTGTTACACACAATGATTGAACAGTATACCCACCGTAAGTATAGAATAATCTATTCTACTTTTGAGTGTAACCTCAACGGCATCCATGCAGATTGCCACAACCTCTGAAACACGAATAGAAAATTATGTATATAAAAGCTAATCTGGAGCGAGTGGTTGGGTTGTTCGTATCGGAAATAACAAATTATCTTTCATTTCCCAATCCCATTCCTCACGATTCAATTCATTACCAAGGCATTTCTGTACGTGGTAATAAATCCAAAACAGATGTTCTTTTGCTGCATTTGAGTTTTGATAACATTTTCAGCTATCAGTGCATGAGAAACATTTCATCGATTGAAAATCTGTATGGCATCTTGTAAATCTGGTCGTTTTTGTAATTTGTATTACAAAAATTGAAAATCTTGAATAATTTATTGTAATATATATATATATATATATATATATATATATATAACACATGGGCTGATAAGTTCCCGGTCTAATAAAGAAAACATAACTTTTTAACAAAACTTTAACTTTATAACTTTAATAAATAACATAACTTTTTAACAAAACTTTAACTTTATAACTTTAATAAATAACATAACTTTAATAATAAATAATAATTTAATAATAAATAATAATTTTATAACGAAAAAGTTCCAAACAGTGCTCAGAATCATCGACTCGTTGTTGTTTTGGGTCAAAAGTCAACACGATCGGTAGCCACTTTGACAACAGCTTTTTCATAGACAAATGTTCATTCGAAATAAAACCTACACGTTCCTTGGATATTTTCAGAGTCTGAGCTATCTCCTACAACTTCACTTTACGGTTCCCCAAAACGATTTTGTGGACTTTTTTGATGTTTTCCGGAGTAAACACCTCTCTTGCGTGGTGCATCACTGGTGTCCGTACGACCACGTTTAAATTTAGCAAACCAGTCAATAATGCTTGATTTACCTGGTGCAGTATCCGGATAACGCTTATCAAGCCAAGCTTTTATTTGAACGGCGTTTCTCCCCCATCAAATAACAATTCTTGAAATTCTTGTTTATCCATTTTTTTGTTGTTTATTAACAAAGTCGTTCAACTAAAACCACTCTAACGTTTTATCCACACGGCGAATCGTCATGACATTTTTTCTGCTACCTTTTAAAAGTTAGTATTTACTAAAAAAAGCATCGGTTCGGCTCCTGATCTGGAGATTTACTAGTATAAGTATCTATTTGGAGCTGTCTGTAGCTTGATGGAATGACCGGAATGAAACCAAAATCGGTACACGTACTATTCGAGAAGGGAGAAGAAGAATGGAATAATAAAAATAATAATTGCAATAATCGCCGACAGATGGCGCTTTTGAGTGTGAAATGTAATGTGTAATATGTACCATGGAAGTGTCGCAAACCTCAATGACTTTACAGCATATCACAACATGTGCGAAACATCACTCTTGATGCGTTACATTGCGCAGTTGAGCACGTCGTGCACCGCCTGGATTGTGTCCTCCAGCACAATTGCCATGTGAAACCTAAACATGATCGGCATGCGAAAGCGTAACCACGTTCATTGTGACATTTTGCAATAAATAAGGTGTACCATCCGGTTTGACACCTTAATTCTTTGCTCTTGTATTACACATTACATTTCACACTCAGTAGCGCCATCTGTCGGAAATTATTGCAAACTTTTTTGTTGTTTCATTCTTCTTCCCTCTTCTCGATTAGTAAGTATACGGATTTTGGTTTCATTCAGGTTATTCCTACGAGCTACAGACAGCTCCAAATAGAGATACTTATATTATAGCCACCCTGTACATAAACTATACCTTTCTCCGGCCTGATTTAATCCGAGGAACTCAAGTATGGTGTCAAAATTGGATTTTAAAAAAAAGTTCGAAGAATTTGTTACATGCAAACAAACCTCAAATCCTAATCCATGTATAAAATGCAATAGTAGACAAGTAAATTCCAATTAATTATAATCAATCGACGTCATTGTCAATCAGCTGGTACCAGTATCATTGATGGATACGATGATTTGCGGCAGACCTAACAGGGGAGAATATTATATTTTTTCACGGCTGTACATAGGGATCAGATAAGAGAATCACAATGTCATATGTGTGGCGCTGATAGCGAATATTTTAAACCCGAATCATATCCTTCAAATATGGAGCAAATCTATATTAATAAAATAAAGATGTATTTTGTTGAAATACGGAAAAGCATATAACACCCGCCTAAAAAGCATACATACATTTTACTTTAAAACGACGAATTCGGTTTAAAAAATAAATAAATATTGTGGGGCCCCCGATACGTGGTTTGTTTGAAGAAAGATTTTCGTTTAAAAGTATAAATTCATAATGAAATTCGGGGTAAAGATATAAAGTCATACAAATTTGAGTTTTATTTAAGATTATTATCACGGACCCGGGCGACCGACGGCTCATAGGGGAGTATTTGAGACAAAATCCTGGCCAAAATTAATTTTCATGTCTTTTAAAGTTAAAACCATTGTTGTTAACTTACAATTAGTAAATAAGCTTAATTCATGTTATACATGCATAAATGTATGTATTTATTTAAATTAATAAAAAATATAATACAATGTTTACTTACTTGTTTACTGTTTATAAAAAGAAATTGTTGATAGATTTGTTTTATTTACAAATAATGTTAAATTTAATCACTACCTCCTTTAATACTAAATGCCGATCGTATTCACGTTTTCCCCATACAGAAATTGGAAGTCAATTTTTTCCCAGAGTACAGTGCCATCTATCGGTGACAACTGAGATGATCTTTCAATACATATCAGTCCGTATATATTACGGAGGTGTAGTGATTTAGTGTAATTAATTTGACTGCACATAAAGGTTTAATTATTTTTAAAAATCAATTCATATAATATATATATAACTTGCATTTAATATTTATCAAAGTTGAGTATCTATAGTATAGAGATGCAGGTTTTTGAACGTCTTCAGTAGATTTGCAGTCCTCCCAAAAAACATTGGTATCTAAAAATGGCAACAGTTATACAAGATTTAAAAAAAAAAAATTGCCTTCAAAACAATAACTAATACGATTATAATTCAAAAATGGTCCGACAAACCCCGACACAGGTTAAAAAAGCTTTGAATATATTAGATAAAATATTTCAATAAATATATTTTAATAAATTAGATCTAAAAAGGTTTCATTTTAACCCATTTTCAATTTTAATTATTATCCTTCTATATTAAAAAAAAGTAATCTGGAACTGAGCCAAAAACGAAATGGACCAATCAAATTCTGCGTAGATATGCCGAGTTATTCTCATTGCTTTTTTACTAGGGACTTTTTTGAGGAGCGATTACTTTTCCTTCTAGCCATCCTACGGATTCGAAAATCATACCATCAGACGCAAAATATAACAAGCTTTCAGATTCAAAAAATTATCACGGTCGGACAATAAAAACTCAAAAAATCCTTAAAAATCGAGTAAAAAATCTTTTATTGAAAAAGTCATTTTTTTATATTGTTGCCAATTTCTAAATAAGCGCAAAGGATTATGTTTTATCTCAAATAAAAAATGTATTTGCGCGAGACTATTAAAAACAATAATGAAAGTTTAAAATAATAATTAAATGATCACTTGTTGAAAGCAGGAAATAAAGAAAATTACGTCATAAAAATTGTGTTTACACATGAATATTAAAAATAAAAAAGATGAATTAAATGAAAAGCATTATAACCAGTTAAATGAAAAAGCATTATAACCTGATTACAGAAGAAAGTCGCCGTTCGTGATATCATCATCATCATCTTTTTAAAACAGGATACATTACCAGGTTTTAAGAGGATGTGAAATCAGAATGGGGGTTGGTGAGCGTAGCGAGCAGGGGGCAGAGCCCCCTAGTTTATTATATGAAAAGTAAAATTATTTAAATGAACATGTCATATTATACATTTAAATACAATAACAAAGCTGAAACATAACAAAAAAAGCACGTTGTCTCACAAAGAAACTTTTACTTCAACTGAGGCTAGGAGCCGCCGGATATGACTCCTACACCTGAAATACACATAGATCGATGCATCAGTTAGTCAGCTATTATAAAATATGCTTTTTACAATTGTTGAGTAAATTTTAATTTCTGCCATTTTGGCCAGGATTTTGCCTCATATACTCCACTGTGCGGCGTGCGGATCAGCTAGTCAAAAATAAAGGTAAACTATGGTGTGTATAGTTTTTTTTCCCCCTAAAAAAGCTTTCTACTTTATTTTCGGTCTAAGAAAAGCTAAAGTCTAACTTTTCGTAAGGAGGGTTAAGTTAGGTCAAATATTTTTTTTTCCTTTACTAGATAAAAGTAAACAACAATGTTAGAATATCTTGAGAAAAGGAGAAGCCACGAAATTTATGACCCGTAAAATTGCTATTATTTTCAAAACATAATCCGCGAGATTGTAGCCTACTCTTAAACAGCTGCGGTAAAATTTTAAAACGAAGGAAATTTACCCTTAGTAATTTATCATATATTTATACGATAGAACTAAACTAATATTTGTAAAAAAAAATAATAACATGGTTGAAAAAAAGCTTGCGTGGTTATTAGGCATTTTACGATATTCAACTTAGATTTAAAGTGACTATTTTGAGTATACAGGAACAAGTACAACAAGTCAGTGCTCATATAAGTGCTTAGACATTTTGAAAATAAGATAATTACAGATTTGAAATGTAATTAAATAAGATTATTGTCAACTGAATATCTTATGAATACATTAAACAGGTTTATGACATGTAGATTTTCAGAGGCGAACTTTTAAAAATAATAGGTAAAATATTAAAAGATATTTTCTTAATAGAAATTGGAATCATTTGAAATAAAAAGGCATGCATCTTCTACACTTTATTTTTTGTTGATTGTGGTTAAATAAAAAAGAAAATTTCAGCATTTCGAAAAACAAAAAATCGTATTTTTAGTTCAAAATAAATTACTTATACAAGATGTCCCAAAAAAGTTGAAATACGTTTTAATATTTTACCCTGTTAGAGATAAATAGGCAGTGTTAATTTAAAAAAAACTGCGATTTGGAGGAGGGGAGGGGGGTGGGAAGAAACAAGATTATATTTGCGAAATAGCCCTGCCATTAATTTTGAAGAAGTTACACTTTTTAAAGTATCATGCGTTAAGGTTTCCCTCTAGTGCAAATTTCTCAATTAGGAAGAAGTTTTTCTTTTGTTGCAATCAGATAATTGCAAAATAAGGCGAAAAATCATGCATTCAGCACAGATTGTGAAACACTTTTCAACACTAACAGACTATTGTTATTTTTTTTAAACTATGAAAAAGAGGTAGCTAAATAAGTATTAAAAAACACACACACCCAACATAGTAAAGAAGGAATTAATGCAATTGCTGTCCATATACGGAAATGTGCGCAGCTCTGTATGCGATCTATAGAATTTATACGCACAACTTAATGTACTAAAAATGAATTTAAATATATATATCACAGCTGAAAAAGCACTTCCAGCAATTATCGATCAGGTCCATCCTGTAAACGAATTTCTTTGGGCGTCTCTGTAAATGAACGATAATGTTACCCACTTATAGAAAATGTGTTGTAGTTTTCCTAGTGATCCATATAATACGTAACATCACTAAAATGTTCGAAAAACTCATTTTCCTCATAGATCATAATGTAATGGAATTCTCTTGTGTGTCCCTGTAAACGAACTATAAATGCTACGCATGCCATTTTTAAATAGCCAACATTCTATAATAATTCTCAATAACATAAAAATTACATGACAATCCAAGTATATTTACGAGAGTTACAGTACAGCCTGACAAACCGAATTCATAAACACTTTTCAACTATGTTGGAACGTTATCTTTAAAATTGGACGAGTTACGCTTATTTAAAAATTGACCATCGTGAATGGGGACCATATGTCAAATTAAAATTGTAAATCGTTGAGCTATTGCAAGAAAAGAAAACACGAACGATAATGCAAATTCAGTTGATCTTAAACAAAAGATGATCATGATTGAAACAATACTAATGGTGAACTCCAAAATATTTATAGAAGCATTATTTGAAGAGTTCAGTTGTATGTTGGAGATGGCAGAAAACACTTTGATAAGGTTTTGTTAATTGCTTTTAATTATGTTTATAGGACAAAACTACATTTGTTTTTTTACACGATCTTTGCCAATGTAATGCTTTTTCTGGACATTTTTGGTATGCATTTTTTTTTATACACGTTAACATATTTTTGATCTAAAAAACGCTATCACCAATTTGTGAATAACTTGTTTTTCTAAAACTGATGAAATAGCACTTTAAATACTAATCTAATTTAAATACTTAAATACTAACTAGATGGAACCCGTCAAAACTTAACGGGAAAAAATTACAATAACAATATTAGTAAAATAAGCTTCTTTATTACATAAGAAGAGGTGCTTATGAAACAGTCTTTCAAATATTTTATTTTAAAAGTTTTTCCTCCCAGTGAATTACATTACTTTTTCTGATACAAACTCCAAACAAACAATTCGTAAACAAAATGCAAATCAGTTTGACATTACCGCCATATTCCCCACGGCAAGAAAGAAAATTTCCTGGACCTATGAAGTATCATACAAATAGTATATCCCTACGTTCATCTCATATTCAGTCAATAAAAGAACATAAGTAAATAAAGCACACATCAACCCCTCCCCCTGTGATAATGCAACCGAATGAGCTCCTACGCGCATGTGCATTGCATCCTCTCAAACGCACCGTCGAAATTCGACGTTAAAAAAAAATTGTTTTAAAATGTTTTGATCCAAATTTTTAAATTTTCTTCTTAAATCATTGTTCGTTTCAAATCCATATCTTCTGAAACGCATCCATTGTTTTAAGCTAATCAATTTTTATGTAAAGATGAAGAATTTTTTTTACAATAATAAATCAATCTGCAGATAAGGGAGATTTTTAATGTTTTCAAGTGTAATTTATTTGTATGGTTTCTTCATTTCCTTTACATAATCAGGATGATTATTCCTTTTCCATAATTAAGAGAAATAATGTAAATAAATAAATATCCAAGAATATTTTTGATTCTCTTTTCATTAATATATTGTAAATTTTCTTGTTTAAAGTTACTGATAAATGATACTTTAGTATATGGGGCTTTTCCTAAGTATTTTTTAATTACTTTTTTTTGTTGTTGAGATTTAATGGCAACATTTTTCCGTTTGTTTATTGGCACTACAGTTTAGCGAATTATTTGGGGTACTTTTCGGTTAGCCGGGTGCCAGTGAAGTATATATATATATATATATATATATATATATATATATACACACACAGGGTGTTCTAGAAAGGACTCCCCAACTTTTAAATGACATAACTTCGAAACAGTGAGAGATAGAAATGTGAAACAAGTTGAATGTTAAACAGATAGGTCTGGAATTTGTTATACACGAATGTGAAAAAATAGTTCCAATATTGGATAATAGGTGGCAGCATAAGCACATGGAACTTTAAATGGTACTCAGAAGGACAGAAATTTCATTCGTGCGTCTGTTTCATTGCTGACACGTGTAAAAAAGTTGTATAGAATTAGAGAATAATTCGGAATTCAAGAATATCATGCCGTATTCACCATATTTCCCGGATCTGAATCCATGCGACTTCTTTTTGTGGGGTTACTTGAAGGACGCTGTTTATTCTAAGAATCCCCAAACGTTGGAACAGCTCTAACAATTCATCTGTGAGGCATGTGCATCCATTTCAATAGAAGTATTGCAACAAGTGATTTCGAACGTTACCAGTAGGTTGCGTCATGTTGTTGCTGAAAAAGGTAACCATATCGAAACCATTGTAATGTGATTTTTATCTCAGTTCAAACAGCTCACTTTCAGGAACTATTTCTAAGACCCATCTTTGTGATTGCAGCGCCCTCTCGTGTCCAATATTGGAACTATTTTTTTAAATTGATGTATAAAAAATTCCAGACCTATCTGTCTAACATTCAACTTGTTTCACATTTCTATCTCTCACTGTTTCGAAGTTATGTCATTTCAAAGTTGGGGAGTCCTTTCTAGAACACCCTGTATATGTATATATATATATATATATATATATATATGTATATGTATGTATTACTGGCGCCGGCTAACCGAAAAGTACCTAATTTGGATATAGTTTTTTTTTCTTAATGGGACGACGGGATAATGAACAGAATTTCGACGGGATAATAAATATTTTTGATGGTACCAGAAAATTTTCTGCATTTTATAGTTATATTAAGAAATACATATGTTTAAGATTTGCTGAATCAGTTATTTGTTTACTTTTTCATGCATTATATTATTGAAGGTTCTCTTATTCTTTTAAATATACCCTACTTATGTAAAAATAGCGTATGTTCTCTGTGGTGTTTCGCATAAATGTTGTAAAATTTAGGTTATTAGATTTTATCCAACTTTGCTGTCATAATTGCTGATGAAGCAGTCATTTTTGGCGATTTTTTTGTTACCTGTAAAATGTTTGTTTTTGGTGTAGCCCGAACTAAGAAAAATTTGGGTGCTTTTCCGTTATACGGACACCATTGTCGCCAAGCATACATTTACATGTATGGCATGGTGTCGGTCGGTATAACGAAAAAGTACCAAAATTTGCGATCGATCAAATAATTGAATTTCGTTAAGCATTAAATTTTCTGATTTCTTCTCTATTATCCGGTCGACCACTTTTCATAACAAAAAACTATCGCCAAACTGTAAAATTACAAGCCAAAAATACAGTCCGATTTTCTTTATGTCAGAAGCATACGTCATCAAATGGTTTTTAATTCGAAGTTTGCGTCTATTTTTCAATATGTTTTACTGATTTATTAGTTATTTCATTAATTAAAATAACAATCGTGTCCTTAAATTCTTATATTTTATTTATTTATTTATTTTGAAATTTCAATGGCAACGTTCTCCTGTTTATTTGGCGTTACAGTTTGGCGATAGTTTTTTGTTATGAAAAGTGGTCAACGGGATAATAGAGAAATACCAATTTTCTTATTTTGAATCTGAGAAAGAAACAATAATCATGGATTTAATTAATTATGAAATATGCGGTGCAACCAAAACAATTTTGATTCAGACGCACCGGGGTTCATTTTTGGCGTTTAAATGACGATTTTTGCTTTGTATGGCAACCTGGTGTTTTATAATAAAATTGAATTTGTGTGTAAATAAATAAAATAAAATAGGTACTTTTATGTTAGCTGGGCGTCAGGGATAACTCTCAAATCTTGTTTCAATTCAAATCATTTAAATTGCAACATTTTACGGGAGATTTGTTATTCATATTGATATGTTTATGTTTAGATATTTTATCCTTATATATTATTTCTCCTGTCAACATCCCTTTTACTCAGAAAATATGAAACGCAGAACAACGAATGAGATACCATATGAAAGGTTTTAGAACAGGCTTCTGACATAGCCCACTTAACAATTCGTTAAAACATGTTTTTGATTAACTGTTTTTTAAATAATAAATTGTTTTTTAATTTGCTGAAATTAAAAAAAATAAATCGGCATTGTTTTCATGAAAGAAATGAAAGGTTTTCCTGAAAATATTGTTGCCAAAAAAATAAAATATCACATTATATGATGCTCATAGCAATTATTATAAAAAACACCGCACGGGTTTATTTTATACTTATGATTAAAAAGCGAAATTGAAATGTTTAGATTTATATTTCTAAGTCCCATGGTTTTCCCGAAGCGGATGACGTCATCCTCTAATACAGTCAAAATAAGATTGTTAATTTTTTTTTCGCGCGCGTGCCTTTAGCAATCTTGGATCAGTTTTTAGTCTAACTTTGATGGAATAAATTAGATGATATTCTGGCTTGACTCAACTAAATGTTGTTTGCAGATATTTTTATCCTTGCTTTTTCTTTAGAAGTTTAAACCTGCATCTAATATATATTAATTATTGATAAAAAATGATACTTCTCTATTATCCCGTCGACCACTTTTCATAACAAAAAACTATCGCCAAATAAACGGGACAACGTTGCCATTGGAATATCAAAAAAGAAATAAAATAAAATAACAAAAGTGTCCTTAAATTCTTATAATTAATAAAATAACTACTAAATCAGTAAAACATAATGAAAAATACACGCAAATGTCGAATGTAATACCACTAGATGACGTAACAAACATGCATAATGATTCTGACATCAAGTAAATGGGACTGCATTTTTGGCGTTTAATCTTACAGTTTGGCGGTAGTTTTTTGTTATGAAAAGCGGTCGACGGGTTAATAGATAAGTACCTAAAAATATTAGATTTCAGTGCGAAATCTTCGCACGGGCCCTTTGGTTATGATTATATTCTAGCTAATTTTAAGTACAATGTTAAAATATTACCTAGTTGATATTAGCTAATGTCAAAAGATTGGCGAACCACGGAGTTCAGTGAATAAACTATATGCCTCGCAACAGTGGGAGTTGCCGACTTTATGACTTCATAAGCAGAAGTAAAAGTTTAATACGGCTAATTAATTAAATTTTCGAACAAACGAATGCACGATAACAAATTTGTGTCCAAATATCTTTCATTTAAAAAAAGAATGGTGTAATTTGATGCAGTAGTTTGCTCTCACGGATTGTCGAAAGAAATTGCTTAGCGTTTTAAATATATAGATATTTTTAAGAACTTGTTATAAAAATTTTTGTACGAAAATGCGGTATAAGTTACCCTTATCTCTTTATTATAAATCAGTTAATTTTAACAATTCAAACATTCAGTGCTTTGTAATGCTATGCAACAAAGCTTTTTGCAAAAACAGAAAAACATAAAATTAAACTTTTTGCATCTTCTGTTCAAATTAAAGGATTTTTTGCACCCTGTATGTCACGTATACGTGCCACTCCTCACGAAGGGACATTTCTAAAAGCAACTCATTATTAAAAAATGACATTTTTTCAGTCTGTAAATATGCAATTAGATATTTTTAAAGCGAATTAATTTAAGAGTCTAATTTTCAATTTTCTAGCAAACATTACTTGTTGCACCAATACACACCCATACACAAATTATGATTTTACTCACAAAAGAACTATATTCAATCTTAATAAAAAAATTGCTATGGAATTGTGAATGTCTGCAACAACATTGAGGTTTGTCATGCACTTGCTATAAAGTTGTTAAATTCATTTAGATAATTGTAATTTATTTTGCTGAAAAAAAATATTTGATTTTTTCATTCCGGGATTGGATTTGACACCTGCGCCTAGGTTAGCGAACTGCTAATTAATCCTTTCGCAACGAGCGTCCTTTACAGGATTTTTAATATTTTATCACCGATGTTACAAAGTACAAATGTTTACATATCGCGGAAATGCTTTAATTAAATAAACCAAAATTAAATTTAAAATCATTGACATCAGGAATAATAAAGATTCCGAGTACTTTATGCGTCACGTATATGTGGCGCTCGTCGCGAAGTGGTTAACACCTTGTTGACCGGCAACTTAATATGAAACCCCTCCTTTTTACAATGCAAAAGCATTACACAGGGCGATTTCATATTAAATTTTGTTACTACTATATTTCAAAAATACTCTTTTATTTAATCGCAGATTTCTACAATTAAATAAGGAAAATATTAAACTTTGCAGTTCTGAAAAGATCAGTAAACTCTCCACCGGTCAACAATGTTCAACAACCGAGTTTTAGTCTTACTTCAATACGAGTTCATAAAAAAAAAAAAAAAAAAAAATCTGATTTGAAAATTTTTTGCCCAATATTCCCTCTTTTCAGAATTTTTAAAAATTATTTTTCAACGTCTTAAATGAAAGCTTTTATACTGTAGAAATTTAGATAGTTTCTTCAATGATTTACCAGTAATTTACAATGCATTTTATCAATTAAAAATCACGCCAGTTGGCGTATTTTAGAAACAGCCGTTCGCCACAGCAGTTTTTTATTGCAATCATTTGTTATTTACGTTCAAACCCAATTGTTGTCGATATCGCTCATCTCGGCGTGCCGTAGACGAACATATTACAATTTTTTAAGCGTCCCTGTAAAAAACTTCACACAATGATTATTTTGATTAAAAATAATACGAAGGTTGGTAGCTATGCTTTTGCGCATGTCCGAATGGTTCATTCAAATATCAAAATCATTCATTATAAAAACCCCTGCTCCTCACAGATAATCTCGCTTTTATTTTTTTCTTTGAGAATTCTATTATTCTAGGCGTCAAACATTCAGAGGAAAACTGGAAAAAGTGACCAAAATTTGTGTCCATCGCTAATACTGTAGTTTTTTTATATAACGACAGTCCATTACAGCGACTTTCACTTTAACCCCTTCAGGGGCAAAGTACTCTTGTAGCTAAAATATTGAAATGATCGATTGACACCAGGATTCACGAACGAATTTATTTTAAAATAAGTAAAAGCTTTTCCTCATGTACCTTATAAGTTCAAAATTTGATTATAAAATTCTGGTGTCAATGTGGCATTTTGGGATTAAAATTAAGTGGTATATATAATATACCGGTGCCCTTCAAGGGGTTAACGACCGACCAAAAATATAGGGAAAAGTACCCGAATGCCGACAGCATTGCGTCAACTTGGGGGAGAAAAAATAAACGATCGTATAAATTCGAAATTGGCGCCATAATGTCAAAACGCCAATTTCAAATTTATACGATCATTTAACCAGTCAGCACACGCGCTGGGATAAAATCTACCCCAGCTTACAACTATTACTTAAAAATGTGCGAAAATAGTTAGTGATCATTCTGAGCTTTATAGTACTTTTCAAGCTGAATGATATCAAGATGTGGCCAAAAAGAATTTACCTCCGGTTGTGTATTTTCCATTCTTTTGTAATAAAAATGTCACGTGGAAGAATTTACACCACGCGTGTTATAACGTAACCCATGATGATAGGAAAATGTTAATGCAAATGTTTATGTAAAAAATATAGTGTGCAAATAATATAATTTTCTTTTAAACGTTAACAACTCTTGCACACACAGTTTCTATATATCAGTTTTATACTTTTTAGGTGCGTTCGTAATTATATAAATACGTAGCACCTATAGTCGTCGTTTGGTCCGTCCGTCTGTCCGCATATAACAACGCAAAAACTACCCAACCAAATGGTTTGCAATTTAAAATATATTATCTTTGCATAATTTTGTCGAGACATTTTAAATTTTATGAAAATCGAATCAAAACTTTAGGAGATATTAATAAAAATATTTATTAAGAAATTTCAATTTTTTTTTTAAATCGGTGCTTTTTTGTTATAGGAGCTTCCGAAGTTTAATCGTCAAGCGAGCGAGATACTTATTTTAATACAGAAATTAATATGCAGACGATATAATTCATTTCACAGAATTAAAAATCATCAAGATCTGAATATTTATATAACTAGCTGATACATATATATCTGAATATTTATATAACTAGTTAAGATATTTGTATGAACAGTGTCATAAAATATATACTTAACTAGCTGTTTAACCCGTTCTACGATCGGGATATCATGAATTTAATTCTAAAACGTGCGTACGAACGCACCTCGTTTGTAACGTTTGACGTACAATTTCCAACTTTTTTGTATTTTCATGGCTGAATTTGGATTGTAAAAGATTTATATGTAATGATATGCAGAAAAAACCTTAGTGCGAGTTTTTTTTTTTAAAAGAACTTTTTGTTTTAAGTTAAATTATGTCCTTTATTGATTTACAGTTTATTTCAAAATAAAAATTTTGTTTATAATCTAATCAGGGGGAAATTGACACAAGAAAACCCATTGGGGTAAAATTTATCCCGCGCGTGTAGTAACGTAATGGAAAGGGGCGCGTGTGCTGACTGGTTAAAGCCTTATTTTTTTCAAGTTGACGTTAGCATGTCGGCATTCGGGTACTTTACCCTATGTTTAATTATTCACGCAGCACACTTTTACATTGCGTAGAAGAACAATCTTTTAAAACATATTCCAACAAGACAAACATTTTCGATCTTTCTACTACAGTTAAAGTTGTGCGTAAGAAAAGTGGAGTTTCGAGTTTTTAAAGAGGAAAAACCTCCAGTTTGTCCATAAATTTAGAGATTCTATCTCCATTCATGGGTTAAAAATATTCCACAGATCTTTTTATTGTCGTCTATACTTGTTCTGAGGACAACGTAACTCCTGTGTCCAGAATTATTGCACCATATATTTAAAAAAGATTTACTGCCTATAAAAGCGGTTCTTTCTTCATTTCTAAGGCATTTGAATAGTGAATACTTCAAAACTTAAAGATTTATATAGTAGCTATGGATAGCTGACTTAAAACTGGATTTTTACTATCTTAAGAGGTAATTTCAGTCCACCAGACTTAGTTTTTTTTTTTAATTGCATCGAGAAAAGGTCTTCAGTTCATGAAGAATGTTTAAAAAAAATCTTAATTTTATAAATCTCGATTTTTTTTAATGCAATGAAGCATAAGATAAGAATGCATCAGTTTTAAGAAGTTTAAAACCATTGAAACTGGCTTAGATATAGTAACCTTGCGCTTGGACAATCAACGCCCAAGGGAAGGGTGATCCCTAATTTGCCCCTTCCTTGTGTCCGTCCTTGATCGCCATCAGAACAAGCCCTTTTCAAAAAAATAACGAAACTGAGTGGTTGTTATGTGTGAACGTACATGAAAATATATAAACCAATTTTATAGCTTTTAAAGTTTAAAATAAGTAGATTTTTTTTTTTTAAATTAGCCGTTTAGTTTTAAAAATATTTCATTTCACAGTCAGTTGGCATATTTTGGGGAGCGTAGTTTGGCGCATATTTATATCCATTGTTCTTTAACTCTTAAACAGTTGTGACCATAAAGATTATATAGAGATTTATCAGCAGCGGTAAGACCGAGAAATTCCTTAGAATTTATTAAATTACGTTCTAAAAATATTAAAAATTTTTTATTGTCACAGGAAAGAAATTTGTATACATAATTTTTATAATTCTAGTGTATCAGGAAGTGAGTGACAAATGGATTACAAAAAGTACATCTATACATACAAAAACAAGGTTTCTTTAAAGTGGGCATAAAAGCTTTTAACATTACATACCTGTAAAATCATTGTTAAACAAACTTATTTTATCAGCGTATGTTTTAATTCGGCAAGAAATACTAGAAAATTTGAACGCACACTTTTAAAGCATGCAGAGATTGTTTGAAACCGATGAGAAGTTTTAATGGAACTCCAAAATAGATAAGACATTAAAAACTTGCAAGCAAAAACAGAGATTAGTAACTAGTAAAGTGTTTAAATAGTTCATTTTATGTAGTTTGTGCTCATCTTTGAAATTAATTCTAACGATAAGGAGAAAATATCTCTAGATTGATAACATTTTTTCAAACTTTAAAAATGAACGAATTTCTGCAGGGAGATTTGAAACTTTACGAAAATGAGAGATAATTGAAGAGTTTGTTACGCAGAAAGATATCAGCTTAACCCATCTCACTATGTACATTTCTCACGCTAGATTTGAAGAGTGAATTAAAGTTAAGGGCCTTTCTATATTTAAAATTTCCTTGTTTCTTTTAAATTAAATTGCAGTTAGCTTAGCACCCAAATTCAATTTAGTGTTAGTATGCTGAATACTTGTTATATTAAAATTTTGTCAGAAGTAGTTTGATTTTTATCTATCAGAGATACAAAAAACCGAATGCGAAACAACTCTTAACAACGAAGAAACAAAGCAGCGGGAAAATTAGAGTTTTTCTATACGTAATGCCATCTATTGGGTGTGAAAACAATCATTGCTATAAAGCCCGTACAAAACCAATCGCAATAGCATTTAGCGACGCTTAAAAAAAAGGGGGGGGGATTAGAACATAGCAATCCGGACTAAAATGAGGACGTACGTCCTGGTATTACAAATAGACGCATATACGTCATAGTGCTTAAGGGGGTTAAAGAAAAATGTTATAGCTATTCGAAATATAACAAGAGCCTAAATTTTGTACTTCATCCTTTCTAACGGTACAATCCGTTAAAAGATATTAACCCTTCCAAAACATTACTTTTCTAAGAGCCTTTCCAGCGATTTTTATAAATCTAATTAGTTTTAACAAAATACGAAAACAAAAATACCGTAAATAAAATGCCTTCTTTCAAACAACGTCCGTTTTAAAAATAAATTCAATATTTACTATTTCAAAAATCCTATTCGGAAATTCTTTTCACGCATTCGACACTCTTCAATCTCTCCGCTATAGGCTCAATTGCAAATAAATGTTAGTCACGAAACAATTTTACGCCAAATAATTCAGTGTATCAGCTTTCAAAATTCTTAATTTACGGAATAAGAAAAAAAAAATCTTGAAAATTTTATATAAAACTAGATGGAACCCGTCAAAATTTGGCGGAAAAAAATACTATAACAATATCAGTAAAATAAGCTTTATTATTTAAAAAGGGGGTGCGTATACAACAGTATTTTAAAAGTTTTTACCCCCAGTCAAATACAGTACTATTTCCATTGCAAACTCCAAACAATCTGTAAACAACTGTGTAATGCAAATCAGTTTGACATTACCGCCATACTCCCCATGGCAAGAAAAAAATTTCATGGACCTATGAAGTATATACAAATAGTATATTCCTACGGTCATATCATATTCAGTAAATAAAAGAACAAAGTAAATAAAACACACATCTTCCCTCCCCCCCCCCCAACCTGTGATAATGCAACCGAATGAGCTCCTATGCGCATGTGCATTGCATCTGCCCAAAATTCGACGTTAAAAAAGTTTTAAAATGCTTAAATTAAAAGTTTAAAAAAATTTTCCTCTTTATTGTTAGTTTCAAATCCATACCTTCTAAAACGCATCCATTGTTTTAAGCTAATCAGTTTTTATGTAATTTTTTTACAGTAATAAATCAATCGGCCGATAAGGGAGATTTTTAATGTTTTCAAGTGTAATTTATTTGTATTTTTTCTTCGGTTCCTTTACATAATCAGGTTTATTATCCCTTTTCCATCACAGTCGGGGATATTTTCCCTCTTATACAGTTGGCAAATGTAATAAAATAAAAATACAATTCTTAGCATATTCTGATATCTGATGCAACATATACATCAACGAATTCACGTATCAATTTTATGCTATTCATAAACTAAACAGTTTTTTTTTTTTGACAGATTGTCGTTTAGCGCTAAAATGCTCTATCTTATGGATAATCAGTTCTTATGATTTATCACTGTTTTTAATATTATTGTTCACTTTTTACGATTGTTTTGAAATTCTATTTTCAATTGTGGCAACTTTCCCCAGGGGCTATTTTACATTACTGAAGCAAACTGGTGGTCATTGATAAGATAGAATTGAAAACTCTTCATGCTTGAAAATTATTTAAAAAGTCGTTAAATTAAGCAGCAGTTTTCAAATAAATTTCTATCGAAAGCTAACTTTTTTTCTAATTGATGATGTAAGAATTGAAATTGTAAAATGTAGTAAAAAATAGAAATTTAGTATTTAGAAGTGATGTAACCGCGATGAAAGCTAAAGAGATAGCGCCGTTTGTTGTCACAAAAATTGTACATTTCTAAAAATTGCCACTGTATTTTGGCTGGCGTCCAAAACTCGAAAACCATTTCTTGACACCGAAAGAGAAATTCACAGTGAAAGAAATGGGATTTTTCGCTAATAAGGAACTGTTAAATGAACTTATAATAAACCTACCAAAATAATTCTTATGAAACATTAGTCTTACATTGTTTATTCTAGCTAAAAATACAATCATTATTTCAAGATTTTTTTTCTACCCTATTTTTAATAATTTTAAATTTCCTGAAATGCTTTACTTTTGTGATTGGTTTTATTAGAAAAGGAAATCTTCTAACCTATAATTAAAAAAGTAACATGTAATCAGGTATTCAAACAAAATGAAGAAATCAATGACGTCTCCAATTCTAATCTTTATAATTATGAGTGGGAAAAATCAGTTAAAATTACGTGATGTTGACGCAATCATAATCATATACATTTTTCTCTTTAGTTTTATCAATGTTAAAATGAATTTCAAGGTAAGCGTAACGAGATTTTCACTGGCGCAAATTTTTCTCACACCATGCATACAAATAAAATTATATTTTGCATTTAATTGGAATGAAAAAATGGCATCAACAAAGTTATAATGCATAATAAAATAAACTCAATGGACAATATTCCCGTGACGTCACAATAAATTTAAAACACGCGGATAAATATTTTTACGGAAACTTAACTTGCAAATTAAAAAATTCGGCCTAAAAGCCGCGTGCTTTTAATATTCATTATTTCTCTTAATATCCTGGCAACCATAGAGTTCAGAGAATAAACTATGCCTTACAACTGTGGGCGTTATCCGATTATGACGTCATTAGCAGAAGTAAAAGTTTAATTGAAAATTACGGCTAATTAAATTTTCGAACAAACGAATGAACGATAACAAATCTGTGTTCAAATATCTTTCATTTAAAAAAAGAATGATGTAATTTGATGCAGTAGTTTGTTCTCACGGATTGTCGAAAGAAATCGCTTAGCGTTTTAAATATATAGATAACAAATCCGTAACATGTCATGAAATAGTTACATAATTCTACATCTATTTAGTAGAGGAAATTTAGATTTGCCAGTTTTATTAAAAAACTAACACGTGCTATAAAATTGCATAAAGATTTCAAAATTAAACATCGAAGATAACAAACGTCGGTAGCCTTCAAAAATTTGTTTCAACGGATAAAATGCCTTTGAATAAGTTTAGGTCTCACGCTTTGTTATTGTTTTAATTCATGCTAGTTTTCGTATAAAAATGTAAATAAAAAGGCATCAAGCAGTGGCGCAGCCAGAATTCGGTTCTGGGGGGGGGGGGGGGGGGGTTGAGTTTATAATAAAGGTGGTCGCCGGTTATATGGATCATCGGTTAATGGAATCAGTCTTTTAAATGAATGAAATCATAATGCTTTTCTCCGCAATTAAGTTGGTTATGATTCATTTAAACAGCGTTTACAATATTAGAGTTACAAACTATAAAATGCACCAATGAAATAACACAAAACTATGTTAGATTTATTAAGTGTTTAAAAATTATGAGGGGGAAACTTAAAGATGGAAGAACACACTACAGCAAATAATTTTTACATAGAAAATAACAGAGTTGGAATCCATTTGTTCAATCAAAAATACACAAGGTTTCATTACAAGAGAATCACGAATTCTTATTCCTAGCTTTAATAATAATGAAGCAATTAACAAAATTCTCAATAGACTTATTTACCTTGTTTTTTGCCAAATGTAACAAGTCATTTAGAACTTTTAGGGCTATAGTCTTGAAATTTTATATGGATGTTACTTAAAAGACGTAAATGCTCCCCAGAATTTATTTTTTCAATTCGAAATTTAAAAGAATGCAAGAGTAAGAAGCATTCTAAAATTGAGATTTATGTGACACAATTGGTATGAAAACTTTGAATTTGGCATGATGATTACTTTTATGTAGTAAATACTTCCTTATAACATTTTTAAAAACATTTAAAAATTTAAAAAAGGACGAAATGAGCTGAAAACTTTCTAAAAGTGTTCTAAATTATGATTTAGTTGAAACTGTTAGTGTTAGAAACTTGAAATTTAGTATAGAGATTACTTTTAAGATGGAAATGCTTGGCATAAAGAATTTATTATAAATGGGAAATTTAAAGGTGTGAAACAGCTGAAAGCATTCTAAATTACGATTTATTTAGAACCTCACGTCATATCGGGCCTTTCGAAGACTATCTTTTTTCTATGCTAAAAGTAACTGAACGTCTGTATTTCGACACAATCCATTAAAATCATCTTGGAAGATTTTAATTACAGCGCCTACAAAAATTTGGAAACTGATGAATAAAAGTTTAAAAAAAATCCGAGAATTTTTCGATGACAATGCAAAAAGAAAGTTGTATTTTGACGTGGGTTTGCTCGGCGTCGGCTCATGTTTTCAGTATTAAATGAGACTTAATATTTTTTGACGTGACTGTGCTCTTCGACTTTAGTCAAAGACTTAGACTTTCTTCACGGAATTTTAAAGAGGGGTTGATACAGATATTTGCAATCGAATAAAATTTCAGAGCTTTCGGACAGTAACTTTGTGTTATTTTAAAAGACACGTCGCCAAAAAAAAAAAAAAAAAAAAGACGCGAGAAGAAAGAATTTTTTTTACAGCTAGATATCAATATTTTTCCACGGTCTGTAAAACCATTATATTTACCATGGCTTTGCAAATTTGATCAAATCTGGTAGCCAGTAAAAAAATTCTAGTTACCAGTAAAAAAAAAAAAAATGTAACCTGCTCCCCTCCGAAGTCACCAATTTTCAAAAGCACAAAAGTTTATCAATTAATTTAGAAAAATAATAAGCCTAATGTAGGATTATTAGTTACATAGTTTAGAACAGTGACATCATTTAAAAAGATGGTATAAACAAAGTTTTCTAATGAAATTTATCAAAATTATTTATCTATGAAAAAAAATGTAAAGGCTGCATTAACCGGTATGTTCAGGAAATTCTGATTGCCGAAGGTTTCAAATGTCTGGATAAGCGAGTGCTGCAAAATCTATATCTGATGAGGGGGACATGGATGAAACAGTGAAGCAGGAAAACAATTTCTGCCTATTTTCGTGTCGAAGTCAGTCATAATTATTTTTTATTAATTTAAAAATTTACATTTGTTAAACTTTACTTAATTAAAAATGCCGAAAATGAGAAAAAATGCCATTTATGGTCATTTCTTAGGTCAATTTTTGTACAAAAAATAAAAAAAATCGGGTTAAATAACTTTGTGCCTAGATAGAAAAACTAGGTCACCAGTGGCGACCTGCCGACTGCATTTGTCAAGATCTGTTTATAACCGATGAAAAATTTATAGAATTCAGACAACTGGGTTTTTTTTTAAACTATGAAACGAGAGACCATTAAGAGGAAAAAACCAAACAAGGTGTCTTTTAAAAATGCTTTTCTGTCTAATAATCAATATTTTTTAGTGAAAATTTCATTAAAAAATAAAAATTGATATAAGATATATAATCATACGAATTTGAGGTAATTATCATGAGCCCAGGCACCGCCGGACGGGTCAGCTAGTATAATTTTAATGACATGCAGATAGCATTCGTTAAAATGTAATAAGTGTAAATCAATGTCCTCTGAGCTCAACTCTTCAATTTTATGACTGAACTGGAATTTAGGCAGAGGCTAAAAAGGAAAACAAAAATGTTTTATTAAACTATATACAAATTGCAACTTAGCAATATAATGCACAGCAACAATAAATTAACATAGTACGTTCACTATACAACACCCAGTAGTTTTATGGATGACAGGCGAAGACAAACAGGCACCACCAGCGCAAGAACACTCGGTACACACAAAAAGGCAGCATTGCCATGAGAAGGCGAAGGTATTACTGTCGTAGGCTGTTCCTCTTCTTTGACAGTGGACGTTTCTTCTGCAACAGTTGAATAATTAAAGGACTCTGCTTCTACCATATCGCTTCCATCCGTCGTTGGAGCTACAGTAGATACTTCCGTAGATAAATCTTGAGACACGTTGGGATCTGAGCTATTAAACACTTCTAAATCCGTTATCGTGTCTAGGTCTGTAGAGGTATTATTTGTGTCTGGATTTTCTAACTCGCTTCTGGATACCTACAAGAGTAAATAGAGTTAAGATAGTTATTTCAAAAAAGAAACAAATTCTTTTAGATGTGCAAATAAGTTTAAAGAGTTCAAGGAGAGATTTTAAGGGGCCAAAATTTTCAGACTGGCTAGAGCTTTAAAAAGATCAGTTTAATAAGTGATCAGTTTCAAATACCAGAAAATGACACCCAAGCAGTTTATATTAGTCATTCTGCATAATAGCGCCTTCTATTGAGTAACATTTAAAATTATATTGTTAACGATAAGAACGACTAGGTATAGCTAAAGCTATTCCACCATTAACCGCATGCGTCAACGGATTCTTGGTGTGCTTTCTGCTGTTGACTTGGCGATGAAATGCCAAGCATTTTGAGAAAGTTATGTATAGCAGCACATGCTTTGATAAAAACTGTCTGGACGATCTTGTCTAGTGGTTTAATCCAGGGATGTTCAAGGCTTTGGAGTTGTAATCGTGAGGTTGCGCGTTCTATACTCGCCGATGCTTTTACTATGTTTAGATTTGTTTTGATTTTTATTAAATCGGGTAGTAACGATCAGTCTCTTATTAATTGGATAATGAAATTAAATGGCGTTTAATTTTTAATTTGTATTAAATAGAATTAAATTTTGAATAAATAAGTTTAATAAGTTGAAATTTGTATTAAATAGAATTTAATTTCAGTAACTTAATTTTAAAATTCATTTAAGATTTTGATAATTAAAATTAACACTTATTAAAACGCAATAAATCTCCTAAGCTTACGTTAAAAATATTTTTATGCTAGAAGTTTAGCAACAAATATATATAATTAGGAGAAATTATTAAAGTTCATCTTTTAACGTTATCCTTGATTATTATCACTATTGAGGTTTGTTTCTATCGTTGCTTATTAGTTTCAGTTTTTGTAATTTAAAATCAAATATTTAATGAAACTAATATTTAATTATGTAACACTATCATAAATGGTACTAAACTAAAATATCCATTTAAAAATGCAATAATATCTCAAACTTTTAGAGAAAACTATTCATATAAAACCTCAAAACTTATTCTTAGTTATGCTGCTAGAAACTTGGCATTTATTGTACACATCTCTGAAAAAAAAAAAAATTATGCATCTTGTAATGGCAATCTCGTTATTCTCCAATTTAATAGTCATTGTTTTGGAATTTGATAATTTACTACAAAGTAAAAGTCTATTCGCCAAAACAGATAAATTATCAAACTAGCGAACTTCAAAGACGAGATTACTTCCAAGCTGTGACGCATGCGCTGTTTAACGGAGGAATCTATACCTAGTGGCTTGTTAATTATTAGCTTCAAACATGAAATTTAGTTACTTTCTACACAATAGAAGCAGAGATAAGCTATTTGTTCATCTGAAAAAATAGTACGGCAATGCCCCGTAGACAGTAATCAAAAGCAATATTGAATCAACCGTTATTCGTAACCTTTGATATTAAATTGGTGAAATTCTATCCCAAACATGCTGACTTATGGCTATCGCAGAAATGGTTAAAAATGCCACCCATTAGCGCCACCTGTGGGGGTGAAATACACGAAAATCAGCATGTCATTATGGGCTTACTATACGAAGTTTGAAGTTTCATCACAGAGATGCTGAAATTATCTTATTAAAATAACTCATGTACAAAAATGGCAGTATAGCAGTGCCACTTGTTGGGCCATATACACCAAAACATAATCAGCACCTCTGTGCTGAAGGCCAATTAAATATGGCTTTTGATGAAATTACATACTTCAGTTTGATATAAAATGGCTACAAATAGGATCAGGGTCCATAAGCCGTTTTTGGACTTTGAAATAAGACTAAAATTAGATATTATACAGACTTATTTCACTTTAATATTAGAAAGATTATCCTGCATGATGATTTCATGCAATGCATTTAAATTTTTTTCATTTTTATATAACCTACACAAGCTGAAAGTTCGTATTGTTCGTAGTTTGAAATATACGCAATTTCTAATTTCACCTTAATTTAATGTATGTTTTAATATTTTACTATGAGCGCAGCTTTGAAACACTTATTTTTACATATATTGTACATTTTGATGTATTTTATAATATATGTGAAGAAAGTGTTGCACGATTGCGCTCATAAATAATTGGAGATAAAATTAGGAGAAATTCAGCATTTTTCATCAAAAACTACGAATAATACGAATTTTGAGCTGTGTAAATCCGAACAAAATGCAAAAACTATTATTGAAATCTTACAGGATAAACCCCAATATTAAAAGTGAAATAATTAAGTATAACAAAGTCTAATTTCAGTCTATTTCATGGGCCAAAAACACGGCTAATGAACCCTGATCCATGTATCATACAGAGAGATTGAAAGAGTATATCAAATTGCATTCACGTAAACGTTGAGATCATCCAAAAAGGGGAAATTATTTTCTTGATTACTTTCTTCCGATAAATATATTAAAATGTTAGAAAATTGCAGTTAAGATTTCCTTTAATAGGCGAGAAATTTCAAAAACAAAATTCCATCCATAATACAGAAGTTTGTGTGCTGAAGAGACTTGCACTTAGAGATACACGATTTGGCAGGAAGGTACCTGTATGACATTGGGTTTATGGATTTAAAAATGTGGATTTACTATTTGTCATGTTTCAGGGCCATTTTCACATTAACAAGAACGAATTAAATTAAAAAACCTGACAGAGAACTAAAAACTGAGCTTGACTAAAATAGTCTAGGAAATAGTCTTCATTTTGAAAGACCAATGATATGCCACTCAATATGGTGCTTAATTTTTTTTAGTCTACCACCATTTTGTATTTTATGGCCGCCATTTTGATTTATGAAAACAAAATCTAGCCTATAACCATCGGACGGTTAAGACTTATCTATAGAGACCTCATTCATTAAAATCCATCCAGCCCACAGTGGGGAGTTTTGATCTAGGTGGACAAAATTCATTTTTCCGATTATCTCTGAATTTAACAAGATCGCGTATACTGGTAGCTGAATGTCTCTTGTCGAGATACGTACGAGTTTTGTCGGAAAAACCCGATGTGTCGATTAACTACGACCGTAAAGAAGGCAGTTGATTTGAGAGACTTTCAACAGTTGCATTATTTTTCTGCAAGTTCGAAAGCAAGTCGTGACTTGTTTTATTTGAACGCAGGAGTTTACTGGACATATGTCACATGTTTGTCACACGATTTAACCTATTGTTTGAAAATAAGCGAAATCTTGTTTTCAAACTTCATCTTTACTTTTAATACAGTATTAAGCATTATTAAGCAATAAGCATTTTTAAATCAAAGTGCCAAAGTATTGAAAACTTAAGACAGCTCCTGCGAAAGTTTGCGAATCATTAAGTTTTATGAACTTGAAGTGTGCGTCTGAGTGTTTAATTCAAATCTTGCAAGTCAATTTTCACCACTTTTAATTACCCATTGAGCTGAAACTTTGAATACATGTGTAGTTTCAATGACAATACAATATTATAATTAAAAAAATATATATAATAATTTAAATAAATAAGTCAAATATTTATCGCTGTTATTTTATTACCGATACATTTGAAAACTCAGCAAAACCCAATTAAACTTCAACGCAATAATTTTGTCCACCTAGATCCTCAAAACGCCCCACTGTGCAGCCGTTGGGATGTTTAGAGGGTATAAAAGAAACCCACGTACATAGCCAGATATTCGTCAAACACATAACCAGTTTTGGCAGTCTGGTAAAAATGAAGTCAATTTTTTTTTTTTAGCCTAGTAAATATTTTCCTTTTTCAATAAAAATTATTCGGAATTTGTATAGCGATTTTACTTACCCATCATACGTAGTATAGGGCAAGTCTTGTAATCGTTTTGAAAATCGAAATTGACGGATTTACACGTTTCAGACACTGGAGATTCCGAAAAGCATATTTTTAGAAAAAATTTTTTGCCGTCCGTCTGTGTGTCTAAACGCACTATATCCCGAAAAAATTGAGATAGAGACTCTCAATTTGGTATGTACTTGGTATGTAATAATGGGAAGAAGCCTATTTCAATAACCTCGATTAACCGGAACTATTTTTTTCCGGACTCTAAATATTCGTTCTGATAAAAGGTATATAAAAATTTTCGAAATTGTTTATTATAAGAAGTGAATATAAAAGACTATAAAAAACAAATTTTACATAAAGCATGAAGTCGATCGGATAATGAGTTGCCGAGATATTTGGAATCCTATTTTCCACACTCTTCGATTTTTCATGACCCTGTATTTCATCCAAATTTAATTTACAGATATTTTAATTTGAAATTTGACGCTTAATCAAATCAATAAACCGCTAGTTAATAGGATTATTATTTTTGGAGTTAAGGAGAAACCTCTTTCAAGCAATTCCGTAATCGAGCCTTTAAAGTTTATGACGTCATCAAGCCACGATTTTATTTGAATTGCAATGCATTTTATAAGTAGTTTACGCATTTTTATTTTAATATTTTACATTATGCATATCCATGATGGGTAAGTATTACGGTGGCCCCCAACGACTAGTTTAAATTTTTCACGATTTTTTCAGGCGAATTTCAGATTTTTTCTAGATTTGACATTTAGCCTTACGTAATATCCTTCGGCAATTTCATTCTTAGATTAGAATTTTTAGCGTTTGCTTTCGGCGGAGATTTTTACATTAGCAAAAAAATTCCGGTTACAATGTAACTATAGTAAATTTCTTCCTGCGATTTAGACATTTTGCAGAGGAGTAAAAAGGAATCTGGTTTCAATCTTTTTTTAGCCCAATACTAAATGTCCTCTTTTTGATAAAGTTTGTTCTGAATTAGTGCAGAAATTTGAATTTTGCACCTTTTATGCGATTTTTAGAGTTTCTCTCGTTCTGCGGCAGTTTAACATTCTGAAAAGGAATCCCGTTTCAATCTTTTAGCCTAGTTTAATAAATTGCCCTCTTTTCAATAAAATTTGGAAATTCATGCAGCGATGACTTTAATGCCATTTGAGTTTTTTGCCAGTACATTGTCTTGTCTTTCGATGTTTGAATTTAGAGTTTAGGTAGATTTCGTAAGAAATACTACCCATTACATTCTCACCTTAGTTGGAATTTGAAAATTTTTTGTAGATCTACACCGATCATGACTCCCAGAACCCAAAACCACCCCCAGTTCAAAACTTTATATATCTCACTTTATGGACACGATAACTGCAATAATTCTGCACTAATCTCTTCGAAACCCATACATAAAATAGAGGGGCATAAAATCTCGGTCAAGTTCGTTAATAAGCAAAATCGAACCAAGGGGGGGGGGGATAGGGGGCTTTTTGTGAAAACCGAAAAACCCATAATTTCTTAATTATAATACGTATCGAATCAGTTTGAAGTTATTACTTCTAGGAGAAGGGCCGAAAATTTCTGTATGACAGATTTGATACAATTAAAAATGGCCCCAAGGGGATTGGGGGGGGGTTAGAAGAAAAAATCCTTACTTCGTCAATTCCCAAGATTTCAAATCCGCTTAAATTTATTATAAATCCTCTTAATATTATCTAAAACTTTTATATTGACAAGCTTTTATAGAACCAACTTTCATAGCAAAAAAATAAAATCTCTGCTGGCTCCGCCTGCAAACAAGTTAGGTTTCGAAGTAGGCGGTTCCAACTGCCGCATCATGGCAAAAAGGTCATTTCTTCCGCAATTCCCCCACAAACAGGCGCCCCACGGTCCGAGTCTTCGAAATCTACCTGTGCCTGTAGGCCAAGCCGGCAAGGATTTTTTTATTGAGGATTTTCAACGAGTAACTTTTCCACATTCCGCAGCGATTTTGCGTCATTCAAAGAATTCCGGTTATGTTTTAGCCCCTTCTACCAAGTTGTCCATGATTTTTGAACCTTGAAAATTGTTGTAAGTTTTTTGTATTTGAGGCAATTTTCCCACATTAGCAAATTGAATTTTCAGATCACTAGAAGGACTAAGGGGTGCTTTTACCATTTTTCTGGTGTTGAAGGTAGATAATTTTCATTTCTTCCTCCCCCCCCCCCCCCCATAGCAATTTTTTAAAAATTTATAATTTTTTTCTCAAATAATTTATAATAAAATAGAAAATTCATTTTCATCAAGATATTTACTATTTACACCGATATTTAACAAGAATTTATAATATTTAATATATTTTTATATTATCTTAAAGTCTAGAAAGTCCTTTCAGATGATACTTAACTTTTTCTAGGTCAATTAGGTTAACTTCTATGTTGCCTTAAATTAGGTTAATTTCTATAAAAAAAACAGAAGCATGATTTAACATGAAAATTTAAATAAAATATTAAAATAAAATTTTCTAAAAAATATGTAAAGTCGTTTTATAGAATTTTTCATTTTAAAAGTCTACATTTAAACGAAATGCACAAAAAACAAAAGCCTTTTAAATAATATACAGTTGTTTGCTGTGGGGTTAATAACAGTATGAATATAGTGGCCATACTAATTAACATTTATTATTAGTCATTTTTTTTACATACTTACATTTAAGAGAGAAATCGGAATCTGTTTGGATTCAAACATTTAAATTTTTGACATCATCTACATCAAGGGCCGTCATTAAAACGAAACCGAAGCTAACGAAAAAGACAGGCTACCGCGGTACATTCCACTTATCTTTTTTTACAGACCGCTAGAGTGACGCGATGCTCTTTTCGTGCACCTTCATTGGTGCATTCGAGCATCACATGACTTCCGCGGTCTAAGAAAAGGATGAGTAAAGCACCGCGGTAGCCTCTTTTTCGTTAGCCTTGAACGAAACAAACTATATTTGTTAACTGCTCAATTTTCGACAATTTCCAAGACATATTTGAGTGCGCCAAATCTAAAACGCCAAGCACCAACAGCGTCTATGGCACGTGACTTATAACAGCGAATGAAAGCAGAGTTCAAGCCAATAATGCTAAAACGTGACCATCTTTTAGAATCTCGCATACCGGGCTGACTCATGCCTCCATTTAGTTTCTCAAGCGGAAGCCTGACTTGGCGTCCTATCGCGTAAATGGCGAGGAATTTAGTTACTTAATCATATGCAAAAATATAAGAATAAATAGCTAAGATTAATAGCGCCATACATTAAAAAAGTAAAAAAAGTTAATTATGGTTTTTGTATAATATTAAAATTAAAAATCTATTTTCAATTAATATTTATTGCTTTACATGAATAATTAAGAATGACAATATAAATTTAACCAATTCTAAATTTGATTTAATGTGAATATATATTCACATGCATTAGACTTCTATTTTTATTACTTTCCGTATGAAGTTAAGTTGTGATGCAATTTGTTAATAAAAGTCCTAAAATGCCGATATTCTAGGGAATGAATTTCGTATGTTGGATATTCAGTTTTTACAATTTAATCGCATGTAAAATAATCCTTATTAAAAAAATAATTAAGAATGAGAACCTTCCCGCGTTTCGAATAATTTGTTTTCTTTTAATGTTATCGCGATAAGGTGGAGTTTCTAGACATGGGGGGGGGGGATAAGGTTCTTTTCCCTCTTTAACAATTAGGATTTTCTCACCTGTCCTGCAATATACCATATCGGACTCTAAGAACCGGTTTATTGTATACAAGTGATCTGGTTGGCGTAGCATTTGGTGAAATTCTTCAATAATAATCTATTCTTCTAGCATTTAGACAAATTTCAGCCTTTTCATTGATATGGATTTTATATTCTAAATCCACTCCTTGAAAGATTAGAACAATTTTATGCGAAACAACCGTCCATTTTAAGAGATTTTGTAACTATTGGCGTTTAAACATTTCTCGCCTCATAGGAAACAAACGGTAAGTGGGCATCAAAATGCTTGATGATTTAGCCTGTATTATAGGAGCCCTAGTGCATATCAAATATATCAATCCGAACCTACATGTTCAAAACGTAGACCGTTCACTCTGTCTGAACGTCGACAGAAGTGCTCATCTACAGCAAGAATTTTCAACGCGGTACGATGCCAAAAAGTCTATCCTTATTAAAAATATTCACTATTGCCCTCAATACCATCTTCAGTCAAATTAGACACTATAAAAGACTAGCTTTAAATCGCAGAATAGAGCGTAGGGATGTACAGCAAAACAGTAGAATGTCATCTTTCGTTTTGACCCCTTTTAAATAGCACGTAAGCCAGAGGCGGATTAACACATTGCCCCCCCCCCCTCCTTTCCCCCCCCCCCTCCTGCTCGATATGTATATACATTGACATACAACATGTATATTCACATACATTTTTAGGACAAAAAGGAAAAAAGGTCAAACTCAGCTCCGGGTCCCTAGTTTGTCGGGCCCCTAGGCTTCAGCCAACTCTGCCGATTTGGTAATCCGCCTCTGACGTTAGCAGGCAACTTTAAATACTTGGCTCTAGGAAGGAAGAAACTCATTACGCTGCTTTTACTATATTTGTACAGTGTGTTGAAAGCTTTCATTACCATTTGCTTGTTTTCAAAATTCACTAAACACATGTTACAGAAACTTGTGTATAGCATATTCAATAAAGGATTTATTTCCTCATACAATGCAACGGTTGCTGACATAGGCGCAGTTTTAAGGCTCCCTTCAATCCTTTGGGTAAAGACCAAGTATCCTACATTGATTAAAGCCGGATATTTGAAAATGTTTGAAGAGACTAAACTATCCTATAAGGCAGGCATGTCAAACTCCTTTACCACCGCGGGTCAAAATTATGCAATTTATACAAAGCCGCGGACCACATAAAATAAGTAGATATAGTAAGTAATAAGTAGATGAACAAATGCACAGAATAACATTTGTACTTATAAAACAGTCTTGTGAAGCAACTATTCACGCAAACTTCTAAAGTTACTGCATAGTTTATTTTATCTTTTTTCCGAAAAAATACTAAAAGTTAATTTTCCAATCCATATAAAATTTTAATTTTTCTAAATTAAAAAACCCTATTAATCTTGATCTAGCAAAGGTTTTAGATTGACAGATTTATAAAGCAATCTTCCATGTTTTTAAAGTAAAAAAAAAAAAAAAAACTATTTTTAATCTAGAAATTCATTTAATAAAATTTGTATCCATTCGTTACTTATTTAGTTTCATTTATTAAAAAAACATTTTCTGGTTAACATTTTATTTGACTTTAAAAATTTCTGCAATTCATCAATCGACCGAATTTTTAAAAAGTATAGTATGCAACTTTGACATATTTTAGCTATGTTGCGTGCGCACTTTATATCTCATCTTTGCGTACCTACCAATATTTTATTTTTAAACCCCTATATCCATTTTCGCTCCAATGTAGAATCTCACCGAAATTTGATTAGCTACAGTAATAAATTCTGAAGAATAATTTCAACAACATTTCGTATTTCTTGAAATTAAAGTATTTGCTTTAATACTTTATTAAATATACTTTTAGTATACGCTAAAATTTTCCACTGCGATAATTTGTAATAATGCCTAGCAACATTTAAAACTAAATACATTCTTTTTGAAAATTGTTTTATCAAACTAATAAAATTCGGCTTGAAAACGTTAATAATGTTAATTCACAAGGTAGCATTATAAAATTCTTTAAGTTTACTCATGGGCTTCGCAATTTAAAATTAAAACTCCAAATACTTTGTCTATTGGCGGTCTTTAAATAGACATTCATAGATTTTAACTGAAAATTGTAACCTTGTTTAACAGTTCAAAATTCAGTTAAATCTTTTCGATGGAAAGCCGTCAAATATCCGTTTGTATAAGGAGGTAGATCTTTATCTTCACTACTCTTATTTCCAAGATATTTTCTAGATTAACGATGTTTAAGTATGTGTGTACAAATATAAGTTCATAAGTACTATAGGTTTTAAAGCACATAAGTGGCTTTTAAAAATTTATCCGATAATATATCTTTCTACCAATGGTACTTATGCTTGTAGTACATTTCAAATTTCTTTAACTGCTCTAGACATCATTTCTTCAATTTCGTAGTGAAGCATTTCGACTTCCGGAATATTTAATGCAATACACAAGAATTGCAAATTTAAAGCAAATGCATTTTCTAATAGGCTTGGTGGTGAAATCACTGCGATTCTCTATTAAGAGGTATCTGTTTCAATTCCGACACTTTCTTTCAGATGTTTAGCCAGAATTGAGAGTTTTTATACTTTGTGCAGTAGCACCTCTTAATGTCACATTCTTTCCAAACTTCAACAATGTCTACATATCAAACATAAAATTTCAGTTTTTCTTTGAATATAATTGTATTGTAAATCTCCTTTAAAAGTGATGTTGATCTTCAATTTATCAATTCATTCATAATGACAAAGAGCTTTAACATACATTATATAAAATCGTATCAATGAAAATATCTATAACAATGAGTGTATATCAATGACAATGAGTATACCAATGAAAAATCACACCGGATTCCAGAAATATTGCACACAATTACCAACCTAATAAATGAAAATTAAAAAAGAGTTTAAATCCAAAATCCTCATGTGCAACTGAAGACCAAGTGAAGAACCTGATAACATTCAGGGTTTCTGTCAATCACAAGAGGGATAATTTGTGTCACTTTCAAAGAGACTCATTAAAAGCTATTTAATTTGATTTTTTTAAAACTGTTCTTAATTACGAATTTTATTAATTTTACAATACATTTCTTAGTATTGAATAAATATTTTGTCAATTTGTGTACAATCCAAAAGAGATTTATTAGTTTAGACATAAAATTCAAAGTAAAATTTAAAAATTTGTACGAATCTTTAAATTTTCAGACTCAAGATTCTGAGCCTTGCTACGTTCAGAGTGGTTACTAGTGTATCCACAATTTTGTGCTCAAATGTAAAATTCAGTTATATCTGTCCATGTGGCTACACATCACCGATGCCATACGAGCGAGATTTTAAATCTCGAATGCTACGACTTTCTGAAGAAATATTTCCTTTATTTAAAGAAAAATTACTGTTCAAAAATGGTAGCAGTCTGAATTAAAATCTCTCCAAACTGGTAACAATGATATACATATATTTCTTATGTTTGCCATCTCTAAGGTTGGTGCAAGCATGTTCGTACAAAGTGTATTTTAAGTAAGCGTTTTCTAACAACTAAATTAAATACAATTCCAAAGGCTTCGCGGGCCACAGATAAGTTGTCGGCGGGTCAATGGTGGCCCGCGGGCCACGTGTTTGACATGCCTGCTTTAAGGAGTTCACAATTGACAAGAGTGATGAATTTAAGCAGAACTTTTAAAACTTGAAATATTACGCTCAATAGAAATTAAATTACAGGTACTAACGTTGATATGATGTATGCCACTAAGATTTTAGAGAGAATCGAAATGTTTAAGTCACCCATTTAATTTTTATTATACAGAAATGATAAATATTTTTAATTAGACAAGTAAATTTAATAGTTTCAGAAGGAAGCGCCTCACATTAAAAATGAGAAGGGAGACATTACTGTATAAATTTAAATGAAAGATTGTAAAATGCACATTAAATCGCGAATTCTGCATAAGGTTACCAGTTTATTTGTAACTAGTACCAAGAAAATAATGAAGTCTTCCACGAAATTCTTACTAGAAGAGCGAGGTCTTACTGGTAGACCTGTTCAGTGATTAAGGCTCCAGCTACTAAAAGAAAAAAAAGGTGTTCGAATCCAGACGCACAGATGTTTGTAGGTCTGATTCAAGACACCGAGGTCTTATATGTAGCCCTCGTGTGGCAAGATTACTGTAGCGCCGCCAAGGGCTGTCTTCAGACAAATTGCACCTAAACTGAAACTGAATACGAACATTCAATTGTGACATGTTTGGTTTTTTTTTGCAAAATTTACCTTAAAAGATACCAACGCGGGAAGTCATACGTTCAAGAATTATGAAAGCTTAAAGTTTGGAACTCCCATTTTATTCATATAAATGCTGGACGATTGTGTACATGTCTTCTATTCATTTGAAATTGTGCCAAAATCAGATTGCAATGTGGGTTAGTTTAAGCATAAGTCAAGAACTTAGCAAATGCGCTGTAGTTTTATGAAGTTAAAAATCTTACTTTATAGGTTGCAAGAATAGTTAAAGAAATTCCAAGAAGATTACTTGTGACTTTAAAATCATTCTGGAAACTAAGATAATCCAAAATTGCAGCCATTCTAAATAGTTGGAGTTTATGCTTGAAAAATTGCCCTCATTGCAATCTGTTTGGCAACAATTACATCAATTTAATTTTAAGTGTCAAACTTTGAACCTTCAATTTTAAAACATGACCGAATGATTTCCCGTCTGGTATACAAAGCTAAAAAGTCGAAAAGTGCCAGAAGTAGTCTAAATTGGATTGACAATTTCAGAGTTTGGTATAGTTTCAATATGAAGACCCACCAAGGTTTTATTTTTATCATAAAGACTCGTCGAATAGCTATTTTCTGCGACAATTGATATGGAGTTTTCTGGTACAATAAAAACTAGTTGGGGGGCCCCACCGCAATACTTAACCATCATGCATATGCATAATATAAAAACATGAAAATAAGAACTATAAAATTCATTGCAATTCGAATAAAATCGTGCCTCGATGGAGTAACTTTAAATGCCGTATTACCGAACTGAGCAAGAGAAACAAAATGATAATCCTCCAAAATTGATAATCTTATTATCTAACAGTTTACTGCGTCGGATTAAGAGTCTTTTCTCCAATTAAAATATATCTTAATTGAAGTTTGAAATACAGGGTCATGAAAAATCGAAGAGTGGAAAATGCGATTAAATATCTCGGCAACCAATTATCCGATCGACTTCATTCTCTATGTAAAATTTGTCTTATATCTCTCTCCTTAAAAACAATTTCGAAAATTTATACCTTTTATCAGAACAAATATTTCGAGAGTCAAAAAAAAATTGTTCCGGATAATCGAGATTACTGAAATTCAATAAGATTCTTCATTATATACTAAGTACATATCAAATTTAAAGTATCTCAATTTGTTCGGGAGAGCATTTACACAGACTGGCGGCAAAATTTTCTAAAAATGTTTTTCTGAATCTCCAGTGTCTAAACGTGTAAATCAAATTTTCTTCGATTTTTAGAACGATTACAAGATTGGCCCTATACTACGTATGATGGTTAAGTAAAAAAAAAAAGCAAGCAGTTTGTTACCAATGTTTAGTTCGCATTTAAATAAACTTTAAATTTTGAATACTGTAATATGGTGGCACAATACTTAATACTAAAAATTAAATAATTAAGAAAAAAATTTAGAACAGCTTATTTTACCAATAAAAAACATTGAACTTAAAATTGCTATTATAAATATTTTTGCTTCGATTTTTCTCCACATTAGAATATACTACATAAAACTACGCATGGATTTTTAGATGTATGGGATTTTACAGAATGATTTCGCTCTCGCGTATATTAAAAAATGAAGGAAATTCAAAACTTAATTTAAATATTTAAAAAATAGCTGAACTTCAATGTTAAATCAATGCACAAAGATATTAAATACATCATGGAGAAAAAGGTTAAAATTTCAAACCTCTATCTGAATTAGCAAAAAAGGCCTTAGTATTTACTGAACAAGCAAGTTATAAAAAATATGAACATTGAGAAAAATCAGTTTAAAGCCGACATTTACAAAAATAACATGTTTAATAACTTCTGTAAAATAACCAAAATTTTATATTATATGCATATAATAAGCATTAATAAGTATAAACACTTTCATAATTTCATTACATACAAGTTAAATAATGATTTAAAAGAATTAATCACCAAAAAATTCAAAAAGGAAAATTCTCATTTGTCGTTCTATAAAATTTTACTTGCCAATACATATTCTGCGAGAACCTTAAATAAATCGCATGTACATTTCGAATAAAAATTAAGAAACATCCAAGTTTCTATGCAAGCCCCTCATTTTTCAGGCATCTGTCTGCAAGCAAGCTTAATATTTTTTCCGTGCTAATTCATACACGGTATACTTTAATTTTTTCTTTCAATTTTGAATAATATTGAAAAATCTGGTGGCATATTTAATACTAAAAAAGTATATATTTTTAAAAATCTTGTAAAACAGCCTATTTTACTATATAACTTTAAAACTTCCTACTTCAATATGAATATTTTTGCTTAGATTTTTTCCCACATTCAATAGAAAATACATAAAACTGCATATATTTAGATTTAAGGGATATTGCATTAATGCTTTTCTCATGTATAAAAAACCCAAGGAAGGTCAACAAACTCAAATTTAAAAATATAAGCTTTAATGTTAAATCTATGCACAAAAATATGAAATACACTATGTGTAAAAAAATTCCAAACCATTAGCTGAATCAGCAAAAAGGCCTCAGCATTTATCGGACATGCAAGTTATAAAATTATGAACATGTGTCCTGTCATTTTAAATTCTGTCACTGCGCATAAAATCTTTAATACCTTCTTTATTTTTAAAGATACAGCTCTGAAATTCCATCAGTATATTTTTAAAAAGATGCACTCTCAGAAAAATAAACTGTAGATTTATGAGCGTTTGCCCTTCAAATTTCACGGGCAACAGCCTTATTCGATGAAAAACTGTTCGATCCACTAAATAAGCGGCCTTATCCCTTAGATACTTAGAAAATTAAGGGCAATCCACATATTCTTAGTTCTATACCATATGTTAGCAAAAATACGGTACGACCCCATACATTGTCCTCCGCTAGGGTGTAACCCTTCATTTTACTAATGTTTCGAAAATTTTAACCTGCCAAAAAAGATTCAGAGATGATTAACGTTCTACGTGCTACAGCACAGTAAGGTGTTATTGTGTATTAAAGTGCATTATATCCTGCGCATTAAAATGCTGTATTATTTTGCCCCGTAAAATTACGGGCTGCACAAAATGGGCATGGATATTTTTTACGGGGTATGACTGGAATCTCTGCTGCTGGCCTCTGCCCGTAATTTTACAGCAATTTTTTGTGTGTGTAGTCATAATTTAAGCCAATAAAAAGACAGATTGACCAACTTCAAGGTACTGCGTCTCTTAAGCGATTTCTTATGCTTTTAAATCGCTATCAAAGTTTCTCATATGTACCGAGAGATTAAAGATCGAACACTGCCTTGAAAGGGCAAGAGATCAAAATTACAAAAAATTTAAGGCTAGGTTCTTTATTCAAAATTTATTTTTACTTGTTTTGCATTCCTCAAGGACTAGTTCTAAAATGAGTTAAGCGATATTCTAGTTCCTTATATAATGTTTGCTCATTAAATGCCGCTTGCTGAACGTAACGTCACTGTAAAACTTTAAACCTTGTTTAAATTGCGCAAACATTTCTTGAGAACTATTAGATAAATTGCCTTCATTTGAAAAATGAAATCAGATGTTTTTGTTGACGCTTATACTACAAAGTTTTTTTTAAAGCTTAAAAAAATAAGTTAAAAACAGAGGCAAATTTAACTGATAAAAATGACGGCTATTTTGTCAAAAATAAATTTTAACAAAATGGTAGTATAAATTTCAGAGAATTTAATGCCTTTCATAGTTTGGCGACCCAATTTGTTTCAGATGCTTGCGAGAGAAAAACGGTCGCCCGATTTGGGCGAACCTACAGGTACTCCCCGTTACACAACACTTTTGCCAAAAATACACTGCTCAAAACAATTAAAGGATATTGCAGTTTTAGGTGGATTTTGTATCTGAGAAACTTTTTAGCTGATTGATACATGGTCGACAGACATAGTAGGTTATATGATAATAAATTACACATGTTTGGCAGAAAAAAACTCATTTTATTGCGCATTTGTGTACAAAAGGAAAAAAACAATTTGTGCATATGAGAAAAAAAAAAAAAAATGAATAACAAAAGGTGTTTTCTTCAAAGAAAATCATTTTCAGTAGGGGGTATGGTTTCCACGGGCGGCCAGCAACGTTGAACACCTTTGAGGCATGGACTCAATGAGGCTATTAATGACTAGTTGGGGTATTCTGCCCCACTCTTCCAGAAGAGCTCTTTCCAGTTCTTGGAGAGTTTGTGGGGGTTGTTGGCGGCCAGAAACTCGTCTTCCTAGAGCGTCCCAAACGTGCTCGATTGGATTCATGTCCGGAGAACACGCTGGCCATTCCATTCGAACGATTCCTTCCTCGAAAAGGAAATCCTCCACCAGGTTTGCACGATGTGGCCTGCAGTTATCGTCCATTAAAATGAAGTTATCTCCGATTGCTGCAGCGTAAGGGACTACAATAGGTCTGAGGATCTCATCCCTATATCGGCGACCAGTCAGAGATCCATCTCGAATGATGTAGAAGTCAGTGCGCCCGTCAATGGAGATGCCACCATACACCAACACTCCTCCACCGCCAAATCTGACACTTTCGTGCACGAACGCAGGATTATTCCTACTGCCACGGTCCCTCCAGATGAAAATACGCCTATTATCCGGATGCACAGAAAAACGGGACTCGTCAGAAAACAGAATATTGCTCCATTCATTTCTCCTCCAGTTGACATGCTCGATTGCCCACTCCCTGCGGTCGCGACGATGCCTTGATGTTAATCTAACGCATACCATCGGTCGGCGAGCATACAGACCTACAGCATGGAGCCGGTTTCGGACAGTCTGAGTTGAAATCGTGGTGCCTGTAGCCGAGCGAAGGTGTTGTTGGAGAAGAGTAGCGTTCATGTTTCGGTGTCTCCGAGCTGTTAACGCTAAATACCGATCTTCATTGGGCGTTGTTGCCCGTCTACGACCTTGCCCTGGTCTTCGGCCTGCACATCCACTCTCCAAAATACGGTTCCAGATCCTGGAAATGACACTTTGTGACACTCCAATGGCTTGCGCTACTTCGGCTTGAGTTTGGCCCCCTTCTAACCTACCAACAATTCTCCAAGCTTCTGAATCTGTCTAATGACTTCGCTGAGACACCGCACTCATCGAAACAAAGCAATTACTGAATGCCGATCATCCTTGTCTTCATTCTCTTATCCAGTTGAAAGTCAATTTCATTCGCTGCCGCTGAAGCGACGTTTTTGACGTCGAACTCAAAATTTGCATACTCCACAGTTTGAAAACCAGAAAAATTCTCATTTGTGATTCTCTATTTTCGGCAAAAAAAAAATTCGTTTATATCTTTATTTTATATAAAACTTCAAATATCCTTTAATTGTTTTGAGCAGTGTAGTATAACTGAAATGCCAAACTCAAAAACTCCGAATTTCGGTTCAGTTAAATTTAAAAATTGCGTTAATTTTAGAACAAAGTAAAACATCCCCTTAAATTATTCTGTATCGCATTCAGGGCCCCGATTAGAGCCTCCAGTTAGAGCCCATCCCCATCAAAATACATCGTGTAGTCTGAAAAATACACGTTAAAATTTGTTTACAACTGGCATTGAAAAACAGTATGTCACATCGCTGAACTAACCTTCGTGTTTGGAAGAGTAATGAAACAGCTACATTTTTTAAGATTAAATGTTATATCAAACATGCTTGGGCAAATAACTTAAGTCATTACAGATTAAAAAATTACCATCACAGAACAAATTTTTTAAACATAAAATGTGCAAAATTAACTGCCCGTAGGGCTTGTTTGTAATGTATTAATTTTGTACATCAGATTTCGGCAAGGGTGTCCTCAAGCAGTATGTGTTCCCCGAGCCCGACATTAAGTTGATGGGATTCCAATCACATTCAAATTAAGCTGAGTAGTATATTGCTCTTTCGGGAAACAAAAATTCTTACGATGTCTTGATCGTTTTAATGACACTTACTGCCACCAATTTGATTAGAGATTGTTCAAAATGAATTTTAGAAGATCAAACTCACGGTTATAATTTTAACATTAAAATTTGTATAAATAACAGGTTTTATTTATTCAATGCGCTCACCACACTTTAGTATTATAGTAGCTATATTTTTAAGCAAAAATATGTCCTTGACTAATGCTGGCGTCATATAGGCGGGGGCAACACAAGACCAATAAATTTCTCTTTTAATGAAATTGTTTTTATTTATAAAAACAATGCACAATTTCTATATAGAATAAAAAAATTAAAATGCTATTTGAAACTTTGAATTTACTGAATTAAATATTAAATTTTCAAGAATCTTTAAACCTGCGTACAATCCAATTATGGTTAACTCCTTTGCACTTAATGCAAATAAGTCAGTATTTGTTTCATGCAATATTTCATAACTAAGTTGCTAAACTAAATTAAAACTTCAGAAAGAAAAAGCGCGAATTTAACAGTTATACGCAATCTTAACTACGCGCTGAATACAAATGTCTCTAAGGGTTGCTATAAATATTTGAGTTTTACGACCGATCACCGGCATGCGGCTAATACGATTAAATACTTTATTGTGCAATCTAAATACACCAACTATAAAAACCTATAAGTTAGATTTTCAATGTTTTGTACACAGGGTAGTACATCGGCAACTACATTTAACACAGGTAGGATTGCCTTGTATGAATAAAATAAAAAGTATGCAACTAAGATGCTTTTACGAGCACTTCATGTCAAAATATGAATAAAAAATTCTAAATAACCGTGTCTGCTTTTTCATAAGACAAATGGGGGAGCATTACACAGATTCTATTACTCAAACATTACTAAAAAGACATTCCGAGGCCATTTTTTTGGAGGGGATATTCTATGCTTACCCACCTCCTTTTTAAACTTCTTTTAAAAGTAAAGTTTTCTTACCTGCAGCAGAGCTACGAAGCACACCAAGTAGGCGATTTTCATTATACCTGAAAAAGAAAACTGCATTAAACTTCCTGAAGGAATCCCACACACTTTACTAAAAACTGTCGCAAAACCAGGTTCGACCGGACGCCTACAGAATGTAGATGACTAAAGCGTGGACATAACGGGTCAAGCCAGATTTAGAGGAGTATCTAGATTAATGTCACTCCGATAAAATTCAAAAGATCACTTACGATTTCAAAACTTTAGTCCTTGAGCTTAAGGACAATCCGATTTTAAACTTATTTCGCTGAAACAGTTAATATCAGTGCCAACTTAACATATTTAATGCAACTTTTTTTATGTACAGTGCGCGCATTTAAAACTAAATTGCTGGAAAATTCCAAAATTATGTACAGTTCGTGCAGAATCTAGACTACTTTTATTTCGTTAATCTAAATTTAAAAGCACAAGTCAACGTGAAGATAGCTTTAGTTCAAAATTTTCTAGCTAAGACTAACAAATCTTTTAAAGTATAAATTTAACAAAAATTAAAACTTTTCGTTAATCGGAATTTATGCTTAAATTTTAGAATTTGAACGATTATCCTTTGTGCTTCAAGATTCTTTAGAGAATGCTGTTTTTAAACTTTCAATTTTCAGTAGAGTTTCAGTTTAAAATACCCATTTCGAGGTGAAGTAGAAATTTTCAAGCAGGGATTTTATAGGTGTAAACAAATATTCCTCAAAATATATTTTTAGAAGAGTTATGGCCTTTGTTTCGGCAACTATTCCCACAATCTATAAACATTTAAACTTAAGAGAGGCATATTGAGTTGTTAAAGCCAAGATAAATAGAAATCTTTTGAACAGAAATACGCAAACACAATGTAATTAAATCTCATCTTATTTACATAAAAAGGGTCGTAAATTATGCATTTTCGAAAATATCAAAAATCTGACCTTTTCAAAATAGCTTATTCCAGATTGAAAATATTTTCAGACTTAGAAATTAAAAACATTACACTTAACATGAAAATTTAATATTTTAAATCTTTTCCTTTACCTTTTTTCATTTTAAGCAAAAACTGCAGATGAACCAATTTAAAACAATTTTTCTGAAAAGAAATTTTTTAACACTCATTAAACTAAAATTCAGTATAAAGAGAATTATACAACAAATAAAAGATTAAATTGAAAAACTTAAATATAAGCTTGTCTGCTTTTTCATTCCTTCACCTGCTGTAGAGGTCTGCACGGGCCAAAATTTTCAGGCCCGGGCCGACACGTACAAAAAACAATTTCGGCCCGGCCCGATACAAAAATTAAGTTTGGCCCAAATAAAAAAATATTGGCCCGGCCCGGGAAAGAGTTAAAATCTCTGCTCGAGCGAATTTCTACAGAACATCGACTTTTACGTCGATTTGGTTAAAAATTTGCCTCGTAGGCGGAGATCTAACCAAAAATTCCTATCTTAGCATTGTTTTTTTTTCAATGTTTATAATCTTCATTTTTATAGAGGTGCCGCAACCTGAAATATTTATTTTAATAAATCTATTTGTTGTATGTGTAACGTTGTCATTAATAGTGTTAAAAATCAGAAAAATGCTATACAGTAAAATCTTAAGATGGAATCGCATAGGGAAGAAAAAAAAAAAAGTGCCTTCTTAGCAGGTGTAAATGTATTATACACTATTTTCTTACGTATTAGTATTCATTTTTCATGGATCAACACATTTCAGTTTAAGACAGCATTCCGTCATAAGCAGGTTCTTTTTCACAAGTTTTCTATTTTAATTTAGCCCTATTTAATTTAAATAAGTATAAATCTACTATTCTTTAAAACGGAATAAAACTGCATGTTTAATTTTAGCATTGAGATTTAAAAATATATGCATGTTTCGCAAAGATTCTTGTGCCAGATCTTATTTTACTGACCTTCGAACGGACCAGGCCACACAGAGACAATGATTTTCATATGGGTCAAAACCAGGCCTGAAAATTCTGGGGCGTGAAGACTAGGAAGAATGAAACAGTACCCGCTCTGTACGAAAAAAAAAAAGCACTGTATTATCCTTCAGGAAAAAAGTAAGTCCCGGTGCGTAAAGAGTAATCACTAGGACTGCCCTTCTGAAAAAGTATGGCCCTGGCCGAAACGAGTGGAGACCAGGCCTGGTCCGTGCAAATCTAACCTGTTGTACAGTTTGAACAGAATTAATCCAGAAAGATTCTAAATGAAGCTGTGAATAACTGGTTTTTCAAATGACTTATCTTTAAATATAGCCGTTCCAAGTCTTATTGTTCGAAATTATTTGCTCTACATTTAGAAATTCAGTTTCAAACTGAAATCTCCAGGGGGAAAAAAATAAAAAGTCACTGCTAAAGTTCTCTTTAGCAGTGCTCAATAAACGTTTGAAAGATTCATGTACACTTGTTTTGACTGGAAATCCAAAAATCTCATTTTATCAAAAATATGCGCAATGATATTTTGAACAATATCGAAAATAAACATCTTTATATTTTAATAATTATATCCATTGATATGTCACCGAAACCTGCATAATGAGTTTAAGACAGGCGACTAAACTTCAGTCTTATGAAATTTAAACATGCATTTAGATTAATTTTGGTTTAACTAAACAAAATTAGCATAAGCGATATTCAGATTAAAAATATTTTAATCTTCACAAGACGTTACTGTTAAGAGCAATTTGACCATTTTTCTTATTTTAAAATTAAGTTGTTACATGCACTCCTGAATTTTTATTTCTAATATAATTTTTTTAATATGCTAAATCCTTCATTGCATTTTGTATCTTACGATAAGTCAGATCGTAAGCTTTAATTCCCAACTGAGTAACACGATGTACTAAATGACACCAATAGCTTACTTTAAGACATTATCGTAAACATGGTTTTACAAAAAACAGGAACCCTTTTCAAGGGAGGCACAGGACCTTTAAGTGTCAAAATTGTCAACAGCACCATTTTCAAATTACCAAAACTCCAATAATATGATTAAAATTCTTTATGCCTAAAGTATGTATCAAGTATAAGAAAAATGTAAATACAAAAAGCTGAATTTTAAATGTTTATCATTAATACGAGAATAAAAATCAAGCGCCGCACGCGCATGATAAAACTGTAAAGTTAATTAGGCATATAGTAAACAATGACAAACCGTAATTCAATCGTACTACTTAAACCAAAAATTCACAAGTATTTAAAAATTTAGCACAATTTAAAAAATCATTTTTCAAATGCAAAACAAAAAATGTCATTTGTTGTAGCATGTAGACTGAAGAAACATTGTTAAAATTTTAAGACTGCAGCTTAGTTTTAAAGTAATAGTGTGCGGAAACCAAATTTATTAATCCGATACACTCATCTTGGAGTATATTCACTTACCGGATTGTATGTACAGTGAAACTTCCCTTTAACGAAGTCTCTATTTAACGAAGTTTTCTACTTAACGAAATTTTCTGCAGAACCTTGATTTTGCACATCATTGACACGTAAATTAATCTCCATATTACGAAAAACTTCTATATAATGAAATTCCATTTTCGTGCATGTACAGCATTCAAGCGAAGAAGTTTCTGTTGCGATGGGTGTATCAATTTATTTCAAGCGGGCTGTATGAAAATGAACACATTCGAATCATTTTAATCAAAACACATTTAATCTCATTTTAAATTAAAAGAAATACGTAAAAAGTACGAAAAGAGAAAGTTTGTTTACTTCTGTTTTTTTAATATTCTGTTTTTTTTAATATTCTAATTAAAGTCTCATATCTATATTGCATAAAAAAAAAAAAAAAAAAAGACTGCCCGAATAAATTTTCTTCAAATATTTTCATTTTATATGGATTATGTGTATACAAGTTTCATAAAATTTCTATTTAACGAATTTTCTTCCTAACGAAATGTTTAAGTGAAACGATGAGACTTCGTTAAATGGAAGTTTCACTGTATAACAGTCTAAATTGTCAACAAATAAATGCAGAATTTGAATGTGGTCTTTTGCATATTGTCAGATTCTGAATCTTTAAAACGTAACTGAAAATTTATTGTTGATAAGAAAGTCCCGCCTCTCCCTTAAGATAAGTAAAATCTAATTCTATTCATTAGGATGGGTTCTGCAATAGTCACTGCTTTCACAATAGGTAAGCTATGTGCGCCATCTGTATGTCAGGAATAAACATAGCTAACGTTCCAGTTTTTAAAGTCCAATAAAACCAGAAATTTCATTTAAGGTGGTATTAAAAAATATTTTTCCACGCTCAACAACTCAAAATTGAGACATTTTCAGACTCATTTTTAAAAGTAAAACATGAAACTTGGCGGCGTGACTTATGAAGAGATTCACAAGGCTCCCCCCCCCCCCCCCCCCCAATGTTTATTTTTCGTTCAGTTAGAAATTTATATAAACAATTATTTTCACAGTACGATAATTTGTTTCCAGTGCTATCGCTTCGGGAAATTCGGTTCAAAATGTCCACTTTGACAGCATTTTTTGAAATACATTCTGCCTTTATCAAAAAATCTAGACAAGACGGACATTAAGTTTCTGAATAAGAGAACCTGCCAACTGGATGAATTTTAGAGCAAAAATTTAAAAATGTGTCTCAAAATGAGCAGTTTGGATTTGAATACACCCTTAATAAAAGTTAACCATATAGAAATCCCACATTTCATAAGTGAAAGGATCGGCAGTGTTTAATTCAGACACTTTTCTCCGGGAGGGATTTCTGTGGCTCATAAGGGGTGGGGGGCAATTCCACTTTAACCATTGAAAACAAACTCTAATCTTCGGGGGGGGGGGGCATTTCAATGCTGCGGAGGAGAATGTCCCCCCCTCCCGGGACACCCTCTGAATTTAAACACTGGGATCGGGTGTAAAACAAGACAATAAAAAGTTATGAAAATGGCAGCCAAAATTTATGATCGCTTCCGCCAACGAGGCTCATGTTAGTAAACCGTCACACTATTTAGACATTTTATTTCAATAAACTTTTAGCTCCTACCTTCTTTATGATATTACACAGCAATTGTGTACTTTAATCCGGATGCAAGATGTTTCACATTAAAATCTGGAAAAATTTAATATGTCAGTTTGCAAACTGAGCGTGTCAACTTTGATTCAAATAAAGTTACTTTGAAAAAACTTTAAGATTGGCGGCTATGGCTAAAATTAAACAAGATTAAAATCTAAATTTATAGCAACTTAAAATAACATCCAATTTAAACGGGTATGCTACACAAAATTTTATAGCTGAATGGTTTGTATCGAGTCGTTCACTTACTACTCTGAAAGTAAAGAGTTGTCTTTACATCCAAAATACAAATTTATCAAATTACGCCAGTAGTTTCAATATACAATTTAATTCCAGGATTTAATACAATTTTCAATTGCAAATCACATTGGCCTTATGTTCAATCTTTTGGAAATAAAATAGCGATCCTAATTTAGAAAAAAGGTATACAATAACGTATTGTCATCCGACAATATTTAAACTAAATACTCGTAATAAAACACTTCATAGGATGAAGTAGAAACAACTTTAATACATCGACTGCAGCGCCAGAAATATTTCCCGGGGTGCATTGCCACACTAATACTTTGTCAGATTTTGATACAGTTTATTTAAATTATTTTTTTTAATTAAGGAACTATGTAAGGAATTATGACAAGTTTAACATCAAATTCAATCGATTGCATAGATATCCATCTTTCAGAGTATTACAAAAAATTTAAACATTTAATTGGTTAAAGTCTCAAGTCTCCAAATAACCTCTGAATCCAAGAACTTTGCCTGCCTGCCTGCCTGCCCCCCCCCCCCCCCCCCCACACACACACCTTTTCATTAGGGAAAGCTTCTAGACTACCTAGAAACTCAATTCTACAAATATTCTCTGCAGTTTTAGCCGAATTCCCTTTCTATTCCGATATTCGCTTTATCAAAACTAGGGGATCCAACCCGGGGTTCCCAGATTACAGAATGTAGGAAAACCATTTATTGAAAGCCTTAGAATTTGGCATTTAATATTTTTAAAAATCTTTTAATTAAACTCCAAAAATTTTTGAAAAATTACGTATTCAAGTAGTTTAAGGGGCTCATACCTTTTAAATCTTTTCATCGCCAGTGAAAAAGTGATGAAATTTCGATTTCTCCACTTTAAATACTTATTGAAATGTCAAACTTCTAATTTAATCCAAATTTCAGGCTTTAATATAAACACTTATCTATACTAAAAGTTAGTGTATGTTGGCGACGGCTAGTTAAATCTACAGCTAGTACAGGTCTGAAAGTTTGGATTTAGGTAGTCCAAGGCATGTCCCGATGCAAAATTTATAATTACCGGATACTTTAAAACTATATAAATGATATTTTTTTCCCAGCCGGCAAAAAGCATTCGCGCATACCCAGAACCAGATTTTTTGCGCATCGGGACAAAAAGCGAACACGCGTTTGGATTTTTTGTAGTTTTAAATCGGCAAAACATTCTGTACACTTATAATTTTAAGAATACGATTTTCAGAGAATCCATCTAAGGTTGTAATCAGAAAATAGTTATTCACATCTCTTTAAAAAGGGTCGTTTTCCCGAAGGACTTTCCTTGTCAAGGCCCCTCCGGGGCGCAATTTTAAAGGCATCCACAAATCAAAAATAAGCTCCAAGAGCCAAAACCAACGGAGAGATCTTTAAAAATACGAAATTTAAACACAAAAAACACCAGCTAACGCAGGTCACTTCGCGTCTGACTTTCTACGCGAAAACCAACTAAACATCCGTATTTAGACTCAAAGCATTTGACACTACTTAAACCACCTAAAAATTTTTCGGAAGTATAAAATATGCAATTTTCGAAAAAGAGCGCGGTGTTTCGGCGTTGTTTGCTCCGCTTACTCATGTTTACTAAATATGCATATTCTTCAAAAAAGAGCTTTGATACAGTTATCACCGATTGAAATTTAGGAATATAAGAACTATTTTATTGATGTGTTAAAGAAGCCTATGCGAAAAAACGCGAGAAAACATTTTTACAACTAGATCAATATTTTTTTCACGAAATTAACATTGGCTGAAAAAGTTTATAACTGATAAAGATGTTAAAGAGTTCGGACAACAAGAATTTTTAAACTATGGTTTAGTTAATTTCAAAGTCTTTAAAAATTTACGAGAACTAAAACATCACTTTTCACTGGCGGGAAGAGATTTCAAAAAGGCAAGAGCCCCTTAAATTCATTAAACGCTACACTTCCGTAGTAGTGCATGCCAGAAGTTAGACTAATAAATCGCTGAAGACTTCTCTACTTTCAGAAGACTTCAGATAATTTTAGTTAGATTACCAGTCTTTAAATTTAAATTTTATACGTTGCGTTATATTTTATTGATGTCATTAAATACTAGCCGGAAACAAATTATGAATTATTGTTTTAAGTGCAAACTGGTTAATCTTTTGTAATTTGGCTGCACGCGATAGGTTTAAAAAAATTAATGTTTTAAACAAAAATAAAGCAGCAGTAAATTTTGAGTTTCCAAACGATTTGCATTTAAAGTACTTTTTCTATTACACTACAAATTGAAATTATGCAAAGTTTTACAAATTGCAATAAAAGGAAAATTTATTTTCAGGTGTTGCTACCGTCATATGAGCCGGCGTTACTCACGGGCATGTTTTTGCTTTATATAGATTGGAAGTAAACCATTTTGAAAAATCCAATGTGTCGCTTCTAGAACCTCCAGCAATACTCAAAGTTTTAAATAGATCAAAAGTAGGATTTTAATACCAAAAATTTCGATAATGGGTGGTTTTGGTCTAAAGTGTCAAATAGACTTGTGCCGTTTCCTAACATTTTCAGACAAATGGAAATTCAAAAGACCCAATTGCCCTTTGATCTCTAAACAATACATTAAGATTAAAGATTTTACAACAGAAATCCAAGATTGCTTTAAATCATAATTAGATAATCCTGTATTTTCCCCAGCAACAGACTACTTTTGAGAAGTACTCTATATAAAAAAGCAATAAAAACAGGCTAACATTTAGTTCATAAAATAAGTTCAAGTAACATTTTTACTGTGCTTAATATTGAGAAACATTGGGCCAAGATTGTACGTTCGGAAAACATATCTGAAGTACCTTGCGCTGGAAAGTTAATCACATTAAATTTAAAAAGATTCATTATTTGACGTGTCCAATTTAAAAATTCTCCTACAAAGGGCCACTGAAATTATTCCTTTAAAAGAGCGGTAGAAGAGTTTGCAACTCTAGCCTGTAAATATTTTAAAACTTCATACAAAAAACATTCAAATCCATAAGCGATGTCCCTTAGTGCAACTTGCCTCAGACTGTTCTCCCAAAGTTTTCACGTAATTACTGTTGTAACTGACGTTTATTCAGGCCCGATCATGACTAATTGGGGCCCTGGGAAAAGATAAATTAGGGGGCCCCATTCGAATCGTGTCAACTTTATTCAAATAGAACTGATGGTCAGTCATGTGTAATGCATAAACAATATTTTTGCACCTTTGATTTTAAATAGAGGAAAATTCTAAGCTCCGTCAATTCTAAAAATTAATATACTCCAAACTTTTATATAACTTTAGCAACTTAAATAACTTCAACTTATGGAACTCCAACATGTAAATGAGTTAATAAAGTTACTTTAACTTTTTTCAAGTTGTACTACACACAACTTTAATTTCAAATCCAATAGATTCTACTTCACAAGTAGAAAGTTTTCCATAAATCTAAAAAGATGGCAATTTATCCAATAAAGCATATAGCTATTACGTCCTATGCTCTGTGCTTGCAGCCAAAGCGGAGCGGTGCTTTACTACTGAGTGATTGATGTTAACTTTGCGAAAGCACCGAACTCCGAGTTCAAAATGAAACTTGTTTCAGAAAGCTTAGTAGAATCTTAAAGATGAATTTTGTATTCTGTATTCAAAAATTTTCAGAGTTTGAATTGGGGAGAGAGAAAAGTAAATATTTTATAAAAATATATGGGTTTGGGCCCCCCCCCCCCCCTTGAGGTCTGGGGCCCCAATGGGTAAAGTCTTGATTTGCCCATGCGATAATTTTATCTTATTTATCGTATATTCCAGAACACGCATGTGTAATTTGAGGCTATTTTTAGATAAATTCGCCGTATTATGCGCACCACCTATTTTAAAGAAACCTTCATGAAATAAGTAGATGTGGAAATACAATAAAAAACATCAAGAGTATACTTGCAAACAAGAAAATGAAGGGGACCTACGATACTGCCAAGCCTTTATACTACCAAGCTTTTGGAATTTTACTCTCGTTCATTTAAATAATCACGTATTGACTTTACTATAGAAATCTATTAATTTAAGCTTATTTTATACTCTGCGTATAACGCAGCATCTGCTATTGATAAATTTGTTTCAAAAAGGCGCATTATACGTCGAAATTTGCGGTATGTATAAACCAAAGATTTTTTTCAGGTGCAGTTAACAACGCCACAATACTCACACACTGTGCTTAGTCTTAAAATGTAATTTAGTAATAAAAATATAGAAAATTCTATATAGTAAAGTTTAGTCTGTATAAATATATACATCTTGCTGCAAGACCCTATCTAAAGCTTCAGATACAGTTAAATTCAGATACAACCTTATGAATTGTTTAATAAAATAAAGTACTGAAACTACGACTAATTTCATGAAAGTATACAACCCATTGTAAATTTAAATTTAATTCATACGAGTATAAGATAGTCACGATAAGATCCAAGTTATGTTTGTGTTCCATAAAATTCCCCATGAACACTTAGACGATTTTTTCAAACTTTGTATCAATTACGAAGAGATGTCCCTCCTCCATAATACCTAAACATTCTGTTATTTAAACATTTATAGGAAATCATTTATGCAAGGCAAGTTCAGTAGTTACTTTAAAGTACGGGAAGTTATTAAAATTGGGCAACCGAAAATATCAAGCGGATAACCAACGTATTTGCATTATCCATTTATAGAGAGACAGCTGAGCTTTCGTTCCATTAAATTGCTCTTAAACAGGAAACCGCCGAGTTTAGATTTTAAGTAAATCAATGTAAAAAAAAATATTCAGAATAAAAACTGGAAAGCTTTAGATTTAATCCACGTATAGCAGCAATGGAATTGCGATAATTAAATTAACCTGGACGTTAGATATTATAACCATCGTTATTATAAAATTGAGGTTTTCTTATGAGGGTAAACTTATAACTTTACGAATTTAAGCTTACGATAACTTAAGATTAAATATTAAGACACATTGCAGATTTAATATTAGTGGAATTTGTACATTAGAGATCTTAAGCAGTGACATTTTGATTATACACATTTTATCTAGTAATCTACTTCCCCTCAAAATCAACATAGTCTCGAAAATTCTGTACAGTTAACATATGCAAACTCATTGATATAGAAAATCTGAAAAGATTTAAAATCTTTTAAAACGATTAAGCAGTCATTTTAATACCTTCTGAAAGCCCTAAAGTTTATAAAAGTTAGAACTAGGTTTCATTTTAAACTCTCAGTACTTCAACGTGCCATTAAAAATTTGAAGATATTCGATGCTAAAAACGTTTAAACCATCCACTATCGGTCGACAGGATGTCATTTAAGCCCCCCCCCCCCCCATAGGACTTAATTCTTCAAAAAATAAATCCGATAAAATATTTTTATTTCTGAACACTAAGGGGGGGGGGGGAATCACGTTGAGCAGCCTGAAAATTACAATTCAACCAGTAGGAAAAACCAGTTTTAAAACCAATGAATGAAATACAATATTTTTTCTACAATTTCACTCTTTTAGTTTAAAAAACATTTAAAATTATGTATATTTAGAAATATTAATTTAATAACGACAAATTGCTTTTTAATAATATAAATACTAAAATATGCATTTTGCGCGCAAGATTTAAAACATTCTACTGCAGATACACACTTTAATTTATTTTCACTTGCACTACTGTATTTTACACTGAACATAATTTTAATAGTACATTCAAATTCATTCGCATGATGACTTATAATGCTATTCACCAAGTTAACCCAAAAATTTTAGGATTTAATTTTTTCAATACAAAAAGTTTTCTATGACAAAAATCTGGGTAAATTTAGGTTCAGCATAAAAATACACATGAAAATTACTTATACGCAAAATTAAGATTCAATGATAATTAGTTTTTAAATTAGAGTGTGCGCAATGCCAGAAAATACTTCAGAAAAAGGGTCTTCCAAGTTAACTTTACAGCATAACAGCAAAAGTTTTTATGCAAGACATTTTTAGCGATAACTTCTGTTCCAATTAAAATTTTTCTAAATTTTTTAGGCAGTGGATTAACATTTCAAAGTATCAATACTAATATTTTTCAAAAATATATATTTAACTTTCAACATGATTTTTCCCCTTAAACAAGATGAATGGCAATAGTTAAATATTGAATATTTGCAAAGAGAACTTAAAAGTCATTTATCAGAGAATAGATTTTAGGGCATTGTGCGCAATGTAGTTAAAATCGATGTTTTTCAAATTTTAAGGATTATGGTAGGTTTTATAAGGGTGAACCTAAATTGATTTGTTAAATTTTGGGTGTTATATTGAACAAATTTTTAAAGTTAAAACAAGGAAGATCCAGTTTTGTCTTTAAAACAAAAATGCTATAAACTTTAGGATCAACGTAAGCCCCGAAAATGTTTCTTCTATTTGCAGAAATTTTTGTAATTATGCGCACATCTAAAGATTAGTTTTGCTTGACGAGTTTACCTACCCCCCCCCCCCCCCCCCCCCCGTAAAAACTACCAATTTCTCCCTGCATCATATATAAAGAAAATATGAAATGAAAAAACATCTATTACCACCTTCAAAAATTGTTTTTGTAATTTATACTTTTAAAATAAATGAGAAAAAATCACTTTACGATATTTTAAAAGCCCTATGACCCCTTAAAGCTACACTTCAAATAAAGATCTTCAATGCGGTACACAACTACTAATCGTGCTTTTTCACAAATAAGATTCAATTTGAAACGAAAGATCACTATTTAGATGTGTCAGAAATAATAAGCAAGACCTTAAATGACACTAGAAAGGAGCAACTCCTTGTTCAAATCATCCATAAAATAAGTTAGAGAATCTGCACCCTTTGAACTTTACTAAAAAAATTTACCTATTATGCCTATTATAACTTTACTAGATAAACTCATTTTAACTGTAAAAATTTAATTTTGTTGCAAGATTTAAAAATTACAATTTTTAAAATGTTTTCTTCAATTTACAATAAGCAGCAATTTTTATGTTTATAAGAGTTCTGTAACGTAAGATTTTTAAATTTTGTTCGAAAATGAACCTAAAAATCCCCCCCCCCCCCCACACTACAAATTCTACCCCTAAATCATTTATGCAAGTTTATATTTCTATATATTCAGTATTAAGTAATCTGAAATTTTAGTACTTTAAATAGAAATTTTTTGAAAAAGAGCAACTGCAACAAAAAAAAAAAAAAAAAAAAAAAAAAAAAAAAAGGGGGAGGGTTATGATTAGAAAAATAAACTGCTCCATTTTCCTTAATACTAAACTGAATATTTTTGCGGTTTATATACCTTTAACTTGTGAATGTTAAGTTACAGTTGACCAAGTTTTGGGACCATTGTTGACCATTATTTGGGAACATTTTATATTATAGTACGAAACATGGCGTTTAAAGGGACGAAAAAAAATTATGTTTTTACTACACTTAATTGTTAGATTGTTTCAAACCTTTTGAATATATACTAGGAAGGTGACGTTTATTTTTAACAAACAAAATAAATTTCCACTATTTGACGATTCGAACGGTTCCAAGTCCCTTTAACAGTTTCGCCCGAACGCCGCTTGGTCAAGAAGAGTTTGCTGGCTTTACCAAAATCTTTTGGACACCAATTTTAAGTGCAATTCTAGCGTTATTAACTGGCAGACATTTTCTATTATGCAAGAAATATTTTAGCACGGAAAAAGTGGCGATTTGTCTATTTCCAGTTTATTGGTGAAGGGAAGAAAAAAAAAAAAAACCTATTAAGGGGTTGGTTATTTTAAACAGTATTTTTATATTGCGTACACGAAGCAGTAAACCCATGTACGTACCAAGTATTTTAAACGAGAGCAAATGTAACAAACTATGAAATGGAAAAAAAATTTAAACTATCTTTCATGAGGGAAGCAATTAGAGATTCTTCTACTTTATAAAATGACCAAAGCGAGATTTTCGCATATTATTTAGGTTATGCAAATATTTAGTACTGCATTGTAAAAAGGTTTTGACAGGAATAAAAACTACCAATTTCCTATTATAAGACTTTCTCTAAATACCAGTTTAATAGCTTAAAATGTAGAATGAAATTTAAAAAACATGTTTCTTCGGGAATGAATGATTTATAAAAAAAAAAAATTGTACTGAGCACGCTCATGCTAGTCTTTCTGCATTTTTAACGCGAAATTCTTCCCACCAAAATCTGTCAAGAATATTTCTTTAAAAATCGCAGATATCACGTCTAAATCTGCTATGAAAAATAGTCCGCCACATTTTATTTGAAGAGTAACCTTAGGTTTAAAGACAAACATTTATGGAAAAGAGTGATCCGCTAAAATACAGTTAACATTCAAATTAGTTTCAATATTTACGGGAACAGATAAATATTTAATTTAGTACGATAAGAAAATGCTATATAATACAAAAAAGGAAGGATCTCGCAGATTTTGCAACGATCTACACTATAAAGAAGGGGGAGGGGCAGCAACATCAATCAACTAGTTAATAGTTTAATTTTTATGTACAAATATGTCTTCTGTACAGATTTAACTGCCAAGGTGATATATAAAATGTATAGATAGTTATTACAGAAAATAAAGTAAATCACATTTTAGTATTTGACTATTTCCCAAATAAAATACAGTAGTGAAGCAAAGTAAACGTCCAAATTAAAAAAATTAGGTTTCCCTTAATGGCTAAATTAGTAACTAATAACTATGCAAATTAATGGGCCTGAATTACGCGAATAAAATGGTTCTCAGCTAGTTAAATCCATATTTTATGCTTTTAAATAAGGATGAAATAAAAGGGGGTTAAGGCAACAACTTAAAAGTTTATTATAATTAAGAATGATATAGGATAGAAGTTTAAGCAAAAATTAGACGTTTGTTTCAAAACAACAAATTAAAGATGAAAGTATTTAAGCAAACAGTCTTCATAATAGTAAAGAGCAGTTCGCGCAATATATGTATATATTTACATTACAGAAACACTTTAGCAGAATGTTGTACTTTTTCCCCTCTTTTTATAAGCAAGTTAAAAAAATAAAATCCAGATACTTTAATGTTTAGCCATATGTGCAGCTTAAATAGTATCCTATTGTTAATTAAAAAACTTTTGAAATATCCTATAACTTTAACATTCAGAAAATATATAAATCCAGTAACACTTGATAAATCACTTCATTTTAAAGTTTTAGAAATTCCGCTATGTTACACAATATTATTTCCTTGCTCCACTTTACCCCACTCGTTACTTGATTCACAAAAACATATCCAAGTCCACTTACCTTTCGACGTGATCCTTCAACAAGTGGTTAAAAAGGTTTTAAACCCGGCGGTATCCGTAGTGTCAGCGAGCGTAATGGAATACGCCAACCTTGGCGAAGGATTTATAGAGCGGCTGGCGCAACCCTTCTCATTTACATACGGAGACGTGCTCAGTGATACGGTTTTGCTCTTTTTGTTCTGGGAGGTAGAGAGAAACAGTTTGCGAGTTCGCTGGAAAAAGCGAAAGTGTGTCTAGTGAAAATAAGTGAATCTGAATTTTTATGCGATATGAATTCACTCGACAGTATGTTTGACTGCGATATAATATCACTGAGAGTTTGACATGCAATATTTAATAGTTTAAGAGATTTAAAAAAAGTTTTTTTTTTTTTAGATTTTCATAAACAGCGAGAAACAGATGCGATTTAGTTGTCCCCTTTTTCAATTTCTTATCGATTTCGTGTAAAAAAAATTTCTGTGAGTATCGATTCTCCGTATATGTTATAATCGATATTACAAATTCGATGTTTTAAATTTGCCAAAGTGATCATACATTTCTGTCTGACATATCCTCCCCTAATAATTTTTTATTGTTATTACAATCAAATTACATGTTTAAAAATATCACACACATTTAGAAAATAATTTCTTAATATATTATATATTTTTTAATTCAATATTACAGTTATTTAATCAATCAAGCAGTATAAAATATGTATAAGGAATAAATAATGTCTGTAACTATAACAGGAATCCAGATAAATTTTACGCTATTTTCGAAAAGAGATTCACTAATTAGAAGCTTGCATTAATTTTCGCTCTTTTGGAAAATTTCTCATACTGCCTTTAATTGGTCAATTGCATTTCAAAAATAGCCAAAAATTTATGTGGATACCTGCTTTTAACCTTGCGTCAGTCGCATATGTAGCTCTGTGATACAAGCCGTGTTTTCGTCTTTTTAGTTTTGAACGAAGTAGATTCAAAACTTAGTGTGCCTCTATACGAGAGTAGCAACATACACACAAAATGCATGCTCAAACTGCGCTCAGACAGAAGTTTTTGTCCAAGCTATGCAAACCTACATTCCATAATTTGGAAATACTCGTCTAGACGAGTGTGACGAGTTAACAAACATTTGCTGGGCAATAATGGCAAGCTCGTATTCACCCTCTACCTCAAACTAGAAAACCTCGGTCGAACGCCTAATGCTCGTATTCACCATCTACCTCAATCTGGAAAACCTCGTTCGAACGCTCAAATGAGATCTCCGATTAAAATGATTGGACCTAATCGCGGCCGATGTCTAATCAAATTAATTATCAATACCATTTAAGCGTTCGACCACGACCTACGTTATACACGGCCGTTGCATGACGTTTAAAACGTCACATCAAGTGGATCATTTTTACAAGACGATTGGTGCAAATTGCCGCGCCCACCGTTTTGCATCAATTGCCGCGTAAAAATGATCCAGTCCACGTGACGTTTTAACCGCGACCTACGTTATACACGGCCGGTGCATGACGTTTAAAACGTCACATGGAGTGGATCATTTTTACACAGCGATTGGTACAATACGGTGGGTGCGCCGTTTCGAACCAATCACCGGGTAAAAATGATCCACTTCTTGTGACGTTTTACACTTCGTGCACCGGCCATGTATAACGTAAGTCGCGGTATAACGTAGGTCGCGCTACTATTCACATTTCATTGCCCTTATGTTGCCACGCCACTCTCTTATAGGAGTACTCTGGTTAAAATAAGTGAATTTGAATCTTTATGAGACATGAAATCGCTCGACTGTAGTGTGTGACTGCGATATAATATTGTTGAAAATTTAAACACCCAGTTTTTAAAAGCTTGATGTATGTAACAGCACAGTAAAATTTTGAAAAAAAAATCCTTTTATCCGCTGCTAAAACGATTGCTTTATGTCAAAAAATATGGTGTACATTACTGTACTACATATTCTATATTACTTTATTGAATAAGTAACTAATACAATGGCAGGTGTATAGGGGGGAGGGGGAAGTTGTCCTTGGTGCTAAATTTCTAAGGGTACTATAAAAATATTGCATTAAGAACTATAACATAAAAAGCCAGTGTAAGCCACTAATGCCAGGGCTACACTAGAAACCGGGCTTGCCCATTCATTATCATGATGTCACAAATGGTGGCTGGCCGCGACGAAAGACATACAGCGATTGGCAAAAAACGATGGGCGCGTCGTTATGTACCAATCGCTTGTTGCGGCTAGCCACTATTTGTGACGTCATAAGAATGAATGAGCAAGCCCGGTATCTAGTGTAGCCTTGCTTTTCAAATAAGCGCAATAGTTTGAATTACTCCGGCCGCTCAGAAAATACCCTACGAAAATAATCTGACACACAAATGAATTATAAAATAATCTTATATTTAATAATTATAAAAGAATACCAACGAACAACTTTTAAAAGTAGGGTACATTTTTAAAAAGAAAAATTTGAGAATGGAAAAATAGCAAAAATGTTGTTGAAAAAAGAGTCATCATCTTGACAATTTAGACAAATTAAGAGACAGAATTAGTAAAATCGTAATCGATTGAAATATATAAAGAAGATTAGGGCTCTCCGTGGCCGAGTGGTTAAGACACCACTCCGCTAATCGTTTGAGAGTGTAGGTCCCGTAAACTCCGTTGCACACTCTTTGTTGGGTTCCGGGCACTGAGCTCTATAATAATAATTCTATTGTGAAGCTCAGTGGTTCCGGGCTGCAATTCTTCAGTGATTTACTTCCTTGTGTCTATCCAGTCCTCATCTTAACGAAGATTTATAGCGGATATTTGTACCAAGCACACAAGTCGGATGTATATGTTGAATAAACAAACAAACATATAAGAAGATTCAATACATGCAGAAAAAATTATAAAATATATACATAAGAAGTTGAAGAAAATGGGGACTAACGGGTACAAAATTTAAAAATTAATAAAAATAAATCGGACATTTAGTTTGTTTTTAAGGATAAAGTCAAAAAACTTAACAGTAAACTTAAGAAATACACTAGATTGGCGTAAGCACTGAATACGGTTATGGAAAATTCACCACTTATTTCTTTTTACTCTTACTAGAAAATGCGAGCAAGTGAACTTATTTTTCAAGAATTATAATTTTTGCTCAGTATCTTTCTTATTTTTTCTTTTTCTTTTCTTTTTTTTTCTTTTTTTTTTTTCCAGCATTATTTAAATTGTCTTTTTAGAATGTCATAATTGAATTCTGAACGTATAATCATAATTTAATTAATATGAAATTATTAATTGATTAGAGCGTATTTTTAAGTAATATATAACTTTTATTAATAACTTTGTAAGTTTTGATACGATTTTCATAAAATTTGAAAAGACTCAATAAAATTCTGCTATGATTATACATATTAAATTTCAAACCATTCGGATGGGTAGTTTTTGCGCTGTTATATGCGTTCAGACGGACGGACCAGACGACGACGTGCTACATATAATTACAAACGCACCCCCCCCCCCCCAAAAAAAAAAAAAAAAAAAAAAAAAAAGATTTTAGGGATTTTAGGTTTTTTTTCTTTCTTTCTTTCTTTTTTCAGATTATAGTCATTTTAACACTTGAAACATACGTCATCATGAATAAGAACTTTTCACATGATATTTTACAGCTTGCAACCTTTCGTTGTGTAAATGACATTAATATTTATTTAGATGATTTAGCAGCAGATGGACATAAGATTAAAATCTTTCTTCAGATTGCTGCAGTTAGGCGAAGAATCGTATTATCTCCGCAACAAATTGGCTTTAGTCATAAATTTTAAATACTCGTACTTTTAAAGTAAATATGCTAACTCAGCTGATAATTTTCTGCTTTTCATTCATCGCTTATCACTGAAATAAAGTAAATATAATAATAAAACAAAAAAGATAAAACATGGGTTACGCTTAGTTCATAAAACACTACCCAGATAAAAGATTTTTTTTTTTTGTAAATTTCATATAAATGTATTCTAATTATAGAAGAAAAATCTCTTTTCATTAAAATAAATACAGGGTTATTATAAAAAAACTATCCCGATATATGAGCCCATAACTGTCATACCGTTCACAGAAACTGAATGAAATTCTGGCCTAAAGTATTTTGAGGTATGCGCTCAAGAATCACGTGAAAAACAACAGTTAAATTCTAACAGTTACGGTTACAGTGACAAAATTTCGAAAATTTCAAATGGCAACACCTACTTTTTTTATTGGAATGTGATCTTCGTAGTGAAAAACCATAAAAAGCGTTGGAACGGTACCTGTAGCACGAAAATCGCCGGCGCTTAGACAGACTAAGAAGAAAAGTGAAAACAACCAATAAAGGACAGAGAAGCAACAGAAAGTAAAACATTTTATTGTTCAGTACTATCCACCATCTGCCGCATGTAAAGTGTCGTCGTGTGTGAAATGGAAAATGTAAGAAACACAATAAAATGTTTTGTTTATAATGTAACTCATCTGTCAAACAAACAATTTTTTTCAACGATCTTTCTAAAAATGTAACTTTTAATCAATTTTATTCGAAAAAGTAATTTTGAATAAAAATGGCCGTCTGGCATATGAAAAAAGAAGTGGTTTGCCCGCATTTGTTTTCCTCAGTCACGTGACTTGTACCTTTATTATATAGATTATACGCATGATAGGATTTAATAGAATAAAGAAAACTTTTATTAATATCTTTTTAAGTTTTGATTCGATTTTCATAAAATTTGAAATGACTCGACAAAATTCTACAACGATAATATATATTAAATTTCAAACCATTCGGTTGGGTAGTTTTTGCGCTGTTATATGCGGACAGACGGACGGACGGACCAGACGACGAATATAGGCGCTACGTAGTTATATAATCACGAGCGCACCTAAAAAGACATAATTTCGGGTAAATGGCTATTTTCGTTTTATTTATTTATTTATTTATTTATTGTGACAATTTGCAGATGAAAATGCATGTGGGTGTTCTTTTTTAACCGATTGTACCATTTTCTAAGGGAATAGTCGGCCCCGCTTAATTGCATACAGTTGGTTCCACTGAATTGTATGCAATTAAGCGGGGTATGCATTTAAGCGAGGACAGCAATTAATGTAATCAGCATACGTTATTATTTGATTATATACCACAGACGTGATAAATGTAATAGACAATAACTATTTACGTAATAATTTAAAAATTAATTATTGTATTAACAATTTTAATGAATAATTTATACACTATTTATAATATCTATACACTAAAGTATAATGTATTATAACACTATTTACGTTACATTGTTAAATTTTTCATTATAATATCTGATTGATGTGAAAATTAAAATGAAAGTAAAATAACAAAGAAAATAATTTTTAAATCATACCTTTGAAAATAAATAAATTTCTGTGTAAATTCATTTTATTTTTCATTATTTGCCAACTAATCCTTTATTTGTTGCCTATAAAATAATCCTTTATAGAAGTTTAGATAATTCCTTTGTTGCTATCTGTAAAGCCAACCTTTTAAAGCATTGAAGTTTTCATTTTCCCCTTTTTCGCACTTTTTTGATAACTCATCCGCTTTTTCCATAATTATTGCTCCATTAATTAATGCACCTTTGGATCTTTTTCCCTGAAACCATTGCAATACTGCTCGATCCACATTTTCATAGTTCGAATTACGTTTACGTTTTCGGTTTAAATTGTCATTATTTCTCCATCCCCGAAGAATATTTTCAGAGGGGATCGAGACTTATCTAAAGACTTCTCATCGCAGGAATTGCTTCTTGCAATGGCCTTGCTGGACATCACTAAATCTCCCGGCCCTGATGGTGTTTTTGGCCAAATGTTTGAAAACCTCGGTCACAAATGGAAACAGCGACTTCTTGACATTATCAACCTCTCTTGAAAAACAGGACGTCTTTCAGCTGATTGGAAAAGAGCAACTGTAATCCCTTTAAATAAATCTGGCAAAAAGACTTGGACGCCAAAGGATTTCAGACCTATCGCATTGACAAGTATAGCTTGCAAAATAATGGAGAAGATGATACTAATCAGAATTCAATACTTTTTAGACAGCAGGAACTTAATGCCACGTGAACAGTATGGTTATACAGGAGAGGTCAGAGTACTGTAGATCAAATTCTTTTTTTTCTGTCAAAACATTAGGGATGCACAAAATCTCAAGCCTACTCACCACACAATTGCTGCTCTCTTAGATCTTACGAAAGCGTTTGACAGAGTCTGGAAGGACAAGTTATTAGTTAAACTACAGGGTGTTTTTTTTTAAACTGACGCTATTCAGAGCCGCCGGTAGCTCGTTCTAATAACTGGATTGACACAAAATTTTGTGAATAGACTAAGAAAACCACGGGAAAAAAGATTCCAACAAAAAAAAATTAGTTTCAATCACCACCGATAGGGGGAAATGTGGCGCTATGGTAATTTATGCAACTGAGAATTAGCATAAAATACGGGCAATAAATGAAAATGCAAATTTTTACTTACGCAAGCGACAGTAGCGTCAATAGTTTAAGTTATAAATGCATGCGAAAAACACCGAGAAACAATTTCAGCTCAGGTTGAAAAGGAATCTCACGTTACCGCAGCGCGCGTTACTTGTGGAGTTCTATTATTGTAACCAGTGCAATGCACCAGCCGCTCTTCGTTTACTTAGAACACGCCATAAACTGCGCAAAGGATCTTTATCCGTTTATGTATTGAAAGCAATGATTCTGAAATTCGAAGAAACAAGCTCACTAGCAGTTCGGTCAGGCAGAGGACGTAAACCGGTGGCAGAAAAAGTGATAATGGATGTTTCAACTGCGATCAACGAAAGGGAAAGTGTAAATGATAAATAAAACATAGCATTTTATCCAAATTATTAATTTTGTCTGTTTCTGATGTTTTTTTTTCAACGTACAGCGCCACATTTCCCCCTATCGGCGGTGATTGGAACTAATTTTTTTTAAAATCTTTTTTCCCATGGTTTTCTTAGTCCATTCACAAAATTTTGTGTCAATCCAGTTATTAGAACGAGCTACAGGCAGCTCTGAATAGCGTCAGTTTAAAAAAAAACACCCTATACATGATACTTTCAACATTCGTGGTAACACCTTGGCGTGGATTTCGAACTTCCTACATCACAGATCTATCAGAGTAAAATTTAACAAGACCTTTTCGGACCCAGTTAAGCTAGGACAAGGCGTCCCTCAGGGCTCAGTCCTCAGCCCTACGCTCTTCTCTTTATATTTAGCAGGCATTGAGAAAACACCTCCTAGTGGGGTAAAAGTGGTTTTGTTTGCTGACGATATCGTTCTCTGGTACTCTGGAAATGATTTGATTGAAATTGAAGGGAATCTCAACAACGCTATTTCTGCTTTCTCAAACTTTGCTTTGGAGTTCAAACTTTGTTTCAACTCTGTCAAGTCTATTGTCACTTTCTTTACTACCAATAAAAGATTGTACAACTATCAGTCAAAATTAAAGATGGATAACAAGAACCTTGCTTAAGAAAAGCACCCAAAATATCTCGGATGTATTTTAGATCCTGAATGGACAAGTCACAAGCACATCGAACATATTGTTTCAAGGTGTAGAAAACGATTAAATGTACTTAAATATATAGCGGGCAAAGACTGGGGAGCCGATGCAGTAACTTTAAGAGATACCTATTTGTCACTCAATAGGCCAATCCTGGAGTATGGTTTTCCTGTGTACTGCTGTGCTTCAGCCACCAACTTGGATAAATTGGAGAGGGTTCAACTCAGTGCTGCGAGAATAATTACTGGTCTGAGACGTAGCTGTCCTAAAGAGATAGTTCTCTATGAAGCTGACCTACAACCTCTCCAAACTAGAAGAAAGGCTAACTTCACCAAATATTTCAACAAACTTTCTAACTATGGTCAACGTAACAAAACTTCTCTATACCTAAATAACTGGCGTAATAATCAGCGACTGAAGAAAAACAGCCCATTCAGTCATGTTGAACTCCTGCACTTACCTTATAGTGGGGTTGAGCCCCACTCCTTAAAATCTTTTCTGAGTCCCTCAGAGGGACTCCCCAGAGTCCATTTCCACTTCGGCTTTTCCGCTCCGGTCCCTAAGAAGGACCTTATACCAGCTCATCTCAGGCAGTTGGCATTATATGTTATAAATGAGATCCCTGATAACGCCATAAAATTATATATGGATGGCAGTAAACTGAATGACCACGCTGGGAGTGGGATCTACATTGAGAAACCAGGGCAAAATTTGTCCATCAGTCTCCGTAACCCTGATTTCTCTTCAGTCTTTAAAAGCGAGCTTATTGCAATTCAACAAGGCCTCGAGGCTATTCTCAGCGAGCGGGACTTCGGAGATCTCTGGATTCTTTCAGACAGTCGCAGCTCCCTTCAGCACCTTCACAATTGGATTGCAGTTGGAGATAAAACTAGTATTTCCATCCTTCTTAAACTTAAAATTATTTCAAAGCTCCATGATGTTCATTTTCAGTGGATTCCATCCCATGTAGACATTTATGGCAATGAGCAAGCTGATCGCTTGGCCAAGGAAGGTTGTTGTCAATCTATGTCTTCCTCTTCAGCTCTTATCTACTCAGAGCATCAATCTAGAGTTATATCTGAAATTTCAAAGGAGTGGAAGGTCCCTCCCAGCCACCACTGGTACGCGGGCAAACAGCCGGGCTCTTCGTTCGCTATCAACTGTGACAGAGCCTCTCGAACAGCGATTTCAAGATTGGCAAGTGGACACACAAAAAGTCTCTCGTTCTTTGAGGGCAGAAAGATCTTTAAAATCTACACTAAATGTCAAGCTCAACAGGCCTCTGCTGAACACATCCTGGACTGCTTTCCAGAGTGGACTTATATGCTTCCCCCCTTCTGGTTCTTGATTTTCTAAGGATTAACGGTCTATTGGATCTTGTCTGACTTCGTCAGACATTTGGAGGATAAGCCACAACAACAACAACAACTTATTCGAGAAACTTTAGATTGTGAAATTCCAAATTCTTTCGCTATATCCGTTTGGGATGTTTTGAATTTTATTTTATCCAAAACTTTCATTTTATCAGAGATAGATAAATCTTTCCGTTTCACTTCCATTGCACCAACGTAAGTTAAAGAAATTTCTGAACTGGCGGAGTCAACGACACTGCAAAGGGATTTTAAAGCTTGCTGCTCATAATGGGAGATGCAATTATTATACAATGAGGAGGAAAACACTGGCGTTATATTGTTATTTTACTTTCTTGACCCGTCCCAATTCTATTTTCCCCTAATTCCAGGATTTTTCAAGAAGTATACCACCCCCATCATCTTCAATCGCTAACGAGACATTTTTACAAAAGAAAATATTTCCGTTCGTCCTTCCTTCCCCATTCATCACTATCACAAGAATTCTTAAAATCCGGATTACTAGCTCTCTAAGAATTTTGCATGTATTTCTCCATTTCCCCAAAACAAATTAAGGCTGTTCTCAAATGAAAACAGGCTACTTTCTGACACATTTTAAAATTCATTTTTGTTCAGAAACACATGAAATTGGCAGGCTTTCTTATTCAGAAACTATTGTCTGCCAATTTTATGCATTTGCGTTTAAAAATGAGTTAGAAAATGTGTCAGAAAATTTCGCGTTGTTAAGCAGGTCATTTGAGAACAACCTTAAATCGGCTGTAGGAAAAGTATTTTTTATAGAATTGTATTTTAAGATATGTGAGAGATAAAGAGATGTGAAAGTGTATTTTAGAAACAAACCGCGAAAAAAAGAATTAAATAAACATTAGTTTTATGAGTATTTTTGTGAAAATGTAGGAAAGCCCTCAGACGCTCAGAGGCCTAGATTGGAGATATTTTATGCGATTTACCGGGTATTGTTATGCGATAAAACGAGTATATTTAACATTATCCTTATGGGGATCGTTTCCGTTCCACGGCATTCTGTGCATATAAGCGGGGTATGCAATTATCCGTTACCCGATTAAGTGGGGCCGACTATCTTATTAAATACCTCAAAAACAAACACATATATCGTTGCGTTTAAAAGTAATGTTATTAAAATTTATTTTAAATATAAAACTACAATTGTAACTTTAAGGATGAAACTGATTTTCCTTGAGCTTTTCACGATATTATCTGTATTTTTATTTATTTATTTATTTTTATTGAAAATTTTATTGAAAAATAGCAGTATTGTTTAAATATACGTATAGTGTAATCTCTAAAAAATTAGCTCCAGCATGAACAAAAAAATAAAATAAAGATTTTTTAAAAGTTGTATTTAAAGTAAAAAATGCAAAAATATTGTAACCGAGGATACATTTAGTAATGTTTTTTTTTTTTTTTTTTTTTTTTTTTTTTTTTTTTTTTTTAAATCGTATGCAAATAAATAAATTTGTTGTTTATATAAAAATTTAAAAGAAAATTTTGATTTTAGAGCAGTATTCAAAAGATTTGAAGTATCAGAAGTTAAATAAATAAATAAAAAATAATAAAAATTAAAAATTAAAAAAGAAACGATTTTGTTTAAAACCTGAATATATTGCTTTAGATTGTAAAGGGGACGGGGGAAAGTGGCAGCCAGAGAAATTTTGCTCAAGATGTATAAAATTATTTCGCACCAGAATTTTTATTTACAACTAATTGACTTATCCATTTAACATATTTCTGTGAGTTTTCTATTTAATTTATTTTTAAAAAATATTTCTGGTTCGAATCGGAATATATTCATTTAGAAACCGTCAAAATGACGGCTCATGGTATAATCTTTCTGATCGACAAAGTTCTTATCATTTGTTTTACCGAATGGAAATGCAATGACAGGTGATATTTTTCCAGGACAAAAGTTAAATTAATTGCATGTAATTAAAAGATAGACATTTTTATTAACCAGAACAAATTTATTAAACTATTACAAGTGTTAATTAGATTAAAACAAGTAAATATTGCGTTACACAAGATATGTCGAAATGTAGTCTATTGAAAGTTATATGTTAAAATAAAATTTCGTACGCAATGTCTCGTTTTCATTCCAAATTTAACATGCTAAAAGAGACTTGCTGCATTGACGTTTCCTGTTAAACTAACGGCCGTGAATCCCGACACAACCCCGCCCAATTTTTCGTCTTATTTAATCTCAGAAAAGATTACAAGTTCTCAGATTTATCGAGGTGACTGCGAATTCTGCTATTTAAATATTAAATAGAAATTTTCTAATCTGAGAAAATAATGCCAGATTCCTTAGAAATCCAAAAGATTTCCAAGGGCTCTCCCCTGTGGAACTTATGCCCGACGTTGGGAACCACTGCTCTTGTTGCATTGTAAATGGCGGTTTGCCAATAATATTTAGTGCTGTATTTATTTGAAGTTATATATAAATTACAATATTTAAAATTCCATACCCTATTAAATTTTATTGTGTAAGAAAATCCTTTTATTAATATTCCATTTACAACCCTAGTTCATTAAAATGTTCCCTTTCTTAAAAATATTCCATTACTGCCCATATTTAATACATTTTTTTATCCTAATCTACTTAAATTCCCTTTTTATTTCCTGATTAATGTAAAAATCACATTTCATAAGAATATCTCTTCTTAAAGAACCCATTTTCTTAAATTCTTTATTATATTAAATATTTCCTATTTACTCCCGTATTTAAATCTCTGTTATTTCTTTCTGTGTAAATTCACCATTCTCTTTCCTAATTGTCTAAAAATCATTCTTTTAAATTGTTTTGTTACCGAGAAATTCATATTCTCAATGCGCAAAAGCCGAAAATTATTCTATTAGTTTGCCGCGTTTTTTAATTTCTATAATGTTCTAGAAAATTATTTTCTCGCCAAAAGTATAGGAGAGACGACGTATTTCATCAATATTAATTCATGGATAAAAGATAGTGCGAGGCGAAATTGAACATGCATTGGTTAAACTAGGTAACATGTTACGAAATTCTTCTTCCGCGCTCTCGCTTAAAACGAGCTGACAGAGGCAGAGAGGAAGGATTTTGCCGTCGAAGTGAGTGTTTAAATAAAATGTTGCTGACGTTGCAGTGAGCAATCAGAGACCTAGTAGAGTTCTAGTATGTTTCAACACAGAAATTTGCTAAGATTATAGTTATGGAGAGAGAGCACTTTCAAGAATTTAAGATGATTGGATTTAAATAAATAGATTAGAGTGCAATCGTGTTCTTTTTTCCTTCTATCTACGTTTTACTTTGGCTACTACTGCTTAAACTTCATAATAAGACTGCATTAAATTTTGAGATGCTTGCCATATTTTTTCATCGACTGCCGGATAGATCTAAAAAATAACAGAACATAACATATATAATCTACTTATTGAATGTTTAAGGGGACCAGAAAGGCTTAAAATAACAAAAAGAAAAAAAAATTATTTATTATTATTTTTTAATGTTTGAACCTTTAAGAATATCGTACGGTAGGTCCGAGAGAAAATTCTTAAAATTAAATTGAACCGCGCAGAGAGGCAATACCTGCGAAGGCAAAACGTTAAACTGAATTATCTTGAAACACTGTTTTTCAGTGGTGTTGCTACGATAACTTTCGGATAAGTTAACGGATTTACATGCTTCTTCTTCTTCTTCTTCTTTTTTTTTAGATGAGGGAAATTAAATTCTATACAATATTTGAGAAAAAAAAATCAAAATATAATGAAACATATGATTTATTTTTAATGAATTTTGAATGTTTTATTATATTTTTTTAAAAATTTTTCTTGTTCTTATTTCAGATATAATTGATAAACAACGTAATAAGCAGTGTAAAAAAGAAACAGAGACTCAAAATTATGGAACCTGGGCTTCAAAAACATTTGCAAAATTAGGTTTTCAAGATTAATTTTCTGGTACAATATTAAAATTTTGTTATTTTTTTTTTATAGTTTAGGTATTTTTTTTACTTCTTTAAAATATAAATAAATAAATACTAAAAGAAGTAATAGTTTAAATTAATTACTGGCTTCTACGATCAAACCTCCGTCAATTTTCGTTATTTCGAGTCTTTCTGGGTTTGGGGAATTTTCGGAAAATAATATTATACTATTCTCATATGAAATTTAAATGTAAAAGTTATGTATCATATTTTTTTTCTCAAGGTTACATTTTGTAAATATCTAAAATCATATTTATAAAGGACATTCACCGTAAAACATTCTATTTTGCTATTTAAGTATGCATGTCACTTTTATTCAGTCTTATTCGTATGCGTTTGCAATAGCAAGAATCTAATAAAAACATTCATAGCTGAAAATATTAAGTATTTCATGATTTCAGAGTTAATTTTTTTGACAGAACGCAAAAATACTGAAAAAAAAAATACAAAGCGATTCTTTGTTTGAGACTATTGTCACATCTTAGAACACGAGGCGGGTTAGGTGGTGTGGTAGCATGGTTTCACGTTCAATCACAGAGATATTGAAGGGTAAACTAATGATTTATTAAAAAAATCGATAGTCTCCAGTCAAATAAATTACATAGAAAATGGAATTCGTGGGTGTTTTGCAGATTACAGCTGTGGATGTAAAGACAAGTTTCCACTAAAGTCTATAAATTTCTGTAAATCTTTATGGTGGATTTTTCACTTTTGAACTTATTTAAACGAAATGTGATTCTTACTTAAGTTCTGAGGATGCAGGGCTGTAGCTAGAAGTAAACAATAGGGGGTGCTCAAGAAAATGTAGGGGGGCTCATGCTATTTCTCCCTCTCTCTGAAACATGCACGCACAAACACAGATATATATGATAAAGATATTATATAGAAAGGTAAATTAGTGCATATTCATATTGTAGGCACTATGTTTCTTATTAAATTGTTTATAATAACTTTATTTGCTGCTAAGAAAAGTAAAGGCTGCAGACAGGGATGTAATGGAAGATATACGGTAGATACGCCATATACCTTCTGGATTATTTTAAGGAATACCGTATACCCTCTTCTCAAAAACACTATAGCATATACTTTTAGGGTACACCCTCTGCCTAAAGCATATGCCCTCTGGTTTTTTTATTACGACACCACTAGCTGCTGAATGAAAATTTTCAGTGTATAATTATACTAGTGAAATATAATAAGTGATGATGTCAATAAGTAAATAAAAAGTTGACAGTTCACCTGTTTCAAAAGAGTTGCAACCTTTAATTATTTTACGACTATTCCCTGCCCTTAAGGATTCTAAAGTTATGTTTTTATTTGATAAAAAACATTAGAAAAATCAAGGGTGTATTTTGCATTTTAAAATTATTTTTGTGTCTAGTCAAAATCTAAAACCACTTGTATTTAAATTGGCTATAACTCCTTAGAATAACTTTGTTTTATGCTAATAATGGAAAACTCTGCAAAATGAAAGATTTCAGTATATAAGTAATGCAAAAGTCAATGTTTGCATCAGCAAAAGGTTGCTAATTCTGAGTATGTGGAGATAGGATGCATTTATTAGCCTATTGAAGCATTTATTTGCAGTTTTTAAACAAATACTACAATTTAATATTTATGCAAAACTGTAAAAAGCCCCAAAACGAAGTTCAATTTTTGAACAGAGTTTCATTTGGATTTTTGAAACAGAATTTCATTTGGTGGCCTTCGAAACTTTCCCAGGGGGGGCTCAAAAATATTCAGGGGGTGCTGAGCCCCCCCTGGCACCCCCCTAGCTACGGCCCTGTGAGGATGTAGACTTCAAATGACCAATCGCTGGTCTTTCACTGCTTAATCTCTAGGCACAAATATTCGACGTAAATGGCTAGAAGCCTTAACGTCCTGAGGTCCGGAGTAAAAAATGCTTCTTTCATTCGTTACGGCGAAATCACTCACTGACTTCTCACCTCACTGCTCTGCATCTTCTCTTCTAATTTTCCTCTCTCTTACTGGGAGTGAAAGCGGAGGAGGGGTAGTGGCGAATCGGCGTTAAGTGCCTCCTGCGCTTCATTGTAAAAGAGCGTTTTTTTTCTGAGAGCCTCACGAATTTCGGTCGACGGAAAGTTTTCCACCTACGGCCGCCTGATGCCACCACTGTCTGGAAACTTTTCCTTGCGCCGGCCTGAGCCCGCTCTGGGAAGAAATTTGGTAATTAATAAAGACGTAACATAGCGAATTTTTAGTGTCACGTTCTTTCTTCTGAAATGTCACAAGCCTGCTTAACCGATGGCTTATCGATGGCTAGATCGATGGCACAAAAACAAAACAAAATTAGCAAAATTTGTGACATTTGGCGAAATATCGTTAAATTTGGCGACCAAAATAAGTCTTTATAAATGAAGCCAATTTGGCTATTACTCAATAATTTGGCGAAATTCTTATTCAAATTCAGTATTAACGAATCTTTTGTAAATGTTTCTTTGCATTTTAACTCATTCAAAACCGATTCAAAAGTTTAAGCCATGTAAATATGCTTGCGTCTTCCGCATGCGCACAAGATTGAATGGGCGCGGATTGAATTTTTAGCATTCAATCTTGGGAGCGTGCGGGAGACGCAAACATATTTACATGGCTTAAACTTTTGAATCGGTTTTGAATCTTTTAAATTTGGCACTGATGATGGAGCTTTAGGGGCTCCGAAACAGCTGTTTGCCATTTTATATATTTTTATTTGTGCTATTTTACGTTGATAATTTATTTTTAATATAACGGCAAAAAGTTAAATCCACCTATTTTAAACAAATATTTTTGCCTCATGAGGGGTGGTAAAGGCTAATTTCAAATATTTTTTTTAACAAAATATTGCATTACCGCTGAAAATACGTCACACTACTAAAATTCAGATTAATTTTAGCACAGGGAGTGTGTTAAAATTGGATTGCAATATTTGAGTCGAACGAACGCAGACAAAGGAAATGAAATAAAAGCTTGTAATAAAAGAGTGTAAAAAAGAAAAAATTGTGCAATTCATCTACGTCTTTTTAGGTGCGTTCCTAATTATATAAATACGTAGCACCTATTGTCGTAGTCTGGTCCGTCCGTCTGTCTGTCTGCTTGTCCGTCCGTCCGCATATAACAACGCAAAAACTACCCAACCAAATGGTATGAAATTTAAGATATATTATCCTTGCAAAATTTTGTCGAGACATTCAAATTTTATGAAAATCGAAGCAAAACTTTATTATAAAAACATTTATTAATAAATTTGAATTTAAAAAAAAAATCGGTGCTTTCTTGTTATAGAAGCTTCCGCGTTTTAACCGTCAAGCGACCGATATACTTATTTTATTACAGAAATTAATCTGCAGACGATATAATTCATTTCACAGAATTAAAAATCATCAAGATCTGAATATTTATATAACTTATAGTACGAACGCATCTCATTTATCACGTTTGACGTACAATTTCCAACTTTTTTATACATGTCAATGTGTTTTAATCACAATTAAAAAGCTGTAATATTTCAAAAATCTGCATGCATAATAAAAATAGTCAGAGTTTAGTAACCCTCATTTCTTAGAAACAAAAACATTATTATATATTGCAAAAGCAGAAAATATTTCAAATCCTGTAAATGAGGTGTGAAGCTGTTAAAGTGATAGCCATTAAAAATTAAAATCCAATGCCACGAGTGCTAAATAAGAGAAAAAAATAATAAAAATAATAAATAATAATAAAAGCAATAAAAGAAAATTTCGACAAAAAAAAGGTTTATAGCATTCGAAAAAAAATAAAAAATAAAAATGTAGTATTTTTCTTCCACTTTTATAATCATACTGATCAAGGGTTAATGTACTTGCTTACGTTTATAAATCAGGTGTTAATATTCAAAAGAAAAAGGTTAGAATTAGGTTTCTATTTGCGTATTTTAGACGATCTTTTGAGGTTTTGGAGAAAAATACTTACCAATCCCACTTTAATTTACAACGTAATAAGTCATTATCTAAAAATGTAATTTTTATCATTTATAAGTCTTAATTAGACTTTTCAATCGCCGCCGTAAGATTCCTTAAAAGTAACCAATTAGTTCCCGAGTTTTCGAATTATTGAAAGATTGATAGATGGATTCTCACGGTTTTTCTGTTTTCTCAAAAACTATTTTAGATATCGGAATGCAACATACTGCAGATTACAGCCAGAATTATCATTTATAAATCTTAATTAGACATTTGAATCGCCGCAAGATTTCTTAAAATTGATCAATTATTTTCCGAGTTTTTGAGTATTGAAAAATTCAAATATTGATTCATTGATTGATTCTCACGGCTTTTTTCTTTCGCAAAAACTATTTTAGACATCGGAATGCAACATACTCCAGATTACAGCCAGAATTATCATTCATAAATCTTAATTAGACATTTGAATCGCCGCAAGATTCCTTAAAACTAATCATTTCCGAAGTTTTTGAGTATTGAGCGATTGATTGATTGATTCTCGTGGGTTTTTTTCTGTTTTCACAACAGCTATTTTGGATATCGGAATGCAACATACTGCAGATTACAGCCAGAATTATCATTTATAAATCTTAATTAGACATTTGAATCACCGCAAGATTCCTTAAAATTAATCAATTATTTCCCGAGTTTTTGAGTATTAAACGATTGATTGATTCATTGATTGATTCTCGTGTTTTTTTCTGTTTTTTCAAAAACTATTTTAGATATCGGAATGCAACATACTGCAGATTACAGCCAGAATTATCATTTATAAATCTTAATTAGACAGTTGAATCACCGCAAGATTCCTTAAAATTAATCAATTATTTCCCGAGTTTTTGAGTATTGAGCGATTGTATGATTGATTGATTGATTTTCGCGGGGTTTTTCTGTTTTCTCAAAAACTTCGGAATGCAACATACTGCAGATTACAGCCAGAATTATCATTTGTAAATCTTAATTACATTTTTGAATCGCCGCAAGATTCCTTAAAATTGATCAATTATTTCCCGAGTTTTTGAGTATTGAAAAATTGATTGTTTGATTTTCCTGGTTTTACTCTGTCTTCTCAAAAATAATTTTAGATATCGGAATGCGTTAAACTGCAGATTACAGCCAGAATTATCATGTATAAATCTTGATTCGACCTTTCAACTGCCGTAAGATTCCTTAAAATTGATCAATTATTCCCCGAGTTTTTAAGTATTGAAAATATGTTGATCGATTGATTTTCCTGGTATTATTCTTGTCTTCTCAAAACCACTGTAGATATCGGAATGCGTCAAACTGCATATTACAGCCTGAATTATCATTTATAATTCTTAATCGCAGTAAGATTCCTTAAATTTGATCAATTATTCCCCGAGTTTTTAAGTATTGAAAATCTGTTGATCGATTGATTTTCCTGGTAAGTTTAAGTATTCTTGTCTTCTCAAAACCACTGTAGATATTGGAATGCGTCGAACTGCATATTGCAGCCAGACTTATAATTTATAAATCTTAATTAGACTTTTCAATTGCCGTAAGATTCCTTAAAAGTGATCAATTATTTCCCGAGTTTTTAAATATTGAAAATCTGTTGATCTATTGATTTTCCTGGCTTTTATCTTGTCTTCTCAAACCCACTGTAGATATTGGATTTCGTCAAACTGCATATTACAGCCAGAATTATCATTTAAAAATCTTAATTGGACTTTTAAATCACCGTAAGATTCCTTAAAATTGATCAATTATATATTTCCTGAGTTTTTAAGTATTGAAAATCTGTTGATCGATTGATTTTCCTGGTTTTATTCTTGTCTTCTCAAACCCACTGTAGATATCGGAATGCGTCAAGCTGCATATTGCAGCCGGAATTATAATTTATAAATCTTAATTAGACATTTGAATCGCCACAAGATTCCTTAAAATTGATCAATTATTTTCCGAGTTTTTGAGTATTGAAAAATTCAAATATTGATTCATTGATTGATTCTCACGGCTTTTTTCTGTTTTCGCAAAAACTATTTTAGACATCGGAATGCAACATACTCCAGATTACAGCCAGAATTATCATTCATAAATCTTAATTAGACATTTGAATCGCCGCAAGATTCCTTAAAACTAATCATTTCCGAAGTTTTTGAGTATTGAGCGATTGATTGATTGATTCTCGTGGTTTTTTTTCTGTTTTCACAACAGCTATTTTGGATATCGGAATGCAACATACTGCAGATTACAGCTAGAATTTTCATTTATAAATCTTAATTAGACATTTGAATCACCGTAAGATTCCTTAAAATTGATCAATTATTTCCCGAATTTTTGAGTATTGAAAAATTGATTGTTTGATTTTCCTGGTTTTACCCTGTCTTCTCAAAAATAATTTTAGATATCGGAATGCGTTAAACTGCAGATTACAGCCAGAATTATCATGTATAAATCTTGATTCGACCTTTCAACTGCCGGCCGTAAGATTCCTTAAAATTGATCAATTATTTCCTGAGTTTTTAAGTATTGAAAATCTGTTGATCGATTGATTTTCCTGGTTTTATTCTTGTCTTCTCAAAACCACTGTAGATATCGGAATGCGTCAAACTGCATATTACAGCCTGAATTATCATTTATAATTCTTAATTAGACTTTACAATCACCGTATGATTCCTTAAAATTGATCAGTTATATATTTCCTGAGTTTTTAAGTATTGAAAATCTGTTGATCGATTGATTTTCCTGGTTTTATTCTTGTCTTCTCAAAACTACTGTAAATATCGGAATGCGTCAAACTGCATATTACAGCCAGATGTATCATTTATAAATCTTAATTAGACTTTTAAATCACCGTAAGATTCCTTAAAATTGATCAATTATTTCACGAGTTTTTAAGTATTGAAATATCTGTTGATCGATTGCTACTCCCGGTTTTTCGTTTTCTTCCCAAAAACTATACTGTAGATATCGGAATGCGATAAACTGCTGATTGTATCCAGAAACATTCTCTATCTGCCCCTGATAAGTTTAATGTTTGTCATGCAACCTTTTCTGAGCCTATTCCAGACAAACAGACAGACGAATTTTTTTACGTTTTTTTTTTACTATAAGTTACAAGTCGTCTTAATAGTCGAATGAATGAACTTGGAAACATGTGCTTTCTGAAAAACACAGACAGACACTCCAATTTTTTAAAATTTGTACATACAGGGTGTTCTAGAAAGGACTCCCCAACTTTGAAGTGACATAACTTTGAAACAGTCAGAGATAGAAATGTGAAACAAGTTGAATGTTAGACAGATAGGTCTGGAATTTTTTATACATCAATTTAAAAAAATTGTTCCAATATTGGACACGAGGGGACGCTGCAATCACAAAGCTGTGTCTTTGAAATAGTTCCTGAAAGTGAGCTGTTTGAACTGAGATAAAAATCATATTACAATGGTTTCGATATGGCTATCTTTTTCAGCAACAACATGACGCAACCTACAGGTAAAGTTCGAAATCACTTGTTGCAATACTTCTATTGAAATGGATGCACATGCCTCACAGATGAATTGTTCAAGCTGTTCCAACGTTTGGGGATTCTTAGAATAAACAGCGTCCTTCAAGTAACCCCACAAAAAGAAGTCGCATGGATTCAGATGCGGGGAATATGGTGGCCAATCCATACCAATACCTGTCACTTTGAGATAATTTAAAGCAATGACTCTCTCACTGAAGTATTCCTCGAGGAACTCAAACACTGCAGTAGTACGGTTTGGTCGGGCCCCATCCTGCATTAACCATGAAATCTCTGGTGCATCCTCTAGAGCTTGAAATGTTCCAATAAACTGCTGTAAAATTTCAATATATCGAGATACGTTAATCGTTTCCCTCCTGAAAAAAGGCCCAATGATTCCTTTACTGGACAGTCCTGCCCACACTGTAATTTTTGCTGAGTGCAGTAGTTTTGAAAGACACACAAATGGGTTTTCAGTGCCCCATTTTCGCCAGTTTTGTTTGTTCACATACCCCTCTAAATGAAAATGGGCCTCATCGGTGAACCATACATGACCGACATCAATTTTATTTTCATCAATCATCTGCAGTAACTCATTTGCAAAAACTTCTCTTTGTTGTAGAGCTGTATTTGTGATCGGCATTGTATTTTATAGGGAAACAGCTTCGGGCCTTTTCGCATTATACTGTGCGTAGGGGTGTTTGACAATCCTGCTTCAGCAGCGACTTGCCTTATGGATTTTCGAGGACAACGTCTAACAATTTCTTTGACTGCTTGCACATTTTCAGGTGTCATGACTGATCGACTGCATCCCACATTTCCGCCTAAATCGTCGGCCACACTGCCCGTCCGTTCAAACTTGTTGAATAAATTGCGAATTGTTTTCAAGTCTGGACCTTTTTTAACATTAAACTTTTTTTGAAAATTTCGCTTTGTCATCGTCGGACTTCGATTTAATCGATGGTATTCAAGTACAATAAAAATTCGTTGTTCCAAGGAATACGGCATGATATTCTAGAATTCCGAATTATTCTCTAATTCTATACAACTTTTTTACACGTGTCAGCAATGAAACAGACGCACGAATGAAATTTCTTTACTTTTGAGTACTATTTAAAGTTCCATATGCTTGTGCTGCCACCTGTTATCCAATATTGGAACTATTTTTTCAAATTCGTGTCTAACAAATTCCAGACCTATCTGTTTAACATTCAACTTGTTTCACATTTCTATCTCTCACTGTTTCGAAGTTATGTCATTTCAAAGTTGGGGAGTCCTTTCTAGAACACCCTGTAGATAAAGTAGTCACTATTTCTGTCAGAAGTTCCTCAAGTTTAAGATGAAAAACTATGAAAATGAGGAATGAGTAAAAGTTACACTATTAAAAAATGACTGAATGATCACTTTTATAGGGTAACAATTGGTTCCTAAATTATCAAAATTTAATTACAAATAATATTTTTGCATTTGTTTTTCTAATTTCTAATGTCTGAATTTACAAATAAGAAAAAAATACCTGTAAATGCAATCGAAAACTTAAAGTTTTATTTATTCAATTAAAGAATAAAGTTAAAGACATCGGTTAATGAGTATACTACATATCGGATAATGCTGACTGACAATTTTTGAGAAATTTATCGTGCAGAATAGAAACCAGTTTTGTACATTATTTCTTTAAAAGTAACTTTGGTTTAACATTGGTTTAACTTTGGTTATTCAGAGCTCTCAGGAAATTGTCAATTGAAGAGAAAGAAAACATTCCACCCCCACAAACGCGATAGGTTCAAAAATTGCTAACAGCTCTTCCCCCCATAGTACCAATCAAAACGTGATGTAACAGACCAAATTTTAGAGGATGCCGCAAAATTTGAAGAAAAGTGTGGTAAAAAGATCATTTGTTCAACTATCTCAAAGAAAAGTAGGAGGTTTTTTTTTCAATTAAAGTAAAATTATCTAAGTACGCAATTTCTTTGCATATTTTCTTTATCTAGAGCAGCGGTTCCCAATCGTTTTTCTTTTACGTATCCCTTGTTAGACTTTTCATTTAGGAGTACCCCTTTTTCTCATAAACACTTACCTACTCATCCACAAAACGCAAACATGCTTGTTCTTTTTTTAAAATTATTAATTTTCTTAGCAGACTTTAACATTAAACTCGAAGCCGCTGCGGTCGTCGGACGATTTCAGAGCCCCAACCCGACCCGTCCTACTTTTTGAAGTCCTTTATTTAATGAATTTCGCTTGTAAATTTGTCCGGTGACATCATTTTATTCATTTATTTATTTTTCCCGATCCGGTAAAGTATGCCGGAAAGGGTAGAAGGGCCTCGGACGGGAACGCGGAACGCCGAACTCGACTGAAATTACATTGGCATTTCTAACATTTTAAAATTAATTTTACTTTTTATAATATTAGCTTAACCATAAAAGAAATCAATAGTATAGTATTAAAATAATTTTTTAAGTAACTTACGATGAAAGTTTACAAAAATTTTGCATCATAATATTCAAATAGTCAAACATGGCTTTTAACACTCTCAATGTCTCGATGGAAATCCTTGAGCTTGTTTCATGGAGCTGAGTTTTTTTTATAATCAAGTTCAAATGAAGGCATATATAATCTCAAGTCAGGAGTAAGTGTCAAGTTTATTGCGATATTTGGTCTTAATGTACGGATAAGACGAAAATGCTCTTTCGGCAAGCTCTGCATTCGTGAATGACAACAAATATTTTAATGCTGTATCACTGATTTCTTGGTTTTCTTCAATTTTCGCGAAGATGATTGAAAACATAAGTAATCAGGCAATATGGTCAGAGATGAGCGAAGCTAGTGACGCTGAATTACCAAGGAATTCTTAGATCTAGTGGGCATTTTCCCTCATTTTGAAATTAACACATGAGACACAGAGTAACACACTACAGTTACACGCATGGGATTAACTTTATAATCTAAAACTATCAACTTTTTTTATGTGTTTTCAGTTGAACTATTTTTGTGATTTCTGCTATTAACAATATTATTTTCATGTACCCCCAACAGGCTCATGGCATACCCCCAGGGGTACGCGTACTCCAGGTTGGGAACTTCTGATCTAGTGTAACTTATTCTTTTGCATTAAGAAATTGTCATTAACCCTTTTCAGCACAGTGGTCCCACTCCGGGCACACCTAATTTTAATTCCAAACTTGCATTCGACACCAAGAATATTTAACAAAATTTTGTTTCTAGGATGAAAGCTTAAAATAAGGAGTTCTTATTTTCTAAAAAAGTCGTTTGTAAATTCCGGTGTCAATCGGTAATTTCTCATTTTACAAATAGACTTTGTCTGTGCCGGAAAGGATTAACTGGCTTTTTTTCACTAAAATTACTAATTTAAAGGTAAGGTTGTTTCTTTTAGAGTCAAGTTTGTAATCTATTTAATTTCTGTCAAAAACTGAATTCAATTTATTCATCATGTACGCCCCGGTGCATGTAAAATCCGTCGTGGGTGTAAAGTCCTCCAAGTTACCTGTGAATTACACCTCTGGGGGTACCTAGTTTGGTGAAGGTCTCGTCACCAGATCAAGGTTCTAAATTACGAGACCAACTCGAGTAGCGATGGCATGACGTAATGGATGAGCGATGCAGCGAGGAAATAGTAAATATCCCAGCATCTCACATCCGTCCGGCATGACTTCGCTACACTGCAACATTATTTTTACGTCGTTGAAACGGCGTAAAAATAATTAAATGGCATCGTCTAATGCGGACTTCGGTTAATGTGAGATTAAAAATAGCTTCCCCTAGAAAATGCGCACTAATAGAAGAAGTTCATTGAGGTTAGCAATTCAAAAAAATTCTAAATACTGCTTCTTGCAAAATAATTCTGTTTTAAGTACTTCTAGGGAGAGTCTTTGTTATACATTAGCTCTAGCTGTTACTATAATAGAAAACTTAATTCGCCAGGCAAGGAAATGGCATAGAGACCCAGACTTAATCCCTTCGCGACGAGCGTCCTTTACAGAATTTTTAATCTTTTCCACCGGTTTTTCAAAACAGAAATTTTCGCCTAATTGAATTGCAGAAATGCTATCATTAAATAAGGCAAAGCTTACAATAAAAAGTAACTGGTGGGAATAATCGAAGATTTTGAGCATCTTATGCGTGACGTATACGTGTCGCTCGTGTTCCAAGGGGTTAAAATTTTTATTGACAAAAATGTTAGGTTGTGCGGAAAATTCGTGTCGTTTGGAGAAATTAATTTGCACCGGAAAATTCGTGTCGTTTGGAAAAATTAATTCGTACCGGAAAATTTTGCCCGTTAATTATTAGAGAGTAGCTATCGAAATTAATGTCTAATAATTAAATTATAGAATTTTACGGTACGAATTAATTTTCCCAAACGACACGAATTTTCCGGAGAACCCAATATATATACACAAAAATTCCATTTCAGCTTCAGATGCATCCAGAATTTTTGCCAATTTCCCGTTTTAAACGGGAGACTCAGGTTCAAATGAACATATTTGTTATAAAATTTATAATCAGAATAAAACCACTGATCTGAGCAAACCCGGTTTTACTCTGATTATAAATTTAATTGCCTGAATTTGGTTCTTTTTGTGATTGTTTGTGTAGTATCTGTAATGTTGTATACTGATGAGGGATTCAGAATTGAATCCGAAAAGTCTAATTTTTATTGTATTTAGATTGTATTTTAGTATTTATTAAATGTCTGAAGTTTCATCAATTTTAGCGTATTATTTAAGTATCCAGACGTAACAGGTTTGTGTTTTTGAATCACCAATTTCTTTAATTAATATTACATTAACAGGGTACGTACACTCCTTGAAATTCTAAGGAGTCTGGCACTACTATTTAAGATTACAAAATTTCTTAAAGATTTCTTAATATTACAAAATTTGAGTCTTGATTTATATAAAAGAAAAAACCATTTTATTATATTTTCAAGTAATGTTTAATTTTATCACCAGCAATCCTATACAGTTTCCTGAATTAGTACTAATAGTTGTACTAGTACCAGCAGCATACATTTTTTTTTCTTTTTTAGGGTTTCGTTCATCTCACGAAACCCTATTACTCCCGTTTCTCTGTCTGTCCGTCGCAGATCCGGTCTTCCGAAACTATATAACTTACAGACATGAAATTTTGTGTATTTACAGCTGGATACCTATAATTTTAATTACTAATTTGTAATCACCAATTTCAATCGTTGAATTTAATATATTTTTCTGGGATTAATTAAAGCTAAAAATTGTATTTAAAAATTATGATAAAAATGTACGTACCCTGATTAAGTACGCTGGACTATATAAAAATAATATTGTTTTTAAACAATCAAGTGAGACAGATCCTAAATTTTAATTCAATGTCTGAGAGTGTGTGAATTCAGTGAGAGATGCCAGGCCTCGTAGCTCAAAAGTAGAGCATTGGAGCGCTATTCCAAGGGACCGGGTGCGATCCCCGGCTTGTACATTTTTCACTATGTCAGTTTACGCTTTGAAAAACAGGATAAACATTCACTCGTTATTATTCAAAGATCCTAAATGCCGAATCCATAGGCGTAAAGTTTTCAAAATTATTGGGAGGGCTCAGTTGAAATAAACTCTTTTACTCATAAATATATGTATGTGCGCGTGAGTTGTAACATAATCGGATATTATGTTACAACTCACATAATCGGATATTATGTTACAGATTCATAATAACATGTAACATAATCGTGTATAATTCATGTAACATAATCGGAGATTATGTTACAACCCACGCGTTTATGTAATATTACTTTTTTTTAAAAATTATTTTCTATTAAAATTAAACGGAATAGTATATATTTTTAAAAGTTGCAATTAAATGTATTGCATAAACATACGTAAAATTTTAAAACATTTTAAAAATTAGAATAATCGAATATGCACTACATATGAAGGAAAAAAATCTTTGAAAGATTGTTATGTTATTTTTGTCAACGAAACATAAAAAGAAAGAAATTTACAAATTTTGAGAAAAACAATCATTTTGACAAAAATAAATTATCTGCTGAAAGAAAGTGCACTACATTTTTTATAAAATTATTAGACAAAATATTTGAGAACTTTTTAAAATATAAATTATAAAAAAAGAGAAAAAAAGAAAAAGAATCTTCGAAATTATTGAAGGGGCTCAAGCCCCACAGTCCATATGCCTATGGCCCATATGCCCTACGCCGATATGCCCTACGCCTATGGCCGAGTCTGGTGCTCAAAAATCGAAGTTAAGTTCAGTTCAAAACAGTATACGCATTTAGAAATAATAGTCAAAGTTCAGTTACCCCCCAGTTCATACAAAGCAAAGCCTAATTATTTCAATTCAAAACATAAAATACTTCAAATCCTGTATATTTAGTTTTAATTATCAAAATAATCTAGTTTTGCCAGCGGCGAACTACTGCGTTAAAATAATTCTTTGAGGATAACAAAATAATTGGTTGTCAGAAATGCTGCCAACTGTTTTTTAAATTTCGAACTTTTCATTTATTATTGAAAGATTACCCAGCAAACACAGAATTGTCAGAAACGTCACGAATTGATATAAGAAATATCATTATTGTCAGATACATCCATTTTCATGTAACATTCTGACATATTTTTCATGGCAAAAAAAAGCTTTATCGAATAAGTAATGTCTGTACTGTAAAAAAATGGCGATAATCTTACGCAGCACAAAATTCGTGTAAAATTCTAGGTATCCATTAGCCATACTTAAAACGATAACGCTTCGTCGCGCCACTACTTCGTCCATCTCAAATTCCCATTTGACACCATGGATATGATAATTTTTGAACACTCATCGCTAAACCACCGTTTTACTGGGGCTGTTCAGGAAAGAAGATCAGGCGGCGCGCGGGCGATGGAGATTTAAATATAGAGTGAGTCTATACTGTGACTGAAATTGAAAGGCCTGCGTTCGTTATCATTGATTTGGACATCCAAATCAATGATAATGATCACGGTCCTTCATTTGACTAATTAGCGTATTTTAATGATATTTTGTTATATTAAGAAGTGAGCTTGGTGGCCGAATGGTTAGAGCACTGCTCTTGATTCTGGAGGTTGCGGGTTCGATCCCCCAAAATTTCTGTTTGATTTTTTCTGTTTTTTTTTTGTTTTTTTTTTTTTATTTAAAAATGTTTAATAGGTTAACCGATTAAAAATACAAAGCAATTGCTTGGTATTTTTCATGATTAATGGAATATATTTTATAAAAGCAAAATTTGATATTATTAACAATTACTTATTTAATTAAATACGACAAATTCAGTTATTTTATGATTAAAATTTTACATTACAGTGTCTTTTAATATTTAAACATTATTATTATTATTATTTTCTTTTTAGCAAATGTAAAATAAGAAATGAAAATATAGTCAATTTGCACGAATTTCTCCATGTTTTTATAATGAGTACTTCAACAGTGAATTTTTAGTACGAATAGAATGCAAAGCATATTTTACAATGTAAAAAATATTATAAAAATAAAATGTAAACGATATACATTATTTAAACTAGAAATATCAGTACCTATTTTTGTAAAGAGGTAAAATACATGTGGTTTACCGTCTAGTTTCGTAATGAATATAAATAAAATATAGTTAGAATGTTTATAAATTTTCTACTGAATGTACAAGTATTTTAGCATTTGTTTTTCGTGTTTTATGATGTTTATTGCAATATAATAAATAATGCAATTTACATCGAAAAATGAACTTCAAGAAAAATAAATTTTTAGAAATTAATAATTATGTTTCAACAAGGTTGTTATCGAAAAATATATTTTAATAAAATGTTTAAAAGCTTTTTTTATCAAATTTTAACAAAGATTTTATTTTACTATTACAAATAAAGAAATAAATCTTTTAACATATGTTAAAAGATTTATCGTAAATCAAGGTCGTGATACCAACATATGTTGGTATCACGACCTTGATTTATTAACATTCTATTTATCCCAAAAAATATAAAACAACTGATAAATAATTTTTAAATTAATAAAAATAGGGGAAGAAAATCGGAAATAAACGGCGAGCATTCACTTTGTATCCATACTTTTCAGGTTCATCTGTGTAGGACAACCCAAACGTCAGTAAAGTACATAACAATTTTTGGTACTTTTCGGTTAGCCGGGCGCCAGTGAAAAAAAAATATAAATATATATCTACATATATGTTTGTGTATATATGTATAATGTATGTATATATATATATATGTGTCTGTGTATATATTTATATTTGTTTCACTGGTGCCCGGTTAACCAAAAAGTACCTTTTTTTTTTTTTTTTTAGAGTTTACATTAATTTTATTGAAACCACCAATACCGTGTTTCAGGAATTCGGTGATCCGAACGTCCTCTCCCTTGTTAGTTAAAGGTGCACTGGTTATAGAAAATTTAACTTTATAATATTATATGCATTGTTTTGTACAATATATATATTTATGTAACTGCTATCAACTAAACTAATATATCAGTTTTAGTAGGTGCTGTAGTTTAAGAGACATATAAGTTGACAGCAGTTATGTAACTATATGATGTATATATATATATATATATATATATATATATATACACATCATACTTTAGTATTCTATTATTTTTATGTTGGATCAAAGGCTTAAAAAATCAGTTTAGAATGTTAAAAATTTTAAATTTTTCAGATATCCGATCATGTTGCTACAGCTGTATCAATCAACCTACCAAACCAAGCACACAAAAAAGCCCAATCACGTGATCAAATCGCCCACAGAATTTTTGTGAGTCACCCGCGCGCAGCGCGCGCTAAAAATTTGCAGGTTATGAACGCGGATCGGGCTATCTGATCACGTGATGCTTTTCATGAATGTTTCAGGGGTTTATTATGATGAAATAAAAATAGATATTCCTATTATAAGATCCATTTTTTTTGGAGGATAAAGATGTGTAGTCGCTAGTTTCACCTAATCCGAGCCACAGAAGCTTAAAATAATTGAAATAATTAAATTATTTCAAAATATTAAATTATTTAAATTTCCGATAAGACCTACTCCATAACCCTTCTCTCCATCGCGCGCGCGCCGCGCGATCTTCTTTCCTGAACACAACCACTATCATTCTCGTCAGGCTGTTTATCTAAACCGTAGTGGCAACACACACCAGCGTCTTCAATGGCGGCTGTGTTGTTGTGTTTGTAAGTTGCAGGCAGGTATTCGACTTTGAAAAATATCCCACTGAAAGTAAGTTATTTTCTAATATTTTGACTCTTTATTATAAAATTTTGTGTATCTTTTCTTTTTTTTTTAATGAATTATGTATTTAAGTCATCTCATGCATGTACTTTATGCCGGAGTGTATAAAAACAAATAGAGTTAGGGTTATACGTATAGCATGTGCGTTAAATATTGAAAAGAAAATGATATATCCTTTTTTAATTTTGGCTTTCGAATCACCTAATTAATGTTTATTTTGCTGACTAATAAGTATTATTTAATCAGTTAATCGAAAATGAAAAAAAAAAGGAGATAACTTTTTTTTTTTTTTTTTTTTTTTTTTTCTCGTGTTCAAGGGTGGAGGATTTTTTTTAATTGTTTACCAGCCAAAGACCTGTTTTTACCAGTCAGCAAAATGCAATATAGTGTAGATGTGCCAGTAATGGACATCTTATAAAGTGGAAAAGTTGGTTCATTAAAAAAAAAATAACCAATAAAAATTTAACTTGTTTTTTCTCCCATAGCTTGCATGTTTAATTTATAATCTGTTACTGTTGACGCTTTTAATCAAACCAATCTGAAGCAGAAAATGTTTCACAGTTGCATTGTTTTTGAATGAAAATATAAATTAACATGCTAAGAGCTGGCTTGAATTAATATAATTGTCTTTTTTTTATTTTCTTGTAAAAATTGTGTTTTTTTGTTTTGATAATATAAAACTTTGAATTTTATATATTATCATTTAGAAAATTGTATTTATTTTTAAGGTTTTAGGACCCATGCCCATTACTGGAATGCTTAATTAGTCGATTTATAGTAATGGACATCACAATGTGAACATTACTAAAAATGCAATATGTTCATAGTACTTAAAATCTTTTAATTTAACTGAACAGCAGAACAGCTAATTTAATTTTTAAATAGTACTTAGCCAAAATGTAATAACCTTTTTTTTTTATATAAATAGCCGCTTTTAATTAATTTCATGTAATTAATAAAATTTTTAACATTGCAATGAAATTAAAGTTTAATTTTACCCTTATGCTTGGCGGTCTCAGGGTTGGCAACCTCCGAAGTATGGTTACTTTATCGTGCTGCCAGTAATGACTGCTATCGAAGGTTTTACTGTACTTAAAAATTTTGAATATTTTTCCAGTTGTTTATTGGGCGTTGTTTGGTGATATACATATATTTTTATTTTATTATTTTTTTTTTCATGCTAAGCAGTTAATGGGGAAGGATTCTATTTTGATTATTTAACACATTGAATATCAACTTTTTGTGTAGGTACATATATATTTTTAAGGTTATTTTTCAGTTAGCCGGGCGCTAGTGATATATGTGCATACATAAATACATATGTATATAAATATATTTATATATTATATATATATATATAATATATAAATACATATGTGTATATATATATGTATATGTAGATATGTGTATATATATGTGTGTGTGTATATGCATGTATATATATCACTGGCACCCGGCTAACCAAAAAGTACCTTTTTAATTGTTTAATTTTTTTTTCATGCTAAGCAGTTAATGGGAGAGGATTCTATTTTTGATTATTTAACACAATGAATATCAACTTTTTGTGTAGGTACATATATATTTTTAAAGTACTTTTCAGTTGTTCGGGCGCTAGTGATATATGTGCATATATAAATACATATGTATATACATATATTTATATATATATAATATATAAATACATGTATGTGTATATGTAGATATGTGTGCATATATATATATGTGTGTGTGTATATACATGTATATATATCACTGGCGCCCGGCTAACCAAAAAGTATCTTTTTTAATTAAAAGTTTTGGTTTTCTAGACCTTTTTGTTTTTAATCAGATTTTTAATGCAATAAAAACATGAAATGCCTCATATATGCTCAAATCATGGTTGGCAAGTTTTTTACATATGACAGTATTAACTGGCTTTAAATGTGGTTAAAACAGTCAAGTCAAAAACCTAATTTTAATAAGTATCATATGAGTTGGATAGACTTTAATCTATAAATTCAAAATAAAACAGCACAAGTACATTCTTGAAACCTATTTGTAGAGGATATGGTAGACTGCAGCTGCAGCATAATTTTTTTAAATAAAACTTGCCTAATTCTTTTTTCATGAATTATTTTATTGTTAATGCATGTTTTTAATGTGATAATTTATGCTTTTCAGATGAACAAGTTAACCCATTCCCTGCTGATGGTGCAAAAACAAACCATTTTTCAGGTAATTTTTTTCTGCATGAAAATTAATGTTTGGGTTATGAATAATATTTTACTTAAAAAGTAGGTTTCTTGAACTTAACAATGAGTTATATTTTTGCTTTTCTGTTTTATATCGATATTTGATTACATAGATTTTGTTTGTTTTCTGCTGATGGTATGCACCTTTTATACTTCCTAAACTAATGAAGATTTTTCTTTCTTTTTTCAGTTTTATCAATATTCTGATCATTATTTTTAATAAAATGTTAGTATGAAGCACAAATTTTAATAAACTAGTGTGGCAGAGAATGGGTTAATAAGTTTGGTACTTTTCAGTCAGCCGGGCGCCAGTGATATATATACTATACATGTATACACACATATGTATTGATTTACATGCACATATATGTATGTATGTATATACATATATATTTATATATGTACTTGTACGTATATCACTGGCACCCGGCTAACCGAAAAGTACCATAAATTCTTATAACTTGACAAATCTCATTTTAATTGGCATCCTTTGAATTCCAAACAACTAACGATCCATTGAAAAATTATTTAAACTACTAAAGGTAAAATTTTACAAATTCTACATGATTTTAAATGATTTTGGGATTTTATATAATGTAAGTTTCTATTTTTGTCAGGGCTCGGTGATATATATCTATTTTCAAAACATCATGAAGTTTGATATTTTCAAATATTTGATATTTATTTTCAAAATATTGCGTATAATATTTTTGATATTTTCAGTCAAAACAAGTGTAAAGGAATTTTTTAACTGTTATTGGCTATGTCGTTCTATAGATGAAGATTTTTTGCTATTATAGTGGCTTTTTTACCCCCCCCCCCCCCTCATACTTTACCAAGCTTTGTTTGAAGCTGAATTTTTAAATGTAGAATCAATAATTATGTTGGGCAATATTTACTTAAAAATAAAAAGCTACTGAAAGATAAACTTGCATCTAAATTAGATAAACTTACAGCTTCTTTAGAAAAAAAAAATTTTGTGGTTTTTGTTTTGATCAGTTAAGCAGATCAAGTTTACTATATTTATGTTCAAATTTTTCAATCAAAACAAATTTTGTTGTATAAAACATAAAATTTTCTTAACTTGATTACTAAATCTTGATAGTTTTTTTTTTTTTTTTTTTTTTAAGTGTAAAAAGCAAATTGTGTCTTTTCAATTAGTTCTTGATTACTAAATCTTAAGTTTTTTTTTTTTTTTTTTTTTTTTTTTTTTTTTTAGTGTAAAAAGCAAATTGTGTCTTTTCAATTAGTTGATCTTAAATTTTGTTAAGTGAAAAAAAAATAGGAAAAGACATTTATAATATTGTTTTATATAAGTTTTCTGTCATGCTAAATGACATATGTTTTAATGTCTAATTTATATTAACTCTGAAAATATTTATAATCATCATTAAGTTGACTATTTTGAAAATATCCGATATATATATATATATAAATAATCAGAGATGGATATTTTTGATATTTTCATAAATATGATATTTACGAACCCTGATTTTTGTGTATATGAAATAAGATAAAAAGCTTTCATTAAAAATAAAATGTTTCCAGTTTATAGGTTGGTCCTATAAAAAACTTGTCAATATAAAAGTTGTAAATAATATGAAGAGGAGTTATAATAAATTGAAGCGGATTTGATATCTTGTGCATTGATCACACATGAATTTTTTCTTCTGAAACCTCTATTCTCTCTCCACTCCCCCCCCCCCTCCTCCTTGAGGCCATTTTTAATTATATCAAAAATCTGTCATACATAAATTTTCGACCCTTTTCCTAGAGATAATAATAACTTAAACAGATTTGACACGTTTCATAATTAGAAGTTAGTGGATTTTTCTGTTTTCACAGTCTTCCCCCTCCCTCCCCCCCTCCCCTTCCCAAGTTTATTGGGCATTATAGTTTGGTGATATATATATTACTTACCCATCATACGTAGTATAGGGTAAGTCTTGTAATCGTTTTGAAAATCGAAAAATTTTTTTTGACGGATTTACACGTTTCAGACGCTAGAGATTCCGAAAAACATATTTTTAGAAAAAAAATTTTGCCGTCTGTCTGTGTGTGTGTCTGTAAACGCTCTATCTCCCGAAAAAATTGAGATAGAGACTTGCAATTTGGTATGTACTTAGTATGTAATAATGGGAAGAAGCCTATTTCATTTCAATAACCTCGATTAACCGGAACAATTTTTTTCGGACTCTCGAAATATTCGTTCTGATGAAAGGTATATAAAAATTTTCGAAATTGTTTATTTTAAGAAATGAATATAAAAGACAATAAAGAAACATAAATTTTGAATAAAGCATGAAGTCGATCGGATAATGAGTTGCCGAGATATTTGGAATCCTATTTTCCACACTCTTCGATTTTTCATGACCCTGTATTTCATCCAAATTTCACTTCAACGATATATTTTAATTGGAATTGAGACGCTTAATCAGATGCAATAAACCGCTAGTTAATAGGATTATTATTTTTGGAGTTATAAGGAAAAACCTCTTTCAAGCAATTCAGTAATCGAGCCTTTAAAGTTTGTGACGTCATCAAGCCACGATTTTATTTGAATTGCAATGCATTTTATAAGTAGTTTACACATTTTTATTTTAATATTTTACATTATGCATATCCATGATGGGTAAGTATTATGGTGGCCCCCAACGACTAGTTTTTTATTTTTAATGCTAAGCGGTTAATGGGGAAGGATCTTGTTTTAATTATGTAACACAATGAATATAAATTTTTTGTGTAGGTATATATTTTTTTAATTAAAAGTTTTGGTTTTCTGGACTTTTTGTTTTTAATCAGATTTTTAATGCAATTAAAACATGAAATGCCTCATATATGCTTAAATCAGGGTTGGTAAGTTTTTTAAATGTGGCAGTATAAACTGGTTTTAAATATGGTTATTAATAGTCACTTCAAAAACCTAATTTTAATATCATTAAAGGAATTATTTAGCAGAGTTGGATAGACTTTAATCTATAAAGTCTAAATAAAATGCACAAATACTTTCTTGAAACCTATTTATACAGGATATGGTAAACTGCAGCATGATAATTTTTTAAATAAAACTTGCCTAGGGTTTAATCTAGAGCTAGCCAAATAGCCAAAAAGCTAACTGAAGGCACCTTTTGCCCCCAAAGCATTTAGTGGATTAGCCAAATAGCAACAGCCAAAAAATATATATAATTTCCATTTTGTTGTTTCTGCCTTTCGTAAACCTGCAGCTGCTGCGTGAAAAAAATCTCAAACCGCCTCTGCCCGGCAACTAGCTTCAAAATTTGTCTCATCCTCTCTGTGCAAGCATCTTACAAATAGTATGACATCATTTTCATTAAACAACTATTGAGGAAATTAAAAGAGTTTGTTTATTTTTTGTTGATGATCCCAACTTAGGAAATGAAACCAAAACGGTTCATGAATGGAAGTTGTTCAGGCAGGTTCTGGCTACAAAGGGTAAAGAAATGAGCTGATTGTATTCTTTTTCCATAAAAATGGCATTACTGACATGTTTCCCAATGTGACTTTTTTGTATGAATTTGTAGCAACAATTCTGTTGTCTACAGCAGATTGTGGAAAGGGATTGAGTCTCGTGAATATAACAAAAACAACTTGAGAAATAGACTGACAATCAAAAATCTAAGTAATTAATTTGGAAGGGGAAGTTTGAAAAGAATTTCCATTTAAAAAAGCATTTGATGTGTGACGTATGGCCAAATCTCGAGAGGGTCAATCTTACAGAGTGGTGTACTGTTTGTATAATGTATAATTAAAAATAATACTCATTTATATAGAAATTTTGTATAAATAAGTTTTTTTTTTCTTGGCTAAAGCTATTTTTATTTGGCTAACAGTTATTGGCTGCAATTAGCCAAAAAGCTACAAATCTCTTTTTCCTAGATTAAACACTACTTGCCTAATTCTTTTTTGATGAATTATTTTATTGTTATTTGTTAATGCATGTTTTTAATGATAAAATTTTACATTCTAAATGATTTTAATAGATTTTGGTATTTTATATAATGTAAGTTTCTATTTTTGTCAGGGTTCAGGGATATATATCTTGATATACATCCAATATTTATTTTCAAAATATTGCGTATAGTATTTTTGATATTTTCAGTTAAAACAAGTGTAAAGGAATTTTTTAAGTGTTATTGGCTATGTTGTTCTGTAGATAAAGAATTTTTGCTCTTATAGCGGCTTTTTTAGCTCCCCTCCCCCAAACTTTACCAAGCTGAATTTTTAAATGTAGAATCAATAATTATGTTGGACAATATTTACTTATAAAAGCTGCTGAAAGTTAAACTATCTAATTAAGATAAACTTGCAGTTGCATTACAAATAATTTTTTCTGATTTTCGTATTGTTCAGCTAAGCAGACCATATTTATGTTGAAATTTTTCAATAAAAATAAATTATTTTGTTGTATAAAACATAACTGATTACTATGTTTTTTGTGAGTGTAAAAAGCAAATTATGTCTGTTTTCAATTAGTTGATCATAAATTTTGTTAAGTGAAAAAAAAAGAAAAATACTTTTAAAATGTTGTTTTATAGGTACTTTTTGGTTAGCCGGATGCCAGTGAAATATATGTATCCTGCGAATTTCAAAATACATTAAACAAGTTGTTGCATCAATACACACACACACACACACACACATATTTTTACTAGTGTTCCCATTTGATGTTTTTCAAGGGGCACTCTGCGCCCTGCCCTTTTCGTTTAAACTGCCGATGCACCCTGTCTTTTTTAGACATAGTAAAAGCGCCCTGCCCCATTTCCCTGTAGCTTCTTTGCGTCCTCTCAGGGTTGTACGTAGAGGGGGGCGAAGTGGACCTTCGCCCCAGGTGCGGAAATTGGGAGGTAGGGCGCAAAAATTCATACTAACAACTATAGTTTTATTTATTAATTTTTTGGCAGTCAATCATTGTCTGGAAATTTCTCTCATGGTGATTTTTTTTTTTTTTTTTTTGCAAAACATGATTTCTCTAATAAATAAGTGCAATATTTTCTTATTTTCTCTTATGTTATTTAGTTCCATAAAACGCAAAATATTTATTCAAGTGAATTTGTTTTTGTTTCTGCACTTGATGTAGGAATATTTTAGGAATGTGTGTGGGGTGGGGTGGGGACTGAAACTTTGCACCGGGCGCATATTTTCTTTCGCATGGTCCTCTTTTTTTTTTTTTTTTTTTTCCAAAATATTAGGCTTTTTCCTATTCTGCGTCTCCCCACCTCACTTTCCTCCCATAAATCACATGGACTTTTGAAACAGAACAACAGAAGTTGTGTAAGTTCTAAATAAATGTAAAAAAACAGATGCAGCAACTGCATATTGTATTGTGTTTTCAAATTGCAATATGCAATTCCATTTCAAAATCGTCCCAGAATGGCATGTTTCCGTAAGTGGAATATTCAAAAAGTAAAGTTATTTTAATCAGATTATTATGAGATTCTTGAAAGTACAGCACGATTTCAGCTTACCTTGATAATGTGTGCTAGTGAATCCAGAGGGTGGTGCTCACCCCCCTCCTCCCCCTCCATCCCTTATAGGTAAAAATTAACCTTTTTTACCCACTGGCCAGTACATGGATTTTTTTACTCGCCAGTGTTTTTCAGCACTGGCCAATAACAAATTTACAAATATTGATAAAAAAAATTGCGAAATTTGTCAAACGATTGTGGAATAAACAGCAAAATTCGTCAAATGGTGTCGGGAAAGAAATCAGACATTGCAGGAAAAAAATAATTTTGTCCGAGTGCTAATTTTCTCCTATACCCTCCCTTGAAATGCTCTCCACAGAAATTTAGGATTTAATACTTATTAATGTTTTAGAGTTGAAATCCTCATTCCTCAGAACTGACAAATGATAAATCCATTGAGAAGTGTCCTTTCAATCAACAGAATGTGCCCATTGGTCATTCATAATTTTTAGCTCACAGGCTATCAATTCCTGAGATCTAATATGCCCGCTGGTTTTGTATGTATGCAAACTCTTGATAGAAATAACTGTTTTGCTTCAAATTTTGTTTATAGGTTCATTGTGAAAAGGAACTTCTCTGATTGGCTTTGGGGGTTCATTGGTTAAGTATAAAGGGGGGGGGGATAGGGGCTAAGCCCCCTTAATTTAGATAAATGGGTTTTTCATGTATAACTATCAGATTTGTTCCAAATTTTGTATATAGGTTTGTGATAAGATGCTTCCCTGATTAGTTTTGGGGATTCATTGGTTAAGTATAAAGGGGGGGGGGCTATCCCCCCCTAGTTTAGATAAATGGCTTTTTCATAGAAAATTATCATTTTTTTCAAATTTTGTATATAGGCTCATTGTGGTAAGGAGATTCCCTGATTAGTTTTGGGGGTTCTTTGGAAAAGTTTAAAGTGGGAACGGGGGTTAACCCTCCCCTCCCCTTAATTTAGATAAATTGGTTTTTCATGCAGAATTATCCGATTTATTTCAGATTTTGTATAGAGGTTCATTGTTATAAAGGGAGAACAAGGGGCTAATCCATCCCCCTTAATATAGAAACAGCCTTTGAGCTCAGTGCCATCAGTTTAACTGGGTGCTTTTCTTTTTATTTTAATAGTACTATCAATTTTTTTGCCGTCAAATTTTGGTGGGTTCCATCTAGTTTTCTTTTATTTATGATTGGGGTTGATGTGTGTCAGGTTTTGTTTTAATGAAAATTGAAAATGTTTGTCTGATTCAGGTTGATGATTTTAGATTAATAAACTTTTTTTGTCTCGTTCAGTTAGAGTTGTAGGTTTACTTGATATAATGTTTAGCAGGCTTATTTTCAGGTTGGTTTGTGGGTGTTGCTTTGTTATCTGGCTTTGTTCATTGTGGTCACTTATGGGTTTTGCGGGTTTGATTGCAACTGTCATGATCCAGTGCAGTATTCTATTTTTATGTGCATAAATTCAAGGGAAATAAATAAAACTATGATGTTTTATTTAAAAAGAAGAAGAAGAAAATTCAATCATCGTTAACAACAGATTATGCCATCTGATGCAGAATTTTGTCTAAAAGTGTTAAAAGGAAATTATAACTACAATCATCAAAACCAGGGTTGGCAGGTTTTTGACAGTTTAAACCAACATCAAAAACCTAGTCAGAAACCTCAAATACTACTTTGATATGTAAAATTTCACATTAAATGTCATACATATACAACATTAGATATAATGTTTAAAATGTTGCTATTACTGTAAATCAATAATTAATATCTAGTAAAGTTTTATTGTTAAGTTTAATTTTTTTTAACTGGGTAACTAAAATTTTTATTTAGAAAATTTTTTGGGGTAAAATTGTTTTTTTTTTTTAGTAAATATGATTTGAAACTGCTCACATGAGCTGCACATTTTTTCCCTTACTTAAAATATCTTAAATGTCCCAGTAATTTAAAACAATGATATCTTCATCTTCCTGCAGCATGGCTTACAGAGTGTAAAGAATCAATAGAACCCCAGCTGCCAAGTGATACCTGCTGGAATAGTTAACTCACTTGCCCTGAAACTTTTTTATAGAATAGGTCAATATTTCAGAAAATTATGGAAGAGCATGAGGATGCAAGGAATATTAGAATTTCCCAACTGATTAATGATTTTAATTTATGCAGTGCAAAGATCTTATTCTTCAGCTAAAACCCATAGGTGTTTCATTGCATTAGATATTCTTCAACGAGATACTGCTACAATTGCTGATGCTTGTCATGTTTGGTCAAGTTTTCTAAAAAAAAGTTCACTTAAGCTGCCCCATATTGAAAATGTGCGTAATAAGAATGGATCAAATCAGGAAACCATATCATTTTTTGGTTTAATTTTGCATCTTAACCGTAAGGGTGAAGGGTTGATTAATGCACAAATTGATAGAATAGATGGATGTTTACCTGTATGCTGGTAACATAAATCACATTTCTTAATAAGGGTGTATAATTTTAAATTCAATGCAACTTAAACTTAAATTATTTACACTAGTTTGTATCTAAAATAGCAAAAACTGTTTCTTCTGGTCTTTGATAAAAATGCATTTTTAACTTTTTTTTTTTTTCAGATTCTCCTTTTTTCTGCCTATGGTGGCAAAAATGCACATAGTGCAACCAGGGAAATGAGGTCCTAATATCCAGTATCTTCCCAGAAGCATAAAATTTTCAAAGTGTCTGCGACGGATATTTCAGCGTCAAAAAATAATCTGCAGGTAAACTGTTACAATTCAGGATTGACAAGGTCTTTGACATGTGTTCGTTTTTGAGAGTTTAAACTGCTATGTCCAAAACCATCTTATGTCAAAAACCTCCAATACTACATTGATATGTAAAATTTTACATTAAATAGTACTTACATACCTGCCAACTTGTAAGGTTTATCCTTACAGTGTAAGGATTTATGTCCAATTGTAAGGTTGTAAGGGCAACAGGTAAGTTTGTAAGGTTTTTTGATAAAACTTGAAATGATTCTTCAAATATGTTACTTATTGAGTGAAAAAATAAAACTGATGCACACATTGCGTTTATGTTACAAAGATGAGTGTGATTATCAATATAGTGCGTCACAGCAATCAAATAGTAATTCACAACACGTTATTATATGCCACAGAATGTTCAGTCATGCTGTGTATTTTTAAAAAATTTCGCAGCAATGCTGAATGCAAAGCTAAAATTGAAGTTTTGACACTTTTTTTATTAGAAATATATTAGATTTTTTTTTTATTATTTATAAAATATTTGGTACTTTCATGTTACCTGTGCACCAGTGATAACCCGCTAAATCTTGTTTCAGTTGGCATCAGTTGGAATTGTAACCCTTTCAATTCAAATGATTTGAATTCAAATCTTGAGATTTTGTTATTTGTATTGATGTATTTGTGTATATGTATTTTATCATGATTATATTTTAGCTATTTTTAAGTAATTTTTTTAAGACTTTATACTGCAGTTTTAAAATATTTATTATTTTTTTTAATAGCTAATGTTAAAAGATTGTCGAAAAAAAAATGCTTGGTGATATTTAAAAAAAATTTGGCAATCACTGGTGCCCGGCTAACATAAAAGTACTAAATATTTTAATAATTAAAAGCATGCAGCACGATCACTATGGAGAAATGTATGACAAAGAATTGTTGGGTAAAGCCAAATCAGCCTATTTAACGTATATCAAAAAAGAATTATCAGTGCTCATAATATTTGGGTTATTTTTATTATTTAATATTTTTGTAGTTATCAGTAAATTTTGTATCAAATCATATATTACCTTATTAGACGCCTTCATAAATACCTTTTACTACACATATATGTTTAAAGATGCACAATGAAGTACGTGAATGAATTTTTAAGGTTTTCTGAATAGACATGTTGGCAGGTATGTACTTACATTATATGAAGCAGTACAACATTATACGTAATAAATAAGTCCTTTACTGTATATCAATAATTAATATCTAGTAAAGTATTACTGTGTTACATGCAATTTTTTAAACTTGATTTCTCGATATTTACCAGCAACCTATTGGTGAATTGAACAGTTTTTTCCCCAGCGACATATTGACGAATTTCACGTTTATTTTCTGTAACCAACCGACGAATTTCGCGATTTCCTGCGATTGATTGAAGAAATTTGTGATATTTTCCTGCTACCAACTGACAAATTTTGCTTTTTTTGCGACGGATAAGCGAATTTTGGAGAAAAAAAATTTCCCGCGTCTTATAGGTGAAACTCGCATGTTTTTTTACACTTAATTGTGGACAAATTTCACAAATGTTTTTGCAACCGATTGCCAAATTTGGCTATTTACTTGCAAGCTTGACAACATTTACAATTTTTTTCTCGCAACTGACTGACACATTTCGCAATATTTTCTAGGTATGCACTAGGGATGAACCGGATATGGATTTTGCCGGATATCGGATTTCGGATATCCGAAGCTCTTTGCCTTCCGGATATCGGATATCCGGCCGGATATCCGATCGGATATCCGGTACTAGATATGCTGTTTTTAGTTATGGTGTATGCTTACTTATTTCTTTATATAATGCCACATCAGAATAATAAATTACAAACATGTTTCACACATCATTAAAACATTTTAAATATATTGAAATATAATTTACAAAAACTATATATCTTTAAATATATGTATATTAATAATGTTGCTTAAAAAATGTAATTTAAACATTAAAATATTCTATTTATTTGTTTGTACAATGCTGTCAGAAGTAAACATATTTTAACCATAACACATTTATTAATATACCTATAATTGTAGAGTATTTTCACAAAAAAATACATACTTTTTTAAAATTTTTATTTAAGCATAAAATATCTACTAATATGGTTGAAGAGTTATTTTCTTCAAATACAGGTTTAGTTGATGCCTTTTTTCTGTTTTAATTATTTAATACTGGTTTACTTCAAGTCACATTTAGTTTTATTTTAAGTTAAATTACTTTTAGAGATTTATAAGTAAAAAGAAAATTACTTTTAATTTAAAATATTTATAATGAAGTTATATTTTCCCTTGTAGTTTTATACAGTTATGAAACAGAATTTCAGGTTATGCATTAAAATTCCTTTATTAAAAACTAGCTGACCCACCCAGCGTTGCCCGGGCCCATGATAACCTTAACAGAACTGAAGTTTGAATGATTTTTTTAAAAAAGAAGCTGCACCAAGGACCCCAAGAAGGAGATTAATATTCAAAATTGGTTGTAGCTGAGGTCCGAGAAATTTTTTGTCTTTCAAGGCACAAAAAGTCAAGCGCCCCAGACCGGGAAGCAGGGTCCTAAGTGGAATGTAGAAATGAGGGAATAACTAAATAAAGAAAAGGCCCCCAAAATGAAAAAGATCGGATTAAAAAGGGGCACGTTATTAGCAACTTAGAAATAAAAACTTCAAGGGGCCTTGTACTGGGCTCCAGGGAACTAGGGTCTTAACTGTTATGTAGAAATGGGCAAATAATTAAATGGAGAAATGGACCCTAAAAATAAAGAATATCGGAAAAAAGCAAGGGGCAACTTATTAACAATTTACGGCACAAAAATTTAAACGGTGCCTGGGTCTTGTCTGAGAAATTTTTTTGTTGTTCATGTAGTAGCTGGAAGTCCTAAGAAGTTGTTAGAAAAACAAGTTGGAAACCATACGTCAAACATGACAAATTAGGTGTGTCCGTACTATAAATAGTTTCAGTGAAATAAATTATACCATGTATTATTATGATAGGATTAATTTCCGTAATAAAATGTGCATTTTAAGTTGGCAACATTTTATCTTTTGTTGATATTTACTGAAAATTCCAATGGGAAACTTAAGCCTAGCTTTGAAAATTTCAGAACTTAAAATCCCTATTTACACATTTACACTCTTTTTCCATTTAATATCTATTTCTCCGGAAACATCTATCCAAAAAACTGTTGGTAGATTATATAATTGTTATAATTAAACAATTTTAGTATGAAAATTCGGTTTTTAAATTCAGTAAAAAGGAAATACAGTGGAACTCCAGTTATACGTTTTGCTCGGGATCGGACAACGAAACGTATAACTCAGTAAAACGTACAACTCAATTAATGGTCTACCAGAATCATATTTTAAATATATCCTAAAAACTTTGCTCCGCTGAGGGGCTGAGGAGTTCCAGTTACCTTTTATATCGAAAACGGAAGTTTCCTAAATATTACTGCACCCATGACATAAAGTTTCGAAAATGGAACAGAGTAGATAAAAAGTACATAAGAAAAGTATACATGAAATTATTTTATTATAAAAGTTTTATTAAAAATATTTTTAATACACATAGTGTACTTAAAAATATTTTTAATACACATAGTGTACTTAAAAGAAATTATTGGAATCGCCTTGAAATGAAAATCATTTATGAAAAGACATTTCTGTAGTTTACTGAATCTTGTAGAATTAATCACTAATATTCGATTGTTTCTTTTCGGCAGTGCCGACAGTAAACAGTAAACTTTGCATTTGTGTTAATAATGCAGCCGCCTTCTGTTACTCTTTTTACTACTGACGAACTGATTTACCACGTCAAAAGCCCTTAGTTAGAGTGAGATCTTTCAAATCATGCTCATCCGACGCATCGTCAATGTTTCCGGTTACAAAATGCATAAATGAGACAAAATTTTGGCCGGGGCCACAAAAATGCAACGTATAACTGAGGGAAATGTACAACTCAAAACGTATAACTCAGCTAATTTTTAATGGCAAGTGGCCGGGACCACTGAGTTGAAACGTATAACTGAGGGAAACGTACAACTCAGGTAACGTATATCTGGAGTTCCACTGTAATATGACTCCATCTTAAATATGATGTAATCACCATGGCAACCAAGAATTATTACCTATCGTGGGATATCATTGAATTAATTACGTATGATAGGATTTAATAGAATGAAGAATGTGACTATAACTTGGTTATATATGACTATAAACGTCATACATGTCAGATAACTTGGTGATACATCTCAGTCACTTGATGAGTAATCCTCGGAAGCTGCTGTAACAAAGAAGTACCGATTTTTAAAAGATTCAAATTACTTACTAAATATTTTTATTAATATCTTTTTAAGTTTTGATTCAATTTTCATAAAACTTAAAATGACTTGACAAAATTCTGCATTGATTATATATTAAATTTCAAACCATTCGGTTGGGTAGTTTTTGCATTGTTATATGCGGACAGACCAGCAGATGACTATAGGTGTTACGTATTTATATAATTACGAACACACCTAAACAGCTAGTGAATCGGATGATTTTTAAGAAGCTATCGTAGAGGACCCAAAAGGAGTCAACTGATAGTTTTGAGCAGGGCCGCAAGAAGAAAACATTTTAAAAATTTCCTAGTATTTAGCACTTTAGATCTTCAATTAGTCGAAATTAAGCATAAGGTATATCATTAGAATAAAATTTTAAAGAAATGCTTCAAAAATTGGGCCCTAAGAACCAATAAAATTATGAGGGTAGTGGCCTTGAGAGAAGTGTCCAAGACTCACCTTTAAAGTTACCGTACATACTCGCGTATAAGCCGACCCTCATATTCAAGATGAAAACATGTTTAATTCAGAATGGTTTTCTACGTCTTATTTCACCCCATTTAATTCTAAATAATTTAAGGCGCGAAGAAAACTACTGCAAAATATTGGTATTAAACCTGTTTTTATCTCGAATTTGGGGGTTGGCTTATATGCGAGTATATACAGTATGCATTGAGAGGGTAACACAATTGGGTGGGGGGGGGGGGGGGGGGGGGAGGGTAAAAACGCATGGCACACAATAAGTTCAAGAGGCCCGGGTTCTAACTGGAATGTAGAAATGGGGAATAACTTAATGAGAAAAGGCCCCCAAAACAAAGAAGATCGAATTCAAAGGAGGCAAGTTATTAACAATTTAGGGAACAAAAACTTCAAGGGGGGGCATACCGGGCTCCAGCAGGCCAGGGTCTTAACTAGAATGTAGAAATGGGGGAATAACTAAATGGAGAAAGGACCCCAAAAACGAAAAAGATCAGATAAAAAGGGGGCAAGTTATTAACAATTAAAGGCACAAAAACGTAAAGGGACTCAGGTCACAAAAAATTAAGTCTGATCCTCAGGTGCATCAGGACCTGCCGTAGACTATCCTCACCCAAATTTTCAGACTCCTATGTGATTTTGGTAGCCATCACATACACACAGAGCAAAACTTTCTTTTATTAGTAGATAATAAGTATAAAGTTTTTTTAACATACAAGTTAAAAAACAAAAAAATAAAAATAGGTCTGTTTAATTGTTTAACTTAAAAGTAAGAAAGAAAATTAATAAAGTCATACTTTAATAAACAACTTCATATTTTATTTTACAATCTGACAGTAAAGAAACAATTTTCTAAAAGATGTAAACGTAAATTCTTAAATTTATTATAAAGAGTTCAAATGTCTATATTAGGAAAGCTGACTTTAAACTTTTGAGAGTTAGAACCTTTTACTCGGGGATGAGGAACTTACTATTATGTTTCATATTTTGCATTATAAACAAACGTCACTTTTATCAAGGATGTTTGAATACAATTTGCCATCATGTCCTATGCATATTATTGATAGAACTTATGTAATAGAGAACCGGATATCCGGCAGAGAAGTCGGATATCCGATGATTGTGATTCGGATATCCGATGATATTTCGGATATTGAAAAATCAGCCGGATATTTACCGGATATCCGTTGCATCCCTAGTATGCACCGGATATCCGTTGCATCCCTAGTATGCACCGGATATCCTGCTTATTCGGCACTCAAACCGGATATCTGGTCCGGCCGAATACTTCAGTATCCGGTTGCCGAATAGTGACTGATTTTTTTTAATTCATGTTTTTTAACATTTTCAGAAAAAATTAGTACGAAATTAATTTGCTTCTTACCAATATTATAACGTTAAAACAATGTCAGTAGAAATAAATATTCATATTTTCACAAAAATGAAATCATAGGACTTGGATATAAATGAAAATATAATATTTATATTTAAAATATGACAACTAATTATTTATAATTAAAGGCAAGTTATGGTGCTCAGCATTTTCAGGCTCTGTTACTTTTTTGATCAAATATTTTCCTCCTGAGAATAAGCGTTCACTCCTCTGGTTGTCTCTTTTTCTTGTGTTTTCAACAATTCTAAATTAAAAATGATTCATTCGGATGCAGAGAAAAAAACGTTAATTTTGTCAATCTATCAGTCAGAAGAAATCATGAAATTCACCAATCGGTTGTGGGAAAAAATAGTGAATGTCTTCAATCATAAATGTTGTTGGTCGGCTTCTGGAAAATATTGCAAAATTGTCAATCAGTCGCTTGAGGGGGGGAAAATTACAAATATTTTCAGTTGAACACTGAGGAAAAAAATCATTTGTAAATCATGTTGGAAAAAGAAAACATGCAAATCACAAATATCACAAAATTTGTCAATCGCTCATGAAAAAATATTGCAAAAATTGTCGATAGGTTGTGGGAAAAAATTGCGAATTTTGTCAATCTGTCGTAGGAAAATCCCTGCAAAATTTGTTGATCGGGCATGAGAAAATATTCGTCAGTCAGTTGCGGGACTTGATCATCGCTTCAAAAAACAAATTTCTTTGGAAAATGGTAATTCTTTTTTGGGCCGGAGCCTCCCGCCCTCGACATTCTTTTGGGTGGGATTTCAAAATTTTGGGCATGAATCCCGTCATCCTGCCCTGAAATTCAAGCCTTGTATAGATTTATTATTTAGAGTGTTTTTTCTGTAATTTTCTACAGTATGAAATTAGACAACTCAGTATAATTAATTCTTAACAAAACTCAATACAATTAAATATTGAGAGTGTGCTATTGGAGGGTTAAGTAAGCAAATATATCCGTAAATACTGTTTGATATTAATTTATATCCAAATGGAATAGTTGCTGCAAGAATAGTAAATATTTATGTACTGTATGATTGTGCATAAATGTTATGTACAGGGTTGTTATAATTAAAGTTACCGTGCTTAGATCTGGTTGACAGATATCGATGAAACTTGGAATATAAGTTATATTGGGGGGGGGGGGGGGGGTTGCAAAATTTCTCAGTTGGTCGCGGGAAGAAAGTCGTGAAATTTTTTGACCGGTTACGGGGGGGGGGGGGGGGGGATCACAAAAATTTTCAGTCGAATGCAAGGAAAATCGTGAATCTTGTCACTCTCTCAAGAAGAAAACATGCAATCAGTAAGTTGAGCAAAATATCACAAATTTGTCAATCTATCACGGATATACTCAGACTCAGTTTTTTGTTAGACAGTTTGAAGTGAAATTAAACCAGTTCTCAATATATTGCCTGACGTACTTTGTAGATGAAAACTAGAAAATTTTACTAGATTGAAAATAATCTTTTTTTTTTCCTTTCCATCAAAAAATTTTTCTGCCCTGGGGAACCTTATTACTCTACTTTCCCCTTTTCAAGTCCACAAATTCGAAATAGTAAAATTTCTGTTTTGTTTTCTTCTTTAGATTTCGATAATTGGAATTTTTCGGGTTTGTGGATATGAAATTGAAAAATTAGTAAATCATTCGAGCATTTCTAGTTGAGCAAGTTTACTGGCAGGTATGCCCAAAAAGCTATTGTATCTGATGATTCTTTTGCACTAATTAATGAGTTAACTGTCCTAAGGGATCATCTCATTTCAGCATTTAATTAGCAGAATTACTTTGCCTCTGAAAGTGTTATATATGCTCAGGCCTTGCAGTGCTCCTATATTTCCTATAAATTTGAAAAAGTTCCTCGCAATTATTTTTTATTTAGTTGTGAGCCGCATAGTTATACAATCCGGATGTGATTGCACAAATTTCCTCAATCCTACGTAGAAAAACAAGTTCATTTGTTAAGTCAGCGGCAATATTGAGAACTTCATCATTTGATTGCGAAAAATAATTGTGAATTTCATCCATCGGTTAAAAATAAATCTGGATTTTCGTCAATGTAGCTCAGAAGAAAAAATATGAATTTCATCTATCGGTCATTGAAAAAAATTGCCAATTTTGTTAATCGATGGCTGATAAAAATCGTGATCTTAGTCTATGAAGTGGTAAAAAAAAAAAAAAAAAAAAAGTAATTTCTCTAGTCAATCGCATTAAAAAATTGTTGATTTTGTCAATCAGTCATTGTAATATATCAGGAAATTTGTCGATCAGTTGATAAAAATCGTAAATTTTGGCATTCATCTGTGTAAAAAAAAAAAAAAAAAAAAAAAAAAAATCTAATTTCTTCAGTCTCATCAATCAATCGTTGAAATGAATCTCAAAATTTGTCGACCATTGGTTAATAAAAAATCTCAAATCTTGGCAGTCACTTGCAAAAAAAACTCGCTCGTCGGCTGTAAAAAAAAAAAAAAAAAAAAAAATTCAATTTTGTCAGTTAGCCGTAACAAAAAATTACCAATTTCGTCAGTCAGTAGTTGATAAAAATTGTAATTTTCAGCAGTCGCAAGTTACAAATTTCAGCAGTCGCTGTAAAAAAAAAAAAAAAAAATCATACATTTCGTCATTCAATCGCAGCAACAACAAAAAAAAATCGCTGATTTCGTTAGTCGGTCATTGAAATGCATCAGAAAATGTGTCGATCGTTCATTATTAAAAATTGCAAATTTTGGCAGTCAATCACTGTTTTAAAAAAAAACATGCATATTTCACCAATCGTGGGAAAAAAATCTGATTTCATCAGTCGGTCATTGAAATATATTACGAAATTTGGCAGTCACTTGCAGTAAAACAACAGTCTCAGATTTCTTTCTGTAGCTTTCCGAAATAAAATCTTATTTAACCCTTTCCGGAGCGGCGTAAGTCTGTTTGTAAAATGATGAAATATTGCACTGACACCAGAATTTAAAAACAAATTCATTAGAAAATAAAAACTTGCTTATTTTCCGATACTTAACAAAAGGAAAATTTTAATTAAATATTCTTGGTGCTGTTTGTCAGTTTTGGAATTAAAATTAGGTGTCCTTTTTTGTGACCACCGCCCGTTAAAGGGTTAAACCCTATCTTACCAAAACTAATTTATTTGTCTTGTTAATTTATATGCAAATAATGTACTAATATTGTATTTTTAAATATTTTCTAGCTTCAGTGAGACACAACAAACTGTTTGAAGATGCTGCTGTTAGTGACATTCAAAGCTGGATAGCCAAGTGGCTGCGATATGAAACAGATAGAGAGTTGGGCTGTTGAAAAAAAAAAAAAAAAACCTAATGTATCAGAAAATTCTGATTTTAATAAATAAATAACCATGTATTTGTATTGTCTTTTTTTTTTTTTTTTCAAATTTTAATATAAAAAAAAGGATCTTTTAAAGTTTATTATACTTTAGCCAAAAATGTAAAATAGTTTATACAATTTATTTCTAATAAGTCTCTTTTAAGTATATCAACAATTTTAAATTATCTGCACAAACTAAAAAAGTCAGTTTTTATAAATAGCCTTGATAATAGCTTTTCCTGTTTAATTAAAAATAAATTGTAAGATAGTTCATCAGTGAAGCTAATCTAAAAAATAAAAATGAAAGTTCAACCTATATTATTGCAGTTTGAAAACAAATTTAAACTTTTAAAGTATTGTTAAGTATGTAAAGATGCTATTTTAGAGAAACAAATTTTACTTTTGGCATAAATATTTTCAAATCTTAATCATTACTAATTTGTTACTGTGCATTTTGTTTTGGAGCAGCTTTTCAGTGTTCTTAAGGTCGAATTGTGGAGCAACAGAGATGTTACTATAGTGATGACTATAGTACATTTTATGATGAATGTGATCAAGTTATTCATGTGAAACATAAATGAAATATAAATAACATACACGGACAGGTGTGGGAGAATTATCAGAAAATTTTATCAACAATGATTTACTTCACTAGCCAACAAGATGCAAGATACAGTTGAACATTATAACAAGATGTAAACAACTGAAAAAGAAATAGTTTATTACTTTTGCAAAAAATTTCATAATTTTTCTTTTATAAAATTGAATTGTACAGAAGAGTTTAGTTTAGGATATAACTTTAAGTACAATGTTTGCTTTGCAACACTAAGTAGTAAAATTTTGGGTTTTTTTTTTTTTTTTTAAACATGTCTTGTATAAACTAAAATTTTCAAAGACTGTCTAAAATTTCACTCACCCTGTCAGAAAATCCTCCTGCCTGTTGCGATTAAAATGTATTTCTTCACTCCTATAGGGGCATATGTATAATTTATGTAAAAGCGAAGCAAAATCAAATCTATAATCCTGATCATAGTCCAAACTGTTTTAGTTTATGTAAATACGTGAAGATATTTGCTACGAAAATAATACATATTAATGAAGGTTATAAAACAGGTGAATTTTTGCATTACTAAATATATTTCTGGCAATTACCATCTGATTATTTGGAAAACTACAGCCAAAAGACAAAAAATTCAAATTTTGTATTAAGTTTTTGACCTTGTCATTACCATTGTTATTGAAGCAATTTTACTCTTTCAAAAAGTTTCATACTAAATTTTCTTTTTAACAAAGAGAAAGTTGTATTACCTATCTTGCCAGGAATTAGATAAAATTTTTTCCCCCAATGCTATCCCATTTTTGTAAACTTTTATATCTATTTATAACTTGTAAAGAATTTAATAAAAATTTGAATTTTGTTTCTTCAAGATTAATCGATAATTTAAGCTATTTACAATTACTACATTTGATTACTACTGAGTACTACTTATTACTTGTAAAAAATTTAATAAAAATTCTAAAATTTTGTTTCTTCAAGTTTCATTGATAATTTAAGCTGACTACAGTCGCTACATTTGTAAAGGATTGAATTTGGTGGTTCTAGATAGAGAAGATGTTTCAATGAAAATTTCTAGGATGGATTTTTCTAGATATAAATTGGGAAAGTTGAGTCTGCATGGGATAAAATAGAAACACGTGGCGTTTAGAAGAAAATTTAATATCCTGGAAAATTCAGTGTGTAGTGGTTAACATTCACATTTTGCATAATGTTCAAATTTGTGAGAGATAAATGTTAAACTATTTTATTGGATTTTAAACCTGTATCATCCCCCCCTCCCCTTTTAAAAATATTTGCTCATATGTAACTAGGAGGGATGAATGACAATAATAGGAAAACAGCAGATTAGTAACTGTACACTATTAAAAAATTTCAGCTTTTGCTGCATAGTCACTCCCCTGCTTTTATAGAATATCTCTATTTTGACCAATGAAAATGCTTCGTAATATAGTAACATAACAGTTTTCTCTAAAAGCGGTGGAGTGTGTACAGCAAAAGCTGAAGATTTTTAACAGTGTATGCTATAATAATGGTTATCTTTATAAAAGCTTTATTGCTTGAAAACTACTAAAATATAATAGACATATGAATATACATTTAACAAGTTTATTATATTGATTTTCACCATGAAGCTGTGTTATGAACTGAAAATGAAGTATGTCGTTTGAGATATTTACATTGAAAAACATAATTTTTTTTAAATTAAAATTGTTAGAATTTATCAATATTTGTTTAAAATGAAACCCTTTTCAAAATTTAGTTCTAGTTTATTGCACTGCATATGATGAACATGGTCGATCAAATATATGAAACTAAATGAAGAAATTTATATAAAATATTAAAAGAAAAAAAGATTGCTTTCTCTAAGCTTATCTGTATTAAGTACTACACCATAAAATAAGGTAACTGCAAGGTCGAGGGTGTGGGGGGGGGGGGGGGTGCCTTTCAGTCCTGACATTCCAAAATAAGACAACATAAGCTTAATTCTCTACTATAAAATTAGTTTGGAGAAAATCGTGCTACTATTTAAGATTCTGAAACTTAAATGTGCATATGAATACTTTTATAGATATACAAGTTTTTTTTTCAATTATATAACTCTTTCAAGGGCGGTGGTACATTTATGAAACCACTTAATTTTAATTACAGAATGGTACCAGAATTTCGATTTGATAAAAAAAAAATTCATGATGCATGTGAAATTTAGCTTATTTTTTGTTTCAAAATTTTTAAATTCCGGTGTCATTCATTAATTTTAACATTGTAGCAATCGAAGTGCTTTGCCCCTGAAAGGGTTAAAACAGTTTCGATACTACAAAATGTGTAATTAAATCGATTAAAAGTATTCGCCGACATACGTATAAAATGTCATTAGATTGGCACAGGATCTATATTGTCATATGTGCAACAAAAATACTGTTCCAAATGATTACCAATGGATATCAATAATACCACATTTGTGCCATTATTGTAACATTTTCATGCCTGCAATCTCGGAATTCCTACGTATTTGTATCAATTATGTATCACCTATATCGCCGATTTCCGTTGTTGTGCCATATTTCTGGCGCAATGTCGATAACCCATCAAAGTATCGCCAAAGATATCGAATGAAAGGACAGAATCGATCCTTTTAGGTTACTATTCGCTGTTATCGAAATAACACCTCGATTACTTGACGGAAGATGCAATTTTTGTGCCAATCTGTTAGTTCTGTGCTAGCTGGGTAATAATGCACTTGGCTGCATTTATAGTTCAGGCTTTTCTTGAATGACAACCATTAAATATTTATTTTTTATCTTGTTATTTTTTTCTTTCTTTAATGTTTGATCTGAAAAAGGGAAACAGGTTTCCATTTTTATTTATTTACTATTTTAATCTGTTTTTCGCGACATTTGTGATTGAAAACTTTTGGTTCTATCTGAATATCTAATAAGTTAAATAGAGCAAACATATCTTTTATTGTACTTTGTTAAGTAAAAAGAAAACAATATACATATTAATGAATAATATTATATAGTAGTAGTTAACTTATTCATTAAAAAAAAGGAAGAAAAAAAAACATTCATGCCCAATCCTTTACATGACACTTTATAATTTGGATACATATGTTACGGTCAATATGATTAATCCGGTCATCATTAATAATAACCGGTTATTATTAATAATGACCGGATTAATCATATTGATCGTAACGTATATACAATATGTACACTGTTTAAAAATAATCTGAAATTCACGGATATTTTTTTCAAGAATTTCACAGAAAAAGTCAAACACGACAAAAGGGCATTTTCCGTTAAAAAAAAAAAAAAAAAAAAAAAAAAAATCGATTTTGATTTCCTCACGTTATTTTGTGTCATTATATTTCGCCAACACTGTCTAAAAAGACAGCGTACCCGTATCAGTTCAAACATACGTATACAGACAAAATTAAAACAAGTGGGTAAGTGTGATCGAAGATCGCTCGAAGGGTTTCGTTTAATATTCCTTTCAAAACACTTTATCCTTTCTTTAACAAATCCAAATAAATTTCATTTAGCAAAAAAAAAAAAGTCATGTTTTTTGTTTTTTATAAAGTAAAAATATCCGGTCTATTTTTTCATTTTTTTGAGTATCCAAACCAGCCCGATAGCGGGCGAAGCCGGCTATTATATTCTGTCATAATATCTGTCACGCGGACTAAATGCGATATAAAAAAAATAATTTCGAAATTGAACATGTTGTACACCTTCAAATGTTAAAATATGCGAATATTTCCATAATCGGATTTTTAATTTTTGACATCTGCTATAACGAAAAATGTTTAAATTTAATAGGAAAAGGCTGTTAGAATTTTGGTTTTTTATCTCTATTTATTAAAATAGTACGAATTTTTCAAATTTTAATATTTTGAGCTCTTTATAGCTCGTATTCAGCTATATACACAAAATTTCAACTCTGTAAATTACATAGTTTCTGAGAATAGCTCTGTGACAGACAGACAACGGAGCGGGAGTAATAGCGTTTCGTGAGATGAACGAAACATTAAAAAAAGAAAATTTCGTCATATTTCCTAAAAACAACGGAACGTACGGAGACGGAAGGGGCCAACGAATATATATTCCGTTATCAGCTGCTTATTTATTTTCAATGTTTAAAAAACTGAAATGTTGCTGCACAGAAATGAAAAAACTCAACGAAAGAATTCTCGCTCTTTTGTGAGATTTGTATGGTGCTGCTGCATTGCAACTGTATTACTTTTCGTCATCAGGATCATAGACTATATTCTTTGACTGTGACCCGCAAGATCTCGTAAAGACAAGTTTGTTGTTTATCCACCGCATGGATTCCATTAAGATCTGGAGTAAGTGTTTGTTTTTTTATCTTTTAAATCATAGTTTTAAACTGAATGTAAGTGATATTTTTGTACAACTTTTTTTTGTGATGTCTTAACTCTTTATAACGGAAAGTTACCGCTTCTTTAAACGAAGTTTTTCCTTCTTTTATCTTCCAAAACGGAAAAAGTCCGTCAACTTTGCTGCCAGTAGATTTACCTGAATTCACGGATTTATTTTTAACAGTGTACTGTTCTTTACATTCGAAAAATCTTTGTAGGAGATTCTAACAATACGTATAAATAAAGAGAACGATTACTTTGAGTTATTTTCTAAAACTCCAAAATATGCCTTGCTTAATTACCAAAAAAAAAAAAAAAAAAAAAAAAGAGAAATAAACTAAAAGAAAGAAAGACATCGAGAAAGTAGACGTGAAAATGTTCATCTTAGAATCACTTCCTCCTGAATACTAGGCCTGAGTGCTGACACAAAAATGGCGGCTATCGTAGGTGGATTTTTATAAGCGTTTGTACAGTCTCCTGAATTTACACACCAGTAAATTCGAAAAATTTTCTTTGACTTATTGAATCTCAGAAAAATAAGGCTTAGAAAACATTTAGAAATTACGCAGTACTTGTCGTAAGTCAAGCCGCCTGTCTTACTCTTTGGTTTCTTTGGTTTTGTTGTTTTTTTTTAATTGTCGGTGGACTGTAGAAGACGGAGAAATCAGAAATCCTTAGGTCGCTGGTTAGAATCAGGCTCGACGGAATGTCTTTTTTGGTCAATGATATATAATAAAAAAATATTACTCATGTGTCTCAATTTATTTCTCATATGTATAATTACATTGAGAGAAATTGTAAGAAAGTGCTTAAAACTAAAAGAGTTCCATTTGGAATTTTATGTAATGTGTTAAAAGTTAAACGAATTAAAGTCTGTGTCCGTCGATAGCTCAGTTGGCAAAATGGTGGATTGTAGAAGACGGCGTAATCAGAAATCCATAGGTCGCTGGTTCGAATCCAGCTCGACGGAGTTCCTTTTTTAGGAACTGATGCTTTACACTCACACAAACATATAAACATAAGTTTGGCGACTTTTTGGTTGGCGCGATTTTCAAGACTGCGCCAAACGAATAACTTAATACAATGGCTAGGTTGCCATTAAAGGAAAAAATCCCCTAAATTTGGCGACTTTTTTCCTTTTTTTAACCGATTAATTTTTTTTTTCTGCGTGAGTGTAAAGCATCTTAGCCCTTTTTTAGTCCATGATATATAATAAAAATATTACATATGTGTCTAATTTTATTTCTCATGCATATAATTACACTGAGAGAAGTTGTAAGAATGCGTTTAAAAAAAAAAAAAGGGAGTTTCATTTGGCAGTTTATTTAATGTGTTAATCGAAACAAGCTGTGTGTCCGTCAATATCTCTGTTGGCCAAGCGGTGGACTGTAGATGACGGAGTAATCAGAAATCCATAGGTCGCTGGTTCGAATCAGGTTCGACGGAATTTCTTTTTTGGTCAATGATGTATAATAAAAAAAATATTACTTGTGTGTCTCATTTTATTTCTCATATATATAACTAGCGGCCCGTCCCGGCTTTGCACGGGTAGAACATGTAACTTTTTTAGTACATTTGTTTTCCTGATTTTCGCGCTCCTATTAAAAACTGTTGCTGAGATATGGCAAAATGACCAAAAACTTTCGAATCCCCCTTTAACAACATTCACGGGGGGGGGGGGGGGGGAGGATTTCTAAATTCACTGATATACGTGTTAGTTCATTTGTTCAGTAGATTTGTTTTCCTGAATTTCGCGCACCTACATAAAACAGCTGCTGAGATATGGCGAAATGTCCTAAACTTTTCGAAACCATCCCCTTTAAAACCCTTCGGGTGAATTTCTAAAATCACTGAAATGAGTGTTTATCCATTTTTTAGTAGTTGTGTTTTCCTGAATTTCATGCTCCTACCTAAATCTGCTGCTGAGATATGGCGAAATGACCCAAAACTTTTGAATATCCCTTTAACCACCATCTGGGGGAATTTCCAAAATCGTTGAAATACGTGTTTAATCATTTTTTTAGTAGATTTGTTTTCCTGATTTTCGCACTCCTACCGGTAACTGCTGTTGAGATATGCCGAAATGGCCTAAAACATTCGACCACTACCCTTTAATCCCCTCCGGGAGGGCAATTTCTGAAATCGCTGAAATAGGTGTTTAATGATTTTTTAGTAGATTTGTTTTCCTGATTTTCGCGCTCCTACCTATAACTGCTGCTGAGATATGGCGAAATGACCTAAAACATTCGACCCCCTCCCCTTTAACCCCTTCTGGGGGGAATCTCTAAAATCGCTGAAAGAGGTGTTTAATCATTTTTTAGTAGATTTATTTTCCCCGATTTACGCGCTCCTCCCTATAACTGCAACTGAGATATGGCGAAATGACCTAAAGCATTCGACCACTCCCCTTTAACCCCCTTCTGGGGGGGAATTTCTAAAATCGCTGAAATATATGTTTAATTATTTTTTTAGTAGATTTGTTTTCCTGATTTTCGCGCTCCTACCTATAACTGCTGCTGAGATATGGCGAAATGACCTAAAACATTCGACCCCCCCCCTTTAACCCCCTTCTAGGGGGAATTTCTAAAATCGCTGAAATATGTGTTTAATCATTCTTTTAGTAGATTTATTTTCCTTGATTTACGCGCTCCTCCCTATAACTGCTGCTGAGATATGGCGAAATGACCTAAAACATTCGGCCACCCCCCTTAAACCCCTCGGATGGGGAATTTCTAAAATCGTTGAAATATATGTTTAATAATTGTTTAGTAGATTGAGTTTCTTGATTTACTCGCTCCTACCTATAACTGCAACTGAGATATGGCGAAATTACCTAAAACATTCGACCACCCCCCTTTAACCACTTTCTGGGAGGAATTTCTAAAATCACTGAAATAGGTGTTTAATCCTTTTTTTAGTAGAATTATTTTTTCTGATTTACGCACTCTTACCTATAACTGCAACTGAGATATGGCGAAACGACCTAAAACATTCGACCCCCCACCCCTTTAACTCCCTTCTGGGGAGAATTTCGAAAATCGCTGAAATAGGTGTTTAATCATTTTTTTAGTAGATTTGTTTTCCTGATTTTCGCTCTCCTACCTATAACTGCTGCTGAGATATGGCGAAATGACCTAAAACATTCGACCACCCCCCTTAAAACCCTCCGGTGGGGAATTTCTAAAATCGTTGAAATATATGTTTAATAATTTTTTTAGTAGATTTGTTTTCCTGATTTTCGCGCTCTTACCTATAACTGCTGCTGAGATATGGCGAAATGACCTAAAACATTCGACCACCTCCCTTTAACCCCACTTCTGGGGGGAATTTTTAAAATCGCTGAAACAGGTGTTTAATCATTTTTTTAGTAGATTTGTTTTCTGAAATTTCAAGCTCCTACGTATAACTGCTGCTGAGATATGACAAAATTACCTAAAACATTCGACCACCCCCCTTTAACCCCCTTCTGGAGGGAATTTCTAAAATCGCTGAAGCAGGTGTTTAATCAGTTTTTTAGTAGATTTGTTTTCCTGATTTTCGCGCTCTTACCTATAACTGCTGCTGAGATATGGCAAAATTACCTAAAACATTCGAACCCCCCTTTAACCCCCTTCGGAGGTGAATTTAAAAAAAATCCCTTCTTATTGCTTGCCTAGGCCATAACAGCAATCTACAGTCCAAATTGCGTGACCCTGACTTTAGTAGTTTCGGCTGGGTGTTGATGAGTCAGTCAGTCACCGTTTCCTCTTTATATAATAGTATAGATTAATCGACTTAAAAAAAGGAGGAGGTTATCAATTCGACCCGTATGTATGTATTATGTTGTTCACGCATAACTCTCGTAAATGTGCATCGATTTTGATAATTTTTATTTTGTTTGAAAGACTAAGGCCCCAAGATGGTCCCATTTCAATTTCGTCAAAATCTGATCATTAGAACAAATTATTTCAATTTTTTTAAATTCAAATTTCCATTATTTTATTAATTAAAATAAAAATTGTGTCCTTACATTCTTATATTTTATTTATTTATTTATTTTGATATTCCAATGGCAACGTTCTCCCGTTTATTTGGCGTTACAGTTTGGCGATAGTTTTTTGTTATGAAAAGTGGTCGACGGGATAACAGAGAAGTACCCAACATGGTAGCTAAAACGCCAATTGGCGAGGTATCTGATTGCGGAAAATTAGCTCGAAATCGTATGAATAACTAACTACCCAAAGAAAAGGGGAAACATGGCTGAAAACTGAAAACAAATAAAGAAGCAATATATAATACTAAACAGACTTTCGAAACTTTATTTTAGCAATCACGTTTTATTTTAAATCGTGGCGTTTGTAGAATTAATAATAATACACAATTACATAAATATCCATAAGAATAATATTCCATTCCCAATTGAACAGTTAATGTTTCTATCTGTAAAAATAAACAAAAGAATTAAATAACAAAAAGATTTAATTTGAATTTCTTCCATTGCTATAGTAACGGATGTATTTTTAGAAATTCTCACTTGTATTGTTAGAATTGTTAGATTTTGACGTCAAAGACTTCGCTAAATTAGAGAAATGTGCAATATCTCACGAACTATTTGACTTATGAGTATTTAATTGATACAATTCGATTCAGCATACAAAAATACATTAAAATATGTTATCATTTGTCTCGTAACTATAATACCCGATTTTTAAGAAATTTTTTAAAAGTTTGTTCCCCTTTTTACCCCCCTTAGGGGTGGAGTTTTTGAAAATCCCGTCTTAGTGCGCCTCTACATACTAAGAAGTATTTTTCCTGCAAGTTTTGTCTTTGTATAGGTTCAGTAGTTTTGGCTGTGCGTTGATCATCTACCCAGGACGGACTTTCTTATATATATATATAGATTACATTGAGAGAAATTGTAAGAAAGCGCTTAAAACTAAAAGAGTTTCATTTGGAATTTTATATAGTATGTTAAACAAATCAAAGGCTGTGTCCGTCGATAGCTCAGTTGGCAGAGCAGTGGACTGTAGAAGATGGCGTAATCAGAAATCCCTAGGTCACTGGTTCGAATCCGTCTCGACGGAGTTCCTTTTTTAGTCGATGATATATAATAAAAAAATATTACTTATGTGTCTCATTTTATTTCTCATATATATAACTCTGCCGGTCTTCGCCCGTCTAGCCAGTCGCTTCCGAGTGGGGCCCAGATACAAAGTACTACTTGGGGCCCCACCTCTAGATAATCACGGGTAGGGCCCAGTATTACTTTGTCAGGGTGTTCATGCAAAAAAAAATATTTATGTCGCGAAACCTTTATTTAAGTGCTTTTTTATATTCTTATTAGTTATTTTCATATACTTTTAATTTTGAAGTATTTTATTTATGTTTTTCTGGTTGCATGTAAAATACACTTTCTGAGCCCCAAGCGAAGTCAGGGCGGTACACTGCACTATCTGGGGCCCCACTCGGAAGCGACCGGCTAGTATTCAAATAAAGGAATACTCATGGAATTCATTCTATTACTGTGAAGAAAGTTGAGTTTTAAAAATATATATGTGACATTTACATTTTAGATATTTTTAAAAACACCCAAAATTTCTACCTTAAAAATCTTATGTACACGCAACCTTCAGTTTTAGATCTTTAGTTAAATGTAATTGTATGTCGTGAGTTAAATCATGCATTAAAAAAAACGAAATTTCATTTCTCAACTATGTGAAATGTTAAAAGCAATAGCAGTGATAAGGTTTTAGTTTGCATAATTGGCAATTGTACTGAAAAGAACGCCTTCCGGAGTTATGCAGAACAATTGGCTTTAGGTGATTTTTTAAAAGTAAAAGTTAAGTCACTCTTAGAGATTTTAACTTAGTCTAAGTCTAAACTTTTAAAACTAAACGCTATTATTTTTAACTACTAGCTGTTACCCATGGCTTCGTTCACATAACATTTAAAGAAGATTAATGCATTAATTAAGCAACACATACAATTAACAAATTCTTGTGGGGTTACTGTCGTGACGACCTATGTCATCGACCTTGGTAAAATGACCTGGGGGTCCGCAGTGGGGAGCGGCCTCAGGCCGATCGCAGCGCCGGGGCGAGACTGTTGGAAATCTGGACAAAATCTTGTCCCCCTTTCTCTGTCAAGTGGTTTGTTCGGGAGTAAAATCGTTCCGAACCGGTTTTTCTTTTTGCATTTCGGTCGTAAAGGCACTCTCTTTTAACTGTAACTGTATGCATATTTTATTCTAGTTTGAGGTACGGAGTAAGTATATATCTAGGGTGAAACAACTCCATGGAAGGTGTGGTGATGTGATGGAAGGACAGTTAACCCCCCTTTCTGAATGTTTATTTGCTATAATGTGATACCAAAGTTCCCAGCAATGGCTGGAGGTCTATGTATATATCTTTATTTAAGTTTAACATTCAAGTTGAATGAATAAATATAATTCTGATTTCTACATAAACTGTTTCTTCAATGTGCTATATACTTAGTCACACCACAGATCTTAACCACTGTGCTTTAAAACTCTGCTCAATCTTTATCATGGTTAAGGGGCCATGTTATGCTAAAGGTCAAATAGATGCAGTGTGGTGTGTTTTAGATGAAATATATATAGCTTAAAAAGTATAATGGCACAAGTTCCAGAGTTAACTTATTCTTTCCCGAAATTGTCGGATTATAACTACTCTTCTTGGAAGCTCGACGTCAAATGTGTACTGATAGATCGGAATTGCTGGGAGTTTATTACGAATCCCGATATTGCATGTAAAGAGGATGCATCTGATAGAGAGAAAAGTGATTTTGGATGGCGTAAACGCAGAGCTTATACCACGATTTATCAATCCATCGAAAGGAAATTCCAGATATTAATCGCTCAGACCGAAAGCGGAAAAGTTGCCTGGGATATCCTAAAGTTAAACTTCGAACCAACGTCACGGGCACGTTTAGCTGGATTAGTGGATGAATTTTTTGAAATGAAGTTAAACTCGCAAGAGGAAACCATCGGTTTATTTTTCAAGAGAATTGAAGAAAAAAGGTTTCAAATCAAAGATGCAGGTTTTGATATGCCAGAATTGTTAGTATGCTTCCAGTTAATCCGTCGTTTACCCGAAGAATATGATAATCTCGTTCAAATGTTATACAGGTTAGATGATACAGAATTTAAATTGGAAAATGTTTCTAAACAGTTAATTAGTGAATATGGAAGAATTTGTTTAAAGCGTAAGGACGAAAGTAAAGAGGTTATCAGTGTCGGTGATGCTTATACAACCAAGTTTAAGAATCCTACCGATAGACCAACCATTCCAAAGAAGAATTTCGTAACCAGTAAAAAGCCATGGTTTTCAAGTAGTGGAAGCGACCTGGAACCCTCTCGATGCTCTAGTACTTCACCAGCTACTCGTATGGGGCCGAGTTTAATATGCAGTTACTGCAAACGACCTGGTCACACAGATACAAGGTGTTTCAAAAAGAGAAACTATAGAGGGAAGAAGCAAGTTTTCTACAGTGAAACTACAAGGCAATCGGAATCCGCCCTAATGTCTTCAAATGAGAAAATTGTTGAATTTCTTCTGGACTCAGCAGCTACTTCTCACTTTACGAATGACAGGAGTTTATTTGTAACCTACAAGGACCTCCCCCCCCCCCCAACAAGTGCTGATTGGAGACAAGGACTGTTCGTCGGAAGTATTGGGTATAGGTGATATTGACTTCACCATACAAGATGTAAAAGGTAATGTAGAAATAACTTTAAAAAATGTTTTATATGCTCCAAATATGAGAAGAAATTTAATTGGTGGATCCAACATCGATATTGCAGGAAACCACATTCAATGGGGAAAAAATAAAATGATTGTGTATGATAAATTTAATCGATATTGTTTTACTGTACCTAGAGTAGATAAATTGTATATTGTTAAAGGTTATACTTCAAAATGTGAAAATTTTGCCTTTTCGACTAGTTTAAATGCAGAAATTATACATCGTAGATTTTTGTCATACAAATTTGCCTTTACTTGAAAAAATGAGTAAAAGTAATTGTGTTAAAGGTATTGAAAATATTAACTGTAAAAACAAAAATAAGATGTGTGAATCTTGTGTAATTGCAAAATCTAATAGACATTCGTTTAAAAGGAATTATCAGTATAAACGCATTTCTAGTCAAATTCTTGATAGAGTGTATATGGATTTGTGGGGTCCTAGCCCAGTTAACTCGTTAGGAGGGGGGAAATACTTTTTGTCAATAATTGACGATTATTCTAGAAGGACTGAAGTGTATATACTTAAGGATAAAACGGAAGTTTTTGAATACTTTAAAAGGTTTTTAGCGAAAGCTGAGAGACAAACTGGTAAAAAATTAAAGAGTGTACGAACTGATAATGGGTTAGAATTTATTCATAAATTATTTGAGAAATTGTTAACTGATTTGGGTATACAAATAGAAAGATCCTCCATTTATACGCCAGAACAGGTGGGTGTTGCTGAAAATTTCAATAAAGTAGCAATGAATGCAGTTCGAGCAATGTTACATGATAGCGGATTAAAACCATCATTCTGGGGGGAAGCTCTTTTAGCGTTTGTTCATACAAAAAATAGAACCGAACACAGTTTAACCCAAGGTCTTACACCCCAAGAATTATGGACAGGATTCAAACCTTCGGTAGAACATTTAAGAATTTTTGGTTCTTTAGCATTTGTTAATGTTCCTAAAGTTAAACGAAATAAACTACAACCTAAAGCTTTACCCGGTATTTTAGTTGGTTATGCCATGAAAACAAAAGGATATAGGATGTATATGCCAAAAGAAAGGCGAATTGTAGAAACTATTCATGTGCGTATAGATGAATCCAAAAAGGGGGTAGAAACATTATTTGGAGTAAATAAGGATATTGTATTGAATTATAATGAATCTCAAGTTGAATCAAATGGCTTAAGTAACGCAACTCTAGATCTTAATCATAAACTACCAGGAGTAAGTTTAAATGAAGACGAAGAGAAAAGGGGGAGTAAAATAACTTTAACTTCTATAAATATTTCAGAATGGAAAAGAATCGAAAAACCTAGAACTAAAAGTAACAGGATTGACGTGTATTATTATACCCCGATAACAAATAAGAGACTGAGATCATTAAATGGTGTTAAAAAATATTGTCAAGAAAATAAAATCGCTTATGAACCGGATAAATTTGACTTTAAACCTAAAACTACTCATCCCAATCTAGAAACTTTAAATGAACCTTCAACTAGCGATTCGGATGATTCATATTTAAGTGAGATATTCCAACATGAAACTTACAATACTGAAATCCCTAAATCGTTTGAGGATGCACAAGTTAACCCAGAAAGAGGGAAATGGAACGCCGCGATGAGGGAAGAACTTGAAATCATGAGTAAAAGAAAGGTCTGGCGGTTGGTTGATCCACCCAAAAACGCCACAATAGTAGGAAGCAGATGGGTTTATAATATTAAACACAGAAAAAAATGGTTAAAAGTACAAAGCACGTCTCGTAGCTCAAGGTTTTAAACAGAAACCAGGTATCGATTTTAATGATATATTTTCACCAGTTGTAAATTTTTCAATTATAAAACTAATGTTTATTTTATTAGTTTCTATGTTAAATTGGTATCATATTCAATTAGATGTAAAATCAGCTTACTTATATGGGTCTTTAAAAGAAACTGTATTTATGAAACAACCACCAGGATTTGTCATGAAAGGTGCCGAAAATAAAGTTTGTTTGTTAAATAAATCTATTTATGGTTTACGGCAAAGTGGCCGAGAATGGAATTTTGAATTGGACAATATACTACATAATTTAGGATTTTGTAAGTTAAAATGGTGTAACTGTGTATATAAACTAAAAAGTAATGCAATTTTAGTTGTCTATGTAGATGATTTAGTTTTGTTTGCTGAAAATGAAAATATACTGCAATCGGTAACTAATATGTTAAAAAATAGCTTAGAAATTACTGAAATAGGTTTAACGAAATATTTGTTAGGTGTTAACTTTGAACTTATTGCTGATTCATTATTTATTCATCAAAAAACTTACATTGAAAGATTAGAATTAAAATATAAAGGTTTACCTAAAAGTTATGTTAAATTACCCTTTAAAATTGGCTGTAATCTTACCAGATAAGGTTAACGAAAATGAAATTGTGGAAAATGAATTGATGAAAAAATATCCATACCGATCATTAATCGGTTGTTTGTCATTTTTATCAAATAGATCGAGACCTGATATTAGTTTTTCTGTAAATATAATGTCGCAATTTTGTAATGGTTATACATATAAACATTGGTTGATATTGGCAGATATAATGAATTACGTTTTTGCTACAAAAAGTTATAAAATAAACCTGTCTAATGTAAAATCCTCAAGTTTATATGCATATTCTGATGCTAACTGGGGATGTAACCTTACTAAAAGACATTCAAGTAGTGGTTATATAATTTACTTTAGTAACGTTCCGTTTGCTTGGAAATCATCAAAGCAGAAATGCATTGCACTTAGTTCTATGGAGTCAGAGTTTATCTCATTAACTGAAAGTGTAAAAGAACTAACGTGGTATGCAAATGTCTTAAATGAACTTAATTTATGTGATAAAATAAAACCAGTTCAGTACTGTGATAATGAATCTGCTATTTATTTTTCTAAAAATAGTCAAGAAAACTTTAAAACTAAGCATATTGACATAAAGTGTCAATTTATTCGTCAATTAATAAATGAAAATGTTTTTGAGTTAAAACATGTAAGTTCTAAAGTTAATAAGGCTGATTTTCTAACAAAACCTCTACTGTATATAAAATTTCAGAGAGCCATTTGTAACATTTTTGATTTTGACTACGAAAAGAAAGAGGAAGTTTTTACGACCGATGGGGCCGCATGTTGGAAATCTGGACAAAATCTTGTCCCCCTTTCTCTGTCAAGTGGTTTGTTCGGGAGTAAAATTGTTCCGAACCGGTTTTTCTTTTTGCATTTCGGTCGTAAAGGCACTCTCTTTTAACTGTAACTGTATGCATATTTTATTCTAGTTTGAGGTACGGAGTAAATATATATCTAGGGTGAAACAACTCCATGGAAGGTGGGGTGATGTGATGGAAGGACAGTTAACCCCCTTTCTGAATGTTTATTTGCTATAATGTGATACCAAAGTTCCCAGCAATGGCTGGAGGTCTATGTATATATCTTTATTTAAGTTTAACATTCAAGTTGAATGAATAAATATAATTCTGATTTCTACATAAACTGTTTCTTCAATGTGCTATATACTTAGTCACACCACAGACCTTAACCACTGTGCTTTAAAACTCTGCTCAATCTTTATCAGAGACAAAGCCCCTGGCGCGTTATAAGCCCTTCAGAGGCTTGGGCGCGATGGTCGTTTACGCGCGTCGACGACCCCGTGGGCGCCGACGGCGCAGGATAGTTTTATCATATTTTATAGTAGACTCGTGCTATAGCCAGCATACACGTCAGGACACATTGCCGTTATCATTATGGTTTTACGCGTGCAGATTTCGCTATGTTACTCCATTGTGAAATTGGGTAATTTTTGAAATTCAATTATTCAATTATTTGAAATTCAATTATTTATTGAAATTCAATTCAATTATTTGAAAAATGGCATAATCATTAGATTTTTAATTTATATCAAGAAAAATACAATTTTTTACCCTTCTAACGCAGTCTGTCTAACAATTTTCTGACAAATACTTTTCGAGCTATTAATTTTTTTCAGTAACTTCAAATGTTTCATTTTTTTTTAGATAAATCTGTGGTAACGATTAGTGAAAAAGCCAGTCGTCAGCAACGCGTAGCTTTTTATTAAAGAGGATTATAGCTTTTTAAAAATTTTTATTCAGTAAAATTTCGAAAATTTACAACTCGTATGGAGATAAAGCCAAAGCCAACTAATTCATCAATTTGACTGAACCAAATAACACACCGGAAAATCCTGGGTATTTCTGTTTTAGTGCATATTCCAGTAATGTTCTAACACACAGGTCATCCTGAAATAAACTGAACATTTTTATCATTCAATAATAAGTGAATGAACATGGCCATGGAAGTTATTCTTGCAAGAGATTAATGCGTGATGTCGGGAATAACTTTACTACTCTTATTTGTTTTATTTAAAGGCATCACTGATAGATAGCGTAGCGCTGCCCTAAAATATCAGAATGCTCAAACATGGTTCACTCTGCTTTTAAACTTCATTCTGTCTAACTGGTCAAATGCCATAAAAACTGGTGGTACTTTTCCAGTATAGGGGTATTGGCGAGTTAGAGAAAATTAGCCCTGGAAAATAGAAGGAAATTTGGCAGCATAATATCTGGCAACCTGTTCATTGTTTCATGTACAGAAGCATTTTATTCAATATTTATACAATTTATTTAATATTTATCTATTTTTATATGCAAACAGAAGGGAATCGTATATATAAAAAAAACGATAATACTATACAGGGTGATTCATAAAAGATGGGCAGAACTTTAAGGGGTTATAGTACACTTAAAGACAAATAATATTAAATAGGAGACTAAGGGTCCCAGACGTATTCCCAAGGAGATAGGGGGCATTAAAGTTTAGGGTCCGAAATTTCAAATGATTATAAAACATGGAAAAATTGGTCGATTCGTTTGCGGTTTTTGCAAAAAATTTTCTTTATGCCAGTATTTTCTTGAAATAAAATTTTAAAGTTCAATTTCAAAAAATGCCGATAGGGGGCGCTTTAGACTTTGGAGTAACAAACAACTATTTTTTAACGTTATTTTTTGTATTTCTTTAAATGATTTCGAAAGCTTAGACTTAAACTTAAATTTTGATCTAAAAATCTGAGTCCTAACGAGTAGTTAAGTAGCGTAAACTGAAATTTGAAATTTGAAACCCTTCTCCCCCCAGAACAAAAATCAGTTATTCCCGATCTTTGTGTCGTAGATTAGGCTCTAACTACTGCCGCGTTTTGCTAAAATTATTCTTTATGTCAGTATTTTCTTGAAAATAAATTTTAAAGAAAATTTTCAAAAAATTCCGATAGAGGGCGCTTTAGACTTTGGAGTAACGAACAACTATTTTATACCGTTATTTTTTGTGTCTCATTAAATGCTTTCTAAAGCTTAGACTTAAATTTTCAGCCCAAAATCTGAATCGTTAGACGTGGTTAAGTTTCTGGGGAGAGGGGTTTGAAATTTCTACTCCTGAGCACAGTTCAGTTTGAACCCCCTCCCCTCGCTACTGAACCACGCTCAGCGATTCAGATTTTGAGCTGAAAATTTAAGTTTAAGTCTAAGCTTTAGAAAGCATTTAATGAGACACAAAAAATAACGGTATAAAATAGTTGTTCGTTACTCCAAAGTCTAAAGCGCCCTCTATCGGAATTTTTTGAAAATTTTCTTTAAAATTTATTTTCAAGAAAATACTGACATAAAGAATAATTTTAGCAAAACGCGGCAGTAGTTAGAGCCTAATCTACGACACAAAGATCGGGAATAACTGATTTTTGTTCTGGGGGGAGAAGGGTTTCAAATTTCAAATTTCAGTTTACGCTACTTAACTACTCGTTAGGACTCAGATTTTTAGATCCAAATTTAAGTTTAAGTCTAAGCTTTCGAAATCATTTAAAGAAATACAAAAAATAACGTTAAAAAATAGTTGTTTGTTACTCCAAAGTCTAAAGCGCCCCCTATCGGCATTTTTTGAAATTGAACTTTAAAATTTTATTTCAAGAAAATACTGGCATAAAGAGAATTTTTTGCAAAAACCGCAAACGAATCGACCAATTTTTCCATGTTTTATAATCATTTGAAATTTCGGACCCTAAACTTTAATGCCCCCTATCTCCTTGGGAATACGTCTGGGACCCTTAGTCTCCTATTTAATATTATTTGTCTTTAAGTGTACTATAACCCCTTAAAGTTCTGCCCATCTTTTATGAATCACCCTGTATATATATATATATATGATAAGTGCGCATGACATGAAAAACACCAATAAACGTGAGATTCTGTTCTGTTGTATATATATATAAATATATATTATGGTAAAGATACCATATATATTCTTTTCAAAATTAAAGAAATCTATATTTTAAGTATTTTATTAAATATATTTTCCCTTTTCTGCATTATCGTATTTTATATACATTCCCGGCTGTTAAAAAGGCGCACCCGTTTTCCTTTTCTATCAACGGAATATTTTAGTCAAAATCATACATATTGTTTTCAAATTATCTTTAACGTACTTTAATCTGTCTCCCACATATCAATGTAAATGAAATAATACAATGCATACAATGTTTTTTTTCTCACGGTCAATTTTGACTTTCTAAAAGCGACCATATGCTCATCCGTCTTTCGGGCGTCTTTACAACATATTTGCAAAATGCCTTTCCTAGCATTATCCCAAAACAATAAACCGTCAAATTCTAATTCACTCTCTTTTTAGCCAAAGTGCACTCTTTGCCAAAAAAAGATTTCGCTACCCCTGACGTCAATTACGAAGTTGATATGATGTATCCGTAACGGTTACAGCAACTCACGCAAAAATGCAATACTCTTGGCTCAAAAAATGTAAATCGTTTGGCGTATTTTCTAGCGTACGCTGTCATATCTCGAGAGACACTTCGCCTCTGACCACCAGCAGTTAAACTCCAAAAAATGTTGCTCTCGTCCCCCTGCGCCGCCTTAGGAGGTATTAAAATTCTTCGTCCACGCCTGCAAATGCAAACTATTTTCTTCAACATTTCCCTGATTTTCAAAAAAGATGTCACCCTGTGCCATTACTCAAAGTGCCGCATCTTATATCTGTGTGATTTGATTTAAGTGGATAAATTGTCAAGTTTGTGACACCTTTTTTTTTAAATTAAAACTTCGCTAAACATTTTTGCTTTTTCCTTTTGTACAAAATATCCAGTTTCGACTCCAGCAATACGACGCTACTCAGTTATTGCCAACACAACAAAATGTCTTACTTGTTAATCAGCAAATTTACATATTTTTGTCTGCAATCAGTAAATACAATAGAACCTTCCTTCGACATAATGCACGGAATTCCTAATGAACAACTTCTTGTTTATATATATATATATATATATATATATATATACTACATATAAATTCACATATAAACAAGCATAAAAGCTCGTTAGTTTGTTTTCATAGCTATTTATTATCATTTGGCAACAAATCTTACATTCTGAAACCCGAATTGTACCAAGCTTTTAGAAAAATCGCAAAGGACCCTATAGTGGAAAAGTACCAAAATGGCTTACGCTTTGTAATCGCAGAGTTATTATGAGCTGGATTAGAGTTTGAGATAGTGCAGCGCGACCTATTGATAGTATTTAGAACTAAAACAAGGGAACATTCTAAAGAAATTTTTGTCTTCACACATTACTCTCCTGCGAGAATAACTTGCATATTACTTGTTACAGAATTTTAATATGTTCTGTCCCTATATTTAAACAATCTTAAAATACATAAAATCATAATATTATTCAGAGCAAAGTAAATTTTTTAACTATTATTAACTCTATCAGCACCATCAGCCCCACCATATCAGCCCTGTTGAGTAACTGCCGCAATAATCTTTATCGTTTTCTTCAGAATAATTGAAATCGAGGTTTTACTACTAGAATAATAGGAACATTCATTAATGAAATGCTGTTTATTTTCAGGCAATTCTCTTGAGATTTGCTAAAACGGTCAAGAGTTAGTCCTCTTTACCATTTTTATCCTTTTTATTGTTAAATTACAAATTTCTCATTAGAATAATGACATGTCGCATGAAAATAGCTTTTTCGAAACAGAAATAAATATCAATCACCTTTTTTGACAAAGTGGTAGTGACATTAAGAGAGTGACATTTTTTTTTTTGTAAACACGTTTTTTATAAATTGCGAAATAGGAAAAAAAAAATTATGCTTTTATAATCAATACTCTTTAAGATTTTTTTCTTTTTCGTATACTAAACTTTTCTTATCACTATTAAAATGCATTTCAAGCAACAATAGAAAAAAAAAGAAGGAAATGTGTTCTGTATAGGAACTAATCATGAAGAAAATCTATCTACAGTCGAATCCTTTCGTGTAAATTTTGTAATATAGCTTTTTTCTCATTTTTTTAAAAATATTTTTTCATATATAATTATTAGTATTCTTATAAATTCAATTTCTATCAATGAATATTGCTGTAAATATTGTAATATAGATTTTCATTTAGTCCTATTTCTATTATTTGTTTTTGAAAAGACTTATGCCAGCTAATTTTATATAATTGAAAATGTATGGCTCTGGGGCCCTTTTTTCCATCTCTTACCCTCAATGCTTGGCTTACCAATCCCAATGCAACGAACATTGCCGTCAAGATCCACAACATGCTTATTCCATCTACGGAACAAGTTATATCGATTGATCAACTTCGATTGAAGGTGAACGAAATCAATACGAACTCATAACTTCCGATTGGTACATTGTTACATTTCATTAAGCAATTTTTCTGTTTTAAATTATGCCTATTCACCGGAAGGTTACATAGAATTTGCATCTATGTATTGCATCTATATATTTCACAGCGGCATTCTAAACATCATAAGTTCGATCATCGACTTTAAAAACATCGTTTTGAGATAATCACGTTTAAAGATTCAAGTTACGATTTATGCATGATAGAACAAATTAAATTAAAGCGGAGTAACATTCTTACTTTTTATCAGATCGACTAGAATATGTAACTGAATATTCTTTACTAATTGTAATTTCAGAAAATGCAATTAAAAATTTTTTACAGGTGGATTTAAACTCCTTAAATAATGTAAAAATCTGTTTTACCACTTTGCATTCAGCAAAAATTTAAAAAAAGTTTCTTTATTTGATATAATAACATTCTAACCTGTTGAGTAACTGCCGCAATAAATCAATGCTAAAATCAGCATTTTATGCAGCTAAAAATTTGATAAGCTCGATAAGTTATTCTTCAGCTTTCTTGTGAAACGAACATTAAATAATCTCTTATTGTTTCCAGCTCGGATCAACGGTATTTCTAGCTGGAAAAGCACGAGCTAAATTGACGGAAATATCTTATTTCTTTAATGTAACGTGGAGACTGGCGGACTTAGTTTTTGTTCTCTTAAGTCACAAAGAAATAACTGTAAATCAGAATTGAGGTGTGGGAAAGATACAGATATTTGCACTGTAAAAACACTATACAGGATGTTTGAAAATTCGACCGACAAATTAAGAAGGGTGATAGAAGGCATCAAAAGGATGAAAACTTACCATAGAACATGGGGTCGCAAATCACGTTTAGTGGAGAAAATCGCAAAAATATTTATGAAGGGTGAGACGTTGAGTGGAAGAAAAAGGGCCAATAATAAATAGAAAAAACATATTTGACGTAAAGCAAGATTACAATGCATTACAGTTCAACGTCAGAAAGGAGACAACGGGACATTTTTATAGAACTATGTTTTAACTTTTAATGCATTCGGCAATCCTTCATCCGTCGGTGTCGGCTGTGCAGTGACCTTCGTGGCCGCAACTTCAAATAATTTCTATAAAAATGTGTCGTCGTCTCCTTTCTGACGTTGAACTGCAGTGCACTGTAATCATGCTTTACGTCAAATATATGTATTTTCTATTTATTATTGGTCCTTTTTGCCTGTATATTACGCCTGTTTATTGAGAATTGCTGAAGAAAGACCTATTTGCCATGTTGCGGTAGTTGGGACCGCCCACTTCGAAATATACCTGTGCCTGTAGGCGGAGCCAGCAGGGATTTGTTTGTTTTTAATTTTGTTTTGCTGAAAGAGTTGGTCGTATAAAAAACTTGTCAATGCATTGTAGATATAAAGATAGAAGTTGTAGATAATATTAAGAAGATTTATAATGAATTTAAGCGGATTTGATATCTTGTGAATTGACGAAGTTATGATTTTTTTTTAACCCTATTCCCCCCCCCCCCCTTTGGGGGCATTTTTAATGAAATCAAAAATCTGCCATACATAAATTTTTGGCCCTTTTCCGAGAAGTAATAATAACTTTAAACGGATTCGATATGTATCATAATTAAGAAGTTACGGGTTTTTTCTGTTTTCACAAAAAGCCCCCCATTCCCCTCCCCTTGGTTCGATTTTGCCGCTTGATTTTATGTATCAGTCTGGAAGAGATTTATGCAGAACTACTGAAGTTATTGTTTCCATAAAAAAGTGATATAGATAGATAGAGATATAAAGTTTTGAAAAAGCACGAGCTAAATTGACGGAAATATCTTATTTCTTTAATGTAACGTGGAGACTGGCGGGCTTAGTTTTTGTTCTCTTAGACACAAATAAATAACTGTAAATCAGAATTGAGGTGTGGGAAAGATACAGATATTTGCACTGTAAAAAAGAAAAATATTTCTTAATCTGCGAAAACATAATACAGGATGTTCCAAAATTCAGAAGGGTGATAGAAGGCATCAAGAGGATGAAAACTTACCATAGAACATGGGGTCGCAAACCACGTTTAGTGGAGAAAATCGCAAAAATATTTATGAAGAGTGTGACGTCGAGTGCAAGAAAAAAGGCCAATAATAAATAGAAAAAAAAACATATATTTGACGTAAAGCATGATTACAATGCATTACAGTTCAACATCAGAAAGGAGACGACGAGACATTTTTATAGGAGTATGTTTTAACGCGTCCGGCAATCGCGTTATGGCAAATGTTAGACGACATTTTAAAGTGCAGCATAGATCCAGCATAGATCAACACATACAAGTAAATTTCAATTAATTTTTCAATTAATTTTTCAGGAGTGAAATTCGCCTGAAACTAATGAGTAACAAACAAAGTGGATTTTTTTTCATTGCTAAACTGGGTATAAAGCCGACAGAGTGAAAAATGTCCCAACCCGGGAATTTACTTGTATGTGTTGATCTATGCTGGACTTGGCGTGGCTTTAAAATGTCGTCTAAATTTGCCACAGGGTTTGTGTGCTCTGGTCTGGATGACAGTTTCCATCTTGGTCCGACAATCACGTTATGGCAAATTTTAGACGACATTTTAAAACCACATCAAGTCCAGCATAGATCAACACATGCAAGTAAATTTCAATTAATTTTTCAGGAGTGAAATTCGCCCGAAACTAATGAGTAACAAACAAAGGGGATTTCATTGCTAAACTGAGCATAAAGCCGTTAGAGTGAAAAATGTCCCAAGCCGGGAATTTACTTATATGTGTTGATCTATGCTGGACTTGGCGTGGCTTTAAAATGTCGTCTAAATTTGCCACAGGGTTTGTACTTTGATACTTTGAAGAAAGGTGGGCTTTGAGACCTATAGCTACAAGGCTGTCGTCTCGAATGATCCATATACATTTATTTATTATTCGCAGAAACATATACATGAATTCTACAATTACATACATCTTGACGAGATAGTACAAGGAAACATGACAACACAAGAGACACAACCTGGGGGTTCCACACAAAGTGTGTGTGCAATGGAACCAGTGGGAATTGAACCCACAACCTCCTACACTCGCAAGCGATTAGCGGCGTGGTGCCTTAACCACTCGGCCACGGAGGCCCCCACAGGGTTTGTATGCTCTGGATAACAGTTTCCATCTTGTGCTGCGGTTGCAGCCGGTCCGACATATATAAGAGTGAGAGATGCCGAGTTGGGATATCGTTCCTTGTAGCTCAGTGGTAAAGCCTCAGAGCGCTATTCTGAGGGCTCGGGTTCGATTCCCGGAATGGGACATTTTTCACTCTGTCGGCTTTGCGCTCAGTTTAGCAATGAAAAAAATCCACTTTGTTCGTTACTCATTAGTTTCGGGCGAATTTCACTCCTGAAAAAATTAATTTACTTGCAATTGAAATTTACTTGTACCTTTCGAAAGAAAAAAAAAGGAGCTTAAATCATAATATTATCTTAAAAAATGTGGAAATGGATCTTCAAAAGTTTAATTAGAAGAATAAATGATCTTAAATCGTAATATTATTTTAATGGATCTTAAAAAATGTGGAAATGGATCTTCGAAAGTTTACTTAGAAAAAAAGGGAGCTTGAATCATAATATTATCTTAATTTATCTTAAAAAATGTGGAAATGGATCTTCAAAAGTTTAATTAGAAGAATAAAAGTTCTTAAATCAGAATATTATTTTAATGGATCTTAAAAAATGTGGAAATGGATCTTCAAAAGTTTAATTGGAAGAAAAAAATGAGCTTAAATCGTAATATTATCTTAATGGATCTTAAAAAATATGGAAATGGATTTTCGAAAGTTTACTTAGAAAAAAAAAAGGGAGCTTAAATCATAATATTATCTTAATAGATCTTAAAAAATGAGGAAATGGATCTTCAAAAGTTTAATTAGAAGAAAAAAAATCTTAAATTGTAATATTATTTTAATGGATCTTAAAAAATATGGAAATGGATTTTCGAAAGTTTACTTAGAAAAAAAAAGAAGCTTAAATCATAATATTATCTTAATGGATCTTAAAAAATGTGGAAATGGATCTTCAAAAGTTTAATTAGAAGAAAAAAAGATCTTAAATCGTAATATTATTTTAATGGATCTTAAAAAATATGGAAATGGATTTTCGAAAGTTTAATTAGAAAAAAATGGGAGCTTAAATCATAATATTATCTTAATAGATCTTAAAAAATGTGGAAATGGGTCTTCGAAAGTTTAATTGGAAGAAAAAAATGAGCTTAAATCGTAATATTATTTTAATGGATCTTAAAAAATGTGGAAATGGATTTTCGAAAGTTTAATTAGAAGAATAAAAGATCTTAAATCGTAATATTATTTTAATGGATCTTAAAATATATGGAAATGGATTTTCGAAAGTTTACTTATTAAAAAAAGGAGCTTAAATCATAATATTATCTTAATGGATCCTAAAAAATGTGGAAATGGATCTTCAAAAGTTTAATTAGAAGAATAAAAGATCTTAAATCGTAATATTATTTTAATGGATCTTAAAATATATGGAAATGGATTTTCGAAAGTTTACTTATTAAAAAAAAGGAGCTTAAATCATAATATTATCTTAATGGATCTTCGAATGTTTACTGAGCAGAAAAAAGATCTTAAATTATAATAATATCTTACTGGATCTTAAAAAATGTGGAAACAGATTTTCGAAAGTTTACTTAGAAACAAAAAGAGCTTAAATAATAATATTATCTTAATGGATCTTTTAAAATGTTGAAATGGATCTTCGAAAGTTTAATTGCAAGATAAAAAGAACTTAAATCCTAATATTATCTTAATGGATCTTAAAAAAAGGTGGATATGGATTTTCGAAAGTTTACTTTAAAAAAAAAAAAAAAGGGAGCTTAATGGATCTTAAAAAATGTGGAAATTGGTCTTCGAAAGTTTAATTGGAAGAAAAAAATGAGCTTAAATCGTAATATTATCTTAATGGATTTTAAAAAATATATAAATGGATTTTCGAAAGTTTAATTAGAAGAAAAAAGTGCTTAAATCATAATATTATCTTACTAGATCTTAAAAAATGTGGAAATAGATTTTCGAAAGTTTCCCTCGAAGGCTTTACATTACAAACGTGTATATACAACATATTGCGTAAATATTGCCATTTTCAAGAATTCAACTGCCATAATTTTGCCTCAATATAGTACAAAAATATGACATAATATTAGTACAATAAAATTTTTCATAATCTTCAGAATATAACTCTTCCTGAGATGTCTAACTCTAAAGATGCTTCATGTATGTTATGAAAGAATTTATCGTGGTCAGTTTATGCATATGAAAGAATTATCGTGAGAAGGTAAGTTCAGGGGGTGATTATTGAGAAGATGTCAAAGTTGGCGAATCCTTTGAAAAGACCTAAAGGATTTACTTTTACGGAGAGAAACAATTTGTTAAAACAAGAAGGTATAGTGGCACTTGGTTGTTTTGGCAATCCGCAGAGTGCGTTTCCTGGGTACTGAAGTACTAAACTGGAGTGTAGTTTTCCCTTTTATTTTGTATGGTGAAGCAAGGAAGACGAAAATCACATCATTAGAGTTAATAGTCTTTAATTGGAGAAACATGTCACAATTCAGAATCTTCCACAATAGTGAGATTTTGATCAATCGAAGTTTCAGATTTTTTAAATGAATCTGATGAATATTGGTGAGGTGACATTTTAAATTTAAAGTCAGGGGTGAAGAACACAAACATAATCCAAAGAATAATCCAGAAATGCTGTTGAACGGGTCCGATCAAGTTCACGTAATCCAAAGAGTTTTAAGAACATCAAGGTGATTTTTCGTTATAAAACCAAAGGGTGGCCAAAAGGGGCCAAGACATTTTTAGATGTTTATGAGATGAAGATCAGAGGGCAAGTCTTCTATCCGATATGAAAGTGGGCGCAAGGAAAAACACGCCAAGCGAGATACATTTCAAGCCAAGAGAATCGCATTTTTTTGCGTGGGAAATGTAACCGTTACTTATATACATATCAACTTCATAATTGACGTCATTGGAAGGGAAAAATCTTTTGGCGAAGATTGCACTTTGGCTAAAAAGAGAGATTAAGAATTTTACCGTTAATTATTGTTTTGGGAACAGGGCTTTCGAGGAATGCAGCAAAGGCGCCGTTTAAATGCTACAGACATCTGGAACAATATACGAGACAAAGCTGACCATGAAAAGGAAAACATTTTATGCCTTGTATAATTTCATTTCTTTTGATATGTGGGAGACCGAATAAGTACGTTAATGATAATTTAAAAACAATATGCATGATTTTGACTAAAAGTCTTTCGTTGAAAGAGAAAGATAAAAAGGGTGCGCTTTTTAACAGCCGGGAATGTATATGAATTACGATTATGCAGAAAGGGGAAAATATATTTGATAAAATACATAAAATATAGATTGCTTTAATTTTTTTGAAAGGAATATATATGGTATCTTTACCATATATATATCACCCCTTCACAAGATTTTGAAAAATTTAGAATGTCACACTGTAAATATAATACAAAATATCAAAGCAGAAAAATAATAATAAAAATAAAATAAGTATGCATACAATAATGTAAATAATAATATGTAGTACTACAATAATATCTTCATATTAGTATGATAAATGGCCATACATTTTCAAATTGCAGCAAAATATATTTTTAAAGTCTATGAAAAGTCTTTTATCCATATTAGTACTAATGTTAGCTGCAAACATATTTTTTTTTTTTTTGTTTTCTTGCAAGTTTATTCATTTTACAATATGATGGTGCACCTATATAAATAAACTCTTAATTGTTCATTTTTCTTTTTTTTAACACAGTCTTTAAAAAGAGTTCAAGAATGAAAAATTACAGCTGCATTTTTCTTTGAAGGTTTTCTCACGTGATTTTATTTATCAACAAACATGAGCATCATAAATGAGTCTTTAGTGCACAAAATTTTTTTGTATTTGCTTAAAAAGTTCACAAGTTTGCACTATATTATTAAAAATCTTAAATGAAATGTAAATACAAAAATTTCAAAATAAAAGAAACACAATTACAATTATCCAATGATAATATAGAGATTATAAAAAAAACACATATATATAAAAATGTAAAAATATTTTTTCGTGTAAAGACACAGGAGAGATAATAATGATGCAAGACATGGGCATCGATAAAAATATCTCCCCTTAAACTTGTTGTAATAACAAGGAAGAGACCGCAGCTTAGGACATTGGTCATATTCGGGACAGGGCGTATTTAGGGAGAGGGGTTTATTTTTGGTAAACCCCCCTTTGCTCCGCACATATTTGGAAACTCCGCCTATGATTGGAGCGACTCGGGTTCATCTACGGGTTTGAAAAAATAGTAAAATTGGGTATACCAATTTTAACAAAGTTTTGCTCTCATACACAATGGAATAAAGACCCCCACATGGGTAATAATTTTGAACGGGGCATATTCCGCAAGGGCGAATAAAAACTAAAAAAAATGCAAAATAAATCAAAGTTTTTTTTGTTCAAAAACCTAAAAATCCTTCCATAGACACGTTCTAGAGTGAAGAGAGCATAAAGTCACATTCGGGATAAATATATCTTGTTTCGAAAATTAAATTCTCAAAATAACAATTCATTTATTTTAAGTTATTTAAAAATTCAAAGATTAAATTAAAAGGAAAATGAGTATTAAATTCAAATGAGATAATTAATTTGATTTTTTTTTTTTTTTTTTTTACAAAATGCTAAGTATACTTACAAATGCAGAGAGTGTTAATAGAATTATCAAATGTTTAAATTTATAACAATACCTAATATTCTTAATTTATATTATCTATATATTTTATTTATTTATTTATTTATCCATTTATTTATTTATTTTTATTTTTATTTTATTTTTTTAACAGGATTTTAAATTATACGAACTTGCTAAACAAGAATATGGGTGGAAAAAAATCTTTTGCCAAATAAACAAGTTCTGCAGTACTGCTACATAACACATAAACAATGGACCAGCCATATCACAATAAAAACAAATAATACAATACTACATAACATGCGTGCATAAATACACCTGTTACCATGGATAAGGAGCATTTATGAATCTGGCAACAGAAAATTTTATATTCATATTAATATTTTATCACCTTTCGAGGACGTAAATTATAGGAATGAGCACTTTGTTCAATATTGTTATTACTAGGAGTATTGTTATGAACATTACGATAATTTAAGTCAAATAAATGGTTATTTCTAGGAGGTGCAAGTAAAAGTCTGTCTATATGAACTCTGAAAATTGAATTGTTAATATGAGAATTCAGTTGTTGAATTGAAAAAGAAACAGGTGAGTGTTTCTTTACAACTACATAAGGTCCTGTATACCTTGGCTTAAATTTATCTGATGATTTTAGGTATACAATGTCTTTCTCAGTAATTGGCCTGAGTTTTGCCTTTTTTTTTATGATATTCGTTTCTTTTAATTTGAGATGCTTTTATGTTGTCATAAGCTTTGTTGTAAATACCATTTAAATCATGAAGGAGATTGTAAAAGTCTACATTTTGGTCTAGAAAGGGTTGATTAGCATTTAAATCATATGTATCAAATATTAGAGATAATTCGCGTCCAAAATGTAAAAGATTCGGAGAGAAAGAAGTAGAAGAATGTTTAGAACCATTATAGAGATTTTTATGAATAGCAATGGCATTTTCAAAGGAATGTCCTTCTTCTTGCAACTTAATTTTAATGTCCGAAGGTAAACAATGCATTAATTTAACGTATTTTATTTTATTTAATGCATCCCTGTCATGAATGTCGGGATATACCTTTGATACGAGGACATTGAGTCTATGAGCAAAATTTTTTACTGTCTCCTGTGGTAATATTGTTAAACAATTTAAATCATTTAAAGTTGTAGCCGAAGAATTCTGTGAAAAGAATTTTTGAATGCGATCGCGAATAAATTCAAAGTCTTGTGCGTTATATAGTACAGGGTCTTCAAGATAATATTTTTTGGCGGGACCTTTCAGTTTAGTTTTAAGATAATCGACAGTTTGTTCATTAGTTATTTCCTTAATTTTCTGATACGTTAAAATTTGGTTAAAGAAATGGTCAACTAAATCTGAGTCTCCGTAATAGTCATTAACAACATAATCACAATTTTTAGAATAAGCCATAGTGATATCACCTTAAAAGTTTAATTTTTTTTTTTTTTTTTTTTTTTTTTAGACACAGGTAAAATATCATAACATAAGAAAATAAAAAAAAAAGCAACAATTTTAAACAAACCACACTTGATAATTTATTTAAAAAATCATTAAATATTTAATCATAGAAAACTTCAAGAAAATTTAACTAATAAAAAGATTGGTTTTAAATACTGAAAAAAAAATATAAGATAGTAAAATAGAGCATATGAGTAAAACATATTTTTCCGTCATAAAATTGTCATATAAAATGCAAAATAAAGTCTCTATGAGTGTAAAAGATCACTTTTATCTTACCTGTACCTAATAAAACTTATTATAATCTATTAAAACCTTTTTAAAATATTTACAGTATAAGATTTTTATTAAATAATTAAAAGTTCAATTTCTTTTTTTTTTTTATCAACCTTTTACAAGAAAAATTCTTACCTCTGAACATATCCATGCGCTTTTCTGCAAATAATATCAATATAAAAAAGAGCACTGCAAATTCTTAACAAAAACACTGAAAATCCTTAAAAATAAAAGAATGATATCTTTTATATTAATCTTTCATTACCGCGTATTCTCAAATCACTTTTAGTATTATTCTTTGAGTCAGAAACAATAAGAAAAACTACGATGAAAAATATATTGTGGTTAAGTAGTATTTGGAACACATGAAATCATTTGATGAATGAATAAGCGTCGAAGACCAAAGTTCTTCCCAGATAATGATAATTCTAGCTAGCACAGCGTAATTGGGAATCGAATTATTCAGTATTCTTTTAGTTCACAGTTACACGGCAATTTGAAAAAGTTTTTCGATGATTGTGGAAAGAATAAATAAAAAGAACATAGTAGAAGTTCACGATAAAATAGGATATTCAATGTAGATGCGGGCGCAGATTTTATGAATGAAAACCTCACTCATTGAAGAAAAACCACATGTTGAAAATCACAGATTGCATTAGGGCTTTTTGAATATCATTTTTCAGAGAACACGATGCAGCCTAAAACACAGAGATGAAATAATTCGATGGTGCTCCGACGCTGAATAATTTGCGACGAATAATTAAATTAATTTACTTCGATGAAAATCACATCGCATATCTCACACAAAAATGGTTAAGTTTGAAGTCAGCAACTTTCGATGATAGGTAAAAACCACAGTCACAGGCAGGCTCCAACAAAGCATTCTCAGAATGAAAAATATATGTAATCAGAAAAGTTGCAAATAAATAGGAAATTTTTTTTTTTTCGTTTCGTGGCCCCAATGACACACCCTTTAGAAATTGTCGTGCGAAAACGATCACATCCAGTTCAAAAGTCCGGCACCAATGCATATGAAAGAAATTATCGTGTTCATTTATGCATATGAAAGAATTATCGTGAGAAGGTAAGTTCAGGGGGTGATTATTGAGAAGATGTCAAAGTTGGCGAATCCTTTGAAAAGACCTAAAGGATTTACTTTTACGGAGAGAAACAATTTGTTAAAACAAGAAGGTATAGTGGCACTTGGTTGTTTTGGCAATCCGCAGAGTGCGTTTCCTGGGTACTGAAGTACTAAACTGGAGTGTAGTTTTCCCTTTTATTTTGTATGGTGAAGCAAGGAAGACGAAAATCACATCATTAGAGTTAATAGTCTTTAATTGGAGAAACATGTCACAATTCAGAATCTTCCACAATAGTGAGATTTTGATCAATCGAAGTTTCAGATTTTTTAAATGAATCTGATGAATATTGGTGAGGTGACATTTTAAATTTAAAGTCAGGGGTGAAGAACACAAACATAATCCAAAGAATAATCCAGAAATGCTGTTGAACGGGTCCGATCAAGTTCACGTAATCCAAAGAGTTTTAAGAACATCAAGGTGATTTTTCGTTATAAAACCAAAGGGTGGCCAAAAGGGGCCAAGACATTTTTAGATGTTTATGAGATGAGCAGAAAAAAGATCTTAAATTATAATAATATCTTACTGGATCTTAAAAAATGTGGAAACAGATTTTCGAAAGTTTACTTAGAAACAAAAAGAGCTTAAATAATAATATTATCTTAATGGATCTTTTAAAATGTTGAAATGGATCTTCGAAAGTTTAATTGCAAGATAAAAAGAACTTAAATCCTAATATTATCTTAATGGATCTTAAAAAAAGGTGGATATGGATTTTCGAAAGTTTACTTTAAAAAAAAAAAAGGGGAAGCTTAATGGATCTTAAAAAATGTGGAAATTGGTCTTCGAAAGTTTAATTGGAAGAAAAAAATGAGCTTAAATCGTAATATTATCTTAATGGATTTTAAAAAATATATAAATGGATTTTCGAAAGTTTAATTAGAAGAAAAAAGTGCTTAAATCATAATATTATCTTACTAGATCTTAAAAAATGTGGAAATAGATTTTCGAAAGTTTCCCTCGAAGGCTTTACATTACAAACGTGTATATACACCATATTGCGTAAATATTGCCATTTTCAAGAATTCAACTGCCATAATTTTGCCTCAATATAGTACAAAAATATGACATAATATTAGTACAATAAAATTTTTCATAATCTTCAGAATATAACTCTTCCTGAGATGTCTAACTCTAAAGATGCTTCATGTATGTCAAAAGTGATTCTGATTCCGCTATGATCCCCCTGATACTCTAAAATCCCCTGCCTTCTCAAAGACGACATAGATCGAGTGCGACTGCTTTGAGTAAATTTCTAAAACTCCAAAATATGTCTTATTTAATTACAAAAAAACATTAGCGTATTTGAAAATGTTCATCTTAGAATTCGAAGTGACATAATATTTAAAACAAGAACGAAAAATCATGCGTCAAGCATAGATTATGTAGCACTTTCCAACGCTTCTAAAATAATTTTACAAATCATTACCGTTTAATAAGCTGAAAGATGACATCTAAGTAAACAATTTGGAAAACGCATAACATATTTAAAAACGTAATTTCAGGAATTTTCAATATATACAATATTCGGAAAAATATCCGAATACTTTTATGTAGCCCTGTATATGATCTATAGATTTGTATATATACATAGGATGCTAAATTTTAGTTTAGTTAGGAAACGCGTAGCACCGTTTAAATTCTCCTTCTGGAGTTTCTGTCAATAAACGGAAATATGTTCGCGAACTTTTGTGCTGCCCTGTATAGGATCTACAGAATTTATACACACCACGTAATAGACAAAAAGCTAGTTATGATTAAAATCGCGTTTAGTAACTTAAAACGCACTTCCAGGAATTATTGTTAACAGACAGTAGAGAATTCTTTTGTGTGTCCCTGTAAATGAACGATGGCTGCTATACACACACTATTCTGTAGTAAGCCTCTTGTAATGCACCTTAGTAATATATATAAACTTCAATGCGTTTAAAATAGTGGAACATTATTTAAATAAGCCGCAGACGATTTTTCTCCATAGACGTAATGTAACGGAATTATTTTGACTGTCCCTGTAAAGTAACTCTAAGTGCTATACACCTACTATTCCATATTAAGCTTCTTCTAATGCATCTTAGTGATCTATATAAATTTCAATGCGTTTACAATAGTGAAACATTTTTAAAATAAACCGCAAATGATTTTTCCCCATAGACCGCAATGTAACGGAATTCTTTTGAGTGTCCCTGTAAGAAAACTATAAGTGCTACACACTTCAGTTGAAATAGGGAACGTGCCATAGATAACGACAATAACATATAAAAATTGCAGAGCAATCCGAGCATATTTACGGGAGTTAGAGCACGGCCAGACGGCCATCCGGCCAGACAAACCGAAGTCATAAGCACTTTTCAACTAGGTTGGAAAGTGCTAAAAAGAAACTAATATAAAATTTATGAATCAAAACTGCATAACTTTTCAGAGACTTCTCGTTTTTTGCCTAGGGAATTCAATCAAGAATGCAACTTCTTTTCGGAAACTCTTCGTAATAGGAAGCTCTGAAGGTAAACGAAACAGCTGGATATTCAACATTATTTTTACTATTTCCTTTCAACGTTGGACATTTTACAACTATTAGTAATCTTTAGCTGATAGTTTTGGATATTCATTAGATAACTGTGAACTTTAGAAGTCAATGGTTCCCAAGCATTTTTTTACCTCTATTGTCCCTTTATAGTTAATATAATTCTTTACTGCTCGCAAGATTCTCTAACTGTAAGAGCTTTTGACATGATCTACGCATGTCAAAAAAAGATCTCGTTTGTTTCTCTGAAATTCTTAAAGGTGGTTCTCTATTAACTTGCACCATGTACTAAGTACTTAAACTGCGGTCGAACCTCAAATTGACCGATAAGACAATACGATTTGTTTACGGCAATACGGCAAAATAATCGAAGGTTAAAAGCTTAACCTGAAGAACTGTTTAACCCGGCCGGGCGGGATGTGTGGTGTCTGAGATCGCATCGTGTCGATTAAACCTAATGTGATTTTTTGATGAAGTAGGCATCATGTTTCAAAAATTCTTTTGTGCTAAAATTTATTTAAACAGTGATTTTTTACTGTTATAAGTTCATCGAAAAAAAAAAATCCTTTGATTGCCAATACAATTTCCGAATTTTCTTGGATATTTTTCATTTTTTTTTTCGGTGAAAAGGATTTCTAAAAGCGTTCAAAAATTATTGCTAACATGGATTTGAGAGTACCTTTAAAATATAGTGCTAAATTTTCATTTTCTCTAAATCTGTAAAATGTATGTCAAATGTAATGTATGTATACTAATTGCATGGAAATCCAAGTTAGAGCACGGACAGAAAGGCGGCAGACAGACAGACAAACCGAATTCATAAACACTTTTCAACTAAGTTCGAATGTGTTAAAAAAGAAAGAAACGTCACAATTTACATTTGACTAGAAAAAAAGTAAAAAAAATGCATGCCCAACAAAGGTACGTGCAGAAGAGAAAATACCTAAAATGTTGGTTCAGGGAAAACAAAAAAGTTTTGCTAAAGGTTTTATGGTTATTGCTAGATTCTCTTATAACGAAAAATTTTAAATAAAGAAAGTAGAAAAAAAAGGTAAAAATCCACTCGGATTACTATAAGAAATATGTTTTAACACCTGTTTTCAAAGAAGACATTGCATTACTATGTAACTAAACAATCTTCATTATGTTAAGTTTCATCAGGATAAGGCGACCAGCCATACATCTTAACCTACTGTTATATTTTTAGAAAAAATAAAAAATGAAACCGAAATTGAGGCTATTTCATTTAAATTCATCCAATCCAAGTTGAGGTCTGCACGGACCGAAATTTCCAGTGCCGGCCCGACACGTTTATGATTTTCCAGTTCACGGTTCGGCCCGTACAAAAATCAATTGAATAAGACCCGGTCAGACCCGATCCGACTCGATTTCTACAAAAAATTCCGATTTTTCTTAACATACAATTAAGATTCTTTTAATAAATACTGCATATATATTTATGTGAAATTTTTACAGTATATTTTAGATTACTTAGTTACACGTTAGTTACTTGTTCACAAGCCATAGAACACAGAATAGCAACATTAATGATCACTTAGACTGTTAGACAATTACATTCAAATAAAGACATTAAAAAATTAATGTAGTTTTAGAATTTAATAAAAAAGATGGTTAAAGAGATAACTTTTGTTGCTGTATTAAAAGGAAAAGTACATTTTTGAAGATGTTTCTCTATAATTTTCCAAAGATTCAGTTAACAGAATTTCATTATCTTTATTGCTATTTTTACAAAACAAATTGCGCGCTCAACACGTCCTGGGAAGAATTAATTCCAGTTCCGGCACAACCCGAGTATATAGAATAAAATGTACGCCTAATCCTGGCCTGCCCGAGTCTGCTGAAAAAAAGAAGCTACGATGTAACTGTCCAGTGCCGATTTCTGCGCGGGACGTGTTATATTTCTGTAATCATGTTGTCAGGCTAATATCGGCTCGTGCAGCACATTTATACTTATTCTCGTCCCAATCACGTCAATTGAAAATTGTTCATATTATATCAGCTTAGTTTGATCCTTTTAAATTTGCTATATCGGGCCTGTAGGCCCGCTTGAATTTTTTTTTATCGATATGGCTGGACAGTTTGATTTTTTCGGCCAGTTTAATCGGCCTGGCCCGTTAAAAAAAGCTGCCTTTATTCTGCCGGCCTGGCCGTTTCCATCGGGATACTCGCCACGCTCGACGGTTTCCCACCATAGAACATAATGTAATAGAATTTTTTTGTGTCCCTGTAAATGAACTATTAATGCTACACACTTCATTTTCAATACCGAACATTCTATAGTAAAATTCAATAATGTATTGCATCTTCATGACAATCCGAGTATATTTACCAGAGTTAGAGCACTGCCGGACGGACAAACAGACAGACAAACCGAATTCATAAATACTTTTCAATTATGTTGGAAAGTTAAAAAGACAGGTTTCGTGTAAAGTATTGTTTGAGAGTTTGCTTTAAACTCAGAGCGACAGTCTCTCTCTCTCTACCAAAGTGATTAGGTGAGAAGTCGGTCGATTAGCGATGACGTCACATTCTTGTAAGTTGGCCTTGTGTGTTTCGATAGCAGTGGCCCGGTCCGTTTGAAAATTTGTTCATTTGCCGGGCCTCGGGCCGCGAAAAAATTTTTCCTCTCTTGGACGGGCCTGCTTCAAGACGTGTATGACGTCACACAAGAGATCTGAGTAGCAGACAAGTAAGATCGAATAGGCGTATCTGTGCACCAAAAACAGCGCTATAAAATCCAGTTTTGTAATATTTTCTTGGGTAATTTCTGGCTTATTTTAGATATGTTTGAATTATACATACAATAAATAAACATTAAAGTTTCAGCAAGACCTAATTTTATGATTGTTAATAAAAGGATTGTTATTACATAAACAGATTCATAAATAAAAATTTAAACTTTTTCTAAACAATTGAAAAAAAAATTCAATTTAAATTTTATAATGTATGAATAATTTAAAATACATATTCTGTTACTATAGGTATTACAACTAAGAAAACACCATCTTTCAAACACTCTTATCTGACAAAACATTGTTTTTTAATTACTAATTATAATGTGCATTTTATATTTTTATGTATGTTTTTTTTTTTTTTTTTAAAGATAAGAGAAAATGTCACCATTTCCAAATTCCACACAACACATTTTCACTTCGATTATAAATTTAATATTTACTTAAAAGGGAAAATTCATTTAAACAGAAAAATCCACATCCATATAGTAAATACACAGATTCTCAAGTTGTTATGTCAATAAATTAATATTAAATATTTATAAAGAGAAAATTAATTCTATTCAAGAACATCAAGCAGAATATGTACTTTCAAATGATTTACAACAATTATGACATTTAATATTCTCTCAGAGAAAATAATCTCACTTAAATATACAATATTAAGTAAGTGGAAATATCAAACTTATTAATGTAACTTACATACTGGTTATTGTAGATAATTTTCTTTTGTTACAAGTGATTTTTCTATTCTCATTTTTTACCTTTGTACAGTTACTTAGCAATCAATACATTAGCAATTCCTGCCAGGGCCAGCCCAAGGGGTGTGCGAAGTGGGCGACCGCACAGGGCGTCTAGTCGCAGGGGGCGCAAACTGGCGGAAGGCAAAAAAGGATTCTACTATTTTTTTTTTTGCTTCCTATAATTAGGCTGGAATCATCTGGTGGGTCTATGGATCTGTTGAGCAGGAGACCTTCTAAGGGCGCTAAATTTTCACACGCAACGGCTACTGTATTCTTTATTTGAGGAGAATAGAAAAAACTTATTATCAGAGTAATTTGTCGGGGGATAAAATTCGTTCTTTGATAAAATAACCTTGATCCATGAAACTGGGAAAGGACTATCCCCTATATAACTCTATCGCAACGGTAAAGTCCGGACTCGCCGAAGCACTAATACGTCTCTATCAATCAAATACTTCCGGTAGGAAAATACCTGACAAAAGTTCTTGAGAGAGACTCTTTTTTTTATCCTAAAAAAAAACCAAGCTGGCCATTTTGATTCGCCTCTAAACTGATTCCGTCGGGTCGCTCCAAACTTCCTCCAAAACTGTAATCGATTAGTTGAATAATTGTCATTAGGGGGTAACTTTACTTGATACGTATAATGTTTCAAATCACCGAAGTACCAATCTATCTTTCTCCGCGTATATATTCAATCTATATTCTCACATTACCTTTTTTCCTGTTGAAAATTTTTCGGAAGCATCTTTTACGTTTTTATTGTTTTTGAAATAAAATACAATTCAGATTTTTAAACATTTTTATTACATATACATATAAATATTTATCACATATATACGTATCCACATATGTCAATACATATCCGTTCCGTAGTCTTTTATTTATTCATTTATTTATGTATTTTTTTTATTATTAAATGCTTAAAATTGCAGCCATAACTATATGCGAATGATTTGGAATCAAACAGCGATTTTAAGTTATTGATGAATTTATTACATATTGAGTTATAATCGATTGAAAATAGACTTTGACACTATTTTATCGAAGGTAATTTCTTGTCTTTATAGAGGAAAAATATATACTGGATTTCTTGATATCCAAATAAGAATTTCGACTAATTTCGTAAATTTACGAATAAATATAACTTCTTTGATTGTATTAAGGTGTTTTACAAATAATTTATTATTTTTGGAGAATCGTAAAACTGGATTAAAAAAAAAAGGAAACTTCTTCAAACATTTTCTCTCCCCCCCCCCCCCCTCAAATGAAAAGAAACGGTAAATAAAATTCAGCGGTTTGGATTAGAATTCTCAACTGCGTCGGGATACCCGCACTTGACCGAACTCGTGGTTCGGGTCGGGTTGTCGCTACATATTTTCGTCGCGGGTTGGATCCATTGACTAGAAATATAAATATTAAATAAATAATAAAATAATAAATAAATTATATTTCTAGTCAATGGTTGGATCCGGGTTTGGGTTGACTTTCATTGTTTCGAGTTCGGGCCTTTTTCGGATTTTGACTGTTGCGAGTTGGGTTCGGGTTGACGAGATTTTTCAAAGTAATTTTCACGATATTTTTTCAGGTTAAAAATCTATATACAATAAGACCTCCATAATGGAAACTCCCGAAAAGCGGACACCTTTATTCAACGAATACTTTTTCAATTCCTAAATACTCGTACGCTTAAATATATCTCTGATTAGTGGGCACTTCCTAATCTACACACACATGTGCGAGTGTATGTGTGCATAAATTATCACAAATACGATACATGTATTTTTGTTTGTTTGATAGACGAATTGTTGGTAATAATTTTCATATTCCGAGAAGAATAAATGGTTCTTAAAGAAGGAATAATTTGTGATCACATTTTTTTTATAAAGTACTCTCATGCAGTAAATTAAATATATGCTTATTTAGATTGAAATAGGTATTTATTTTCATCTGAAACATAATTCTGCTGAAACTTTTTGTGAAAAGCCCAACAATCCAACTTGCAAAAAAACTTACTATGACACGCAAGAATTATTCTTGGGTGAAACCTACCCACAGAAAGAAAATTAAAGTCATCCTGACCCGAAAAAGAAAGTTAAGGATAACCCGACACGATGCAGAACTCTATTCAACGATGCCGAAGTTTCTATTCAGAGGTTTTACTATAATTGAATATTAAAAATATAGATTAGTCCATTTTATTGTATAAAACATAAAATTGGTATTAGAGATATAATTGTAGATTACTTTTCATTGCATTAAAACATGATTTACTTTCATTTTATGTCGGGCTCGGGTCGGATTGCCGGTTGAAGTATTTCGTGTTTGGGTCGGGTACGACCCGAATCTCCCCCCCCCCCCAAATTTTGCGAATTATTGAACATAGGAATCTTCACGATCTTCTGATTACATTTTTATGACTTTAATATTCTATAAAATAAGTCATATGCACCTAAATATGCTGAAATTTAAACTTATTTCATACTAATGCTTTCGACGTTGGGCTTTCTTTTAATACACATTTATTTTACATGACAAAATTAAGCATTAATACAATTATATATTTTTAGTCATTATTTTTTAGGAAACCTTGATGTCTCAAGCAAGCCTGATTTTCCCTTATTTTCCTCTTTCGTTCAAGATAATGGGATTTGTTGTGTTAAAGAGCCTTTAAATATATCTTATTATTATTTTACTTAGAAGTAAATATTTACATTCAACAGAATTTTTATTTAAAATTTAAAAAAAAGATATAAACGTTTTTTTATTAAGCAATCTCTTGTTGCGATTTTATTTATACAAACTCCCACCAATAATAGATTTTGGATACATTGACCACGCAGTAACTTTTTAAAGCGAAAATCAGTTCACTGAACATGTTAATATTTTCTTCTTGACCTAAACAATACTTTAAAATTATAAACTAATTCTTCTTCAAGACAGTATCACCCGATTGGCTAACTATTTTGTATAAATCTCAGTATCTGAACTTAATTTTTAAAAAAAATTGCGATTTTTTTTTTTTTTTTTTTTTTTTTTTTTTTTAAAGACAACTGTAAGTCAACATTTTTGGCCTTTAAATTCAGTAAGTAACAAAAAAAAAATACACTGGTGTTACTAAAATGCTGTAACTGGCACCCAATTTTTGAATATCATTTTATTCAATTTCATATCTTGCGTATTCTTTTTCGAATTGTTAAAGGATAATCTTCCCAATCGAGAAAATTTTCTTTTAATATGACCAAATACTTTAAGAGCATCTTATGTTACTAATTGCTGTAAATAATCCCATTAAAAAAAGGGAAAAAAGAGAGAGAGAGAAAACATTTTATGCTAAATGTTGAATATTTTTTATCTATATTATTTTCTGTCAGTTGTATCATGTTGTGTGCATATGTTTATACGCGTTGACAATGTTTTAAGATAACTCTTTGAACCCGATAGGTTCATTAATGCATGTTAAATTTCATACTAATATACATACAAGCATGACCTTAGACTTACTATATATAGTGTTGGTTGTAGAAAAAAGATTATTTTAACCCTAAAAATGGAAAATTAAATTACAAAAAAGGGGAGAAACATTGTATAAGAATTGTTCTTTTTTTAAAAAAAAAGGGGGGGGGGGAACCAGTTGATTTAAACCACGGTTGATTTAACACAATACTTGTATCGAGCATAATAATTAGCAGCATATGAATTAAAATACAAATGTTATGCTGGATTATGATTATATTGAAAAATTACTCTTTGCAATACTATTAGTATGGGCGAAACAATTTTGGTAATACCATATTTATGCAGCGATATATCAATGATATGTTATTAAAAGATGAAAATTTCTCTTTATTTTAATGATAATTTATAAGTATAAATGAATCGAATTAGTAAAGTAATAAAATTTCAAGATTTTAATCTTATCATATACGATGATTCCTTGAAATAAAACGTGTGATTAAAATAAAAATGTTCCATTTAAAACAAATATCTTCAGATCAAAATTTGTGTGTATTTCTAAATATTAAACTGATTAAAAAGTGCTCGCATTATATGAGAAATACAGTTTGAGTTTTATTTAGACGTAATTAGTACAAAACTGTTTCGTGCCATTTTCTGAGTGCGCTGTACCAATTTACTATTAGACAATTCTAATTTTCATTCACTTGATATTTTTCTTTCTCTGAAATGCGAATTAGAAAGTTTCTATAACACTTAAGGTGGTTTTTTAAATATTTTCCCTCACTCAGTAACTCAAAATATATATTCACCGACTCATTTTATACATAAATGTAAGGAATTTTCAGGCATGACTATTGGGGTAATTTGAAATCGAACAGTATTTTACATTTTCTATAATTGTATATCATATTGAGTTCTAATTAATTGCTGTCTCAAAACAACATTTCCCGGGTTGTAGAATCCAGAAACTCGGCTTAAAACGCCAATTTGGACGGCATATTCTGAATGGTATTTTGTCTTTATAAAAATATGAAAAATGCTTTCCGATTCCTCAGTCCATGAAGAAGAAGAACTGCTTATTTTGTGCATGAACAATAACTTGGTGAATATGTCAGAAAGAAGCCAGTTTGGATTTCAATGCTTCAGTAATTTATATATTTTTTTAAATAATTTGTTTCTTATAAAATATGTTTTCTCCCTCTCCTCTCTTTTAATAACCTTAGAAAAGGGAAAATATTGCAATAAAATATTGAAGAGACTTATCTAGCTTCATGAGAAATTAAATACAGACAAGTTCTAGAAGATACAAAACAAGTTCTAGAAATTGCCATTTTTCGTGCCAAAACGGGCACTGGACATTGGATATGGCTAGTATTATGTGGTACCACTAGTTTAATTACTGTAATTTTCGTGCATTTTTCTGGATGTTGTGTTTCAAATAATGCGAGGCTAATTTCATATTTTTAGTACAATATTTTCACTGCTATTAACAGTTTAATAGACTTTTATCCAATTACTTTTTTCCAATAAAATTGCTAAACATTTTTCTGTAAATTTCCTATATATATATATATATAAGAGGTATGAGTTTAGTAATTCGGAAACTTTTTCCTTATTCATTTTCTACATTATTTATATTTACGGTAATGGTTGCAAAATGAAATTTCGTCAGCAACTGCGCATTTATTTTCCATTGTAGAATTAAAAAATCATTGGCCACCGGTCAATTTCTGACGAACACCCCTATACGTAGGTAGATGATAGATATCATTTAGATAGGACATCACGATTTGCTTCGAAATTGTGTACTTTTAATTTATTTGATGCCGTGTCTTATTGTTATGTGATATAATATAAATGATAAATTTTACTAAAATGTTTACTTGAAAATAAGCACTAATTTAAACTTCTCACAAGGTAGATACTCATAATAAAAACTGCTATTTAAAAAATATATATATATCGTTAATTATCTTATTAGTTATGTATAAAATCTTCACTTAGCTTCAAAATAATCATTTCATAAATATAGTACATATCAAATAGACAGAAAATCAGACAGAATGTATTTATTTCGAAAAACAAAACAGGACTAGTCAACCAAATGTATTAAATAGGATATTGAATTAATATAATTATGTAAATCAATGGTGCCATTTATCAAACTACGTTTTAAACTTGCAATCTTTTCATTTAATTCTCTGTATTTAGTTTTCGATGCTGATGCTCTTGAGCTCCCTACTCTGACCATTCGCATAGTTGCCTCTTTCTCTTCTTGCACATCCTTTATTAAATAATTTCTTAATTATGTATCGAATCCGTTTGAAATTATTATTACTTCTAGGAGAAGGGCCGAAAATTTATGTATGACAGATTTTTGATATAATTAAAAATGGCCCCAAGGGGGGGGGGGGGGAGGGTGTGTTTTAGAAGAAAAAAATTTATAACTTCGTCAATTCCCAACATATCAAATCCGCTTAAATTTATTATAAATCCTCTTAATATTATCTAAAACTTTTATATTGACAAGTTTTTATATGACCAACCCTTATAGCAAAATAAAATTAGAAACAAGAAAAAAATTGTCGGCTCCGCCTGCAAACAAGTTATTTTTCGAAGTAGGCGGTTCCAACTCCCGCATCTTTTTGAAACTGATACATGAAATCAAGGGTCATAAAATCTCGGTCAAGTTCGTTAATGGGCAAAATCGAACCAAGGGGGAGGCTTTTTGCGAAAACAGAAAAAACCCCATAATTTCTTAATTATGATACGTATCGAATCCGTTTGAAGTTATTATTACTTCTAGGAGAAGGGCCGAAAATTTATGTATGGCGGATTTTTGATATAATTAAAAATGGCTCCAAGGGTGGGGGCGCGAGGGGGGGTTTAGAAGAAAAAAATTGATAACTTCGTCAATTCCCAAGACTTTAAATCCGCTTAAATTTATAATATAAATCCTCTTAATATTATCTAAAACTTTTATATTGACAAGTTTTTATAGAACCAACTCTTATAGCAAAAAAAAAAAAAAAAAATCCCTGCTGGCTTCGCCTGCAAACAAGTTAGGTTTCGAAGTAGGCGGTTCCAACTGCCGCATCATGGCAAAAAGGTCATTTGCTCCGCAATTCCCAACAAACAGGCGCCCCACGGTCTGCGTCTTCGAAATCTACCTGTGCCTGCAGGCCAAGCCGTCAGGGATTTTTTTTAATAATTACGTGTAAATACATTTTTTATTTGAGAGGAAATATAATTCTTTGCGCAGTTTTACAAATTGGTAACAGCATAAAAAAAATGACCTTTTCTAAATACGAAAAAAAAAATATTGAAATAATGAAAATTTGAATAAAAAATTGAAAAAAAAAAGAGCTCTAAAGAATTAAATTTAAAAAATAAGCGCAGTTTGCACACAGCTACACTCTATAAACGACATTTTCAAAACTGATCAAAAAGTACTCAAATCTGAGTATGTTACATAGTCAAAATAGCTTTGAATCAAAATGACTCAAGTTTGAAACATGTATATACTCATTTCTGTAAACATGCACACACTCAAGAATAAAACATCATGTGCGCATATTTGAGTATGTCCATCTTTCAAAAATGAATATAAATTGACATCTATGTCTTTAGTTTTTAATATTTCCATGTTTCAAAAATGTGTTTGAACTGATTCTAATCATTTTTGAGTATGTCTATGTTTCAAAAATGATTATGAGTATAAACTGACCTCTATGTTTTCAGTTTTGAATATGTCCATGTTTAAATATTCTGGGAATTTCTGGTATTTCAGAATTGAAATCATTGGGTCGTCCTATTTGAAACAAAAAGTTTCATAACAAAATGAAAACATCGATTTGCTCAGATTTGAAAGTGTCATTTTTCTCAGTGTAGTTTGAGAAGTATATCCCTACAAAAAAAAAAAAAAAAAAAAAAAAAAATTATGCATTGTTTTGTTCTTAAAATTTTTTTTAATGGAACGATTCTGGCCGACTTTAATATTAAAAATCTCTTTAAATAATTCTTCGATTTAAAAACTGTCTATTTCAGCGTGTTTATCAAAGATTTCTCTATAATAATGCTATATAATTATTGTTAGTATAATTATTATTAGTAGTAGTAGTATAATTATTATTGTAGTTATCATTATTATTATTATCATCAATGCATTAAATATGCGAGATAAAATATTTCTTAATTATTTTAGCAAAGAAGATTGTTGCAAATTCATCATTAATTGTCAGAAAACTGTACCAATTTTTGACTTTTCTTTCAGACGCATATAAAATACAAGCATTAAAATTAAAAAAAATTGTACTTATATAAAATAAATATGTTTTTAACGTAAAAAGACCACTTTCCTCTTTGCTGAAGAAATACAATTTCATGTAATTTTCCAAGTTGAACTGATAAGAAAGATAATCAACAAGAAAGGATTTATCTTAATGGTTTAGTTTATTGCTTTTCTTACTTAATGGTTTGAGAAGTGTCATCTTGAAATTAATAGTCACCTCGAACATCTTTGGACGAAATTTTGTAATTAGTGGCCTAATCGTTTTTGAGGGGAAGATATTTTTTCTGAAAAGGGTTCGGAAATGTCCCATTTTTGAAGTTCAGTTTTTCGTGTTTCTTCAAACACGTTTTATTTTGCTTCCCTGTCATCTCCATTCGCTCGTAGGGGCTGTCAGAGGAAACAACAGGGTACCTGGGGAATTCGTTCGGCGAAAGAGGACATAATCTACGACGATTACTGTCCCATCGCCTATACAACTAATTAATTGCGTCTCAGCCAAGGGGCGCCAAATTGAGGGAGGCTAATCGAAATGTTATGTGTGTCTGTGTGAGCGATTTTATTTACGACTGTGAAGAAAAAAATATATATAATGAAATTTGTTAAACTGCTTTCTTTAAAATGTCATTAGGGGGTTTGAGTGCTTCAAAGAAAACTGATAAGAAAAACTAATAGAACCTAACCTTCTTGTCTATCTTTCTGTCCTGAAAAAACATAAAAAGCCTAGATGCACAAGGCAGAAGTGGTTCAAGTTTGCATTCAAATAAGAATACACATGATCCGAGACGGGCGAGGGGGCCACTTCCCAACCGGCTCGCTTACTCCCCCCTAAGGTCAAGGAAGGGAGAAAGACGTAGATTAAAAGGAAGATAGGCTGAATTCGAACTCCGTAAATGATTGCGGTAATATGGCTTCCTTTTTACCCGAAAATTTTCTATCTGGAAAGAATATGAGGGATCTTTTACAAATCAAAAAACGGAAACGAGATTCCACTCTCTTCGCGGAATATAAATACTCCTGTGTCACATGCTGTAACAGCACAGAAAGGCAAAATAAAGAGGATAAATACTGTCAATCTACAGATGTTTATAGCTGATCAATTTTTGAAAGAATTTTGAATGTTTTCTTTCTAACAATAGCTTGTTAATTCTTGTGGTAATAAATAGACAATATTTCCTATGTAATTAATTTTATTCATCCTGAATTTAAAATAGGATTATTCTAGTACGTCCTGGTTACATTCAATTTACCTGCAGAAAAATTGGTGTATGCTTTTAGCTCATGTTTATAAGAAGGACAAGGAATAAAAACAAATGTAAAGTTCTTGAAGGCCAGACAGCCTGCTTGGGTTTAGATGGGTGGTAAAATGTCCACAATGAGCCTATTGTTTGTTTAATTTTCACCAAATGCTGCAAGGATTGGTATCTTGTGGATTCTATTGACACATAAGAAAATTCACACAGAACCGAATATACCTTATAAAAATTGCTCATGAAGTAATATTAAAGTGCAAAGCTGGATGTAACTGTTTTATTGGTAGCCTTGACACATATATTGCAGCAAATGTCAAGAGCATGCATGATGAATTAAAAAAGATGCGATTTGACTGAGATCGGAAAGAATTTTTTTTTTTTTAATTTGCTAAGAAGAATAAATTTACTAGTAGTTTTATAACTTTAATCATGAGATTCCCAGCTAAGGCAGATCCTTTTTATGATTTTATTTTTAAGCAAAATACTGTATTCGAAATGTCTCCTTCGGAGAGGTGGAGAGCCCATTTCAAGTCAAGTTTTTGTGAAATGTCAGGTGAAAAAGGAATAAAGCAACTCTGTAGAAAGGACTATTTTCTACTTACGTTTAGTACATTCTAAACTTAGAAACAAAGTGGGGAATGAAAAAGCAGGAAAATTGTTTTTATTATACAAAGCCTTGCATTCCAAACCCTTGAGTGTTTTGAAAAAATAATACATTTTTCATATTTTCTAAAGTATTCGTCTATTTTTCATTTCAATATATCTACTTATTAAAAGTCACCAAGGCAGTTCCAATGTAATTTGTTTCCATTGACTTTCAATATCAGGTATTAATAAAATTAGAAATGAAAATGGAGGTGACTCTAAAATACTATTAATTGTTACATTTTTTAACTTTAATCTTTTGAGAAAAACCTTGAACATTTATGTCATATATTTAAATTAAATTGTATTAACCAATGTGTATATATGCATATTTTTATGAGAAATGCAATTTCAAAAGATTTTAGGTATCTTATATATTTTACACTTACACATTTAAATATTTTTTAAAAATAGGACATATCTTATATGCTGACAAATATTATCTAATATTGCAAAAAGGAAAAAACAATGTTTTTCTTTTCTTCAAATATTTTCATCAATTTAAAAATTAATTAATTTATAATTATTAGTTTTCATATGGTACTTGCATTTAAAATTAAAAAAATCATCAAGCATTCTTGCTAAATTTATATGTATAATTTGTAGAAAAGTTAACTTTCTAACATAATAATTTAAAATTTAAAAAAATCCGATTTAAATAACAAAAAAAAATATATGATTTAAATTAAATAAATCCCAATTTTCTTAAAAACAAAATCATGAATTTTGCGTACCCTGATTTGAAGCCTTCATGAATGTTTTAAAATGTATATCAATGATTTTTAACTCCCAATTAGTAATTTTTAACGTTAAGACATTTTTACAATATTGACAAGAGTACTTTACAGTATTACAATATCAATATTTATATTACAATATTTATAATACTTTAAAAAACAATAACTGTTTTTCCATTGAACTTAAATATTTTTCGACATCGAAGCGAATCAAAAGAGTATTTCTGAGATTTCAATTCCCATCGATAGTATTTGTTTTCTATCCAAAATAAAAGTTATGTACATCTATAAATAAATCTTTTTTTTTTTTTATGGGGAGGGGCAACTTTAGAAATTATAATAATTATTTCTTTATTAAACTGGGCTAACGACTAATTATTGGCAAAAGAATATAAAACGTTTTAATTGCTTTAAATATATATATTCGTTTTTCTTATGAATTTGGTTTGTCTGTCCGTCTGACAGTGCTCTAACTCACATAAATATACTCGGATTTTCATGTAAACGATGTTATTGAAGTTGGCATGTTCGGTATTGAAAATGAAGTGTGTAGCACTTACGGTTCATTTACAGGGACACACAAAAGAATTCCGTTACATTTTGGTGTAGTATCAGGGAAAATCGTTTGCGGAGTATTACAATGATATTTCATTATTTTAAACACATTTAAAATATACATCACTGAGGTGTGCTACAAGACGCACTTACTGTAGAATTATGGTATGCATAGAATTTGTCGTTTTTTCACAAATACACACAAAAGAATTTGGCTTGAGTACTGTCTATGAAAAGTAATTGCTGGAAGTGCGTTTTCAGTTGTGGTACGCATTTTAACATTTAAGGTTTTTTTTTTTTTTTTTTTTTTTTTTTTTTTTTGCATACCACTTGGTGTTTTCTTTCCGCTGAGCTTAATCGCATAAAATGTTGCATTTAACTGGGGAATAAATTTCCACATATATGTGTATGATGGTATTGAAGAATTCAGAAATGTATTGTAGTGAAAGGCTGCAATTGTTTATTGAAAATATTATTCTTGATTATTTTACAAATTAAGAATAAAAAACTAATTATTACTTGTGTAAGAACGTTGAACTTTTCAAATTCATCAAAACGCACTTATAAAATATTTCTTATAAGAAGTTTTAAAATGTGTTTTCATAGAATAAGTTTTTAAAACCTGATATTTCCATTTCTTAATTCACTTTTCTTCTGATTTACTTACCAGATATATGCATTATGAAGATTTTTTAATAAATGGTTAAGTTTCAGTATCTGTACGTGCAGAATAAAATCCATTGACTATTGACACAATAATAATAAAGTATTTTATTCTTATATGTCAAAAATCATTTTTCTTCTTTTTAGAATGACTTCATTATCACTACCTAAATTATTACCTGAGTTAAGTATATTAAATACTTCAATCATTTTTAAATGTCTGAGTTTTATAGATTTACTTATTTTTATTTCAAGGAAATAATGTAATTTTAGGAAACTTTTTATTTGGTGCATATAAAATTTATTAAAAAAAAAAAAAAGGAAAATATAAGTAGGAACTTTATTTGCAGAACTAAAAGTTATTGAATATGAGTTCATACTGACTCAATCATACTAAATTATTCCATTCTCATAAATGAAAATGATCTTTTTCTTTGAGAATGATGTCAATATCACCATCCGAACTAAACTGACAATCAATAAGACAACTTGAATCTTTCTGACACATTCACGGACTCATTTCTAAACGGAAAATTGATGGCACTTGCATACCTGATTATTGAAGTGATTTGGAATCGAATGGTGTTTACCATCTTTTGATAAATGAATATTGTCTATCGCTATAAGTGATTGTTGTCACGTGAACAAAGGCTTTCTTCTTTTCGCGTTGTTACGTCCTGAATGTCGATTCTAAACACAAACTTCGACAGTATTTTGCAAAACATCTTCTGTCTTTATAAAAAAACAGCATTCGTTTGTATAGTATCATAATAAAAGCAGCTGCCAATTTCATTCGTTTCCAAACAAAAATGAATCCAGAAATGTGTCCGAAAATGACTCCTTCGGATTTCAGAACAGACTTAAGGCAATCTTTTAATAAAATTACAGATTTATGAATCCCAATGCAATATTTCTTGAAATATAACGTCATTTTCATTTGTCGAAGCATGATTCTGATGGGTGATTTATGAGCATGAAATCAAAATTCATAGTCCAATATTAAAAGAAACAACATCATTTGCTTTATATTAGTATTATATTACCTGTATAAAAAGAAACTCCATTTAACAATATGAATATAATAATTCAAATACAAATAGAGCCAAAAAAAAAAAATCGTCAAGCATCGATTATGAAACAGTTTTTGTAATTTCCAGTTCAGCAATTTCCGCCAATAAACGGAAATATACTCGAGATCTTTTGTGCTGGCCTGTATATCATCTATCAAATTTATGCACACCAAGTAATTGGCAAAAAAGTAGTTTAATTTAAAAATGTACCACAACATAAAACGCACTTACGGCGATTATTGTTCTTACACCGTGCTCTAATCGAATTCTTTTGTGTGTCTTTGTAAATGAACGATGAAATCTGTGCACACTGTATTCTTTAGTACGCCTCTTATGGTGCATATCAATGACATATATCAATTTAAACATGTTTGAAATGGTATAACATAATCAAAATTCACTGCAAACGATTTCCCCCATAGACCGTAATTTAACATAATTCTTTTGAGTGTCCCTGGTAAGTGAACAATAAACGCTACATACTTCATTTTCAGTGCCGAACGTGTTCTCTAATTAAAATGTATTAATTGCATGGCAATACGAGTATATTTACGCGCGTTACAGCACAAAAAGGCAGAGAGACCAACCGAATTCCTAAACACATTTCAACTATGTTGTTGGAAAGTGTTAAAAACTGATACAATAAAATATATGAAATATATGATGAAAATATATGCAGATGCGCATACGTCGAAAAGTAGTTGAATTTTCACACACTTAATTACTACATATATCCACATTTAAATATTTATTGGAAATATATTCACATATGTGTTTATGTATATATGTAATAAATATGTATAGAAAAATTCATTCACTTATGAATACATACTAAACTAGTCGGATGTGTCAATCCCAAACCTTTCTTCTATCTCACACAGGTTTCGCATACACTAAAAAGAATCAGCACCAATTTATATCAAGGTCTAACTGAAACTCAAGTTTTATTAAATTCCGTGCAATATTTCTTGAGATATCACTATCGCTAAAATCGTGTAAATCCTGCAAAATGCTGCATAGCAGCGCCACCTACTGGGTGATTTTTACCAAAAACTAATCAGCACCAATTTATATCAGAGACTAACTGAATATAAAGTTTTATTTAATTCCGAGCATTAGTTCTTGAGATAGAGCTATTGCGGAAATTGCGAAAAATGCTGCATAGCAGCGCCACCTGCTGGGTGATTTTTACCTAAAACTAATCAGCACCAACTTATATCAGAGACTAACTGAATATAAAGTTTTATTAAATTCCGAGCATTATTTCTTGAGATAGAGCTATTGCGGGAATCGCAAAAAATGCTGCATAGCAGCGCCACCTGCCGGGCGATTTTTACCAAAAACTAATCAGCACCAATTTATATCAAGGACTAACTGAATCTAAAGTTTTATGAAATTCCGAGCATTAGTTCTTGAGATAGAGCTATTGCGGAAATCGCAAAAAATGCTGCTTAGCAGCGCCCCCTGCCGGGCGATTTATACCAAAAACTAATCAGCACCATTTACAAAAAGAAAAAAAAAAAGCGAAAGAAATAAAGAAAATCTGTTTCTAGTTCTTTTTTCCTTGATACCATTTTATTGCTCAAATGGTACATGATACATCAAACAATGCTGAACCTTCGTCCAAAAAGACCTGGAAGATGAAAATATGAGAGTCAAACACGACCCCCTATACTTTACCATCTTAATTACTTTTAACTGGTAAGAAATTCGACTAGAAAGGAATAAACTAGTTTTCTCCCCACCGGAGTTCAGATCTGCCGGGAGATAAGAAAGGGTACTGTGACCCGCGCCCCGTGGGAGTGAATCGGCGAGGGAGACAGGGAAATAGGAGAAAATGCAGGTGGTAAGCTACGTTCAATCAACTTTGTTAAACATGTCAAGTACACCTATGACCAGAGCTATATTCAGACTAATCTTTGGATAAAGTAATATCTTATCTTAGTCATGCTCATGGCTTGTTTTTAATTAGGCAAATAGCTTATTTTACAGTAAGCTACTAAATGCACCCTTTTGTTGTGAAATTTTTTTCAACATACCGAATGAAAGACCAGGTAAGTTTCTCTAATCAAAAATATGCATGCAAATCAGTCTTTTTAAATGTCCACAGTAAAACACTAAAATTTGAGAATTGTTGGTTTAGGTAAAAATAACATGCCAAAAACGCTATTCGGATGTTCAATAATTATTATTTCTAATTAATGTAAATGAAGACCTTAATATAAGCGAATGAAACCAAGTATTTTTTGCATTATTTGATTCATTTATTATTTATTTATTTTAACTGTGTACTTTTCATGACATGCAAGTGTGCAACATGGTAAAAAATATTTTTTTTTTCCATAAAACTAAAATTGTGTCGAAACGACGTAATTTTTCAATGTTTTTTCATTTATCATTAGGGATTATTTTTTACTAAATTTTATGCTTTGACAATTTACTAAATAAGTATTTTGCATTACTGGATTTTAATAAGCGAAAATTTAATAAAATATCATTAAAACCCATTCCCTGCAAGTGATGCGAAAACGCACCATTCTCTTAAATATTTTTTTTTTCTTAGAACATAAATGTTTGTATAAATAACCATGTTTTTCTTGAAAACTAGAATGTATGTTTTAAATAATAAAATTATTTTGATTGCCAGTCGGCCATTTTTTATATTAAATATTTAAAAAAATGAAATTATAAATTGTATTTCTTTACAAAGGATGGGAAGTGACTGCTTATTGTAGTTGTTTTGCCCTGCAATATAAATAGTAATTAATATTTTTATTCCATGATTTTTTCCCATTTTAGAAAGAATTCACGCAAGTCATACTTTTGTTTTCTTGTAATATGCGATTACATATATAAATACAAATACATATGTTAGAAAGTCTGCAATGGACGAAATTGTTCGTCCCGGACCTGGTCCGACCCGTAGAATATTGTTGACCCTCCCGGCTCGGTATAACAGTTAAAGTTCGGCCAGAGCCCGTACAAAAAATTTATTGGTCCGACCTGTACAAAAACTTAATTGGCCCGGTCCGACTGAATTTCTACAAAACAAAAATTTTTACGGCTATATGGTTGAAAATTGTCTTGTACGAGGAGTTCTGACAAAATAATACTTATTTTAGCTTTTTTTTATGTTTATATATATATATATATATATATATATAATGAATCTCAATTTGTATGTACATTTCTGAGTTATCATTAATATCGTCAGTCCATATTTCATGGCTTGGAGACTTGAAGATCTGAAAAATGCTATGCAATAATATCTTCTAAGGCGCAATGGCATAGGAAAGAACTAAAATCCGTTATAGCCAGGTTCCCTCCTTAGCAGGTACATCGTCTGTTGTAAATGTATTATATTTTTTTCACATATATTATTATACTCATTTTGCTTGATTATTTATTAAATGCTTGATCACATATATTGAACTCATTTTGGATCAAAACTTTTCTGTTTAAGACAGGATTCCGTCATATACAAGTTCCATTTCACAGCTTTTACTGTACTTTTAGAAATGCCTAGAAATATATATGTACTAATCTTTAAAAAGAATAAATATAAAATTTTAATTGTAGAATAATGGCGATTTAAAAATATATTCATTTTTTGGAAACATTGTTGGCACTTGCCAAATTTTACTTATTTTTACACAGGCCAGAGCAATTGATTTTCATGCGAGCTGGGTCGGGACCATGCCTGAAAATTTCGGATGTGCAGATCTCTAGGAAGAATGAAGTCCATGGCCCAGCTCGACACGGAAAAGAGAGACCTGGCTCGGGCCGACCCCAGTCTGCAGAAAAAAGTAAGGCCTGGAAAGAGTGATGACCGGCCCATGCCCGGCCCGAGCCTTCAGAAAAAGTAAATCCCGGGCCGAGTCTCTAGAATGAAAATTGTTCCGAGCCTGTGCAGACCTTTAACATATATAATTCCTGCTGATGATTTTAAAACTCTTGTAAAAATGTTTTTCCCCAGTATATCAATAGTATGAACTATTTCTCATAAGATATTAGTATGAAGCAAAAATTTTAACAAAAGTAACTGCCGCAGGTAATGGGTTAATTAAATAATAATTTTAAAAAAATTGTTCAAAAGTTAACTGAAATTACACACATACACACACACTGCATGTGACCGTTTGGATATAAAATTATCGTAGATGCTCGTATAACAATGAGAAATGGTTTTTCTAATTAATCGAAATTTATTATGATATGTGAGTCCTTTTCAAAATTCAATATTTAAGAGTAGTGATCACAATCAGGTTTAAACCTTAAAAAAAAAAAAATCTCTTTTTTTCTTATCTTCTGATATATTTGTTTCGAATAAAACAAACGACATGAAAATATTCTAATTGAAATTGTTAATGTATACTTTAACACTGACTCAAATTTATTTTCAACTTTGCATGCGTTTTTCTCAAAATAGGGTTTTTACTACTTGTGCACACTTAAAAAAATTTTGCATTGCTTTGCATAGATATCCATAAAATGATTATAGTAAAATTTCTACCTACTTTTTCGACCACTTAACCCTTTAGCGGGCGGTGGTCACAAAAAAGGACACCTAATTTTAATTCCAAAACTGACAAATGGCACCAAGAATATTTAGTAAATTTTTTCCTTTTAGAAAGTACGGGAAAATAAGTAAGTTTTTATTTTCTAATGAATTATTTTTTAAATTCTGGTGTCAGTCCATTATTTCATCATTTTAAAAAGAGACTTACTCCGCGCCGGAAAGGGTTAAACGACGTAAAACTTATTTGTTTCAATTAGAATGTGTTTTCTTTATGTGACACAGCTTAAAAGCTCATTCTAATCCCAAAAAATAAAATTTGCGTCTTTTAATTGACACAAACGTAGTTAGAGAAGGTCGATATAATAATTTTATCCAAAAGAAGTTATCCATGTGCAAACCAAACTATTATTATTATTATTATTATTATTATTATTATTTACAATACATACAAGTAGAAAAGCACATTTTTGTGGAAAGCGCACCCAAAGTTATCAATCGGAATCTTTGTTACTAAGACAAGAATCTTTGTTACTAATCTTTGTTAATACTGAACAATTGTAACTGCTGAGCTTTATTGATATTGAAAGACACTTAGTTGAAAGTTTCAGTTCTGAAAAAAAATCTATGTCTATATGTAAGGACATTATTTTTGTACATTTCCCAATCCTATAAAATGTTAATAACAATATCCCGAAGAAATGATTTGGATATAGAGTTGTAAATAATCTACAAAATCCCTGTAAATACTGATTTAGTTAATTACATTTTAATGAATGAAAAAATTCTAAAACTTATTTAATGATTGCAGAAATCTACTAACATGTTTTTAAATATTCAGCAAAATGCGTTGGAAAGAGAAATTTTCATTAATTCATAATTTGGTACATAAAGGGTTAATAAAGAATCACCCTGTAAAATGTCATTCATCGGAGAATCTTCCTTCTCTCTTCCAGTTGAAGTCATTTTCTAAAATTCAGGGCTGGTACTGGCGACTATATTTTAATTAATATTATAATACCTCGCACCACTTTCTCAAAACAAATATCTTTCACATACACTTTCACAACATGTGCAAGAGTATATATACTACAAGAGTTACACATATACTACACAATTTATTTCTTAAAAATAGTTGTGCTAATCCATATAGTTAAAGCGAAAAGCACATTCTGTCAAATTCCAACATTATTTTTTCCACACAAAAATGGTCTCTTTGCGCATGCTTTAACGTTTTTTTGAAGGCTTCTCTCCTCAGAAAAAGGGAAACCTGATTAGCCCTCCCCTGTTTAGCCTAGGGGGATTGAAAAAGGTTGATTGAAAACGGATGGAGGCGTACGTACCATTTCATTGAAAGTATAGACCTTCTAATATACTTTTGCTCTGAGGTTTAAAGCTAAAGCTTTTTTTTTTAAAAAAAAGAACTCATATTTTCACAACTAAATAGGCACATTTTTTTCGCAAAATTTTTAAGAGAGTTTCGATACAGTTATATTTATAACTGATTGAAATGTCAGAGAGTTCGGAAGATGATAATTATTTTTTATTGCTATGTTAAAGGAGCCGACACGAAAACAAACAAACAAAGAAAGAAAAAGCGAGAAGAAAACATTTTTTTTTTTACAACTAGATAACAAAATTTTTTCACGAAATTTTTACGCGGGTTGTAAAACCGTTTTATTTATAACCGATAGTGATTTAAAAGAGTTCGGACAAAAACAACTTTTTGTTTTAAAACTATAAAACGACTCTACGTGAAAAAAAAAAAAAAGAACGAAAAATCAGGCGTCAAGCATAGATTATGTAACACTTTCCAACGCTTCCAAAATAATTTTACAAATCATTACCGTTTAATAAGCTGAAAGATAACACGCAAGTAAACAATTTGGAAAACGCATAACATATTTAAAAAAGTAATTTCTGGAATTTCCAACATATATTTCCAACATATACAAAATTCTGAAAAAAATATCCGAATACTTTTATTCAGCCCTGTACATGATCTATAGATTTGTATATATGCTACATAGGATGCTAAATTTTAGTTTAGTTAGGAAACACGTAGCACAGTTTAAAATTCTCCTTCTGGAGTTTCTGTCAATAAACGGAAATGTGTTCGCGAACTTTTGTGCTGCCCTGTTTATGATCTACAGAATTTATACACACCAAGTAATAGACAAAAAGTGAGTTAAATTTAAAATCACGTTCAGCAACTTAAAACGCACTTCCAGGAATTATTGTTAAAATACAGCAGATAATTCTTTTGTGGGTCCGTGTAAATGAACGATGACTGCAATACATACACTATTCTGTAGTGAGCCTCTTGTAATGCACCTTAGTGATATATATAAATTTCAATGCGTTTAAAATAGTGAAACTTTATTTAATCAAACTGCAAACGATTTTTCTCCATAGACGTAATGTAACGGAATTCTTTTGATTGTCCCTGTAAAGTATCTATAAGTGCTATGCACACCCTATTCCATATTAAGCTTCTTGTAATGCACCTTAGTGATATATATCAATTACAATGTGTTTGAAATTGTGTAACCTCTTTAAAATAAACCGCAAATGATTTTTCCCCATAAACCGTAATGTAACGGTGAAATAGGGAACATGCTATTGTAAACGACAATAACATATAAAAATTGTAGGGCAATCCGAGCATATTTACGGGAGTTAGAGCACGAACAGGCGGCAGACGGTCAGACAGACCGAAGTCATAAACACTTTTCAACTAGGTTGGAAAGTGTTAAAAACAAGAAAATGAGCTCTTTTATCACTAAATATCAATATTTTTTCGCGAATTTTTCATTTTAAAATATAATTTCATACGAAATCGGGTTAAAGATATAAAATAATAAAAACTTGATGTTTTTTCAAAATTATTATCACGGGCTCGGGCAACGCCGGGCAGGGGTCAACTAGTAGAATATAAAAAAAGTGGCTAGTAGCAGCTCTGAAAAGTCTAAAATAGGCCTCATTTAAATACATGAACGACATCAAGAAAATATGCTCTTGAAAGTTTTCATCTTGGAACTGAAAGTGACGTAATATTTCGGAAAAAAGAAACTAACACAAAACTGTATAATTTTTTTTAAAGTTTTCACGCTTTTACCACAGAAAATTTAATCATCAACGCAATTTGTTTATGAAAATTTTTCGAAACTGAAAGTTCTAAAGGTAAAGGAAACATCTGGATGTCCAGCATTATTTTTAATATTTCTTTTCACCGTTTAGCATTTTTACAATTATTGGCAATCTTAAGCTAATATTTTTGGATATTCATTAGGTAACTGTGTACTTTATACAAGACGGTGATTCTCAAGTTTTTTTTTTCTATATTGCCCCTTTCAACATTATTAATACAGTCTTTTCCTGCTCACAAGATTTTCGAATTCTAAAGAGTGTATCCGATGTATGTCAAAAAAGGATCTCATTTCTTCCTTCGAAATTCTTAAAGATTATTGATTCTCCATTAACTTGGACTACATAATTAAGAACTTAACTTGTGGTCGAACCTCAAATCGATCAATAAGACAGTGAGATTTGTTTATGTCAATAAGACAAAACAATCGGAGGTTAAACACTTAACCTGAAGAACTGTTTAACCCGAACAGAGGGGAGAGGGTGGGGGAGAGTGGCGGACTCTGAGACTGCGCTGTGTCGACTAAGCCTAATCAGATTGTTTTCAATTAATTTGGCACCATGTTTTAAAAACGTCTTCTGTGCTAAAATTTCTTTCAACAGTGATTTTTTTTCTTTTCGCTTGTAAGTTGAATGTTCAAACTATTATTTAAATAAGGAGGTTTTATTCGATCCATTAATAAATGCAGTTTCTGAGGCAAGCTCGTCCCATGTTATATTTTATTTTCCCACCTCCTGTGTTACGGGTTAATAAAGAATCACCCTGTAAAATGTCATTCAACGAAGAATCTTCCTTCTCTCCACCAGTTGATTTCAACTGGTTTAAGTAATTTTCTAAAATTCTAAAATAGCACTCATTTAATTACATGAACGACATTAAAAAATATGCTCTTGAAAGTTTTCATCTTGGAAGCGATGTAATATTTTGGAAAAAGAAACTAACACAAAACTTGTGAAACAAAACTGTATAATTTTTTTAGAGCTTCCCGCTTTTTTACCCAGAGAATTTAATCAGATAGACCTGTCCCCTATTATGTTTTATTTTTCTACCTCCTGTGCTACGAGTTAATAAAGAATCACCTCGTAAAATGTCATTCAAAGAAGAATCTTCCTTCTCTGCACCAGTTGATAGCTATTGGTTTAAGTAATTTTCTAAAATTCTAAAATAGGCCTCATTTAAATAGATGAACGACATCAAGAAAATATGCTCTTGAAGGTTTTCATCTTGGAACTGGAAGTGACGTAATATTTCGGAAAAAAGAAACTAACACAAAACTATATAATTTTTTTAAAAGTTTTCACGCTTTTACCACAGAAAATTTAATCATCAACGCAATTTGTTTATGAAAATTTTTCGAAACTGAAAGTTCTAAAGGTAAAGGAAACATCTGGATGTCCAACATTATTTTTAATATTTCTTTTCACCGTTTAGCATTTTTACAATTATTGGTAATCTTAAGCTAATATTTTTGGATATTCATTAGGTAACTGTGTACTTTATACAAGACGGTGATTCTCAAGTTTTTTTTTTTCTATATTGCCCCTTTCAATATTATTAATACAGTCTTTTCCTGCTCACAAGATTTTCGAATTCCAAAGAGTGTATCCGATGTATGTCAAAAAAGGGATCTCATTTCTTCCTTCGAAATTCTTAAAGATTATTCATTCTCCATTAACTTGGACTACATAATTAAGAACTTAACTTGTGGTCGAACCTCAAATCGATCAATAAGACAATGAGATTTGTTTATGTCAATAAGACAAAACAATCGGAGGTTAAACACTTAACCTGAAGAACTGTTTAACCCGAACAGAGGGGAGATGGTGGGGGAGAGTGGCGGACTCTGAGACTGCGCTGTGTCGACTAAGCCTAATCAGATTGTTTTCAATTAATTTGGCACCATGTTTTAAAAACGTCTTCTGTGCTAAAATTTCTTTCAACAGTGATTTTTTTTCTTTTCGCTTGTAAGTTGAATGTTCAAACTATTATTTAAATAAGGAGGTTTTATTCGATCCATTAATAAATGCAGTTTCTGAGGCAAGCTCGTCCCATGTTATATTTTATTTTCCCACCTCCTGTGTTACGGGTTAATAAAGAATCACCCTGTAAAATGTCATTCAACGAAGAATCTTCCTTCTCTCCACCAGTTGATTTCAACTGGTTTAAGTAATTTTCTAAAATTCTAAAATAGCACTCATTTAATTACATGAACGACATTAAAAAATATGCTTTTGAAAGTTTTCATCTTGGAAGCGATGTAATATTTTGGAAAAAGAAACTAACACAAAACTTGTGAAACAAAACTGTATAATTTTCTTAGAGCTTCCCGCTTTTTTACCCAGAGAATTTAATCAGATAGACCTGTCCCCTATTATGTTTTATTTTTCTACCTCCTGTGCTACGAGTTAATAAAGAATCACCTCGTAAAATGTCATTCAAAGAAGAATCTTCCTTCTCTGCACCAGTTGATAGCTATTGGTTTAAGTAATTTTCTAAAATTCTAAAATAGGCCTCATTTAAATAGATGAACGACATCAAGAAAATATGCTCTTGAAGGTTTTCATCTTGGAACTGGAAGTGACGTAATATTTCGGAAAAAAGAAACTAACACAAAACTATATAATTTTTTTAAAAGTTTTCACGCTTTTACCACAGAAAATTTAATCATCAACGCAATTTGTTTATGAAAATTTTTCGAAACTGAAAGTTCTAAAGGTAAAGGAAACATCTGGATGTCCAACATTATTTTTAATATTTCTTTTCACCGTTTAGCATTTTTACAATTATTGGTAATCTTAAGCTAATATTTTTGGATATTCATTAGGTAACTGTGTACTTTATACAAGACGGTGATTCTCAAGTTTTTTTTTTTTCTATATTGCCCCTTTCAATATTATTAATACAGTCTTTTCCTGCTCACAAGATTTTCGAATTCCAAAGAGTGTATCCGATGTATGTCAAAAAAGGGATCTCATTTCTTCCTTCGAAATTCTTAAAGATTATTCATTCTCCATTAACTTGGACTACATAATTAAGAACTTAACTTGTGGTCGAACCTCAAATCGATCAATAAGACAATGAGATTTGTTTATGTCAATAAGACAAAACAATCTGAGGTTAAACACTTAACCTGAAGAACTGTTTAACCCGAACAGAGGGGAGAGGGTGGGGGAGAGTGGCGGACTCTGAGACTGCGCTGTGTCGACTATGCCTAATCAGATTGTTTTCAATTAATTTGGCACCATGTTTTAAAAACGTCTTCTGTGCTAAAATTTCTTTCAACAGTGATTTTTTTTCTTTTCGGTTGTAAGTTGAATGTTCAAACTATTATTTAAATAAGGAGGTTTTATTCGATCCATTAATAAATGCAGTTTCTGAGGCAAGCTCGTCCCATGTTATATTTTATTTTCCCACCTCCTGTGTTACGGGTTAATAAAGAATCACCCTGTAAAATGTCATTCAACGAAGAATCTTCCTTCTCTCCACCAGTTGATTTCAACTGGTTTAAGTAATTTTCTAAAATTCTAAAATAGGACTCATTTAATTACATGAACGACATTAAAAAATATGCTCTTGAAAGTTTTCATCTTGGAAGCGACGTAATATTTTGGAAAAAGAAACTAACACAAAACTTGTGAAACAAAACTGTATAATTTTTTTAGAGCTTCCCGCTTTTTTACCCAGAGAATTTAATCAGATAGACCTGTCCCCTATTATGTTTTATTTTTCTACCTCCTGTGCTACGAGTTAATAAAGAATCACCTCGTAAAATGTCATTCAAAGAAGAATCTTCCTTCTCTGCACCAGTTGATAGCTATTGGTTTAAGTAATTTTCTAAAATTCTAAAATAGGCCTCATTTAATTACATGAACGACATTAAAAAAATATGCTCTTGAAAGTTTTCATCTTGGAATTGGAAGTGACGTAATATATTTTGGAAAAAGGAACTAACACAAAACTTATGAAACAAAACTGCATAATTTTCTTTAGAGCTTTCACGCTTTTTTACCCAGAGAATTTAATCAGATAGACCTGTCCCCTATTGTATTTTATTTTTCTACCTCCTGTGCTACGAGTTAATAAAGAATCACCTCGTAAAATGTCATTCAAAGAAGAATCTTTCTTTTCTCCACCAGTTGATAGCTATTGGTTTAAGTAATTTTCTAAAATTCTAAAATAGGCTTCATTTAATTACATGAACGACATTAAAAAATATATGCTCTTGAAAGTTTTCATCTTGGAATTGGAAGTGACGTAATATATTTTGAAAAAAAAAAAACTAACACAAAACTTATGAAACAAAACTGCATAATTTTCTTTAGAGCTTTCACGTTTTTTCCCCAGAGAATTTAATCAACAACGCAACTTATTTACGAAAACTTTTCGAAACTGGAAGCTCGAAAGGTAAAGGAAACATCTGGATATTCAATATTATTTTTAATATTTCCTTTCAACGTTTAACATTTTACAACTGTTATCGTCGACAAATAGTGACTAAGCGCTTGGAATATGGATATAGAATTTCACTGCTGGCCTTTTAATGCTTTGTTCCACATTCTGCATGCGCCATTTTTATTTGGTTGTTTTTTCTACTCCAATCGAACGGATTAAGTTACGACCTTTCATTTACGATATGCGGATGAGTGACCTTTCGAAGAAAGTATCATTACATTTGTGGGGAACTGAATGGTACAGTCACTCCTTTCTCTATTTCCGCGTTTATTTCAGAAAAATTTATCATGGGGTTTTTATTAATCACATTAACAGCTGGAGGCGGTTCCAGCCCTTCTTTTTCGAGGGGAGGGGGGGGAGTTCATGTCTCTTTTTTGCTGGAGGGGAGGGGGGGGTGTCACTTGTCTTCATTATCAAATTTTATATCTTAAATCCATATTGGCTATTTTCTGACATATACCCCAATTCATTTTCATTCGGAAATCATTGAACTTTCCAGGTACATTCACAAATGTATAAAATTTCCAGATTCTGTTCAGATACCAAGAACAGGCACTTGGTATCTGTTCAGAGAAATGTCGAATTCAGGGGGTAGTCCGGGGGAGACATCCCCCCCGGAGCATTGAAATGTCCCCCGGAAGATTTGAGATCTTATGCTTTAAATGGTTAAAAACTGCGATTCAAACCCCGGCATGCTGTTATGCATTACTGTATCAAATAGCATCATGAATGTATCAGAAATATTAGCATTTTTAAGTGGGAAAAGAGAAGAACACCTTTATACATTTTTATATTTAAAAAATGTATTGTTCTACACAAGTTTTCTTCGTATAGATGGGGAATCATGACCCCAATGACTTCATCATTGAATCCGCATTTGTTAACAGCACTCAATGGTGGTTCCAAAGGAGAAGGGGTAATCATCCATCCTTCCCGATTGTGATAACAAAAGGTCTACAAGATGCGATAGCTAAGTGAATTCCTAGCCCCTTTTTCATTGCATAAAAATTTTAAAATACAATAATCGCCGAAAAAGCTACATAAATTACAGGGTTAGCTTAAACGATTCATCGTGTTTCAAAACACTGAGTATTGAGAGATACACGACCTACAAAGACGGGTGATACATGACAAGATACATACACTCACCCTAGTTCAAAAGCCTGCTTAACGCTCAGGCTCTTATTATCGCATGGGCAAATCGGGACTTTGCCCAAGGGCCCCAGACCTTAAGGGGCCCCCAAATCATATATTAATTTATATATAAAAAAATTTCTTCCCACCAATTCCAGCTCTGAAAATTTTTGAATACAGAATACAAATTTCATCTTTAAAAGATTCTACTGAACTTTCTGAAAAACAAATTTAATTTTGAAGTCACAGAGCTCAGTGCTTTCGCAAAGCTAACCTCAACCACTCATAGCAAAGCACCGCTCTGCTTTGGTTGCAAGCACAGAGCATAGGACATAATAGCAATATGCTTTATTAGCTAAATTGCCATCTTTTCAGATTTATTGAAAAAATATTTTGTACTTGTGAAGTAGAATTTTTTTTATTTGAAATTTGATATTATGTTGTGTGTAGTACAACTTAAAAAAAAGTAAAAAAAAAAAAAAAAAAAAGTAACTTGATTAACTCATATTTACTTGTTAGAGTATTTCACACTCTTCCATATGTTGAAGTTATTAAATTCACCTTAAAGTAATATAACAAGTTGCTAAAGTTATATAAAAGAGTTTTGTTCTGCACTAAAAAAAAAAAAAGAGTATTTTTATTAATTAAGGTACTTAATTTAAAATTGACGAAGCTAAGAATTTTCTTCTATTTAAAATCCAAGCTGCGAAAATATTGTTTATGCATTACACATATGACTAACCATCAGTACTATTTGAATAAAGTTGCAACGATTCGAATGGGGCCCCCTAGTTTATCTTTGCCCAGGTCCCTAATTAGTCATGATCGGGGCCTGTTCATGCTAAATGGCAGGCTAAGATGTGCTGGTCTAGAGATCCTACATTAGAGACAGATCGGACTTCGACGAAATGTCCGCCATGTAAGTTCTAAAACAGATTCAGATTCAGATTCAACCAAGCATGGAGACCTACCATATGGCTTTATCCTCTGCAAGCCCTGCTTGGCAAGTTTATTAAAAAAAAAAAAAAAAAAAAAAAAATTGACAAAGCAGCCTTCATGCGGGCATGCTGAAATTATTATACCTCTAGGCTTTGTAAAAGCCCGAGATTTGACATTTCATTAGTCTTAGACGAAATTACAAATTAAGTATAATTTTTGAGTACAAGTAAGCAATGAAATTGGAGATAACAATTAAACTTTTAGATGAAAATATTTGAAAAATAAAAGATTAAACGAGTCATAACAGAATAAACATTTTTTTTTCCAGAAGCAACAGATGGAATGCCATTAATTTTTTTAATTAATTTAAGTATAGATATAATAATTTCTCTCTGAGTGCTAATTAAATGAATGACTCTTTACAGTTTTAAATGCTAACAGAACATAATATGATAAATATATAACTCTTTGATTACGACCTATAATAAGTATGAATATGATATAAATATCTCTTTGAGTACTGGTTGAAAAATGACTACATTCATAACATTTGAATGCAAAGAATAAGAATGAAAATAATAAAATAGTGTATTACTGTTTCAGTTCAAGCTTAAAATTAATATAGATATATATAAATTTCTCTTTGAGTGCTAACTGTATTTATAATTTTTGAATGCTAGCAAATTTTATATAGTGCTATAAACTTTTTGAGTACTAACACTTTGATTACTGGATAAATGACTATATGTACAATTTCAAAATTTAAACAGGTTTTATAGAAAAATTTTAATACAATAAGTTCTATATTTACTAATTAATATTGGGTTGAAATATTTAGCTTGCAATATCTATTGGATTAAATACTGTCTAATTTCCAGCAAAAGCTCTAAAGTTCAGAATTTGATGACATCTACGGTGTCGGTCAATTATTGTGAGGGTTTGATTTGTAGAAAAATCCCCATTAATGAGAAATAATGATAAGGATAATAATAATAATTATTATAATTATAATATTGATATAGAAATTTCTCTGTGGACGCTAACTGAATAAATAACTGTATTTACAATTTTTTAAATGCTAACAGATTTTTCAGAATGTTATAAATTCTTTGAGTGTTTAAGTATATGTTATTAAACAGAAACAGAATAAAATATAATAAAATAAAATAATAATAATGCATCTCTTTGAGTGCAGGTCAAACTTTTTTTTATATATTCTAATGCATGCTGAATTAATGTAAAATAATATATAACTCTTTGAGTGCAAAGTCTGATTTCTAACTGAAGTTCAAAAGTTCTGAATTTGATGACAGCTACAGTATTGGACGTTTGAAAAACAGTCACCATTATTGTGTGAGCTTAATTTGTAGAAAAGTCACCATTAATGAGAGTTTAAAAGTTATTTGAAATTTACAGATTGTTAGTGTAAAATATTTTAAACGTAAGAGACAGTGGATCTTCTCAATAAACTTCTTCATCATCAGGAAAAGCATGTATTTTCATCACCGTCTAACACTTTTCATTGTATTAAAATCATGTAAAATTCGTTTTACATGCCTTCAGAGAGCCATAAAAATACATTGCGTTCTACTGCGTTCCACCTGCTTTGGAACTTACTTGCAATGTCCGATCTCTCTCTAATGTAGGATCTCTACTCTGGCCTGGGTAATGTTCCTCTGTTGCAATGCCCCCCCCCCCCTCCTCCTCAAGGTCGCCAGATCTCACGTCATGTCATTTCTTCCTGTAGGGTTATCTCTTAAGTCCCGAAGTTGAAATAATAGTACAAATACTCATTCTTTGCTTTTAAACAAACAAAATGATATCATAGATGACAAAATATATATATTTTTGAAATCTATTGTTTTAGGAGACTTGTAATTTAGGTTCACAAATATGAACATAAAATTACTAGCACCCCGCTCCCACCCTCCAAAAAAAATACCAATTTAATTATCAATAACCTAAAATTACAAAAAAAAAAAAATAAATAACAGCTTTAGGTAAGTGAATAATCTGCAAATTTTTAAATTTTTTTATTATAAAGTTTTTAAGTTAAAGAATTGTGAAAATTACCTACTTTCTTGGATGCACTGTTTCGAAAGCATTTTGCAAAACTCAGGTTAAAATAACATTTATTTTATAAGGAAATCGACATCGGTGCTGTCATTTATTGGTTTCATTTTAAAGCAAAAGCATTCAACTTTATAGAAGTGAAGTTAAAATGTAAAAATATCAACCATTTTAGTTTTTATGAGCAAAAGAATCTAGGTACCCATTTGGGTACCCAGGACTCAAGAGATTAAGTGAAGGACAAAGTTTATGTACCCCCAATGCCAACAACGCTGCAAGCATTGCAGGAACGCATCACTGCTGCTGAAACAGACATTGACAGAAACATGCTATTGAACGTATGGACTGAACTGGATTACCGTATGGATGTGTGCCGGGTGACTAAGATCTCTCACATTGAACATTTGTAGTGTGCACTAAAAACTTGGTGAGTGTATGTATCTTTTCATGTATCATCCATCTTTGTACGTTGCGTACTTATAAATAAACAGTCTTTTGAAACCCGATTAATCATTCAGGCTAATGCTGTATATTTGAACAGTTGAACAGTTTAGGCATTTCTTGGGCTTCCATAGTTGACGTCTACTTTACGCCTTGTCTAGGAGTAACTTAGGGAGCGATAAGAGGCAAGATGTTTAAACTACATAAGAGTGATTTTAATTAAAATTAAAGATAGAAAAGCATTTAGGGTTGGATTAAAAATGAGAAATATAATTAAATTTAAAAAACAAATACAGTAATTACAATAAAAAAAGATGAAAACCATAAAATGATAAAATGTTCAATTGTTAAAAAAAGTCGAGATAAGGAGGAAAAGGCCACTAGACCACTTTACAATTATCTCAGTACATTTTTTTATTGTTGTAACAGTATGAATATAAAGGGGATGAATAAAATATAATAATTTTATGTATTTATTTATATTTTTATAATGCATATATATGTGTGTAAGAAGTTTAACATAAGCATTAGGTCATCCGGAAAGTTCTGGGGTGTTTTGATATATTTTGAATCCACAAATGTCACATTCCCACCGGAATTTTGGAATAAAACTTTGCTTTTATACTGTACGTGAAGAAACTGCTTTTACTTATTTCGAAATAAATTTGTTTGTAATTTCTGGTGACATTCAATCATTTCAACATTATCTCAACAGAAGTATACCGCAGAAGCTTCTGTATGACCCAATATGTTAAAGCAAAAATCAAAAAAGAAAAAAAAAAAGAAAAACAACAGAAAGAAAATTAGGTAATATCTTCAATTGAATAACGTAGTCATTTCTTATTGCTGGAGTCGGAGACATCGTAGACCGGCAGTTCAGCCATAATACCATTGGGAATATCATAGATGTTTTTGTAAAACTTTCAGAAAGTATTTTTTTTGGCCAGTTGAATAAAAAAGCAAATATTTAAATCACGTCTGATGGTGGTATAAAACCAAGCTAGGCCGACGTAGGCGGACATACATGTCTAGGCGGACGTACCGAGTCTAGGTTCTCATGAATCCTTGCGAGTATCCGCCAGGAGGGCCCAGTTTACCCGGGACACCTCACAGGTGGGCTCATTCGACCAAGGGGAGCACCGCCACCTGCTCATCACTCCCCTGCACCCAAGTAGTAGACGAAGGCCGTTACAACAGCAGAGCCTAATTACAGAAGAAACTGCCGCATGACACTTGGGGAAGTACCGGAGTTCCAGAGAAGCTTCGGGGCCGGAAACCCAGGAAGACGCGAGGCCCTAGGCCTTGAACCAGGGTATTCCTGCAAATTCTTGCTTTAACAACGTCTTCGAACGTAAAAACTCTATAAAGGTTATCATTAGGTCTCATGATGGTATTACGCAGGTATCTGCAACAATTTCTGATGGTTCCTAAATTTCTATTATGAATTTTAAACAGGTTTTCAATACTAGATTTGCAAATGAAGCTCCAGATCAGATAGGCATAAGTCACAATAGAAAAAATATAGACTTTATATAATTATTGTTCCATAGCGAATAGAGAGAGCCAGATTTTTAAGAGAAGTTCAAGATATAAAATATATTGTATAACGAAAACTAAAGTTTTATTTATAAATAATGAGCGTTTTCCTGGTTACACCTTGAATGAAAACTGGTAATTGTGAATGAATCCGAGGACCAGAACTTAGTTCTTAACTCTTTCAGAAGCAAAATTTTCTTCTCCTGTAATGTTTTAAACTCACCAGAATTTATGAACAGTTTCATTTGAAATTAAATAAATGCAATTTTTTTTTTCACATAAATTATGAAAGAGAAATTTTATTCCAAAATGTCGGCACAGAATTTGATTAAAATTAAGATGCATAAATAATACACCACAGCCTTTCAAATGATTAAAAGGCTAAAAATCCAGTTTATATCCAACTGAACATAGCTACTGAATAAATGTTTCATTAATAAGCGTCAAAGTATTCTTTATTCAACTAAAACTACAACTGTACTGCAAGTATAGGCGAAGTTAGTGTTGCCTGTTTTCAGGGGCTCCAAGACCTGTCCCGTATAACCACTGCGCGGGACGCCAGAATCTCGATTTTTCATGATGTACAAATTCTTTAAAATTTCTTTCAGTATCATGCTATTCGTTAGTCTACATCAAGTTAAATTTAATACAGCAAAACCTGTGAAGACAGAACCTGTCTATAACAGAAAATTCGTAGTTCCTTCAAAAGAAATACCTTAAAATCTACCTACCTAGATAGAAACCTAACCATTTTGTCTTCACTCTTAAAAATATCCCTGTAAAATTACGGGCGGAGGCCCGCAGCAGAAATTCCAGTCATACTCAGTAAAAAAAAAAAAAAAAAAAAAAAGTCATTGCCCATCATTTTATGCAGCCCGTAATTTTACGAGGCAAATACAGCATTATAATGCACAGGATATAATGCCACTTTAAAACAACACAATAACACTTTACTTACTGTTCCGTAGCACGTAGCACGTTAGATAATCATCACAGAATCGCTTTTTTGGCGGGTTAAAAAATATGTTACGGTCACGATTAAGTGACATTATTTTTCGAAACACGACTAAAATGAAGGCTTAGACCCTTATCCCGACGATAGGAATGCAATTATACCTGCTAAGTTGGAATTTTGTTTCAGTCCCTAACGATTCCGCTTTCACAAGTTTTAGTGTACAAAATTTTGTGTTTATTAAGCATAATAATACCTGCTAAGTCTGAATTGCAAGGGAAAGAGGGAAATTCCGTTTTAAACAGACTTTCGTCTTAGCAAGTATAATTGTATATTCCTACCGTAAGGACAACGAAATGTTAACTTTTAAGACAGGATTCCGTTATAGAAAGGTTCCGTTTTGATAGGGTGTACTGTAATTTTATGTCCTAATTTAGAAACCGCTGTCTCGCTTTTGTGACACTGGACCTGGCAACACTAGGCGAAGCTATAGTAAGACTTACAATATTTTTCACCGTTATCAATACAGACAATAAACTCTATTTTGTAGTAATTAAGATCATATTTGTTCCTTAGTTTTTTATTAGGGTTTCGTTCATCTCACGAAACCCTATTACTCCCGCTACGTTGTCTGTCCGTCACAGAGCCATTCTCAAAAACTATATAACTTACAGAGTTGAAACTTTGTGTGTATGGATGAATAACAGCTGTAAAGAGCTCAAAATATTAAAATTTGAAAAATTCGTATTATTTTAATAAATAGAGATAAAAAACCAAAATTCTAACAGCCTTTTCCTATTAAATTTAAACATTTTTCGTTATAGCAGATGCCAAAAATTTAAAATCCACAATGAAATTCTTTCTACAATAATTAATTTTCTATCAGACGATTTCCACGTGAAAAATGAAAATGAAATAAAAAGTTTCACCAATTGAAAAAAGGATAAATATGAAATAAAATTGATTGACGTCATACTGGTAATAAAACAGAAAATGTCTAAGATTTCTCAATAAAACAAGGAGCATGAGTATGTGTATGTACACAAAGCAGATTAATATCACGTCATTAGAGAATTAAAAAGAAAATCTGACGTCATATTGGAAGTTTAACGAATTTTTCACATGTTTGAGAATAATACAAAGCGAATATCGATATGAGTGCTAGAGAATAGTAAATGTATGAGTTTGAGAAACACTGAATCGTGATAAAAATCCGATTATGGAATTATTCGCATATTTTAACATTTTAAAGGTGTACAATTTGTTTAATTTTGAAATTATTTTTTTAAATATTGCATTTAGTCCGTATGACGGATATTATTTTGACAGAATATAATAGCGGGCTTCGCCCGCTATCCGGCTGGTTTAGATATTCGAAAAAACGAAAAAATAGACCGGTAAATTTTTAGTTTATAAAAAGCAATTTTTTTTTTTTTGTTGCTGTTGCTAAATGAAATTTATTTGAATTTATTAAAGAAAGGATAAAGTGTTTGAAAGGAATATTAAACGAAACCCTTTGAGCTATCTTCGATCACACTTACCCAATTGTTTTACTGTTTTTATATAACAGGAATGTAGGATTTACGAGACGCATTCGTTCTTCGGGATTTTACACTAAAATATTATATTGCAAAATTATCATTGCTGTTACGGGACTAATGCCGACTTACACTATCTAGGTGCAAGCATCATTCTGGGGGGAGAAGGGGGGAAGGGATAGGCTCTTCTGTCTATCCATAGAAATTATTCGTGTATTACGCTGAAGTGAAGTAGTACTAAACTTCCTACTTTATTGTATGTTCGTTCTAGGTACTATTCACATCTGTATATAGGCATGACAAGCAGGGACCGATTTACAAATTTGGGGGCCCTGAGCACAGATGCTTATGGGGGTGGGCCCTCTTGCACCGATGCTTACAGCGGCTTTGAGTAAAAAAAAAAAAAAAAAACAACTATATTATTGAAAGCGGTACTTGTTAAGATAACCACGATTGACTTTAATAATTTTGTGATATGTAATGTTTTTTTAATACATTTTCTGCTCAATTTTTTAGCAGTAAAAGTTTTTATAACATCCTCACAATCAATCTTTAGTGTTCTATCTCGTTGATGATTTTTCGACTTTTCGAAATCGGTTCCGAAAGTAAAAATATCATAATAATAATAATAAAAAAAAAAACCCTGTAAACAAAATCGAAAAAGCAAAAAATAGCCTTTGTAGAGACCGACCTCAACTATCCAATGACAAAAAAAAAATATTTTAAAAATATTGAAATGCAAACGATATATTTAAAAAAAAAATTCTCCCATAGGATTAACATTAGCGAGCGGATGTTTTCGCGTGAGTGGAGTAGCTCCTTATTTTTAAATGAAAAAAATAATAAAAAGATTTTTCCATAATAATTTTTTTTAATAGTTAAAACTTCATTAGATTTTGGCCAATAATTGAAAAATCATTACTAGCAATTTGGGGGCGTCTGAAAATCGGGCGCACTGGGCCCGTGCCCCTATAATGCCGTGCTGTAAATCAGGAAATGCTGACACGAAAGATGGTCACAATAAGGAAAAAATACTAGTAAGGAAAAAAGTAGGAAAAAAGTAGAACGAGCGGGTAAGTGTGATCGAAGATAGCACAAAGGGTTTCGTCTAATATTCCTTTCAAAACACTTTATCCTTCCTTTAATAAATACAAATAAATTTCATTTTCCAGAAAAAAAAAGAAAAAGAAAAGTCATGCTTTTTATAAAATAAAATTTACCTGTCTATTTTTCTCGTTTTTTTTTTTTTTTTTTTTTTTTAATTGAAAATCTGAACCGGTCCGATAGCGAGCGAAGCCCGCTATTATACTCTGTCATGATAATATCTGTCATGTGGACTAAATGCGATATTAAAAAAAAAATAAATTCAAAATTAAACATGATGTATAGAGACCTTCAAAATGTTAAAATATGCCAATATTTCCATAATCGGGTTTTCATCATGATTCAATACGTTCCTCTAACTCATTATGACGTTATAATCACTTGCTGATGTGCTATCTACTTGCTTTCTCTGTTACTCATATTGATACTCTCTTTGTATTATTCTCAAACATTTGAAAAAATCCGCTTAACTTCCAATAGGACATCAGATTATTTTTCTTTTTAATTCGCTAATGACATCATACTAACCTGCTTTCTGTATACATACTCATACTCCTTGTATTATTGAGAAATGTTTGAAAATTTCGGTTTATTACCAATATGACGTCATATTAATCTTTTTTCAGTTGGTGAAACTTTTTATTTCTTTTTCTTTTTTCACGTGGAAATCTTTCAATAAAAAATTAATTATTGTAGAAAGAATTTTATTGTGTATTTTTAATTGTTGGCAACTGCTATAACGATAAATGTCTAAATTTAATAGTAAAAGGCTGTTAGATTTTTAGTTTTTTATCTCTCTATATTAAAATAATACGATTTTTATTAAATTTTATGATTTTCAGCTTCATAGTAGGTATTCAGCTATAAGTAACAAAATTTCAAGTCTGTAAGTTATATAGTTTCTGAGAACCGGCTCTGTGACGGACAGACAACGTAGCGGGACGCACAGGGTTTCGTGAGATGAACGAAACCCTACAAAATGATATATTGGTTGACAGGAGCATTTTTTTCCAAACTTTCCCTCAGAATTGAGAAGATTTGTAATTGCAATTATCTGCAATGTAATTACAATTTAATTGTTTGCCATTGATTATATTTACACACATTTAAGCACAGAAATTTCGTCAAATAATGGGATGGGGGGCGATTTCGGCAACAGTGCTGCAAGACTTTTTTATGTCATGTAATTGTAACTATAATTAATTATATACAATTAAATTTTAATTACATTGCAGATAATTGCAATTACAAATTTGTTCAACTCTGCTTTCCCTTTGCTTATCTACTTATGTCATAAAATGCCTAGAAAAAAAAAACTAGTCGTTGGGGGCCACCGTAATACTTATCCATCATGGATATGCATAATGTAAAATATTAAAATAAAAATGTGTAAACTACTTATAAAATGCATTGCAATTCAAATAAAATCGTGGCTTGATGACGTCATAAACTTTAAAGGCTCGATTACTGAATTGCTCGAAAGAGGTTTTTACTTATAACTCCAAAAATTATAATCCTATTAACTAGCGGTTTATTGCATTTAATTAAGCGTCAAATTTCCAATTAAAATATATCTTTAAAGTGAAATTTGGATGAAATGCAGGGTCATGAAAAATCGAAGAGTGTGGGAAATAGGATTCCAAATATCTCGGCAACTCATTATCCGATCGACTTCATGCTTTATGCAAAATTTATGTTTTTTTATTGTCTTTTATATTCATTTCTTAAAATAAACAATTTCGAAAATTTTTATATACCTTTTATCAGAACGAATATTTCGAGAGTCCGAAAAAAATAGTTCCGGTTAATCGAGGTTATTGAAATGAAATAGGCTTCTTCCCATTATTACATACTAAGTACATACCAAATTGCAAGTCTCTATCTTAATTTTTTCGGGAGATAGAGCGTTTACAGACACACAGACACACAGACGGACGGCAATTTTTTTTTTCTAAAGATGTGTTCTTCGGAATCTCCAGTGTCTGAAACGTGTAAATCCGTCAAAAATTTTTTTTCGATTTTCAAAACGATTACAAGACTTACCCTATACTACGTATGATGGGTAAGTAAAATGCTCCCAATTGATCATCCTTGCCTTGTTACGAGGAAGCGTCAATAATGAATTTCTCTTGAAAACTATGCAACACTAAGTTGTTATAATAAAATTTCAATTATTAGTTTACTAATGATATAATTTGTTCTTTTTTACTGAGTAGGGGGGGGGGGGGGTTACGGAAAGAAAAGAGAGGAAGGGGAGGACCACAGTCATTTTCTAAATCTTTGAAAATGCAAGAATGTTGATGATTTTTGGCAAATTTTAACCATTTGACACAATTTCAATGAAAATCCTGATTACACCGATGGAGCCCCCTGAATTGTGGGTCCCAGGGCAGCTGCTTCGCATGCCCATGCATTAGTCAGGCACTGTACGGGACTATCCCGCAGAATGTGCGGTACGGTTGATTATTTTATACAAGCTTTTATCAGGTGAAATATTGATTCATTTGGGATTTCACCCAAGTATTAATTATACAGTTAATTTAAACGGAATCCCCCGATTTCAAATTTTCGTTTTCCAAAATTAAAGACAGTGAGGGAGAATAAATGTATATGAGTATAATAAAAATAAAAATAGTTTAAAAGAAAACACTCTTTTTTTAAGCATTCAATGTTTATCTTAAAAATCACGCCTAATTTCATGACTGCAATTATTTTAGTGCCAAAACATATCTGTTACAATTTCGTCAATTTGGCATGGGCCTCGATTATTGAAAATTCACCGCTTTCATTTATGTTTGATAAAAAACATGAACTAGTGAATTTATTACAAAAATTATAATTTTGCTGTTTCTTTTTAAAGGTATTATAACAGGAAAGAATAAAATCAAGTTTTAAACTATCTATTCAGGATTTCTAAATTGTTTTTTCAACGTATAATCATAATTTAATTGATAACAAAATTAAATGATAAAAGAGTAATTAAAAAAATATTGCACTCTTTATTTTTAATTTATATTTCAATTTTACAGTTTCGCAGCCAGTTAGCTTATTTTGGTGAGAGTGTTTTGGCGCATTCTTTTTAATTTATATTTCATTTTTAGAGTTTCATAGTCAGTTAGCTTATTTTGGCGAAGGTGTTTTGGCACATAATTAACTCCAATGTTCTTGTAACTCGTAAACAGTTGTAACCATAAAGAATATTTTGTGATTAATCACCTACAGCCAACAAACGAAAAGATGCCTTAAAATTAATTTATTATTTTTAATTAAGTTCTAAAAACATTATATTTTTACATACAAAAAACAAGTTAAGTACAATATAAAAGAGTGAAAAAAGAAAATATTTATGCTCTTAATTGTGTTATATAATAATTTCTAGGGGCAGGGCAGATGCAATTAAAAGCTGAAAATTTCTTAACAATTAAAAAGGATAAAGTCTCACATTCACCAAGACTACATAAAGATGACAAAGAGAAGGAATGATACCAGTCACATCATTCTCTATTTCCATTTGTTTCAGAAATTTTTTTAATGGGGTTTTCCCCAATCATAGTAACAGCATTCACGTCATTTCTACCTTTTAGTAAATGAAATATTGAGTGATTCATTGATGGTTTTTCTAAGTTTTAATCATGCTGATAATCCAAAAAGGAATCATCCCAAAGGGCTAGTCTATATTATAAAGGCCAACAATTTTACGTTGGCAACATCTGATGATTAAATTTCGCTTTTAATGCAATTTTTTTAACTTATAAACATCGCACATTTTCTATTTTAACACCATCAAATACGGTGAAAAAATGTTCTTTCAAACGCATTTTATTTGAAAACGTGAAAACTATATCGCAATTTACTCATTTATTGCGCTTTTTAAATAATTTTCAAGCATGATTTTTTTGAAAATATATCTTTATGGTGTGCAGACTATTACAAAAGATTACTCCGTTTGAGATTAAAATAATATAAATAGTAAAGCACAAATTTAACAGACATGTAATCGAACTACGCGCTTAAACCGCTGAAATTATCAGAATTAAAAAAGACTGCTGTAGATAATGAAATCCTGAGCTTAGCCCAATATGAAAGTACCTCTTTTAACAAATTTCAAAACTTAATTTGAATACATTATTGATTCAAACAAAAATGTATTTTGGTGTTGTTAGTAGGCAATCTAAAATATATTAAATCTAAAAAAATATATTAAAGTTTTCAAAAAAAAAAAAAAAAAAAAAAAAAAAAATTACATATATTCTTTAACCCAAGCAGTCCGGGGTGGATTCCCTTGTGTTGATAAGAGTGTGAAAGTGGTCCCTTTTTGAAAGCAAATTTATTTTTTTACTGAAATATTCTTTTCATATATACATTTTTGTTTATTATATCTATTCAGTATGATATTCACTATATTTCCAATGATGACCGGTCACTTGCGATTTTAGACGTTTTGTTAAATATTTGGAAAGATACATGAGGAATTATCCTGAAACTTCATGAGTGTATACAACATGATAAATGTCATATATTTCCGTGAAGATTTTTTCCCGAAACCCCATAAGGGGCCGTCAACAAATTGAAGAAAAACGAATATATTTTGGATAACCCTGTAAAAACTAATATTGCAAAAGCATTCAAACTGTAGATTATGATTAAGTGGATTATTGTAATAATTTGGGTTCATTTGTATGCAGATAGCATGTATACTGGAAGAGAAATTCAGGTTTTTATAAAAACAGTCCCAAATTTTACCAAGTTTTTTGCTTATAATTTGCAGAGTTTTTAATATAAAAACGAGTTTTTTTCAGAAATCATGACAAACAAAATTATACACAATACCCTGTAATTAGAATTAAAAAATAATAAAAATTGTATGAAAAATGAGCAGGTTTACTAAATATTGTTTCACTGCGCATGCGCGAATTCAATCAAAATATAGTGTGCATAATATATTAGCTAAATGTATAGATCAACTTTTATGAAAGTCTCAAAAACATAGCTTGAAAATTCTGATAGTAATCGTCGATAGAATAAGCTCGAAATTCGCTGTTTCCAAAAGGAAGCAAAAATATGAGGGGTTGTATCAAATATAGAATGAGAGACACTTCATTCTTATTATGTCAACTTTGATAAGCTAGTACATTTGGATACAACCCCTCATCTTTTTGCTTCCTTTTGGGAACAGCGAAATTCGAGCTTATTCTATCGACGATTACTATCAGAATTTTCAAGCTATGTTTTTGAGACTTTCATAAAAGTTGGTCTATACATTTAGCTAATATATTATGCACAGTATATTTTGATTGAATTCGCGCATGCGAGGTGAAACAATATTTAGTAAACTTGCTCATTTTTCATACAATTTTTATTATTTTTTAATTCTGATTACAGGGTATTGTGTATAATTTTGTTTGTCATATTTTCTGATAAAAACTTGTTTTTATATTAAAATCTCTGCAAATTATAAGCAAAAAACTTGGTAAAATTTGGGACTGTTTTTATAAAAACCTGAATTTCTCTTCGAGTATACATGCTATCTTCCTAAAAATGAAACCAAATTATTACTGTTGCGTTTATCGCTACTTCCATGGTTTTAATTTAATCGTTTCTATTTTGCGCCTCGCGCAGACGATGTTTTTCTGTTGATAAAAAATGGATGTCTTAGAACTTTTATGAATGAACTAGAAAATGTAATACGGAATATAATATGTAATATTTATGATGTGCGCGAAAACGTTGTGTATATTGTGTTCGTGATCGTTAATATATATGTTTGTGTGTCTACATTGTGTAGATTCAATTATTTTTTGAACAACATGAACATTTATTCTCGAAAAGTCAGAATAATTTAAGATATCTTATCTCCCGAAAGAGGACCGTTTAGGTAAGCCTAACCTATTCTTGTGTTCTAGTTTTATGATATTTTAATTTTGAAATGAATATTGATACCTTAATATCAATATAAATAATATTGAAGATAGAATTTTACAGACAGGGACAGATTCAATATTATTTTGGCATCCCTGCCGGGATATTATATTATTTAAGAAAATAAAATACGATAATGGAACAGATTAAAAAATTGCGTACTCCATTAAGAAGCGCTTTTACGCGAATTGCTAATTTACTTGAGCACAAATTAACTGATGAAAATAAAGATATTGAAGAAATTGAGATTTTATATGCTCAATTAGGTGAAAAATGGACAGATCTAAAACCAAAAGAAAAAGAAATGTTAGATCTTCTTTTAAACGATAAAACATGTTCTCAAGAAAATTATGATAAAGAATACGAAGGTTTTAGCGTGTATGAAGAGAAATTTATTAAGTTAAAAACGAAAGTTCAAAAGATTTTAAAGGTTTTCGAAACGGAAAATATCACGAAACGGAAGTTTAAACTTCCTAAGATAGAATTTAAATTATTTGGGGGAGATATTAAGGAGTGGTTAGCCTTTTGGGCTCAGTTTGAAAAAATACATAACGATTCTGAAATCGCGAAAGAAGATAAATATCAGTACTTGTTACAAGCAACGTTAAAGGGTTCTAGGGCAAGAGAAATAGTCGAGTCGTACCCCGCTACTGGTGATAGTTATGAAAATGTTATTGAATGTTTAACGGCTCGATTTGGTCGTACTGATATGTTAATAGAAGTATATATAAGAGAAGTGCTCGCTTTAATGATGAATAATGCTACAGGAAAAGGTCCAAGAATTCCTCTTTTTAAATTATACGACAAAATTGAAACCTATTTAAGATCATTAAAAATGTTAGGTGTTTCAAGCGAACACTATTCTGCAATTCTTTATCCATTGATTGAATCGTGCTTACCAGTTGAAATATTGAGAATTTGGGAAAGAAACTTAAATTCTATTACTTTAAATTCAAAAGACGAAAGTAATAATAAGTTAGATTCTTTGATGAAATTTTTGCAGCACGAAATCGAAAGCGAAGAAAAAGTCCGTTTGGCTAGAAGTGGGTTTAATTTAGAAAATGTGAACAAAAATATTTATACAGTGTCAAATAGGCGAGAAAGAGATATTTCAACGGCTACGGAATTACATAATTCATCAAAAATGAAAAGGGAAACGTGTATTTTTTGTAACAAGTCACATTTAAGTAACGAATGTAGACATGCTAATAGTTTATCTCATGAAGAGAAAAAACAAATATTAATGAAAAAAGGGGCTTGTTTTAAATGTTTAGAGATAAGAAAACACATATCACGTTTTTGTAGAACGAAAATACCACCCTGTGATTGCGGTAAATTACATTTCAAAATAATGTGTCCGGCAAAAAATGATAATGAAAACCCGATTATGGAAAAGTCAGATATCGAAATTAAAAAAGACACTGCTTTATCCAATAAAACAGGTACTCGTCGCGTACTTTTACAAACGCTTATTGTCCGTCTTAGATGTAATAATAAGATGAAATACATAAGAATATTAATTGATTCAGGTAGCAGTAAATCTTATTTATCATCTTTTGCATTGGCCGAGATGGGATATGAATGCATTGGGGAAGATAATTTGACACATAGTTTATTCGGTGGCACGGAGACTGTATTATCACATAAGAAATATTTGATCAGTCTGAGCGACTTCTTTGATAATTATCGCTGTTGTGTCGAAGTATTAGATCAAGAAAAAATTTGTTCGGACATTCCTAAAATTCCTCGTGGCTCATTTATGAGTGAAATTAAGAAACAAAAAATCTTTCTTTCTGATTTGAATAACCAGGTTGAATTGCTATACGAGTTTTCACCTAACGAAATTCATGGGCTTATAGGAGCTGATGTAGCAGGTAAATTGTACACTGGAAAAATCAAACAATTTATTTCTGGCTTAGTATTGATGGAAACACGTCTTGGTTGGACTTTGATGGGAAAAACTGACCTATGTAACATATCCGATAGCACAAACAGCGTCATATCACTTCATGTAAATGATGCAAAAATTTCAGATTTATGGCGGCTAGACACTCTTGGAATTCTCGATCCTGGCGAAAGCGGAAGCAGACAAGAAATAGAAAAAGCAACTGAAGAACATTTTAATAAAAATATAAAAACAGATGCATAAGGAAGGTATGAAGTGAGCCTCCCATGGATTGAAAACCATCCTCCCTTACCAACTGGTCGAAAAATCGCTGAACGACGATTAAGAAATTGTGTTGAATCACTAAAGAAAACTGAAACATTACAAGAGTATGAAGATGTATTAAAAGAATGGATACAAGAAGGCGTTATTGAAGAAGTTAAAAACTCCTGTAATGACGAAAGTGAACACTACTTGCCACACAGAGCTGTGATCAAAGAAAATTTTACCACCAGAGTTAGACCAGTCTTTGATGGTTCAGCTAGACAAAAAGATTCACCTTCGATCAATGATTGTTTAGAGAAAGGTCCTAATATCGTAGAGCTCATTCCGACTATATTAAATATATTTCGATTGAAGAAAATAGGCGTGATTGCAGATATTCGAAGAGCCTTTCTACAAATTGGTTTAAATGAGCGAGATAGACCATTTCTGAAGTTTTTATGGTGTGAGGAAGGTGACCCCGAAAAGTTCAAAATTTTCCAGCATAAAAGGGTTGTTTTCGGTCTTACATGTTCGCCTTATTTACTTAGTGCAACTATCCGATATCATCTGAAGAATGTGCCTTCTAGATTTAAAGAAACAGCAGACAAGTTGTTAAAGTCTTTTTACGTAGATAACTGCGTCACTAGTGTTGAAAACTATGAGGAGCTTGAAAGATTTATTGAAGAATCCACAATTATTCTCCAAAATGCTAAATTTGATCTTCGAGGGTGGGAGTATAATCTCAACAAAACAGAAGCAGATAACTTCCCGTTATTAGAAGAAAAGAATATTCCAGTTTTGGGACTGATGTGGAATGTAAAATCTGATACTCTGAAAATAGATTTAAGAAAATGTTTTGAAGACTCTACTATTGTAACGAAAAGAGCAATCCTGAGTGCTGTTCATAGAATTTTCTACCCCATTGGCTTCACGTGTCCTATCACCTTGGGGCCAAAGATTATCCTTCAAGAATGTTGGAAATTGAAAGTTTCGTGGGATGCTGAATTGCCTGAATCTATTACCAAGAAATTTGAAAATTGGCGGAAGGATGTCTCTAAATTAAAGGAAATAGAAATCCCTCGATGTATTATTTCCAATTATGAAGCGCCAGAAAATCTTTCTTTGCACATATTCTGCGATGCAAGCAAGAATGCATATTCTACATGTATATTTTTAAGAAGTGCGACTGAAAATACAATATATTGTCAGCTTGTACAGGCTAGGTGCAGGGTTGCTCCAATGAAAACCATTTCTATTCCTCGATTGGAACTACTTTCCTGTAATATAGGAGCTAGACTGGCACAAAGTGTTATACACGATCTTCAGTTGAAAGATATCCCGAAATTTTTCTGGTCTGATTCAGCAAATGCTATATATTGGATCAAGGGAACTGAAAACTGGGCTCCTTTTGTTTTCAATAGAGTTAAAGAAATCCGATCTTTGACAGAACCTGATAATTGGTATCACATACCTGGATCATTAAATGCAGCAGACCTCCCTTCTCGTGGTTGTAATGCAGAAACTTTAGTGAAATCGAAATGGTGGGAGGGCCCGGAATGGTTGCGAAGACCGGAAAAAGAACGGCCAAAATCCAACGTTGTTCCTGATTTCAACATAGTATATTCCGAAAAGAGAAAAACTGTTGTTAGCACTACAAATCATGAAGAATCAACTGAAAAAATTTATAACAGAATTTCGTCGTACGACAAACTGATCAGAACTATTGCTTGGATTTATAGATTTAGTTTACTAACTGTAAAGTGGAACGTGCCAACCGGATTTCTGGACTCTTAACTCTAGAAGAAATAAATAGAGCTGAACTATCTTTGTTAAAAATAGTACAAAAGGAATCCTTTTTAGGAACTGAAGATAAACGCTTAAAATCACTTCAGTGTTATGTAGAATCGAATGGACTACTTAAAGTAAAGACACGTATTCTGATGAGAGAAGATAAAAGAAATTTCCGATTTCCGATACTGTTACCCTGTAGCCATCCAGTTGTGGAAATACTTATTCGGACAAGACGTCTTAGTTTAAATCATGCTGGTACCCAGATATTGATGAGTAATTTAAGAGAAGACTTTTGGATTTTGAAATGCAGGAAGACTGTTAGAAAGGTAATTAGAAACTGTGTACGTTGTAAAAGATTTAATTCAAGACCTAAACCGATTATAGAAGCACCTCTTCCGGAAGATCGTATAAAAGAAGCTGCAGTATTCGAGGTTGTAGGGACTGACTACGCCGGTCCTTTACTTCTTCGAGGTGGTCAGAAAGCTTGGATAGTTATTTTCACATGTGCTGTCTACAGAGCCATACATTTAGAGATAGCCATATCCTTATCGACTGACAACTTTTTGCAAGCTTTTAGAAGATTTATAGCACGAAGAGGTAGACCTGCGATAGTATATTCTGACAACGGTAAAAATTTCACGGGTGCTGAAAATTTACTTAAGCAAATTGATTGGGATGTTATTTCTCAGTACAGCACAGCTCGGAAGATCACTTGGAAATTTAACTCTCCATCTGCGCCGTGGTGGGGTGGATGGTGGGAACGTTTGATAGGCGTAATAAAAGGGATCCTTCGAAAAGTCTTAGGACGAAGCTCTCTGGACTTAGAAGAAATGCAAACTGTTATTTGCGATACTGAAAACATTGTTAATCAGCGGCCTTTGACCTATGTTTCAGAGGAAATTGATGTTTAATACCACTTACTCCTTCTATGTTTTTACAAGACATTAGAGAATCAGGGATTCCTGATCTTGACATTTTGGATTCATCGTCTATTAATAAGAGACATGCTTATAGACAGCGACTAAAACAAGATTTACGAAAAAGATTCCGCACTGAATATTTGGGATATTTAAAACAATCCTCGAAATTTGACAAAAATCAGAGACCTGTCCAGATTGGTGATGTTGTTCTTGTGACTAGTGAGAATGTTTAAAAACTTGAATGGCCACTTGCCAAAGTTATTGAACTTTATCCTTCAAAAGATGGAAATGTACGATTGGTAAAGGTAAAGATGAAAGGCGGCGAATTTCTACGTCCTGTTCTCAGATTGATTCCTCTAGAAGTAACCCATGAAAGAGGTACTGAACTCCATTCTACAGTTCAGTCGAATGATAAAGAATGTCCTTTAGATCCTGCTCCTACCAAACCGACGATAAAATTGACTGGTAAAAACTGTTATTTAGACCCGGCTACGAGTAAGCCGATGATCCAACATTCTGTTAAAGACTGCTTTTTAGATACTGAATCTACTGAACCTATTTTCCATAAAGGTGCTAGTGACTCTCCTGTGGTGACTGTACCTGAAAAACGATCCCGATATGGTCGTTTATATAAACCCAAAGTAAAGTTTGAGTTTCATTGAATTCGAAACTCAAAGGTGGGAGTGTGTTGCGTTTATCGCTACTTCCATGGTTTTAATTTAATCGTTTCTATTTTGCGCCTCGCGCAGACGATGTTTTTCTGTTGATAAAAAATGGATCTGTCTTAGAACTTTTATGAATGAACTAGAAAATGTAATACGGAATATAATATGTAATATTTATGATGTGCGCGAAAACGTTGTGTATATTGTGTTCGTGATCGTTAATATATATGTTTGTGTGTCTACATTGTGTAGATTCAATTATTTTTTGAACAACATGAACATTTATTCTCGAAAAGTCAGAATAATTTAAGATATCTTATCTCCCGAAAAAGGACCGTTTAGGTAAGCCTAACCTATTCTTGTGTTCTAGTTTTATGATATTTTAATTTTGAAATGAATATTGATACCTTAATATCAATATAAATAATATTGAAGATAGAATTTTACAGACAGGGACAGATTCAATAATTACAATAAGCCGCTTAATCATAATCTACAGTTTGAATGCTTTTGCAATGTTAGGTTTTACAGGGTTATCCAAAAGATATTCGTTTTTCTTCAATTTGTTGACGGCCCCTTATGGGGTTTCGTGAAAAAATCTTCGCGGAAATATATGACGTTTATCATGTTGTTTACACTCCTGAAGTTTCAGGATAGTTCCTCATGTATCTTTCCAGATATTTAACAAAACGTCTAAAATCGCAAGTGACTGATCATCATTGGAAATATAGTGTAATATGCAGATTCTCCTGCAATTGTAAAAACAAATCTTTTCTAGTGGCTAAACTTAGCTATAAACTTGGTAATTTTCAAGTTTTTAAATTGTATAACCGTCAAAAATTTATTAATAAGTAATTCGCGATTGATTAAGTTAAAAAAAATTATTCATATATTTTTTACGTTAACTAATACGCGTAACTTTTCTTCCAAAAACACGCAATTTTATTATGTTTTAGTTAACGCAAAGCTCTTTTCAAATATTTGCGTATTGGTGTAGCAATTTTATTTAAATGTTTTCTAAGTCCTTATGTCCCTAATGTAAACATGTGCCAAAACCATATGCCCTTTTTTGCTCTATGTGGAAAACATTGATAAAATGTGAAAATCAGTGAAAAAAAAAAATAGCAAAAATATAAAAAGTAGTGAAGTTCATCTACCAAAAAAGATCTGCTTAACAATTGCAGTAAACTTAAATAGAATGAAACTCCCAGTTATAGACATCTAACCAGTAACTGACACTTCAGAAGCAATCTAACTCAAATAAGCATTTTCTTGTAAAATTCGGCAAAGTAATGTCATCTAGTGGTAACTTATTTGTCTTAACTGTTACAACTTTTTTTTCAGCTAATGGTTTTTCAAAAAAGGGATAGTGTCAGTTATACTACGTTCAGATCAGATAGTTAAGATATCTTAGACCGCCGAACTCACTGAGGGAGTTCCAGAAACTCACTTAGTGAGTTCGAACTTTCTATTGCTATAGATTGTTAGTGCTAGATCTATTGCTCACTCTGATTGGCTTTGGTGGCCGATTGGCTGTTGAGGTTGCCTTTAATATATGCGCATGCGCACATTCTATGTTTGTTCAGATCTCGGACACGGTGATGTTCAGTGAGTTATCTTAGATGAGTTTTGTGGTGTGGACAGGTATTCAATTCCGGGAGGGTACCACCTCAAAAATGGCGGTCTAAGATATCTTAAATGTCCGAAGTGAACAGTGTATTACTGGAGATATTGACCATATTTATGAAAAAAATTGAGTTAAAACTTTGTAATAGTGATTTGAAAAATAAAAAACCCTTAAAGTGTCAGTTACTGTGGAGGTTTCACCCTATTACATAATATTGCATAGATAAAATTAAATTTTTTTTTCAGTAGAATCTGTCATGTTCACCTTTGAAAGCGGCGACTCTAATTAAATAATAATAATATTAATAATAAGATATTTTAATCTCTTTGGATCCTTCCATATACGTGCGAACTAGGCCTTGGCCCGGAAGCCAGGAAATTTAGTATAACTATTTAAAACAAGAAGCAATACAAAAAATTACAGTAAAATCAAAAAAATTTAATTAATCCTCTAAAATTCCATCAGATGGCGCAAGCGGCGTAAAAAAATGTTAAGTCGAATTTACTCAATCTAATTTTAACATATTCTATAACTGCCATTTAAGAAAACCTAATAAAGTCGGTTTAAAAAAAAAAAAAAAAAAAAAAAATATATATATATATATATATATATATATATATAAATAATAGATTTTCTAACCTATTAAGTTATTGAAATTTGAAATATTTCCCTATATTTTCTCAGTTTAGAGATTAAATTAATATAAGCTGTCCTCTTATAGTTCAATCAAATCTCAAAATTCGCGTAAAAATCCACTTTTTTCATTAAAAATCACTAAAAATCGTAAAAATGCAGTTTTTCCTTCCAGGAGGCGTTCGAATCGGTCTTGTGGGAGTGGTAAAGACTGCACGGACGGGGGGACGGAATGAAGCGAAACGGTCTCATGGCCCCGCCTCCTGACCCAAAAGTCTTATTTCCCTACTACTGGTACTCAATTCCGCTTTTGTGATCATGGACTTGGGGTGCTAGATGGTATATAACCGCTCAAGTGCTTAATTGATGGCGAACCCCCCAGGATTTAGCACCCCCAAACATGCTTGGTACTCGTTTTATCAACCCCGAAGGGATGAACGTTTGAATGAACCATGACCAAATCCGGAGTCGAACCTCGGACCAGCAGTGTGGCAGCGCAATTCGCTAATTCATTAATACATGAACCCAAATTTAATTTCCCATAGACATCTTAGTTCTTAAAATAAAATTTATATTCATGCTTTATTAATTTTAACAACAAACAATGTAATCAAAGAGCTTCATTAAAATTTTACTCAAATGCAGAAAACAATTCCACCAGCCATTTGTCAAATCGTGACATATTTCCAATGAAAGCAAAACAAAGAAAACAATAAACGTGATAGCTCAATGAAGCGTTTCTTATGTTTCATTTCATATTTAACCTCTTTCACCCTGAAACGCCATTTTGTATGTACTCTTGCTTGAACTATACGAAGGACCCGGTAAAAAGCAATCGCTATTAAGATCTCGTTTACCTTCGTGTTTCTTTCACTTGTCATGCGTTATCGGATTCAAAGGTCACCTCGTTAGAAAGTGTGAATCATCCCTCAGCTGAATTACTAATGATGCTGAACGCCTCAAGTTGTAGTTAAATACAATAGTGACACTGTCACTTACGCTTTATGTCTTGAGTACTTATTGACAGAAGATACACCAGTGAGATTTTTTTTTAGGAATAACGGAAAGTTTGTTTCGACTAGACGCTGGAAATATGAGTGCTTGATTAGAAAAGAAGAAGACAGAACACGGATTTTTCAAATTTCGGTGTTACTTAATTACAATAGTCTTCATCGTTCACTCGCTAGAAAAATGACACAGCTCAAAAAGTATATCATTTCACAGGAGAGGCAAAAGAAGATTTGTTTTTTTTTTCACTGTAACATGATCCATAAAACTATTGCACTTGCCTCTGCATGCAGCGGTAAAAGCTTACATAAAAGGGTTAGAGCCTACATCAGTCATGCGAAAAAACGCGCAAGCTAATGTTAAGTCTATGAGAAGGTTCTTGGCAGATTTCTCGCTCGCATTTTAATATTTTAAAATGATGTTTTTTGCATAGGATAGCTGAGGTCGATCGCAAACGTTGTTAGTTTTTACTTTTTCGATTTTGGTTTCAGTTTTTTTATATAAGGGTACTTTCACTTTCAGAACCGGTTCCAACTGGTTCTAAAATGTCCGCTTATAGAAGAACTGTAACCAAAATCAAAAAGTAAAAACTAACAACGTTAAAAAAAAAAAAAAAAAAAAAAAAAAAAATCATTTAGAAGTATTAAAACTCAAGCGAGAAATCACGCAAGAAACTTCCCATACACTTAACATTAGCTTGAGCGTTTCTTCGGGTGACTAGCGAAGGAAGAAACGCTTCAGCTAATGTTAAGTCTATGGGAAGGTTATCGCGCGATTTCGCGCTCGCATTTTAATATTTTTAAATGATTCTTTTTGCATAGGATAACTGAGGTCGATCTCTAACGTTGTTATAGTTTTCACTTTTTCAATTTTGGTTCCAGTTTTTTTATATAAGGGTAATTTCATTTTCAGAACCGGTTCCAACCGGTTCCAAAATTGAAAATGTCCGCTTATAAAAAAACCGTAACCAAAATCAAAAAAGTAAAAACTAACAACGTTAGAGATCGACATCAGCTATCCTATACAAAAAGAATCCTTTAAAAATATTAAAATGCGAGCGAGAAATCGCGCGATAACCTTCCCATAGACTTAACATTAGCTGAAGCGTTTCTTCGCGTGACTAGCGTAGGCTCTTAAGAGCCTACATCAGTCATGAGAAAAAAGGCGTCATGAGCAAAAACGTTAAGTCTATGGGAAGGTACTTGGCAGATTTCTCGCTCTCTTTGTAATATTTTTAAATGATGTTTTTTGCATAGGATAGCTGAGGTCGATCTGTAACGTTGTTAGTTTTTACTTTTTCGATTTTGGTTTCAGTTTTTTTATATAAGGGTACTTTCACTTTCAGAACCGGTTCCATAATTGAAAATGTCAGCTTAAAAAAAAAACTGTAACCAAAATCAAAACCGTAAAAACTAACAACGTTAGAGATCGACCTCAGCTATCCTATGCAAAAAAAATCATTTAAAAATATTAAAATGCGAGCGAGAAATCTGCCAAGAACCTTCCCATAGACTTAACATTAGCTTGAGCGTTTCTTCGCGTGACTAACGTAGGTTCTTAAGAATAAAGACGTAGAAAATACAGGGAGGATTGAGTAAATTTATCTCCCCACTTCCACACACACACATTTTGCCTGTAATGGCAAATTGTTACGATACTTTAATGAAATCTTTACAATATACTTACAATTCATACAAATATGAGTCTGTTGCGAATTTTGTTAAAATATCTTGACTACTGTTAAAGTTATGACGGAAAACGCGACTTCGAATTGGAGTGAGACGCCCTGTAATTTTGACTAAATATCTATTTTCTAACCCTGTTTTTCCTGTACAATAAATAATTATTACAGTGTTACAGTGTCCTGTAGCAAACCTTAAAGTTTGTACCTTGAATTCGGGATCACCCAACAGTGATTTTAAAATGTATGGATTCTTATATGCATTAATCTACAAACTAATATAAATATGGAATTTAACTGATTCTTAGTAAGCAAAAGTTTAAATTATACTTCGCATGCTATAAGTGTATGTAGAGCCTGAATAAAGTACGAGAAATAAGGGGGTCACCAAATTTAGTATACATTTTCTAAAAGTTTAAATAGTTTAATTAAAAATCTGCAGGTGTTTCAGGTTTCAGGTAAAGTCTTAAAACAATATTTTGTAAAACTGGTTACTTCAAAAAGCAACTGAAAATAATCATTTTGATTCAAGTGGTAATTTTAATAAAAAAATTGTTAGAGATAATTACCTTTACCCTTCAGCGATGATGCTTTAGCTCAGTTACAAAGTGCCAAAGTGTTCACACCAATTAATATAAAAAATGTTTTTTCCATGTGCGTGTAAAAGTCAACAGTACTAAATATACCGCTTTCATCACTCATAATGGACAATGGGAATTTTTAAAAGCCCCATTCGGATTAAGTATTAGCCCTGCTGCTTTCAATAGATATTTAGCTTGTGTTTTTCGTCATTTACTAGCAGACGACACATTAATTTTGATATATGGATGACTGTATCATACCTGCGGAAACTGAAGAGGAAGGACTTGTTAAAATGAAACGCGTCCTACTAGAAGCATCAAACTATGGTCTGAACATTAATTTCAAAAAATGTCAATTTCTTGTCCGTAAAGTTGAATTCTTAGGACACGTGATAGAAAATAACACAATTGCACAATCGCTCTTGAAAATCAAAGCAGTGCAGAATTTCCCTGAACCTAAAAATGCTAAACATTTACAATCTTTTTTAGGCTTAGTTGGTTATTTTCGTAAATACATCTCTGGATATGCAGCAATTGCAAAACCATTAAGCGGTCTTCTCAGAAATTCTTCTACTTTTTACTTTGGTTCAGAGCAAAAAGTTACATTTTCCACTCTAAAAAAGTTGGTTACAAATGAACTACATCTTTTTGTCCCCTGTTCTGAATTGCACATACCGACGCATCTAAGTTCGGTTTCGGAGCAATTCTTTTACAAAAATCTGCCGATGGCAAATTTCATCCAGTTTTATATATGAGTAAAAAGGCATCCCTCCCAAGAAAATAAATTGCATAGTTATGAATTAAAAGTTTTAGCTGTCATTGAGGCTTTAAAAAAATTCAGAGTATATTTACATGGAACTAAATTCAAAATTGTCACTGTGAAGCATTCCAAAATCTATGGATAAAGCTGAACTTGGTGCAAAAATCGCCAGATGGGCTCTTTTTCTACAAGATTTTAATTTTGTTGTCACTCACAGATCTGCCAAACAAATGCAACACGTCCGTTCATTAAGTCGATACACAGTAATGTTAATCACATATAATGAAATTACACAAAAAATTGTTACATCTCAAGCGACCGATGATTTCATAAGTCGTATTAAACAAGCTGTTGAGCATTTCCCACGAGAATCATTTTTTCTTAAAAAACGATATACTTTTTAAAAGGTATAACTTGAAATGGGCCCTGGGTGCTGCTTTTTTTTTTTTTTATTGGGTCATGACTGTATGTCTGCATTAAAAAACATTAGCTCATGTTAACTTCAGTGAGTAGATTATCTAAATTATATAAACAATTTAAATGATATCCTCAAATAATAATAATAATAATAATAATAAAAGTTGAAAGTTGTGTTTAAAATTTGGTGTAATATCAATTTTCCAAACTTCGGGTCCTTATTTAACATTTTCTATTAACTTAGTTTTCATATATAAATAAGTTAAGTAGAAACCCTTCTCTCCTGTACTAAATATACCATAATGTGTTTCTATAAATTAAAAATTAAAAATTAAAGGCATGACGGGCTTGGCGGCCATCTTAAAAAGTTATACAAAATCGCAAAATGTCTGTTTGAATAACAACAATCTCGATTTTAACTACACACTTGGGTGCTTAGAAAGTTATGTAAAATATGGAAATATGGCCGCCAAGCCCATCAGGAATAAAGTTTAAAAATTTAAATTTTCAGAAAACACTTTATGATGTATTTAGTACTGGAGAGAAGGATTTCTATCAACATAATCATACGAAGGGACTTTATTTATTTATATCTGAAAACTAAGTTAATTTAATAGACAATGTTAAATAAGCAGAACATAAGCTTTGAAAATTGATGTAACACCATTTTAAACACTTTCCAACCAAGTTGAAAAGTGTTTATGACTTGGGTTTATTAACACTTTCCAACCAAGTTGAATAGTGTTTATGACTTGGGTTTGTTAACACTTTCCAACCAAGTTGAAAAGTGTTAATGACTTGAGTTTGTCTGGCCGTATGGCCGTCTGTCCGTGCTCTAACTCCCGTAAATATGCTCGCATTGCCCTGCAATTTTTATATGTTATTGTCGTTATCTATAGCATGTTCCCTATTTCAACTAAAGTGTGTAGCACTTATAGTTTTTTTACAGGGACACTCAAAAGAATTCTGTTACATTGCGGTCTATGGGGAAAAATCATTTGCGGTTTATTTTAATGATGTTACACAATTTCAAACACATTGTATTGGATATATATCACTAAGGTGCATTTCAAGAAGCTTAATATGGAATAGGGTGTGCATAGTACTTAGAGTTACTTTACAGGGACAGTCAAAAGAATTCCATTACATTACGTCTATGGAGAAAAATCGTTTGCGGTTGAATTAAATAATGTTTCACTATTTTAAACGCATTGAAATTTATATGTATCACTAAGATGCATTACAAGAGGCTTACTACAGAATATTGTGTGTATAGCAGTCATCGTTCATTTTCAGGGACACACAAAAGAATTCTCTACTGTCTGTTAACAATAATTCCTGGAAGTGCGTTTTCAGTTGCTGAACGCGTTTTTAAATCTAACTAATTTTTTGTCTATTACTTGGTGTGTATAAATTCTGTAGATCCTATACAGGACAGCACAAAAGTTCGCGAACACATTTCCGTTTATTGACAGAAACTCCAGAAGTAGAATTTTAAACTGTGCTACGCGTTTCCTAACTAAACTAAAATTTAGCATCCTATGTAGTATATATACAAATCTGTAGATCATATACAGGGTTGAATAAAAGTATTCGGATAATTTTCCGAATATTGTATAGGTTGGAAATTCCTGAAATTACGTTTTTAAATAAGTTATGCGTTTTTCAAATTGTTTACTTAGATGTTATCTTTTAGCTTATTAAACGGTAATGATTTGTAAAATTATTTTGGAAGCGTTGGAAAGTGTTACATAATCTGTGCTTGACGCATGATTTTTCGTTCTTGTTTTTTATACAAAACGTTCAACATTTATTTTATTTTATTACTATTTTTTTTATTTTATTTTTACTTTAATCTATGCTAATATTATAAAGAAGAAACGTTTGTTTATTTGACATCATTTAGAAGATCATTGCGATTACTGACATGCACGGCCATAAAATTTTAAATGCTGTAAAATCCTATGTGTATATAACAAAGATATTCATATTGACAGAATTTAGGCCGGAAAACATTTCCATTGTCAAACTGAATCGAAAAGTAGTCTAGATATCTTTTATTAAGCTACAAAGTTTTTATTTGATACGAATTTAAAAATTCTGACTAATGTTACAGTATGGTGAAATGCAGACAGGTTTGTAGGAAAAAAATAAAAAGAAAAGAAAAGAAAGAAAAAGAAACCGAAGCGAAAAAGTCTGATAGGGATAGAATCTTTCTATGAAAGGTATCATTGAAACATCTGACGAAAAAGTATATTTTCCCCCCTTTTTATTCCCATGTCAAAAAAAGGTAGAATAAAATTATGTTTGACAGTTTCATTTCAAACATTCGATCGTGGTTGTGAGCCTCAGCTGTTTAGCACCATACGTATTAATTTTAAGGCTTTTAAACATTTTATAAATATATGCAATTTATTTTTTTAACCAGAAAATTTTATTCTTACTCTGTGCATCTTAATTTATTGGATATGACCAGAATTTTGATGTATTAAATTTCGTACAGTTCCTGTTTATTCGCCCATTTTAGGTCAAGGTCAGAAAAAATTTAAAAAACTCTTTTTTACTTTCTTCTATCTTTGCAAGAACAAATTATTGGATTAATGAAAAATTCCAACTTCAGTTTTCGACGAATTTATACGTTTTAGAAGGTCCTGAACACGATTTGACTGCTTTAAGAAAATGTCTGTCTGTGAGTCTGTCTGTCTGTCTGTCTGTTTATCTGTTTGTGTTTGTCTGTATATGACAAACATTCTGTTGGTGCTCTATCTCAAGAAATAATGCACATAATTTAATAAAACTTAAGATTCAGTTAGACCTTGATATAAATTGGTGCTGATTACTTTTTTGGTGTAAATCACTCAACAGGTGGCGCTGCTATGCTGCATTTTTCATAATTTTCAAGTGTTAAGTTTGGTACAGTTCCCGTTTATTCTCCCATTTTAGGTCAAGGTCAGAGAAAATTAAAAAACTCTTTTTTACTTTCTTCTATCTTTACAAGAAGAAAGTATTGGATTCGGGAAAAAATCCAACCTCCGTGTTTCGACGGATTTATACTTTTTAGAAGGTCCTCAACACGATTTGACTGTTTTAAGAAAATTACTATCTGTGACTCTGTCTATCTGTCTGTATGTGACAAAAATTTTGTGGGCGCTCTATCTCAAGAATTAATGCGCGAAATTTAACAAAAACTTTATATTCAGTTAGTCCCTGATATAAATTGGTGCTGATTAGTTTTTGGTGAAAATCACTCAATAGTTGACGCTGCTATGCTGCATTTTTCGCGATTTCCGCAATAGGTCTTTCTCAAGAACTAATGCACTTATTTTCATCAAACTTCAGATTCAGTTAGACCTTGACATAAATAAACGCTGATTACGTTTTGGTGTAGATATCCTAACAAGTGGCGTTGCTATACCACTTTTTTCATGTCTATATGTGTGTTTGTGTGTGCGTGTGTATGTGACAAAAATTTTGTGTGCGCTCTGTCTCAAGAACTAATCCTCGGAATTTAATAAAACTTTAGATTCAGTTAGACCTTGATATAAATTGGTGCTGATTAGTTTTTGGAGTAAATCACCCAACAGGTGGCCGTGCTATGCTGCATGTCTTATGATTTTCAAGATAGCTATATCTTAAGAACTAATGCACAGAATTTCATCAAACTTCATATTCTGTTAGGCCTTGACATAAATACACGCTGATTAGGTTTGGGTGTATACCGCCATACAGGTGGTGCTGCTATGCTCTGTTTTTTGCAACTTCCTCGATAGCTAAATCTGAAAAACGTATAGATTGTTATTTAATTTTTGTTGCAGACGATTCGATTTATGTTAGAGGAAAGTTTTGTGATGGCCACAACATACTAGTTTTTCGGGTTTCGTTCATCTCACGAAACCCTATTACTCCCGCTCCGTTGTCTGTCCGTCACAGAGCCATTCTCAGAAACTGTGTAACTTACAGAGTTGAAACTTTGTGTATATCTAGCTGAATACCAGCTATGAAGCTCAATTAAATTTTGAAAAAAAAAATCGTATTATTTTAATAAATAGAGATAAAAAACCTAAATTCTAACAGCCTTTTCTTATTGAATTTAAACATTTTTCGTTATAGCAGATGCCAAAAATTAAAAATCCACGACGACTTTCCATAATAATTAATTTTCTATCAGACGATTTCCACGTGAAAAATGAAAATGAAATAAAAAGTTTCACCAATTGAAAAAAGATAAATATGAAATAAAATTAATTGACGTCATAAAGGTAATAAAACGGAAAGATTTCTCAATGATACAAGGAGTATATGTGTATGTACACAAATCAGATTAATATCACGTCATTAGATAATTAAAAAGAAAATCTGACGTCATATCGGAAGTTTAACGGATTTTTCAAATGTTTCAGAATAATACAAAGCGAGTATCAATATGAGTAATAGAGAATACTAAATATATGTTACAAATGCTGGACGATTACACCATGAAACATTACTACATTAAAGACGTGAGTATAAAACATCACAAATTTACTGAATGGTATATACAAAACGTTTGTACACACCATTTAGTAAATTTGTGATGTTTTATACCCAGGTCTTTAATGTAGTAAATATATGAGTTTGAGCAACGTATTGAATCATGATAAAAACCCGATTACGGAAATATTCGCATATTTTAACATTTTGAAGGTGTACAACATGTTTAATTTTGAAATTATTATTTTTTTAAATATCGCATTTAGTCCACATGACAGATATTATTATGACAGAATATAATAGCGAGCTTCGCCCGCTACCGGGCTGGTTTAGATATTCGAAAAAACGAGAAAAATTAGACCGGTAAATTTTTACTTTATAAAAAACATGACTTTTTTTTTTTTTGGTTGCTAAATGAAATTTATTTGGATTTATTAAAGAAAGGATAAAGTGTTTTGAAAGGCATATTAAACGAAACCCTTTGAGCGATCTTCGATCACACTTAACCACTTCTTTATTAGTTACTTTTTGTTTATTTTTTCTATCTACACAAGAAGAAAAGTGTTGGATTCGTGAAAATTTTCGACTTCTTGTTTTTGACGGAGTCATATCTTTTTAGAAAGCCCTGAACACGGACTGGACATCAAGACTGGATGTCGTCCAGATGGCTTAAATGGTAAAGCACTTGGTGCGCTATACTAGGTATCTGCGTTCGATCCCTGGTTTGGACACATTTTTCACTCTGTTGGTTGTACGCTGTTTAGCAAAGTGAAAAGAAATTCACATCCTTTGTAGTGCCATGTTTTAACTGTTTTTAAAAAATGTCTGTCTGAGTGAGTCTGTGTGTCTGCCTGCCTACCTGCATGTGACACAAATTTTGTAGCCGCTCTATCTCATGAACTACTGCACAGAATAGAGTGAAATTTTGTATAAAGTTCTATCTTTACGTGAACTGCTGCTGATTAGTGTTTGGGCAAAATCTCCCAAAATGGGGTGCCGCAAATCGATGATTTATTTGATTTATGTGATGCTTATATCTCCCTCTCTGGTTTATGTGAGCAGAATTCAACGAAACTTCAAATTTAAAATCCTTATGATAGGTCAATTGTCATACAATTGTCAAAATTTTCGACTTACGGTTTTCGACGGATTTATAAGTTTTAAAAGGCCCTGAAGACGATTTGATTGTTTTTATAAAATGTCTGTATGTGAATCTGTGACTCTCTCTGTCTGTACGTGACAAAAAAACATTTGTGGGCGCTCTTCCTCAAGAACTAATGCACGGAATTTAATAAAACTTTAAATTCAGTTAGTCTCTGATATAACTTGATGCTGATTAGCTTTTGGTGTAGATCGCCCAACAGGTGACACTGCTATGCTGCATTTGTCGCGATTTCCGCAATAGCTCTATCTCAAGAACTAATAAGCTGATTTTCATCAAACTTCTGATTCAGTTAGACCTTAACATAAATAGACGCTGATTACGTTTTGGTGTTGATATCCCAACAGGTGGCGCTGATATGCTACTTTTTATGATTTACACGATAGCCATATCTCAAGAACTAATGCACGGATTTTCATCAAACTTCAGATTCAGTTACACGTTGACATAATTTGTTGTTGATTAGATTTTGGTGTAAATCTCCCAACAGGTGGTGCTGCTATGCTGCATTTTTCAGGATTTACACGATTTTAGCGATAGTCATATCTCAAGAACTAATGCACGGAATTTAATCAAACTTCAGATTCTGCTAAGCCTTGACATAAATAGATGCTGATTACGCTTTGGTGTAAATAGACCAACAGGTGGCGCTTCTATGCTACCTTTGTCATGATTTTCACGATAGCTATATCTCAAGAACTAATGCACGGATTTTCGTCAAACTTCAGATTCAGTTACACATTGACATAATTTGTTGTTGATTATGTTTTGGAGTGAATCTCCCAACAGGTGGTACTGGATATATTGCGCTATTTTTCACATTTATTTCTAAAAACAGAAATTTCTCGCCTTAAAAAGCGGAAAATTTCCATCTTAAAAACAGGGGAATAACAAAACTGAAGCTTTATGAAAACATAGAAAAAAGACGTGAACTTTGTTGCCAGCCCTTTTTTTTTTTTTTTTTTTTTTTTTTTTCTTTTTTACAGTGTATTGTAGTTAAGTTTATGAAGACGTTTTTCTCAACATGCCTTTAAAAGACAGACATAATCAAAATAAAACAATATAAGGAAGAAAAAAACAATTCAAAGTCATGAGTCGTATACGACCCACATGGGTTTAAAATGGGTGAAAATATGTCTAGCTTATTTAACACTTTTAAAGGCGGCAGTAAATGTACTTCCCATTAAATTCTAGTTCCCAACAGCCAAAATTTTACCATAAATTTTGAAAATAAAGTTGATTTTAAAATGCACGTAACGATAAGTATTAATTGTTTTCACATCAACATGTTCGTAAATTATAGTGGCAGTTATTTATTTGAAAATTTTAGAGACGGACTTATTTTTCTTGCGAATTGGCTGACTATAGTTGCATTTAATAATTGTAAAATGATCAGTATTTTTTTTTATGATTTTATCTGCATATTAGTGCTTTCACATGGATTGGATGACACCGTTTTAAATCTGCATTATAGAAGAAAATCAAAATTCAGAAAGTATTCATTAAATTTTAGCAATAACAATGTTTAAGTTAAAAGAAGAATAAAAATTGGACACTCCAAGAAAGAAAACAGATGCACACACGGATAAAGAGGAATGGAGATTCTCCCACCATCTATGGTATTAGCCAATCTTTGAAAACTTGAAATATGGCAACGATATCCAACAGTTCTGATCAAAATTTGGCTTCCATTTTTAATTTCTAAACCATATAAATATAAACACTAAATGATATTTTTTGTAGCTAAAAAACATTTAAGTTAAAAGAAGAATAAAAATTGGAAACTCCAAGAAAGAAACCAGATACACACACGGAGAAAGATCAATTGAGATTCTACACCATCTTTGGTATTATCCAATCTTTGAAAACTGGAAATTTGGCAGAGGTATCCCATAGTTATTATCAAAATCTGCCATTCACTTTTCATTTCTAAACCATGTAATTATAAACACTAAACAAATTGCAATAATTTTTGTAGGTAAAAAAAAAAACGCTTAAGTTAAAAGAAGAATAAAAATTGGAAACTCCAAGAAAGAAAACAGACACACACACGAAGAAAGATGAATTGAAATTCTTCACCATCTATTATCCAATCTTTGAAAACTTGAAATTTGGCAACGATATCCAATAGTTGTTATCAAAATCTGGCATTCATTTTTCATTTCTAAAACATATAAATATAAACATTAAATAAACTATAATAATCTGTTTTGTAGCTGAAACAAAATAAAATGTTTAACTCCCAAAGACTCTTCGACACCTGAAATTTCGTAGCACAGAAACAGAGTCCGCCGTTTTTCCCATTATTTTGTCGAAAGTAGACGTACTTTTCATTCAAATGAAAATCATATTCTAAATACCAGAAACAAAGCCTAAAAAAATCGTAATTTTTCTCATATCACATAAAACATCATAATCAGCCTAGCTCAAAATAGAAAATACTGGATAAAAAGAAAACTAGAAAATACCTTTTTAAACAACAAAACATTTTCAAACAAAGTCATTATTTACATGCACATAAAGAGTCCAATAACCTCAACAATACACTTTTAAAACGGCTACTGTCTAGGCATTATTATTATTTTTCTTAACTAATCTCTTGTTATAATAATTACTATTTGCCATTGTTCTCTATGGGTGTAATTGTTTGAATAATACATATAGTACATAAATTTGTATTCTACCCATCATAATGATCCAATGATTAAAAGACTCTATTGTTGTTATGATGTAGTAATCATATATGTTAAAATTTCAGGTTCGAATCTTGCGAATTATGTCTCTCGTTTAAATATTAACGTGCTTGAAGGCAGTTGCATATTTAAAAAATAATTACTTTTAAATAATATGAACATTCGTATATGGGTGATAAAAAATCACATTACTAACTATACAACAATAAAAGACGTTTGGGGAGCGTTTGTTGTCCATTAATTTTGATGGAATTTTGGAATGAAAGCTATCCTAATCCACGCACATACAAACACACAGACGTTTAATCATCCTTCAGTTTATCGAGTCCCCAAAATTTCTAATTATAATTGCTTGAGTAGTGCATATAGTATACGAAATCATAACCTATTTACCATCATTATGCAGTTTAAAGGGTTCTCGCGGCGATATGATATAAGTGGTCACCAATGTTGAGGATTCTAGATTCGAATCTTGCGTAATAGGGTGCGGCATATAGTTTTAAAGAATGTTATATGCAATCAGTTAAATAATTTTAAAAATAACTACTTCTAAATAACATAAACGTTATTATTATGTGGCGTTAATAAATATTGTTCTAAACCACACAGTAATTAAAAAAATGTTGCAAAATTGTTGTCCATCAATTTTTGTGGAATTTATTCTTGAAAGTTGTCCTTTCCAGACCCTCCCCCACCTTCCAATCATTCTTTACTGAGCTTAAGTTTATTGGATCCTCAAAATTTAAATGTTGCCATCCTTACCTATTATTTGATATCGGAACTTGTGATTTATTTTCCATTTTTCAATTCACAGTAATAAAATATTGTTGCGAAATTGTTGTCCATCAATTTATTCTTGAAAGCTGTCCTTTCCAGACCCTCCCCCACCTTCCAATCATTCTTTACTGACCTTGAGTTTATTGGATCCTCAAAATTTAAATGTTGCCATCCTTACCTATTATTTGGTATCGGAACTTGTGATTTATTTTCCATTTTTCATTTCAAAAACACAAGAAAAGGGACGTTAAATTTTAACTGTAAAAGGAATGTCTTTCCCTCTGAGCGTCTGACGGCTTTCCTGCATTTTCATAAAAATATTTGTAAAATTTAAAATAATTTAAATTTTCTTTCCCCGTTTGTTTCTAAAATACACTTCATATCTCTTTATTTTACATATATCTTAAAATACAGTTTTGTTAAAAATATTTTTGTCTAGAGCCTATTTAAGTTGGTTTTGGGAAACGGAAAAATACGCACAAAACGCTTAGAGGGTAACTAACCTCTCAAATGTTTAAGAAGGATATATGGGCCAAATTTTCATGAGTGATTTCTCAGTCCCCAGTACATCTCTTGGTATTTCTTTGGAATATAAATTCCCATTTAATGTTAAAAGGTTTTTCTGTGATTGTTCTACAATATTATGTTACTTCTACTGTGAAAATATGTTTTTCTTTTAATCTTCAAAATGGAATTTAAAAATATCATAACTCACCACTGCCCCCTGCCCCCAACCCCTAACTTGATCATAAAAGCCACAACAAACAATAACTATTACATTTTTTTGAAAAACCAATGCATTTATTATAAACATGAATCTCATGGAGTATAATAATATAATTTTTATATGAGTAAAATGTGTAATATTTGTTTTTGATGGGTTTAAAGTTGTGTCTCTTTCTTTTTTGGTCACTACTGTCCCGGTGTATAGATTTCCGAATATTTCCACCAGATGGCAGTTTGCAGTCATTTCAGTATTGTTTCCAGTAGGAGAGCACATGTTGTTCTTAAAATAATCCTATTGCTTGCTGTTTGTTCCTAAAGAAGATTTTCTGGATTGAAAAGAATGGGAAAAAGGATTTTTACCATATTATACTATTTTTACGATATTTATTTACTGTCTCCATTGTTAATTTAAATATTGAGTTTTACAGATTAATCCTATTTCTAGCCATTTAATCGTAGGTTTGATATGTCTTCGAAAATAGTGCATACAACATTTCAAAAATTTCCTCTTTTAACCCTTTCAGGGACAAGCAATTTTGTTCCTGTAACGTCGAACTCACACCACTATTTACGAAAGAATTTAGTTCAAAATAAGGAAAAGCAAATTTTCAACATTTCCCGTCAAAGTTAAAAAAGTAAAATTTAACTAAAAGTTTCTGGTTCGAATCGGATTAAAATTAGGTGGTATATAATATATACCACCGCCCCTCAAAGGGTTAAGTAAAGTGGCAAATTGCAAAAAAAGTCACTTCTGTCCCTGTCACTTTTGGCCCTTACAATTTGCATTTTGTCAGATATATGCTCTCATGTCAATATGGCTCATGTCTTATGTCAGATAACTGCCGTATGATATTTATTTTTCATAAAGTTTGTGCCCATCTATTAATGATTATTCTGTAATACATAAAGTAATTAATAAAAATTTAAATTGAGCATAATATGCACTCAGAAAAAGGAATTGATTAAAACTACAAAACATGTTTTGTTGAGTACATTTTGGTTGTTTTAGCAAAATTCCAGTAAAATTGAACCATTTTACTTTAATTAACAAAACATTTTTTGCTGACGATGCAAATTTTTTTTTTTTGGAATTGCAAAAAATAAATTTTTTTTGTTGATTCAAACAAAATTTCCATTGACCTATAGTTAAACAAAAATTTTGTTTAAATATAGGTCAATGGAAATTTTGTTTTAATCAACAAAAAAAAATTTTTTTTTTTTGCAATACCAAAAAAATTTTTTGTATCGTTAGCAAAAAATGTTTTGTTAATTGAAGTAAAATGGTTCAATTTTACTTGAATTTTGCTAAAACAACCAAAATGTACTCAACAAAACATGTTTTGTAGTTTTAATCAATTCCTTTTTCTGGGTGTGAGACTTTTAAAAATCAAATATCAGCCAAAAATCACACTTATGAGATTTTGGCCCACATCAATCTTTCCCTATTCTTCATTTCATCAAAATCTAAAATACGATAACACTGATAAACAAGAAATTTTTTCTTGGAAAATTTTAACAGGTTTAAGTAACCATACCATTGGGATTTTAGGAAATATTAACAAAAAGGTGAAGTTGGTTTCCATTTCGGAGATATTTGTGTTTAAATATATCTCATTATGTTATTTTACTGCCTTTGAGAGTACTTCGTTTCTACAGTCTAATTACCCTGAAAGTGAACAAATATCTGCTACTTATAATGCATCTAAGCGCCAATATGATGTTTTCGTCAGACATCGTGGTGGCATGAAGATTTTTCTTTGTCCTTTATAAAAAATTGATCATTGTATCATTTAATTAGCTGACGAACGGGTGCTTTTAAAAGTCTCATAAGTGTGGTAATGCCAGTGATAGTTTTTGCTATATGTGTGGCAAATTTATGAGCACTACTCGTAGAAGAAACATTACTTCTTTAATTAAAATTGCCTATAAACATTATTTTGGATGTGAAATTGGCGATCAGAATAAGTCATGGGCACCACACTTTTGTTGTTTGTGCTGTTCTACCCGACTTCAAGAGTGGATTAAGGGAAAGGGGACTTCAATGCCTTTCACCATACCAATGATGAGAGAAGAAGATTGCTATTTTTGTATGACTCCAGCAGTAAAAGGAATTAATTTTAAAAAGCAGAAGCATATTCAGTATCCCAACATCGATTCTGCTATGAGACCAGTACCTCACAGTGACGTGCTTCCTGTGCCACAGCCGCCTGTATATAGTCTTTCAGTTGATGAAGAATGCATGTCATCTTTTAGTCATGAAAGTGAAACAGAAATGGATTACATTCCACCACAGAAACATATGCTACCCTGGAGAAATTATTACTTGAAGTACAATGGTTTTAAGTGGAAAATTTGTGCTGAAATGAAAGTCATTTCTATTATGCTGGGAATGCAACAAGGTTACACGAAATATTCATGCTTTGTCTGCGAATGGGACACTCGTGCAAAAGATAAACATTATTATGTACAAATGTGGCCTTCTCGGAAGTCTCTAGAACTTTGTGATAAAAATGTAATTAACCAACCTCTTAAAACATCAGTGGATATATTACTTCCACCACTCCATATCAAGCTGAGATTGATAAAAATGTTCGTGTAAGCTTTTAATCGGGACAGTAAAGCATTTGCGTTTATCCGAAACGTGTTCCCATCAATATCGGATGCCAAAATAAAAAAAGGCGTATTTGTAGGTCCAGACATTAGGAAAATTATGAAAAATGACCAGTTTGAAAGTATTCTTATGACGGTAGAAAAATACGCATGGATTTCATTCAAGGACGTTGTGCATAATTTCATAGGGAATAACAAAGCTACAAATTACAAATGTATAGTTCAAAATATCGTAAACAATTTTAAAAAGCTAAATTGTCACATGTCATTAAAGCTTCATTTCTTGCACTCTCACATTGGCTTTTTCCCAGATAATATGGGAGCAATTAGCGGCGAGCATGGTGAACGATTTCACCAACAAATTTCTGCTATGGAATCTCGTTATGCAATGTTTGCCGATTACTGTTGGTTCATCAAGAGAGAAGATACTGAACATAAATATAAATGCAAAAATAGGTACTAATGTACTCAAATTAATACACTCAATTTTTGTTCAGCTGCATAAAATGTGTGGAAAATGTGTATAAACAGTGTACAAGTATACTGCTTGTAAATTTAACATTTATATATTATTATTATGCATTATTGTACGATCTCCTAAATTGTAATTTACCTTAATAACCTATAAATACATATCCTTCGTTAAAAAAAATAAGAACCAAGTAAAAATTTCTAATATCGTTTTTATTTACTCAAGAGTGTATATAATTGGAATATTAGCTTTAAATTTAAGAAAAAAATAAAAAGTCAATTTTTGTTTATCAGTGTAATTATCAGAAAGTTGGTATAAAAATATCTATAATCAAAATAATCAAAAAATACACACAAAAAAAAAAAAATATTTTTATCATTTTACTAATTGGTGTTTTATAGAAAATCCATACATAACTGTTTTTTACCTGCATAAACGTTTGTAAAAAATAGTATTACTATATTACTAACTATACAATAATAAACCTATTTAAGATGTGATTGTATCCATTAATTTTTAAAGAATATATCCGTAAAACTCATTACCCCTACACACATGCAGGCATTCTTCAGCATTTTTCAATTTGTTGAACCCTCGAAACTTGAGAGATGGCAACCTTACCTAATATTTGTTATCGAAATTTGTGATTTATTTTCTGTTTTTTATTCGAAAAACATAAGAATAACAAGAAATATAAATTAAAAATTTAAGTAATACGTTTTTAATCCAAAATTTAATGCATAGACAATGGACTTTCAAAATCGGTTCGTTCGATACTTTTGATTTCAATCAGATACGTAAAAGAATGTTTTTGCCCCTAGACCTTGTCCCTGATAAGGTAAGGCTCTGAAAATACTTCAAAGATGCATTGTCATCTACAAGAAACTTGTGTGTGGAAAATTCAAGAAAAATCGGTGTGTTAGATATTTGATTTCAATGAAAAATATAAAGGAATGTTTTTGCCCATGGAGTCTGCCCCTGATGAGGTACTGACTTGAAAATACTTACAGATGCGTTGTCATCTACAATGAACTTGTGCGCAAACTTCGAGCAAATTAGGCTCTTTCGTATTTGATTTCAACCAAAAACGTAAAAGAATGTTTTTGCCCTGAAGCCTGTCCCTGGTAAGATACGGCCCTAAAAAATACTTAAAGATGCGTTGTCATCTTCAATGAACTTGTGCGCAAAATTCGAGCAAAATCGGTTCATTCGATATTTGATTTCAAACAAAAAAAAAAGTAAAAGAATGTTTTTGCCCCTGAGAAAGTACGCCCTAAAAATACTTAAAGATGCGTTGTCACCTACAATATGAACTTGTGCGCAAAATTCGAGCAAACAAGGTTCTTTCGATATTTGATTTCGAACAAAAACATAAAAGAATGTTTTTGCCCCTGAAGCCTGCCCCTGATGAGATACGGCCCTGAAAATATTAAAAGATGCATTGTCATCTACAATGAACTTATACGCAAAATTCGAACAACATAAGTTCGTTAGATAATGGGATTTTAATTAAAAACATAAAAGAATGATTTTGTACCTGGAACCTGCTCCTGATGAGGTACTGCTCTGAAATTACTTGAATATTTCATTGCTATGGACAATGAACTTTTGTGCAAGATTTGAAGAAAATCAGTTTGAGGAAGTGAGTCAAAAATCGATTGTAAAATTTGACCCTTACATACATACAGACAGAAAACAAATGAAGCTTTTAAGTCGGGTGAATTCGTCTTTATTATTCTTCAATCGTCATTGTATATATATAAAAAAAGAAATGTAAAATACGACTATTGCCGTAAATTTTGCTTAAAAAAAATCTGAAACTTAATAATTTCAGAAATTTTTATTTACATAAAAATGTTTCAATTACGAATAACATAATCTAAAATTATGGAAAATTTTTAAAGAATTTTTCTGGTTACTGTTTTATTGAAAATTAATCACTGTGAGAGAGGTCCGATGGCGAAAATAAGCCATTTAAAATATGTTAAACACGTATATATATTTTTTTATTCCCATCCCAGAAACTCATTAACTACAGACTCTTCGTAGCTCAATCAGTGTTACCTGTCCACCACTTTTATACATATATATATATTTTTTCTATAATTTTTTTCTAAGCAATGTTTACGCATAGATATTGCAGCCATTTTGAGTTAATGATGACTGGCTGATTGTCTAGTACTTATAATCTTATTCCATCTACACTGGCCTCCAAAAGACCAACAAAAGACAACCGTTTTTTTTTTTGCGTCTAATTTGCAAATGAATGAATATAGAAACAATAAATTTGGAGAAAATGTGCGCTAAACTGTTATTTATTAAATGCGACATAGAAATTTACTTAAGTTAAGCGTATAAATGAAATTACAACAAAAAAGCACTCATGCTGGAAAATTCCATTCTTGGAGAAATCAGTACATCGCAGTATTAAGCAGTAAAATGTGACAGAAACATTAAAAAACTGGTTCTAATACGGAATATGTCCATCCCGGACTTGAATGCATTGGCGACACCGACTTTCCATGCTCTCAATTAAATTGTCGGACACCGAAATAGGTAACGCTGACCAGACTTGGAGTAAGCCTTGTTCCAGCTCATTTAATGACCTTGGAGGAGGACTTAAAGCCGCAACCTGTCTTCCAAGATAGTCCCAAAGATGTTCTATTGGATTCAAGCCTGGAGAGTGAGCTGGCCATTCCATTCTCTCCAAACCGTGATCCTCAAGATAATCCTCAACAACCACAGCTCGGTGTGGTCTCACATTATCATCCATTAGAATGAAACCATTGCCAATAGCACCGGCATATGGGCGCACATATGAATCAAGGATATCATCCCGATATCTCGCACCAGTCGCAGTTCCTCCATGGAACACATGCAGGTCAGTGTGGCCTCCGAGTGAGATCCCTGCCCAAACCATGATTCCACCGTTTCTGTACCTGTGTGTTTCGACAGTGTTTGATTGATGGTATCGAGTGCATTGTTCTCTCCAGATCAGAAGACGTCCTGAATCGCTCTCCAGTGTGAATCTGGACTCGTCTGTGAAGAGTACAGAAGCCCACTGTTGTCTGGTCCAGGAAACATGTTCTCTTGCCCAATATAAGTGGGCCCTTCTCTGTCGTCTGTTGAGGGGGGACACACACAACTGGTCGCCTTGCATAGAGACCTGCACTGTGAAGACGTCTTCGCACCGTAGTAGCGGAGATTCTTCTCCCTGATACTGCATAGTGGTCTGCAATGAGTTGAGGCACAGTAGTGCGTCTTCTCCTTCGGGCCGAAAGAGCTAGAAACCGGTCTTCTGCAGGTGTTGTAACACGTGGGCGGCCTGGAACATATATTCTGGATACAGAATCTTCGGATTCATACTGATCCCAGAGTCGTTGGACTACACTGCGAGACACATTGAGCCGTCTAGCAGTATCGGCCTGTGACAACCCCATTTCCATCCATCCTACCGCCCGCCACCTTAATGAATCGGGCAAATGACTTCTTCTAGACATTTCTAGACTCTTCTGGCTGTTGTGAACAAAACTGGCAACAATAGTTCGAATACAACAAAACTTACACGCGAAATTACAAAAGCTTCGTAATTGCATTTTTTTCTCTCATTCACAAGTACCTATTCTTTTATATAAAATAAAAGTGGTAGCTGTACTTTTTGCGTAAGTTTTTTTAAAGCTTATTATTGTCATTCATATAAACTATGAAGTTTAATCTGACTGCCATTTTTTGTTTGGTGAGCTTCGAAAAACATGTTGTACCTTAACTTTTGGAGGCCAGTGTACAATAAAATTTGTCTTTTTTGGTGAGTCTTGCACATTATTTTATTATCTAATTTCTATTTAAGTTGTATAATTGTTTATTTATCTAATTTCTATTTAAGTTGCATACTTATTTATTTATTTTGTTATTTAAATCTCATGTATGTTATTAATTTTCTTGTGTCATCTATATATGTTATTAGGGGCTTAATATTGTCGATTTTAGGCATAATGCTGACAAAATTTGATGAAATAACATATATTTACTATGAATATTCTTATAAAGCCCTTCTGAAGATTCTATAAGATATTCATAGTTTTCCAATTTTCGCTTTATCATCCTATTAAGTATAACTCCTTCAGTGTCCATTCCATTGCTTTTTATAATGTCTTAGCCTTCGTTTTTCACATGTGTTTTCATTTTTAAATATATATATCCAGATTGCTTGATTGCCACTACTTTTTTAAATAGCTTAATTCGTTTTTTATTTAATCTGCCATTAAATAAGGCAAAACTTCAAAAAATTGGTGGAATAAAGAAAAAGTAGTGGATTGGTAACATTGAGTTCAATAATAGAGTTATCTTCCGTATTATTTATTTGATGAAAGACCCAAATAAATTCCCCATTCTCAACAGCAGAAATAAAATCCAAACAAGTCATAATCATGCTCATCTCTCATAAAACATCGTAATCAGGATAGCTCCAAAATAGCAAATGCCCTTTTAAATTAGCATTTTTCAGACAAAGCCACTGTCTACGTGCGCGTAAAGAGTCCAATAACCCCAACAATGGGATTTTAACTTGGCTACCGTTCGGCCGTTTATTAAACCAGTGCGAGGATTTTTCGGGGATTTATTTGATGAAGCTGTTAGTTGGAAATGATCCAAATTCGATCTACTTTCGGAATATTTGGGGGAAGAGGACAAGTAATTTATGCAAATGTCTGTATGGCGGTTCCGATTGGGGTTACACAACGAGGCAATTTATTTAGGTTAAAACTGGTATTTTGTTTATATTATTCGTCGATATCAACGTGTTGTGCGTTTATTTTACTGGATGTCAGATCTTAAACTATTAAAATTTAATGTAATTCACAAAGAATATATTTTATATCCGATTTCTTTGGTCCTTAAAAAAAAAAAAAAAAAAATTATTTTTAAAGAAAAAAATTACATTTTATTTAAAAAAAATTAAAACTAGTTATCAAAATATAATAAAAGTTAATATTTAGTGACATCTAACAAACATTTTATTTTGCACATTTGTCATATTTTATTTTGCACATAATACATAAAACTGTGGAAGAATTTTTTGAAGACGTTTGGAAGTTGCATTATTTCTGTAGCAGGATAAAATAGACATAATAACTGTCCAATATTTATTTCTTTTTATATTATTGGTTTGAGCAAAAAGTCTTTTTCTTTTTTTTTTTTTTTTTTTTTTTTTTTTAAGAATGAAACACGTGTTTGAAATAAAAGTCTCAGCAAAAGTGCATAATGCTTAAAGATATATTTATTTATTTATTACTAACCCATCATACGTAGTATAAGGTAAGTCTTGTGATCGTTTAAAAAAATAAAATAAAATAAATAACGGATTTACACGTTTCAGACACGGAGATTCCGAAAAACATATTTTTAGAAAAAAAAAAAAATGTCATCCGTTTGTCTGTGTGTCTGTAAACGTTCTATCTCCTGAGCAAATTTATATAGAGACTTGAAATTTGGTATGTACTTAGTATGTAATAATGAGAAGAAGCCTATTGAATTTCAGTAACCTTGATTGACCGGAACTATTTTTTAGGACTCTCGAAATATTCGTTCTGATAAAAGGTACATAATTTTTTTCGGAACTGGTTATTTTAAGGAGTGAATATAAAAGACAATTAAAGAACATACATTTTGCATAAAGAATAAAGTCGATCGGATAATTAGTTGTGGAGATATTTGTAATCCTATTTTCCACACTCTTCGACTTTTTATGACACTGTATTTCATTCAAATTTCAATTCAAAGATATATTTTAATTGGAAATGAGACGCTTAATCCGACGCAGTAAACTGTTAGTTAATAGGATTATCATTTTTGGAGTTATAAGGATGTTTCTTTTACGCAATTCAGTAATAGAACATTTAAAGTTTAGGACGTCATCAAGCCACGATTTTATTCGAATTGCAATGCACTTTATGAATAGTTTACACATGTTTTATTTTAATATTTTATATTATGCATATCCATGATGGGTAAGTATTACGGTGGCCCTCAACGACTAGTTTTTACTAACTGATGAAACTTTAATAAAGTGATAAAGAATCCTTATTTGCCCTTCAATAATAGTAAAAGTAAAGACAGCCACTATCGTTATTGCTTGCAGATAGTAACATAGGCGTATCTTCATGACCTGGGGCAGGGCAGGCGCAGGCAAACTTTAACCCATATTTTACCATCGTCCTATATACATATAGGACGCTAAATCTGGCGGATTTTTTATTCAAAAATTCCTAATTCAGACCAGAAAATTTTGAATAGCAATTTAATTTTATATTACTCACGAAATAACCAATAATATATAAAGCAATAGAAACTAATCAAACTTTCTGGTGATAATTCAGAATTTTTGAATAAACGCTGTATATAGGACGATGGTTAAATATGGGTTAAACCACTTTTCCGAAATAGAATTTTTCGCGTTTTGTAAGACAGAAATTCTGCGTTTTGAAATAGCAATCATTATTCTTGAGAAAAGTGGTGAGAATAATAACTGAAATGACAAAATACAAAGTAATAGTAAATGTAAAGACATGTCCTATAATTAGAGCGTCAGGCACGAAAGGATTAATTGTTTTTCTCACACTGTCGAAACCATTAATGAATGCAGAGGGTGATCCGGTGGGGGGGGGGGGGGGGGAGACTTTATCCCCGGAGCATGTTCCTCCCGGAAGACTAGGGATTTTGTATTTTCTAATGGTTTAAAAGTGTAAATCCCCCCTCCCCCCAATATGCTTATAAACTGGTAAAATGTGTAAAAAAAACATTACTTATTGTATGAACACATGATGCATAAAAACAAACAAATGAAAAAGCGTAAGTAGCCAAACATTTTTTAGCATAGAACTGTTTCAAGGTTTCATAATAAGGAACACTTTTATTTAGTGCAACATGAATTAAAAAATGGGGAGCAATAGAAGCAAAGCACGTGTGTTAACGCTTCTACTGTTTTTCATACTCCCTTTATTTTATTTTATTGTGTAGTTGAAAATAAGCTCATTTTATGAAGCCTTTGAATTTCTGAACTCTAAAATTATTCGGAGGTTTTTCCCGCCGAAAGCAGCGCCGTATCGCATCAGTTTTTTCCATCAGTAAAGAATTCTGGCACGCTCTCTGATTAGTTCAGAGATCTTATCGCAATGCGCTTTTTCGGAAATTTGTACTCATGCGCTGTGACCGGTATAAGCTTCTGCACGAGTTCAGAGCAGTGGCGCCAACTTGCATGGGCCTGTACCACCCAATAATTTGCTATCCCGTCGTACCCAATTTCCATTATTCTATTTCATTATTTATGTTTCATTACTTTTTTATTTCATTATTTTTTATGCACCCTATAACAAAATTTATTTGACCATTTATTAGTGAGTATAAATCAATGACCATCTGTGTTAATGCCCTGACTACTTGATATTTAATTTTCTACTCTTTTAATTTGTAATCATATTCATGGCATAGTGATTCATATTCATGGCATAGTGGTATTATATTACATTTATAGAAAATATTATAATCTTTATAAGGAAGATTTAAAAAATATATTTTTAATAAAAGTATAACTTTATACTTTACGTTAAAATATGATTAACTGGACAGAGTTATCATCTTTCCACATTCCTCAACCCTCCAAAGAATGAAAAAAAATCCTGCCATGCCATTTTACCAAAATATTTTTGAGTCCACCCAATATTTTTCAAAAGTTGGCGCCACTGGTTCAGAGACCACTTTTTTAGTGTTTCCTTGTCAAGAGAAACTGGGTGATGTCAGCGAATAGTGGAAACTTTTTTATCGATGTACAGTTAGAAACTTGCTCTTGTTCATATTGAAGTTATTAATTTTATCACAATTATTCTAATTGGTAAATAAATCCAACGTATCCAACATTTTCTTGGAATTCCATTGCCTGTGATTTATTCTGTTGAGCTGTTTTAGATATCAGACCAGATGTCATAATAAACAAGGATCTTTGGGTGAATTGTGCCCGCCAGATTTGTCCAGGACAGCTCAGCTGGCAGAGCATTGACAGCGTACCCCAATAGGTCCATGGTTCGAATCCTGGCCAGGACACTTTTTCACTCAGTTAGAAAATTACAGCTCTGATTGATGTTGTTCGCTTACTTATTTTTTATGTTGCAGTTTTGTAATATGAAGACGTAAATTTAAGTTCATCTGAAACTGTCCTTATTGGTTGTTTTCACTTTTCTTCTTAGTCTGTCTAGCGCCGGCGATTTTCATGCTATACAGGTAACGTTCCAACCCTTTTTATGGTTTTTCACTATGAAGATCACATTCCAATAAAAAAAAGTAGGTGTTGCCATTTGAAATTTTCGAAATTTTGTCACTGCAACCGTAATTGTTAGAATTTAACTGGTTTTTTCACATGATTCTTGAGAGCATACCTCAAAATACTTTAAACTAAAATTTCATTCAGTTTCTGTGAACGGTATGATAGTTAGGGGCTCATATATCGGGATAGTTTTTTTTTTATAATCACCCTGTATATATATAATACTTTTAAAATCAAAAGACAACAAGCAATTTCTTATAACGAAATCCGACCAAATCTCTAACTTAAAGATGGCATGAAATTTATATATAGTATATATAAAATAAATTTAAAATAAAAAAAAATGTTAACAAGTTCGATTAACTATTCACTAACTTAAAAATGGCATGTAATAATATTTTACATAATTGTCATAATAATAATAATAATAATAATAATAAAAATTAGAATACATTTTACAAAATAAACCATACTAAGAAACACACACACACACATATACAGGGTGACTTTTAATTAACCTACAACTTTTAACTGAAATAATTCTTGAGTCGTTGCAGGTAGCACTACAAAATTTTTTTATTGAAAAGAACGTGGAAAAGGTATTTAATGGGTAAGGGTTTCAAAGTCAGAACCTTCAGACGTGATGCAATAGAGCTAATTAGTCACAAAGTTGACAGTAACAAAATGGAGCGTTTATTTTTTTATGCATGTAATTGAGTCAGATATATGGAACTTTTGAGGCTAATAAGGTCTGTCGGCTTCTTCTTGTACGCGAAATATTTCATATGACTCCAAAGATAGAAATTGCCATGGATAGAAATCGCGTGGACCTTATCTATGGTGAATAAAGTGGCCAATGCAATGCACTACGATAACGATTGGGTATTCGTAGGTGATAAATGTGGCTTCTGAATGTTGAATACCACTTCCGCAGAAATTGTGTTGCATTTTCACCACATAAATGCTTATTTTTAACAATAAAAATACGATCTTCAATTGAATATGACGCTTTGAGAGACATTTTCAAAATTGTGTGGAACTGACACTAAACAAATTCCTTTTATGTCCTCTTTCACTGCACGCATTCGTGCCGGCATCTAGTGAGGCTCTAGGAAATTATTTCAGTTTAAAGATGTAGGTTAATTAAAAGTCACCCTGTATATATATATATATAAATGTAAGACGATGATATGTAAATACTAGTCGCTTTACTACAATTATATGACAAATAATCGATGAACAACAAAATACGAACTTTAATTTCAACTAATATACTTTTGGTCAAAACTATACAATAAATTTACCTTACGATAACTCAACTAGGCCTAATAGCGCCTTTACCGGCTATATTCATTTTATATCTTGCTTCATAACAAAAAGTAGAAGACTGGCTCTTTGCCAAAACTCGTGATCCAAAGCATTTACAGCTCGCGCATTTAAATCATGGATAATAGCACTAGAGTGTCAGTTCATATCATTTACATGAAGTGTTCAAACTGGAATCCTACATGTTATATAATTATAATATTTTTGAATTTCAAAAAACATATCAAGTTCTTGTAACATTCTAATTAAATCTCCAAAGAGATAATTAATAATAATGTGTAGACAGAATACCACATAGTTAATAAATTAACAAGTGCAATCATAATTTTACCATAATTTGTGCTTCAATGGTAATTAGCCAAAAATACTGAAAATATGAAGGTTATTTAAAAAAAGAGAGAGAGAAAAAGAAAAAAAATTATAATAAACGATAAAATGTTAATAATTTGGAGTTGATATCAAGTGAATACAAATGGATTAAGAAATGAAATATGAACTAAATATAATGGAAAATTGGATAACAAGAGATTTAAATTATAATTGGATATGAAAAAAAACACGTGTAGGTATAATCTTCAGCCTGGATATACCCACACGTGTTTTAAAAAATAATTCAGTATTTCATAATTATACTGGAATATATGCTAAGATCAGTATATAATCATCCAGGTATACTGAATTATTACCAGAAAACAATTGGAAATAACAAAATTGGAAATAAACTTGTATATATATATATATATATATATATATATATATATATATATATATATATATATGAAAGGATAAAAGCTAAACCCCTTTTTAAAATGCAAAATCCCTTTTTGCCCCTTTTAAAGTTTTAAATTACCGTTTTAAAAAATAGAAATTTAAATCAAAACTTTTAAATGCTTTAATAATTGTGTTTCAATTGATTGAAAATGCCGTCGCCCCTGTTAAATTAGTTTTCCTGCATCGCATCTTATAACTTTCAAAGATCGTTTTCTGACTCTTCATAAGAATATTTGTGCTGACGCTAACGCAATTTTAAAGTCTTGCTGCATCCGATCGGCCGATGGAGCCAACGCCTTTATTCCGCACAATCAATCACTCAGCTCGCGGCCAATTAAAATTAAAAATACGCCTCTTTTGACTTAGACGACCTCTAGCAGAAATAATGCAAAAACCTCATATTTATACCATTACACGGCTATCAGGAGCGAACTTTTTACGATTTCCCTCATCTAAACAAATCCACGCCAATCTGCTCTCTCGGAATTGCCTCGCGATGGACGAACCTTCGATGTCCAGACAGACTTAAAAAGCAGCTCTCACGCCAATATGGGCCTGGTTTAAAAGGAATCATGTAAGAAAAAGAAATAAACCAGGTTCCATAATAAACTGAGTCTTCCTTTAAGCAGAAATACATTCACTCGGAATTTAACCGAATCCCGCTTACGGCCCAGGACTACACGAACATGCAAGGGAATCAGAATGAGCGCTTTGACGTACGGAGCCGCCATCAGTCCGCGCAGCCACCGGCCCGGCCCGGCGCCCAACCACCGACGGAGTCCCGCTTCGTTTCAGAAGTCGAGTAGGACAGTTCATCTCAACGGGAAAATCCCAAAAACTAAACAGTTACGTAATCTACGCCCGTCAATCACAGCGAATACCTCCGTGAAAAATTCTTACAGCATACGGTGAAAGACTTACGGAATTTATCCCAAGAACTCAAAAGTACTTAATCTCCCTTCGTCAAAAGGAAAGTGAATCATTAACTTTTCTCTTCATTCTCAATCTTGTGCTGTATTTCATTCTGCCGGCAAGAATCAAGTGTTTTATCTGCAGAGAGAAGTAGGTCAACCAGACAGCTGTTTTCAATTTTCAAGAGCGCGCCGGTAAAGAAATGAACTCGTGACTCAGATGTTTCGGTTTCTGGTTTCTGGACTATTTAGAAAAATAAATCAGAACTGCGCTCAGCAAAAACAAAAACCACGTGACTACGGGAAAAAGTATTTTTGTGGGCAGTGCAAGAAGATATAGAGATAAATATTTCAGTGAAATTAATTTATTATTGTTTCGCGTCGCGGTGAAAAAAAAAAAAAAAAAAAAAGTAAGAGGTAAATTTTTTCATGGATTTATTTAAAGCAAAGGCGTATAAAGGTATGTACTTTTGATATTAACGTACAGAAAAAAAAAAAAAATTTTTTTTAAAAGATCTTTTTAGTGAGAGGCAGTGGTTCTCAAACTTTTTATTTAATTTTTTATGCATGCCAAAAATAAATTAAAGAGGATTATTTTATTATGCTATTACTTGTGTGAAAATTTTAATTATTTTTAAGTCAGCTATTTAAGTTCAAATATATAATTGTTTATGTATTGTGTTTAACGTAATTTTAAAGAGATGAAAGAGTAAGAATGGTGATTTTTATGAAAATTCTTTAGTTGTGTTGAACTGATAATTACGATTTTAATGAAAAATAACATTAACTAAACCTCATATTAAAATCATTTTTCTAGACAGTTTGAAAATATTTTAGCAGAAGTGAAAATTTTATTATTATTATATTATTATAATATTTTTATTATTAAGTGTTAAACTTTTTAAAGGTGATTTATATGCAACGTACTTTATAGTTAGTGAGGTTATTTAAATTTTTTTTATTGAATTCAAGTTATTGAAAAAAAAAATTATTAAGGTGGATTTTAATTTTAAAAAGATGATTTTAACAGATATTTACAGATATAGTGTTACAAATTTTAAATAGTTTGAAAGATTTTTTCATTTTTATTCTTATGTGCTTTAATGGTGTATTATATTTCTGTGTAATTCAGTGATATTTAGTATTTATATCCATCATGAGTAGCCCAACCCCTCCTAAAGAAGTAGAGGATTTAACAGACAAATCAGGTGACCCCGAAAAAGAAAAAAATCAAATTTCGAGCAAAGATGATAATCCCGTTAATAATCCTGAAGAGAAAAATAATCAGAAGTCTAGTCAGGAATCTGGAGGTGCACCAGAGACATCTGGTGTAACAATGTTAGGTGGACAGACCCTGTCAGCTCAAGCTGGGTCTGGTCACACTTCAGTATCCGCCAACCCAAAAATGTCAGTAGACCCCGATATCGTTGCGTTTTCTCCGCAAGATGGAATGTCTTGGATACCATGGTTAGCCTATTTCGAGAGTGTCTGTATAGGACAGGGAAAAGACGAGTGCTGGAAAATTAGGCACATACAGAAGTATTTAAAGGACAGTGCACTTACGTTGTACATTAATAATTGTCTAAATGTACTTCATTGGTCCGAATTTGTCACTTTGTTTAATGAACACTACGAAATTCCAGATACCCTTTCTCTCACTGATTTTTCACGTATTAGATATAAAGTTGGAGAGGACTTGAACGAATATTATCAAAAAAAGACTAAAGTAGGCCGAACCTTAGGTTTAGAGCAGAAACTTATCCTGGAAGGGTTAACGGAGGGCTTGCCATTAGAAATGCAGAAGTTAGTTATTGCAGGCAACCCCTCAACTACACATGCATGGCGTGAATTAGTTTTCAGAATTAGCAAACTGCAACTGGACAGAAAGGGAAATGAGAGCAAATTTGAAGCAAGCCCCCAAAACCCCAATCAGTATCGCCAATGGCGACCAAACCGACCTCCATATGAGAATGGACAGAATTTTAACAGGCAGTGGAACTACAGAGTTCCCTATCAAATACACCCCATTCGACCTTTTCCATCAAATCAAGCCAGAAATCCCCAAAATACGTTTAGACCGACTTCAAATGTTCCACCACGACCTAATGTACACCACCAGACCACTTTGCCGCCCTATCCATGCAAAGTTTGTCTTAATATCGGAATACCAAATGCGTATCATTGGGTGGGAAACTGCCCTTTTCGACAACAAGTGTTAGCAGTACCAACCCCTAGTCACAATATGACTTTGCCGAACCCCAACCAAGATCATAGCGCTAATGAGTCATCCAGAAATACATCTAGTAATCAATGACGATTTCTTATGTCCGGACATATACAAAAAGAAAAAGCTAGCTATAAAAAATCAAATAGAGATTGTCATAAAGTTACTTATGTAAAAAATGAAGACTCACTACCTTGTTTGATCGATACTGGGAGTTCGATTAGTGTTATTCCTTGTCATTTAGCCCATAAACTTAACCTAAAAATATGTAAAGTTCAGCAGAGTATACCAGTCACCCAAACACAAGGTGTTCTTGCTTTGAAAGAAAAATGCCTTGTTAGTTTGCAATTAGGACGTATCTCTAAGAGAATTGAACTTTTTATAATTAACAATCAGTTACCTTATGCTTTGATTGGGCTACCCCATTGCAAACTGTTTAGATTAAATATTGACTGTGTTAAAATGCAAATAACTCAAGATAATAAGAAAGTACCTCTCATGGACCATATTCCAACAAATGCGTCTCACCATACTTTACATTTATCAGAAGTATATACTAACCAGCCAGCAATTGAAAATGCAGAGATATTCAAAGAAAATTTTGAGCCGGAGTTGTTCGAGACCACTGACCATGTGCAAAATGTTCAGTCTGTCAGAGAACAATTACCTGCTCTTCTAGCCAAATATGTCTGTATTTTCGCCAAAGATAAATATGATATAGGCTGTGTAAACATGGAACCCCAGAGAATACAGTTAACATCAGATCTCCCCGTTTCTTTAAGAGCATATCGCACTTCCCCTAAGGAAGAAGAGGAAATTAAAGAACAAATTCAAAATTTATTGCGAGCCGGTATCATTAAAGAAAGCTATTCCCCTTATTCATCACCCGTAACTTTGGTGTATAAACGTGAAGAAGGGAAGAAAACCCGGTTATGTATTGACTTCCGAAAATTAAATGCCATTACAAAAACAGATGCAGAACCCTTACCTCGAATCGACACCCTGTTAGATAAATTGGCGCATGCTAAAATTTTTTCCACTCTTGATTTAGCTAGTGGATATTGGCACATTCCTATCCACCCTCGAGACACTGAGAAGCTGGCATTTGCCACCACCTTTGGATTATATGAGTGGAATCGTTTACCGTTTGGATGGAAAAACTCACCTGCTTGGTTTAACCGTACCCTCCGTAGAATTCTTAATAAATACAAAATTGACTTTGCCTGTAGTTACTTTGATGATGTTATTGTATTCTCCCAAAATGAAGAGGAACATTTATGTCATTTAGAGGCATTATTTAATATCTGTGTTCAAGAAAACCTTAAACTCAAATTGTCAAAGTGTAATTTTGTGAAATCCAAAATTAATTTTCTAGGATATGAAGTTTCGAACGGTTGTATCACACCTGACAACCCTAATATAGAGACGATTAAGAAATTAACACCACCAACGAATGTAAAAGAATTACAACGTTTTTTGGGATCTATAAATGTTTATCACAAATTTATTCCAAAGTATGCTAACATTCGATACCCTCTCAACAATTTGTTGAAGAAAAATGTCCCTTATGTGTGGGACCAAAATTGTCAAAATTCTTTTGAAAAATTAAAAAATGCTTTAATTGAAAAACCAATCTTAAAGTTGTTTGATCCCAAAACACCTTGTCATTTGTTTGTAGACGCATCAAGTCATGGAGTGGGATGTGTAGTGAAACAAGTTGATGAAAAAGGAACATTACATCCTATAGCATATCACTCTAGAAATCTTCGCGATTATGAAAAAAATTATGCAATTACGGAGTTAGAATGTTTGGCGATTGTGGATGCTTTAGATAAATTTTATCATTATTTACACGGTCAAAAATTTGTCATACATACAGATCATGCGGCACTTACCTGGCTCAAAAGTGTTAAAAATTTAAGAGGACGTCTTTTCCGCTGGTCCCTAAAACTTAGTATGTTTGACTATGAAATTAAATACCAGAAAGGCTCCACTAACGTTGAAGCTGATATGCTATCTAGACAACCTGTTTCAGAAAATTTACCCCATATTATACATCTCCTTGACTTGAATGAAGTAAGAGACAATCAGAAGAAAGAAAATATAACAATTGATGGTAAAAAGTACACTGAGATAAATGATGTTGTTGTTATTAAAAAGAAAGGTTTGTATAAGATTGTGGTCCCCATGTCTTTACGTTTACCCCTATTAGAAAAAACCCACACACAATTTGGCCACCCTGGAATTTATAAAATGATAAATTTAATCTCTCCGCAATATTATTGGCCTAACTTTAATCAGGACATTGAAAATTTTGTAAAACACTGCCACACTTGTCAGATAAACAAAAAATGTAGACAAAAAAGATTTGGCTTATTGCAATTAATGCCCCCAACAGAGATACCGTTTGAATGTTTGGCAGTAGACTCTGTTGGCGGATTTAATTATTACAATTCTACAAAAAAATATTTGCATTTAGTCGTTGACCATGCAACTCGCTATGTGTGGGGTTTTCCTTCAAAAAGTGTAACTACCGAAACTTATACAAACATTTTGAAACAATTATTTCAGATACAAGTACCAGATAGATTGTTAACCGACAGAAATGGAGCATTTACAGCTTCCAGGTTTAGGAGATTTCTTCGTAATTACAATATAAAACACAGATTGACGAGCAGCCATCACCCGGAAACGAATGGGAAAATTGAACGACTAAATCAGACTATTGTCACTAGATTAAAATGTAAAGTCAATTCCACATCCAAGAAAATACCCTGGACTAAGCTTTTAGATGAAGTCTTATATGAATATAATAACACCCCTCATTCTGTAACCCAATTCACCCCTAGCTATTTATTTTTAGGAAATTTACCATATGATCCCCCTTTACCAAATAATAGTTACTATCCCCCTGTGGAAGAAGCTAGAAAATTGGCTAAAGAGAGGACAATTGCTTACCATAAAAAGAATAAAGTTCGTTATGATGCTCGTTTCCTTCCTGTAAAGTTTAAAGTTGGTGACATTGTGATGTATGAAGAATTTCACTATCCAAATACCCGTAAATTGACTGCACCATATTCTGGCCCATACACCATTTTAAAACAACTTTCTGATGTATCCTTTGAAATTGATAAACCCAGCCCACATTTTAAGAGAAATTCCGAAATTGTCCATTCCTCCAAGTTAAGATACTACCACCCTCCTCAAAATCTTAAACTCAGCCATGAATAAACCCCATCTATCTCTTTCAGCTGTCAATTTTTTTTTATTTTTGCTTTCCTATCGTCCCCCTTACTCGTAGCATTTGGATGAGGACCCAGCTGGGCGTGTAACCTATCTCCCCAGCAGTGTAGAATGATGGTGACAGTTTAAAAGTACTGTTAGAATTATTATTTTTTTTTTTTAAATATTATAATGACGAATTGATGACACATGAGGGGGTCCTCCGCTCCGTGGCCACCCATCTTTAGCCGGACTGTTTTCCCAGATTCTCTTTCCAGGTTGAACGGAGAATCTGGCAAAACTGCTTCGCTTCCCCTCTGCAGGTGAATATCGATTACCCACTTTTCTTTTTCTGTCGTGCGAGTGGCACATTTTTGGGTGATATTCCCCTCAGAGTATTAAAACCCATATCGCACTGACCCTGCGCATGGTGAAAATTATAGCAAGTGTATATTTAGTTTTTATTAGCTGTAGTTTTCTTTTTTTTTTAAACAACTTAGTGTTGTTTTTTCATGGATATAAACCTAAGGCTGCATCATAGAAGTAGCTAAGTCCCTAACAAAACGGAAAGGTATACGAAGAAATATAATTTGTGTTTGTTATTAGTATTTTAGGATATTTTACTGTTATTTTATCTCAGTGTGAAAATTCAATATTTCTAGAAATGCAAGCTTTTCAAATTGCATTTGAGATACAATATATTTTGTTGATAGTATTAGTGCATATTTTGTATTATTGAATATTTTATATTTTTGAATAATTTGTATTTGTGAATATATTTTACATTTTAATATTTTGTATTTGTGAATATTTTTTTTTACATTTGAACATTGTCTATTATTGAATATTTTTTACATTTGCATATGTTGTATAGTTTTCAGTATGTTTACCTGTGAATATTTTAATATACTATATAGTTTATGGTTGCAATTTGCAATTATACACAAAAGGATGTTTCCCAACAAACTATATCAAAAACTTTAAAACAAAAACTGGAAAGAAAGGGAAACACTACAAACACAGTTATGTTATGACAACTGTTATAATCAAGATATGTCGTCTCGAGACACATTATTGTTTTGCTGCAGCACCATTGAAAGAATTCCATTATTTTAGTGTAACCAATATTTTTATGTAAATTTGATATATAAATGTAAAAATAGGTCCAATTGACTTGAGAGCTGAAGTAAATACTGAAGAGCTGGAGAAATTACTTGAGAGCTGGAAAAAATAAGAATCTAAAAAACATGGGTTAAATTCACGAGATAAGACCCACAGGTCTTGCAGGGAGCCCTGTGGCTCTTGTTTTAGTGGGGGGGGGATATGAAAGGATAAAAGCTAAACCCCTTTTTAAAATGCAAAATCCCTTTTTGCCCCTTTTAAAGTTTTAAATTACCGTTTTAAAAAATAGAAATTTAAATCAAAACTTTTAAATGCTTTAATAATTGTGTTTCAATTGATTGAAAATGCCGTCGCCCCTGTTAAATTAGTTTTCCTGCATCGCATCTTATAACTTTCAAAGATCGTTTTCTGACTCTTCATAAGAATATTTGTGCTGACGCTAACGCAATTTTAAAGTCTTGCTGCATCCGATCGGCCGATGGAGCCAACGCCTTTATTCCGCACAATCAATCACTCAGCTCGCGGCCAATTAAAATTAAAAATACGCCTCTTTTGACTTAGACGACCTCTAGCAGAAATAATGCAAAAACCTCATATTTATACCATTACACGGCTATCAGGAGCGAACTTTTTACGATTTCCCTCATCTAAACAAATCCACGCCAATCTGCTCTCTCGGAATTGCCTCGCGATGGACGAACCTTCGATGTCCAGACAGACTTAAAAAGCAGCTCTCACGCCAATATGGGCCTGGTTTAAAAGGAATCATGTAAGAAAAAGAAATAAACCAGGTTCCATAATAAACTGAGTCTTCCTTTAAGCAGAAATACATTCACTCGGAATTTAACCGAATCCCGCTTACGGCCCAGGACTACACGAACATGCAAGGGAATCAGAATGAGCGCTTTGACGTACGGAGCCGCCATCAGTCCGCGCAGCCACCGGCCCGGCCCGGCGCCCAACCACCGACGGAGTCCCGCTTCGTTTCAGAAGTCGAGTAGGACAGTTCATCTCAACGGGAAAATCCCAAAAACTAAACAGTTACGTAATCTACGCCCGTCAATCACAGCGAATACCTCCGTGAAAAATTCTTACAGCATACGGTGAAAGACTTACGGAATTTATCCCAAGAACTCAAAAGTACTTAATCTCCCTTCGTCAAAAGGAAAGTGAATCATTAACTTTTCTCTTCATTCTCAATCTTGTGCTGTATTTCATTCTGCCGGCAAGAATCAAGTGTTTTATCTGCAGAGAGAAGTAGGTCAACCAGACAGCTGTTTTCAATTTTCAAGAGCGCGCCGGTAAAGAAATGAACTCGTGACTCAGATGTTTCGGTTTCTGGTTTCTGGACTATTTAGAAAAATAAATCAGAACTGCGCTCAGCAAAAACAAAAACCACGTGACTACGGGAAAAAGTATTTTTGTGGGCAGTGCAAGAAGATATAGAGATAAATATTTCAGTGAAATTAATTTATTATTGTTTCGCGTCGCGGTGAAAAAAAAAAAAAAAAAAAAAGTAAGAGGTAAATTTTTTCATGGATTTATTTAAAGCAAAGGCGTATAAAGGTATGTACTTTTGATATTAACGTACAGAAAAAAAAAAAAAAATTTTTTTAAAAGATCTTTTTAGTGAGAGGCAGTGGTTCTCAAACTTTTTATTTAATTTTTTATGCATGCCAAAAATAAATTAAAGAGGATTATTTTATTATGCTATTACTTGTGTGAAAATTTTAATTATTTTTAAGTCAGCTATTTAAGTTCAAATATATAATTGTTTATGTATTGTGTTTAACGTAATTTTAAAGAGATGAAAGAGTAAGAATGGTGATTTTTATGAAAATTCTTTAGTTGTGTTGAACTGATAATTACGATTTTAATGAAAAATAACATTAACTAAACCTCATATTAAAATCATTTTTCTAGACAGTTTGAAAATATTTTAGCAGAAGTGAAAATTTTATTATTATTATATTATTATAATATTTTTATTATTAAGTGTTAAACTTTTTAAAGGTGATTTATATGCAACGTACTTTATAGTTAGTGAGGTTATTTAAATTTTTTTTATTGAATTCAAGTTATTGAAAAAAAAAAATTATTAAGGTGGATTTTAATTTTAAAAAGATGATTTTAACAGATATTTACAGATATAGTGTTACAAATTTTAAATAGTTTGAAAGATTTTTTCATTTTTATTCTTATGTGCTTTAATGGTGTATTATATTTCTGTGTAATTCAGTGATATTTAGTATTTATATCCATCATGAGTAGCCCAACCCCTCCTAAAGAAGTAGAGGATTTAACAGACAAATCAGGTGACCCCGAAAAAGAAAAAAATCAAATTTCGAGCAAAGATGATAATCCCGTTAATAATCCTGAAGAGAAAAATAATCAGAAGTCTAGTCAGGAATCTGGAGGTGCACCAGAGACATCTGGTGTAACAATGTTAGGTGGACAGACCCTGTCAGCTCAAGCTGGGTCTGGTCACACTTCAGTATCCGCCAACCCAAAAATGTCAGTAGACCCCGATATCGTTGCGTTTTCTCCGCAAGATGGAATGTCTTGGATACCATGGTTAGCCTATTTCGAGAGTGTCTGTATAGGACAGGGAAAAGACGAGTGCTGGAAAATTAGGCACATACAGAAGTATTTAAAGGACAGTGCACTTACGTTGTACATTAATAATTGTCTAAATGTACTTCATTGGTCCGAATTTGTCACTTTGTTTAATGAACACTACGAAATTCCAGATACCCTTTCTCTCACTGATTTTTCACGTATTAGATATAAAGTTGGAGAGGACTTGAACGAATATTATCAAAAAAAGACTAAAGTAGGCCGAACCTTAGGTTTAGAGCAGAAACTTATCCTGGAAGGGTTAACGGAGGGCTTGCCATTAGAAATGCAGAAGTTAGTTATTGCAGGCAACCCCTCAACTACACATGCATGGCGTGAATTAGTTTTCAGAATTAGCAAACTGCAACTGGACAGAAAGGGAAATGAGAGCAAATTTGAAGCAAGCCCCCAAAACCCCAATCAGTATCGCCAATGGCGACCAAACCGACCTCCATATGAGAATGGACAGAATTTTAACAGGCAGTGGAACTACAGAGTTCCCTATCAAATACACCCCATTCGACCTTTTCCATCAAATCAAGCCAGAAATCCCCAAAATACGTTTAGACCGACTTCAAATGTTCCACCACGACCTAATGTACACCACCAGACCACTTTGCCGCCCTATCCATGCAAAGTTTGTCTTAATATCGGAATACCAAATGCGTATCATTGGGTGGGAAACTGCCCTTTTCGACAACAAGTGTTAGCAGTACCAACCCCTAGTCACAATATGACTTTGCCGAACCCCAACCAAGATCATAGCGCTAATGAGTCATCCCGAAATACATCTAGTAATCAATGACGATTTCTTATGTCCGGACATATACAAAAAGAAAAAGCTAGCTATAAAAAATCAAATAGAGATTGTCATAAAGTTACTTATGTAAAAAATGAAGACTCACTACCTTGTTTGATCGATACTGGGAGTTCGATTAGTGTTATTCCTTGTCATTTAGCCCATAAACTTAACCTAAAAATATGTAAAGTTCAGCAGAGTATACCAGTCACCCAAACACAAGGTGTTCTTGCTTTGAAAGAAAAATGCCTTGTTAGTTTGCAATTAGGACGTATCTCTAAGAGAATTGAACTTTTTATAATTAACAATCAGTTACCTTATGCTTTGATTGGGCTACCCCATTGCAAACTGTTTAGATTAAATATTGACTGTGTTAAAATGCAAATAACTCAAGATAATAAGAAAGTACCTCTCATGGACCATATTCCAACAAATGCGTCTCACCATACTTTACATTTATCAGAAGTATATACTAACCAGCCAGCAATTGAAAATGCAGAGATATTCAAAAAAAATTTTGAGCCGGAGTTGTTCGAGACCACTGACCATGTGCAAAATGTTCAGTCTGTCAGAGAACAATTACCTGCTCTTCTAGCCAAATATGTCTGTATTTTCGCCAAAGATAAATATGATATAGGCTGTGTAAACATGGAACCCCAGAGAATACAGTTAACATCAGATCTCCCCGTTTCTTTAAGAGCATATCGCACTTCCCCTAAGGAAGAAGAGGAAATTAAAGAACAAATTCAAAATTTATTGCGAGCCGGTATCATTAAAGAAAGCTATTCCCCTTATTCATCACCCGTAACTTTGGTGTATAAACGTGAAGAAGGGAAGAAAACCCGGTTATGTATTGACTTCCGAAAATTAAATGCCATTACAAAAACAGATGCAGAACCCTTACCTCGAATCGACACCCTGTTAGATAAATTGGCGCATGCTAAAATTTTTTCCACTCTTGATTTAGCTAGTGGATATTGGCACATTCCTATCCACCCTCGAGACACTGAGAAGCTGGCATTTGCCACCACCTTTGGATTATATGAGTGGAATCGTTTAACGTTTGGATGGAAAAACTCACCTGCTTGGTTTAACCGTACCCTCCGTAGAATTCTTAATAAATACAAAATTGACTTTGCCTGTAGTTACTTTGATGATGTTATTGTATTCTCCCAAAATGAAGAGGAACATTTATGTCATTTAGAGGCATTATTTAATATCTGTGTTCAAGAAAACCTTAAACTCAAATTGTCAAAGTGTAATTTTGTGAAATCCAAAATTAATTTTCTAGGATATGAAGTTTCGAACGGTTGTATCACACCTGACAACCCTAATATAGAGACGATTAAGAAATTAACACCACCAACGAATGTAAAAGAATTACAACGTTTTTTGGGATCTATAAATGTTTATCACAAATTTATTCCAAAGTATGCTAACATTCGATACCCTCTCAACAATTTGTTGAAGAAAAATGTCCCTTATGTGTGGGACCAAAATTGTCAAAATTCTTTTGAAAAATTAAAAAATGCTTTAATTGAAAAACCAATCTTAAAGTTGTTTGATCCCAAAACACCTTGTCATTTGTTTGTAGACGCATCAAGTCATGGAGTGGGATGTGTAGTGAAACAAGTTGATGAAAAAGGAACATTACATCCTATAGCATATCACTCTAGAAATCTTCGCGATTATGAAAAAAATTATGCAATTACGGAGTTAGAATGTTTGGCGATTGTGGATGCTTTAGATAAATTTTATCATTATTTACACGGTCAAAAATTTGTCATACATACAGATCATGCGGCACTTACCTGGCTCAAAAGTGTTAAAAATTTAAGAGGACGTCTTTTCCGCTGGTCCCTAAAACTTAGTATGTTTGACTATGAAATTAAATACCAGAAAGGCTCCACTAACGTTGAAGCTGATATGCTATCTAGACAACCTGTTTCAGAAAATTTACCCCATATTATACATCTCCTTGACTTGAATGAAGTAAGAGACAATCAGAAGAAAGAAAATATAACAATTGATGGTAAAAAGTACACTGAGATAAATGATGTTGTTGTTATTAAAAAGAAAGGTTTGTATAAGATTGTGGTCCCCATGTCTTTACGTTTACCCCTATTAGAAAAAACCCACACACAATTTGGCCACCCTGGAATTTATAAAATGATAAATTTAATCTCTCCGCAATATTATTGGCCTAACTTTAATCAGGACATTGAAAATTTTGTAAAACACTGCCACACTTGTCAGATAAACAAAAAATGTAGACAAAAAAGATTTGGCTTATTGCAATTAATGCCCCCAACAGAGATACCGTTTGAATGTTTGGCAGTAGACTCTGTTGGCGGATTTAATTATTACAATTCTACAAAAAAATATTTGCATTTAGTCGTTGACCATGCAACTCGCTATGTGTGGGGTTTTCCTTCAAAAAGTGTAACTACCGAAACTTATACAAACATTTTGAAACAATTATTTCAGATACAAGTACCAGATAGATTGTTAACCGACAGAAATGGAGCATTTACAGCTTCCAGGTTTAGGAGATTTCTTCGTAATTACAATATAAAACACAGATTGACGAGCAGCCATCACCCGGAAACGAATGGGAAAATTGAACGACTAAATCAGACTATTGTCACTAGATTAAAATGTAAAGTCAATTCCACATCCAAGAAAATACCCTGGACTAAGCTTTTAGATGAAGTCTTATATGAATATAATAACACCCCTCATTCTGTAACCCAATTCACCCCTAGCTATTTATTTTTAGGAAATTTACCATATGATCCCCCTTTACCAAATAATAGTTACTATCCCCCTGTGGAAGAAGCTAGAAAATTGGCTAAAGAGAGGACAATTGCTTACCATAAAAAGAATAAAGTTCGTTATGATGCTCGTTTCCTTCCTGTAAAGTTTAAAGTTGGTGACATTGTGATGTATGAAGAATTTCACTATCCAAATACCCGTAAATTGACTGCACCATATTCTGGCCCATACACCATTTTAAAACAACTTTCTGATGTATCCTTTGAAATTGATAAACCCAGCCCACATTTTAAGAGAAATTCCGAAATTGTCCATTCCTCCAAGTTAAGATACTACCACCCTCCTCAAAATCTTAAACTCAGCCATGAATAAACCCCATCTATCTCTTTCAGCTGTCAATTTTTTTTAATTTTTGCTTTCCTATCGTCCCCCTTACTCGTAGCATTTGGATGAGGACCCAGCTGGGCGTGTAACCTATCTCCCCAGCAGTGTAGAATGATGGTGACAGTTTAAAAGTACTGTTAGAATTATTATTATTTTTTTTTTAAATATTATAATGACGAATTGATGACACATGAGGGGGTCCTCCGCTCCGTGGCCACCCATCTTTAGCCGGACTGTTTTCCCAGATTCTCTTTCCAGGTTGAACGGAGAATCTGGCAAAACTGCTTCGCTTCCCCTCTGCAGGTGAATATCGATTACCCACTTTTCTTTTTCTGTCGTGCGAGTGGCACATTTTTGGGTGATATTCCCCTCAGAGTATTAAAACCCATATCGCACTGACCCTGCGCATGGTGAAAATTATAGCAAGTGTATATTTAGTTTTTATTAGCTGTAGTTTTCTTTTTTTTTTAAACAACTTAGTGTTGTTTTTTCATGGATATAAACCTAAGGCTGCATCATAGAAGTAGCTAAGTCCCTAACAAAACGGAAAGGTATACGAAGAAATATAATTTGTGTTTGTTATTAGTATTTTAGGATATTTTACTGTTATTTTATCTCAGTGTGAAAATTCAATATTTCTAGAAATGCAAGCTTTTCAAATTGCATTTGAGATACAATATATTTTGTTGATAGTATTAGTGCATATTTTGTATTATTGAATATTTTATATTTTTGAATAATTTGTATTTGTGAATATATTTTACATTTTAATATTTTGTATTTGTGAATATTTTTTTTTACATTTGAACATTGTCTATTATTGAATATTTTTTACATTTGCATATGTTGTATAGTTTTCAGTATGTTTACCTGTGAATATTTTAATATACTATATAGTTTATGGTTGCAATTTGCAATTATACACAAAAGGATGTTTCCCAACAAACTATATCAAAAACTTTAAAACAAAAACTGGAAAGAAAGGGAAACACTACAAACACAGTTATGTTATGACAACTGTTATAATCAAGATATGTCGCCTCGAGACACATTATTGTTTTGCTGCAGCACCATTGAAAGAATTCCATTATTTTAGTGTAACCAATATTTTTATGTAAATTTGATATATAAATGTAAAAATAGGTCCAATTGACTTGAGAGCTGAAGTAAATACTGAAGAGCTGGAGAAATTACTTGAGAGCTGGAGAAAATAAGAATCTAAAAAACATGGGTTAAATTCACGAGATAAGACCCACAGGTCTTGCAGGGAGCCCTGTGGCTCTTGTTTTAGTGGGGGGGGGGGGGGATATGAAAGGATAAAAGCTAAACCCCTTTTTAAAATGCAAAATCCCTTTTTGCCCCTTTTAAAGTTTTAAATTACCGTTTTAAAAAATAGAAATTTAAATCAAAACTTTTAAATGCTTTAATAATTGTGTTTCAATTGATTGAAAATGCCGTCGCCCCTGTTAAATTAGTTTTCCTGCATCGCATCTTATAACTTTCAAAGATCGTTTTCTGACTCTTCATAAGAATATTTGTGCTGACGCTAACGCAATTTTAAAGTCTTGCTGCATCCGATCGGCCGATGGAGCCAACGCCTTTATTCCGCACAATCAATCACTCAGCTCGCGGCCAATTAAAATTAAAAATACGCCTCTTTTGACTTAGACGACCTCTAGCAGAAATAATGCAAAAACCTCATATTTATACCATTACACGGCTATCAGGAGCGAACTTTTTACGATTTCCCTCATCTAAACAAATCCACGCCAATCTGCTCTCTCGGAATTGCCTCGCGATGGACGAACCTTCGATGTCCAGACAGACTTAAAAAGCAGCTCTCACGCCAATATGGGCCTGGTTTAAAAGGAATCATGTAAGAAAAAGAAATAAACCAGGTTCCATAATAAACTGAGTCTTCCTTTAAGCAGAAATACATTCACTCGAAATTTAACCGAATCCCGCTTACGGCCCAGGACTACACGAACATGCAAGGGAATCAGAATGAGCGCTTTGACGTACGGAGCCGCCATCAGTCCGCGCAGCCACCGGCCCGGCCCGGCGCCCAACCACCGACGGAGTCCCGCTTCGTTTCAGAAGTCGAGTAGGACAGTTCATCTCAACGGGAAAATCCCAAAAACTAAACAGTTACGTAATCTACGCCCGTCAATCACAGCGAATACCTCCGTGAAAAATTCTTACAGCATACGGTGAAAGACTTACGGAATTTATCCCAAGAACTCAAAAGTACTTAATCTCCCTTCGTCAAAAGGAAAGTGAATCATTAACTTTTCTCTTCATTCTCAATCTTGTGCTGTATTTCATTCTGCCGGCAAGAATCAAGTGTTTTATCTGCAGAGAGAAGTAGGTCAACCAGACAGCTGTTTTCAATTTTCAAGAGCGCGCCGGTAAAGAAATGAACTCGTGACTCAGATGTTTCGGTTTCTGGTTTCTGGACTATTTAGAAAAATAAATCAGAACTGCGCTCAGCAAAAACAAAAACCACGTGACTACGGGAAAAAGTATTTTTGTCGGCAGTGCAAGAAGATATAGAGATAAATATTTCAGTGAAATTAATTTATTATTGTTTCGCGTCGCGGTGAAAAAAAAAAAAAAAAAGTAAGAGGTAAATTTTTTCATGGATTTATTTAAAGCAAAGGCGTATAAAGGTATGTACTTTTGATATTAACGTACAGAAAAAAAAAAAAAATTTTTTTTAAAAGATCTTTTTAGTGAGAGGCAGTGGTTCTCAAACTTTTTATTTAATTTTTTATGCATGCCAAAAATAAATTAAAGAGGATTATTTTATTATGCTATTACTTGTGTGAAAATTTTAATTATTTTTAAGTCAGCTATTTAAGTTCAAATATATAATTGTTTATGTATTGTGTTTAACGTAATTTTAAAGAGATGAAAGAATAAGAATGGTGATTTTTATGAAAATTCTTTAGTTGTGTTGAACTGATAATTACGATTTTAATGAAAAATAACATTAACTAAACCTCATATTAAAATCATTTTTCTAGACAGTTTGAAAATATTTTAGCAGAAGTGAAAATTTTATTATTATTATATTATTATAATATTTTTATTATTAAGTGTTAAACTTTTTAAAGGTGATTTATATGCAACGTACTTTATAGTTAGTGAGGTTATTTAAATTTTTTTTATTGAATTCAAGTTATTGAAAGAAAAAATTATTAAGGTGGATTTTAATTTTAAAAAGATGATTTTAACAGATATTTACAGATATAGTGTTACAAATTTTAAATAGTTTGAAAGATTTTTTCATTTTTATTCTTATGTGCTTTAATGGTGTATTATATTTCTGTGTAATTCAGTGATATTTAGTATTTATATCCATCATGAGTAGCCCAACCCCTCCTAAAGAAGTAGAGGATTTAACAGACAAATCAGGTGACCCCGAAAAAGAAAAAAATCAAATTTCGAGCAAAGATGATAATCCCGTTAATAATCCTGAAGAGAAAAATAATCAGAAGTCTAGTCAGGAATCTGGAGGTGCACCAGAGACATCTGGTGTAACAATGTTAGGTGGACAGACCCTGTCAGCTCAAGCTGGGTCTGGTCACACTTCAGTATCCGCCAACCCAAAAATGTCAGTAGACCCCGATATCGTTGCGTTTTCTCCGCAAGATGGAATGTCTTGGATACCATGGTTAGCCTATTTCGAGAGTGTCTGTATAGGACAGGGAAAAGACGAGTGCTGGAAAATTAGGCACATACAGAAGTATTTAAAGGACAGTGCACTTACGTTGTACATTAATAATTGTCTAAATGTACTTCATTGGTCCGAATTTGTCACTTTGTTTAATGAACACTACGAAATTCCAGATACCCTTTCTCTCACTGATTTTTCACGTATTAGATATAAAGTTGGAGAGGACTTGAACGAATATTATCAAAAAAAGACTAAAGTAGGCCGAACCTTAGGTTTAGAGCAGAAACTTATCCTGGAAGGGTTAACGGAGGGCTTGCCATTAGAAATGCAGAAGTTAGTTATTGCAGGCAACCCCTCAACTACACATGCATGGCGTGAATTAGTTTTCAGAATTAGCAAACTGCAACTGGACAGAAAGGGAAATGAGAGCAAATTTGAAGCAAGCCCCCAAAACCCCAATCAGTATCGCCAATGGCGACCAAACCGACCTCCATATGAGAATGGACAGAATTTTAACAGGCAGTGGAACTACAGAGTTCCCTATCAAATACACCCCATTCGACCTTTTCCATCAAATCAAGCCAGAAATCCCCAAAATACGTTTAGACCGACTTCAAATGTTCCACCACGACCTAATGTACACCACCAGACCACTTTGCCGCCCTATCCATGCAAAGTTTGTCTTAATATCGGAATACCAAATGCGTATCATTGGGTGGGAAACTGCCCTTTTCGACAACAAGTGTTAGCAGTACCAACCCCTAGTCACAATATGACTTTGCCGAACCCCAACCAAGATCATAGCGCTAATGAGTCATCCCGAAATACATCTAGTAATCAATGACGATTTCTTATGTCCGGACATATACAAAAAGAAAAAGCTAGCTATAAAAAATCAAATAGAGATTGTCATAAAGTTACTTATGTAAAAAATGAAGACTCACTACCTTGTTTGATCGATACTGGGAGTTCGATTAGTGTTATTCCTTGTCATTTAGCCCATAAACTTAACCTAAAAATATGTAAAGTTCAGCAGAGTATACCAGTCACCCAAACACAAGGTGTTCTTGCTTTGAAAGAAAAATGCCTTGTTAGTTTGCAATTAGGACGTATCTCTAAGAGAATTGAACTTTTTATAATTAACAATCAGTTACCTTATGCTTTGATTGGGCTACCCCATTGCAAACTGTTTAGATTAAATATTGACTGTGTTAAAATGCAAATAACTCAAGATAATAAGAAAGTACCTCTCATGGACCATATTCCAACAAATGCGTCTCACCATACTTTACATTTATCAGAAGTATATACTAACCAGCCAGCAATTGAAAATGCAGAGATATTCAAAGAAAATTTTGAGCCGGAGTTGTTCGAGACCACTGACCATGTGCAAAATGTTCAGTCTGTCAGAGAACAATTACCTGCTCTTCTAGCCAAATATGTCTGTATTTTCGCCAAAGATAAATATGATATAGAGCTGTGTAAACATGGAACCCCAGAGAATACAGTTAACATCAGATCTCCCCGTTTCTTTAAGAGCATATCGCACTTCCCCTAAGGAAGAAGAGGAAATTAAAGAACAAATTCAAAATTTATTGCGAGCCGGTATCATTAAAGAAAGCTATTCCCCTTATTCATCACCCGTAACTTTGGTGTATAAACGTGAAGAAGGGAAGAAAACCCGGTTATGTATTGACTTCCGAAAATTAAATGCCATTACAAAAACAGATGCAGAACCCTTACCTCGAATCGACACCCTGTTAGATAAATTGGCGCATGCTAAAATTTTTTCCACTCTTGATTTAGCTAGTGGATATTGGCACATTCCTATCCACCCTCGAGACACTGAGAAGCTGGCATTTGCCACCACCTTTGGATTATATGAGTGGAATCGTTTACCGTTTGCATGGAAAAACTCACCTGCTTGGTTTAACCGTACCCTCCGTAGAATTCTTAATAAATACAAAATTGACTTTGCCTGTAGTTACTTTGATGATGTTATTGTATTCTCCCAAAATGAAGAGGAACATTTATGTCATTTAGAGGCATTATTTAATATCTGTGTTCAAGAAAACCTTAAACTCAAATTGTCAAAGTGTAATTTTGTGAAATCCAAAATTAATTTTCTAGGATATGAAGTTTCGAACGGTTGTATCACACCTGACAACCCTAATATAGAGACGATTAAGAAATTAACACCACCAACGAATGTAAAAGAATTACAACGTTTTTTGGGATCTATAAATGTTTATCACAAATTTATTCCAAAGTATGCTAACATTCGATACCCTCTCAACAATTTGTTGAAGAAAAATGTCCCTTATGTGTGGGACCAAAATTGTCAAAATTCTTTTGAAAAATTAAAAAATGCTTTAATTGAAAAACCAATCTTAAAGTTGTTTGATCCCAAAACACCTTGTCATTTGTTTGTAGACGCATCAAGTCATGGAGTGGGATGTGTAGTGAAACAAGTTGATGAAAAAGGAACATTACATCCTATAGCATATCACTCTAGAAATCTTCGCGATTATGAAAAAAATTATGCAATTACGGAGTTAGAATGTTTGGCGATTGTGGATGCTTTAGATAAATTTTATCATTATTTACACGGTCAAAAATTTGTCATACATACAGATCATGCGGCACTTACCTGGCTCAAAAGTGTTAAAAATTTAAGAGGACGTCTTTTCCGCTGGTCCCTAAAACTTAGTATGTTTGACTATGAAATTAAATACCAGAAAGGCTCCACTAACGTTGAAGCTGATATGCTATCTAGACAACCTGTTTCAGAAAATTTACCCCATATTATACATCTCCTTGACTTGAATGAAGTAAGAGACAATCAGAAGAAAGAAAATATAACAATTGATGGTAAAAAGTACACTGAGATAAATGATGTTGTTGTTATTAAAAAGAAAGGTTTGTATAAGATTGTGGTCCCCATGTCTTTACGTTTACCCCTATTAGAAAAAACCCACACACAATTTGGCCACCCTGGAATTTATAAAATGATAAATTTAATCTCTCCGCAATATTATTGGCCTAACTTTAATCAGGACATTGAAAATTTTGTAAAACACTGCCACGCTTGTCAGATAAACAAAAAATGTAGACAAAAAAGATTTGGCTTATTGCAATTAATGCCCCCAACAGAGATACCGTTTGAATGTTTGGCAGTAGACTCTGTTGGCGGATTTAATTATTACAATTCTACAAAAAAATATTTGCATTTAGTCGTTGACCATGCAACTCGCTATGTGTGGGGTTTTCCTTCAAAAAGTGTAACTACCGAAACTTATACAAACATTTTGAAACAATTATTTCAGATACAAGTACCAGATAGATTGTTAACCGACAGAAATGGAGCATTTACAGCTTCCAGGTTTAGGAGATTTCTTCGTAATTACAATATAAAACACAGATTGACGAGCAGCCATCACCCGGAAACGAATGGGAAAATTGAACGACTAAATCAGACTATTGTCACTAGATTAAAATGTAAAGTCAATTCCACATCCAAGAAAATACCCTGGACTAAGCTTTTAGATGAAGTCTTATATGAATATAATAACACCCCTCATTCTGTAACCCAATTCACCCCTAGCTATTTATTTTTAGGAAATTTACCATATGATCCCCCTTTACCAAATAATAGTTACTATCCCCCTGTGGAAGAAGCTAGAAAATTGGCTAAAGAGAGGACAATTGCTTACCATAAAAAGAATAAAGTTCGTTATGATGCTCGTTTCCTTCCTGTAAAGTTTAAAGTTGGTGACATTGTGATGTATGAAGAATTTCACTATCCAAATACCCGTAAATTGACTGCACCATATTCTGGCCCATACACCATTTTAAAACAACTTTCTGATGTATCCTTTGAAATTGATAAACCCAGCCCACATTTTAAGAGAAATTCCGAAATTGTCCATTCCTCCAAGTTAAGATACTACCACCCTCCTCAAAATCTTAAACTCAGCCATGAATAAACCCCATCTATCTCTTTCAGCTGTCAATTTTTTTTAATTTTTGCTTTCCTATCGTCCCCCTTACTCGTAGCATTTGGATGAGGACCCAGCTGGGCGTGTAACCTATCTCCCCAGCAGTGTAGAATGATGGTGACAGTTTAAAAGTACTGTTAGAATTATTATTATTTTTTTTTAAAATATTATAATGACGAATTGATGACACATGAGGGGGTCCTCCGCTCCGTGGCCACCCATCTTTAGCCGGACTGTTTTCCCAGATTCTCTTTCCAGGTTGAACGGAGAATCTGGCAAAACTGCTTCGCTTCCCCTCTGCAGGTGAATATCGATTACCCACTTTTCTTTTTCTGTCGTGCGAGTGGCACATTTTTGGGTGATATTCCCCTCAGAGTATTAAAACCCATATCGCACTGACCCTGCGCATGGTGAAAATTATAGCAAGTGTATATTTAGTTTTTATTAGCTGTAGTTTTCTTTTTTTTTTAAACAACTTAGTGTTGTTTTTTCATGGATATAAACCTAAGGCTGCATCATAGAAGTAGCTAAGTCCCTAACAAAACGGAAAGGTATACGAAGAAATATAATTTGTGTTTGTTATTAGTATTTTAGGATATTTTACTGTTATTTTATCTCAGTGTGAAAATTCAATATTTCTAGAAATGCAAGCTTTTCAAATTGCATTTGAGATACAATATATTTTGTTGATAGTATTAGTGCATATTTTGTATTATTGAATATTTTATATTTTTGAATAATTTGTATTTGTGAATATATTTTACATTTTAATATTTTGTATTTGTGAATATTTTTTTTTACATTTGAACATTGTCTATTATTGAATATTTTTTACATTTGCATATGTTGTATAGTTTTCAGTATGTTTACCTGTGAATATTTTAATATACTATATAGTTTATGGTTGCAATTTGCAATTATACACAAAAGGATGTTTCCCAACAAACTATATCAAAAACTTTAAAACAAAAACTGGAAAGAAAGGGAAACACTACAAACACAGTTATGTTATGACAACTGTTATAATCAAGATATGTCGTCTCGAGACACATTATTGTTTTGCTGCAGCACCATTGAAAGAATTCCATTATTTTAGTGTAACCAATATTTTTATGTAAATTTGATATATAAATGTAAAAATAGGTCCAATTGACTTGAGAGCTGAAGTAAATACTGAAGAGCTGGAGAAATTACTTGAGAGCTGGAGAAAATAAGAATCTAAAAAACATGGGTTAAATTCACGAGATAAGACCCACAGGTCTTGCAGGGAGCCCTGTGGCTCTTGTTTTAGTGGGGGGGGGGGATATGAAAGGATAAAAGCTAAACCCCTTTTTAAAATGCAAAATCCCTTTTTGCCCCTTTTAAAGTTTTAAATTACCGTTTTAAAAAATAGAAATTTAAATCAAAACTTTTAAATGCTTTAATAATTGTGTTTCAATTGATTGAAAATGCCGTCGCCCCTGTTAAATTAGTTTTCCTGCATCGCATCTTATAACTTTCAAAGATCGTTTTCTGACTCTTCATAAGAATATTTGTGCTGACGCTAACGCAATTTTAAAGTCTTGCTGCATCCGATCGGCCGATGGAGCCAACGCCTTTATTCCGCACAATCAATCACTCAGCTCGCGGCCAATTAAAATTAAAAATACGCCTCTTTTGACTTAGACGACCTCTAGCAGAAATAATGCAAAAACCTCATATTTATACCATTACACGGCTATCAGGAGCGAACTTTTTACGATTTCCCTCATCTAAACAAATCCACGCCAATCTGCTCTCTCGGAATTGCCTCGCGATGGACGAACCTTCGATGTCCAGACAGACTTAAAAAGCAGCTCTCACGCCAATATGGGCCTGGTTTAAAAGGAATCATGTAAGAAAAAGAAATAAACCAGGTTCCATAATAAACTGAGTCTTCCTTTAAGCAGAAATACATTCACTCGGAATTTAACCGAATCCCGCTTACGGCCCAGGACTACACGAACATGCAAGGGAATCAGAATGAGCGCTTTGACGTACGGAGCCGCCATCAGTCCGCGCAGCCACCGGCCCGGCCCGGCGCCCAACCACCGACGGAGTCCCGCTTCGTTTCACATATATATATATATATATATATATATATATATAAACATTTCAAGAAAAAAATGAACCATAAAAATAAACCATACTATGAAATCTCATTATAATAAGAAACACACACATATATATATAAACATTTCCAGAAAAAAATGAACCATAAAAATAAACCATACTATGAAATCTCATTATAATCAGAAACATATATGTATATATAAACATTTCAAGAAAAAAATGAGTTAGTTAAAAATGTTTATGAATAAAAAAATGTAAAATTTTGAGTCTTGGACGTGTTAAAAACAGTATTTGATAAAACCTTTTCAATTCTTAATGCAAATCTAGACTGAATCAAGTTCAAATCTGTAATTTTGTCACTTTTAATCCATGTCTAGTCTCAAAAAGTAAAACAAAGTAAAACATAGGTTTTATGTCTATAAAATTAAATGAAGGAGGTATATAATTTTCTTTTCCGTGTGTACTTTTATGTGTTGCGTGTTTCATTTAGGAGTCATTAACCTGTCTGCGAAGATGACAATCCAGGTGTCATAGGCGCAGTCTGTGAAAATATTTTATCATGCTTTTCATGCGTAGAGAAGGGAAAAAGAAAGAGACAAAGAAATAAAACTTAGTGCGAAAACATAGTTAGAGTAAAATATAATTTATTTGTTTATTAATACATATATTTATTTACCATATACGTATAATTGATATTGTTATATATATTTATACACATATAATTTCTTACCTTATTGCACTTATTTTATATATTTTTTTTTCATAAGCGAATTGTATAACCTCCTTTGTGAAAAATTGGTTAATAAACAAGTTAAAAAAGTGGAGTGGGTAAGTGTGATCGACGATCGCTCAAAGGGTTTCGTTTAATATTCATTTCAAAACACTTTATCCTTTCTTTAATAAATCCGAATAAATTTCATTTAGCAACCCCCCCCCCCCCCCCCACCACCACCAAAAAAAAAAAAAAAAAAAACTCATGTTTTTTGTTTTTATAAAGTAAAAATTTACCGGTCTATTTTTTCGTTTTTTCAAGTATCCAAACCAGCCCGATAGCGGGCGAAGCTGGCTATTATATTCTGTCATAATAATGTCTGTCACGCGGACTAAATGCGATATAAAAAAATTATTTCAAAATTAAACATGTTGTACATCTTCAAAATGTTAAAATATGCGAATATTTCCATAATCGGATTTTTATCATGATTCAATATGTTTCTCAAATTCATATATTTACTATTCTCTATTACTCATATTGATACTCGCTTTGTATTATTCTCAAACATCTGAAAAATTCGTTAAACTTCCAATATGATGTCAGATTTTCTTTTTAATTCTCTAATGACGTGATATTAATCTGCTTTGTGTACATACACATACTCATACTCCTTGTATTATTGAGAAATGTTTGAAAATTTTCGTTTTATTTCCACTATGACGTCAATCATTTTTATTTGATATTAATCTTTTTTTCAGTTGGTGAAACTTTTTATTTCATTTTCATTTTTCACGTGGAAGTCGTCTGATATAAAATTAATTATTGTAGAAAGAATTTCATCCTGGATTTTTAATTTTTGGCATCTGCTATAACGAAAAATGTTTAAATTTAATAGGAAAAGGCTGTTAGAATTTTGGTTTTTTTATCTCTATTTATTAAAATAATACGAATTTTTCAAATTTTAATATTTTGAGCTCTTCATAGCTGGTATTCAGCTATATACACAAAGATTCAACTCTGTAAGTTACATAGTTTCTGAGAATAGCTCTGTGACAGACAGACAACGGAGCGGGAGTAATAGGGTTTCGTGAGATAAACGAAATCCTAAAAAATAAGAAAAAGCTTTCTCTGACAAACATTCCATTTTTTTTTTCGTTTTGTGATTCTGAGTACAGTGAGCTCCCATTAGTGCGGATTTCCCAGAGAAGCCATTTTTCGTCACATTAACCGAAGTTTACAAACAATTCGCTGTACTTACATAATTAAAATACATTTAAATTATTAAATCACCCTTTTTGAGATAGTAGAACAAGTGATATTTTAAAATTTGAAATGCACACAAATTTTGTTTGTTGCATCACTTTTAAACGGTAATATCAGCGAGCAAAAGGCAGCATTGTTTGAACATCCACTTTATTGGTTTGGGAATGTCGTTTTTAACTTTATCATTGTTACTAACAATTTTTTAATCGCTCAATAAAGGATGTAGCACTAAAATTGCTTTTGAAGAGTACTATATAAAATGAGTACGTCTTTAGATTTTGTTCGATTAAACTTGCAAAAGGATCAGGGTCCATAAGCCGTGTGTTTGGTCCATGAAATAAGCCTAAACTCGATTTTGTTATACTGACTTAATTATTTCACTTTTTAATATTATAAGGTTTATCCTGTACCATTTCAACAATATTTTTTGCATTTTGTTCGGATTTATTTAACTTACACAAGCTCAAAGTTAGTATTATTCGTAGTTTTTGATGAAAAATACGCAATTTCTCCTAATTTTACCTCAATTATTTATATGAGCGCAATCGTGCAACACTTTCTTCTTTACATATATTATAAAATACATCAAAATGTACAATATATGTAAATACAAAAGTGTAGCAAAGCTGCGCTCCTAGTAAAATATTAAAAAATATATTAAAAATTGAGGTAAAATTAGGAGAAATTGCGTATTTTTCATCAAAAACTTATGAATAATATGAACTTTGAGTTTTTGTAAGTTATATAAATCCGAACAAAATGCAAAAAAATATTGTTGAAATCGTACAGGATAAACCTTCTAATATTTAAAAGCGAAATAATTAAGTCAGTATAACTGGGCCAAAAACACGGCTTATGAACCCTGATCCTTTGTACGCATTATCCGATGAGTAGTACGGAAACCTGCAACAAATAAACTTGGTTAGTTTCCCAACATTTTGGCACCAGTTTCACATGTCTATCTTATATCTAGCGGATATAAATACATTCTGTAATCAGGAAAAGACTCTTCGGGCACCCTGTATATCAATTACATCTCAATACGAGTATGTTTACGCGAGTTAGAATACGGCGAGACGGACAGAAAGTGTTGAAAATAAAGAAGAAAAAAGAATTATCAAAATTGGAGCACCCATTCAAAAATTATGCGTAGATTTGCATTTATAATATGTATATAAACGAATTGTATAACCTCATTTGTGGAAAGTTGGTTACTAAATAAGTAACAAGTAATATAAAAAAAATAATAATTAATGTCAATTCCTACTTAGGTCAAAAAGATTTTTTTTTTCCAGCGATCTATACGCTTCGCCTTTGACGGTATTTATTCCTAAATTTATATCCTGCTAGATACCTTATATAAGAATTTTGTTTCTCCCATATAAAACTAAAATTAATTAATTAAATTTAATTAATGAATTAATATTTGAAAAAACTGTATTAACATCAAGTGTCATCCACTACAAGTTTTAAAAAATGTATTTGAACTTGAGTGGATGAATAAAAAGTATTTTGTTAACGATTGAAAATTTGAACAAGATATATAAATATATATAGGGAGAGTGTGAACTAATAGTAGGAAGGAATATAGTATGTAGGAATATATGTATAATATCACTGTAAAAAATATTTCCTGAAAAAAACGGAAATTGTAATGGCAATCGGGACACTAGTTACTATTTCCGTATTTGAGCGGAAAAAAAAGTAAATTCTAGGAAATTTTGCTTGATTTCTGATATATCCGTTTTTAAATTTCCGTTTTATAACAGATATCTTCCGTATTTTTTAGAAATTTTTATAATGTTAAAATAAACATTATAGGACCAAAAAAGAAGTGACTTCCCAAGAACAACCTAGATATAATTCTGCTTTTTTTTACGCATTTCTGAGTGCGTTTTGTGTAAATAATAAAACCTTGCCACGATGAGAATCGAACCTGCAATCTTCCGTATACTAAACTGGAGGTCCCGACCAACGCCATGACCAGATATTCCGCTGTCTTAAGCGTTGCTACTTATTTTAGTCGCTTTTTATGATGCAAAAACTAAAATTAATTAATTAATATTTGAAAAAACTGTACTAACATCAAGTGTCATCCATTACAAGTTAAAAAAAATGTATTTAAACTTGAGTGGATGAATAAAAAGTATTTTATTAAAGATTAAAAATTTAAACAAAATATATAAATATATATAGGGAGAGTGTGAACTAATAGTAGGAATTGAAAAAAAGGAAAGAAAAATAAAAAAAAATCTCTGACTAATATTCATTTTTTTTTTTTTTTTTTTTTGCAATTTCCTGAGTTATTTCGTCTGAGAATATCCACATCTATTTTTTTCTGAATACATACATATTCTTCAACTTTGATAACCACTTGTGTTAGTGCATTCTTGTTACATTCTGTTTCTCCTAAAATGTTTTATTATCTGCGTTTACAGCTGCTAAATTTATATTTTTATTTGAATTGTTTCCCTGTCAGTAATAACTTATTTCAGAATGCAGACAGATGAAGAAAAAGATGTTACCTAGTTTGGCGCACTTTTTTCTCGTTCTATATGATTGGTTTAGAAAATTGTGAAACTGTTATGTATTTTTTCATCACATAGACATATATAATATTTTCAAAAGCAATTATACATAGATACAGGGTGTCCACGTATAACCTGACCGACCTTTATTTTCGCAACCGTTGGTCTTAGATGCATACTTCCAATTACAAAAATGGTTTAAATAAGGTAAAAAATTATTTTTAAAGCGATTTGGGTCAAGAAAAACATTTATTAAAAAATTACGAAAGTTAAATTTTTATACAGTCCCCCGGTCTTATAAGTGATATTTAGTAAAAATTTACTGTGACACTAACAAGTAAAATAAAAAAAAGTCCCACTCATCTAACATTAAAATTGACCGAATTATGAAACTTATACCACTTTTTTTGCATTTCAAAACAGATGATTTCGGCCGTGCTTTCAGGTGTCGTATATAAAGTACTTAAACTTATTTCAAGGTATCTGCGCTTTGAAAAAAAATCGTACAACTGTTACGATTGACTTAAATTTTATTAGTTAAGTTTCAGATTAGTTAAAATAATTGTATTTTATCATATGTTTTATTTTGTAAGGATTTGAGGCTATTATTTATTTTAACAAAAATTATATTATTTTCGTAAGGTTTTATTTAACTTGCAACGATCGTCTTTCCAGTTTAAAATTTGCACTCGAACTTTAACTCCCTTTCAAATGTCCGATCGAAGTTAAATTTTACATACTGACTTAAATCCGATGACAATGTAATATTATTATGATTTTTGACGCTTACCATCTTAATAATACTCATATTAGAGGATAACACAAAACAATTCGGATAGATTACCGTCAACAAGTTTAAGAAAAAGTTTTAGATTAGATAACATAAACCTGCAATGGTTGTGTTTTTTAACTTTTATAATTACGTTTTATGTATTTTTTAATGCTGAATAAAAAAATTACCTTCACTTTTAATTATCATGTCAAGATTTTTAGCAAATCGTAAATTTCTGGTTAAAAAATAGCGAAAAATCTGATACTATAAAATAGATGTAAAACATCTTTATTCAGTTTAATTTTATTTAATTCAATAATTTATTCAATTTTTTGGCTTATACTGTGTTTTTTACAACTAAATAGCTCAGGAGTCCGATGAGGTTGGGAGGGGAGGGAAGATCAATTTTAACTTTGAGCTTTTTAACTTTGAAATTTTCGATTTGAGAAAAATCCTGACGTTATGGTTTAAAATGAAGGTCATTTTCGGATTCAGCGCTAAAAAAATACATCAGAATCAATTTTTAAAAGCTAAAAAATATGGCGCAACCCAAAATTTGAAAGACAGTGTTAATCTAACAGCATTTTAAAATCTTAACTTAGGCTGTGGTTTTCATCCTTTTATTTAACAAAAATTCTGTTATTTTTATCCTTTTATATGTTCAGTACAAATTGTATATTTTTCATTAATATGTCAGAATGATTATAGATTTCACATTTATATTAGATTGCAATGTTAATTTTGCTCTCAACTATTTTTTTGATATATCTGACGATTATTTATATTTCTACTACATTTGTGAATGACCCCTATTTCGCAACAAAAAATATACTCCAACTTTAAACAGCTATTACTCGGTCAGTTTTAATCGTAGATGAATGGGACTTTTTTTCTCTTACTTGTTAGTGTCACAGTAAATTTTTACTAAATATCACTTATAGGACCGGGGGACCGTATACAAATTTAAATTTCGTAATTTTTTAATAAATGATTTCTTGACCCAAATCGCTTTAAAAGTAATTATTTACCTTATTTAAACCATTTTTGTAATTGGAAGTATGCATCTAGGACCAACGGTTGCAAAAATAAAGGTCGGTCAGGTTATACGTGGACACCCTGTATATATTTTTTAAATAATTAACTATCCACAAATGAGTGTTCTAAATATGATACAAACTTTAAAGATCTGCATCGGCCGAGAATATCATGTCCGGTTCCTGCCCATCCCGTTTGCTTTTTCTTGTTCAAAACTGCCCCGATCCTATTCAATTTCTTCAAAAGTTCCCGATATTTATTAACAAAAATTGTCTTACAATTAAAATTCTTTTAAAAGTTTTACACATATATAACTTTTAAATAACCTAATATATAAAAATGAAAATCTATCTGTCTGTCTAGCACTATGGTCTAGTACTACTCTCCCCCTCCTTCACTCCCCCCTCCCATCAGAGCACTTTTTGTATTTAATTTTTCCAATTTCTCATAATTATTTTAGTTTTTCCCATTTTTCTCTTCCTATTGGCCGTCAGCTCCAAAATTTCACCAAAATTTGCTGCAAACCGCCTAAAGGTATTTTTCCTCCGCTTCTTTTGGCGCCCTCGGTTTTCACGTATCTCTTGAGGGGGCGCCGTCAGAGGGGCGCAAAAGGGGCATCCCTTTTAAAGTCCCATCTCTAAATTGAAAGTGAGGATTCATTTTAAAGGTCTCGTAGAGCACTTGTGTTTCATATAGCCCCCCCCCCCTCCCTTTCCCCTCACTGCTCTCCAACAGCCCGTCAATTAATGTCAACTCATCATTTGTTAAACAACTTCTCTTAGCTGTATCCATCATAAAAACTGCTATCATAGAACTTTTTATTACTTTTTTAAGTTATCTATTAAGCGTTAATGTGTCTTGAACCATTAAAAATAATTTAAAGGATATCACTAAGCCAGCACATTTGTAAACAACATCTATCTCGCCACGTCTCAGCCCACTGGAGCCACATCTTTTCACTATTATATTTATTAAAAATATTTCTAGTCACCGAATCTTTTTAAAACTTGGTGTGTTCGTTCCTAATATATTCCGCCAGCCTCACAAAAAATCGTAGAACGCTAACTAAATTCTAAAGTGGAGAAACTCGCTTATGCTAACAGACAATTTTTTTTTTTTTTTTTTTTTTTTTTTTTTTCTTTGACGAGTTAGACTTGGCTGAAAAAAATCTCAACGATAAAAGCCATGTGGCCAATCTATATTCTGCCTGTAAGGTAGAATTTTTCCCGCTTGTACTCACTTGTTTTCTCTGTCTTAATTTTGAATAGGCTATAAGACAATTGCATTCAAATGAAGATTTATTATAAAAGAATAAGGTAGTTTAGAGTTCTAAATAAGGCGGTTTAAAGAAAATTACAATGTTAAAGTTCTATAAAGAAAAATAAAGGTAGATTTAAAATAAAATTGTGTATCATTTATTAATCTTTTGTCTACTAATTTATTTTTCGCGGGGAAGTTACGCAGGTGACAGAGCATGAGCATATGTCTGTCCTCTTGACATTTGTCCTTTGAATTGTTCGCATAATCTAGTTGATCTTTCTGCAGTTTTCTGTCTGCTATTTATAAGCTGCAACTTAAGTCGGGATTTAAATCATCAGTTTTGTATATTTTTGGGTCACTGTGGGTCAAGATAATTTTATCTAAAAAACAGCTCAGACTATTTTGACTACATTTTATATCCTACGGGTTTCGGGCACGAGAAGACTATAGTAGTTCTCTCATGCAGAAAACATGTTTATATTTTTATGCGCGTGTGATGCAGTTTTAAAAGATGTAAATTTATACAAGCCGTATGGTAACAAGCTGTATCTTTCACTTTTATATTTTCATGTTCCATTATTTGTGTGTTGTGAATGTTATATTAAGTGTTGTTAGTGAAAATAAATGGTTGGTTATTTAACAAATTATATTCACGCACTAAAATGGTGACCCGGACTGGAACAAGTTAAATGAACTCCATAATAAGTAGCGGGTAATATTTTATTTCATTTTGATATATGAATTTTGAATAATGTTGGAAGTCAGCGCTCTGCATATTCCACCATATAACTTCAGTGATGTTGGTCTTTGGTTTGCCATGTGTGAACATTCATTTGAATTAGCTCACCCAAAAGTTATTACGGAAAGTCGAACTAAATTTAATTACATTTCGGCAAATTTACCTCCTAAAGCCGCATCTATTGTACGGGATTTAATTATAAAACCGTCTGCTACTACACCTTATGAGGAATTAAACACTGAATTAATCAAAAGAACAAGTGATTCATCGCAATCTGAAATCAAGAAATTGCTGTCTGGTGAGCATCTCGGAGAAGGGCTGAATCCCGTATAAAGTATCCAACGAATTGATGTTGGAATTATTTCTTTCGGATTTGCCATCATATCTACAAAGTATTTTAGCGTCTATTTCACCGTTATCACTTGATAATGCTGCCGAAGTTGCTGACCGAATTTTGGAATACAATCCAGCAGGAGTAAATGCTATTTAAGCGCTATCAAATACTAATTCGGAAATTTTAAGTGAAATTAAAAAGTTGAATGATCGAATTAAACAACTAGAGATATGCAGGTCACGTAAGCCCTTTTCGTCGGCATTCATTTCGAAGAAATCGTAGCGTTCCAAAGGATTCCAATCAATTTTGTTGGTACCATAAAGATTTGGCAAAAATTCTAAGAAATGCTCTGAATTGTTCATTTTCAAAAAACACAGACGGCGAGGTGTAGCGGCGACAACCACCTTGCACAAAATATCTCGTCGCCTCTTTTTAAAGGACAGGAAGACGAATATAACATATTTATGCGACACAGGTTCTGATATAAGTATTATTCCTGCGTCGTTTTCTCACAGAAAAAAAAACTTTTATGACTCCTTCTGCTAAGAATACTTCAAGCATCAATGTATATGGATAAAAGCTTCTGACGCTTGATTTCAATCTCAGAAAAACTTTTCGCTGGCCTTTCTTAATAGATGACGTAAGCACTCCGATTATTGGTGCAGATTTTCTATATTATTTTAATCTTATGCCAGATCTGCGTAATAAAAAAATGGTTGACAGTGTTACGAATTTGGCTGCTCCTGGCCAACTTCATACAGCATCTATTCATTCTATCAAAACTGTTTCGAGAAACAGTATTTATCATAAATTACTACTTAAATTTCCCAATATCACCAAACCTCCTCGTGCTGAACAAACAATAAAACATTCTATGTTCCACCATATAGAAACAACCGGACCCCTGCCCACGCCAAACCAAGGAGATTAGCTCCGGACAGATTAAAAATAGCAAAAGCCAAATACCAAAAGTTCAGCAAATGCTTGATCTTGGTCACATAGGGCCATTCAAAAATAATTATGCCTCACCTCTTCATATGGTTCCGAAAAAGGATTCAACTGATTGGAGACCTGTCGATGATTACCGAGCACTTAATGCAAAAACAATAAATAGTGTTCACGTCCGGTTACTAATGTGGTGACTGCAGTGGCGCCGGTGAGAATCGAACCAGAGATCTCATGATCAGGAAGCGAGAACGCTAGCGTCAAGCAAAAGGCCAAGCCAGTTACTTTCAGCTAGTAACTCACTTTAAACTGTTCATGTGAGATGAGATCGCTACAAGACTTTTGAGCTAGGTCACATGTTCGAGAAATTTCGATTAGTGGGTCATTTTGGCCATGGGTCAAGCTATTTTATCTTAAAAACTACTTATACGATTTGAAATAAATTTTGTATCCTACGGTTTTTGAGCACTCTAAAATCATTGGGTTAGGTCACATGCTCGAGAAAATACAATTGGTCATTTTTGGGTCACTGTGGGTCAAGCTTATTTTATCTAAAAAACAGCTCAGAATATTTTGACTAAATATTATATCGGACGGGTTTCGGACATGAGAAGACAATTGGGCTTGGTCACATGTTCGAAAAAATGTTATTAGTGGGTCATTTTGGTCATGGCTCATGATATTTGAACTCAAAGCTAATTTTGACCGATCATAGCTCGGTCTTTCCGGCTGATATTCCAGACACCGGCAATATGCTCTGTAACTTGGGAAACCCTGGTTGGATATACTTTGGTACCTGCAAACAAATAGCAAATAAATACACGCCCCATTTTCAATTGGGAACATGTTGTGAAGAATCTCAATAATTTATAGCAATTTTGAGCTGATCCAAGTATATTTATGAAAGTTAGATTGCAAGAAGACATACAAACAGAACAGAGACAAAAATACAGACAGATAGACAAATCGAAATCGTAAACACCCTTGAGCTATGTTATAAAGTGTTAAAATTAACATATGTACTCTCCTTACTCGAAAAAACAAAACAAACTATATTACAATTTTTTACTTTCATCTGCAAAATATTTTCATAATCAAATTTCATTTTGTAGATAAATTGAGCGTAAAACAAATCAAGTCATCATGCTCATCTAAAATTTCACTATGACTTTGACGTCCACTTAAAAATAAGTATCATTTGTCCATGCGTTTAAAGTTACATTTTCTTCTCTATCCGCCCAGAATTATTCATGTATTATGCATAGGATTTTTTTCAAAATAAGGATTTATTTTCTTTTTTAATGACATACATCTGAAAAAAATAGTCGGAAACACCTCCAAAGAAGTTCTTTAAGTTTCATTTTCTTCTTTATACGTGTATTTTTAAATATTTATTTGCAAGTATAAATTATTAATACCGTCTGGAGAATAAACATTCGCAAATGTGTCTACAGAGCATCTTCATTTATGTTGCCATTTTCTTTTTTCGAAATATTACTTTAACATTCATTTGCATGTATAAATTATTAATATCGTCTGCTGAATAAACTGTAAGTAGGAATTATGTTACACGTTTTGCACTTCCATTTTTATTGAATTACCAAAACATAAAGCGAAATCTTGATGAGAAGTGAATAATATTTCATTGTAAACAAAATTTTTTATGCTTCAATGCTTATGTATTTTTTTTTTTTTTTTTTTCGTGAGTAACGAATCTAGAGTTAATTGTCTTGAAAAATTATAAGTAGATATTGAATAATTTTTTATAGTATTTTTTTTTTGTTTGATTTAAGGTTCAACCAAGTAAATAAGTGTAATGTTATCTTGAATAAGAGGTAATAGATTTCTCGTTATGATTTTACAGAAAGATATTAAGCCAAATCGACCTTGAATAGATTCGAATTATAGCTAAAGCTATAATTCGAACGGTACTAAAATTCTAAACAACTAAATTTTTGAACAAAATTTGGAATAAAAGAAATTTTTTTTAATTGTTAAACTCTTTATTTTTATTAACATTTTATTTTCTACTTTTTAGTGTTTAAAATATTTCGTTGTTGCAGCTTCACGATCAGTTTGACTATTTTAGCGAGCATGGTTTGGCGCATAATCAACTCCCTTGTTTTTGAAATTCATATACAGTTGTAACCATGAAGAATATTTGGCAATTTATCACCTGGCTAATAGAAAAATGCTTTAAAATTAAAGTATTAATTAAAAAAAATATTGAAATGTTATCGCAAACGCACTTGTGTATATAATTTTTGTAATTCTGGCCTATAAAGAAATGAGTGAAAAATCGATTGCAAAATTCGATCTTTACATATATGAACCAAGTTAAGTTAAATAAAAGAGTTTAAAAACATAATATAAAATAACAATAAAACTGTTTACTAGGACAGAAATGGAGATTATAAGAATATTAAGAAATGCTTTAAGACACCCCTCGTTAATTAATTGTTTTCAGCTAATTTTGATGTGTTGAACAAATTTATTCTTTAACGTACTTAAAATTAATGCATTATTTAAAAATAATTTAGCTATTATTTTAAAATAATGAGTGCATTTTCACTTTTTAGAAGCACTTCATGTTTTAATATTCTAATTATTATTAAATGTTTCTTTTTTTTAATCCCGGTTAAATATATATTATAGAATCTATTTAATAGAATAATTTATCTTAACAAAATGACTATTCTACAAAGATTTCAGCAAGCAATTTGAATTTTCACGTCTTCTAATTCCAGAGTGTTAAATTTTTTTTGTTATTTAATCTAATAATTTGGTGGTATAAAATCCTGGCCTTTTTAATAGAAATTTATATTTTATTCATTTTTAAAAAGTAAAATAATGTGATCGCAGTTAACGAAAAATTCTGCTAAATGGAATACTTTATCTTAGCAAAAGAATTTTCTCTCGGCTCGACTGCATATTGCAATTTGAAGTTTAAGGGGTGTTTCAATTTAACATGTTGAATCATTTTATTTTTCTTTAATGTAACAATTTATTGTTTTAAATTGATGCATTTATTTCATCATTTAAAAAAATTTCATTTTTTAAGTATGGTTAAATAGTATGATAATGTTAACCCGGCTATTTGAATAATAGAATATTTACTGCGCAAAATGGCTGTTCAAACAAACGGAATTAATTGTGTTAGTCTTCTGAAATTCTCTGATATAATAATAATAATAATAATAATAATAATAATAATAATAATAATAACATTATTAAAAAAATTCTGGAAAATAAAATTGTTACATTTTAAATTAAAACAACAATGATTCAACTTTTATTCATTAATTTGGAAAATATATCAAATTCAAAGTCATGCATGAAAACGAACCTTTTAAGAAACAAACACATTATAAAAAAAATCATGTAAAGCATTTATTTATACTTTAATTTAGATAGAAATAAAAATTAATTAGAATGGTATAAATATTATTGCAAAATATTATTTTAATATTCAGTTGCATGTATAAATTACTAATATCGTCTGCTGAATAAATTGTAAGTAGGAATTATGTTATACGTTTTCACTTCCATTTTTATCGAATTACTAAAACGTAAAGCGAAAACTTGATCAGAAGTAAATAATATTTCATTGTAAGCAAAATATTTTATTCTTCAGAATCATCCCTTCCCCCCCCGTCTCTCTCCCTTTTTTTTTTTTTTTTTTTTTTTTTTTTTTTAATGGTAGTAGAAAATCTAGATTTAATTGTCTTAAAAAATATATATAAGTAGTGTCACTTGATTGAACTTCTAAACGTCACTTTATGAAGTTCTTCTCTACGAAATTTTATTTTTTCCTACTCTTGTTTTTGAGATTATGAAACTCGCTATAAATTTACTTTATCTTACCAAAATGATTTTCTCTCGGCTCGACTATATATTGCAATATTCTGAAATATTGAGATTATTTGTTATTCAGTTCGTCATTATTCTTTAGCTTTAAATGTGATTTTATATATCTACATCTGAAAAAAATTACTGTTAAGCAGTAACCAACAACTAAAATATGAATAAAGGTACTATTTAAGAACATTTATAGTTGAAATCATCACTCGTATATGTTTTATTATATTGTAAGAGAAATATATAGGGGAAGATGTAATCATCAAGAGAACTTCATCGAATGAATTGGAAATTCCATTTGTGATCAGATTTATGCAACTTTACACTGTTTTAATTCAAATAAAACATAAATTATACGTGATAAACAATTAAAATTATGAACAGAAATACTTTTTATTTAACAAAATTTAAAACCGAAATTATCACTCGTGTATTTTATTACATTATATGACATTATATTTTTAACTTAAATATAAATTAAAAGATACGTAATAAACAATTAAATTTATGAACAGAAATACTTTTTATTTTAGAACATTTAAAATTGAAATTATCACTCATATATTTTATTATTATGTACGACATTTTATTTTTTTTAAATGGAAATAAAAATACATATCTTCAGTATGAATATAATAAAAACTGCTATTCGATATAATCAGGGGACTCTCCCTCAGTCCATCTTTTTTAATACCACTATTTTCGAGTAAAAATCTTCATTTTTAACACTTTCCAACATAGTTGAAAAATGTTTATAAATTCTGTTTGTCTGTCCACCGTTTTTCTGCCTGCCGTCTGTCTGTTTGTCCGTTCTCTAAATCGCCTAAATATACTCAGATTGCCATGTAATTGCTATATGTTATTAAGGTTTACTATATGGCATGTTCGCTATTGAAAATGGAGTGTGTAGCATTTATAGTTCGTTTACAGGGACACTCAAAGGAATTGCGTTATATTATGGTCTTTGGGTCGAAAATCGTTAGCAATGTATTTTAATGATGTTAGACTATTTAAAATATATTTAAATTGATATATATCACTGAGGTGCACAACATGATACTTGCCATTACATTATGGTCTATGGGGGGAAAATAGTTTGCGGTGTATTTTAAAATGGTATCATATTTCAAACATAATGAAATTAACACTAACAAAGGATGTGAATTAATTTTCACTTTGCTAAACAACGCATAACCAACAGAGTGAAAAATGTGTCCAGACCGGGGATCGAGCCCAGATTCTCTGCTATAGCGCACCAAGTGCTTTACCATTTAAGCCATCTGGACGACATCCAGTCTGGCATTTTTCACTTATACGTTGGCAAGGCTGCAACTCTGCAGCGCAAGATGGAAATACTCCAACTTGTTTACTATGTGGCTCAGTGTGCTCATGTATGACATTCCATCTTGCGCCATCGTCCAGATGGCTTAAATGGTAAAGCACTTGGTGTGCTATACCAGAGTATCTGGGTTCAATCCCCGGTCTGGACACTTTTTTCACTCTGTTGGTTATGCGTTGTTTAGCGAAGGGGAAATTAATTCACATCATTTGCCAGTGTTATTAAATTTACGCGCAGTTTCAGTCCTGATGAAAATTTAATTGGAAATTTGTATAATGAAATTGTTATATGTCACTGACTGAGGTGCACTGCAGGATGTTTACTGTAGAATACGTTGTGTATAGCATTTATCGTTCATTTACACACAAAAGATTGGATTACAAAACTGTCAATGAGCGATAATTGCTGGAAGTGTGTTTTCAATTGTGGTCTGCGTTTTTAAATGTAACTATTTTTTTTGCATATTACTTGGTGTGTATAAATTCTATAGATCATATAAAGGGTTGCACAAAATAATTCGAGCACATTTCCGCTAATTGGCGGAAATTGCTGAAGGTGAATTTTGAACTGAGTTATGCGTTTCCTAACTAAACTTAATTTTTACATACTATGTAGTATATATACAAACCTAAACATCATACACAGGGCTACACAAAATAATTCGGAGATTTTTTTACTATAGATGGTAATTGCTGAAATTGAGTTTTCAAATGTGTTTTGTGTTTTCCAAATTGTTTACTCAGATCCTGCTCGACCGGCCGATTCTTTTGAATAAAATAATAGATTGGATGAAATTTATAGAAAACAATGAATTCCTTTTCACAAATCCTTTTGCCTTTTTAGTTTCTGGCCAGCACTCCTCTTCTTACTCACCTGACCAGGAGCTCTTTAACTGTTTCAATTTTTGTATTGTTTTATCAGAGCTGGTAAATTCCGGCGTTTCCCACGGTAAATTTTGTACATATTTATCAGTTCATATTATTAGTTTGTTTTATTTTCATTATTCTCTGTAAAGTAATAATTGTCAACTTGTTTAGTATTACTATACCACTATACTTCTTTAGAAACATTGTATATTCTTTCTCAATCATCTTTTACCTTTACCAAATTTCTTAAGTTAAACTAATGTGCACCCTTAATACAGTTAGGTGTGTAAAGCTACACTTGCTTAGACACGTTCAGTCAGGGCCCGAATAATGCAGGGGCATGCGGGGCAACTGCCGGGGACCCCCATTTGAGGGGTCCCCCAAGGGCAGATGTAGAATTTCATTAAAGGGGAGTCAATTGATAAAAATCGTCCAAAAGTGACAAAAATTCGTTTTTTCAGATTTAGGGGAGGAGGCTCCCTTCCCCCGTCTGTTTTCACATAGATTCTAATTTAAAGTGTATTTCATTTTGCGATATTTAATTTCTTTCTTCCAGGTTTGATAAAGATTTTTCAAAATAGAGAAGTTTAATTAAAAAATACTGTAGTTCCATACAACTATTATCTGCTGCTTTATGTTTAAAAGAATTAAACTATTTGTCATAATATGAAATTTTATACTTAAAGTACTTTAGTGCATGTGGAATGCAGTAATAACATAACAAGTGTTGAAATTTTTTGCTATTAGTATAAATGCATGTATGCACTTGCTTTTCCATATGATGGAACCACCCAAATGGATGTTGATGCAATACAAAGATTAAATTTTATGCTGTCGTAGAAAATGATATGATATTATGGTAAATAGCCAATAATGCCTGGAAGACTTGTATTTAACATTACTTTAACTGCTCACATTTGCCCTTGTATTCCTATAATTAAAATAAAAAGATGTGTTCTATCGTCTCTCAAAGTTATTAACATGTTTCTTGTGGCACTCTGTATACAGATGTGAATAGTACTTGTACGAATTTTATGTTTACATACAATAGGTATGAAGATAAGTATTAGTCACTTCAGCATAATTCTTGAAAAACTTCAATGGATGCATAGAAGGGGGCTCCCCGACTAATGCTTGTCCCAGGGCTCTAGATCTTCTAAGTCGGGCCCTGCGTTTAGTTAAATAATTGTGCACTTTAAACATTGTAAAAACTGTCTAACCTTCAATACATTGTAAATATGTTAAAGTAAACAGTGGGTTTGTGTCTTCGCCCTGGGATTGCACTTATACTCTTCTAAAGCGAAAGCTGGGTTCCCGAAGCGGTCATCCCTTGTCATCCTTTGTTTACATAGATATCATCTGTCACCTTATTAAAGAGTCAGTTTTGTTATAATATTCTGAATGTGTTCGAAAGTGTTTCATAATATGTGCTTGACACATGATTTTTCTTTCTTATTAGATTTATCTTGCAAATTTTGTATCAACCTACCTGCAGGTTGTTTTGTTGCAAATGTTGTAAAAAAAAATATACCACGAAAATTTCTCTTTATAAATACTGATATTCAAAAAAACGGAACTGTGGGTGTTCGGCATTTAACAACATTAAAATTAGAAATATAACTTGCACCATCACTTCAATTCGTTTTTATTTAAACGCAAATTAACATATACATAATGAGAAATAATTAAAGCTAGAAACAGAAAATAAAAAAATTGGAACTCGTTTATTTTCCTTTTATGTGTATATATTTGTTTACTGCATATCTGACAAAAATCAGAAGCTGTGCTGCTAACAATGAATTAGCTTATTTTTGAAGAGAAGAGAACAAAATAAAACAGAACTGTTGAATCACTGCTTGCTGCATTTATTACAGGATTTCGTCTAATGCATATTCATGCAAGAAATTTCTAACGTCACTTCGTCTCTAATCTAGCATTGTGAAAGTCTTTTGAAAACTGCGATTGTTATTAGAGGGAGGTAATTAAACGTAGGAAATAAGCAAGATGATATCAAGGTCGAAGGCTTAGTTTTCGAGAGTGACTAAGTAAGTAGAAAACAGCTGTGGGTATTTTGTTTCTACTAAAAATACATGACACACGTGTTTGCTGTCAACTAATTTTGAATATGTACCTGATGAATATTAGTTTTCCTTATTAAATACTTTCTTTTTCTCTTTTGTTCTTATAGGTATAGAAGTTTTATGTTAGGCTTTCCAGGTAACTTTCAAAGCTAAATTGGATATGAAAAAGAAGGAAAAATCATGCGTCAAGCATAGATTATGAAACACTTTCCAACACATCTAGAAAACTGTAGCTAAACTTCACCGTTAAATGAGGTGAAAGAAGATATGTATGTAAACAGTTTAGAAAATATATAACACATTTAAAAATTCTGTTTTAGCAATTACCTTCCATAGTCAAAAAAATTATCGAATTATTTTGTGCAGCCCTGTATATTATCTATAGATTTCCATATATACTACATAGCATGCTAAAATGTCGGTCAGTTGGAATACTCACTTTTAGCAATTTTCACCAATAGATGGAAATGAAATTAGATTCGTTTGTACAGCCAGGTATACAGGGTGTCCCACAAGGTACGCAGCGTCTAATATGTACAGATTCGGATAGAGCACGTCAATATGAGTATTTTGAATGGTAACAAGTGGGGTCCCTGAATATAGCGTGATAGTCTAATTACAGGATGAACGTTATCGTAGCTGCCAATTTTCCGCTTTTTTCCTACCACTAAAATTTTATAGTAAATTTTACCTTATTAAATCTCCGAAATCACCGGATTCAATAAGGCAAAAATTCGGTTACAGTACTGTGTTTGAGCGATAATTGCCGGACGTGCGTTTTCATCTTTTGTTTGCATTTTTAAGTTAAACTAAATTTTTGCATAGTACCTGGAATGTGTATACATTTGATCACATGCAGATCTACACAAAGGAATTCGTAAGTATTGCTGACAATGGGAATTAATTGCTTAAAGGTAGTTTTAAATGTGTTATGCATTTTTCTGCTGAACTATATTTAGTATGCTAATAAGAATATGTAGAATATAAATTCATAAACAGGACTACGCAAAGAACAAGATACATTGCTGTTTATGGTTCTTAGTTGCTGGAAGTGCGTTTTAAGTTGTGTTATACGTTTTTTAATTTAATGAAATTTTAGCTTAATATGTGGTGTGTACAAAAGACTTTAGATAATACAGGGTGTCCCACAAGGTACGCAGCGTCTAATATGTACAGATTCGGATAGAGCACGTCAATATAAGTATTTTGAATGGTAACAAGTGGGGTCCCCGAATATAGCGTGATAGTCTAATTACAGGATGAACGTTATCATAGCTGCCAATTTTCCGCTTTTTTCCTACCACTATAATTTTATAGTAAATTTTACCTTATTAAATCTTCGAAATCACCGGATTCAATAAGGCAAAAATTTCTATAAATTTTTAGTGGTATCAAAAAAGCGTAAAAGTTGGCAGCTATGACGTTATTGACGAATCCGATAGTGGGTATTCCAAGTGACGATGTGTACAACATGAAAGATTCCCCAGATGATTATGCAAATTTGTGGTAACCAATGACAGTAAAAACGCGTCTGGTATGGAATATTTGCTCATTTCAGAAGCGAAACGGTAACACAACAAAAACGAAACTATAACGATACAACCCTACTTTCCTAGCGAGTAACGCCCAACACATTCTCTTCAAACCTCTTATCTAGCTTTATAGTATGCTGAGGAGGGATATTGCGTATTTACTACCAGACGCATTTTTACTGTCATTGGTTACCACAAATTTGCATAATCATCTGGGGAATCTTTCATGTTGTACACATCGTCATTTGGAATACCCACTATCGGATTCGTCAATAACGTCATAGCTGCCAACTTTTACGCTTTTTTGATACCACTAAAAATTTATAGAAATTTTTGACTTATTGAATCCGGTGATTTCGAAGATTTAATAAGGTAAAATTTACTATAAAATTATAGTGGTAGGAAAAAAGCGGAAAATTGGCAGCTATGATAACGTTCATCCTGTAATTAGACTATCACGCTATATTCGGGGACCCCACTTGTTACCATTCAAAATACTTATATTGACGTGCTCTATCCGAATCTGTACATATTAGACGCTGCGTACCTTGTGGGACACCCTGTATTATCTAAAGTCTTTTGTACACACCACATATTAAGCTAAAATTTCATTAACGTAAAAAACGCATAACACAACTTAAAACGCACTTCCAGCAACTAAGAACCATAAACAGCAATGTATCTTGTTCTTTGCGTAGTCCTGTTTATGAATTTATATTCTACATATTCTTATTAGCATACTAAATATAGTTCAGCAGGAAAATGCATAACACATTTAAAACTACCTTTAAGCAATTAATTCCCATTGTCAGTAATACTTACGAATTCCTTTGTGTAGACCTGCATGTGATCAAATGTATACACACTCCAGGTACTATGCAAAAATTTAGTTTAACTTAAAAATGCAAACAAAAGATGAAAACGCACGTCCGGCAATTATCGCTCAAAGACAGTACTGTAACCGAATTTTTTTGGGTATCCCTGTAAGTGAGCGATAAATACAATGCACACCATACTTTCCAGTAAGCAACTTATAGTTCACTTCAGTAATGCATATAAATTTCTTTATATTTGAAAAAATGTAACAGCATTAAAATATACAGCAAACAATTTTTCCCCGTAGACCATTATGTAACAGAATTAATTCTATTGTGTGACCTTGTAAATGAATAATACACGTTTTGCACCCCATGTTTTACAAAAAGCATGTTTTAGTGAACTTCATAAATGCATATCAATTTCATTATGTTTGAAATAGTGTATCATCATCAAAATGCACTTGAAACGATTTTCCCCATTGGCCGTAATGTAACTCAATACTTTGGACTGTCTCTGTAAATGAACCAGACATGCTACACACTTCATTTTCAATAGCGATCGTGCTATAGTAAACGCCAATAACATATATCAATTACATGACAATCCGAGTATGTTTACGCGAGTTAGAGTACGGACAGAGAAACCTAAGTCATAAACTCTTTCCAGCTGATGTTGGAAAGTGTTAATAAGACCTCGAAGTGAATGAAAACTCAGATACGTTTCAGCTTCGAGTTTTGCATAAGAAAAAGTTTTAAATGTTGATGTATAACACAGTATCATTAAAAGTAATTCTTTAAATGCATTACGAAATTTTTTAATTAAAAAAGAATTCAGGTCGATAAAGACGTGCTACACCTTTAAAAATATGCTGTAAACTACACAGTCATCCAACCGTTTTTATAAATAACAGCTATTTGACCATATTATGAAGGGTTCTGATTGGCCAGAACAGAGATAAATTACGGTTATGAAACCATTTTTTACAAAAACAGTTGAATGATTGGACAGTTTTGCTGTAGAATTTTAACAATATACCGCTAGAACAGAACAAAGATACGAAGCGAAAGAAAGGAGATTCTTTTACATCTACCTTCGTAATTGTAGAACATTTTGATACCTGAAGAATAAAGGTTAAAATCGTTAATAATCGTTAGAAACGTGTTGCGTTGTGTTCCCGTTTATGTCGTATTTACAAATTTTCTTTTTTCGCTTTTTTTCACTTTTTGTCGGTACGTATGTTTGAATAGTAACGTACCATAAATTAATATTAACATTGTCTTTTTAGACCTTAATAACTTTTTAAAAATATAAAATTCTAACATCAAATTTTGATAGAATATAATCCTATACGGTGCACTGGAAAAAAAAAAAAAAAAACGCGCCGCGCCGCAGCAGTGTATTACTTCTTATTTTACTGTTTATTACTGTTAATTTTACGGTATAATACTAGCAGCTAGAATGACAGTATTATACCGTAAAATCAACAATTTTTTTTCTGTGTGAATAAAAATTATTTAAAATATCTTCTAAATGTCTTGCTGAGATAAAAAGACTCGAAAAAAGTAAATGCTGCACGGTAGCTTCAGCAAATCGAAAACTCAATTCGTTGGTTATGCTGTGTGCTTTTAGTATTAGATTTAAGAGGGAAATTTCTAGCGCCACTTCACTTCTAATATGGCATTGTTATAAAGTCTTTTAAAACTGTGACTGTTATTAGAGGGAGGTAATTAAACGCAGGAAAAAAGTTCACTGATATCAGAGTCGAAGGTTTCGTTTTCAAGAATGACTAAGTAAAAAACAGCTGCAGTTTTTTTTTTTTTTTTTTTTTTTTTTTTTTTTTTTTATAAAAAATACGTGGCACACGTGTTTGCTGTCAACTAATTTGGAATATGTACCTGATAAATGTTAGTTTTCGGTATTAAAAATTTTATTTTTCATTCTTGTTTCTTTAGGAATGCTAATTTCGTTTTAAGGGTGTATTCAAATCCAAACTGCTTATTTTGAGACGCATTTGTAAATTCATTTTTGCTCTAAAATGCATCCAATTGGCAGGTTCTCTTATTCAGAAACTTTATAATGCTCGTATTGTCTCGATTTTTTGATAAAGGCAGAATATATTTTTTAAAATGCTGTCAAAGTGGACATTTTGAACCGAATTTCCCAAAGCGATAGCGATGGAAACAAAAAAAAAAAATGATCGTACTGTGAAAATAAGTGTCTGTAAATCAATTTCTAATTAATTGAACGAAAAATAAAAACATGGGGCCCTTATAAATGTCTTTATAAATCACGCCGCCAAGTTTCCTGTTACTTTTAAAAATGAGTCTGAGAATGTGTCTCAAAATTTTGAGTTGTTGAGCGTGGAAAAATATTTTTTTGAATACCGCCTTAAGACGAAGTTTAATTTTGCATAACAGTTCTCGATTAAATACAAACTTAGATACGTTATGCTTAGAATTTTTTTTTTTTTTTTTTTTTTTTTACAAGCAAGTGTTTTAAATACTAGGGTAAATGGCAATACGCGTCAAACAAAACATCTTAAAAGCACTGTAAAAGAGCATTAAATACTTTCTTATGCTACATTACTTTCTATAGAATTGCTTAACTTTGTTTATTTATATATATATGAAAGGCATTAAATTTCCATTTTAAATCTAAAATTTAAATTAATTTCTAATTAAATATTTTCTAACTGCCAATGGCTATTTCTAAAGTTGCCCCTTTTAAATTGTTTTCCTAATAGAAGGCAATTTACTTTCAGGTTTTAAATTGTAAATGACTTTAAAAGTGCAATTTGCAAGTGTTTGTGGTTAGTGATGCAATCACGCTTGGTCAGGGCTTACTCACAGACCCGGGCATCAATCAAGATCTGTTAAGCCAATTAGACTTAAGTTTCTATCCCAACTTGACACCTCCCCCCACCTGTTGGAAAACATTGCAAGTGCTAATCAAAAAGCTGTAACCCGCGCGAAAATGACAGAATTTGTAGTTTTGAGCCTTTGTCTAACAAACTTTATGTTATAACCATGCAAGTCTTTAAATAATAATGGTTCTCGAGGCCTCCTTAACAACGGACGGACTCTCAACTCTGTGGCTGTATCCTGGAATTGCTAATAAATTAAGTTCGTTCAGTGAAGAGGTCCCCGCGTCAAATTATTTTATTACTTCTTCCACAAGCTATTTTAACGTCACATTAATGTCTAAAATTCTACACGAAGATCTTATTTTTTTTTACATATGTATTTACTTTTCTTTTCTTTTCCTTTCTTTTTCATTTTTTTATTTTGTCTGTACGTATGTTTGAACTGATACGGGTACGCTGTCTCTTTATACTTCTACAAAATGACATACAGATTTCAAATTTCAAAAGAACATAACTACTAAATGGCAAGAAAATGATTAAATATCATTGCATTAAATGACAGTATTGGTGAGCGAAATATTGATTTGGAAAATAAAAATCCTACGGGACACAAAATAACGTGAAGAAATCAAAATCGATTTCGGTGTTTTTTGAAAAAATTATTTAATAATAATGTTAATATATTTTGCTCTTTTAGCGTTATTAATGCACGAAATCTCCAACGTCACCTCTCCTCTTCTAATTTAGCATTGTGAAAGTCTTTTCGAAACTGTCATTGTCATTAGAGAGCGATAATTAAACGTAGGAAATAAGCAAGATGATATCAAGGTCAAAGTTTTCGAGAGTGACTAACTAACAAACAGCTGCGGCTATTTGCTTTCTAATACAAATAAGATGACACACGTGTTTGCTGCCAACTAATTTGGAATATGTACCTATGATGAATATTAGTTTTCCTTATTAAATGCTTTCTTTTTCTTTCGTGTTGCTATAGGGATGCGATATTCTTGAAAGGTTTGAAACTTGAAGATTAATTTGAAATGAAGATGATCTCCAGTCGAACGCAAATTCAGATATGTTTCAAGTTGTAGGTTTTTAGAAGCAAATGTTTTAAATGCTGACTAGCTGACTCCCGCCCGGTGTTGCCCAGGCCCGTGATAATAAATTAAAAAAAAAAAAAAAAAAAAAAAAAAAAAAACATCAGTTTTTATTATTATTATTATTATTATTATTATTATTATTTTACGGTGAGTCGTTTCATAGTTTTAAAATTAAAAGTTATTTTTGTCTGAACTCCTTAAAATCTTTATTGGTGATAAATAAAACTATTTTACAGCCTGTGTAAAAATTTCGTGAAAAAATATTGTTATCCAGTTGTAAAAGAAATGTTTTCTTCTCGCTTTTTTGTTTGTTTGTTTTAGTGACATTGCAATAATAAAAATGTTGTCATCTTCCAAACTCCCTGACATTTCAATCGGTTACAAATATTACTGTATCCAAGCTCTCTTTAAACTTTTGTGAAAAAATATGCATATTTAGTAGTGAAAACATGAGTTCTTTAAAAAAAGCTTTAGCTTTCAACCTCAGAGCAAAAATATATTAGAAGGTCTATGCTTTCAATGCAATGGTAAGGCTTTATCCGTTTTCAATCAACCCTTTTCAATCCCTCTAGGCTAAACAGGCTAATCAATCAGGTTTCCCGTTTCTGAGGGGATAAGCTTTCAAATAAACGTTGACGCATGCGCAAAGAGACGATATTCGTGTGGAAATTCAACACAATGCGCTTTTCGTTTTAAATATGTAGATAATAAGAATGTAAAATACAATATCATGCAAGAAAAAATATTCTGAATTTTTTTTTTTTCAAAGGGGAAGGAAATGCAATGCACATCGAAAGATAATTTTTTTTCTTCTCCAAGCCATAAATGACTACCATTACGAGAACAAAAGTAAGCAACAGAGTGAACAAAACTAAGTAATAGAATGTTTGGCTTCTGCTGAAATGTAAATGTAATATTGGTTGTCCTGGCACATTTTAAGGTTTTAAGATGTTATGATGGAAATTATGTTTTTTTTTTTTTTTTTAAACTGTTAATATATCCATTCAGAAAAGATATCAAAATGTAATTTTATTCACGACGTAAGACAACAAATATAAGAATAAATGCTACGAATCTACATAGAAGCGTGCTAAAAGCAGTTAAAAATGACACTACTCAACAGCCATTTTGTATCTGATTTGTAATAAACATATTTTTTGTGTGTGTATATTTTTGCACGTAGAATTCGAATCTGCTATAGGAAATTTTCTATCACATAAGGCTTTTACAAAAATTTAGAATGTAATTTTTACATACATGGTAAAATACGTGGTGAAACGTAAATTATTAATTTAGATTTTGTGGTCAAATAATGAGGAAATGAATGACTATGTAGGTTAAAACCTTTATTTGGATGCATTCTGACATCAAGAAAGACATCATCCTATTTTGAAAAATAACATTGTTAATATTAACAATATGAGGTATTGTGCAACAGTTTCGTGCTCGTATATGGTAAAATATGTGGTGAAATGTAAATTATAAATTACATTTTGTGGTCAAATAATGAGGAAATGAATGACTACGTAGGTTAAAACCTTTATTTGGATGCATTCTGACATCAAGAAAGACATCATCCTATTGTTAATATTAACAATATGAGGTATTGTGCAACAGTTTCGTGCTCGTATATGGTAAAATATGTGGTGAAATGTAAATTATAAATTACATTTTGTGGTCAAATAATGAGGAAATGAATGACTATGTAGGTTAAAACCTTTATTTGGATGCATTCTGACATCAAGAAAGACATCATCCTATTTTGAAAAATAGCATTGTTAATATTAACAATATGAGGTATTGTGCAACAGTTTCGTGCTCGTATATGGTAAAATATGTGGTGAAATGTAAATTATAAATTACATTTTGTGGTCAAATAATGAGGAAATGAATGACTATGTAGGTTAAAACCTTTATTTGGATGCATTCTGACATCAAGAAAGACATCATCCTATTTTGAAAAATAACATTGTTAATATTAACAATATGAGGTATTGTGCAACAGTTTCGTGCTCGTATATGGTAAAATATGTGGTGAAATGTAAATTATAAATTACATTTTGTGGTCAAATAATGAGGAAATGAATGACTACGTAGGTTAAAACCTTTATTTGGATGCATTCTCACATCAAGAAAGACATCATCCTATTTTGAAAAATAACATTGTTAATATTAATATTATGGGTTATTGTTCAACAGTTTCGTGCGCGTATTAGTTCATAGCTTTTGTTAAGTAATCAAGAAAACATTTTTACTGTGTTTTATTTGTATTTCAAGCGGTCAATTTTTACCAAATATTTCACTGTTGACTTACGTAACTGATGTTGGGATTCGGAGAATCTGATTATTCCACCGAATTCATTTACAAGCCAGATACATCAAAAAAAGTAAAAATTTGTTGACTAGTGTTATTAACCGAAAACTTTATTGATTCCGATGAACTACTCTTTGAATGAACTAATCACACTTGTCACAATAAGGTGAATTAAGGATTCAAGAAACTTGGTATAGTTTATATCCTTTTCACATACAAATAGCCTCTCAACTGAAAATCATGTCCTTTTTTAAAAAATTTATGTCTAAAACATAAACTTAACGGGTTTTCTTACTAAAGCAACATTTTCAGTCTTCAAACTAAAATTGTACCAAAATCTGAAATTTTTAATATGAACACCTAATTTTCATATTATATTTGTCTTTTTTTGGTAAATTTTACCTTAGGATACCAAATAAGAAGTTGTTTGAGCTAGTAGTTTAGGAATTATAAAAATTTTAAATATGTTAAATTCCTTTAGTCATTGCAAAATAGATTCAATATGAACTAATCACACTTGTCACAATAAGGTGAATTAAGGATTCAAGAAACTTGATATAGATTATATCTTTTTCGAATACAAATTGCCTCTCAACTGAAAATCATGTCTTTTTTTTAAAAAAGTTTATGTCTGAAAAATAAACTTAACGGGTTTTCATACCAAAGCGATACTTTCAGTCTTCATACTAAAATTGTACCAAAATCTGAGATTTTCAATATGAACACCAAATTTTCATATTATATTTGTCTTTTTTTGGTAAATTTTATCTTAGGATACCAAATAAGAAGTTGTTTGAGCTAGTAGTTTAGGAATTATAAAAATTTTAAATATGTTAAATTCCTTTAGTCATTGCAAAATAGATTCAATATGAACTAATCACACTTGTCACAATAAGTTGAATTAAGGATTCAAGAAACTTGATATAGTTTATATCTTTTTCGAATACAAATTGCCTCTCAACTGAAAATCATGTCCTTTTTTTAAAAAAGTTTATGTCTGAAAAATAAACTTAACGGGTTTTCATACCAAAGCGATACTTTCAGTCTTCATACTAAAATTGTACCAAAATCTGAGATTTTCAATATGAGCACCAAATTTTCATATTATATTTGTCTTTTTTCGTAAATTTTATCTTAGGATACCAAATAAGAAGTTGTTTGAGCTAGTAGTTTAGGAATTATAAAAATTTTAAATATGTTAAATTCCGTTAGTCATTGCAAAATAGATTCAATATGAACTAATCACACTTGTCACAATAAGGTGAATTAAGGATTCAAGAAACTTGATATAGTTTATATCCTTTTCGAATACAAATTGCCTCTCAACTGAAAATCATGTCCTTTTTTAAAAAAAGTTTATGTCTGAAAAATAAACTTAACGGGTTTTCATACCAAAGCGATACTTTCAGTCTTCAAACTAATAAAATTGTACCAAAATCTGAGATTTTCAATATGAACACCAAATTTTCATATTATATTTGTCTTTTTTTGGTAAATTTTACCTTAGGATACCAAATAAGAAGTTGTTTGAGCTAGTAGTTAAGGAATTATAAAAATTTTAAATATGTTAAATTCCTTTAGTCATTGCAAAATACACTGCTCAAAACAATTAAAGGATATTTGAAGTTTTATATAAAATAAAGATATAAATGAAATTTTTTTTGCCGAAAATAGAAGAAGAGAATCACAAATGCAAATTTTTCTGGTTTTCAAACTGTGGAGTATGCAAACTTTGAGTTCGACGTCAAAAAGTCGCTTCAGCGGCAGCGAATGAAATTTGACTTTCAGCTGGATAAAAGAGAATGAAGACAAGGATGATCGGCATTCAGTGATTGCTTTGATTCGATGAATACGATGTCTCAGCGAAGTCATTTGACAGATTCAGAAGCTTGGAGAATTGTTGGTAGGTTAGAAGGGGGCCAAACTCAAGCCGAAGTAGCGCAAGCCATTGGAGTGTCACAAAGTGTCATTTCCAGGATTTGGAACCGTTTTTTGGAGAGTGGATGTGCAGGCCGAAGACCAGGGCAAGGTCGTAGACGGGCAATAACGCCCAATGAAGATCGGTATTTAGCGTTAACAGCTCGGAGACACCGAAACATGAACGCTACTCTTCTCCAACAACACCTTCGCTCGGCTACAGGCACCACGATTTCAACTCAGACTGTCCTAAACCGGCTCCATGCTGTAGGTCTGTATGCTCGCCGACCGATGGTATGTGTTAGATTAACATCAAGGCATCGTCGCGACCGCAGGGAGTAGGCAAGCGAGCATGTCAAATGGAGGAGAAATGAATGGAGCAATATTCTGTTTTCTGACGAGTCCCGTTTTTCTGTGCATCCGGATAATAGGCGTATTTTCATCTGGAGGGACCGTGGCAGTAGGAATAATCCTGCGTTCGTGCACGAAAGTGTCAGATTTGGCGGTGGAGGAGTGTTGGTGTATGGTGGCATCTCCATTGACGGGCGCACTGACCTCTACATCATTCGAGATGGAGCTCTGACTGGTCGCCGATATAGGGATGAGATCCTCAGACCTATTGTAGTCCCTTACGCTGCAGCAATCGGAGATAACTTCATTTTAATGGACGATAACTGCAGGCCACATCGTGCAAACCTGGTGGAGGATTTCCTTTTCGAGGAAGGAATCGTTCGAATGGAATGGCCAGCGTGTTCTCCAGACATGAATCCAATCGAGCACGTTTGGGACGCTCTAGGAAGACGAGTTTCTGGCCGCCAACAACCCCCACAAACTCTCCAAGAACTGGAAAGAGCTCTTCTGGAAGAGTGGGGCAGAATACCCCAACTCGTCATTAATAGCCTCATTGAGTCCATGCCTCAAAGGTGTTCAACGTTGCTGGCCGCCCGTGGAAACCATACCCCCTACTGAAAATGATTTTCTTTGAAGAAAACACCTTTTCTTATTCTTTTTTTCTCATATGCACAAATTGTGTTTTTTTCCTTTTGTACACAAATGCGCAATAAAATGCATTTTTTTCTGCCAAACATGTGTAATTTATTCTCATATAACCTACTATGTCTGTCGACCATGTATCAATAAGCTAAAAAGTTTCCCAGATACAAAATCCACCTAAAACTGCAATATCCTTTAATTGTTTTGAGCAGTGTAGATTCAATATGAACTAATCACACTTGTCACAATAAGGTGAATTAAGGATTCAAGAAACTTGATATAGTATATATCTTTTTCGAATACAAATTGCCTCTCAACTGAAAATCATGTCCTTTTTTAAAAAAAGTTTATGTCTGAAAAATAAACTTAACGGGTTTTCATACCAAAGCGATACTTTCAGTCTTCATACTAAAATTGTACCAAAATCTGAGATTTTCAATATGAACACCAAATTTTCATATTATATTTGTCTTTTTTGGTAAATTTTACCTTAGGATACCAAATAAGAAGTTGTTTGAGCAAATAGTTTAGGAATTATAAAAGTTTAAAATAAGGTAAAGCTAGGAGAGTCTGTGCACAATTCAAAAGAATAACAATAAAAAATATTAATATTAATTTTTTGCTAAACTGTCCATGAATAATTTTTACTTCATTTGTACTTTATGCATTTCCATTGCTATTTTGTTGTTATGTTGTAATTTTATAGAACAGTTGTAATAAAACCAAGAAAGTTATTTTGCGCAATCTGTCCATACAGGGTTGGTGTGATTGCGCACATGGGTAGGAGAGATTGTAACTACTAATAACTACAATTAAATTGTTAACAATAAAAATTAGACTTAAATGACATTGTTGTAAGGTTTTTGTGAACAAATATTATTGTATTAGGAGTGAATAATTCAACCTAATGATTAAAGAATCAGAAAAATTAAATAATTTTAAAAACGATTAAAAAATTTTAATTAAAGGGGGAAAAATTAAAGAATCAGAAAAAGCAAGTTCAGATAAGATAACAAAATAACATTAAGTTACTTGAAAACACGTTTAACTTAAAATTAGTCCATTTTCATTTTTCATTTTTTATGCAAATTTACGAATAAGCTGCGTAATCTCTCCTAGCATGGAAACTAATGGAAGCAATGCGCCATCTCTCCTAAGTAGCAAATGCGCAAACTTTTCAATTTCGGTAGGAGAAATTGCGCGACCTTTTATTTAAATATGGCCGCTACTAAAACGAACCATTAATGTTCACATTGTTAGTCTAGATTAGTAGCTTATGAGAAATCGTTTAAGTTTAAGATATTTTGTACTACTGACATGGTATAGAAATTCTGATGAATAGCTATGAAAATTCAAGCACTTACTTTGGGAAAACAAAACAAAATAGCAATGCTTTATCTTAGATGCTCAAAACAATCAACGTGCACTTTCAAATAGACACTCCACTGCTGCTGTTGTACAACTACCTGGAGTCGCTGCTCCCTCACTCTACTCCTTCCTCCCTAACCTCTATGTGCGCAATCTCTCCGACCGTGCCATCTCTCCTGGCTTTACCTTATGTTAAATTCCTTTTTTTCATTGCAAAATAGATTGCAATGCGAGTATTTTTTAAAGCATAATTCAAACACTACTTGGCAGAATGAGCAGTAATTTTGGATTCCCATATTTAAAGGTTTTAGAAATCGATTTCTGTTAAAAAAAAAAAATCATGCTTCTCGAAAATTAATTTCAAAAGATGTATTTTTTCGAAATAAATTTTCGAAAAAAAAAAATGAATTTTACTTTAACAGAACTCGATTTCTAGAAGCTTCAAATATGCGAATCCAGAATTACAGCTCATTCCGCTAAGTAGTTCTTGAGATATGCATTAAATATTGCAGTCTGTTTTATAGGAATTATAAACGTTTAAAATATGTTAAATTACTTTAATCATTGCAAAATAGATTGCAATGAGAGTATTTTTTAAAGCATAATTCAAACACTACTTGCAGAATTTTGGATTCCCATATTTAAAGGTTTTAGAAATCGATTTCTGTTTTTTTTTTTTTTTTAAATCATGTTTCTCGAAAATTAATTTCAAAAAATGTATTTTTTCGAAATAAATTTTCGAAAAAAAAAATGAGTTTTACTTGAACAGAACTCGATTTCTAGAAGCTTGAAATATGCGAATCCAGAATTACAGCTCATTCCGCTAAGTAGTTCTTGAGATATACTTAAAATATTGCAGTCTGTTTTATCTAATATACTAATATTATAAAGAAGTAAAAATCGTTTTTTTTTGTTTTTTTGTTTGTTTGTTTGTAGGGGGTAATCTCTAGAACTACTGAAGCGATTTCAAAAGTGATGGTGGCAAATTGATGGTAACAATCCCTGCTCCAACATAGGCTATATTTTATGTCTGCGCCACTAACCCCAAGGAAGTGCAGGAGCGAAAAACTTTCTAATATTTTGATTTTTTTTATACTGAAGGAGCTAGAAACCTGAAATTTGGCATGGTAGTTACTTATAAGATGTTAATGCTCTCTAAGAACAAATTCTTAAAAAAATCGAAATTTAAAAGGGTGAGATGAGCGAAAAGCGTTCTAAAAACATTCTAAATTACAATTTCTATGGAATCTCTGGAACTACAGAACCATTTTCAAAAGTGATGATGGCAAATTGATGGTGACAGTCCCTGCTCCAACGTAGGCTATATTTTATGTCGGTGCCACTACCACAGGGGGGGGGGGGGGGTTGAAAGAGCGAAAAACGCTCTAAAATTTATTATAAACGTTTAAAATATGTGAAATTACTTTAATCATTGCAAAATAGATTGCAATGTGAGTATTTTTTAAAGAATAATTCAAACACTACTTGGCAGAATGAGCTGTAATTTTGGATTCCCATATTTAAAGGTTTTAGAAATTGATTTCTGTTTTTAAAAATTCATATGCTTTTCGAAAATTAATTATTTTTTTTAAATAAATTTTTGAAAAAAAAAATGAATTATATTTTAACAGAGCTCAATTTCTAGAAGCTCCAAACATGTGAATCCAAAATTACAGCTCATTCCGCCAAGTAGTTCTTGAGTTATGCAATATTACAATCTGTTTTGCACCGATTACAAATGAATTTAACATTACGAGTTCCAGACTTAAAACCTTTATAATTCCTGAACTACTTGACCGAATGACTTCCCGTTTGGTATCGTAAGATAAAATTTACCGAAAAAGCCATATGACGTCAAATTTAGGTTTCGTACTGAATGAAGACGACTCCTAAGCTTATTTTTTTTAACACTGCAAATTCTCAGCACGCATTTGGAACATATTTGGAACACTTTGATTCAAAAAAGTGTTCTAGTTCCCTTAATGTGTGCTGAATGTGTTCCAAATATGATCCATTGGCGCAGCTTGTCCCGAATGGGACCTTGCGCCATAAAACCCTATACAACCAACCAACCAAATATGATCCGCTATAAAGAAAGTGTTCTGAAAGTGTACCGAAAGTGTTCTGCTCATGCTATCTATTAAATCTAATCTTGGAAACACATTTGAGAACAGATTGGGAGCACATTTGGGCACACTTATGAAATCATCACTTTCAAAAAGTGCGCTAGAAAGTCTGTTGAACAAAAGATGTGCTCTCAGAAGTATTTTAAAAACTGTTCCAAAAAGTGACCTTCAAAGTGTTCTAAAATAGGTAACAAAATATGTCTTTTAAAAAGTGCTCTGAAAATTGCAGTGGTTTGCAGTGAACATAAATTGAAAGAAGACATAATTTTCAGTCGAATGGCTATTTCAGTTTTTATCTGTGACAATTCGTTGACTAAAATATATAGGGTGTTCTTTCTTTTGTTTTAGCGACTGTCATACAATTCTTCAACGGTTAAAGGCATAAAAAGATTGAGAAACGCTGGATTTATCAAACGATTTTATATATTTCTATAAATTAAGATTGTAAGCTATAACTATGGGTTTTATTTCTCTTCTTTCTACAAAGACGAACAAAACAGTGTTCTACTATATTTAAACATTTGGTATCACGTCAAACATACATAAAAGAATACAAAGGGATTCATGTGACGTGATAATCGTATTTGAAATGGGATTACGGCGATGAGTGTTCTGCGAAATATTTTAGGATAATGTTTATCTGGATATTACGTGATCTGAATACCCTGTATTGAGAGTATATTTGTATTTCGGAGAATGGTAATTCAGTTTCTGTAATAAAGAATAAAGTCAGACAGCATATTTCATTTTTAGCAGCACACTCTAAACTGTATATATGATTGAATAGGAACAACTTAAAAAGGGGAAAATCGTGTTATATAATGCGTATTAATTATTTGATTTTTTATTTTTAGTTTGTCTACGTCCTTAAACAAAAAAACCTGAAAAAAAAATACTTTTTTTTAAATCAATAATGGAATTTATTTCTCTTTTATTTTACATAACAAGGAAGACAAATTATGCGTCGAGCATAGATTACGAAACACTTTCCAACACATTAAGAATACTGTAAGAAAACTTCCTCGTTTAATTTCCTCAGCACTGAAAAAAATGAAGTACTCAAAAATGAGTAAATCGATGTCTTGATATTAAATCGAGTCTGTTTGGATAAAAAATTAACCTTTTCTTTCTCAATTTTTAAACATCACATGTTATCAAACTTAAACGTCTCTAATTTTGTACTTTGTAATGATTTATTTCATTCATGGCGGCATACAAGATGTTCATTAATAGGAAAACAACGTAATATAGCCTGGACATAAGGGAATAATATCATATTTTTATTCCTCGGAAGGAACTATATCTTGTGCCTCCATTATAATGCGTAAGGTTACATTGCGTTGTTGTTATGAGTGCTTCGTACATTCATAGGCAGAGGCAGTCTAACTGGTCTGTGAGCTGAATGATATGGATTTTTGTGAAAAGAAAATTAGATTCAAGATTTCGCCGACAAATTTGAAAGCAAGTGCTCTCTGTTCAATAATCTAATATTTAATACATTTTTTCCTTATTTTATGTAATCAGCTGTACCTTCTGTAAGTATTAAACTATACATAGTATTTTAAAATAATTTAAAAGTGTTTGAAAACAATATGGCTCTTATCATATAAATCTTTGATTTGGGTATCTAGATAATAAGTTTGTTATTTATTCCTAGGTAAATAATCAATTAAATGTTTCTTGTTAATAATTTTGAGCGGGAAATAAATGTCTATATTTTTACTTTAATCTGTAATAAATGGGTGGGGGGGGGGTCGTCGGGCAGAGCCCCCTTGACTAGAAAAATATTTTTTTGCATTTAATGTATTTTAGTTTTGAAAATGTTTATTAAATGCCTTTTAGATAATGTTTTTACCTAAATTTTGGTTTCCTATTTGTTACTAATCGGCCATCTTCGAGGCCATCTTGTTTTACTTCATATTTTTATCACCAAGAGCATTGTTTTCAAGCACTTTTAAATTATTTTAAAATACTGCGCATAATTTAATATTTACAGAATTCCACTGTTGATTACATAAAATAAGAGGAAAATGTATTAAATATTTAACAGAGGGCACGCAGAGTTCATATTTGAATACATCCAAAAATAAGTACATAACGGTTCATATTTGAACACATCCATGGAGTCAAAAATGAGTACACGTGTTTTTCAATTTTTAGAACATTTGGATCGGAGCTATTTTGAGTACGTGACATATTTAAAATTGAGTACTTTTTACTCAATTTTGAGAACCCATTTTTTTCAGTAAATAAGCTGAAATGTACACGAATCATTTTGTGCAGACCTGTATATGATCGATAGAATTTATACACACTAAGTAATATGCAAAAATTTCCTAAATTTTAAAAAAACTGAAAACGCACTTCAATTATATGCTCGCTCAGAACAGTTTCTGAAAATTCTAAATTTAAAAGGGTGAGATGAGCTAAAAACGTTCTAAAATCACAATTACATTGGAACTACCGAACCGATTTCAAAATTTTTTTCGGGTTAATAATGATGAAAATCTCTGCTTAAAAATAGGCTATATTTTATCTCTATCTTCAATACAAACTGTCTTCAAGGAAGTGTAAGACCAAAAAGCGTTCTAAAATTCCGATTTCTTTGAATCTGTTAAAGATAAAAACATGGAATTTGAAATGGTGGTTACTTTTCGGGATGGAACGAATATTCGGCCACTACTCGGTATTTGGTCCTTTTTCCGAATATTGAAGGCTAGTTGGCCATATATTGGAGGCTAGTTGGCCGAATACCTGCAGCTGAATTGCTGATATCTCGTCGAATATTGCTAGATATCTAGCAGAATAAATTCAGGATGTTAATTTGTTTTTCATTTTTTGCAATTTTTTTTTCTCTAATGTCTAATCCAAACTGACACATTCGTGAAGTCATTTTCATACTTAATTGCAAAAAATGTACAGTTATTCAGATGCAACCATTATTACACATATATTTTTTATTTACATCTCCCTTCCGTCATATTGTTGTTATTAGTTTCTATGCGTCTGTTTTTAATGCAAGTTCAGTGCGTTGTAGAACTTTGTGTTTATTGTATATACTGGTTCAATTGTCAAATATTTTGTTAAATGCATATATTCTACTTTAACCATACCACTTGCTTTATTTTAACTTGTAATTTAAGACTGGAGACTGATTTCGGAACAAAAACTCATTCTTACAAATTTGTTGATCACTAGGGACACAAACTCCTCACAATAAAATTTATTTGACTATAGATTATTTCAGAAATATCTCACTGTGAATTAGGAGAGAGAGTAAGTATTATTGACTTCGAATACAAGTAAAAGTAATAAATGAATAGTAAAAGTAAAGTACATTCTTCATTTTTTTTAATGGAAATAACTTAATTTTCTATCCGGACTTACAGAAAATAACTTTGATATATCTAAGAATAAAAATATAAAGTGCAATTTCTCAATTTTTTGCGCTAAAATAAATTTTCTAAATAAATCTAAAAAGTACATTTGACAGTGATAATGACTATTTTTAGTTAAATTGTTTATGAATTGCTTTCCTGTAGATAAATTTATGCTATTATAATTTAGATGTAATAAAATTGCTTTATTATTAGCATCAAAGTATTTGAAATATTACTAAACATACATCAAGCTGTTGACATTTTAAACAGATAGTAAAACATCAATTTATATTTAATTATTTTTCCATTTAAACTTTTAAAAAATGTGTATATAATTTAAAGTTATTTTCTTTCTTTCTTTCTTTTCTTTTCTTTTCTTTTTTTTTTTTTTTTTTTTTTTTTTGAAAAAAAAAAAAAAGTTGATATTCCGCTTGAAATTTGGCCGAGTGTTCGGTCTTCGGCTATTCGACCAAATCACCATTCGTCACATCCTAGTTACTTTTATGACGTAAATGCTCACTAGCAACATTTGTATAAATTTATTTAGAAAAACTTTTCAATGTTGTAACAAGTAAAGCAGTCAAAATTCCATTATTCTACGACTAAAATTTACCGAGTTTTGATATTTTGAATTTTATAATTTTTTTACGTTTTCTGGCGTTAAAAACGATATTTTTTAGTTTTTAATGCCAGAAAACATCAAAAATTTATAAAACGAACGATATTGTTATAAAATGTTGTAGAAATTTTCAGCATCTGCAAATAAGTGATATACACTGTAAAAGGCATTTTTTTCCCCATAACACCTTCGCGACTACCGCCCTTTACAGAATTTTTAATCTTTTACCACCGGTTTTTCAAAACAGAAATTTTCGCCTAATTGAATCGCAGAAATGCTATCATTAAATAAGGCAAAGCTTACAATAAAAAGTAACTGGTGGGAACAATCCAGAATTCTAAGCATCTTATGCGTCACGTATACGTGTTGCTCGTCCCCAAGAGGTTAATCTACGAAAATATAATATAACCACAAACAGAAATAAATAATAACATCTTCCAAGTTACCCATAGTTCCGAAAAGTGTTATTCATGTTTAGAAAACTCAGAAACGAAAATTTATTTTCGAGATTTAAAGAAGTATTTATAAAAACAAAGCTCCTTTTGCTGCCACTGATTTCCGAAAATGTTTCCGAGTAGTTTTTATAGTGTATTAATCAATTGAATAATTAATTAATTAATTTTCAATAATAATTAATTAATTATATTAATTTTGTGATGTTTGTCTGTATAAAACATGTTTGTTGAACATGAAAATGTTCAATTGAGAATTAATAGCAGCCGAAAAAACTACATTCTGGGTTGAGAAAATTGATTAACACACTATAAAACTAGTCGTTGGGGCCCACCGTAATACTTACCCATCATGGATATGCATAATATAAAATATGAAAATAAAACATGTGTAAACTACTTATAAAAGGCATTGCAATTCGAATAAAATCGTGGCTTGATGACGTCATAAACTTTAAATGCTCTATTTACTGAATTGCGTAAAAGAAACATCCTTATAACTCCAAAAATGATGATTATATTAACTAATGGTTTATTGCGTCGTATTTAGTGTCTCATTTCCAATTAAAATATATCCTTGAATTTAAATTTGGATGAAATACAGGGTCATGAAAAATCGAAGAGTGTGTAAAATATAATTACAAATATCTCGGCAACTGATTATCCGATCGCCTTCATTCTTTATGCAAAATTTATGCTTTTTTTACTGTCTTTTATATTCACTCCTTAAAATAAACAATTTCGAAAATTTTTATATACCTTTTATCAGAACGAATATTTAGAGAGTACTAAAAAATAGTTCCAGATAATCGAGGTTACTGAAATTCAATAAGCTTCTTCCCATTATTACATACTAAGTACATACCAAATTTCAAGTGTCTATCTCAATTTGTTCGGGAGATAGAGCGTTTACAGACACACAGACGGGCGGCAATTTCTTTTTTTTTTTCTAAAAATATGTTTTTCGGAATCTCCAGTGTCTGAAACGTGTAAATCCGTCATTTTTTTTTTTCGATTTTTAGAACGATTACAAGATTTACCCTATACTACGTATGATGGGTAAGTAAAACTACTCAGAAACGTTTCAGAAAACCAGTGGTTGCAAAAGAAACTTTGTTTTTATAAATTATTGTTTAAATCTCAAAAATATATTGGTTTTTGAGGTTTCTAAAGCTAAAAAACGCCTTTCACAATCGTTGAGTAATTCGGAAGAAGTTATTGCATATTTTTGTTCGTGGTTACACTATACTTGCCTAAATTAAGAAATATATATATATTTTTTTTCAGTGTAACATAATCTGAAAAAAAGGAGAAAACATTCAACATATTTCGATAATTTTTTTAAATAATTTATTATGTATTACCAAACGTGTATTATTGCGACAAATAACATTCATTCATTATTTAAAGAAACAAAATTAAAACTCGATGCCTTGAAGATATTTTTTTACTGATTGCTCAACATTTTTTTGTGTTTTTAGGTCTGATTGTATTTAAAACACGATGGCCTTGGCTCTTCCGCGTTGGTTTCGTAATATGTGAAAATCGTAACGATTTTCTGCCATTGAAACGAAGCACGTTTTATCTAAGTATGGCGATTAAGGCTAAGGAATCAAGATATGTTTTTGATTTTCAAATTTGTGCCAAAAATAAATTCTTTGGCACTTTTAAAACTTTTCAAACACTTTAGCTTACATTCCAATCAATATACAGTCGAATTAGTCGTTGGTTTCGTAATATGTGAAAATCGTAATGATTTTCTGTCATTGAAAAGAAGTACGTTTTATATGAATTGTAATTTTCCAACTAGACAAAAATTTTCCGGACCAGGATTCGAACCTGGGATCTCTTGGTTGAAGCTGTCAATACTCTACCAACTGAGCCATCCCGGTCGAATCTGGAGGACCTAATTCATTCAGTTAACCTTATTGATCATAGCATCTGGTCTGATATCTGAATCAGCTCAACAGAATAAATCGCAGATAATTATGTCCTCCAGATTCGACCGGGATGGCTCAGTTGGTAGAGCATTGGAAGCTTCAGCCAAGAGATCCGAGGTTCGAATCCCGGCCCGGACATTTTTAGTCCAGTTGGAAAATTACAATTCATATGATTGCTTTACCAATTTGAATAATCGTGTTAAAATTAATCTAGTGAAGCACGTTTTATCTAAGTATTTTGATTAAGTCTAAGGAATCAATATATGTTTTTGATTTTCAAATTTGTGCCAAAAATAATTGCTTTGGCACTTTTACAGCTTCTCAAAATCTTTAGCTTATATTTCAATGTAAAGTCGAATTAGTCGTTGGTTTTGTAATATGTGTAAATCGTAATGATTTTCTGCCATTTAAACGAAGCACGTTTTATGTAGGTATGGCGATTAAGGTTAAGGAATCAAGATATGTTTTTAATTTTCAAATTTGTGCAAAAAATAAATAAATAAATAAATAAATAAAAAATTGGCTCTTTTAAAATTTCTTAAAAACTTTAGCTTATATTCCAATATACAATCGAATTAGTCGTTGGTTTCGTATTATGTGAAAATCGTAATGATTTTCTGTCATTTAAACGAAGCACGTTTTATCTATGGCGATTAAGGCTAAGGAATCAAGATATGTTTCTGATTTTCAAATTTGTGCCAAAAATAAATGCTTTGACACTTTTACAGCTTTTCAAAAATTTTAGCATATATTCCAATATACAGTCGAATTAGTCGTTGGTTTCGAATATGTGAAAATCGTATTGATTTTCTGTCATTATGAAACGAATCACGTTTTATCTAAGTATTTCGATTAAGGCTAAGGAGTCAAGATATGTTTTTGATTTTCAAATTTATGCCAAAAATAAATGCTTTGGCATTTTTACAGCTTCTCAAAAATTTTTCCTAATATTCCAATATATAGTCGAATTAATTTATTACGAGAAGGAAAAGAATTATAAAAGTCCTCGTATTAACCGTTACTCGCAACACTCGTGAAGATAATAAAACTCTTAAAAACCCACACATAATTAAACTAATTACTACCATTAATTGTTCTAATTATCTCAATGATAAAAAATTTACTTAATATAATAAAGTTAACATAAAAAAATTCAATATTATCTATGTGAGTGTCATTTTTTTTAGACGGGTCTATTCTTTAGACAAAATCATAGTACTGAAGTCAAAGTCTCTAAAGAATTAATAATTCTAAAAGACATTAACAACGTACAACAATGCAACTGACCGCTTCCCTTTTTCCTTGGAAAACTCGGCTAACATTGCAATAATAACTGCAATTTTCGAGGTACTGATTTCCCACATCCTTTTCATTTTAACAGTGCGATAAGAAACAAGAAAAGAACGGTTAATATGGCCCAGCTTTAAAGGAAGAAACAAATAAAAAGTTTTCTTCTATGCTTCTTCCTTTCGATGACTCAGTTGTAAATATTACAAATGAGTGGTATTTGAACGTCCTTCTTTCTCCCTTCTTTTTTTCAAGACCCCAGGACATTCTTTGCATTTTCTTGGGGGATGTGTGTATATAATAAGTAACTTTAGCTCATTATTGAAACAAAATAAAAAATAAATCTTGGTGCTTTGAAAAGTGTTTATGTACTGATTGGTCAATAATCTAATTTCCGAGTCTCATAAAAAAAGAAATGAAAATAAATGGTGGGTGAACGAAGAAGACATCGACTCTTTGTTCAATTCTTTACTTTTAGGTTTTTACTAATTTTCAGTAGTTAAAAGGATATACATTTTTTCTAAACATGGTGGAAAATCAAATGCAACTGCGTTGAAATGCTTCTACAATTGACGTATGGTAATTAAATAATAATAATAATAATAATAAATTATTTACAAATTAGGATTGATCACATGAATTTTTCAGGACATCGTGCTAATTGGAAATATGTTTTAATCCAATTGCATTTTACTTTCCGTCATATTTACTTATGTGCTTCAGCAATATAATGATAATATACTTCAGCAGTATAATTTATAATTTCTTTTAAATTTAAGCAATTTTATCTAACTTAGTAACATAACATGAAAGAAAAAACTAATAATAATAGTAATATTTTTAAACTTAAAAGAAGTATTTTTTTTTAAATCGAAACATTCTATAAATTCTTAAAGTGTAACATCACATAAAAGTTTTTGAAAACATCGAGATTTTTTAAACATTTTCCATAAATAGCCGAGGCTGTTTTCAATAAGACAAATTTCTCACTTAATTTACGACATATATATTGCTTCAATCTAATGGATATATACTTTCAAAATGCAAGCACTCATACATAGCATCAATTTTGTACAAATTTTGGCAAATTGTTTGTTTCATTATTGTTTTACTGTTAGGTTTAATAATGAAATAGTAACATAAACTGACACAAATTTAAACATAACAAATTACTTATAAGTGAATTGTAATACAATTTTCATAATGTTTCTAATATTATGTCAAATAAGTCAATAACTCAATGGAATTATTATTGACAGTTAAACTTTTGTTTCTTTTGTTTTGCTTAACTTGTAGATCAAGGATTAAATTATTATTCTATCTATTTAGAACAAAAAAAGTTTTCACGTGAAAGTTTCCATAATTTTTTTTTTTTTCGATTCTCCATTTTTATGTCTATAGATTATACGAACTTGAAAATTATTTTTTGTGAAAAATATTTCCAGAAGAAACAATAAAGAACAGAATGTAAAATCGATTTTGATAAACACAAGTTGCTAGAACAAATTATGTTTTTGTTTGTTTGTTTGTTTTTAATTATATTCATGTATATATCGCTGATATAATACGTCCAGTTTTAAAATCGACACAACTGATAATTAACAAGACTTTACTGCATGTGACTACTAAATGACGCATTTCAATTCGGTTTAAAAGTTCCTTATTTTTCATCAACGTTACAACTCAAATATCCCTTTTTTGAGTGAAATAAAATATTTTAGCATAAATGACTTAGATAATTTTTTTCAGACTTTTGTAATAATCATTTGGCATCAGATTTAACCGCGAAGATACTAAGAAAATTGAAAGTCCATCACACCGTCGAAATCTAATATGCAATGCACGCTATTCATGCATTTATCTTAATTGGCCAACTAGAACTGTAAATCAGGTTTTCCCACAACATGTGTATCAAAGTAGGAAAACAGATTTGAACATTTTCCTTATTACAAAAATAAAATTGAGATGAAAGCGTATAAAATCGTATAAAATATTAATTGGCATTAAAATAAAATTTAATATTTTTCCGTGCATTATTCTATATTTGAGACTTTACCTTACAGACCTTTAATGTAGATTAATGTGGCATTAAAATAAAATTTAATATTTTTCCGTGCATTATTCTATGTTTGAGACTTTACCTTACAGACCTTTAATGTAGATTAATGTAGCATTAAATTTTATTTTAATGCCACTTATTATTTTATACGATACAACAGCTTTAATCTCAATTTTATTTTTTGTAATTTAAATTAAAATACTAGAAAATCTGTTTTCCCACTTTGATATACTTGTTGAAGAAAAATCTATTTTACAGTTGTAGTTTGCTAATGAATATCATTGCCCGATTTATAGGGATTAAATTCCTATTAATTCTTGTAAGCAGAACTGTCACGTCTCCGAATTTTTGAATACCAGTATTTTCGTATGGAAATTTTGCTTTATTTAATTAGAGAGTAGAACAAATACACCATCGCATGAAAGCAGTTCCCAATATTTGGAGAACACAATGGTGCAATTTTTTTAGTTTGAATTACAAATAAACAACATTCAGAAAAAAAAAATATTTTACCAAATAAAATAATAAGAATTTATTTTTTTTAAAACTAAATTAAGTCGCCAATTTACGACAGAAATTTTCATCAGAATTCGGTACTGGTGTTCATTAACCATACATAATTGTAAAATTGTTTTTTTTTTCTTCTTCTTTCCTCACAACAAGGATCATCAATGTGGGAAAGCAATTTTCATTAGCCAACTACAACTGTAAAACATGTTTTCCCACAACAAGTGTATCAGGGTGAGAAAACAGATATCAACATTTTTCTTATACCATTTTAATTTAAATTACAAAAAATGAAATTGTGATGAAAACTGTGGTGTCGTTTAAAATAAAATTTAATATTTTCCTGTATATATAGATTAATGTAACATTAAATTTTATTATAATGCCACTTAATATTTTATACGATACAACAGCTTTTATCTAAATTTTATTTTTTGCAATTTAAATGAAAATACTAATAAGGAAAGTTTTCAAATCTTTTTTCTCACTTTGATACACTTGTTATGGAAAAACCTGTTTTATAGTTATAGTTGGCTAATGAATACCATAGCGCTAATTATAGGAATTAAATTCCTATTAATTCCTACAGGCAGAGCTTACCAAGTCTCCGTATTTTTGAATATGAGTATTTTCGAATGGAAAATTTTGCTCTGTTTAATTGGAGAGTTCTGCTATTAAAGAAAGCATACGAAAATACTGGTATTCAAAAATGACTTGGCAGCTCTGCAATAGGGTTTAATGTCCTATTAATGTGGGTTAAATTAAAATAAAATAAATGGGGGAAAAAAGAGTAAGGTAAAGCCCAGAGAGATGGCGCGGTCGGAGAGATTGCGCACATAGAGGTTCGGGGGGAAGGACTTGAGTGAGCACGCAGCGACTCCAGGTAGTTGTACAACAGCAGTAGTGAAGTGTCTACTTGAAAGTGTACGTTGATTGTTTTGATCGTCTAAGATAAAGCATTGTTATTTGTTTTGTTTTGTTTTCCCAAAGTAAGTGCTTGAATTTTCATAGCTATTCATCAGAATTTCTATACAATGTCAGTTGTGCAATATATTTTAAACTTAAACGATTCCTCATAAGCTACTAATCTAGACTAACAATGTGAACATCAACGGTTTGTTTTAGTAGCGGCCATATTTAAATAAAAATCTTTGACGGCTCGGCCTACAGGCACAAGTAGATTTCGAAGACGCAGACCGTGGGGCGCCTGTTTGTTGGGAATTGCGGAAGAAATGACCGTTTTGCCATTGCGGCAGTTGGAACCGCCTACTTCGAAACCTAACTTGTTTGCAGGCGGAGCCAGCAGGGATTTTTTTTTTTTTTTTTTTTTTTTTTTTTTGCTATAAGAGTTGGTCTTATAAAAAGCTTATCAATATAAAAGTTTTAGATAATATTAAGAGGATTTATAATAAATTTAAGCGGATTTGAAATCTTGGGAATTGAAGTTATGAATTTTTTTCTTCTAAAACCCCCCTCCCCCACCCCATTTGGGGCCATTTTTAATTATATCACAAATATGTCATACATAAATTTTCGGCCCTTCTCCTAGAAGTAATAATAACTTCAAACGGATTCGATACGTATCATAATTAAGAAATTATGGGGGGGTTTCAGTTTTCACAACCCTCCCCCCCCCCTGGTTCGATTTTGCCCATTAACGAACTTGACCAAGATTTTATGCCCCTTGATTTTATGTATCAGTTTCGAAAAGATGCAGGAGTTGGAACCGCCTACTTCGAAAAATAACTTGTTTACAGGCGGAGCCGGCAGGGATTTTTTTGTTTTTAATTTTTTTTTGCTATAAGGGTTGGTCCTATAAAAAACTTGTCAATATAAAAGTTTTAGATAATATTAAGAGGATTTATAATAAATTTAAGCGGATTTAATATCTTGTGAAAAACACCCCTTCCCCCCCCCCCTTGGGGCCATTTTTAATTATATCAAAAAATTGTCATACATACATTTTCGGCCCTTCTCCTAGAAGTAATAATAACTTTAAACGGATTCGATATGTATCATAATTAAGAAATTAAGGGGGGTTTTCTGTTTTCCCAAAAAGCCCCCCCCCCCCTTGGTTCGATTTTGCCCATTAACGAACTTGACCGAGATTTTATGCCCCTTGATTTTATGTATCAATTTCGAAGAGATCTGTGCAGAATTATTGCAGTTATCGTGGTCATAAAAAAGTGACATAGATAGATAGATAGATGTATAAAGTTTTGAACTGGGGGTGGTTTTGGGTTCTGGGAGTCATGATTGGCGTAGATCTGAAAAAAAATTTCAAAAATTCCAACTTAGATGAGAATGTAATAGGTAGTATTTCTTATGAAATCTACCTAAAAGGCCACGCAATCTTTCCTAGTTTGCGCATCTGCTACTTAGGAGAGATGGCGCGTTCTTCCCATTAGTTTCCATGCTAGGAGAGATTACGCAGCTTAGTGCTAAATTTGCATAAAAAAATGAAAAATGAAAATGGACTAATTTTAAGTTAAACGTGTTTTCAAGTAACTTAATGTTATTTTGTAATCTTATCTGGACTTGCATTTTTTCATTCTTTAATTTTTCCCCCTTTAATTAAATTTTTTTAATCGTTTTTAAAATTATTTCCTTTTTCTGATCTTTAATCATTAGGTTGAAATATTCACTCTTAATACAATTATATTTGTTCACCAAAACCTTACAACAATGTCATTTAAGTATAATTATTATTGTTAACAAGTTAATTGTAGTTATTATTAGTAACAATCCCTCCTACCCATGTGCACAATCATACCAACCAAATAAGGACAGATTGCGGAAAACAACTTTCTTGGTTTTATTACAACTGTTCTATTAAATCACAACATAACAACAAAATAGCAATGGAAATGCATAAAAAACAAATGAAGTAAAAATTATTCATGGATTGTTTAGCAAAAAATTAATATTTAGATTTTTTATTGTTATTATTTAAAATTGTGCGCAGACTCTCCTTGCTTTACCTTACTGTAAAAATATTAAGTACTTAAATTACACAAATTTCCCTCGAGCGTTAACTTTTTTACTCCAAATTTGACCTCTAGTCGCACAGGAAATTCCCACTGAGTGCCACTGCAGATATTCATTAGCCATGCCTCGACTGTAAAAGTAGTTTCTCCACAACAAGTATATCACCGCACGAAAGCAGTCTCCGATATTTAAAAAAAGTGGGTAAGTGTGATCGAAGATCGCACAAAGGGTTTCGTTTAATATTCCTTTCAAAACACTTTATCCTTTCTTTAAAAAATCCAAATAAATTCCATAAAAGAAAAAAAAAGAGAAAAGTCCTGTTTTTTAGAAAGTAAAATTTTACAGGTCTATTTTTCTCGTTTTTTCGAATATTTGAACCAGCCCGATAGCGTGCGAAGCCCGCTATTACACTCTGTCATAATAATATCTGTCATGTGGACTAAATGCGATATTTAAAAAAAAAAACAATTTCAAAATTAAACATGTTGTATAGAGACCTTCAAAATGTTAAAATATTTCCATAAACGGGTTTTTATCCTGATTCAATATGTTCCTCAAACTCATATGACGTTATAATCACTTGCTGACGTCATATCTACTTGCTTTCTATATTACTCATATTGATACTCTCTTTGTATTATTCTCAAACATTTGAAAAAGTCCGTGGAACTTCCAATATGGCGTCAGATTAAGTTTCTTTTTAATTCTCTAATGACGTCATAAAGCTGCTTTCTGTATTTACACTCCTTGTATTATTGAGAAATATTTGAAAATTTCCGTTTTATTACCAATATGACGTCATATTAATCTTTTTTTCAATTGTGAAACTTTTTATTTCATTTTGATTTTTCACATGTAAATCTTTCAATAGAAAATTAATTATTGTAGAAGGAATTTTACTGTGGATTTTTATTTGTTGATAACTGCTATAACGAAAAATGTTTAAATTTAATAGGAAAATGATGTTAATTTTTTTGTTTTTTTATCTCTATATATTAAAATAATACGATTTTTTTTTTCAAATTTTATGATTTTGAGCTTCATAGTAGGTATTCCGCTATAAATACACAAAATTTCATGCCTGTAACTTATATAGTTTCTGAGAACCGGCTCTGTGACAGACAGACAACGAAGCGGGAGTAATAGGGTTTCGTGAGATGAACGAAACCCTAAAAAAATATATTGTACCAAATAAAATATTAAGGATCAGTCGAATTTAAATTTTTGACACTAAATTTAGTCGCTAATTTACGGTAGAAATTAGCATTGAAATTCGGTACCGGTATTCATTAGTCATAAATGATTGTAAAACTGTTTTTTTCCCTTGCAAGAAAAATCCTGAACGTGGGAAAGCAATTTAGGACATTCGGTAGAATTTCTGTTTTATTTACAAGAAACTAAATTGAAAAGGAAATTATTATATCATAAAAATGCTAACAGCTGAGATAACTCGATTTTTCCTTTAATTGAAATATTTTGATGCCAGATTTGGTATCCAAGTATAGAAGAAAATTCCCATTGAGCTCTGGTGCAAGTATTTATTAGCCATCTATGACTATAAAACTAATTTTTCCACATCAACGTGGTAAAGTAATTTTGGAATTTTGGCAATACTTTCGTTTAAATTCAAGAAAATAAATTGAAATACAGAAACCTTTTCTATAAGATACGTTTTTAGAAAATGAAAAAAAAAATATTTTAAGCTTTTTTTTATAGACCCAAGATTCTGCATTGTGTCCGGTGACTATGGATTTTGTCCGAACCCGACACGATCTTGTTTATTTCTGCTATTTTTTGTTTGTTTCTTTTTTTTCTTTTACAGCAGGTTGTCTTCAGATTAGAATTTTACATCGAGTCAAGTAGAAAGATTTTATCAAAACTGGACCTGGGTCGGGGTGATGAAAAACCCCGATATTTGACCCGATGCAAGATTTGAATACGAATTCTACCTACAGCCAAACAAAGAAAGAAAAAGGAATTAGCCGATCCATTAAGGTCGGATTTGGTTCTGGTAAAATCTGGTCACCCAACGCGATGCAGAATCGTGAAATATGTCACACTTTTCATAAATTGGTGACTCTGTGATTTCACAAACTGGTTACAGTGTGACGCCACAAAGGAGCTTTAAAGCGAACATATAGCGACTTAACATCAACGTCAGTGCAACTTCACATCAACGCCAATGTGACTTCACATCAACGTCACGTGACGTCAAGCCTACGATCACAAAGTCACAATGTGACATCGTTGTCGTGACGTTACAATGCTATATGGGTAATATCACAGTCCATTTAATTCGGATTTTTGTGCATAACTTTAACAGTAATAAAAATAATTTAACAAAATTTGAAATAGAGAGACATTTCTTTCAGTGAAATGTAAATTTATCACGAAAAATGGTAGAAGTTGCTGCGTTCCTTATCGAAATACCGCTGAACTAGACGCTTCATATTTTCGATGTAGTTGACAGTTCATACGGTTTCACTCACCGAAATACTTTTCATGATAGCATTGCGTTTCACACAAAACATTATAAGTCTGTCTAAATTGCTTTGAAATATCTTTATTTTAGTTAAAGTTGGGAACTACAGTTATGTTCGGATTAAAGTGAGGCACCCTGTATTTTTGAGTGAAAAATTGGATTACGACCATGGTTTCCTATACATTTTTTTTTCCTTTTGGAGTACACTACCATCTCTTAAAATTTTCCCAATCTTTTTTTTAATAACACTGTATATTAAATTTTTAGACCACTCAAATTTTCCTCGAACGTTAATTTTGAATGCTAAATTTGGTCACAATTTGAGAAGGAAATCCAGCACCCGTATTAATTAGGCATTTCTGACTGTCAAAGTTGTTTTTGGTTAGCAAATGTAGCAATACAGGAAAACAGTTTCGGATATCTGGCAACATTTTCAGTTATATAACACTACATTGTAAAACAGAACTCGCCTAGACCAGTGGTACCACAAAATGAGGATCTTAGGGCGCGAGTTCGAAACCAGCGCTGTCTGGGCAAAGAGACTGTGCAAGGTTTTCAAGGTTTTCCTTGTACGAGAACGATAATTTGAGAAAATTCCCCTACAAAAGTCCTCCATGAAAGCATGTCTAACTGTAGCGACAGGGACAAAACTGGCCGATGCTTCACAAAAACATATATATCTACTATGAAAACAAAATTATTGCATCACATAAAATATTAATGATTTAGATCATTCGAATTTTCTTTTAAATTTTTTTACACCAAATTTGGTGTGAAAAGTAAACACCTACATAGTTAGGTAGCCCGATTTTATCCGAACGCAACTCGACTCGCGGTTCGGGTCGGGTCGGTTTGACGCTAATTTTTTCTCCGTTTTGTGCGGAGTGATGTTAAATGTTTCGGTTTCGGATTGAGTTTTGATTCTATCGCGTCGGGTTCGGGCACTACCTCCGTAAAAATTAAATGCCTCTCGCATTCACGTCAAAAATTGGAAGTCAATTTTCCCCCAGAGTACAGTGCCATCTATCGGTGATAACTGACATGATCTTTCAATACATATCATTAATAACGTTAACCACTACCGTAAACAAAGGCTGTATTCAAAATATTTATATGGAAAGTTACAAAAAAAAAAAAAAAAAAGCTTAAAAAAATAGGCTTGTTTTAAAAATTTGCAATTAATTTCTAGAATTTGACAAATTAACTTATTTTATAAATAACAATTTAAATTGCTGTAGTAACTGATATTTTTAATTTAAAATATTTGTTTTTAATATAAAGATTCTTTTTTTAATTAATTATAATATATAAATTAATAACACTTACCTTTATTTATAAATATATTTCCATAAAAAATAACACAAATAATGTTTATGGAGTGAAAATATTGATTAACACTATAAAATTTAATTAATAGATCAAAAACTATGAGCAAGTTTTAAAAAGATTAATACAAAATGCCAAACTAGGGGATTAAATTAAAATTACTTGGGGTCAGGGTTAGCTGACTTCCATTTTTGAGTCAAATGCGATAAGCATTTAGTTATTACAGAGGTAGTGGTTTACGTTATTTACAGATATGTATTGAAAGATCGTGTCAGTTGTCACCGATAGATGGCACTGTACTCTGGGGGAAAATTGACTTCTAATCTTTGTATGAGGGAAATCTTGAATGCGAGAGGCATTCAGTTATTACGGAGGTAGTGGTTCGGGTTGACAGAATTTCTCAAAGGAAAGTCCTGAATATTTTTCAAATGAAATAAACTAATTTTTGAATATTAATGAGTACATATGTGTTAATAATTTTTATATAAAAAGATAAAATTGATATTAAAGATATAATACTAGATTACTTTTCCATAATTGTAACAAAACATGGATTAATTTTCTGGTACGGGGTCGGATTTGTTTTCGATTATTTCGTGGTTGTGTCGAATTGTGTCCGGTTTCGGATTCACGATTTTTTTTTTTTTTTTTTATCAGATTCGGGTTGGGTTTCGGTTTGATTTTAAGCAGAAATTTCGGGGAACTTTGCTGCAACGATCTAATTAAAAAGAATTCTGGTACCGATATGCATTAGCCATCTTATTGTTGTTAATTTGAGATAATGAGAAACTTTACTAGAAAGAAAATGAACTTTGGCCCATAAAATATTAAGTACATAGATTCATCATTTTTTCTTTTAGTAATATTTTGAAGCCAAATTTGACCATCCACACTTTCAGGAAATCGCAAAATTCGTGTTTGAGTCGGGATTGCTATGATTTTCTGTCTTCATCTACAGTGGTGGGCATAATTATAAGACACCTACCTAATTTGACATACAGTGAAAGAAAAGATTCAGAGTTTAAAAATGCTTTATCAAATACGACAAAAACATAAATTTATTCTGTTATTACATGTAATTGTTTTACAGAAATGATATTTTTAGAGAGTTTAATAAAAAAATTAAAAATACCATGGACAAAATTATAAGACACCTTAATATTTTAATTAAACACCTGCTTTTTTTCGAAATATGCAAACTTTCTGCACGCTGCTATGACGTCACCAGTTAACTAAAGCAGACGATAACCGACTTCACGCATTTACAAACATGCCACGAGGTACGGAATGCCTCAGCACATTTTATAGCATTCTTTAGGTCTTAGACACATGTAAATCGCCTCCCACTTCAGTAAACATCACGAGCTAACATCCCCCCCCCCCCCAAGTTTTCGATGGGATTTAAGTCTGGGGAGCGAGAAGGCCACGGAAGAACATTGATATTTTGCTCTGATGCTCTGAAAGCCACTTTTTTGTTACGTGTGATGTATGAATCGACGCATTATCGTGCTGGAAAGTGTAGTTTTCGCCACAAAGAAGTTCACCGTATATGGATAGTTGATCTTTAAGAAGATTCTTATACTTTTCGGAATTCATTCTTGAATGCACGAAACCGATATCGGTTTTCCCTTGAGCCGAAAAACCAGCCCAAACCATTACTGAGCCTCCACCAATTTGGCGGTTCATTTGTACGTCAGGAGACTTCCGTAAAGCATGCCAATAAAAGTGAAACCCGTCAGGACCAGGACCATCCAGGTTAAACTTGTTTTCATCAGAAAATAACACAGAGTATCATTTGGAGGTCCAGGCCATAGTTTGTTTAGCGAAGTTTAAACGGTCCATTTTTTGCCGCCTTTGAAGCGGTGGTTTTTTCTTCAATTTTTAAAATTTAACATAGGAAGCATTATGCAACACCTTGCGAATGGTTCTCTCTGAACAATTCAGTTCCAAAGCATTTTTTATGCCTGTAGTGGTCATCTTATTCTGTGTAGCGAGCGAAAGCACGTGGCGTCTGTCTCTCGAGGACAAGCAAGGAGTACGTCCAGATCTTTTAATCACCGATCTATTACTTTCTCTTTTCAAAACATTTGAAATTGCATCTCTAGAGCGTTTAATAACTTTTAAATATTATTAACTGAAGCACCAGTTCCATTTAATCTCCAAATTTCGCGAATTTCACTTTCTTTTAATTCTGTACCTCGTGGCATGTTTGTAAATGCGTGAAGTCGGTTATCGTCTGCTTCAGTTAACTGCTGACATCATAACAGCGTGCAGAAAAATTGCATATTTCGAAAAAAAAGCAGGTGTTTAAATTAAAATGTTAAGGTGTCTTATAATTTTGTCCATGGTATTTTTATTTTTTTTATTAAACTCTATAAAAATATCATTTCTCTAAAATAATTACGTGTGATAACAGAATAAATTTATTTTTTTTTGTCGTATTTGATAAAGCATTTTTAAGTTTTGAGTCTTTTCTTTCACTGTATGTCAAATTAGGTAGGTGTCTTATAATTATGTCCACCACTGTATATAATATAAAACGCTAAGGTACGTAGCGGCGAAAAAACAATTATTTCTCATTTGCTGGTAGCAACGAGTGTTTTTTTTTTCACTAATTTGGAAATAGTAAGAAAAGTATTTGAGGTATCGATTTAAAACTCACTGCACACGTGTATAAAAATTTCTGCATCCGAAAATGCAATTTTTGTATGCAATTTTTGTAAAAATCGGCCGCTATTTTTTCTTTTCTTTTCTTTCCTTAAAACCTAGCTGCTTTCTAAAAAGAAAAGAAAATAAAGTGCGAAGTCAAATAAGAAAACGCACCATTTTGTTATTAATTAAAACATTAGCTCCATTGTTGTATCTTATGCAGTTTAACCTCGTTGTTGTCCGTATCGTTATGACGTCAATGTTACTGATGCATTTATTTGTAATTTATAATATAGATTGAATAATAATAAATAAATAATAATAAATTAATAAAATAATCTTATAGCGGTGGAGATTACCGCCAAGTCCTTGTCATTTTTAGAGGTTCAAGATCGCTAACAGTTTCAAGTTGCCTAAAAAAAGCATAGACTTTGTTCTGAATTTTACATTATGAAACTTATATGCGTAACCTTCAAACAGAGAGAGAGTTAGCAAGGTGGCTGTTACAGGTTTGCGAATGTCAAAGTGGGGAAACTATTAAGTTGACCCCAATTTGCTGTCCAGATATACAAGATCCAGTGCAGCAACTTTTCAGTGACATCGATTTTAAGACAATGACACCTCAAAAGTTTAAAGGAAGAGCCATACTAAAAGCGACAAACAATTTGTCAATTGAAATTAATAATCGTGCTTTACAACGTATGCCAGAATCTGAAAGGGTTCATGAAAGAATTGATACCATCATAAGTGATGATCCACAAGATCAACTTGCATGTACTGAAGAATTTTTAAACGGTTTAACACCAACTGGAATGCCACCTCATAAACTGAAATTAAAGCCAGAAGCTATCATAACGTTACTAAGAAATTTAGTACCTTATAATGGTCTGTACAATGGTACAAGACTTATAGTTAGTAACTTGCATAATAATGTTATTGAAGCAAAAAATATTGATTCCAATATTAATTAAACTTTTCTCATCCCTCGAATACCACTTATTCCATCAGACAATAATATGCCTTTTAGATTTAAGAATATACAATTTCCTATCCGATTATCTTTTTCAATGATTATAAATAAAGTCTAGGGTCAAACTTTTGAAAACTTTGCTTAGATTTGTCAAATCCAGTTTTTCGCTATGGTCTGCGCGGGTCTTTCAAGAGTTAGATCTTTTGATTCAGTTGCTGTAGTAATCTCCGGGCTCTAAAATTTACAATTGTGTAGATAAAGAAGTTTTCTATGCTGAAAAATTTAAAATATATATATAAAAATATTTTGATAATTGTGAATAACGTAGATACTTTCAATATAAATAATTTTAAAGAATATCCAGTAACTATTGTGTGCATGCAAAGGTTTTTATATGCATAACGCTGAAAAAAAAAGTCTGTTTTCATATTTCTAAATGGTGTTTATTAGTGTGGGCCGAAAAAAAACTTTTTTTTTTTTTTTTATTCGCTATACCGCGGAAAACTTGGCTTTAGGGTTGCTTAGTAAAATAAAAAATAAAAAAAATATTACATTTTAAGTTTTGCAGCAGCGCAACGCAAATGAATTTATTGAAAGACAATAGTTTTCTTTCTTTTTTTAAAGCTATAAAAGAAAAAAACCGCTATAATGAAAAATCTTTAAAAGAAAGATATAAAAATACATTATAATAAAAAAAGAAGCAAAATTATTTCATTTGAGGTAGCGCAAAGCATTTTAAAAAATCCTTAAATTAACGCAATCAAGTTCTATTCACTCAGTGAATGTTGGCCGGATTGTGGGCGGGTCTTTTTTTCTTTTTTGATTCACTATACCGAAAAAGACTTGTGTCGAGGGTAGTTAAAGTAAAATGCAAAAACAAAATAAATAAAATTTTACTTCTGGTGGTAACGCAAAAGGCCTAAAATGTGAGAAAAAAAACGCGAGTTTTAGGACAAATTTTCTCAAATTTTAGGCCTTTTGCGCTACCACCAGCAGTAAAATTTTATTTATTTTGTTTTTGGATTTTACTAAGCTACTCTAGACACAAGTCTTTTTCGGTATAGCGAATATAAACAGAAAAAAATACCCGGCTCACAATCCGGCCAACATTCACTGAGTAAATACAACTTGATTGCGTTAATTTAAGGATTTTTTAAATGCTTTGCGCTACCTCAAATGAAATAATTTTGCTTCTTTTAGGTAGATTTCGTAAGAAATGCTACCTATTACATTCTCACCTAAGTTGGAATTTTTAAAAAAATTTTGCAGATCTACGCCGATCATGACTCCCAGAACCCAAAACCACCCCCAGTTCAAAACTTTATCTATCTATCTATGTCACTTTTTTATGGACACGATAACTGCAATAATTCTGCACAAATATCTTCGAAACTGATACATAAAATCAAGGGGCATAAAATCTCGGTCAAGTTCGTTAATGGGCAAAATCGAACCAAGGGTGGGGGGGATGGGGGGGATTTTTGTAAAAACAGAAAAAAACCCCATAATTTCTTAATTATGATACGTATCGAATCCGTTTGAAGTTATTATTACTTCTAGGAGAAGGGCCGAAAATTTATGTATGACAGATTTTTGATATAATTAAAAATGGCTCCAAGGGTGGGAAAAGGGGGATTTTAGAAGAAGAAAAAATCATAACTTCGTCAATTCACAAGATTTCAAATCCGCTTAAATTTATTATAAATTCTCTTAATGTTATCTAAAACTTTTACATTGACAAGTTTTTTATAGGACCAACTCTTATAGCAAATTAAAAAATAAAATAAAAAATCTCTGCTGGCTCCGCCTGCAAACAAGTTATGTTTCGAAGTAGGCGGTTCCAACTGCCGCATCATGGCAAAAAGGTCATTTCTTCCGCAATTCTCAACAAACAGGTGCCCCACGGTCTGCGTCTTCGAAATCTACCTGTGCCTGTAGGCCGAGCCGTCAGGTATTTTTTTATTATAATGTATTTTTATATCTTTCTTTTAAAGATTTTTCACTATAGCTGTTTTTTTTTCTTTTATAGCTTTAAAAAAAGAAAGAAAACTATTGCTTTTCAATAAATTCATTTGCGTTGCGCTGCCGCAAAACTTAAAATTTAAATAATATATATATTTTTAAATTTTACTAAGCAACCCTAAAGCCAAGTTTTCCGCGGTATAGCGAATAATAATAATAAAAAAAAAGTTTTTTTCGGCCCACCCTAGTATTCATATCTTATGATGTGTATATATATTTTATTTCAATGAACCCAGTCCTAAGTGGAGAAGTTTCCATGCATAGTATTTGTACATATGATGCTGAAATTCGTATTCTAATATGCATATATTTAAAAGAGTAGACACTAGAGCGCAGATACGCTACAGATACGCTGCGCGGGATTGACTACTTGTTTGATAATTCATCTCTCAAAAATAACTTTATACATAAAAAAAGTGATATGAATATTCATTACATTTCTAACTACTAAATATGCACATTGCCGCAATGTGAACTCTGAAAGTACTATTTTTATTTTGAATTTATTTTATTTGATATTTGAAACTTTTAACTTGCAGTTTTATATCTTTCATATTATTGTTATTACTGTAATTAAGATTTCAAGTAGTTCTAAAAGAAGATTTAACTCTTGCGAATTGCAGTCGAAATATGATTGCATGCATTAACGTTACGAGACTGTCTATTTTCTGTGATTTTTTTTTTATATACAGTGTCTCACAAAAGTGATGGGACACTTGTGCTTTATAAAAAGAAACTGCAATAAAATAAATAAACAAACATGTGCAAAAATTTTTTGGGTGTGTTTCATATTTAAAGTTAGTAACAATTATTACATAACATACATTTTGTCAAAATATTAAAATATTAATTTAGTAAAAATACAATTGTTCAGAACGGAGCAAAAAATGGCTCACATAAGTGATGGGACACTTACTTTTCCATCAAATATTTATCCAAAAATTTTACTTTTTAAAAGGTTTTAATATTTTGTTGGATTTCCTTTTACTTTTAAAACATGATTTAATCTTTTTGGGATGGATTCGACTAATTTTTTTGTGATTTCTGGAGTGATTTTACCCCATTCTTCTTGAAGCACCGATTTTAGTTGTTGTTTTGAAGAAATGGTGTGTTTGCGAATTCTTGATTCCAATTCTTGCCAAATATTCTCTATGGGATTTAAGTCTGGAGATTGTGGTGGTGTTTTTATTATTTCAGGACAGTTATATGGCAGCCAGAGTCTAACGTTCAGAGCAGTGTGCTTGGGGTCATTGTCTTGGTAGAATTTAAAATCGTTATGAAGGTTCAATTTTCGTGCTGAAGATTTCAAATTTTGCTTTAAAATATCAATATACTTGTACTGATCCATTATACTGTCAATAAAAACAAGATTACCAACTCCAGCGGACGACATACACCCCCATACCATAACTCCTCCTCCACCATGTTTTACTGTTGGTACCAAGTTCTGTTTGCGAAATTCTTCCCTGGGTTTTCTCCACACCAAGATTCTACCGTCAGAACCAAATATATTAAATTTACTCTCATCAGCAAATATAACTTTATTCCAGTAATCAGAATTCTTATTTATGTTGGATTTTGCGAAAGCTAGTCGGAGTTTTCTATTCTTTTCACTTACGAAGAATTTTTTCCTGGCTACTCTACCGTGATATCCAGCAGATCGAATTACCCTTCTAATAGTCTCAGGATTAACAATTATTCCATATAATGCTTGTAAATCAGCAGCAACTTTTGAAGCACTAATTCTTGGATTTTTTTTAATATTTCGAACGATAATTCGCTTTATTCCATTGGATAGCTTTGATGGTCGGCCAGGTCTTCTTTTATCCTGAATCATATGATTCTTTTTATATCGTTTAATGATATTGAAAACTGTTGAACGACTCAAGTTAACTGTTTCAGCAGTTTTTCTAATAGATTTTCCACGTTCAATATGCAAATTAATAACTAATTTTCGAATTTCAGGCGAAGTTTCTTTTCGTTTAGCATTCATGGCTACACAGAGCTAAAAAACACAAAAATTCCAAAACAAACTGGAGAGAAATACTGCAGACGATTTTATAAATTATTGCCAATTGCTTTTAAGTAAAAATAAAACCCCAAAAAATATTTTTATTGCTTATTTCAGACGATTTTTGTTGCATATATAATGGTGTCCCATCACTTATGTGAGCTATTTTTTGCTCCGTTCTAAACATTTGTATTTTTATTAAATTAATATTTTAATATTTTGACAAAATGTATGTTATGTAATAATCTTTACTAAATTTAAGTATGAAACACACCCACAAAAAAATGTGTACATGTTTTTTTAATTTATTTGATTAGTTTCCTTTTGTAAAGCACAAGTGTCCCATCACTTATGTGAGACACTGTATATCAGAGGGGCTCTTCTTTTCTGCCACCCCCCCTTTTGTTTCATTAATTTAATATTCTTAACTTGATAGAAATCAGTATCTCAAGTTTTCAGTAATAATTCAAAGTTGTATTATGTGATAATGGTACTGATAATTAGTTTGAACAATTAATTATTTGAATAAATATTTTATTAATTATTGATAATTCTAATTGTTCAATTCATTTGAGTCATTCTCATATTTTCTGATTTTCCACGCCACTGGCTGAAACAGCTTTTTTCTGCGAATTTTAAGATTACAGACATAATTTGCATTCTATTTTGTTTATCTGTTTTCTTTTTTGTATTTTTATGCATTATGTTGATATTTTAGATGAAAATTAAGCAATATTGCCTAAATATTTTGTTTTATACAGTTACAAGATCAGTTAAGAAATGAAAACGTATAATTTTTGTTTCAGTATTTCAAAATTCAATTGTAATTTATAATTATTATAACCGGGGTCTAGTAAAAAGAAACATAATCAAATACTGAGCAACATTTTAGGTTTTTCATCTTTTCTTTCTTTTCATTTAAATGGAATATTACAATAGAGTAGAAGACACTCTCCTTACAACATTTACGTAAATCTAACTGACGTATGAGCTTAAGAAATGTACCCAAATATTGCATAATTTTTTACGCGTATTCTTCTATTCATCTAAATGAAATATTCTAATACTAGAAGATCTGTCCTTGCAATGTTATAAAAGACATATTTTTAATCCATTAAAAGGTTTTCTCGAATGTATTTCTTATCTCCTTTTGTGTAATCTATTTCAATAAATCTGGCATCACATTTTAAAGATGTCAACAGGAAAAAACTGAAAAAAATCCTGCAAAACACCTTAGTATATAGCAGAATTCACATAAAATAACCGTGGGTCTGTTAGTAGAATTAAGTAAAAATCGTCTGCTATTCAGGAAGTCTCATTACCATAGTAACATACAAACAAATCTCAGGACCTTTTGAAAGTTAATGCAAACGATTTCTACAAACTTGAAAAGAAGGCATAAAAAAGTTTATTTTTCCACCTTCATTAACTGTAACCGCTAAAAAAGACCAGGTTAAAAAAGGAATTAAAATAACCGCACTTTTAAGCTCAGCGGAAGTTAATGACCTTTAGAGAAATATGGGAAGTAGTTTTAGTAGTCTTTGCTTTCCTTTCAAGGGTGGAGTTTAAAGTGGGAGATGGCAAGTGGGCACACGTGATGCATATTAATGATAGTTTTACAGGTAATTTCAAGAACAGACAGGAAATGATATCCTTAGAGATTTTGTTTACTTATACCGTGTGTGTAGGTTTCTTTGCATGCTTTTGTTAGAATTGCATAAGGAACAAATAAAATACTCGTAAGAAAAGGATAAAAATATAAAACTAAAAATATCATGAATTTAAATTGGTTAAACATGTATCAGCTTAGCTCATCTAAATGTAATGGACAAATAATGGTATAGTCATAAATTATTCGTGACTCTTTCTATAAATAAATCTTCAGTTTTTCATATTATTATATGGTTTTAAGACTATTTTCATGCAATAATTCATAATTTGTTATTATTCTATAACTCAGTAACAGAATAGTAATTACAGCAATGACGATAGTAAGTATTTTATTGTAGCATGTTATTTCTGAACCGATGTCATTGTAATCGGAACTATTGAAAAAACAACCCGATGAGAAAGCATTGCAAAACTACCCAATTAGAACAGATTCAGTTAACTTGACATAGAAATATCAAAATATTATATTCATTAATATTGTGATTACTGTAACCGGATTCCGCTTGCTTTCTACGTATGTGAAATCCGAAATAGATATTCGGTTAACTCATTGTACCGGAATCTCAACAAAAGATTCGTTTAGATCGTTATAGATTCGTTTATTCGAAGACCATTGGATACACCTGTTGCTTTTCATCCACACACACAAAAAAAAGAAACGATGAATCCAACTAAATCACTGTACAGGAATCTCAATATAGTCTTTTTTTTTTCTGTGTGTGTGTATGTGAAGTCATGCATTAATTATGTCAGAGCTCAAGAGCGAGAAGGTGGTTCACAAAGTGTGACACGGTGCAACAGGGGTAGTAGATGGGTTAACACGTTATTACATCTCATTTAAAATAGGAAAACAATTAGGAGTAGTGTTCTATCAGAATAATAAAGTTTTTTTTAAAAATATGTATTTATACTCAAAAATTATTAGGTACTGTATTATTTTACATTTTCCTTTGAATTGCTTTGAACAGTTTGTTTGGAATAAAAGCACTTAAGATCTTGCCATTTTTATGTATTTATTTCAGTAGGTAATAAATTGCATATAACTTTTAGAAAATAAAACAAATATCAAATAGTTTCATGAAAAGAATAAATATGCTTAATTATAAAGTATTAATCTACAGTGTGTCCCAAACAGATTGAAACTTGTTTTTATTTTTTTCCGGTTGCAGATAAGTAGGCAGTGTAAATTACAAATCTTTTCAAAATAAGTTAGGATTTAGGATTATGTTGATGACAAAATAATGCTATTTATTTTCAGAAAGTTACACGTTTAAAAAAATTATACGATCCCTGGGTCCTCCTATAAGTCATACTTAGAAAAACTCGCCATGCTCTGACAAATAAAATAGTAAACATTCCATTCTTCAACGACCAAAAGTCACCGAGTTATGATAAACTGAATTGTATAAGATTTTGGAACTTACTGCCACTAAAAAATCGTCTGTTAATTTTTAGTGACAGAAAGCCACGAAATTTCATAAAATTCAAAGTATTATAGCTCGGTAAGTTTTGTTCGTAGAAAAATTAAATTTTTACCGTTGAGCTTGTCAGAGGATGGAGAGTTTTTTCAAAATATAACTCACAGGACTCAGGGTACAGTGCCTAGAAGATATAGTGTGGCAATCGGCCAACCAAAAAGTACTAAAAAATTTAATACCATAAATGCTGAACGATGTTGAACAGTAAATGTCGATTGCAGCGACATCTGGTAGTTCAAATGTAAACATGGTATAAGGATTCAATTCAGAAAGCGTTTCGGCCATTGAAGAGCTAACATATGTCGCTGCAATCGACATTTGTCATTCAGCATCGTTCTAAACTTATGGGATTCAATTTTTTAGCCCTTTTTAAATTTTTCTAAGATTAAAAAGGGAAAACAAGAATTTTTCTAAGATTTTATTATTATTATTTTTTAAAGAATCGTAAAAGATTTTTAAAAAGAAAGGAAGAATAATTGCAGTGCTGTTTTAATCAAAATTAGCTCCAAATTGAAAGTTGCAAAATTTGTGACATCACAACATGAGAGGTGGTATCACGCGAGAGGGTCAAACTGTTTTATGTGAGAGGGAGGAGGTGAAACTACATTGGCTTGAAATACGTCGCTTTTTCGCTCATTTTTTTAATGGCTGATTTCGAGACAATACCTATCCCTCTATATTAAAAAAAAAAAGTAACGATTTGGAAATGGTCCAAACGATTTTGAAATGGACCAATGAAAATCTGCGTAGATCTTCCAGGCATATTTTTCTTTTCTTTTCTTCTAGAAAATAGGGATTGCAACGCGATACCGAACAGAATCGCAAAGCGATTACGCGAGGGGTTGGAGAGCGTAGTGTGCAGGGGGGCAGAGCCCTCCTAGTATGGTAAAAAATGAGAAAGAATATGTGTTCACAGTAAGAATTTCTTGGGAAAGAATAAGAAAAAAAAAGATCAATAAGAATCAATAAAAATTTCTTGAATATGCTTAAATATTGGAAAATATATCATTAAAAAAAAAAAAAAAATCGAAAAATCGTGCATCACTGCACAGATTATGAAACACTTTCCACCACTATCTGAATACTGTTAAGAAATTTCATTTTTGTTCATACAATAAAATGCGATACCTAAATAAACATAAATATAAAAATAATGCAGTAAAAACTAATTTTTTGACATTGGTATCCATAGCCTATAATGTGTGCGAATTCATTCATGGAACCAGGTATATGATCTTCACACCTCGTAACACACTAAAAATTAGTTACGTGTTTAACAGTTGAAAACATACATCCAGCAGTTATGGCTCATTGTCAGTCTTGTAATCCAATTTTTATAAGTGTCTCTTTAAATAAACGATGATTTTTATGTGCTCAATAATCTATAGGAAACATGCTGTAGTGCATCTCAGTAATGTATATCATTTTTATTGAAATAGTGTAACATCGTTAAATTATACTGTAAACGAATTCTCCACATAGATAATAATACAATATAATACTTTTGTGCATCCCTGTAAACAAACTGCAACTGCTACTTATTCTATACTCTACAGAAATAAGCATGTTGCCATTCATATCAGTGATGCATATCAATTTCCTTATATTTGAAAAGGTGTAACATTATTAAAATCCACTGAAAACGATTTTGCCCCATTGACCGTAATGTAATAAAATTATTTTGAGTGTTCCTCTAAACCAGCGGTTCCCAACCTGGGGTACGTGGTAAAACTACAGTGAACTTAGGTGAAAAAACTACAGTGTAATGATTTCCAGAAGTATATTTTCTGTTTTCTGGAATTGCATTACATGATTCATGAAGCTATAATATGTTAAAATACTGATTTATTTCATGAGAAAATCTACTTCTTCCATTAGCCCACAGTCCTCCCTAATGTTTGACTGTCTGCAAGGAACTTTAACTTGTTTAAACTCTTTGGTTGAATGTAAAATGCAAAAAAGCTACTGTGTAATGATTTCTAGAAGTAAATTTTCTGTTCAATAGAATTACATTACATGATTCATGTAGCTATAATATGTGAAAATACTGATTTATTTCTTGAGAAAATCTACTCGTTCCATTTGCGTCTTCCCTAATTTTCCAACCGACTGCAAGGAGTTTAAACTTGGTTAACCAATTTGGTTGAATGTAAAACTAAAAAAAGCTACAATGTAATAATTTCTAGATGTAAATTTTCTGTTTTCTGGAATTGCATTACATGATTCATGAAGCTATAATATGTGAAAATACTGATTTATTTCAAGAGAAAATCTACTTCTTCCATTAGCCCACAGTCTTCCCTAATGTTTGATTGTCTGCAAGGAGCTAAAACTTGTTTAAACTCTTTGGTTGAATGTAAAATGCAAAAAAGCTACTGTGTAATGATTTCTAGAAGTAAATTTTCTGTTCAATAGAATTACATTACATGATTCATGTAGCTATAATATGTGAAAATACTGATTTATTTCTTGAGAAAATCTACTCGTTCCATTTGCGTCTTCCCTAATTTTCCAATTGACTGCAATGAGTTTAAACTTGGTTAACCAATTTGGTTGAATGTAAAACTAAAAAAAGCTACAATGTAATAATTTCTAGATTTAAATTTTCTGTTTTCTGGAATTGCATTACATGATTCATGAAGCTATAATATGTGAAAATACTGATTTATTTCATGAGAAAATCTACTTCTTCCATTAGCCCACAGTCTTCCCTAATTTTTGATTGTCTGCAAGGAGCTTTAACTTGTTTAAACTCTTTGGTTGAATGTAAAATGCAAAAAAGCTACAGTGTAATGATTTCTAGAAGTAAATTTTCTGTTCTCTAGAATTACATTACATGACTCATAAAATGTAAAAATATGTGAAAATATGTTTTAATTTCTTTGAATTTACTTGAAAACGTAATTTAATCAAGATATTTTTCCACCAACTATTCAAATTTAAAATAATTTTTCTTTTCAATTTTAATGTGTAAATGGCGTCGTTAAAAATATAATAATAATCCCTATTGTTTCTCTTTTTATCCATTTTATTCACAACAATGCAGTAATTTAGTTGTCATCATTGCAAAATTTCATTAAAAATTAAAATAATAATAATAAATCTCAGAACCTAATTTACATTTAAATTTTTAGAGAGTTGTTATGACATTCTTTAATCTTTTCCAGTAATTGGTGTTCTTTTAAACCCGAAATTCATCCTGTTCTTGGAGGAGTAGATGTGAAACACTACAAACTGATGGTCAAATATTAATGTAACAGATAAGTAAAAAAAATTGGTTAGAGTAGACTATTTCCTTTCTTTTACTCAGGGGACTGTTTCTTGTTTTAATTATTATAATTTTATTATTTGTTATATTAATAATGATGTTTTAATATTGTTTTAATAATAGTTATTGTTTCAATAATAAAATTTCGTTATTGTTTAAAATCTGTGACTGATTGTAACTTATAAACTAGATTTTTTCACAGGGTTCTTATGCCTTAGAGGATGTGAATACAAGATTTATCGTAAAGTAATATTTTTCTTATTTAATGAAGAAATTTTGTGTTTAAATATGGTGACTGTTACTTTACAAAAATTCTGGTATTCAAACGCCCTGAAGCGTACGAACTCTGTTTCACAGCAGTCTTGAAATACTACCTACTTTACAACGATTGTAATTAAGTTTTGAAGTATTTGCCTCTTGTAAACACCACGTTGCATCAGCTAAATCACGTTCTGCCCCCCCTACGTATATAACGTGCCCCCGCTACATTAGTAAACAGAACGCTATTTGACCTTCGCGATAAATCGAACTCCAAATGACTGTAACGAATTTGTATAACGTCTTTATTTTACTTTACTTCCTTTCATTTTATTAGCGTGAAAAAGGAAGCTTTACAAAGCAATAAAATGCTTGAAATATTAAAAAAAAAAAAAATCGAAAATGGAATGTTTGAAAAGATACATGATAAAATGATTTGAAAATACATAAAAAATTTAAAATGGAATACTACGAATGGAAGCTTTACATAAAAATGGAATTATTTCACAGAAATGCTGAAATACCTACTACGATTGTGATTAGTTTTTGAAGTATTTATAATTATAACTTTAAATATCATGTTGCATCAGCTAACTGACGTTCGGGCCCCTACGTAATATAAGGTGCCCTGATGCATTAGTATAAGCAGAACGCTATTTGACATTCACGATAAATTGAACTCCAAATGACTGTAACGAATTTGTATAACGTCTTTATTTTACTTTATTTCATTTGATTCTATTAGTATAAAAAAGAAAGGTTCACAAAGAAATAAAATGCTTGGAATATTCCCAAAAATTTTTGAAAATAGAAATGCTTGAAAAGATACATTAATAAAATGACTTGAAAATACTTAAAAAATAAAATAAAAATGGAATACTGCGAATCGAAGCTACACATAAAAATGTAATTATTTCACAGAAATATTGAAATACCTACTACTTTACTACGATTGTGATTAATTTTCGAAATATTTATAACTTTAAATATCATGTTGCATTTGCATCACACTGTTAAAATTTGCAGCAAACTGTCCAGTCATTTGACCGTTTTTATAGAAGACGTTTACATAATCGTAATTTAACTCTATTCTGACCATATTATTGCCTATATTATAGTCAGAATAGAGTTAAATTATGGTTATGTAACCGTTTTCTATAAAATTGATCAAATGACTGGACAGTTTGCTGCAAATGTTTAACAGTGCAGCTAAATGACGTTCGCCCCCTACGAATTGTAACGTGTACCTGCTGCATCAATAAACAGAACTTTATTTAACCTTCGTGCTAAATCGAACTCAAAATGTCTGTAACGAATGTGTATAACGATTTAATTTTATTTTATTTCATTTCATTTTATTAGCATACAAAAGAAAGCTTCACAAAGCAATAAAATGCTTGGAATATTCACAAAAATTTCACAAATGGAATGTTTGAAAAGATGCATGTTAAAATGACTTGGAAATACTTAAAAAATTAAAAATGGAATACTACGAACGGAAGCTTCACATAAGAATTGAATTATTTCACAGAAATGTTGAAATACCTACTAGTTCACTAGGATTGTGATTAAGTTTTGAAATATTTATAACTTTAAATATCATGTTGCATTTGCATCACACTGTTAAAATTTGCAGCAAACTGTCCAGTCATTTGACCGTTTTTATAGAAGACGTTTACATAATCGTAATTTAACTCTATTCTGACCATATTATTGCCTATATTATAGTCAGAATAGAGTTAAATTATGGTTATGTAACCGTTTTCTATAAAATTGATCAAATGACTGGACAGTTTGCTGCAAATGTTTAACAGTGCAGCTAAATGACGTTCGCCCCCTACGAATTGTAACGTGTACCTGCTGCATCAATAAACAGAACTTTATTTAACCTTCGTGCTAAATCGAACTCAAAATGTCTGTAACGAATGTGTATAACGATTTAATTTTATTTTATTTCATTTCATTTTATTAGCATACAAAAGAAAGCTTCACAAAGCAATAAAATGCTTGGAATATTCACAAAAATTTCACAAATGGAATGTTTGAAAAGATGCATGTTAAAATGACTTGGAAATACTTAAAAAATTAAAAATGGAATACTACGAACGGAAGCTTCACATAAGAATTGAATTATTTCACAGAAATGTTGAAATACCTACTAGTTCACTAGGATTGTGATTAAGTTTTGAAATATTTATAACTTTAAATATCATGTTGCATCAGCTAAATGACGTTCGCCCCCCCCCCCCCACGTAATGTTACGTTCCCCCGCGGCATTAGTAAGCAAAACGTTATTTGACTTTCGTGGTAAATCGAACTCAAAATGACTGTAACGAATTTGCATAAAGACTTTATTCTACTCTATTTCATTTCATTTTATTAGAATCAAAGTGGAAGCTTCATTATTAAAATAAAATGCTTGGAATATTCACAAAATAATTGAAAATGGAATGCTTTGAAAGTTGCATTATAAAACGAATTTAAAATACTTAAAAAATTAAAAATGGAGTACTGTGAATGGAAGCTTTACATAAAAATGGAAGTATTTCCCAGAAATCTTTAAATACCTACTACTTCACTGCGATTGCAATTAAGATTTGAAATATTTATAATTTTTAAATACATGTTGCATCAACTATTTAAAAACAACAACAACAAAATAAGTTCGGTCTATTGCGTAAGTAATGAGTCCCCGATGGATTAATGAGCAGAATGATATTTGGCCTTCACGATAAATCGAACTCATAATGATTGTAACGATTTTTAACGTCTTTATTTCATTTCATTTTACTTTTTGGATGGGATTCCAATCCTGATTGAATATATTACACACACACACACACACATATATATATATATATATATATATATTTTTTTTTTGCAGTGGTTGGGATTGGAGTCCTGGATTAGGTCGGGTTAACACTAATTTTTTTACTTACCCATCATACGTAGTATAGGGTAAGTCTTGTAATCGTTTTGCAAATCGAAAAAAAAAATTCACGGATTTACACGTTTCAGACACTGGAGATTCCGAAAAACATATTTTCAGAAAAAAAATTTTTTGCCGTCCGTCTGTGAGTCTGTGTGTTTGTGTGTCTGTAAACACGCCCGAAAAATTTGAGATAGAGACTTGAAATTTGGTATGTACTTAGTATGTAACAATGGGAAGAAGCCTATTGAATTTCAGTAACCTCGATTATCCGGAACAATTTTTTTCGGACTCTCGAAATATTCGTTCTGATAAAAGGTATATAAAAATTTTCGAAATTGTTTATTTTAAGGAGTGAATATAAAAGACAATAAAAAAACATAAATTTTGCATAAGGCATGAAGTCGATCGGATAACGAGTTGCCGAGATATTTGTAATCCTATTTTCCACACTCTTCGATTTTTTATGACACTGTATTTCATTCAAATTTCAATTCAAAGATATATATTAATTGTAAATGAGACGCTTGATCAGATGCTTAAACCGCTAGTTAATAGGATTATTGTTTTTGGAGTTATAAGGATGTTTCTTTTAAGCAATTCAGTAATCGAGCCTTTTAAAGTTTATGACGTCATCAAGCTACGATTTTATTCGAATTGCAATGCATTTTATAAGTAGTTTACACATTTTTTATTTTAATATTTTAAATTATGCATATCCATGATGAGTACGTATTACGGTGGCCCTCAACGACTAGTTTCGGTGAGGGTCAGTTCGAGTCGTGTTCACTTTAATTGTTTCGGGTTCGGGTTGACCCAATTTTTAAAAAAAAGTCTGGAATATTTTTGAAGATGAAACAAACTATATATTTGAACATTAGTGATTTCATGTATGTTTATTTTTCAACATAAAAGATAAAATTGATATTAGAGATATAATTATAGACTATTTTTCCATAATTGTATTAAAATATGGATTAATTTGCTTTTATTTCAAGTTCGGTTTTAAGTATTTTGAGTTTGGGTAGAAGTGTGTTAGATTCGGGTTGACGAAATTCTTTTGTCGGGTTAGATTCGGGTCTCGGGTTGATCTTAAGTGGAATTTACTGGCTCGAACTCTAGTTTGAATTGCGTTCGTAGCGTAATATACCGGGTGAACCAAAAGTTCGTTAAAACTTCAAAACTTCATAAAAATTAAGAAAGTATGATAAAGAAGTGCGGTTTGCAAGAAAGGGGTCACAAGGTAGTCGGATTTTTAGTAGCAGCAAAAACTTTTTTAGTTAAAATGTCACTGGCAAAAGTACCATCCATCCATTTATTCTTACAATAACAATTGTTCAACATGACCTCCAGAACATTGTACGACACAACTAAGGCGACTAACAACGCCCGTTACAGCTGAATACATGTCGGAATGAATTGAAGAAACTCTCCGTTCAAATAGAACAACTTCACCATCAACGCTCGATCGGGTAATGATAACATTCTGAAAGTGAATGTGAAATCCTCGTGTATCCCCGTCTTTTATTGCAGGATTAATTTGCATAATTCTGCCGAATTTTTCGCATGTTAGCGCCATCTACAGATGACTTTCGTAACTAAAAATGTTTTTACTTCTAAAAAAATTCGGCTACCTTGTGAGCCCTTTTTTGCAAACCGCGCTTCTTTATCATAATTTCTTCCTTTTTTATGAATTTTTAAAATTTTAACGAACTTTTGGTTCACCCGGTATATATATATACCATCTCCATATTGAAACGGTATCAAATTTTAAAATTTTCAATACGACCACACAATTTTGATCAGAATATTAAAACTAAACCCTCAAATTTGCCTACATAAATTTGAATGAAGTTTATATGATTAGCTCCAGGTGCATTCAATATTAAAATATGAGACAAATTTGAGAGAGGAGATTCACAGATCTGAAAATCGTTACATTGTTAAGATTTAATGCAAATTTTATAAGGAAGTATCATTTGTATTAGGGAAATGCCAAATAAATTGTTTAAATATTCTTACAAATATTGAATACCGCTGTCATATTTCTTTTTTTTAAAATATGAAATATATTTTTTAAATGAATATGTTTCTCCAAACTATTATGCTGGTGTATTTTTAGGCATAACTCAAAAATGGCTTATTACATGGAGCTGATATTTTGGGTTCGCATATTTATAAGCTTCTAAAAATCAATTGCTTTTTAAACATTTCATGGATTAAAATTCAGAATTTTTGCGAAGATTAAATTCGTAATAAATATTTCACATATATATATTTTTTAATGTATGAAAATCACAAAATATATTTTGGTTACCAAATGATTGCAGGAGATATGAATGAAAATGCTAAAAATTTATTTAACAATAGGAGCTTAAACAAACACTGATGTCCAGAAATTAAGCGACAGTGACCAATTTCAGACATTTTATCAAATATCCACTGCAACTCGTGAGGAAATGCCCGAAATGCTCTTGGACTTTTAGGATGTAAATAACATGTTTGACTTCATGTTTTTCAGTGAAGATTTTGTCGCGAGGACAATTAGAGGAGGGGGGGCAATAATAATTTGAATAATAAAATAATATTAAGTACAGAAAATGCTAAAAATGGTCTGTCACTGTAGCAAATGACTATGTAGGTCCTGTTCAACATTTGTGTGCATTTGTGTAAGCATAGCTTTGTATATTCGTGAAGATGTTAACGTTTCTGTGAAAAATTCATAAAGTTTTTTTTTATAGCATGCAGGGTTTCAGCCAAATTTAACACCACTTTCCAAAAACTTGACAAAAAATTATAGAAATTGTATACTGCAATTAAAATATTAATATGTTGAATATTTGATGAGATATGGAGCACACTTCCAGAAAATATTGCTCATAGAGACAGCACTGTAACTGAATTCTTTTGTGTGTCCCTGTAAATGAACGATAAATGCTATGCACACCCGATTCTACAGTAGCATCTTGCAGTGTGCTCAGTCATGTATATCCAATTCAATATGATTGAAAAAGTGTAAAATCATTAAAATGCACTGCAAACTATTTATCTCTATAGACCATAATATAATGGTATTCTTTTGAGTGCCTTTGTAAACGAACTATAAATGCTCCATATTTCATCTTCAATACCGAAAAGTGCCATAGTAAACCTTAATAATATATGTGTCAATTACATGGCAATTTGACTGTATTTACGCGAGTAAAACTAGTCGTTGGGGGCCACCGTGATACTTACCCATCATGGATATGCATAACATAAAATATGAAAATAAAACACGTGTAAACTATTTATAAAATGCATTGCAATTCGAATAAAATCGTGGTTTGATGACGTCATAAATTTTAAATGCTCTATTTCTGAATTGCGTAAAAGAAACATCCTTATAACTCCAAAAATGATAATCACTTTAACTAAGAGTTTACTGCGTCGGATTAAGCGTCTCATTTCCAATTAAAATATATTTTTGAATTGAAATTTGAATGAAATACAGGATCATGAAAAAATAGAAGAGTATGGAAAATAGTATTACAAATATCTCGGCAACTCATTATCCGATCGACTTCATGCTTTATGCGCAACATTTATGTTTTTTATTGTCTTTTATATTCACTCCTTAAAATAAACAATTTCGAAATTTTTATATACCTTTTATCATAGAACGAATACTTTGAGAGTCGGAAAAAAATAGTTCCGGATAATCGAGGTTACTGAAATTCAATAGGTTTCTTCTCAATATTACATATTAAGTACATACCAAATTTCAAGTCTCTATCTCAATTTATTCGGGAGATAGAAGGTTTACAGACAAACGGACGGCACATTTTTTTTTTTTTTTTTCTAAAAATATGTTTTTCGGAATCTCCAGTGTCTGAAACGTGTAAATGCGTCAAAAAATTTTTTCGATTTTTTAAACGATCACAATACTTACCCTATGCTACACTGCAAAAAATAATTGTTGATTTTACAGTATAAAACTGGCATCCCAGCTGCCAGTATTATACCGTAAAATTAACAGTATTAAACAGTAAAATAAGCAGTAATACGCTGCCGTGCAAGCAGTAATACGCTACCGCGGAAATGGAATGGTTTATTGGACAAAAGCAAAAAAATTTTTAGTCACTTAATTTAACACTTTCAACAAAGTTGAAAAGTGTTTATGAATTCGGTCTGTCTGCCGTCTGACCGTGCTCTAACTCGCGTAAATATACTCAGATTGCCTTGAAATTGAAATAAGTTTCTGTGGTTTACTATGGCCTGTTTGGTATTGAAAATGAAGTGTGTAGCATTTATGGTTCTTTTACAGAGACACTCAAAAGAATTCCGTTACATTACGCTGTATGGGGGAAAATCGTTTGCGTCGTATTTTAATGATGTTACGATATTTTAAACATATTCAAATTGATACATATCACTGCACAACAAAGTGCAACAAAGTGTTCACAACAAAGTGCTTACGGCAGAATATCATGTGCATAGGATGTATCGTTCATTTACAGGGGCATTCAAAAGAATTGTGTTACATTACGTTCAATGGAGAAAAATTGTTTGGAGCATTGTTTGGAGATGATGTTTCGTTATTTTATACATATTCAAATTGATACGTATCAAAGAGGTGCACTAAAAGACGCTTATTATAGAATAGGGTATGCATAGAATGTATCGTTCATTTACAGGGACACCCAAAAGAATTTGGTTACAGTACTGTCTATAAACAATAATTACTTGTAGCACTTTTTCAGTTGTGGTACATGTTTTAAAATGTAAATAATTTCTGGCATATTAATTAGTGCATTTAAATTCTATAGATCATATGCAGGGCTGCTCAAAAGATCTTTCGTACTTTTCCGTTTATTGACGGAAATTGCTAAAGGGGAATTTTCAATTGTGCTATGTATTTCCTAACTGAAGTTAATTTTAGCATACTGTGCAGTGTACATACAAATCTATAGATTATGTACATGGCTGCACAAAATATTTTGGATATTTTGTTATTTAGTATTTTTAGTATAATTTATCATCGTTTACTCTAGTATTATTATTCATTCATTATTGTTCATTTAGTACTTACTTCTATCCATTATTATTATCTACTTCAGCATATTACAGTATTATTAGATGGTAGTATTATTGCTCAGTATCACATTAGTTGTATTTAGTATTGCTTAGTAGGATTGGTAAATTGTATTTTCAGAATTTGGATTTTGAAATGTGTTATGTGGTTTCTAAGTATTACAGTTTAGTCTCAATTGGATTGAAATTTCTTGTACATTTTAATTTGCTTATATTTTATATTTGTTTACTCTAGTATTATTATTCATTCATTATCGTTCATTTAGTACTTACTTCTATCCATTATTATTATCTACTTCAGCATCTTACAGTATTATTACATGGTTAGTATTATTGCTCAATATCACATAGTTGTATTTAGTATTGCTCAGTAGGATTGGTAAATTGTATTTTCAGAATTTGGATTTTGAAATGTGTTATGTGGTTTCTAAGTATTACAGTTTAGTCTCAATTGGATTGAAATTTCTTGTACATTTTAATTTGCTTATATTTTATATTTGTTTACTCTAGTATTATTATTCATTCATTATCGTTCATTTAGTACTTACTTCTATCCATTATTATTATCTACTTCAGCATCTTACAGTATTATTACATGGTTAGTATTATTGCTCAGTATCACATAGTTGTATTTAGTATTGCTCAGTAGGATTGGTAAATTGTATTTTCAGAATTTGGATTTTGAAATGTGTTATGTGGTTTCTAAGTATTACAGTTTAGTCTCAATTGGATTGAAATTTCTTGTACATTTTAATTTGCTTATATTTTATATTTGTTTACTCTAGCATTATTATTCATTCATTATCGTTCATTTAGTACTTACTTCTATCCATTATTATTATCTACTTCAGCATCTTACAGTATTATTACATGGTTAGTATTATTGCTCAGTATCACATAGTTGTATTTAGTATTGCTCAGTAGGATTGGTAAATTGTATTTTCAGAATTTGGATTTTGAAATGTGTTATGTGGTTTCTAAGTATTACAGTTTAGTCTCAATTGGATTGAAATTTCTTGTACATTTTAATTTGCTTATATTTTATATTTGTTTACTCTAGTATTATTATTCATTCATTATCGTTCATTTAGTACTTACTTCTATCCATTATTATTATCTACTTCAGCATCTTACAGTATTATTACATGGTTAGTATTATTGCTCAGTATCACATAGTTGTATTTAGTATTGCTCAGTAGGATTGGTAAATTGTATTTTCAGAATTTGGATTTTGAAATGTGTTATGTGGTTTCTAAGTATTACAGTTTAGTCTCAATTGGATTGAAATTTCTTGTACATTTTAATTTGCTTATATTTTATATTTGTTTACTCTAGTATTATTATTCATTCATTATCGTTCATTTAGTACTTACTTCTATCCATTATTATTATCTACTTCAGCATCTTACAGTATTATTACATGGTTAGTATTATTGCTCAGTATCACATAGTTGTATTTAGTATTGCTCAGTAGGATTGGTAAATTGTATTTTCAGAATTTGGATTTTGAAATGTGTTATGTGGTTTCTAAGTATTACAGTTTAGTCTCAATTGGATTGAAATTTCTTGTACATTTTAATTTGCTTATATTTTATATTTGTTTACTCTAGTATTATTATTCATTCATTATCGTTCATTTAGTACTTACTTCTATCCATTATTATTATCTACTTCAGCATCTTACAGTATTATTACATGGTTAGTATTATTGCTCAGTATCACATAGTTGTATTTAGTATTGCTCAGTAGGATTGGTAAATTGTATTTTCAGAATTTGGATTTTGAAATGTGTTATGTGGTTTCTAAGTATTACAGTTTAGTCTCAATTGGATTGAAATTTCTTGTACATTTTAATTTGCTTATATTTTATATTTGTTTACTCTAGTATTATTATTCATTCATTATCGTTCATTTAGTACTTACTTCTATCCATTATTATTATCTACTTCAGCATCTTACAGTATTATTACATGGTTAGTATTATTGCTCAGTATCACATAGTTGTATTTAGTATTGCTCAGTAGGATTGGTAAATTGTATTTTCAGAATTTGTATTGAAGTATTACATAGTATAATTATAGCTCAATATCACAAAATATAATTTAGTAATGCCCAGTATAATTAGGTAAACAAACCTGCTCGGCGGGGCTCGTTGAGCTTAAGCCGAAAAGTAAGCCTCCCCACCGGAGCCTTCATCTTGAGCTTGTTTACTTAGTAAACTGCGAAGTTTTGTTAGACTATTCAGAATATGTTGGAAAGTGTTTCATTAATCTATGCTTGATGCATGATTTTTCGTTCTTGTTATTTATAAAATTGAAATATTTTAAAGTTCATCAAATGACGGAGTTTTTATTTCAACTGCTCCAAAATTAGAAGCCAAATCTTCAAAAAACGAAATGCTTTTGAAAGTAACGACACTGAAAACGTGCATTTTTATTGATTAATCATTTAACATGCATTGTGAATATGATTACTTACTTGAAATTTTATATTTAGTAAAATTAATACTATAAATAAGATCTAAATGTAACAATAAATTTTGATTTATTTTCCACAAAGCGGTCGAAAGATATCATGCGCAATTTAAATGCAACACATTTGGGTTAACACGCAAGCTATTGTATTTATTATTGTGTGTTACAAAGTTGCACAAATTTCTTTGAAAAAATTAATTTTAGTAACACAAGATAGATTAAATTTAGCTAATTAGATTTCAGCCACACCCTAAGTAACTAAAATCGGAAATCACACGTAAAAGTACTTTCCACCATTTATGCTTAAGTCTGGTAACTTCATCTTATCGCATGACGTCAGTGTCGCACAGATTGCGACAAAATTTATGGTATTCCAGACAATTCGGCTTTTGTCTGCAGAAAAAGAGACAGATTTGTAACTTTTTTACGCAAAGTTAATTATGAATAAACTCGTAAATTTTGCCGCTTTGAACTTAGGTAGGAAACTGCGTAGGTCGCTTGTTCTGTCCTTCAAAGGATTTGTTAAAGATAAGAACTGCTTTTTAAAAAACGAAAAATGTAATCATGCGAAAATCATCGTACACTTTCTGAATTATCTTTATTAGGACTTCAGGAGTTCAAAAATATTTAACTTTATACAGGGTGTCACATTAATAGAGGTACAAACGGGGTGGTAGAGCGCACTACAACAAAAAAATATTGTCTATGAAACCAGGGTCAGAATCAACTCATTCAGTCAAAATTACATTCAATCGAGTTCGGATTTTTGGTCTTAATTTAACAATAATAAAGATATTTTAACGATATTTACGACATAATTAACTGGCTGTGTGTAAAATACGAGGAAGTCACAAAAAGTGAATAATAACTTTTCGTTGCACCTCAGGGCTTAATTTGCGCCGGAGCCCACCGGAGCTCAGCTCCGGTACTTCTCTGTTTTTAGTAAAAATTTACATATTGGATAGAATTCACCGGAGCTCATAAATACTGCGCTCCGGAGCCCAGTGCAATATCGTTTCCGAAACACTAATCATAAATTACCCTTTCATTTCCCTTCCATCTCCAATCTTTTACCTTCTTTTGTATCAAAACACTTATAAGTGGCGTAATGTGTCGCCTACGTAAGAGATGTAGATGAAACGGGCTCGATTTTTATATCAGTCTTCGAGTTTGGGCAGGCTCAAGCTCAATCTGTCCTAAATTCAAAATTTTATTTATTTCCATTTCAAATCATTTTGATCCTATTTTGAATAAAGAGTAAACAGAAATAGTCTTTTTTTTATTCTGCATAGCTGCAAACTATTCATTTTTTGTGTTAACATTATTTCCGAATTATAATCCTGAGCTTATTTAATCGCAGAACTCTGCGATTAATTAACATTAAGATTAGACAAAGGTTTCTATTTGGAAGTAGTAATAACTAAAAAGTGAAATAGTTGATAGCTAAGTATACATAGATAGATTTAATTTAAAATTATTTAAAATTTTTATTTCGCTAAATAAAAAAGCAATGCTTTAAATTTTGAAATATAAATGAAATATAATGTATGAAATATAAATTTTCAGATTGGATTGACGATGGAGGTATGTGTGTGGGGGGGGGGGGGGAGGGGCAAGGGTTACACTACGGGTGCTGGTACTGCAGAATATTAGGGCTCCTGTACTTTTTTTCTTAGAAATTAAGCCCTGTTGCACCGTATCTAATGTCAACTACATTCCAAAAAGTGAATCGTCTAATTTATCACTGATTAGATACGGTTGATGGTCACTACATTTCTTTCCGTGATATTTTTTCATTTAAGGTGGTGGAAGTGGCAACTATCTGCATCCATTAAGTTCTAAATTAGACGATCCACTTTCCAAAATACAAATGACATGACATATGGTGCTTCAACCGAATTTTTGTGTACTTCTACCTTTTTTCGCGATTTCATCGCATTTTGTACACAGCAAGTTAGTTTTCTGATGTGAATATCGTTAAACTATCTTCATAATTATTAAAATTATGACCAAGAATCTAGGTTCTGATTGAAGTGAAGCACCCTGTAATTTTGATTGAAGAGTAGATTGAGACCCTGGTTTCCTATACAATAATTGAGGGGGTATTAGGGGCAAGAAAGTGCCAAGTCACATTTTTGGTGAAATATATCTGACACTGTAATCTGTTGCTTACTATTGTAAATTATAATATCCTACATATAATTTGTTTTTAATGTCACTAGGTGGCAGGATATGACTCAAGTTTCGTTTTTGCCCCAATGAAGATAGCTAACTTACAAAGGATATGATAGTAATATCATTAAAGTAATGCCATGTTGTTATTCAGAATATCTCAACTTACTAAGGAATTTTTTTTTAAACTTTATGTTTATATAATTTTGATTTTAGTATTTGATCTAACTTTCAAATTGATAAATCTTAGAAGTTTACAAATGTGACTTATAGCCCAAGAGCTAGCGGGGAATTTGGAGCAGGTATTTGATAAAAGCTGAAAATTGGTAGAATAGTATTTCTATCTTTCTGCATTATGAAATCGTTGGTGGGGAATTCGCGACTTACGCAATTCGCAACTTGCAATTTTTCGATGAACAAAAAAGGTTCTTGATAAAAGCTACAATTTACATACATGAAAATACATGTTTTTTTTTTGTTTTTTTTTAAGTAAAAATATAATTGGCAGACGAATCTGCCGTGACTAAATACCTGGCAGACGTCTTCAAAGTTGCTAAAAAAAATAATTGAAAAAACGTTTTTTGATAACAATAGTTACAAAAACAATTATTATTTTTAAAACTTTTTCATTTTTATTAAAAAATCAGTTTTCTTTCTATATATAAAAAAAAGTAATGGTTTGGAAATGGACCAATGAAAATCTGCGTAGATACCGCGAAACGTATCTGATTATTGGTCAGAGCTTTCCTGAATTTTCTTAGGGGGAATTAACATGAATTTAGATAGGATGGGCGCTATTAGGGGGGTTACCAAGGGGAAGAGACCCGGGTTTGTTGCCAAATTTGGCGCCAACTTGGCGATATATCGCCAAATTTGGTGGCCAAAATTAGCTGCCAAAAGTGGTGCCAACTTGGCGCTATTTCCAGTATTTCGCCAAATTTCCATAGACTCCCATTGAAATACAATAGCGTTTACTCGCTTGCTTACGTCTGGGGTTGGCCTGGGCGCGATTACGCGGGGGGTTGGTGAGCGTAGCGAGCAGGGGGCCGAGCCCCCCTAGTTATATATAAAAAACGAAAAGGCGCAAGAAAGATAATGAGAGCGCTCTCTAGGGGAGAATATGAGAACTAAAATGAAAGGGAAAATTATGCTTAATCAATTACGTAAAATGCAAGAAGCACTAGCAAAAGGGAACCAGATGCCAGTAAAATAATAAAAAAGAAAGAGTAAAAGCTCCCCCAAGCGGAGAAATTTGAAACTAAAACGAATTGGAGGAGGAAATGATTACAAATCCAATGTTAAAACCTGCATGAAAATCAAATGATTAGAAGACAAGAAAACTAAAAAAACAATATTTATGAGAAATATGTAATTTTCTATTTATTGCAGATGTGAAAAAAAATACTTTATGTCAATAATTTTTATTTTTAAGCACTATTTATTTATTTATTTATCATATATTCTAATACGAGCAAATCTTGTGTGTGTTTGTGTGTGTGTGGTTATGAAAATTTTATATTAAAAACTGCTCTAGCGATTTTGACGAAATTTTGTATCCTATGGTTTTTGGGCACGAGAAAACCATTGGGCTAGGTCACATGTTCGAGAAAATTTGATTAGTGGGTCATTTTGGGTCATTTTGGGTCATGGTCAAGCTAATTGTATCTAAAAAACGGTTCTAACGATTTTGACTAAATTTTGTAGCCGGCCATTTATGGGCACGAGAAGACTATTGGGCTGGGTCACATGTTCGAGAACTTTTGATTAGTGGGTCATTTTTGGGTCAACGCGGGTCAAATTAATTTTATCTAAAAGACGGCTCTAACGATTTTGATTAAATTTTGTATCCTACGAGTTTCGGGCACGAGAAAATCATTGGGCTAGGTCACATGTCCGAGAAAATTCGATTAGTGTGTCATTTCTGGGTCATTGTGGTCAAGCTAATTTATCGAAAAAGCGGCTCAGACTATTTACACTAAATTTTGCATCCTATGGTTTTCGGGCACGAAAAGACTGTTGGGCTAGGTCACATGTTCGAGAAAATTCAATTAGTGGGTCATTTTGGTCATGGGTCATTATGGGTCAAGCTATTTTATCTTAAAAACGGTTCAGGGGATTTGAAATAAATTTAGCATCCTACAGGTTTAGGGAACGAGAAGACTATTAGCCTAGGTCACAGGTTTGAGAAATTTCGATTTGTGAGTCATTTTGGCCATGTGTCATTATGGGTCAAGCTATTTTGTCTTAAAAACGGCTCAGACTATTTACACTAAATTTTGCATCCTATGGTTTTCGGGAACGAGAAGACTGTTGGGCTAAATCACATGTTCGAGAAAATTCAATTAGTGGGTCATTTTGGTCATGGGTCATGATATTTGAACTCAAATTTAATTTTGACCGAGCATAGCTCGGTCTTCCCTGCTCATTTATTTTTATATGCTTATAATGATGTATTCTAACATCTGAGTAAATGTTTTTCAAATCGTAGTTGTTGAGTCAAAAATTCGTAGTAACAGATTATTTCCGTAAAACAGACAGTGTTTTGCTGGCGTCCTGGTTAACAGTTTTTTTTTCTCTAAAATCAACATATTTTTTTACCGTGTACATAATACTTCACAGAGAGTGTAACCTATGTTTAGAACTTAATACAATAGTTAAACAAGAACGAAAAATCATGCATCCAGCATAGAATATGAAACACTTTCCAACACTCACAGAATATTATTAAGAAATTTATACTTCGTATATACTTCACAGACAGTGTAACCTATGTTTAGCACTTTCTACAATAGTTAAAAAAGAACGAAAAATCAGGTATCTAACATAGATTATGAAACACATTCCAACACTAACAGAATATTATTAAGAAATTTCATTTTTTCATACGATGAAATGAAATATCTAAATAAGCAATTTAAAATATACATAACTCAATAAAAATCCATTTTCAGCAATTTCTGCCCAGATTCGAAATCTTTCGTGCAGACCTGTATAGGATCTACAGGATTTTTAAACAACACGTAATACACTAAAAATTAGATATAATTGCATATCACAGCGGAAAGAGCTCTTCTGGCAATGACCGATCATAGTCACGTCTCTGTACAACATGAACGATAAATCCTACGCAATCCATAATCTAGTAGAAAATAAGTTGTTTGAACCTTAGTGGTCCTTTTAAATTTCATTACGTTTCAAGTATCATAACATGTTCTAAATGCACCGCAAACGATGTCCCCCCATAGATCATAATGTAAAGGAATTATTTTGTACGTCCCTGTAGTTGAACTATAAATGCTAATAATTGTAAACTCTGTTAAAAACATGCTGTAGTCCACCTCAGTAACGTATATTAATATCATTATGTTTGTAATATCGTAACATCAATAAAATGCCCCGCAAACGATCTTTCCCCATAGACTATAATGTAATGGAATAGTTTTGTGTGTCCCTGTAAATGAACTATTAATGCTACGCGCTTCGTTTTCAATACCGAGCATTGTATAGTAAAATTCAATAATGTATACAAATTTCATGACAATCCGAGTATATTTACGAGAGTTAGAGCACAGGCAGACGGACAGACAGGCAAACACACAGAGAGACAAACAGAATTCATATACACTTTTCAACTATGTTGGAAAGTGTTAAAAATGGTTATGATTTCAGTTTTACCCGTCTATCAGTTTCTTTGTCTTTACTTTAATTTTACTGAAAATTTTCCTGTCTCTACAAAATATAACTAGTCGGATGTGTGAATCCCAAAACTTTTTTCTATCTCACACAGGTTTCGCATACTCTAAAAAGAATCAGCACCCATTTATATCAAGGTCTAACTGAACCTAAAATTTTATTAAATTCCGTGCATTATTTCTTGAGATATGACTATCGCTAAAATCGTGTAAATCCTGCTAAATGCTGCATAGCAGCGCCACCTGCTGGGCGATTTTTACCAAAAACTAATCAGCGTCAATTTATAAATTGACTAACTGAATATAAAGTTTTATTAAATTCTGAGCATTAGTTCTTGAGATAGAGCTGTTGCGGAAATCACGAAAAAGATTGCATATCAGCGCCACCTGCTGGGCGATTTTTGCCGAATACTAATCAGCACCAATTTATATCAGGGACTAACTGAATATAAAGTTTTATTAAATTCCGAGCATTAGTTGTTGAGATACAGCTATTGCGGAAATCGTGAAAAATGTCGCATAGCAGCGCCACCTGCTGGGTGATTTTCACCAAAAACTAATCAGCACCAATTTATATCAGGGACTAACTGAATATAAAGTTTTATTAAATTCAGAGCATAAGTTCTTGCGATAGAGCGCCCACAAAATTTTTGTCACATACATACAGACAGACAGACAGACAGAGTCACAGACAGACATTTTATAAAAATAGTCAAATCGTGTTCAGGACCTTCTAAAGCGTATAAATCCGTCGAAAACCGGAAGTCGAAAATTTTCATGAATTCAATACTTTCTTCGTGTAAAGATAGAAGAAAGTAAAAATGATTGATAGATTAACAAAGGAACGTTTCCAACCTGCAAATTCAAAAAATTATGAAACTTTTGGAAATGTGTATGGATAATGGGGGTATGTAATACGCAATTATTACACACTGTAAGGAAATTTTACCCCTGGGTAGTTTTTGATTCCGCGATAGATTATCGGTAGAAAGAGATAGAGAAAAAGTTTTAAATTAAAAACTGCTTCTTTTTAATACATTCCTGCATAGTTGAAAAGTGTTTGTGAATTCGGTTTTTGTCTGTCTAGCTGTCTGTCTGCCAGTCGTCTGGCCGTGTTCTAACTCTCGTAAAAGAAGTCAGATTGCCATGAAATTTTTATATGTTATTGACGTTCACTACAGCACGATCGCTTTTGAAAATTAAGTTTGTAGCATTTATAGTTCATTTTCAGGGACAATAAAATGCATTCCGTCACATTGGTCAATGGAAAAAAATCGTTTCAAGTGCATTTTGCTAATGTTACACTACTTCAAACATAATGGAATTGATATGCATCACTGAGGAGGATTAAAACAAACATTCTCAGGAGTATAGAAAAAGAAACAGTTATAATTCGTTTAGAGCAGTCATAATAAACCTTTTTTTTTTTTTTCGCGGGCAGCAAACATATGTTTGGAACGATAGGCGGGCCGGAACACAATCGTATATATTATTTCTTCTGTCAACATCCCTTTTTTTTAAGAAAATACGAAACACAGAACGAAGAATGAGATAGCATATGAAAGGATTTTGAACAGGCTTCTGACATAGTCCACTTTCGTTAAAACATGTTTTTGATTAAAAATTTTAGTTAATTAAAAATTAAATCGGCATGGTTTTCATAAATGAAATGGAAGGTTTTCTTCAAATTAGTGTTGCCACAAAAATAAAATACTGCATTATCAGATGACAGCATCCTCTGATGCAATTAAAACACGATTGTTAATTTATTTCTTGCGTGTACTTTTTGAAAAAATGTCGAGCTTCTAATCGGGTTTTTATTTAATTTTTATGCGTGCGTCACCTATTGTTTATTTATTTTCTTTGTTAAATCATGGATGTGTATATGCGTACTGCATCGGAGCACCAGTAGATTACGTAATTTAAGGATTATCTTCCAATTAGATATACATTTCATTAGGATTTACAAAAATTGTAAGTATATATTTTTTAATTATTTCATTAAGCTGTTAATACCTCAGCGAAGTCTGACGTCACTTAAATGGCTGCCGGACCATAAAGCTTGGACATCCTATATTTAAGTTCCCATAGGCTTGGAAAAAAGTGGTGTACCAAGTATTGATATATTTATTTAAGACATTTCTGGAACAGTTTTGCAAAATCTGAAAAAATGCTTTCATATGAATTCACTAAACGTCTGATTCAGTGTTTCAATTTTTTTATAATTCAGTTTTTTTCAGTATAGGGGGTCTTTGCAACCTAGAGAAATGACCTTGGCGATAGAAGAAAATTTGGCCACAAATTTTCTGGCAATCTATTCCCATTTTCGTATACACAAGCAATCATCATATATATGATTTCCGTTGTCAACATCCCTTTTTATATTCAGATACAAAACATACAATGATGAATGAGGTATAATTTGAAAAGTTTTTGAACAAGTTTCTGGCATAGTACACTCACATTTCGTTAAAACGCGTTTTTTTCGGGTTTTTTTAATCAGTTAATTAAAAATTAGTACTAAAACGTACTAGGAAATAATTTCAAAGATTGTAGTGCGAAAGCGTCGCACGGGTCCTTCTGGTTATATTATAATTGAAGAAAAAGGTAATTTAAATAGTAAGATTTAAAAAAAAGTAGTATAACACGCACCTACATAATAAAGTTAATATAATCAGTAGGATTGAACGTTTGTCGCAAATTAAATATTATAAAAATTTTTAACACCATTATTTCCAAACAATAAACTTTGTGGTAGATTTTAATTGCAAATGTTGTAGAAATAGTGGCATAAAACATTTTGCTGCCAATTTTTTTCCACGGTAAAAGTTCAACCCTAATAATCATTATTAGTTAAACGTAATAATATAACAATGTAGCATTTCCAAGTTCTAAAGAAAAAAATCAGGTGATTTGTTTTAATAAATCAATCGTTTTCTCAATACAAAAGCTTTTTTTTTAAAGTGTAGAAATGTATAGTGCAAATGCAATAAATTTGAAATAATAGTGTTGAAGATTAAGAAATGTATACACAAACTTGTAGCACAAATAGAACTACATGTAAAAAGAAATTTTGACTAAGGAAACGGTATTTAAGATTATTTCAAATTAGTAATTTGGGTACTTCTCTATTATCCCGTCGACCACTTTTCATAACAAAAAACTGTCGCCAAACTGTAAGATTAAACGCCAAAAATGCAGTCCTATTTACTTGATGTCAGACGCATTATACGTGTTTGTTATGTCATCAAATGGTTTATAATTCGACATTTGCGTGTATTTTTCTGATTTATTAGTTATTTCATTGATCAAAATAACAATTGTGTCCTTAAATTCTTATATTTTATTTATTTATTTATTTTGATATTCCAATGGCAACGTTCTCCCGTTTATTTGGCGTTACAGTTTGGCGATAGTTTTTTGTTATGAAAAGTGGTCGACGAGATAATAGAGAAGCACCGTAATTTTAAATAACAGGACAGATTTTGTCTTCCCATGAAAATATATAATATAACAGTGAAGCTGAAGGTCTTAAATACTTTTATACACATCTCAATTAATGTAATAAATAGAGGTTATTTATTATGTATCGCGGGCCATACATAAAAGGTCTCAGGGCCGCGGGTTGAGTATGGCTGGTTTAGAGGGACTCACAAAAGAATTTCATGTGAAAAAATCGCTTGGGAATTTAAATGGTGTTATGGTATTTCAAATATGATGAAATTCAAAAGCATTAGTGAGGGCCACTACAGCATGTTTTGTATAGATTAAAGAATGCTTAGCATTTATCTTTCATTTACAGAGACGTACAAAAGAGTTCGGTTACAGAACGGACTATAATCGATTTGATTGTTACGCAAAAAATTAAATTTCGTAATAATATTCTGTTAGCGTCGAAAAGTGTTTCATAATCTATGCCTGATGCGTGATTTTTAGTTGCGTTCGTAATAATATAAATACGTAGCACGTATTGTCGTCGCTTGGTCCGTCCGTCTGTCTGTCCGTCCGTCCGCATATAACAACGCAAAAACTACCCAACCGAATGGTTTAAAATTTAAGATATATTATCTTTGTAGAATTTTGTCGAGACATTTCAATTTTTTTAAAAATCGAATCAAAACTTTAGGAGATATTAATAAAAATATTTATTAAGAAATTTGATTTTTTTTTTTTTTTTAAATCGGTGCTTTCTTGTTAGAGGAGCTTCCGATGTTTAATCGTCAAGCGACCGAAATACTTATTTTATGACAGAAATTAATGTGCAGACGATATAATTCATTTCACTGAATTAAAAATCATCAAGATCGGAATATTTATATAACTAGCTATAGTACGAACGCACCTCATTTGTCACGTTTGACGTACAATTTCCAACTTGTTTGTTCTTATTATTAGTTCTGTCGAAAACCAATTAAGTATAAAATGTCAATAGCAATTTTTATATAATAGAGAATATAGAATAATTTATTTTATGTTCTACGTGTCGAATTTTATCCATATATTTTTGATTTTATGATAGATTATTAATAGTCTTTATGCTATCAACTGCTCGCTATATAATTATTATAGTAAAACCTGTGTAAACGGAACCTCTATGATGAAATCTTGCCTTAAACCGAAAATTCCCATGGCCCAAATTCAATGCTGTTATAAAAATCAATGTACCTGTTAAGACGAAAAGCTGTCTAAAACGGATTTTTTTTCAGCATTTTGCGAATTTGTTTTAGGGAATAACAAACAGTATTATCTATATATGATATATTTTTAGTCTTTATGTCGTATGCTGATCGCTATATAATTATTATAGTAAAACCTGTGAAAACGGAACCTATATGATGGAATCTTGCCTTAAACCGAAAATTCCCATGGCCCAAATTCAATGCTGTTATAAAAATCAATGCACCTGTTAAGACGAAAAGCTGTCTATAACGGATTTTTTTTCTGCATTTTGCGATTTTGTTTTAGGGAATAACAAACAGTATTATCTATTTATGATATATTTTTAGTCTTTATGTCGTCTGCTGCTTGCTATATAATTATTATAGTAAAACCTGTGAAAACGGAACCTATATGATGGAATCTTGCCTTAAACCGAAAATTCCCATGGCCCAAATTCAATGCTGTTATAAAAATCAATGTACCTGTTAAGACGAAAAGCTGTCTAAAACGGATTTTTTTTCAGCATTTTGCGAATTTGTTTTAGGGAATAACAAATAGTATTATCTATTAATGATATATTTTTAGTCTTTATGTCGTATGCTGCTCGCTATATAATTATTATAGTAAAACCTGTGAAAACGGAACCTATATGATGGAAGCTTGCCTTAAGCCGAAAATTCCCATGGCCCAAATTCAATGCTGTTATAAAAATCAATGTACCTGTTAAGACGAAAAGCTGTCTATAACGGATTTTTTTTCTGCATTTTGCGATTTTGTTTTAGGGAATAACAAACAGTATTATCTATTTATGATATATTTTTAGTCTTTATGTCTGCTGCTGCTCGTTATATAGTTATTATAGTAAAACCTGCGAAAAAAGAATCTCTCTACGATGGAATCTTGCATTAAACCGAAAATTCTCTTGACCCAAATTCAATACTGTTATAAAAAAAAACAATGTACCTGTATCTGCTAAGACGAAAAACTGTCTGAAACTTTTTTTCTGTAATTTGAGATTTTGTTTTAGTGAATAATAAAGTGTATTATCTATTTATGATATATTTTTAGTTTTATGTCTTCTGCGGCTTGTTATATAATTATTATAGTAAAATCTATGAAAACGGAACTTGTCTATGATGGATTCTTGCCTTAAACCGAAAATTAGTGGTGCCCACAGCAAAATTTGAGCTCAATACAAATTTACAGGGCAATAATAATAATAATAATAATAATAATAATAATAATAATAAAACGGTAGACTTTGAAAAAAAAAGCACAATTCGATATGAAATCTCCTTCATACTAAACAGAAAAAAGTTTTCAAGAAACACCAATTTTCGACTTTGATAGAAGTAAAAACATACCTTTTCAATAAGATACTACATCTTAGAAAAAAAAAAAGTGTGATTGTTTCTATTTTATTTTCTTTCATTTTAATTACGTATGCAAAAGAAAGAATAAGTAGGACGAAAGGGGTAAAAAAAAGAAAAATTATAGATTATTCAAATAACAATAATACGTATCCATAGATGGCAGCACTATAAAATACTTAACACGGACAATTCATTTCTTCTACTCAGCATCAAAATGTCATTTTTAGAATATTCCAAAATTTAGAACATTCTATTTAACGAAGGTCTAACATTTACGGACTCCTTTCTTTGAAGTTATTTATACCTTGTTAAAATGTTATTGTGTCTATTGATGCAGTGTTGAATTCAGGGGGTGGCCCGGAGGGGGGCACATTCCTCCCCGGAGCATTGAAATGTTCCCACCGGAAGATTCGAGATTTTATGCTTTAATGGTTAAAAAGTGGAATTTCCGCTCGGAACCCTACAATGTCCCCCCCCGGAGCCACAGAAATCCCTCCCAGAGAAAAGTGTCTGAATTTAACACTGTAGTGATGGCAAATACCATAACCTATGATTCACATCATCGTACGCTACGGAACTACTGAATTGGTTAATATTTTCAAAGATAGATGGCAGCAGCAAACAATTATCCGAGCTCCCAAATTTATCTTCAGCTTTAATTAACCCTTTATGTCCTAAATTATTTTACATTACAAAGTCTTTTTCCTGAATTTTTTAAAACTCTTTAGAAATTCTATGCAGCTCGCTATTGTTAATCATATGAGGGAAATATTTTCCGATATCTCGTTCGTATTTCAATATTTTTAAATGATTTCTTTTTGCATTGGATAGCTGAGGTCAATCTCTATCCAGGCCCTTGGTTGCTTTTTCGATTTTGGTCGCAGTTTTTTCTATTGAGGATACTTTCACTTTCGAAACCGGTTCCGAAAGTGAAAGTATCTTAATAATAATAAAAATGCCTTGTTAAATTGATGGCATTGAGCTCACAGGCTATTCACACTAATTGTATATTGTACTCTTATTTCAAAGAATAATGGCTGTCGAAAAATAAAGAAATCGATAATAAATTAAGGGGGGGATTAGCCCTCCGTCCCCTTTATACTTAACCAATGAACTCCCAAATTTAATCAGGGAAGCGCCTTATCACAATGAACCTATACACAAAATTTGAAGCAAATCCGATAATTCTGCAGGAAAAAGCCATTTATCTAAATTAAGGGGGGATTAGACCCCCGTTTACCCCTTTATAATTAAGTAATGAACCCCTAAAACTAATCAGGGAAACGTCATCACAATGAACCTATAAACAAAATTTCAATCAAATCTGAAAATTCTGCATGAAAAACCCATTTATCTAAAATAAGGGGGGTTAGCCACCCGTTCCCCCCTTGATACTTAACCAATGAACCCCCAAACTTAATCAGGGAAGCGCCTTATCACAATGAACCTATAAACAAAATTTTAAGCCAAACAGATTTTTCTATCAAGAGTTATCGCGTTACGTACATACATACATACAGAACGGGCGGGTACATTAGCTCTCAGGCTTTGATAGCCTGTGAGCTAAAAATTTGTGATCAAACTTGAGAAAGTACAAAAGGGCCTGTATAGAGATTGACCTCAGCTATCCAATGCAAAAAAAAAAAAAAAAAAAAAAAAAAAAAAAACATTAAAAATATTGAAATGCGAACAAGCTATCGTAAAATATTTTCCCCATAGGATTAACATTAGCGAGCGGGTGTTTTCGAATTTTCGACTGAGTGAAGTAGCCCCTTAATATACCAAATCAGTATTTATAGTAGATTTTGTAGAATATCTTTTTAATAATTTCTTTAAAATACTGGGGGGTTTTCCCTTATAAAATTAGAAACTATGCAAATAGGCCTTACACATATGTATAAAAAATTTTCAGGATTGAAACTTTCCAATACCCTCTTGAGTCCTGGGTACCCAAATGGGTACCTAGATTCTTTTGCTCATAAAAACTCAAATGATTGATATTTTTACATTTTAACTTCATTTCTATAAAGTTGAATGTTTTTGCTTTAAAATGAAACCAATAAATGGCAGCGCCGCTGTCGATTTCCTTATAAAATAAACGTTATTTTAATCTGAGTTTGCAAAATGCTGTTGAAACTGTGCATCCAAGAATGTAGGTAATTTTCATAATTCTTTAACTTAAAAACTTTATAATAAAAAAATTTAAGAATTTGCAGATTATTGATATATATAATGAATAATTAAAATTAACAAGTATTTTAATTACTGCATTGCATTAATTTGATTGAAAAACAGTAGTAATACTATTAATTATCAACATTATAAATTTTGAGATATTTTGAATTGTTTATGAATTATTTAATTAGATATTTAAATTAATCTATAAATATAAAATATATTTACAATGTAGTATAAATTAAACATTAATTATTTAAAAACAAGTCTAATATATATTTAAGTAGTAGTAAAAATAAAACATTAATTATTTAATAAATGTCTATAATATCAGTGGATTAACACAGCTGGCAGCAAAAATAATTTGAATTAAAATAATATCTCTTTTACATAATATATTCTTGTTAAGAATATCTGAAATGCTGTGCAAGTTGAATTAATTCTGTGTAGATTTATTCATATAGTAGTATTATATTTTATTTGAATTTTAAGTAAAACTACAAGTTAGTATTGTTTTTTAAAGTTTATTTATATAAATAAATCTAATGAAGTGAGTATGTAACTAATAAAGTGGATATTTAACTAAATATTAATTATGAACTATTATAATACCAATAGATGGCGACACTTTACCTTTCAGGTAGTTGTAGATAATATTGTTAATATTATATTTAATTTAACTATAGAGGGAGCTATTGATTGTATATTAATTTTACTTTCAGGAATTAAAATTGGATGGAGTAATATATATTCACGGATATAAATTTGTTATAAGTGTATTAAAACCAGAATTATTTTGAGTGTTTTTGAATCATTTTGTGATTGGGTGTCATTTATGGGGTTGTGTTTTAAAAAAAGTGTGCTCTCAACTTGTCTTACAAATCATTTCTCTCAACTCGACTTAGTTAACATGTATGATGCATTGCCATGTGGATGTGAATATTATGTAGACGTTGTGACATTTTAAGGATTCTGTATAATTATTGTGAGTAAAATATTTTATCTACACTTTACGCGTTCATATTTCCAATTTTATTATTTCAAAACTGTTATCTCGTGGTAATTTAGTGAGGTGTTAATTACAGTTTTTTGGATAATCGATGTGAGTGAAATATATTGTATTTTCTTAATGGTTTTTTATTTCCTATTTAAATATTTCCAAATTTTAATATTTCCAATTGTTGTCTGGTAATAATTCAGTGTACCTGGATGATTCTACTGATCTTAGCATTATGCCAGTAGAATTATGAAACACTGAATTATTATTTAAAACACATGTGGGTGCATCCAGGCTGATGAGTACATGTGCATGTGTTTTTCCATGTCCAATTCATATTTAATTCTCATGTGGTCCAATTTTCCATTGTGTATGGTTCATATTTAATTTGTTAATCCATTTGTGTTTACTTAATTGCAACTCCAATTTATAATTTTTTTTTCCCCTTTCTCTCTATTTCTTTTTTCAATATTCTTTTGGTATGAGTTAAATTTGGCCAATTACCATTGAAGCATCAGCTATGGTAATATTATGTTTGCACATGTTAATTATTAGCTATGTGGTATTCTGTATACACAGTATCATTGATTATCTCTTTGGAGATTTAAGTAGAATAGAACTTGATATGTTTTTTGAAATTCATAGATATTATAATTATATATATATATATATATATATATATATATATATATTGGGGGGGAGGGGCTAGTAATTTTATGTTCATATTTGTGAACCTAAATTACAAGCCCCCTAAAACAATAAATTTCAAAAATATTTTTTTTTTCATCTATGATGTCATTTTGTTTGTTTAAAAGCAAAGAATGAGTATTTGTACTATTATTTTAACTTCGGGTCGAAAGCTGAATATATCATTTTATACGTTCAGCTTAGTTGGAAAAGAAATCATTCATTTATCCAAATATTTTTGCTTTGTACAATGAATAATGCTTCTGGAACATGTTAAAGTAATATATCTATTATAGCTCATCCTAAATTGCATTATTGTCAATCGATGTGAATTTTATAACAAGGATTTATTTTAAAAAAAAAAACATTCCAACATAGTGGAAAAGTGTTTATGAATTCGGTCTGTTTGTCTGGCTCGCTGGCTGGCTGTCTGTCCAGGCTATAACTCCCGTAAATATAATCGGATTGCATGTAAGTGATATTACGTTATTGAGCTTTACCATGGTATGTTCGGTATTGAAAATGAAGCATGTACCATAGAAGTCATTTATATCATCAGGGCTTAATTTGCACCGGAGCCCACCGGAGCTCAGTTCCGGTACTTCTCTGTTTTTAGTAAATATTTAATTATTGCCCAGAATTCCCCGGAGCTCATAAACACTGCGCTCCGGCGCCCAGTGCAATAACGCTTCCGAAAAACGGATCATAAGTTACCCTTTCCTATCCCTTCCCTGCCATTTCCAATCTTTTGCCTTCTTTTGTATCAAAACAGCTTATAAGTGACGTAATGTGTCGCTTACGTAAGAGGTGGAGATGAAACAGGCTCGATTTTTATATCAGTCTTCTGGTTTGGGCAGGCTCGATTTCAATCTGTCTTAAATTAAAAATTTTATTTACTTCCATTTCAAATCATTTTAATGCTATTTTAATCAGAATAAAGAGTAAACTGAAATAGCCTTTTTTCTATTCTACATAGCTCCGAACTATTCATTGTTAATACTGTTTTCGAAATCATAATCCTGAGCTTATTTAATCGCAGAATTCTGCGATTAAATAACATTAAGATTAGGCAAAGGTTTCTATCTGGAAGTACTAATAACTAAAAAGTGGAATAGTGGATAGCTAAGTATATGCAGATAGATGTATTTAAAACTTTTATTTTGATAAATAAAAAAACAATGCTTTAAATTTTGAAAATAATGTATGAAATATAAATATGAAGATTAGAGTGACGGCGGAGCGCGCGCGGGGGAGAGGGGGGGGGGTGTGAGAGGGGCAACGCTACGGGTGTTCGTACTGCAGAATATTAGGGCTCCGATACTTTTTTTCTTAGAAATTAAGTCTTGTATATCATTTACAGGGACACTCAAAAGTATTCCGTTACATTACGGTCTATGGGGAAAAATCGTTTGCGGTCATAGAAGTAGGAACTAATAGTTCCTACTTCTATGTTTGCGGTGTAATGAAATCGATATGCATCGCTGAAGTAGACTACAACATGTTTTCTATATAGTTTAGAATAACTAACAATTATAGTTTGTACGCAGGGACAGTCAAAAGTATTCTGTTACGTTACAGCCAGTGGGGAAAATTCGTTTTAAGTGCATTTTAATGCTGTTCCACTGTTCCAAACATAATGAAATTGATATTCCTCACTGAGGTGAATGGCTATATGCTTTCTATAAGGTATACAGTAAGCAGCAATTATAGTTCGTTTACAGGAACGCACAAAAGAATTCCACTACATTATGATCTATTGGGGAAAATCGTTTGCAGCGTATTTTAATGATGTTTCTATATTTCAAATATAATGAAACTGATATATACCGAATGTTCCAAAAGTTCGTTAAAACTTTAAAAAATCATAAAAAAGGGAGAAATTATGATAAAGAAATACGGTTTGCAAGAAAGGGCTCGCAAGGTAGTCGGATTTTTATTAGCAGCAAAAAAAATTTTAGTTAAAAATGTCACTGGTAGAGGGCGCTGTCGACCCGAAATACAATGAACAGGACAACAGTACGCTCCATCCATTTATTATTGCAATAACAATTGTTCAACATGACCCCAGAACATTGTACCACACAACTAAGGCGACTAACAACGCCCGTTACAGCTGAAAGCAACATGTCGGAATGAATTGCAGAAACTCTCCGTTCAAATAGAACAACTTCACCAACAACGCTCGATCGGGTAATGATAACATTCTGAAAGCGAATGAGAAATCCTCGTGTATCCCGGTCTTTTATTGCAGGATTAATTTGCATAATTCTGCTGGATCTCTTGCATGTTAGCGCCATCTACAGGTGACTTTTTTAATTAATTTTTTTTTTTTGCTGCTAAAAAAATCCGACTACCTTGTGAGCTCTTTCTTGAAAACCGCACTTCTTTATCATAATTTCTTTCTTTTATATGAATTTTTAAAGTTTTAACGAACTTTCTTCACCCGGTATTACTGAGGTGCAATACATTTTTTCTATAGATTATTCAGTACGTAGAGTTTGACATTTATTTACTGATATACTAAAAAAATTCAGTTACAGGATTGACTATGATGGATGTGCGTTTTCGATTGTGGTATGCATTTTAAAACTTAATTAATTTTTAGTGTATTACGAGATTTGGAGATCATATACAGGGTTGCACGAAAGAATTCGCGCACATTTTGCGTGCAAAATATTCATACAAATATTCATACAAAAGTGCTCATACATTTATAAATATGTATTTGCATGCTACCTTTTTATATATATAGCAAAAAAATATTATGACTCATTATGCCCAGATTTTAATTTAATATAGTTCAAATTCATCCAAGTGTTGGTTAATGCTTTTTTTTAAAAAAAGGGCTGAATATGTATTTCTCAACATTAAAAAGGAAATTTCAGCGATTCGGACAGTAAGAAGACAGTGTCTTTTACAAAAAAAAAAAAAAAAAAAGAGAGAGAGAGAGAGAAAAAGAAAAAGAAAAAAGAAGTGTTAGTATTACAGTTTTATGCAAAATATTCATACACGTAATACTTGTATGAATATTTTGCATATTAAGTATTCAAAGCTCTCATGCATTTAAAAATATATATTTGCATGCTACCTTATTAAATATATCAAAATCCTTATTAAATATATTATGGCGAGATATGCCCATATTTTAGTCTAATATACAGGGTGATTTTGTATTTCTCAACATTATTTCAGAAATTCGGATTGTAAGAAAAAAATGTCTTTTACAAAAAAAAAAAAAAAAAAAAAAAAAGTGCTAATATTGCATTTTTATGCAAAATATTCATATGAATATTTTGCATATTAGGTATTCAAAAGTGCTCATGCACTTAAAAATATATTTGCATAATCTTATTAAATATAGCAAAATATATTATGACTAGATATGTCCACATGCCACATTGTAATCTGCTATAGTTCAAATTCATGCAAGTTTGGGTTAATTTGTTTTTACAACATGGTGGAATCTGTGTTTCTCAACATTAAAGATGAAATTTCAGAAATTCGGGTTGTAAATGTCTTTTCCGGAAAAAAAAAAAAAAAAGTGATAGTATTACATTTTCTTGCAAAATATTTATATGAATAATTTGCATATTAGGTAATTCAAAAGTGCTCAGGCATTTAAAAATATATTTGCATATTACCTTATTAAATATAGCAAAATATATTTTGAGTAGATATGCCCACATTGTAATCTACTATAGCTGAAATTTATGTAAGTTTGGGTTAATTTATTTTTATTATTTTTAAATGGCTGATATGTATTTCTCAACATTAAAGATGAAATTTCAGAGATCTGGACTGTAAGAGAAAAGTATCTTTTACAAAAAAATAAAATAAAAAGTGTTAGTATTACCATTTTTATGCAAAATATCCATACACGTAATACTTGTATGAATATTTTGCATAATAAGTATTCAAAGTTCTCATGCATTTAAAAATATATTATGACTAGGTATGCACATATTTTAGTCTAATGTAGTTCAAATTCAAGCAAGTTTGGGTTAATTTGTTTTTAGAAAATGGCTGAATATGTATTTCTCAACATTAAAGGTGAAATTTCAGAGAATCGGACTGTAAGAAAAAGGTGTATTTTACAAAAATAAATAAATAAATAAATAAAAAGTGCTAGTGTTACATTTCCATGCAAAATATTCATAGAAGTAATACTTGTATGAATATTTTGCATATTAAGTATTCAAAGTTCTCATGCATTTAAAAATATATTATGACTAGGTATGCACATATTTTAGTCTAATATAGTTCAAATTCAAGCAAATTTGGGTTAATTTGTTTTTAGAAAATGGCTGAATATGTATTTCTCAACATTAAAGATGAAATTTCAGAGATCTGGACTGTAAGAGAAAAGTATCTTTTACAAAAAAATAAAATAAAAAGTGTTAGTATTACCATTTTTATGCAAAATATCCATACACGTAATACTTGTATGAATATTTTGCATAATAAGTATTCAAAGTTCTCATGCATTTAAAAATATATTATGACTAGGTATGCACATATTTTAGTCTAATGTAGTTCAAATTCAAGCAAGTTTGGGTTAATTTGTTTTTAGAAAATGGCTGAATATGTATTTCTCAACATTAAAGGTGAAATTTCAGAGAATCGGACTGTAAGAAAAAGGTGTATTTTACAAAAATAAATAAATAAATAAATAAAAAGTGCTAGTGTTACATTTCCATGCAAAATATTCATAGAAGTAATACTTGTATGAATATTTTGCATATTAAGTATTCAAAGTTCTCATGCATTTAAAAATATATTATGACTAGGTATGCACATATTTTAGTCTAATATAGTTCAAATTCAAGCAAATTTGGGTTAATTTGTTTTTAGAAAATGGCTGAATATGTATTTCTCAACATTAAAGATGAAATTTCAGAGAATCGGACTGTAAGAAAAAAGTGTATTTTACAAAAATAAATAAATAAAAAGTGCTAGTGTTACATTTTCATGCAAAATATTCATACAAGTAATACTTGTATGAATGTTTTGTATATTAAACATTCAAAAGTGCTCATGAATTTTAAAATATGTATATATATGGTACCTTACTAGGACTTCCCTCAAAGGGATTAGTCTGAGTGATATTGCTGAGAACATAGAGTTAACAATCACAATATAAAGAAAAATAGCAAAAAATGATAGAATTACAAAATATCATATATAAATTCATATACACTGTTAAAAAAATAGAAAAGAAGTACCGTTCATCAGATGTGTTGTCAGAATTTTTTTTAACATGTGGCAAAGAATCTCATTTTCTTGAGCGCGTATTGTGCAAAACTTGAAAAAAAAAAAAAAAAAAAAAAAAAAACACGCCGGATTTTTTAAAACGCCAAGCTTTTTAAAGTTACGTAATTGGATTTGCAGCCAATAGATTATTCTATCAAGCGTGGCTTAACGCAAATTTAATTTCATTGTTGCACCTTTTTTTGTGTGTGAATTTAAAATTTTTCTTCCTTGATTATATATCTATTATTTGTATAACTGTTTATAGAAATTCTTACACTTCAAACCACATTGATAGCATGCTTTGCTACAAACCAGATTGCAAAACTACAGTCTAAATTACTATTAAAGTATACAAAAAATCTTTCGATGACTTCTGTAAAATAACTTTTACATTAAATCTCCATATCGGCAAAATTGAAAAAATATATATATTACAAAGTTAAGCTTAACAGATACTTCTTGATTATTCTCTAGGAGGCTCTGCCCCCTGCGCCTTTAATGCGCCTTTACTGCGCCAATCCGCAGACTTTTTTTTGCCTGTCTGTCTGTCTCTCCACAATCTGTCTGTTTCCCTATCCGTTCTTCTGCCCGTCTCTCTAACCGATTGTATATCTCTCTACACGTCTCGCTACCTGTCTCTATATTTCTCTACCGGTCTCGCTACCCGTCTCTATATTTCTTTACCGGTCTCGCTACCCGCCAATCTATTTCTCTAACCGTCTGGCTATCCGTCTAACTACTTGTAAGTCTAGCCGTGTCTCTATCCACTTCCCTACCAATTTGTCTATCCATCTCTCTGCCCGTCTGGCTATACGCCTCTCTACCCATCTTCTTACCCATCTCCGTACCCATCTACTGTCTCACTATCCGTCTGTTTTTGTACCCGACTCTTTACCCGTCTCGCTTCCAATCTCATTTCCGTCAGTCAACTCGTCTCTGTATTCATCTCTCTACTCGTCTCTTTATCTACCACGCTACGCGTCTCGCAACCTTTCTCGCTACATTCCTGTCTACCGGTGTAGCTACCCGTCTCGTGACCCATCTCGCTACCCCTCTGTCAGCCCTCTTTTTACCTTTCTCTCTAGCCGTCTGTCTATTCATTTCGCTACCCGTCAGCCTACCTATGTCGCTACTCGTCTCTCTACCCATCTCACTACCCATCTGTCTACCCGTTTGTTTACTCGTCTTTCTACCTCTCGCCACCTCTTCCCAATATTTAAACAATTCATTTAATATACAGAAGCCGTTTATCAGTTATTAAATGCAAACAGAAGTAATTTATCTAATAAGTGTAATCAGATGCAATTTTTTTTTTAAATACATACATAAACCTGAATAATAATTCATCAGTTTTGTGTTCATAGTTGTTTATATCATTTGACAGTAAATCTCAACTTCTTAAACCTGAATTGTTTCAAGCTTTTTAAAAAACCCCACAAGGTCTGTATAACTGCAAAGTACCCTGAGGGCTATATTAGCTACATGTTATTAAGTTAAGTGAAAGTTTCGTTATTGCGTTTGCAGCCAATTGTTTATGTCAGAAAGCGTGGCTTAACGCCATTTTAAATTCATTACTGTAACTTTCTTTTCTTTTTTTTTTTTTTGGGTGGGGGGGGGGGTAGGGGAGAAGGGTTTCAAATATATACATTTAAATTAAAACTTTTGCCTCCATGCCATTAGTGTTGTTTGTATATTAACTAATACCTTGTAGACCGAGCTTCATTTGAAACAAATGTAAAACACTTCTTCTACAGTTTTTTTTTTAGGAGAAACTTTCGTAATTGGGTCCAAAGCCAATCGGATTATTTAATATCATTATTGTAACTCTTATAGAGTTAAAACAATATTGTTGCTAGCTTTACTCTTGTTTGAGACCAGCCTTGCCTGTGTATCTGAATGGGGAAAAGTTTCGTATCCTATGTCGGTTGGCGAAAAAAATTTAAAATGGTGCATTTGGCATCTTACAAAATTTTTCAAGAGAGCGGTAAAACATGTTTTTCAAATATTTACAAACATACGTTTATTAAAGCATGTTTTTGCGCCATCTTAAAAATTTAAGCACGTTGCTAAAATGAAATTTTATCGCCATATTCGATATTTTAATAAGTAATGAAAACACATAAACAAACTTATTTACCAAACCTAAGAGGCATTTTTGTGATAAATAATTGTTATTGTCAGGGGGGGTAAATTGTAAACAATTAATAAACGGCTAGTAAATAATAAATAGCATTTAAAATCTAAGGTACTTTTCGGTTAGCCGGGCGCCACTGATATGTATATATCTATATATACATATATATGTATACATACACACATATATATATGTGTATATATATGTGTATATATATATATACATGCATATATAAATGTGTGTATGTATAGATATATGTATATATATGTATACATAGATATATAAATTTCACTGGCGCCCGGCTAACCGAAAAGTACCAAATCTAAAAATGGAGAAGTGATCCGTATAAAAATTAAACGCTTGATATATGTAAATCTTTTTTTATTTTTTAATATTTCCGAAGGCACAGATAAAAAGGTGAAAATCTCTTTTCCAAATGCCAAATAGAAAATATACAAAATAGAAAAATATCTGCAAAAAATTATATTTACATAATACTACATCTGCAAAAAAATAAGATTTAGAAAAAGTAAGCCAAATCCTGCAGATCCCAAGAATCACATCGAAAAACTTATCACCAAAAAAGAACTCGCCAAATCTAACGGCACAGGAGATGGATTTTTCCCTCTGAATGCAGAATATTAGTTTTTTTTTTCTTGTACGATGGGTGATTATAATTGTTTCATTTCACATACTATATACCGTTTGATATATTGGTACTTTTATGTTATCCTGGCGCAATTGATAAATCGCCAAATATTGTTCCTATAACATTTTCATATTGAATTCATTTCATTTAAATATAAACCTTTCACTCATTTAATTTAAAATACATGCCTTTCATTAATCCCATTTAAAATGCTTAAAAGAGAGAAAAAAAAGAAATAATGCCATAAATCGAAACCTTTTATTTAAACACCAAAGATTTTTTTTTTTTTTTTTTTTTTACACACGCGAAATAAAAAAAGCTGCTATTGCTGAGATTCGCGCCAAATCTCTAATACCAAATCTACTAAGTTATTGCGGGGTTTTTCTTTCAAACCGAAAAAAATCCAGATTAATTTTCGATTTCTACTAAATTGAAATATATTTTATTGTGCTGAATATTAGTGCGTGCATATTTTTTTGCTCCATGTACTCCATGAACTTTTCAATTCCTATTGTCTACGAAAATCTCCCGCCGGTGAAAATGACGTACGTACAAAATTTCGTGACGTATGTACTTTAATTGTGCTTTTTTATCTATTTTTTTAATATAATTTCCAAACGGTTTGACATTTATTCTTGGTAATAAATAGACGTCGTTGTCACCTTTATAGGTACCTGCTGTAAAAATTTGAACGAAATCCGTTAAATATTTTTTGAGTTATGCTTGACGAAAGGTTTTAATATCCATCGTAGCTATATGGGGCAAAGTAATACTGAGCTGTGTATGAGTCTTCGTTGCACTCAGACAATTACATATAGCAAAAAATATTAGGACTAGAGGCTGGATATGTATTTCTCAACATTAAAGATGAAATTTCTCAGATTCAAGCTATAAGAAAAACGTATGCTTTATCAAAAAAAAAAAAAAAAAAAAAAAAAAAAAAAAAAAAAAAACTATTTTGCATATTAAGTACTATTCAAAAGTGCTGATGCATTTTAAAATATGTATCTAATCTGGTACCGCATTAAATATAGCAAAAAATATTATGACCAGATATTCCCACATTTTAAACTAATATAGTTCAAATCCATGCATGTTTGGATTAATTTCTTTCTTTCTTTTTTTATTTTTTAAAAAAATTGCTGAATATATATTTCTCAACATTAAAGATGAAATTTCAGTGATTCACACTATAAGAGGAACGTGTCTTTTACAAAAAAACGTGCTAGTAACACATTTTCATGCAAAATATTCATACAAGCATTGGAAAGTATTCATGTACTTATAAATATGTATCTCCATGCTACCCATTCAAATGGGGCAAGATATAGTATGGCCAGGTGTGTCCACATTTAAGATAGAGCCAGCACTCCCCCCCTCCCCCTTGTAGGGGTTCCTTTCTATTTGCCGATTACGATCTCTTTTCTCCCTTGTTAGTGAACCCTAGTATGTGCTTTTCAAGGTCATGTGGATAGGGGGAGGGGGGGGGGCAAAGTGAGAAAGAAATATGATAAAATTAAGACCAGGAGCCCTACTACGATGGTATCGGAAACCAATCATTCTCTGAAGCTTTCCGATGGAACGACCAGTTCCGAAAAGCACGGCGAAAACGCTACCATGATGTCATCGGAAGCGATGTCATTCTGAAAAAGACATCGGATTCTCCCTTGAAATTCCCGACCCCATAAAATGCAGTGGAAAATACACACATTGTCGGAAGCGAGTCTTTGAAAGAGATTTTAAAGCAGTTGATATTGATTCGCGGTTTATTAAAAATGCCATCGACACACGTTTAATTAAGATATTTTGATAATCTTTTTTTTAAACAAGAGTGAAATGTTCAGATTTCCAGCTGTCAAAAGCTCAAAATGATATGATCGGTAGTTTTATAGAAAATGAAAAACAAAAATGAAACTTCCTTTTTGACCCAAAAAAGGTTGACCCAAAAAAGGGTTTTCTTTAAAAATTAACAAAAAATTAACACCTTACCCTAGAAATATTTAATAGCTATCATAAGAAAGGCCTTATTCTAAACTTTTAAATGATATGAAAATACATATTTTATAAGTTCTTGTTAAATAATTATGAGTATGAATACCGCAAATTTTCAAGAAATTCGCTTAAATATAATATAACAGAGAAAATATTATAGGCTTTGAACTAATTTGAAACGCTAATAATAAACTACATTTGAAAATGTTGCAAGCAATTTTTTGTAGACTTAGATTGATTTTATTATTATTATTATTATTATTATTATTATTATTATTATTATTATTTTCTTTTTTTTCTTTTTTTTTGCGGGACGCTCTTTTTTCAAAATGAAAATTTAACGTAAAATAAGAAAAAATCTAATATGGATTTCAAAAAAATAATGCAGTGCTTATTAAAACACAGGCTAACAAAGAAAATGTTATTAATATGCTTTAAATAAACAGTGTGCTATGCCAAAAAAACTAATAGTTCTCGCATAAAAAAAAAAAATAATAATAACAGAGAAACAAAGCATTGCATACCCGAAAAATAATTGTCCAGATAGTATTATGAATACTTCACTATACTAAATATACCATTATGCTAGTCCATGTGGGCACTATCATTGTTTACCTAAATAAAATAATTATCCAAAATTTTCACGTTTTTTTTTCTTTTTCTATTTTTTTTTTTTTTTAAATTATTTCAACTTAGAATTTTTCAAAAAAAAAAAAAAAAAAAAAAAAAAAGAACAAAAAAGAACAAAAAAACTTTGGAAAGTATTACAGGTTCTTGAAGACTTTAGGATACAAAATTTTTTGATACGGCATATTTCATAATGACATCAAAAAGCAACGTATTTCATGATAACTTTACAGTTAATTTTGAAAAGCTTCCAAGATAAAAAAATATATATATACTATTTGAAGATGATGTAAATACGTCTTCTTGGCTTTTGTTTCTTTTCCCCCTGTTCATGGTTTCTGTATTAAACTAATTTTTCAGAATATAAATTAAATAATGTTCAAATTTTTAGAAAAAAAAAAGTAGCTTTGACATTAAATGAAGCTTAATATCAGGACCGCATACATACATACATATAGTATATATATTTATATATACATATACAGCAACTGTTTTTTTTTTTTTTTTCTGAAAATTTGAGCAATTTTTAATTTATTTTTTGGAAGATTAATTTTATATAGGAGTCAAGGACAGACAAAAATGAATCAAAAGCCAAGAAGAATAATTTAGATCATCTTGAAATAACATATTTTTTATCTTGTTTGAAACTTTTCGAAATTTAATGTAAAGTTACTATAAAATTCGTTGCTTTTTGATGTCATGAGAAACTTTACAATTTTCTTTTAAATATCCAATGAAATATGCCATATTAAAAATATAGTAAATTAAAGTATTCAAAAGCTTGTATTCATGGAAGTTATATGTTCTTATACTTTCCAAAGATTTTCTTTTACGAAAATTTCTAATTTAATATTTTTATCTTCTAATAATCGGGAATTCTCTATGAATGTTATTAAATGACTTTATTATTTATACAACAAATTACAATAATTAATATTGATACAACATTTAATAATATATGTTTAAAGTAAAAAACTTTTGGAAATGTTGAATAAATAATTTATTTGGGTACAACGATAATGCCCATATGGAGTTGATTATTTGCTCTAATGCTATATTTATTATGGAAAAATTTTAGTAAAAATATCTGGCAAATTATTTTTCCGGTATGCAGTGCATGGCATGTTTATTCTGCTAATTTTTTTCATGCGGGAGCAGTGGTATAATTAGTTTTGTTGGCATAGTGCACTATTTATTTAAAACAAATTAAAAACATTGTACATGATGCTTTGTTAGACAATGTTTTAATAAGCACTGTAATTATTTTCTTGAAATTCCAATTAGATTTTTTGTTATTTTATTTTAAATTTTCATTTTGAAAAGAGAGCGTCCTGCAAAGAAAAATTACTCTAAGTCTACAAAAAATTGCTTGCAGCATTTTCAAAGTATGCTTATTATTAGCGTTTAAAATTAGTTTCTAAGCTCAGAATATTTTTCCAGTTATTTTATATTTAAACAGAATTTCTTGAAATTCTTGGATATTTATGCTAATATTTATTTAACAAAAACTTATACAACTTTTATTTTTATATCATTTTAAAGTTTAGAATAAGAGCTTTCTTGTAATAGCAATTAAAATTGTCAAGCGTAACCTGTTAATTTTTTATTAATTTTTAAAGGAAAGCCTTTGTTTGTTCAAAAAAGGCAAATTTCATTTTTATTTTCCATTTTCTAAAAAACTACCGGTCATATCATTTTGATCTTTTGACAGCTGAAAATCTGAATATTTCACTCTCGTTTAAAAAAAAGATTATCAAAATATCTTAATTAGGCGTGTTTTGATGGAATTTTTAATAAAAACAGAAAGCATTATTAAGCGTTTCTTTTCTGTTTTCTCACAGGGGAAAAAGAGGGAACGACCGTGGGAACGTACTTTTTCTAACGCACTCTCATTGGTCAGTTTGTTTTTTTCCGATATCTATTTGATAAGGAATCTTCAAATACGACGGCTATTACCGGTTGCTTCGTGGTACGGCTAAAATGCGTGTCGGATATTTTTTTCGGGAAACATGATAATCCCACATCGGATGCTTGCCGTATCGGGAGGATTTCGATGCGTTCGTAGTAGGGCTCCTGGAGTGACATCACACGTCCGTTGAGTCGCTGTAAAGAGTTCTCGTAAAATTTTAGTAGAAGCAGCTAGCTTTTCTTAAAAAAGACTCATAACCCTTCAAGAAATTCAACTTTTGAAATATATATATATATATATAAATGAAAACACATGTGAAGAACGAAGGAAAAGACATTATAAAAAGCTATGGAATGATCACTGAAGGAAGTATACCCAAAAGGATGAAAAAGCAAAATTGGAAAACTATGAATATCTTATAGAATCTTCAGAAGGGCTGTATAAGAATATTCATAGTAAGTATATGTTATTTCATCAAATATTGTCAGCATTATGCCTAAATTCGACAATATTAAGCCACTAATAACATACACAAATGAAACCAGAAAATCAAAAAAACAACATGAGGTCCAAATAACAAAACAATAAATAAATATGCTACTGAAATAGAAATTAGATAAATAAACAATTATGCAACTTAAATAGAAATATGAACATAAAATAGTGTTAAAGACTCACCAAAAAATCGTTTTTAGCTTTACACATTTTTAAATTTCATTATAAATATATATATATATATATATATATATATATAATAAAAATTTTGTGTATAATAACCATTAAATCTCATAAATAATCGATAAAAGATAAACCGATAATTACAATATAAGACATGAATATAACCAAAAATTTAAGATTCTCAAAATTAAAATGAGTGGGGAAAATACTTAAAGATATGTAGAGAAAAAATCCAATATGCAGAGAAAGTGAAAATTATTACAAGAGCAATTGAAAACTTATATAGTGGAACACTTTTTCAAGGGCAATATTCCACTAATATAAGTAAAATGTAATTGATTTGTGTTTCAGTTAATAGCTGTGAGCTTAGTTTATTAACCCAAATTGCCCTATATATAATAAAACTTTTGTGTATAATAACCATTAAACCCCATAAATAATCGACAAAAGATAAACCGATAATTACAATATAAGACATGAATATATCCAAAAATTTGAGATTCTCAAAATTAAAATGAGTGGGGAAAATACTTAAAGATATGTAGACAAAAAATCCAATATGCAGAGAAAGTGAAAATTATTACAAGAGCAATTGAAAACTTATATAGTGGAACACTTTTTCAAGGGCAATATTCCACTAATATAAGTAAAATGTAATTGATTTGTGTTTCAGTTAATAGCTGTGAGCTTAGTTTATTAACCCAAATTGCCCTATATATAATAAAACTTTTGTGTATAATAACCATTAAACCCCATAAATAATCGACAAAAGATAAACCGATAGTTACAATATAAGACATGAATATATCCAAAAATTTAAGATTCTCAAAATTAAAATGAGTGGGGAAAATACTTAAAGATATGTAGAGAAAAAATCCAATATGCAGAGAAAGTGAAAATTATTACAAGAGCAATTGAAAACTTATATAGTGGAACACTTTTTCAAGGGCAATATTCCACTAATATTAGTAAAATGTAATTGATTTGTGTTTCAGTTAATAGCTGTGAGCTTAGTTTATTAACCCAAATTGCCCTATATATAATAAAACTTTTGTGTATAATAACCATTAAACCCCATAAATAATCGACAAAAGATAAACCGATAATTACAATATAAGACATGAATATATCCAAAAATTTAAGATTCTCAAAATTAAAATGAGTGGGGAAAATACTTAAAGATATGTAGACAAAAAATCCAATATGCAGAGAAAGTGAAAATTATTACAAGAGCAATTGAAAACTTATATAGTGGAACACTTTTTCAAGGGCAATATTCCACTAATCCTTATTATTAATGTTCGTATACGTCTGTGTGTCTGTCTGTGTGTGTATCTGTACCCGGATAAACTCTGCGAGCGCAGCGAGTAGCGAAGCGCTTTTGGTATCAAAAAATTCAGAAAAATCCGGACCTCCAAGAATTGCAGTTTCGAAAAAATCGGCCCATAATTAAGGGAGTTATTAACGAACAAAACTGTTTTAATTACTAAAAAGAAACCTACCTGGAAATTATTCCGCGCATGCCCAGAAGAGCTCAATCATCATCTTCCGCAAAAAGAAGAAGAAAAGATCGCTTCGGCCGGTTTCGTTTTACGACTGTCTAAACTCGCCGACGGCGAACCGACAGAAATACGAAAAAACCGTCAACATATTCTCAAAGAACGTACTTTTACGTCTCTAACGATCCTGTCGGTTCGAAAAAATTTCGATATTAACCCTTTCAAAAAAAATAATCAAAAAGGGTCGAATTCGTGTTTTTTATTGTCTCCCTTCTTCCGAACCTCGCATCCGCCGGACTAAGAAAGATTCAGATAAACGGATTTCACCAAATAAAAGACCGGTCTTTGTCCTCTCCAATGCCAGCTTGCATTAAAAAATATACGTCAGTTAACCCTTCGAAAACGTATATTTTCCGTATACAGTTTCGCGATTTCGGCAATTTGGACGATATAAAAAAATCGCAGCGGCGGTTCCAAACAAGTTAGAGAAAACTAAAAATGCCAGACGAGATCTACATTCTTTTTTCTTTTGAAATCTGCGATCTTTTTTGAAAAATACAAATATTAACCCCTCGAAAAAAATTCGCGCGCAGACTCACTTTTGCAAATTCCGATTCTCTGCGATTTTTAAAATCGCGCATCGGCTCTCTGAAAGAACAAAAAAACAAACAAACACACCCAGGTACATTTCCGTTCTTTCGAGATCACTATAAAACCTTTAGTTTAAAAAAATATTTCAGTTAACCCTTTCGAAATCGTTTTTTTCCGTAAGTCTCTTTCGGTTTTTCAGCTGTTTCTGCAATCTTTAAAAAATCATTTCTGGGCTTCTAAACAAGATACGAAAAAATAAAAATACCGAGCCTAATCTACGTTCTTTTTCCTTTTAAAATCAGGTATCAGTTTCGAAAAATTCGTTTTTTAACCCTTCTAAAAAAATGGTTTCCGAGACTCACTCGCGTGAATTTTCGTTTTTCGGCCCATGTTTAAAAATCCGCATCGACTCGGAAAATGTGAATAGAGACAAATAAAATACACCAGATCATAGCCACGTTCTTATTCTTCGAAACATATATTTCAGTTTTAAAAAATATGTACATTAACCCTTTAGAAACCGATCGTTCCCGTACGTCACTTTCGTGTTTCCTCTAATTTGCCAATGTATACCCCCCCCCCCCCCCGCCGCAGCTATTTTTTATCGAATTACATAAATTCCTAGAGAAGAAGCTAAAAGTGCATACATTCAGCTCTAGAAAGACACCTTTCAGTTAAAAAAATTCGAGTATTATCAATTTCAAAAAAATTCTTTTGTGAAACCCGTTTCTAGAAATAAGCGTTTTTCGGCGCAAGCACAGATTAATCAAAGTGTAATAAGTGACTTTGCTTTGGAAGTAATTATCTAATTTATTAACGATTTTATTTAAAAAATCGTTGTTCATTTTGCGTACAGAATTGAATGGGCTTTCCGAATATATGATTTATTTTGAGAAATAATTATATTTTCATAGTTAAAATTCTATTCTACTAGGATATTTGTATTCTCAAGCAGCCGATTGCACTCCAAATACTTGCTTTGTTTACTTTTTTCGGAAGCTCCAAAAGATATCAAAATAATTTTTTTTTATTTCTATTTTTTATATATCGGATTCTATATAGTTTATTTAACACCCGGTTTATGATTTCGTGTTTGTGTGGGGATGCGATATATTTAAATTTGTCGTTTTAAAACGCATCCTTTTTTCATTTCGTCGGAAAGAAATGTTGCCATTTGAGTTATAGAAACTTTCTATTCGATGGATCAGAGATTATACACTATGTAAAGAATCAACTTCATTTCGATCGTAGTAAAATAAACCAGAGAGTCAACACAGGAACATCAACACCAGGGGGCGCTTTCGGAAATCGGGTTCTATGGGCCCGATTACAACGTGGTTTGGCTCTTTCGACTGGATTTCGATAGCTTTACAGATTTCGGTCATGTTCGTATAGAACAGATTGCGCCCCCTGGTAGTGGAAGGTGTAATTAAAGGATTTTTCATCCAACTCGGGTTCTATGGGTCACATCACGACGCGGTTTGGCTCAATCGACTCAACGTCGATAGAGGATACTAGAGCTTATCGATTTTTGCTCCGAGTCTCACCACCAGGGGGCGCTTTCCTATCTCCGGTTCTACGGGCATGAAAACGACGGGGTATGGCTCATTCGACTCGACATCGAAAGCCTTAACGATTTCAGTTATGATCGTATAAACAGATTGCGCCACCTGGTGGTGGAAGGTTGAACTAACGTATACTGCAGCGCGTGCGCAGCACGACTGCTATACGGTGCCGCAGGCAGCGGGGACCGGAACCAGAGGTTCGTTTAGTTAGAGGTTTATACTATTCTATGTGCCGGTGCGTGCGTAGCACGACCGGTTTACGGTGCCGAAGGCAGCGGGGACCAGGGTCGGAGATTCGTTCAGTTAGAGGTTTATACTATTCGATGTGCAAATTAAGGTATTATCCGGTGCCGAAGGCAGCGGGGACCAGGGTTGGAGGTTCTTCGGTTAGAGGTTTATACTACTCAATGTGCAAATTAAGGGATTATCCGGTGCCGAAGGCAGCGGGGACCCGTGTCGGAAGTTTGTTCGGTTCGAGGGGGGTGCGAGCCGGAGAATACAAAAGATTCCAGGCACCGATGTAAATTAGGGATTTTATCGATTTTAGTTACCGATGTAAATTAGGGGCCCGCTGGCGGGCGAAGCCAGCTAGTATAAGTAAAATGTAATTGATTTGTGTTTCAGTTAATAGCTGTGAGCTTAGTTTATTAACCCAAATTGCCCTATATATAATAAAACTTTTGTGTATAATAACCATTAAACCCCATAAATAATCGACAAAAGATAAACCGATAATTACAATATAAGACATGAATATATCCAAAAATTTAAGATTCTCAAAATTAAAATGAGTGGGGAAAATACTTAAAGATATGTAGAGAAAAAATCCAATATGCAGAGAAAGTGAAAATTATTACAAGAGCAATTGAAAACTTATACAGTGGAACACTTTTTCAAGGGCAATATTCCACTAATATAAGTAAAATGTAATTGATTTGTGTTTCAGTTAATAGCTGTGAGCTTAGTTTATTAACCCAAATTGCCCTATATATAATAAAACTTTTGTGTATAATAACCATTAAACCCCATAAATAATCGACAAAAGATAAACCGATAATTACAATATAAGACATGAATATAACCAAAAATTTAAGATTCTCAAAATTAAAATGAGTGGGGAAAATACTTAAAGATATGTAGAGAAAAAATCCAATATGCAGAGAAAGTGAAAATTATTACAAGAGCAATTGAAAACTTATATAGTGGAACACTTTTTCAAGGGCAATATTCCACTAATATAAGTAAAATGTAATTGATTTGTGTTTCAGTTAATAGCTGTGAGCTTAGTTTATTAACCCAAATTGCCCTATATATAATAAAACTTTTGTGTATAATAACCATTAAACCCCATAAATAATCGACAAAAGATAAACCGATAATTACAATATAAGACATGAATATATCCAAAAATTTAAGATTCTCAAAATTAAAATGAGTGGGGAAAATACTTAAAGATATGTAGAGAAAAAATCCAATATGCAGAGAAAGTGAAAATTATTACAAGAGCAATTGAAAACTTATACAGTGGAACACTTTTTCAAGGGCAATATTCCACTAATATAAGTAAAATGTAATTGATTTGTGTTTCAGTTAATAGCTGTGAGCTTAGTTTATTAACCCAAATTGCCCTATATATAATAAAACTTTTATGTATAATAACCATTAAACCTCATAAATAATCGACAAAAGAAAAACCGATAATTACAATATAAGACATAAATATATCCAAAAATTTAAGATTCTCAAAATTAAAATGAATGGGGAAAATACTTAAAGATATGTAGAGAAAAAATCCAATATTCAGAAGGTGAAAATTATTACAAGAGCAATTGGAAACTTATATAGTGGAACACTTTTTCAAGGGCAATATTCCACTAATATAAGTAAAATGTAATTGATTTGTGTTTCAGTTAATAGCTGTGAGCTTAGTTTATTAACCCAAATTGCCCTATATATAATAAAACTTTTATGTATAATAACCATTAAACCTCATAAATAATCGACAAAAGAAAAACCGATAATTACAATATAAGACATAAATCTATCCAAAAATTTAAGATTCTCAAAATTAAAATGAATGGGGAAAATACTTAAAGATATGTAGAGAAAAAATCCAATATTCAGAAGGTGAAAATTATTACAAGAGCAATTGGAAACTTATATAGTGGAACACTTTTTCAAGGGCAATATTCCACTAACATAAGTAAAATGTAATTGATTTGTGTTTCAGTTAATAGCCTTAAGCTTAATTTATTAACCTAAATTGCTATACAAATATATATATTGTAATTCTAGCATGTCACGAAATGTGGGAAAAATCAATTACGAAATGCCATATTTATATACATGAACCAAATTAAGTTAAATAAAAAAAGTGTAAAAATAATTCATAATGAGAGGATAAAGTTGCTGAAAATTTTCGCATTTAATGTTTGCGCAAAATTGCGATTCCCACTTTCTACATGGGACATTTTGAGGAAATATAGTAAAAATCGAATACTTTTATGTACACTTTATCTCGGTAATAAACTATTCTTTTTCAGAAAAACTCTTTCCTCTAAAATAAACAACCTTAATGTTAAGTTTCTCATTTTTCCCTCAAGGTTTTACACTAAATAACAAAAAACGTTCATCTTACTTCCAAATAAATTTTTTATAGCTTCCTTATTTGCCGAATTTCACCAGAAAAAAAAAACACGAAAGCAGAATATTGATTTTGTCTTAGACGCAAAGAAGTTTCATAGATTCAGATTTTAATCAGATAATCATTAGTAACAGTATGTTATTATTTATTGGAACATAAATGTAATATATAAAATATATATATAGCTATGATTAAAATGAAATCACATGCGTGAAAATCAAAGGAAAAGCTTTATAACAATTAAAGGAAAGATATTGCAAAAATTAAACACAATAAAAGAAAAATGCAAATATGAAAAACTATTAATATCTTATGAATTTGTCAGAGGAGCTTGATAAGCAGATTTCATAGTAAAGATACGTTATTTCGTCGAACATTGTCAGTATTAAACCTAAAAATGACTATATTAAGCTCCTTATAACATATCTAAATAACCAAGAATGTGAAAATAGTAAGAGATCCAATATATATATAACCATAAATGAAACATTACATAACACCAACTTAAACTATGAAATAATGTTTTAGTATGTAATAATTACTTGACAATGAAAGTATTCCCCAACACTCTGAATATAGATGCCAAAAACTTATTTAAAAGAAGAAGAAATTAAATTAAAAATTGAATAAATGAAATTGAATGAATGAAATGAAACTCGTGGAATTTAGACAGAATTATCACGTTCCAAATGCCTAAATACCACAAATAAAATGAGTGGTTTCATCATCATATTAGCCATAACATTGCTGAAGAATATGATTTTGGGACTACCACTCATAAACAATGAATCAAACCTGTGAAAAAAAATACAATATTAAAAAGGAAAGAAATCATACCTATAATATACAGATAAAACTTGAAATAGAGTCATAAAGTACGTAATCCATTTGGATTAAAAAAGATACCTGTGCACCACATGAACCACACATGCAACAACCAAACAGAGGGAATGAATTGCAAAAAATCATTACATGTTGCCAAATTTAGTTTTAGAAAATGATTTACCATTATATATATATATATATATATATATATATATATATATATATATATATATATATATATATATATATATATATATATATATATATATATAATGTATATGACCATTAAACCATCACAGAAACATCATACAACATGTGTAGAAAAATAAAAATATACATTAAATATGAAAAATGAACACGTACCTGTTTGAACAATATCCATAAATATGTAGAGAAAAAAAAATGAATAGAATTTAAAACAATGATAATACAATATAGATTGGAGAGGAAAATTAAAAGAAAAATTAAAAACCTGAAAGATGAAACTCAAATCTGCAATGAAATGTATCTAAAATTAACAATTAAAAAAGTGAAATTTTGAAATAGATGAAAAAAAAATTGAAATTATTTTGAAACCATGGCAGAATTATCAAGCCCAAATTACCAAAAATTAAAAAAAAAAATGCATGTTTTCATTTTTGTACGAGCTATTAAGTTAAAATTATACAAATTTGGGCTATCATACATTTAAAAAATCAGAAATAAGATATTAGAAATGAAAAATATAAGAATATAAGTGAGGATAATTTCCCCATATTTAAACTGGAAGAAACGTGGTTAAACGAAAAACGCCGTGAATGATGATTCAACAAAGCGTTATACTAGAATTCAGTAACATTATGGAACAATGCTGCCACCTATTGGCTGTTCAAGAAAGAGTATGAAAGTCAGGTAAATGATAAATTTAGATTCAATTATGGATATGTCAGCTGGTGTCAGCGTAAGAAACTATAACATAAATTAGTTATTGAAAGTGGAATTTTAAAATTTAAAGAAAGTGTTTAATGAGAAATTAATTAATGTAAATAGTGAATGAAAAGTTTAGAGAAATGTGAAAACGTTATTTAAATTGATATTATGTAAAAAAATTAATAAAATAAAATAATGAATTAATACATTGTCATTGTATAATAGTATTATTTCTATAAGCAAGTAATAATACGAATAAAGTGGTGAAGGAACTATTTAAAAAGTACAAATATATTAATTAAAGAAAGGTGATTAATAAAGTTATTAAGATATGACATTGTGTCACATGAATCAAAGAAGAAATAAAATTTTGTAGACTAAACCAGGGGTCGGCAACCTATGACCCGCGGGTCACCGAGTGACCTATTTCATAATTTCAAGTGACCCACTTGAGTTCCGAAAAAAGTATTAAAAAAATAAAATTCTATTGAAAAAACATTTTTAGTTTATTGGTATACTTTAAAAAGGTTTAATTTTAATTCCGAAATTCTAAACTATTAAATAACATAACAGAAAATTGCACTTATTTGTTATAATGCATCAGGGGAGCCATTGAAAAGAAAGTAAAGTTCATTCAGTTATGTCTCCTTTTATAATAATTATAATTTTATTTTTTGTGATGTTTAAAATTTAAAAAGGCGCATGATGATTATCTCCTCAATAAAATTTATCTTATTATTCACCGAAAAAAGACAATTAAAATGAAAATACCACTGACCCGAAACGTCTTTTTAATACATATATTTTGGTTGATTGTGACCCGCAGCCGAAAAAGGTTGCCGACAACTGGACTAAACTAAATCTGCTGATATAAAATAATTACTAGATTATATATTATATGATATAAATTCATTACTATTTCATAGAAATGAAGTGTTATGTAAGAATAATTATTAATTAGTACGAAAAAAAATAGATATAATAAAGTGTGATGATCTGTAAAGTGATTAAAGTGACATTGTCCCAAACAAATTAAAGAAGCTAATTAAATGAAATTCAACATAAAATAAATGCTATGAAACGAATTTTGTTAAAAATGAATTGAACAAAATCAGCAAAAGAATAACATGTAATGAAAGGATGCAAAATAAATTGATAACCCACTCTCTTTTTGTATGTTATTTTGGAATTAACCATTGCATTTTTATTAACCATACAACACCTCCACACCTCCATACTCTAACATATATATATATATATACATGGTGATTCAAAACTTATCGTTCATATTTCGTGGGGAGGTAGGGAATACGTCAGGAAACCGATTTCACACAGGAAATTATGTCCGCAAATGTACGCTTGCGTATGTAGAGGGCGCTGTGTGTATCCTACCTTCCATTGCGTACCAATCATTGTTTTGACTTTTCTAAAGCTAGTATTATTTCATCTCCCATTTCCACTTCTCATTTGGACTTCCACGAAGCCTTTTACATCTTTAAAAACTACAAAAATCTCGTTAATGACCTTTATTCAACGCAACAAACACCATCAACTGTAGAAATTTGCAACAATTGTTTCGGGGCGAAATAACGAACAAAACTGGTAAGCACGAGTGCAGTAAATGCTGCAAAACGTACAAAATCGTTAATAATTGCAGCCGAAATATCGATTAAGAAGATTTTTAAAGAATTCTGACGTGAAACCAAGATTTAAAAATTCATGAACGAAGAAAGTTAAAAACAAAAAAATAAAATAAACTAACAAAAAATAAATAAAATGAAAATGAAAACAAAAAGTAAAAAACAAACCAATAAAAATAAATAAATAAATAAAGGTTAAAAGAACCGGAAAGGACAAAGTTAAACGAGAAGTTTCCAGGCTTCAGATAATGAAGGCGTTGGAAAAAGGTCATTAACGAGATTTTTGGAGTTTTTAAAGATGTAAAAGGCTTTGTGGAAATCTAAATAAGAAGTAGAAATAGGAGAAGAAATAATACTAGCTTTATGAAAGTCAAAACAATGATTGGGACGCAATGGAAGGTTGGGTGCATACAGCGCCCTCTACATACGCATGCGTACAGTTGCGGACATATACTTTCCTATGTGAAATCGATTTCTTGACGTATTCCCTACCTCCCCACGAAATTTGAACGATAAGTTTTGAATCACCCTGTGTATATGTGTGTATGTATTCGTATTTTTAACCGCCTTAATGTTTGAATAAAAGTAAGAATTCTTCACTGCAATTTTCTCTCTGAGAAGACCTAGTAAAAATTAAATACTTCTTTATAGTCTTTATTATGCCAGTAAGAAAATATTTTTCTTCCGAAAAACTATTTTCTCGAAATCATAAACCCTTAATATCAAGCTTCTTTTTCTCCTCTCTGTCTTCTAGTTTTACATTGAATAACAAGGATTTTTCGCATTACATTTCGGATTCACTTTCAAATCAATTCATTTATGGCTTCCCTATTTCCTACATTTCACGAAAAACAGGAAGACAGAGTATTGATTCGTTCTTAGATAAAGTAAAGTTTCATGCATTTAGATTTTGACCAGATAATTTGAAAAAGCTTTAAAGTATGAAAACTATATATATATATATATATAATCATTAATGAGACATTATCGAAACACCAACAAAAACTATGAAATTATGAATTAGTATGTACTAATTAATAGACAATAATAGTGGTCCCCAGCACTCTGAATATAGTTACCATTTACTTATTTAAAAGATGACGAAATTAAATTAAAAATTGAAAAAATGAAATTTGTGGAATTTAGACAGAATCTTCAGGTCCCAAATGCCTAAATATCACAAACAAAATGTATGGTTTCATCATCATATTAGCCATAACATTGCTAAAGAATATGATATATATATATATATATATATATATATATCATTTATTTATTTACTTTTTTTTTTTTTTTGAGAAACGAAAAGTTATTTTTAAATTCCCTTTTTAACACTTTCCAACATAGTTGATAAGTGTTTATGAATTCGGTTAGTCTGTCTGTCTGTCCGTGTTCTAACTCGCTTAAATATTTGCCATTCAATTGATATATGTTATTGAGATTTACTATGGCCTGTTTGGTATTGAAAATTAAGTGTGTACCATTTTTAGTTCATTAACAGCGATACTCAAAAGAAGTCCGTTACATTACAATCTGTGGAGAAAAATCGTTTGCGGTGTATTTTAATGTTGTTAAACTATTTTAAACATATTGAAATTGATATATATCACTGAGGTGCACTACAAGAGGCTTACCATAGAATATGGTGGGCATAGTATTCATCGTTCATTTACAGGGACACACAAAAGAAGTGGGTTACAGTACTATGTATATATGATTTAAAAGATTATGATTTAACTTTTTAAGTACAAAGCTCATTTAGGTGTATGAGTATCACACCTCACTGTAAAAAAATTTCGGAACGTTTCAGGAAATTATCCTGAAACATTTCATATATTTTACCTGAATTTCGAATTTCTTTATGTCCCACCTCAATTACGGCAATAATTCGAGTAATATTTTTGAGAGGTTTCAACTTTTCCGTAAACTACATTCTGCGCATGCGTGCTTCACGTTCCATTAGCCATTTTGATAACTAAAGAAGAATAAAAAACAGCTGCCTAGGTACTTAGAGACAAATACAATCTGAACAAACACCATTCTTTGTTTGGATATCAACCGATAAACTAAGTAGCTAATTTAAATCTTTTTATGCTTCATTATTTGAATTTTCATTTTATCTGTAATAAGAAACTTTAAAATTTAATTGCTTAAATAAGACACTGAATAAAAAAAGTATATTGATTATTGAAAATTGGAATATTTCACTACTTTGTTGTGAAACGTAACAGCAAAAAGCCGTGGCATCTTAATGCCACCACTTTTTTCCGGAACCTGCCGGAATTTTTTTTACAGTGTACAAGCAATGGATTGAGCACAAAATATCCTAATAGTGGCAGGATAACATTGGCAAAATATTTGCAATAACTTGGCACATAATTGAATAGAATATTAAAATATATTGTGCTAACATTTATACATTTGAAAATATATAGTCACTATTATCTGCTAATATCATCTGATGTTAGAGAAATATTCGCATAATATTGGAATTCTCGTGTAAAAATTAGAATTATTTTCTCTGATAATGTGATACTTTGGAGAAGTCTTATAAATATGGAAAACTTTTATGGGTTTCTTATCTCAGAAGAAATATATTCTTCTTTCAAAAAAAATTTTTTCACCAACTCATAAAAACATTATGTAACGCTATTTTTTTTAATCAGTAGTTTTATTCAAAGGAAACAAAAAGTAACTTTCTTCTCCCTCTCTAATTATTTTTTATGGTACACATTTCATGGCAAAAAGGAAGAAAATGCAATGATTCTATTAAAGTTTCTAATATTTACATTTTGATAAGATAATTTAAAATTATGATAACTTGTTAACGTTTTGTTGTCGTTTTTGACATTGTAAATAAACGAGTGTATTTTTTTTTTTTTCTGAGCAAAGAAGAGTAAGTTTTCAATTAATGCAAAATGGACTTGTCGAGAGTACTTAAAAAAAAATACTTTTAAAAAAGAACAAAAAAGAAAAATATGTTAGATATTTCTATATTTTAAAACTTATACTTTTTTGTTGAATAAAATAAAATAAAATTGAATTTAAATTAATTCAAGTTTATTTACTTGTAGATCATTAAACTAGTCGTTGGGGGCCACCGTAATACTTACCCATCATGGATATGCATAATATATAAAATATAAAATGTATTGCAACTCGAATAAAATCCTGGCTTGATGACGTCATAAACTTTAAATGCTCTATTGCTGAATTTCGTAAAAGAAACATCCTTATAACTCCAAAATTGATAATCATATTAACTAAGAGTTTACTGCGTCGGATTAAGCGTCCCATTTCCAATTAAAATATAGCTTTGAATTGAAATTTGAATGAAATACGGGGTCATGAAAAATCGAAGAGTGTGGATAATAGGATTACAAATACCTCCACAACTAATTACCCGATCGACTTCATTCTTTATGCAAAATTTATATTTTTTTATTGTCTTTTATATTCACTCCTTAAAATAAATAATTTCGAAAATTTTTATAGACCTTTTATCAGAACGAATATTTCGAGAGTCCAAAAAAAAAAAAAAAAATAGTTTCGGATAATCTAGGTTACTGAAATTAAATAAGCTTCTTCTCATTATTACATGCTAAGTACATACCAAATTTCAAGTCTCTATCTCAATTTGTTCGGGAAATAGAGCTTTTACAGACACACAGACAGACGGATGGCAAATTTTTTTTTTCTAAAATTATGTTTTACGGAACCTCTAGTGTCTGAAACGTGTAAATCCGTAAAAAAAAAAAAAATCGATTTTTAAAACGATTATAAGACTTATCCTATACTACGTATGATGGGTAAGTAAAAACTGTGGAACTTTATTAAAAATTGTGAGAACTTTATTTCATGACTGTAAATTTTTTTAATAGAATTTTCGAATTCAGCAACACTAATTTCATGAGCCAGTGTTTTGTGAGAAATTTCGTTAAATAACCTCTACGATTTTTAGTTTTAGAATTTCTCGATAAACATTAAACTACTTGTTCTCCACTTGTAAGAAAAATTACTTCACATTTATGGTATCTGTAAAACATTTAAAAGTACAGTTTCGAAAGCAAATAGCACGTGATAGGCTGCGATCAGTGCTGAATTCGGACATTTTTCTCCGGATGAGACTTCTGGAGCTGTGATTGGAGAGGAAATTTTTGCACCTTCACACCATAATAATATGTACCTTCACACCATACAAGAGTAAGTAAATAAGAGACAAAAGATAATTAAATAATAACTTACAATGATTTAAAACTATTTTTATTTCTCAACATATTCTTTACCAATATTTATGCACTTATATCATCGTTTTATCAGTGCCCCAACACCAGCTCCATAATATTCTTTGGGTTGCTGTCTCAGCCACATTAGGACATTAAGTTGAACCTTTTCATCATCTGTGAACATCATCTTGCTTCCAAGATGGTTTTTTAGTGGACTAAACAGATGAAAATCGCTTGGGGCTAAGTCGAAGCTGTATGGTGGATGTTGAAGAAGTTGCCAATCAAACTTTTTAATTGTCTCCTGTGTTCAATTTGAAGTCTTAATGTGGCTGAGACACAAGAAGGTAAATTGATCTACTCAGCATCTTGGATGAGTTTGTTAATCAAGTATGTAGCTGTTATAGTACATTTACAGGGATACACAAAAACAAAAAAACATACAAAAGTTGTCATTACGATAACGTCCGAAATACAAAATTAATTGAAACCTAATTAAGCCCCTCTGGCATGTATCTTATATGAATTTGTTAATCACGTATTGTTTTGGTGCCCCTATGTGCCGCCTAATGAACTAAACTGGTTCTGTTCAAAGCTGAGTATAAAATCGAATACATTTTTACTTTGGGTTGTCCAATTGGACGACTTTTTTGCCCAAATTTCGTTATTTTTTTATTGAACCGTAAGGCGAATCAAATCTTCTTTTGGCGCCCTCTTTTACATTTGCGTCTGGAACATATGCTCCGCTTGCCACCCCCTCTCCCCTAGTTTCGGCCCTGTTTTGCGACCATCGAGACGAGATGGTCCATGAGCAGAATTTCCCCCAGGTTTAAAAAAGAGCAGGGTGCTGCTGGTGAGAAGAGGGCACTTTTTTTAATTTTAAGGGCGCTTTTTTTAATTTTAAGGACACTTTTTGGATTCTTGAGGCATTTTTCAAACTCATAAGGGTACTTTTTTTTTATTGTTAAAGGCATTCTTTTGGTTTTAAAACAACTTTTAATATTTAAAAGTCAGGACACTCTTTTCACAAGACAACGTTGAGTCAATTTTTCCTATGAAAGCAAATTCTTTAATGCAAAGAAGAGAAAGGACACCTTTTTTACTGAGGGGCAAGAAGGGTGCTAATTCTTTTATGAGGGGCAAGAAGGGTGCTATTTCGTAAACCAAAGAGCAGGCAGGGTGCGGCACCCTTCTGAAACTGTGTGGGAGAAACTCTGTATGAGACTATGGTTGGGACACCCTGTATACCCAAAATTGCAACAGTGATAGTTTTCTAATGTCATGATAACAAATCGATTGTTTTTGACGAAATAAAACAACTCAGTCACGAGAACAGCTGTCATTTGTCAATTTTTAGTCACAGACAAAGTCTATATTATCTCAATTTGTAATTCTAACAGTAAAAACTCATGCTGGAACTATAAAAATACTACTAACTCTTGAAAATTTAGTAACAACACCTGATAGCGTAAAGAAAGTAAATATCTGGGGTAGAGGGGGGTGGGGGGTGGAGAGATTACGGTTGTTAAGACGGGGTGTAGTAGACTCAAGGCCGCAGATAAGGCCCAATTCGACTTTAATTCTAGTGCAGTGCAGGCTTACTGGGCCATGTTATTTTTGTCGAAATTTCACCCATAACCCCCATTCCCTGAATTCCAAAAATGTGATAGTAGGTGAAGTTCAAGGTTTTTGGATAACAAAATATTATTATTTTAAGAAGTAGTGCGTTAATGTTAAAATATGTTTTCGGAAAGAGTTATAATTCGATTTACAATTTATAAATTTTTTGAGTATTTTTACATTATTTTGAAATTATATATATATGTGTAAGTTATAATAATGATAAATTATATAATAATTATAAATTATAACAATAATAATTATTATAATTATAATTATACGTTATAATAATTTTAAATTATATAATAATTATAAATTATAATAATAATAATAATTATTATTATTATTATTATTATTATTATTATAAGTTATAATAATTAAAATTTATACAATAATTATAAATTATAATAATAATAGTAATTATAATTATAATTATAAGTTGTAATAATTATAAATTACAATAATAATAATAATTATAATTATAATTATAACTTATAATTATAATCATAACTTATAATTATAAGTTATAATAATTATAAATTATAATATTAAGAATAATAATATTAATTATTATATTATAATAAATAATAATAATTATTATTATTATTATTATTATTATTATAAATTATAATAATAATAATTATATTAATAATAATTATAAATAATGTATATAAATTAAAGAAGTGCACTGTGAGAATTCAGCTAACGAACATAATTCTTTCCAGATTTATATTCGTGAGCCAAAACGTTCCCAACCGACAGAACCTAATTATCCAAAAGGCACGGGAAGCACGAGTTTCCCTCTAAAATTTAAGAGGGGCCCCAACATGATTTCAAAGCAGAACCCCTAGTTCCCTTTATATATGTTTTACATTGCGTTTTAAATTTTCTTGGAGGGGAAAGTTTGTATAATTCAAGAGACTATCAACACTACTTCAGGAAACTTTTTTAACCTGGTAATTTGAATAGGCTGTTAGCTCCCAAATGTGTTGGTTAGGAAGTACCTGAGTGGCACAACAGACAATTACATAAACATACCGTAAATGTACTCTATCTACGTTATATACAGGGAAGATTAAAAAAAGCTGTTTGATGAGATATCGGAATTCAGTTAAATCCCTCCTTGGAATAATATTTGTTGCATTAATCAGTTTCCATGAATGTAGACTTCAGAAAAAAATTTCTGGGTAAAAGGATCCCCCAAGATGGTACTGTGTTTCCTCTAGATTCAGAGGTTAATCGGAACCTGCCAACCAATTCCCTACCAATTCCCAACACAACCATTCTCAACCCTACCTCTTCCCAACGATTTCCACAAACGGCCAAAAGTGGGCATACAATCTGTGCTGCTTGATTATAAGTAGGTAAAATATGAGGGTGCTGCCGCAAAAATGTGAGGAGCAGAGGATCCTTCTTCCCCCACCCCCGTTTTTAAATTTAAATTTTAATTAAAAAATATAATTTTTCGAATTTGTGCCCATCTGCGATAACAAAAATTTCATTGTGCCACAATTTATAAGAAAAAATTTTCATATTAAAAAATTTGGCCAAAAATGTGATCTTTGCTAAGAACTTTCGCCAAAAAACCAACTGCTCAAACAAGAAAGCGACCGCGCAAACAAGAAAGCAACCGCTCAAAACAACATGTTTTGAGCGGTTGCTTTTTTGAATCATTCTAAACATGTGGTCTCTCAAAACAATAAAGCAACAAACCAACCGCTCAAACAAAAGAGAGCAACCGCTCAAACAAGAAAGCAACCGCTTAAACAAGAAAGCAAGCGCTCAAAGCAACCGCTCAAAACATGTTTTGAGCGGTTGCTTTGTTGGTTTGAGCGGTTGGTAATGAGACCTTTGACTTCAGTCACTACGACTTTAGTGAAAGTTCTTAGCGCAGATCACATTTTTAGCCAAATATTTTAATATGAAACTTTTTTCTACTAAATTGTGGCGCAATGAAAAAACTTTTTAATGCAGATGGGTAAAAAATTGAAAAATTATATTTTGTAATTAAAATTAAAATTTAAAAACGGGGGTGGGGGGAAGAAGGATCCTCTGCTCCTTACTTGCTCCTCAGGTTTTTGCGCCAGCACCCTCATATTATACCTACTATTATATTTTGTTAAAACACGAAAATTTCCGATTTGTTTTGATCACTTCCCCAAAAAATAAAGGAAATCCCCCAATCTAACGAAAAAATTACCTGAAATCTTCTAATCTAAACTTGCATTTTAGTCAAATCACATTGTTGTTCGGCGTTTTAGTACTTTTTCATGGTAGAAACGGAAGTTTTACGTCTGCCCTTTTCCCCTCAAAATACGAAAAATGTTCAAACCTAAAGCTGAAAATTTTCTAAAATTCTCCAGCTAAGACGGAAATTTCTTCAATTAGCAGAAAAAATCTCTTGCAATTACAGGGATGTTTAGCAACTTGCTGCTTGTACTTTTTACGTTTTCAGACATGTACAAAGTAAACGTAGTAAACAGAAACTAGTCGTTGGGGGCCACCGTAATACTTGCCAACATGGATATGCATAACATAAAATATGAAAATAAAACATGCGTAAACTATTTATAAAATGCGTTGCAATTCGAATAAAATCCTGGCTTGATGACGTCATAAACTTTAAATGCTCTATAACTGAATTGCGTAAAAGAAACATCCTTATAACTCCAAAAATGATAATCCTATTAACTAACGGTTTACTGCATCGGATTAAGCGTCTCATTTCCAATTAAAATATATTTTTGAATTGAAATTTGAATGACATACAGGGTCATGAAAAGTCGAAGAGTGTGGGAAATAGGATTACAAATATCTCGGCAAATAATTATCCGATCGACTTCATTCTTTCTGCAAAATTTATGTTTTTGTATTGTCTTTTATATTCACTCCTTAAAATAAACAATTTCGAAAAATTTTATATACCTTTTATCAGAAGGAATATTTCGAGAGTCCGAAAAGAAATAGTTCCGGATAATCGAGGTTGCTAAAATTCAATAAGCTTCTTCCCATTATTACATATTAAGTACATACCAAATTTCAAGTCTCTATCTCAATTTGTTCGGGAGATAGAGCGTTTACAGACACACACACAGACAGACGGACGGCATTTTTTTTTTTTTTTTTCTAAAAATATGTTTTTCGGAATTCCAGTGTCTGAAACGTGTAAATCCGTCAATTTTTTTTTTTCGATTTTCAAAACGATTACAAGACTTACCCTATACTACGTATGATGGGTAAGTAAAATGGTAAAACTTATATGAAACTTAAAAAGCAGGATTTTTTTTTTTTTTTTTTTTTTTTTTTTTTTTTTTTTTTTTTTTAACATTAGTTTGAATATTTAACTCTTCATTCTTCACAGTATCTATGACATATAACATTACATTTCTAAAAGGTATAATTTTCACAACAATAAATTTTTTTGATATTTTATACTTTAAATGATGCACCATAAAATAAAGCATAATTTTAATCTTTTAGATGTAGAAAAAATAAATCAATTAAAAACATCAATTTACATATAGAGAAACAAAAGCACTAAAAGAAGAAAGAAAGAAAGAAAGTAAAAATATATATATATATATTCTTGTTGAAAAATGAAGTTATTTTTGGCTATTTTATATTTTCATTCCTTTGAGAGGTATTAAATATTTCAATACGTGCAACTACTACAACACTGGAAGCTACGAAGGAAGACCTGCTAGCAGGGGGGGGGGGGGTTCTTATGAACTGAGTTGTTTTAATACCATCAGCCCTATGAATACTCCTTAGCTGGAAACCATCAACTTAAATTAGTCAAGTTTATATTGAATTATTTAATGATTTTTTAAATAATGGACTTTTTCAACGGTTTATTTTTTTTTCTACTTCTTCTTTTTTTTTTTTTTTTTTTTGTCTATGCAATTTTGGTAATTGATGTCTTTATTATATATCTAATGGGATATTAACAAATAATAAGTTTAAAAACAGTTTCTCATACTAAATATTCCTATAAAATGTAACTATTAATATTACAGAACAAATTGAATTTAAATATTTTTTGCGACGATTTTTACATTTTCTTTTTTACACTAAGAATTTTATATACTATTTTATTTATAGTTTTACTTGTATTAATTTGATTCTTAAATATTTATATATTAAAACTAGTAGGAAATTTGATCAATTGTAGCTTTCAAAGCATAAAAGTGTAATACTTTTCCCCAAATTTGAAACCTGATATGAAATTAAATTTAAATCGCAATTAAGAAAAAATAATCAAAAATGTATCTCTCATACCAGTTTTATCTTTTGTGAAATAAATTTAATATATATCTATTCATTCATATTCAATTACATACAGTCAAAGCACCTTATAACGAAATCGAAAGTGCTCCGAAGATTTCCTCATTATAACGTGCTTTCGTTAAAACGTTACAACGAATTATTTCGTTATACAGTAAGAGCTCCAATTATCCGGACTAATGTGATCTGAACGTAATCTGAGTATGCAGAACTCCGGGTAATAAAAACAATCATAAAAAATGGACGTTTAATTACATAAAGTTATCTCTTAAAATTGCTTTTGTTTAATAAAAATAGTAGTTAGGCCTTATGTATTCATAGCCTTCATAGAATAGATCACTTTTACTAGAAACAGTAAAAAGAAGAAAAGCGTTGATTTAAAAAGGAATTGCAAAGAAATTATATTTTTACGAATAAATACGCACACTTCATACCACAAAATTTTATTATTTTGCCAGATATAGCCGTTAGGCATAGGCAACGCACAAAGAGTTATAAAAATTAAATTTTGATAAATTTGCAGAAAAGCAAATGTCAATTAAATCAGTCATCTAATAAAATAGAAACATAACCAGGTTCAGCTAAGCTGTCACCCCTCTGCCCTCTGTCTGCCTTAAAACATTGCCCCTTCCCCAAATCGGTATTGGGAGTATTGAAAATGTGTTGTTGACCGTAGAGAAAAAGATGGAAGGTTACGTCATGGAAAAAATATAGCTGGTATTTAAGAACTAAAATTCTATTTCCCGTGCCGTTTTTTAAAAAAATGAAAAATTCGCTGTGTCATCTTTTTTCTCACTTTTCATGCTCTAATTCCTTTCGTTACATCGGGCTTTTTGTTATAAATATTTCGTTATATCATTTCTGATACAGTACTCTTTAACATACAGACCAACTAAATGGCTATGGGCATTTCGTTATATCGTGCTTTTCGTTATATAGTAATTCGTTATAAAGTGCTTCAACTGTATTTAAATATTCTTTAAAAAAAAAATCTGGTATACTTTAACACGACCAAAATTGCACTTGAAGAAAAATACTTTATGTTTTTTAACTGCATACTTTTTGTTGAATTGCGTACCTAGCAGTTACACTACAGAATTAGATGGTGCTGTTAAAATAGGACCATTTTCAGGACATGTTGAATGTGTCAGAATACGAATTTTTTAAGATAGAACCTATAGCAGTCCCTTAGGGTTTTTCTTAACCAAAAAGAAGAAATTAATAATTACATCCATGAATTTGAATTTATGTATAGCGAACTAGTTCATATAAAAGCTCAATATACACATTATTTTGTTTGTTATCTGATGTAATTATCTTGTTTTTATTTTTAATTAAAAAATCTCAGAAAACTGCTTTGTTCTATTCCGAAATTTCCAGGTTGTGACATATTCAGACAGTAGGGAGCAATATAACTCCTTAACATTTTCGTATTTTAACGGTATTGTTACAAATATATAGAATAATTGTTGGATTATTGTTGTTGGCCCTTCACAGATATGGATCGATGGGCTTTTGTGCGAATAGATCATTGAGTCTTTGTTGGCAAGTGGTTCGTTGGATAACAGAACCGTAAGACGGACATTTCTTACCGTTGGACTGTAAGACTCCACAATTAGCCAAGTTTGACTTAATTCTTTTGTGTTACTTGGGTAAGCTCAAAATTTTCCCAAAATTCTCCATTCGAAAGACTAAAATATCTTCAAATAGCGTAAAAAATCTCTTCCAATTACAGGGATGTTTTCGTAAGTTGCTGGCTGTAACTTTTACTTACCCATCATACGTAGTATAGGGTAAGTCTTGTGATCGCTTTAAAAATCGAAATTTTTTTTTACACGTTTCAGACACTGGAGATACCGAAAAACATATTTTAGAAAAAAAAAATTTACCGTCCGTCTGTCTGGTGTCTGTATGTCTGTGTGTCTGCAAACGTTCTATCTCCCGAACAAATTGTGATAGAGACTTGAAATTTGGTATATTCTTAGTATGTAATAATGAGAAGAAGCCTATTGAATTTCAGTAATCTCGATTATACGGAACTAATTTTTTCGGACTCTCGAAATATTCATTTTGATAAAAGGTATATAAAAATTTTCGAAATTGTTTATTTTAAAGAGTGAATATAAAAAACAATAAAAAACATAAATTTTGCATAAAGAATGAAGTCGATCGGATAATGAGTTGCCGATATATTTGTAATCCTATTATCCACACTCTTCGATTTTTCATGACCCTGTATTTCATCCAAATTTCAATTCAAAGATATATTTTAATTGGAAATGAGACGCTTAATCCGACGCAGTAAACCGTAAGTTAATATAATTAACATTTTTGGAGTTATAAGAATGTTTCTTTTACGCAATTCAGTAATAGAGCATTTACAGTTTATGACGTCATCAAGCCAGGATTTTATTCGAATTGCAATGCATTTTATAAATAATTTACACATGTTTTATTTTCATATTTTATATTATGCATATCCATGATGGGTAAGTATTACGGTGGTCCCCAACGACTAGTTTACGTTTGAAGACAAAAAATTTTTGAGAGTGAATGCTATTTAACTGAATTATCAGCGAACAGCGGTACTTTATAAATTTATAAATATAGCCCTCGAGCGTGAAATTGTGAAAGTTGAAGATCCCTATTGTACAGCCTGTTGCTACAAAGCGAAAGTTTCATATATTGATAAATTAGACATTAGTAACACGATTCGATAAGATCGGAATCCCAAGCGAAGTAATAGTGAAATGGTTGAGGTGAAGGCCACGGTTGAATAAGCAGGTACACAAACTCAACAAACTTGGTCCGTCGGTCACTGACATTTTATTATATACCCTCCCTGAAGTGTGATCCTCCAGTTACTCCAGCGCGGATTTAAGATGCTCCGCACGTTCTTTATAGGTGGAGAGTCTTCTGCCAAAGCGAGTTTTTGTAAGTAGTTAACGACTGTAAATACCCCGTTATTCACACGTGTGTTTCACTTTCAAGGACTGTTCATCTTGAAATCGAAATTTCATTTCACACGCATATACGTAAGCTTGAAAGTAGGCTAAGTGAAAGTATACCGCTTGAAGCCCACTATTTTTAAGTGATTAAATTTACGTACAAATCCAAATGGTAGAATATTAAGAAAATAAAACAATGATATTAATAGCACAATCAGTCGATGTAACGTCAATGTGGCGTCGCAAATGATCATAAGTGTCAAAGTCACTGCAGTGTCCAAAATTTGACTTAATTAATTCGTCACATATGACTCTCATATGACCGTCATATGGATTCTAATGTAAAGTTGCAGTGACTGACATTGACAACACACTGACATCCTCAAAACATAGAGTGGATATCATATTTATGATAACCGATATTTTCTGGATGGTTGAAATTGTCCTCCAGACAGTCACAGGATAGTTTCTGATGAATGTCACAAATATAGATGTTCTGCTGATGAATTTTTATAACGTTTCTTGGAAAATTATACAATGAAAGAAATCAGAAAGAAATTAAGTAAGAAGTCTAATGCGCATGTTCGTCCTATAAGAGAATCCGCAGACTTTTTTAAGGAGAATGTAATTGGATAATTCATTCTCTGTATCCTCTGGATATCTAGTAGATAGTTTTCATAGGATATGACAACCCCAGGATCTGTCGGAGCACTATAGGATGTCCGGAGGACAATTTTGGTTGCATAGGAAGTTTTTTAATAATTTGAAATTCATTACAAAATGGGATATAGCGACATGTCACAAAACATGTATACGATTCATCTGCCACGTTAACTGACGACAATGCCAACAATAAGAATTGCATTTTGGTCACAGTGAGTTTATATTAGTCATATTTTGGTAGCGGTAATATGAAAAAAATTTCTGCAAACTAAAAAAAAAATGTGCTAATATTTCAAAACCCTAATGATGTTTAGTTACTTTTGTCAATTGCGACAGAACGTGCATATGTAGTGTTGTCGAATGTCCCGATTTGTCCACGACTTCTTTCGTAAATGTCCTGATTTTTCATAATACGTAAACTCTTTCTAATTTTTTCTACTCTACGTTTAATTCTTAATAATCTATAAATATTATGAAATATAAATGAGAATCTATAATTTTATGACAGTAGGTTTAATTTAGAATATTTTATAACAGTCTGTTGTTTAAGATAATATTTACTAATGCGTCTCCTTGAATCATACTTGCGTCTTCTAAAGCGAAAATATGATTTCAAGACGCATTCTTATTAAGTCGTTAAATGAAGCTGCATTATGAATTATCCAAATTGCTGAATTATCCAAATCACGTTTCATGGTTTGAAATTCATATCAGACTGTTGAGTTTCCTTTTTTATAAGCGTTTTTAATAAGCATAAGAATAAAACACACGCCATAGTTCAAGCAAAAAATATAATATTTTTTGTGGTATTTCAAACACCAGAGTGATATAATCTTGAAAGTAACAGTGCTCAACTGTTATTTGGAAGCAGTGATTCAAACCCTGTAGCCTTACTAGATATGAAATATTTTATGAAACATTTTTATTTATTATAAATCAAAAGCAAAACGTAAAAATTAATGCTATGTTACTTCATGATTATTAATTTAATCTGTATTCCTTTATTCTGAACGCCATAAATTCTCAAGTATTATCAAGCTGTTAAATTAAACGTCTCATCGCAATAATTTTTCCGTGATAACACTATCTAGCATAAAATTTACTTATTGCTTAAATTACCATGATTAGAAAACTAAAACGAATAAAAAAGAAAAAACGATATCGAAATTCATTATAGAGAACTTATCATATAGCGATATGAATAACGTTTACAAGATTTCACAGCAGATAATATGCTAAATTTGACATCGTGGTAGCTATAACTTTGGCATATGCAGGAAAATAAAGGGACTTGAGGTAGTTTTAAACATGTTTAGAGTTTTAATGAATTTGCTTTACGTAGTAATAACTTTTTTATCATTGAAAATAAAAAGGTTTTCTGGGAGATGACATGAGATTAATATATAAAAATATGATTGTCACATTCAGATATCTCGAGTCTTGCATTATCATAAAAAATTTAAATATATTCGTCATTTATAATGTATTGATAAGTTAGTTAAGCTAAAAATTAATAAATCCAAAATATGCGTTTAACGTAGGTTATGAAGTATATCCCTGTAATACGCATGTACAGGGCTTTACGAATTTGATAAAGTCTGGTAGCCAGAAAAAAATTCTAGTAGCCAGTAAAAAATATTTACCACCCCCTTCTTCCTCGTCATTAATTTTCAAAAAGCACAAAAGTTTTTATGAATTAATTGAGGAAAAATAATAACAGGCACTGTTTAGAATTATTAGTTACATAGTGTAGAAAGATAATATAAACTAAGTTTACTAATGAAAATTATCAAAATCATATATCTTTCAAAAAAGAAAAAGAAAAAAGAATTACTGTAAAGAGTGAATTAACCGGCATGTTTGGAAAATTCTGATTGCCGAATGCTTCAATTGTCTGGATAGTTGAATGCTACAAAATCTATATCTGCTGAGGAGCGCATCGACAAAATAGTGAAGCAGGAAAACAAGTTTTCGCCTATTTTTCTGTCGAAGTCTCAAATAATTCTGATTTAATTATTTTAAAATTTACATTTGATGAACTTATTTTTGCCAAATTAAAAACAAAAGTTAAAAATATTTTTTTGCGTGAATATAGTTTCAAAGTTTATTTTTTAATATTGGGAAAGAAGTGGGGGGGGATGGCATTTGTGCTCATTTCAAGAAAGCTTAGGTCAATTTTTGTACAAAAAAGAAACAACAACAAAAACCCCATTAGATTTAATAACTTGGTCACCAGATAAAAATATTTAGTCGCCAGTGGCAACCTGGCGACCATATTTGTCAAGCCCTGCGCATGTATATTATCATATTAAATAAATTAAACACGTTTAAGTAGAGAATTTTTAACAAGAGCGAAAAATCATGCATCAGATTATGAAACACTTTCCAACACTGACAGAATACTATTAAGATTTTTTTCTTTTAATGAAATGAGATATCTAAATCAGCAATTTAAAAACACATTATTCAGTAAAAATCTACTTTCAGCAATTGTTGTCCATATCCAGTAATGTGCGCGAATTCTTTTGGGTAGACCTCTGTATGATCTATAGAATTTATACACACCTCCTAATACACTCAAAATTAGATAAGTTTAAAAATGCATATCACAGCGGAAAACGCACTTCCAGCAATTATTGATCTGAGCCAGTCCTGTAATTGAATTCTTATGTGTGTCTCTGTAAATGAATGAAAAATGCTATGCACTCCATAATCTATAGAAAGCACCTTGTAGTGCATGATACTAAAACTTTTAAACTTCACCTTGTTTGAAGTATCATAACATCATTAAAATGTAAACAATTTTCCCCCACAGGTCATAATGTAATGGGAATCTTTCTACGTCTTTGTAAACAGACTATACTTATGCGCTATACTCCTGAAAAAGCATGTTATAGTCCATCTCAGTAATCGTTTTAAATTTCCCCATGTTTGAAGTATATCATAACATCATTAAAATGTAAACAATTTTCCTCCACAGATCATAATGTATAGGGAATCTTTGTTCGTCTTTGAAAACAAACTATACTTAACCTATACTCCTGAGAAAGCATGTTATAGTCCATCTCAGTGATCCTTTTAAACTTCCCCATATTTGAAGTATCATTAACATCATTAAAATGTAAACAATTTTCCTCCACAGATCATAAATGCATTGGGAATCTTTGTACATTTTTGAAAACAAACTATACTTATTCTATACTCCTGAGAAAGTACGTTATAGTCCATCTCAGAGATCATTTTAGACTTCCTCATGTTTGAAGTATCGTAACATCATTAAAATGTAAACAATTTTCGCCCACAGATCACAAATGTATTGGGAATCTTTGTACGTCTGTCTAAACAAACTATAGTTATTCTATACTTCTGAGAAAGCATTTAGAGTCCATCTCAGTGATCGTTTTAAATTTCCCCATGTTTGAAGTATCGTAACATCATTAAAATGTAAACGATTTTCCCCCACAGGTCATAATGTATTGGGAATCTTTCTACGTCTTTGTAAACAAACTATACTTATTCTATACTCCTGAGAAAGCATGTTATAGTCCATCTCAGTGATCATTTTAGACTTCCTCATGTTTGAAGTACCATAACATCATTAAAATGTAAACAATTTTACTCCCACAGATCATAAATGTATTGGGAATCTTTGTACGTTTTTGTAAACAAACTATACTTATTCTATACTCCTGAGAAATTATGTTATATTGAATCTCAGTGATCCTTTTAAACTTCCCCATATTTGAAGTATCATTAACATCATTAAAATGTAAACAATTTTCCTCCACAGATCATAAATGTATTGGGAAACTATACTTATTCTATACTCCTGAGAAATTATGTTATATTGAATCTCAGTGATCCTTTTAAACTTCCCCATATTTGAAGTATCATTAACATCATTAAAATGTAAACAATTTTCCTCCACAGATCATAAATGTATTGGGAATCTTTCTACGTTTTTGTAAACAAACTATACTTATTCTATACTCCTGAGAAATTATGTTATATTGAATCTCAGTGATCCTTTTAAACTTCCCCATATTTGAAGTATCATTAACATCATTAAAATGTAAACAATTTTCCTCCACAGATCATAAATGTATTGGGAATCTTTGTACGTTTTTGTAAACAAACTATACTTATTCTATACTCCTGAGAAATTATGTTATATTGAATCTCAGTGATCCTTTTAAACTTCCCCATATTTGAAGTATCATTAACATCATTAAAATGTAAACAATTTTCCTCCACAGATCATAAATGTATTGGGAATCTTTGTACGTTTTTGTAAACAAACTATACTTATTCTATACTCCTGAGAAATTATGTTATATTGAATCTCAGTGATCCTTTTAAACTTCCCGATGTTTGAAGTATCGTAACAGCATTAAAATGAAAACAATTTTCCTCCACAGATCATAATGTATTGGGAATCTTTGTACGTCTTTGTAAACAAACTGTACTTATTCTATACTCCTGAGAAAGCATGTTATAGTCCATCTCAGTGACGCATATCAACCGCTTTATGTTTGAAATATTATAACATCAATAAAATGAACCACATACGATTTTCCCCTATAGACCACAATGTAATGAAATTCTTTTGTTTATCCCTGAAAACGAACTATAAATGCAATACGCTTCATTTTCAATAACGGACATTCTATAGTAAATCTCAATAACATATACAAATTTCATGGCAATCCTACTATATTCACGCCTACAGCATAGGCAGACGGCAGACAGACAGACAAACCGAATTCATAAACACTTTTCAACTATGTATAAAAGTGTTAAAAATAGACGCTACTAAAGAACATCTGAAAGTTTTTGAAGAATCTTTCTGCAATTGGTAATAGATGAGAAAATCTAGCCAGATTAACAAAGTGAAACAACTTCATTTTCAATATGAGCAGTGCGTGTACAGTTTTACCATAAAATTTATTATAATATAATTAAATTAATAACATAATTATTATATAATTATTATAATATAATTAAATTATAAAATAATTATTATAATATAATTAAATTAAAAATTAATAAACATAAAAAAAAAAGATAAAAAAGTATGAGGGTTTTTTTTGTTTTTTTTTTTTATTAGAAAAAAAAAATACTTTATTGGGATATTTTATTTACTGGCCTGAGTGGTTAAAATGAATAAATATTTTAATAATATAATTTAAATAAATATTTTAATATTTTAAATAAATATTTTAAATAATATAATTTAATATAATATTCGCATTTTTTTATCGCAGAAAAATATTACAAAGCCTATAATGGAAGAAGGTGAGTACAAAGTCTGCGATTTAAGTATTAATCCAAAAGAGCTACTTCTTGAGACATTTCTGAATTCATTTTAGTTCGGGGAATTGGAAAGGAAGGAACAGGAAAACGTATTAAATTGGCAGGTGTTCTTAATCAGAAATTATGTAATCAAAAAATATTTCCATTTTTTGGTAAAAGCAGAAGGTCTTTCAAAAAATACTGTCAAAGTGAACGTTTTGAACCGAATTCCTGACGTGGCAGCGCGAGAAATGGGGAGAACTTGTCGTCATGTGAGAAGAATCGCTTATAACTCGATAAGTTATTTGTTTATCGAAAAATGGAAAACGCTGTTCGATTCCAAATTGCTTCCATACACTGTAAAAAATGACCAATGTTTCTTATTTTATGAAAATTTACTATAACCACGAACGAAAATATAATATAATCTTCTGAGTTATCCGAAATTCCGAATAGCGTGTTCCATTGTCTTTTGAATCCCCAGAAACCAATACATTTCCAAAATTTGAAGAATTATTTATAAAAACAAAGTATTTTTCGCTGCCCGTATTTTTCAGAAACGTTTCCGAAGGGTTTTTATAGTGTATTAATTAGTGTTCTCAGCCTGGAATACCTGTTTTTCGAATGCTATCAATTCTCAAGTAAACATTATAATGCTCAAAAAATATGTTTAACAGACAAACATGCAAAATCAACAGCGTTAACAATAACATTAAAATTAAGATTATTTCTTTACTCTTTCATGTAAAAATTAACTTATGCGGCTGAAAACGTTCATTTGAGAATGGATGACATTCGAAAAACAGGTATTCCAGGCTGAGGACACTAATTAATACACAATAAAAACCCTTCGTAAACGTTTCTGAAAAATACGGGCAGCGAAAAATACTTTGCTTTTATAAATAATTCTTTAAATTTTGGAAATGTAATGGTTTCTGGGGATTCAAAAGACAATGAAACTCGGAATTTCGGATAACTCAGAAGATTATATTATATTTTCGTTCGTGATTATAGTCTATTTTCATAAAATAAGAAACATTGGTCATTTTTTACAGTGTAGTCAGGTATTACCTTTAAAAAGGAGAAAATGTGTCAGAAAGTCTCGCGTTATAGAGCAGGGAAATCAGAAATAATGTGTCAGACGCCTTGGAAATTCCAAGGAGTGTACGCAATTTGTATGAGGCTTCTGCTCTAGAACCATGTTAAAATTTCTTTAAGTATTAACAGTAAATCAATTTCATACAGAATTTGTCAGTAGATCGTAAATCATTAACAGATTTTGCATAGTAGGAATATACTTTTACTTACCATCGTACGTAGTATATAGGGTAAGTCTTGTAATAGTTTTAAAAATCGAAAAAAAAAATTAACGGATTTACACGTTTCAGACACTGGAGATTCCGAAAACATATTTTTAGAAAAAAAAAATTGCCGTCCGTCTGTCTGTGTGTGTGTCTGTGTTTGGTATTTAAAACAGTTTTTGCATTGTAGGAATATACTTCTCCTTACCCATCATACGTAGTATAGGGTAAGTCTTGTAATCGTTTTAAAAATCGAAAAAAAAAATTTTTTTGACGGATTTACACGTTTCAGACACGGGAGATTCCGAAAAACATATTTTTAGAAAAAAAAAATTGCTGTCCGTCTGTCTGTGTGTGCGTCTGTAAACGCTCTACCTCCCGAACAAATTGAGATAGAGACTTGAAATTTGGTATGTACTTAGTAATGTAATAATGAGAAGAAGCTTATTGAATTTTAGTAATCTCTATTATCCGGAACAATTTTTTTCGGACTCTCGAAATATTCGTTTTGATAAAAGGTACATAAAAATTTTCGAATTTGTTTATTTTAAAGAGTGAATAAAAGACAATAAAAAACATAAATTTTGCATAAAGAATGAAATCGATCGGATAATGAGTTGGCGAGATATTTGTAATCCTATTTTCCCCACTCTTCGATTTTTCATGACCCTGTATTTCATTCAAATTTCAATTCAAAGATATATTTTAATTGGAAATGAAACGCTTAATCCGACGCAGTAAACCGTTAGTTAATAGGATTATCAATTTTGGAGTTATAAGGATGTTTATTTTACGCAATTCAGTAACAGAGCATTTAAAGTTTATGACGTCATCAAGCCATGCTTTTATTCAAATTGCAATGCATTTTATAAATAGTTTACACATGTTTTATTTTCGTATTTTATATTATGCATATCCATGATGGGTAAATATTATGGTGGCCCCCAACGACTAGTTGATATAGTACTAAATAAAAAGAGGAAAAGAAATAAAACAAAAAAAATGAAGAAGAAGCAGAAAAACAGATCCCACTTCATTTCATCGCGATAAAAAAAATATTAAAAAAAAAAAAAATCTTTTTTGGCATATATATATACATATATATATATATATATATATATATATATATATAATTATTATTTTTTTTTTTATTCTCTCTCTCTCTCTCTCTCTCTCTCTCTCTCTCTCTCTCTCTTTTTAAAAAAAAAATTTTCTTTATGATTTCAGTATTTTTGGCCAATTACCATTGAAGCACAAGCTATGGTAATATTATGATTGCACTTGTTAATTTATTAGCTATGTGGTATTCTGTCTACGCATTATCATTAATTATCTCTTTGGAGATTTAAGTAGAATGATACAAGAACTTGATATGTTTTTTGAAATTCATAGATATTATAATTATATATATATATATATATATATATATATATATATATATATATATTGTCAGAGTTGTTGAGATAAATGAATACTTTTAATTAGGTACGTTCGTAATTATATAAATACGTAGCACCTATTGTCGTCGTCTGGTCCGCCCGTCTGTCTGTCCATATAACAGCGCAAAAACTACCCAACCGAAAGGTTTGAAATTTAAGATATATTATATTTGCAGCATTTTGTCGAGACATTTCAAATTTTATGAAAATCGAATCAAAACTTTAGAAAATATTAATAAAAACATTTATTAAAAAATTTGAATTAAGAAAAAAAAAAAAAAAATCGGTGCTTTCTTGTTATAGGAGCTTCCGAGGTTTAATCGTCGAACGACCGAGATAATTATTTTATGATAGAAATTAATCTGCAGACGAATAATTCATTTCACAGAATTAAAAATCATCAAGATCTGAATATCTATTTAACTAGCTATAGTACGAACGCACCTCATTTGTCACATTTCACGTACAATTTCCAACTTGTTTTTAAATTGCTTTCATGCTAAATAAAACGAATAAAAAATGGTCTTGTTGGAGCAGATGATAAATCATTAACAGTTATTGGAACAGTAGAAATATACACTTATAAAACGAATAAAAAGGGTATTGTCAGCAGATGATAAATCATTAACAGTTTTTGCACAGTAGAAATATACCTTTTTTCATATAGTACTAAGAAAAATGGGAAAGGAAGGAGCTGGAAAAATAAAACGAAAAGAAATACAGTGAATTCTGTCTAAGGCGGACTCTGTGTAAGCCGGAATTTTGTCTAACGCGGAAAATTTTTCAAGTCCCGTCAAACACATAAGGAATAACATTATTTCATGCTCCATAAGCCGGAATTTGCCTAACGCGGAAACGGAAGGGTTTTTAAAGTCCCATCGAAATCAAAATTTTGAATAAGACGGAAAAAAGGTTAAAAAATGAAAGGCATTTGGTTTATGAAACTTCAAAACTGATATACATACATCAAATGCTCAACATTCGTAATAGATTAATAAAGTTGATTCATCAGAACGGAAAATGTTTAAATATTTAAGGAATAATTTTTTATTCCATTATTTCTCATATATAAGCAAAATGTTTTTCCTCTTAAAAAAAAGAAAGAAAAAGCATCATACCAAGTACATTTTTTACATTTATCTCAATTAATTATTCAAAAAAAGAAATTGATAAAATAAAATCCCTATACATTAACATTTCTCTCTTTTTCATTGTATTAACGAAAGAATATCACTTTTTTTTGCTTGCTACGGATTTTGAGTTCTGATCATTGTGCAATCAGTCATTTGGTCGCCATAACTCTTTGTCTAATGTGAGAGGGAGAGGGCGGGGAGGGGGAATCTACAATCATTTACATTCTGTATGAGGTGTGGTTTCAGAGGGGGGAGGGTATGGAAGATGAATTCGAAGTGACGTATGTTTTATTTCAATAAATCACATGGTCAGAAAACGAGGTCGTTGCACGTGTTATTTGTTCTTCTCATTTTATATTGTCTACTGATATTACTAAGTGATAGTAAAAAATGGCTTCAAAATCTAAACTCAATACGCTATCTCTGCGGGATAAAATAGAAGTTATTAAATTAAAAGAAAAAAATTATTCTGTAAAAGATCTTTGTATTAAATTTAAATGCGGTAAAACACAAATTTATGATGCTATAAAAAGAAGAACAGAGTTGGAAAAGGAATTGGAAAGCAAATCATCCAACAGAAAGCGAAAAGGTGCTGTGAAAAATGAAGACATTGATGCATTAACACTTGAATGGTTTTCTAACGCTAGAGCTAAAAATTTGCCCATACCTGGAACACTGTTGCGTGAAAAGGCGAAAGAGATAGCCGAAAAATTAGGTAAAGCGGATTTCAAGGCTTCTACTGGATGGTTAATGAGTTTCCTTAATCGACACAATATTGCCATGAAGCAAGTTTGCGGAGAGTCGAAAGACGTCCCAGACCAAGAAATTCAGGAATGGAAGGATATATACAATTGCGACGAAACGGGACTATTTTATCGTGCGTTGCCCACTAAGTCCCTTGCAAAAAGAGGAAGTGAATGCCACGGTGGTAAAAACTCCAAAGAGCGTGTCACTGTTTTGCTTTGCGCGAATATGGAAGGCAGTTTAGAAAATCCCTTAGTGATAGGAAAATCGCAAAAGCCGCGATGTTTTAAGAATGTGAACATTGATAAACTGCCTGTGATTTGGAGATCTCAAAAAAAATCTTGGATGTCGACTGCCATAATGGAGGGATGGCTGACTGAATTCAATAACCGTATGATCAAAGAAAATCGAAAAATTTTGTTATTTCTCGACAATGCACCTTGTCACGCCAATTTCGAACTATCGAATATAAAATTACAATTTCTTCCCGCAAATACTACTGCAGTAACACAACCTATGGATCAAGGAGTTATAAAAATGATGAAAACCCATTACAAAAAATGTCTCTTGCGGTCCATTATTGCGTCTTTAGATAATTGCTCTTCTGCCACCGAAATGGCAAAAAATATAAGTGTTTTAGATGCTGTCAAATGGATTGCCAAATCCTGTTCAGAAATGTCGCCTGAAAAAATTGTTCATTGTTTTAGAAAAGCTGGTTTTGTTTCAGAAAATGGCTATGAATCAGTTGACCAGTTGGAAGAAAATGAGTTACAAAATCTAATAGATGACTTAAAATGTGTTCACAGCAATGAAAAAATTAATGAAGAAGAATACATATCAGCTGACAATATAGTGTGTACTACTGAAGCTAACACTTCTGTGGACATTTTGATTCAGCGATATCAAGATTTGGAAAGTGCTAGTGAAAATGAAGATGAGCACGATTATGAAAACCATAAAGACAATGGAGGAATCCAAACGTATCAAGACGCCTTGAGAAGCATTAGGTATCTCGAAAAAAATTTTCTTGCTCAAAAAAATGAAGAATTGATACCCATAATAACGGATTTGCAATGTGCTACTGAAAAATGCTTGGTAAAAAGAAATACAAAACAAGCATCGATAAAAGATTATTTTTCGACTGTTTAAAAACTACTATGCCACTATGTGAAGTATGAAGTAGTTGTTAAGGTAAATGATTTACATTAACTTTTAAAATGGAAGAAATTTATCATTGATACTACTATTTATTTTATTATTCATATAATGTTTTTGAGATTAATAATAAATTTAATAAGACGTATAATTTCATTTAAAAAACTGTACTGAAGATTACGAACGTAAAAATAGGACTTGCGCATATATATTTTATTTATTTATTTTGGCTGTTTTGCATAAGGCGGAATATTGTCTACGGCGGAAAATTTTCTCGGTCCCGTTTGATTCCGCCTTAGACAGAGTTTACTGTAGTTCGTTTTTCAACAAGATAAAACAAAAAAAAAACTGTTCTATAGGTATATTTTATTTACTCTCCAGAGTGGTTAAGATGAATAAATACTTTTAATATTTAAATTAATTTCATGCTTAATAAAAATATTTAAAAAAGTATTGTCGGCAGATGATAAATCATGAGCTGTTTTTGGCACAGTAGAAATATATCTTTTTCATATAACTGATAAGAAAATGGGAAAGGAAGGGACAGAAAAGGAAAAAGAAAACAAAAAGATAAAAAAAGTATGAGTATTTTTTTCCTTTGTCTTTTCTTTCTTTCTTTTGTCTTTTTTTTCTTTTATTAGAAAAAAACCCTACCTTATTGGGATATTTTATTTACTGGCCTGAGTGGTTAAAATGAACAAATATTTCAATTTTAAATCAATAACTGTTTTTGACACAGTAGAAATATATTTTTCAGATAGTGCTAAAAAAGGGAAAGGAAAGAACAGAAAAAATAAAAGCTAAAGAACGTTTTTTTTTATTGAGATAAAACACAAAAAAGATTAGAAAAGAAAAAAAAACTACTTTATTGTCATATTTTATTTACTCGCCAGAGTGCTTAAAATGAATAAATATTTTAATTTTAAATCAATAACAGTTTTTGGCACAGTAGAAATATATTTTTCAGATAGTGCTAAAAAAATGGGAAAGGAAGAAACAGAAAAAAAAATAAAAGGTAAAGAATGTTTTTTTTTTTTTTTTTTTTTTTTTTTTTTTATCGAGATAAAACATAAAAAAAATTAGAAAAGAAAAAAAAACTGCTTTATTGTCATATTTTATTTACTCGCTCGAGTGGTGAAAATGAATAAATATTTTAATTTTAAATCAATAACAGTTTTTGGCACAGTAGAAATATATTTTTCATATAGTACTAAAAAAAATGGCAAAGGAAATAAATAACAGAAAAAAAATAAAAAGTAAAGAACGTTTTTTATCGAGATAAAACATAAAAAGGATTCGAAAAGAAAAGAAACTACTTTATTGGGATATTTATATTTTATTTACCCGCCAGAGTGGTTAAAAGGAATAAATAATTTAATTTTAAATCAATAAAAGTTTTTGGTACAGTAGTAATATATTTTTCTTATAGTACTAAAAAATGGGAAAGGAATGACGAGGAAAATTAAAATGAAAAAAACGCTTTTTATCGAGATAAAACATAAAAAAAGATTAGAAAAGAAAAAAAAACTACTTTATATGGCATATTTTATTTACTCGCCAGAGTGGTTAAAATGAATAAATACTTTTAATTTTTTAATTACTTTCACGATGAATAAACAGAATAAAAAATGGTATTGGCGGCAGGTGATAAACCATTCACAGTTTTTGGCACTTATATATAAAAAAAAAAACTTTACGAAAACAAAAAAAAAATTAAATCAGAAATCTTTTAAATGACGTATGTATTTCAAAAATGTGGTAACTATCGTAATAATGAAGACAGTCTGAAAGTAATGTTACATTCGTATGCTATTATTACTATATCACGAGAAAATTATCATTTTTAGAGCGTTCACTTCCATTAAGACTATGTTGAAAGCCCCAACGATATAATATACAAATGCCAATCTAATCATTTTTGCAAAAACTGGAACACAGATGGCCACACGAGTGGCATCAATTTTTTTCAATTATATTTGAAATAATAATGAAACACTGCTGTGACCTAAAACCCCTATTTCTCCTTTTAAATGTAACCTAAAAATAAGTAAACAAATCCCAAGATAATCAAGTTTCTCAAAAATTTCTTTAATTAATTTATTTATAAAAGGAATTACCATTCAAGCCTAGGTTAAAGGCATTTTTATTTGTTCCAGTTGCGATAAGTAATCTGTTTTAACAATTTTTTTAAACTCTAAAAGGATTTCACGTTTCTTTTCTAAATAAAAATTTAAATTGCAATGTCAATTTTGTAAACAACTTCATTTTTCCTGAAAAATCCTGTTCCAAATCCGAATTATTGAATATCATGTTTATTTATTTTACAACAAAAATATTTAATTTAGCAGAATAGCATTTTTAAATTGAAGAAAATCACTATTTGTGAAACATGGGACAATGGTGGCCATATCATATGCACATGTTCCTGAATGGCCACTTGGCAGACTTTTGGAATTCCGTTATTTTTTTTTTAATTATTAAAGAACTATTTTTATGGGGAATGGGAAATTTTTTAACACTTTCCAAACTAGTTGAAAATTGTTTATGACTTCGGTTTGTCTGGCCGTCTGCCGTCTGTCCGTGCTCTAACTCGTGTAAATATGCTCGGATTGTCCTGCAATTTTTACATGTTATTGTCGTTATCTATAGCATGTTCCCTATTTCAACTGAAGTGTGTAGCACTTATGGGGAACTCTATGGGGAAAAATCATTTACGGTTTATTTTAATGATGTTTCACTATTTCAAACACATTGTAATTGATCTATATCACTAAGGTGCATCACAAGAAGCTTAATATGGAATAGGGTGTGCATAGCTCTTAGAGTTACTTTACAGGGACAGTCAAAATAATTCCGTTACATTACGTCTATGGAGAAAAATCGTTTGCGGTTTAATTAAATAATGTTTCACTATTTTAAACGCATTGAAACTTGTATATATCACTAAAGTGCATTACAAGAGGTTTACTACAGAATATTGCGCGCATAGCAGTAATCGTTCATTTACAGGGACACACAAAAGAATTCTCTACTGTCTGTTAACAATAATTCCTGGAAGTGCGTTTTAAGTTGCTGAAAGCGATTTTAAATTTAACTCACTTTTTGTCTATTACTTGGTGTGTATAAATTCTGTAGATCCTATACAGGGCAACACAAAAGTTCGCGAACACATTTCCCTTTATTGATAGAAACTCCAAGCGGAGAATTTTAAACTGTGCTACGCATTTCCCAACTAAACTAAAATTTAGAATCCTATGTAGTATATTTACAAATCTATAGATCATATACAGAGCTGAATAAAAGTATTCGGTTATTTTTCCGAATATTGTATATGTTGGAAATATAAGTCGAAAATTCCTGAAATTGCGTTTTTAAATATGTTATGCGTTTTCCAAATTGTTTACTTAGATGTTATCTTTCAGCTTATTAAATGGCAATGATTTGTAAAATTATTTTGGAAGCGTTGGAAAGTGTTACATAAACTATGATTGACGCATGATTTTTCGCTCTCGTTTTCTTATAAAAGTCCATTAACCTAAGAACGTTAAAAAAATAAAATGGTTTTGATTTAATGAAAGAGGCGGCAGGGAAAATTCTGAAATTTTAGCATGGCCATATCAGGGGCAGCCACTTTGTAACGATCAGAGTATCTGAAAATCTCTTATTGACAGGTTCTTATGGTTACATGCGTGGAAATATATACTATAGTTATATTATGGAAGACGGCATGTAAAAACGATTAGTGAGTGCAAAGCAAAATAGAAAGCCCCGAAATTTTAAATAGCTATTTTGCATTATGTTTGGGAAAAATAAATTACATAAACTGTAGGAAGAAAATTCTAATGTGAAACAGCAGGGAGGATGGAGGTATAAAAGTGCACTAAACACCACAATACATCGTCTGAACGACGGCTACCCACTGCAGAATATTTTAAACAAAGTTATAGCTGAAAATTATTCTCAAAAGCTTTCTTTTAGTCCTTTATGATTTTTTTTTTCAGTTTGAGGATATAATCCATTAAGAAAGAAGAAAGAAGAAACATATGTCAAGCATAGATTATGAAACACTTTCCAACAAATTCAGAATGCTGTAACAAAATTTCACCGTTTAATAAGGTGAAAGATGATATCTAAATAAAACTAGTCGGATGTGCCAATCCCAAAACTTTCTTCTATCTCACACAGGTTTCGCATACACTATAAAGAATCAACACCAATTTATATCAAGGTCTAACTGAAACTCAAGTTTTATTAAATTCCGTGCATTATTTCTTGAGACATGACTATCGCTAAAATCGTGTAAATCCTGCAAAATTCTGCATAGCAGCGCCACCTGCTGGGCGATTTTTACCAAAAACTAATCAGCACCAATTTATATCAGGGACTAATTGAATATAAAGTTTTATTAAATTCCGAGCATTAGTTCTTGAGATAGAGCGCCCACAAAATTTTTGTCACATACAAACAGACAGACAGAGTCACTGACAAACATTTTCTAAAAATAGTCAAATCGTGTTCAGGACCTTCTAAAACGTATAAATCCGTCGAAAACCGGAAGTCGAAAATTTTCATGAATCCAATACTTTCTTCTTGTAAAGATAGAAAAAAGTAAAAATCCGTCGAAAACTGGAAGTCGAAAAGTTTCATGAATCCAATTCTTTCTTCTTGTAAAGATAGAAGAAAGTAAAAATTGGAAATCGTATTTTAAAGCCAAATTTCAGCAATTACCATCTATAATCCTAAAAGTATACGAATTAATTTGTGCAGCCCTGTATATTATCTATGTTTTGTATATATGCTACATAGTATGCAAAAATTTTGTTCATTTAGGAAACACACAGTTGATAATTCCCCTTCAGCAATTTTTGTCAATAAACGGAAATGTTTCGAATTATTTTGTGGAGCTCTGTATATGATCTATAGAATTTATACACACCAAGCATACATTTAAAAACCCATACCAGAGTTGCAAATGCACTTCCAGCAATTACTGCTCATAGACAGTATTGTAACCGAACTCTTTTATTGTCCCTGATGTAAATGGACGATAAATTTCTATGCACACCATATTCTATATGAGCGTCTTGTAGTGCACTTCAGTGATGTCTGTCAAATTAAATATGTTTTAAATAATGTAACATCATTCAAATACACTACAAACGACTTTTCCCCCATAGACCATAATATTACGGAATTCTTTTGAGTGGTCCTGTAATCGAACTATATATGCTACGTACTTCATTTTCAATACTGAACATGCTAGGGTAAACCTTAATGACGTATTTAAATTACACGACAATCTGAGTATTTATTTTTACACGAGCTAGAGCACGGCCAGACAAACAACCACAGTGTAAAGAAAAAATCTCTCAAATTGACACAAAAAACTGTCAATTTTGACGCCAGTGGAAAACCGTTTAATTTACAGAAAATACCTGTATATTTTCATTAAAACACTTTTTTTCTGTAAAAAATATAGATTTTTTCTGAAAAAATTACAAAATACACATTTTTTACAGCAAAAGAGTTTTTCTTTAAAATAGTTCTTTTCTGTAAAAAATACAATATTTTCTGTGAAAACTACAGATTTTTTTTTTTTTGTTGTTGTTTTTTGTTTTTTACAGTGCAGACAAACCTAATCATAAACTCTTTCAACTATGTTCGAAAGTGTTAAAAAGGTTATATTTTATTTTTTGAAAAAGATCGAATGGCAGAAAAAAAGATTTAAAACTTTATAAATGCCCTTTTTATTTAAAATTTGTAAAAAAAAAATTTACAACATATTTTTAAATACTTTTAAAAACTCTAAGAAAATGTCCAATAAAAGCATAAACACCTTCGGGTATAAGTAAAAGAGTATTTTAAAAAATGCATTGCACTTTTTAGGTGCGTTCGTAATTATATAAATACGTAGCACCTATTGTCGTCGTCTGGTCCGTCCGTCCGTCCGTCTGTCTGTCCGTCCGTCCGCATATAACAACGCAAAAACTACCCAACCGAATGGTTTGAAATTTAAGATATATTATCGTTGCAGAATTTTGTCGAGACATTTCAATTTTTTTAAAAATCGAATCAAAACTTTAGAAAATATTAATAAAAACATTTATTAAGAAATTTGATTATATATTTTTTAAATCGGTGCTTTCTTTTTATAGGAACTTCCGAAGTTTAATCGTCAAGCGACCGAGATACTTATTTTATGACAGAAATTAATCTGCAGACGATAGAATTCATTTCACAGAATTAAAATCATCAAGATCTGAATATATTTATATAACTAGCTATAGTACAAACGCACCTCGTTTGTAACGTTTGACGTACAATTTCCAACTTGTTTATTTTGTTATTTATATTTTCTACTTTTTTGTGTTTAAAACATTTCATTATTACAGTTTCATAGCCAGTTGGGGCACATTTTGACGAGGATGGTTTGGCACATAATGAACGCCACTGTTTTTGTAATTCGTAAATACGTATAACCCTCCGGATTATTTAGCGATTCATCACCTGAAAATTAATGTGTCAATTTAAAATTAAGTTCTAAAGATATTAAAATGTTGTATTGTCATAGGAAACATATCTGTGTACGTAATTTTTATAATTCTTAGAGTATCAGGAAGTGAATGAAACATTGGTTGCAAAATTCCCCCTTTACATACAAAAATCAAGTTAAGTTAAATAAAAGTGTGTAAAAAAGGGTCAAAACGCCTAAATCTGGGCACTGCTGAAGCATACGAACAAACGAAAAATAACAAAAAGCAATAAGGAAAAAGCAATAAGGAAATAAACAAAACATAATGAAATATATAAATTACTGTTCAAGTTATGCCTTAAAAACGATTTTTCAATAAAAAGTAATGCCTCCATTGCTGTAAATTTCATTTCTTTCACAGCTTACTGGACTGTCTATGCATGATATAATAGAGGTAACCTTACTCTACTTATATAGTATTTTCCTTTTCAGATTGACTGATTAGAACCATGGATCTGAACAAAAAGAAAGAATCGTCATTGAATTTCTGGCAAAAAAAGGTTCTGCACTTAAGGAAATCCATAATCGCTTGAAGAATGTTTATCGGGATGCTGTAATGGACATAAGCAATGGAAACGGAGAAACGGAAATTGCAGATAAACCGAGATGCGGTCGGCCGACAACATGTCACAGATGCAAATCGAGAACGTGCTGATGAATTTATTCGAGGAGACATACTCGTTACAGTTCAGTGTGTTGCTCATGCATTGAACTATGCATCATGATAATGCACTCCCACACACGTCATTGTTCAAAACCCAGGCGCAAATGTGCCGGTCAGTAGTGCCTCACCCACCCTACAGCCCGGATTTGGCTCCTTCTGACTTTTACCTGTTTGGACTTATGAAAGACAACCTACGAGGTTTCAGATTCAATTATTTGGATGATGTTAAAACAGCTTTAATATCGTGGGTCAAGAAGCAAAATCCTGAAAATTTCCAAAATGGTTTTGATGGGTGAGTTAACCGATGCCCAAATGTGTGCAAATGCATGGAGGGTATTATTAACGGTAGTTTTTTGTAGAGGACAGTTCAGGCTATGATCTATAATAACTTGCTATAAAACTTTGCTTAATATAACTATAATGATCTTTAATAATGTTCATTAACAAAGTTTAAAAGGCACATGAAGCATTTCCTTTTTATTAATATCAATAAAATGCGCCGCAAACAATTTTTCCCCATAATATAATGGAATTCTGTTGTGTGTCCCTGTAAATGAGCTATTAATACTACATACTTCATATTCAATACCGAACATTCTATAATAAAATTCCATAATGTATAAAAATGTCATGACTATCAGAATATATTTACGAGTGTTAGATCACGGACAGACAGACAAACCGAATTTATAAACACTTTTCAACTATGTTGGAAAGTGTTAAAAATGATGCCTATTTGTTTTTCTCCATTTTTTATCATGAAGAACTTAAATATGCAATAAAATCATGGGATTGCTATTGAACTTTTAAAAGTTAAGTTCAATTTTAATATGTTAGGAACACCCTTATGAAAAAAATAAACCAAATACAATTATAAACAACTTTATACGAATTAAAATGGTCATTTTCTTTTTTCTTTCATTAAGTAGAGCTAAACTTGTAGTAATCGTTCATTTGTTGTTGTTTTCGTACCGTACATTCCGTTAGCATAAGATGTCTTTGTACTTAGAGTAATTATATGCTAATTGAAACTGCTGATATATCAATTATAATAAATGCATTCCTAATATATTTATGGAGCTAATATAGTTATAATAATAATTATATTGCTATTATAATTATACTGTCAAACATTTATACTGGAAATAATAGAATTTTAATGATCAAATAGCTAATAAAATTGTAATACTGATGAATTAAAAATATTATTTATATTACTTATATAATTATATTTCTAATAAAATAATTAGAACAATTACACAGTAATGCATTTATGCTGCTTTTAATTGTAATAATTATATTGCTAAAATATTTATATTTATAATAGATTACATTTGTAATAGATTATTGCACTTAATTTGATAATTATAAATAATATTTAAATTTCGAACACAGGTTATATAGATAATAGATAAAGCGAGTGTCATATATATAATATTGTGTTAAATAAATGTAATATTTCTAATAAATATGATAATATATATAATTTCATAAGCATTTTACTAAACTCTACACTTGGTTTACTAGATATACAGCTGTAATCACATTTTTAGGTGCGTTCGTAATTATATAAATACGTAGCACCTATTGTCGTCGTCTGGTCCGTCCGCCTGTCTGTCTGTAAGTCCGTCCGTCCGTCTGTCTGTCCGTCCGTCCTCATATAACAACGCAAAGACTACCCAAACGAATGATTTGAAATTTAAGATATATTATCTTTGAAAAATTTTGTCGAGACATTTCAAATTTTATGAAAATCGAATCAAAACTTTAGAAGATATTAATAAAAACATTTATTAAGAAATTTGAATCTTTTAAAAAGAAATCGGTGCTTTCTTGTTATAGGAGCTTCCGAGGTTTAATCGTCAAGCGGCCGAGAAACTTATTTTATTACAGAAATTAATCTGCAGACGATATAATTCATTTCACAGAATTAAAAATCATCAAGATCTGAATATTTATATTACTAGCTATAGTATGAACGCACCTCATTTGTCACGTTTAACGTAGAATTTCCAACTTGTCATTAATATAATATAGCTGTTTTATTTATTTTTTATTGCTGTTTCAGAAGCAATTAGAAAGCAAGTTTAGAAGATAGGTGAGGCTAAAACATAAGCAAGAAAACCACGTAATAGAAATAACATTCAGAACTAATGTGTATTATTGATTAGAGTACACATCTATTGATAAAAGTATTAAAATATATAAATTCAATACACTATTTTATTTTGCTCTATCTTAATACCAAAATCGCCGCATTAATCACTTTGACCATTTTCAAAAAATCTAGTTACAACGAGAATTTTTGTCTTAATAAGTAATATGATTATTACTTAAAAATGTGATATATTTTATTAAATAAAATTTATGATCTATTTAAGATTTTGTTTTGCTTTTGCATTATTTTTTACTATTATAAAACTCTTTCTCAAATATATGGCACTTACTGGTGCAATTTGGATACTAAAATGGATATTTAAATTAAGAATGTCAAATGTATATAATTCATATAATTTTTTGTAAGGATTTTTTTTTTTTTTATAACTGGGTTACTTATATGATATATTTTCCATGTGTTTGTCCCATAGCTACATACATAACCTTGTGTTGTAATCTTGATGTATATTTCACTTCTTACCAAAAATTATTTTCATTGTTTTCCAACAGTATGTTATTCTAGAAAAAATAAGAAAAAAAAGTTACAGTCGACCAAAAAGAAAAAAAAATATCACCTAGTGCGTTTTAATCACCAAATTGCGCTATAAAAAAAAAAAAAAAAAAAAAAAAAAAAAGAAAAAAAAAAGTAGCCATTTGACTGGAAATAGTCTTTTATTTCAATTTATGTTATAAAAAAGCTTAGGGAGTCGTCTTCATATACAGAAATTGTACCAAACTATTCTAACGGTTAATTTTATCATATATTGTTTTTTTTTTCTGTAAATGTTACCTTAGGACACCAAAAGAGCAATCATTCGATGAAGTATTTCAAGACTTGTAAATGTTTAACGTTTGGAACCCCTAACGTTAAATACACTTGTAGTCATTGCAAAAAATTGGATTTTTTTTAAACATATCTCAAAAACTACTTGGCGAAATGAGCTGTAGTCCTGTGAGGAATTGATTATGAAATTTTGATCCCCATATTTGAAACTTCTGGAAATGGATTTCTGTAGAAAAATTCATAAGTTAAAAATCTTTTTTTTTCGGTAATTTATTTCTAAAAAACATATTTTTTAACATCAATTTTCGAAAAAAACATGAATTGTTTAACATTTAAGTAAACTATGAATTTTTTAACAGAAATCAATTTTTATACGTTTTAAATCTGGAAATCTAAAATTACAGCTCATTCCCAAGTTGTTTTTGAGTTATGTTAAAATAAAAACTATCCACATTGAAATCTGTTCAGCAACGACTACAAATGAATTTAACATTAGGAGTGACAAACTTTAAATCTTCATAATTTCCAAATTACTTTCCCATTTGGTATTCTAATGTAAAATGTACCGAAAAAGTCAAATTTGATGTCAAAATTATTTATTCATATTGAAATTTTCAGAGTTTGGTCAATGTCACAATGAAGCGACCCCTAAGCCTATTTTTATAACATAAGCTGAAAGAAGACATTATTTCCAGACGAATGACTAACTATTCCTGTTATGTTCCGTTCCGAAACAATTGGTGATTAAAATGTCTCTTTTTATTTTATTTTATTTGGCCGACTGAACATGGAGTAGCTGGGCGAGAAGCGCATAACTGCAAGTAAAAATTTACTTTTGCTGCATGCTGCACCTGTTAATGTATATATATATATGTGTCTGTGTAAATTTACAGGGGAACAATGTCAGACATAAGACGTCTATAAAAAACTTTTTTTTCTGCAGAAAAAGTCTGTTTTTAGTAATGAAATACAGTATTTGGATGTTAAAAGAATAGGAAGTTAGTAAAATATAGAGATTTCCCCCTCCCCACCCATCCCCCGTAAGATAAACAGTGTTTTACTGTCACCAATGTCGTCTAGAATGTAATTTATTACCAATAAAATCTACAGATTTATTTATTTATTTTTTTTACAGGGAAAAAAACTTTTTTGTTGTTTTGAAATGATTGATTTTATGACGGCCGTTTATCAATACGATGGATGTCCTCCGTGGGGGGTCTTTTCTAAGGGATCCTAACTCGTATTTACGGCAAGATTAGAAGAAAACCACGGAAAACTCCGAACGGTTCGGTCGACGAGCGCGACAGGGGTTTGAACCCAGCACCTCCCGTCTACCAGCTTCGAGAGCAAAACCTCTCAGCCACTGGTGGGGCGTTTAAAAATGAAGTACTCTCATTTTATGTTGTGACATATAGGAATGAATTTCGATGCAAGCTCAAAACGTATAAATTAAAAGCGTATAAATGAGGAATATGTAAGCTATAAATATGTTACAGATACTTTATTTATCTTTCAAATTTAAGTCGGCTATCAAAATAGAAAATATTTTTCACTGTTTAATTGCGCAAAACATTCTGACATATTTACGAACTCATTTTTAAACGTAAATGCAAGTAATTTTTTTAACTTAAACGACTTGCAGACATGATAATTGAAGTTATTTGGAATAAGAACATTTTTCTTTTCATTTATCGAAATACATCTTAAATTATATAAGCGATTGTTGTATCTTGACGGTATTTTGTTTAAGTTTCCTGCATTGTCGAGTCCGGAAATTTGGTTCAAAACGACAATTTTGACAGAAATAAGCTGCATTTAGCGAAAAAGGGAAAAACTGTTCGATTACATAGTTTCTGAAAAGATAGATGTATAGATGCACCCCACGATGCGGTCATGAGCAATTGGATAGATGTAACTATGTCTCGTGAGTCTAGACATATCCATGTACAATGCTATATTGAAATTACTATTCAGTTTACATCATACATAAGCAGTTTCTATCACACATATATACATCATGCGTTTGCTAATAAAAAGAATTCAGAAACGTGTTAGAAAGTAGTCAGTTTGGATTTGAGAACATTCTTAAACATAAATAATTTTATTTTGGTTAAATTCTATTACGTGTTTAATTACAATTTGAACATTACTATGTTTTATGTTCTTTTTACAGCTGCATTTTGTATGTCTTTTTAGCTCACAGGCTATCAAAGACTGAGAGCTAATGTATACCCGCTGGTTACGTATGTACGTAACGCGATAGCTCTTGACAGAAATAACCGTTTTGCTTCAAATTTTGTTTATATAGGTTCATTGTGATAAGACGCTTCCCTGTTTAATTTTGGAGGTTCATTGGTTGCGTATAAAGGAGGAGAACGGGGGCTAACCCCCCTTAATTTATATAAATGGGTTTTTCATGCAGAATTATCCGATTTTCTTCAAATTTTGTATATATGTTCATTGTAATAAGGCGCTTCTCTGATTAGCTATGGGAGTTCATTGGTTAATTATAATGGGGAACGGCAGCATGAGTCCCCTTAATATATTCTCGATTTGTTTATTTTTCGATTTGTTTATTTTTTTTAGAGTATAATATACGCAGTTAGAGTGAATAGCCTGTGAGCTCAATGACCTCAGTTTAACTGGGCAGTTTCCTTTTTATTATATCCTTTAATCATTCAAAAAAAAAAAAAGTTTTTTTTATGAGATACATTTTTGGAGATTTAATTCTTATAAATTCAATTCTCTCTAAATATTCTTCCTCAATTATTTATTCATTCATCACTTGCGTTTTATACAAACACTTATGTCTTAAGTTTTCATAGATTTTTTTTATGTTTTTAGCTCACAGACTATCAAAGAATGAGAGTTAATGTGCCCACCGGTTCTGTATGTACGTATGTATGTATGTACGTATATACGTAACGCGATAACTCTTGACAGAAATAACCGTTTTGCTTCAAAAAAATTTTATAGGTTCATTGTGATAAGGCGCTTCCCTGATTAGTTTTGGGTGTTCATTGGTTTAGTATAAAGGGGGAAAACGGGGGGCTAATACCCCCTTAATCTAGATAAATTGGTTTTTCACACAGAATTATCCGATTAGCTTCAAATTTTGTATGTAGGTTCATTGTGATAAGGTGCTTTTCTGATTAGTTTTGGGGGTTCGTTGGTTAAGTAAAGGGGTGGAACGGGGGATAACTCCCCTTAATTTAGATGAATGTGTTTTTCATGCAGAAATATTCGATTTTCTTCAAATTTTGTATATAGGTTCATTGCGATCAGGAGATTCCCTGATTAGCCTTGGGGGTTCATTGGTTAAGTATAAAGGAGGATACGGGGGGCTAGTCCCCCCCCCCTTAATTTATATAAATGGGTTTTTTATGCAGAATTATCCGATTTTTTTCAAATTTTGTTATATATGTTTATTGTAATAAGACGCTTCTCTGATTAGCTATGGGAGTTCATTGGTTAATTATAAGGGGGAATGAGGGGATGAGCATCCCTTAATATACTGTCGATTTGTTTATTTTTCGAGGGGAGTATAATATACAATTAGTGTGAATAGCCTGCGAGCTCAATGACTTCAGTTTAACTGGGCAGTTTTCTTTTTATTTATGTTTTTCATCACACTTACAAACGACAATCATATTTTGAATTATAAAAATTAGAACTAAAAAGGTGGATTGTGAAAAGAAAAAAGCATTGAAAAGCAATGTATAAGCAATGAATAAATAAATAATATTAGAGGTTCAAAATTAAGCTAAATTATGTTTAAAAATTTTAATTCAAAACTTTGAATTTCAGAAATTTACTGAAGTAGAATAAATGAATCATTTTACCATTAAAACTTATAAGAATAATTTTAGATATGAGTACAAAAACAGATAAATTTTAAAAAGACATAAACAAGAAACATGCAAGTGATAATCATCCTTCACGTTTTAAACATAATGAATTTTTTTTTAAATAAAGTTTTATAATTAAATATAAGTTTTTAACTCACAGGCTATCAAAGCCTGAGAGCTAATGTGCCCGCCCGTTCTGTATGTATGTATGTATGTACGTATGTACGTAACGCGATAACTCTTGATAGAAATATCCGATTTGTTTAAAATTTTGTTTTTAGGTTCATTGTGATAAGGCGCTTCCCTGATTAGTTTTGGGGTTTCATTGGTTAAGTATAAAGGGGGGACCGGGGGGCTAATTCCTCCACTTAATTTAGATAAATGGGTTTTTCATGCAGAATCATCCTATTTGCTTCAAATTTTGTATATAAGTTCATTGTGATAAGGCGCATCCCTGATTAGTTTGGAGGTTCATTGGTTAACTATAAAGGGGGGAACGGGGGGGCTTATCCCCTCCCTTAAGTTAGATAAATTGGTTTTTCATGCAGAATTATCTGATTTGCTTCAAATTTTGTATGTATAAAAGGGGGGAACAGGTGGGGGTTAATCCCCCTTAATTTATTATCAATTTTTTAATTTTTTGAGGGTATTATTCTTTGAAATAAGAGTATAATATACAATTATTGTGAATAGCCTGTGAGCTCAATGCCATCAGTTTAACTGGCCACTTTTCTTTTTTTTATTATAAATAAGTATTATTTATAAACAAGTTTTATAATAAATAATAAGTTTTCAAATAAAATTAAATTATGACAAAAACTTGTTCTTACAGTTAATTTTTTTAAATTAAAATTTCATCCAATGTATTTTATTACATAAAATATGATAAAATTGTAAGAAAGATGTTAAACTACATTAACATTATTCAATGTCGATTACTCCAAGCACATTCAAGCTATACACATAGCCTAAATCAGGGATAAAAATACAACTGTCATTACCAACGTCTTACTTTCAAAATCTCCGCGGAGATTTAGTCCAGCAGTAAGACGTTGGTAATGACAGTTGTATTTTTATCCCTGGTGATTTTATCAGCTACTAATTGAAGTTCTCGGCGTTGTCCGGGATTTTAAGAATCTTTGTGTAGAAAAACCAATTTAAAAATTAAAGATGTTGTACAGGGGACTTTAAAATGTTAAAACATGTCAATATTTCCATAATCGGGTTTTTATCATGATTCAATACGATCCTCAAACCCATATGAAGTTATATTCACCTGCTGACGTCATATCTATTTGCTTTCTCTATTATTTATATTGATACTCTCTTTGTATGATTCTCAAACATTCGAAAAAGTCCGTTAAACTTCCAAAATGACCTCATATTAATTTTCTCTTTAGTTCTCTAATGGCGTCATATTAAGCTGCTTTATGTACTTACATATACCCATACTCCTTGTATTATTGGGAAGTGTTTGAAAATTTCCGTTATATTACTAATATGACGTCGTATTAATCTTTATTTTAACAGTTGAAATTTTTTATTTCATTTTCATTTTTCACGTGGAAATCTTTCAATAGAAAATTAATTATTGTAGAAAGAATTTTATTGTGGATTATTAATTGTTGGCAACTGCTATAATGAAAAAAGTTTAAATTTGATAGGGAAAGGATGTTAGATTTTTGGCTTTTTATTAATTAAAAATTAACTATACATTATTTCGATTCCGGATTACTTTAGTTGCCTCGGCCGTGCTTTAATTCACCTATACGTAACATATCATAATTCTGGCTTCCAAACTGTTGATTTGTATAGAAGTGCAGACAGACAGACAGATAAATTTTCATTTTTATATATTAGATGTGCATAGCTGAAAGTGCTTTGAGTAATTGACATTGAATAATGTTAATGTAGTTTAGCATCTTTCTTACAATTTTATCATCTTTTAAGTAATAAAGCACATCGAGTGTAATTTTAAGTTTTTAGCTTTTTAAATATGAATTTTAGAAATCTATTCATTTATTTGCTTATGAAAATTTTTAATTATAAAAATTAATTTATGTTGAATAAAGGAAACATTTTAACATTAATAAAAAAGATATGGTTTTGGGAGTAAATAGGAAAATTTATAAATTAAAAAATTAAATAAATAAAAATTCTTAAGCTGGGCTGGACTGTACCTAAATGGTACAGAGCGGCCAAGATAAAAGAGGCCCGGTATACAGAAGTACAAATACTTACTAATTTTTATTTAAAAGTAGTATATACAGAATGTTATGAATAACAACACCTCCTGTGAACTATTGCATGTTCAGTATGTTGTTATTCATAATATTTTGTATTTACTACTTTTAATTAAAAATTAGTAAGTATTTGTACTTCTGTATCTCTTTTATGTTGGCCACTCTGTATTTGGAGTTGTAAACATAATAGAAATTAATTTTGATTCATTCATCACTTGCGGGTTACCTTTGTTTTATAGTTTTTAAGTTTTTACCTCACATCAAGAAACTGCAAGGCTATTTTAAATTAGGAGAATTATAATTCAATATTTTCATTTATAATTGTTATAATTCAAAATATGATTATAAAAATTTATTGAAATTTGATCCTCATCTACTATGTATCAATTCAATTTTTACACATTATCTTTTCTTGCGTTCTTATAGACAACTGCAAAATTACAATCCTGTTTTAAATTACTCGATTAATTTTAACGCAATTATTCTAATTGGTAAATGAATCACATGAGTTGTAATTTTCCAACTGGGCAAAAAATACCCAGGCCAGGATTCGAAAGAGGGACCTCTTGGCTGAAGCTGCCAATAGATGCTCTGCCAGCTGAGCTATCCTGGACGAATCTGGAGAACTTAATTCGCCCAGCTAGCCTTATTGATCATTGAATTCATAAATTTATAAAATACTATATTACTAGCTGACCCCCGCCTGGCGTTGCCCGGGCCCGTGATAATAAATAATAATAATAATAAAAACACATAGTTTTTATTATTCTATATCTTTAACCGATTTTGTATGAAATTATATTTTAAAATGAAAAATTCGAGAAAAAATCTTGATATTTAAACTGTTAAAAATTTGCAACAAAATGTCCAGTCATTTGACCGTTTTTCTAGAAAATGGTTATATAACCGTAATGTAACGCTATTCTGACCATAATATGGACAATAATATAGTCAGAATAGAGTTAAAATACGTTTATGTAACCGTTTTCTATAAAAACGGTCAAATGACTGGACAGTTTGCTGCAAAGTTTTAACAGTGTAGTGATAAAAGCGCTCATTTTCTTGTTTTTTTTTTTTTTTTTTACCTAGAGTCGTTTCATAGTTTTAAAATAAAAAGTTCTTTTTGTCTGGTCTAAGACAAATCTTTATTGGTGATAAATAAAACTGATTTACAGACAGTGTAAAAATTTCGTGAAAAAATATTATCTAGTGGTAAAAGAAATGTTTTCTTCTCGCTTTTTTGTTTGTTTGTTTGTTTGAGCGTCTGCTCCTTTAACATAGCAATAAAAAAAAATAGCGCTGATCTTCCGAACTCTCTGACATTTCAGTCGGTTATAAATATAACTGCATCCAAACTCTCTTTAACATTTTGCGAAAAAATATGCATATTTAGTAGTGAAAACATGATTTCTTTAGAAAAAAAAAGTCTTTAGCTCTCAACTTCAGAGCAAAAATATATTAGAAGGTCTATGCTTTCAATGCAACGGTACGGCTTCATCCGTTTTCAATCAACCCTTTTCAATCCTCCTAGGCTAAACAGGTTGGGTTAATCAATTAAGTTTCCCGTTTCTGAGGGTGGAGGCCTTCAAAAAAAGTTGACGCATGCGCAAAGAGACGATTTTCATGTGGATTTGACAGAATGCCCTTTTCGTTTTAAACATATAGATGATCAATTTATATAATTGTGATCAATAAAGTTCCCTGGTTCGAATCCTGGCCTGGTTAGTTGGTTGGTTATTTGTTACGATTATCTGTGCTAGGGATATAAGCTGGTGGGGAGAGTGCCCTCCGTGGGGGTCTTTCTAAGGGAGCCTAACACGTATTTACGCAAGGTTCGAAGAAACATGAAAAACTCCGAACGGTTAGGTCGACCCGTCTACCAGCTTTGAGAACAGAACCTCTCAGCCACTGGTGGGGCAATCCTGGCCTGGATATTTTTTGCCCAGTTGGAAAATTAGAACTGATCTGTTTTACATTGTTTGTCATTGTTTTGTTATCTATATATAATGTATATTAAAATAATAATGTATATTATACATTATTTTTTTCATGCCCTTTTTCGCAATTACGTATGACAATATCTAATCTGAACTGTATAAATTGATTTATATAGTTCAAATAATTTTTTTTAATGTATAAATATATCAGAATCAATTCGAAACTCACTGAAAATCACATATTTCAGAAGAGGGGGGGGGGGGGGATTGCATACATAAGAAATGCAATAATAGCGGTTGATTGTTCCTAATTTATCTTCGGTATTAAAAGACCATTTTATATAAGTTTGATTTTCCTATAACATTTATTGATTCATCACTTGCCCATTATTTTTTCAGGTTATTTTCTTTATATTAGGTCAAAATACATTTCTGTTTTGAATTATACGAATTAAAATTAAAAATTTGATAAATTTGCTTATAAAAAAATATTTTAGCATAATACATAAGCATATAAGATTAGTATAAAATTTGGACATAAGCACAAAAACGTATAAATTAAAATATTTAGATAAATAAATAAATAAAAATACGTACATGAGAAACTTGGGGCGCGACAGCATCTAAATTATCTAACGTATTTAAACATTATTAATTGAATTTTGATCATCGTCGATTATGTATCTTTTCATCATTGCACTTTATCTTTTCTCACGTTTTTATCCACAGCTACAAAATCCCAATCCTGTTTTGCATTGTTTTTCCTTATTGTCGTAATCTAAAGCATAAAATTTAAACAACACACACACACACACAAAAAAAAAAGGGGGCCCTATGAACTAAAATAAGTAAATAAATAAAAGTAATAAAAACATCTAAAACGAGAAACACACTGCTCGACAGCATATAAATTATCTATCGTATTTAAACATTTTTAACTAAATTTTGATCCTCGTCTATTATGTATCTTTTCATCATTACACATTATCTCTTCTCATGTTCTTATCCACGGCTACAAAATTCCAATCCTGTTTTGCATTGTTTTTCCTTATTGTCGTAATCTAAAGTATAAAATTTAAACAACACACACACACACAAAAAAAAAAAAAGGGCCCTATGAACTAAAATAAGTAAATAAATAAAAGTAATAAAAACATCTAAAACGAGAAACACACTGCTCGACAGCATATAAATTATCTATCGTATTTAAACATTTTTAACTAAATTTTGATCCTCGTCTATTATGTATCTTTTCATCATTACACATTATCTCTTCTCATGTTCTTATCCACGGCTACAAAATTCCAATCCTGTTTTGCATTGTTTTTCCTTATTGTCGTAATCTAAAGTAATCTTATCGTAGTTTCCTCGTCAGGTGGCGCACCACTCAGTAATCCCGCAAAAGATGAATTCGGGAGTTCATCGTCTGCCTTGATCTTCTCCTGTCGGTCATCTTTTTTTCAAACGGTGGGGAGAAACAGAAAGAACAACACAAGAACAAAACTCATCCCTCCCAGTAATTACTCTTAAGAACTTTTTGTTTCTATTGAAGAATTCAGCGGGATACTTTCGGTTTTTGAAATTTTAGAACTCCGTGTTCTGTGCTTTATAATGTGTGGTATATTGTAACATTGAATATATTACTCAATTGTGCATTGGATACCTGAAAGGTAAATATTTTATGTTATTATTATTATTGTTTATTATTATTATTTGGTGTTTTAACATTTTATTGGTACTTTTATATAAATGTATTTTTTTTTTTTTTTAACCGCTTATAAAAATATAATTAATTTACACTTCTAAAACAGATAATACAAATATACATTTTATTTTAAATTTAAGTCGATAAATTTGATTGTAAAAGCACAAAATTATTTTTTCCTATTGATATTTCTGCAGTTTTCGTGATTGCAAATTTTTTACAAATTCTTATTTATAAGTAAACGCGAAATGCTTAAATCCAATACATTCTTAAATTCATTCATCAAATTAAAACATTTTTTTTTTATGAAAAAATGTTATTAAAAAGTACAGAAAAAATGAAAGTGTTTTTTATTCGTATTTCTTTAATTCTCATGATATTTAATAACTTTTCGTATCTTAAGTTTTATAAATAAATTTAATTTAAAAAAAATCAAAGATTAAATTTATTCCTGAAAGGTATATAGTTCATGTGATTGATATTTTTATGTTATTATTTTCGTGTGTGTGTACTTTAGATTTTATAGGTACTTTTATATGAATGTATTTTTCAAAACCGCTTATAAAAATATAATTAATTTGATCTTCTAAAAATTATAATACAGATATACATTTTATTTTAAATTTAAGTAAATGTAAAGTTTAAAAATAAATCCAAAAGACTAAATTTTCAAACATGGAAATTTAAAAATTTATTTTTGCAAATTTATTTTTTTAAATATATTAAATAAATTTTATTGAAAAGTTACATACACAATTTTTTTTTTCATTCGTATTTCTTTAATTCTCGAGATATTTATTAACTTTTACGCATTTTATGTTTTGCAAATAAAAGTAAAGTTTAAAAACCAACCCAAAAGACTAAATTTTCAAATATGGAAATTAAAAAAATTATTCTTTTAATGTTTAAAATTTGTGTTGCGTTTTATTTTGGAAAAACGTGTTACGGCGTTTTTTATAAATATTTACGGTTTCTATAAAAAAGTGAAAGTATTTTCTTCTTCTTCTTTTTTTTTTTTTTTTTTTTTTTTTTTAACGCTGCAGGACACTTTCTATATTTGAAAAATTTTAGTCCGCAAAATTCTGTACTTCAAAATGTGTAACATATTGTAAAATTGAATACATTTCTCAGCTTCATAATAAATCTTTAAAAAGTAAATATTTTGTATTATCATTATATTTTTCCTTTTAATATTTTTCTTAAGTTGATGCTTTAATATTTGTTACGTTTTAAACGTATTTATTAAAAAAGTATATATATATATACTAAATTAGAGATATAAAAAAAATTCAACCTCCAAACAAATATTAAAATATTAATTTACAACATACATTTCTAAGTTAAATTATTTAAATGGATAAATATACTTTGAAAACGCACAAAACTTTATTTTATTATTATTTTTTTTTCCTTTTTATGATTTTTACAAACGTTTACAAAACCCTTTTTTTAGGAATAAACGTAAATTACTTTATGTCCCTAATAAACGTAAATTATTATTAATCCAAGGCACAAAATTCTTACATTCCTAATTTTTGGATGTTTCATTCCTAAATTTGAAAATTTTTCTTACGTATTTCTTTTCTTTTGTTTTCTTTTTTTTAATATGCACATAATTTTTATAAATATATAAAGTTATTAAGAATTGATTTTTTTTTTCTTGCTAATAAGATATTTTGTTTAAGAATTGAAACATTTAAAGTTTTTAATAAATAAATTTTATTGAGAAGTGCATAAAATTGAGTTTCTTTTTAATCGTGTTTATTTAATTCTCTAGATATTTACTGGCTTTTACATATCTTAAGTTTCATCAATAAACGTGAAATTAGAAAAAGGAAATATCTTTAAGACCATACAAATTTGATAATTTATCATTTTAGTGTAGCAAATTTTATATTATACTTTATTTTGGAAAATAATTTTAGTATAATAATAATATTATTATTATTCTACTTTTTGAAACGTCTGAAACTATCTTTACTTCAATTTGAACGTTTGAGAGGTTTGCGTTCAAGAAAAACATACATTCCCCCTGAAGGGTGTTCTCTCAGTGAGATCTCAAATTCCTCTCGCTAATGTAAACCTATGGGCATTAATTATAATGCATTCGTATTTTTAGCTCACAGATTATCAAATCCTGAGAACTAATGTGCCTGCAGGTTCTGTATGTACGCACGTATGTATGTATGTACGTATGTATGAACGAAACGCGATAACTCTTGATAGAAATATCCTATTTGCTTCACATTTTGTATATCGGCTAATTCTGATAAGGCGCTTCCCTGATTAGTTTTGGGGGTTCATTGGTTAAGTATAAAGGGGGGAAAGGGGGGGATAATCCCCCTTTTTAGATAAATGGGTTTTTCATGCAGAATTATCCGATTTACTTCAAATTTTGTATATAGGTTCATTGTGATAAGGCGCTTCCCTGATTAGTTTTGGGGGTTCATCGGTTAAGTATAAAGAGTGAAAACGGGGGGGGGGTAATCCCCCCTTAATTTAGATAAATGGGTTTTTCATGCAGAATTATCTAATTCGCTTCAAAGTTTGTATGTATGTTCATTGTGATAAGGAGCTTCCCTGATTAGTTTTAGGGGTTCGTTGGTTAAGTATAAGGGAGAACGGGGGCTAATCCCCCCTTAATTTAGGTAAATGGGCTTTTCATGCAGAATTATCTGATTTGCTTGAAATTTTGTACATATATAGGTATATTGTGATTTTGGGGCTTCCCTGATTAGTTTTGGGGGGTTGTTGATTAAATATAAAGAAGGGAACGGGGGCTAAACCCCTTAATTTATTGTCGAGTTCTTTATTTTTCGAGGGGCATTATTCTTTGAAATAAGAACATAATATACAATTAGTGTGAATAGCCTCTGAGCTCAATATGCCATCAGTTTAACTGGGCACTTTTCTTTATTAAAATATCTCCTCGGGAAATTAATATTTTAAACTTCTTTTTTCTGTGCACTGTTCTTAAAGGATATCTTTTTTTTTTTCTTTTCTTAGTTTTCGAAATATTTCTAAATATTCTCATTTATAATTTTATGTGTTAAAATCTTCGGTAAACTGAGTAAAATTTTAACATTTCACATAAAATTAAGTACAGGGTGGTTATAATATAAGTATCTCTATTTGAAGCTGTCTGTAGCTCGAAGTAATAACCCGAATGAAACCAAAATCGGTACACTTACTATTCGAGAAGGGGGAAGAAGAATGGAACAATAATAATAAAAAAAAGAATTGCAATTATCACCGACAGATGGCGCTACTGAGTGTGAAATGTAATGTAGAATACAAGAACAAAGAATTGAGGCGTCAAACCGGATAAGCACACCTAATTTATGGGAAAATGTCACAGTGAATGTGGCTATGCTTTCGCATCGTGGTGCCGATCATGTTCAGGTTCCATATGGCCGTTGTGCTGGAGGACACAATCCAGGCACTGCACGATGTGCTCAACTGCGGAATGTAACGCATCAGGAGCGATATTTCGCACATGTTGTGATATGCGGTAAAGTCATTGAGGTTTGCGACACCCACGGTACACAATATTGCACATTACATTTCACACTCAAAAGCGCCATCTGTCGGCGATTATTGCAATTATTTTTTATTGTCCCATTCTTCTTCCCCCTTCTCGAATAGTAAGTGTACCGATTTGGGTTTCATTCCGGTTATTCCTTCAAGCTACAGACAGATTCAAATAGAGATACTTATATTATAACCACTCGGTATATACTTCAGAAATATTTTATCAAAAGTCATTCTTTAAGAATAAAGAAAAAAAAAGTTACAAATATTAATTTCTTGACGCGATATTTTTAAAGTACGAATGCATTCCACTCTCATAGGTTTAACATTAGCGAGGGGAATTTGAGATCTCATCTATTGGAGGATTCTTGCGGAATACTTTCCACTTTTCAATTGGAATTTTAAAACACATAATTGTAGGCTTCATAATGCGTAATATATTGTAATGTTGGTTACATGACCCTGTCATATATACAAGGTGTGTCTGAAAAAGTGGGAAAAACTTTACGGGGTGATAGAACGCAGCTATACGAGCAAATTTTGTCATAAAATGTATGGTCGGAACGCAAGCGGTGAGAAGTTGAAAGGTAGTTTTCCACTGTCGCAGTTAAAGAATTAACACAAGAATGAGAAGAGTTACTTCGGAAAAAAATTTATTAACAGCAATGTAATGAATGTACAGAATGGATAGGGACAGACGCACATTTGCGAAGACACCAGGCATCAACGGAATATCCCCGGCAACAACGACAATCCTGACGATTAGATCCATATTGGTTTCAATGAGGCACTCGTAGATTAGGCTCTTCATATGGCCCCACAGGAAAAAGTCCAAACACGTGAGATTCGGCGATTTTGGTGGCCAAGCTATGGGACCACCTCGAGCAATTCATCGCCCTGGGAACGTTGCATCTAACGTGTTCCGCACATCCAATGCAAAGTGTGCAGGCGCACTGTCGTATTGAAACCACATTCTCGACCTGATGGGGGTTGTAATCGGACGCAGCACTAGCTCCGGCAACATCTCTCCTATAATAGGATATGTCCTGTAGGCCCTGTAGGCCCCTATAGGCTCTTTTTATAGGTCCTAGGAATGTGTCGTACCATTTACAACGCCACCTAGCGGCTCGCGCGGCCATACATTCTATGACGAAATAGGCTCGTATAGCTGCATTCTATCACCCCGTAAAGTTTTGCCCACTTTTTCAGATACACCCTGTATTTTTTTTTTTTTTTATGGGTAATTTTTCATGCTATTAAACTTTTGTTTATGTTTATGTTTTAATATTTATTGAGGCATATTTTAAGTTTTAAATCTATACATTCTTGAAAAAGCTTATAGAAACATAATTAATTTCAATTTCCAAGCAAAATATTTAAAAATAGAAATATACTTAAAAATAATAATAATAATTGATTAAATTACAATGAAATATGCATAAAACTATACTTTTCATTAGTGTTTCTATAATCTTCGTAATGGTTATCAACTTTTACAAAACCTCATTTATGAATAAACATCTAGTACTCAAACCAATACGCAAATTTGTAAATTCATCCTTTTCAGAAACTCTTCCCCAAATTTAATATAGTTTACAATTTTTCATTATCTACAAATCTCATTTTATATTTCATTAATGAAAAGTTTTTCTTAATAAATATACACTGTTAAAAATTTACAACAAACTGTCCAGTCGTTTGACTATTTTTATAGAAAACGGTTACATAACCATCATTTAACGCTATTTTGACCATTTTATTCCCCATATTATGGTCAGAATATAGAGTTAAATTACGGTTGTGTAACCATTCTCTACAAAAACGGTCAAAAGACTGGACTGCAAATTTTTAACAGTGCATTTTTTTATAAATTTTGTACGATTATTAATACAATATCAAGAACTGAAACATTTTGTTATTTTAACAAATTTTAATGAAAGATTCGTAAAATTTTGTGTTACATTTTTTAACTCGTGATTTTACGAGTTTTAGATATATATTCTATAAATCTGAGATTTTATTAATAAGCGTCAATTAAATAAACATATATCTAAAAGAATGAATTTTCAAATGCGGAAATTAAAAAGTTATTCAACAGAATATTTGAACGGATGATTCGGAAAAGGATAACATTTCAGCTGATGTAAATGTTGGGGAAACAAAAAAAACGACCAATTTTAGAGAAATGTTCACCATTATTTTATTGTAGGTCTAGTCGATGAGGTTTCATCCTATAAATTTCAAAGAAAAACACTGATTAATTTATTATTATTAAACTAACTCAGTTTATTTTTCTTTCATTTATTTATTTATTTTATTTATTTATTTATTTTGGAATGTTATCCTTTTTCCATTCACCTGTTCAATTGAATTTTACGATTTTTTTTACTTTCATCTTTTAAAAATATTTTAGGATTACATATATTATAAAGATAGATATTTACATTTTTTATGAAACAGCAAAATAATAGTTTTCTTTTCTTGATTCTACGCTCTGCAACGTCTAGAACTCTCTAGACTTGATTTGAATTCTTGGTGTTTGGATTAGGGTTTTTTTTCCTTCCAAGCATCAATTCCGTATAACACTAATTTTTAACTGACTTAATAAATATACTGATTTTTTTTTCTAAAGCAGGAATGAATTAAACGTTTTTAGCTTTTGTACTAACTTCCTATATAAAGTATAGAAAATAAAAAATAAATATTGTCTTTCATTTTCTGTTTGTTTTTCTTCTGCTTGAATTCTACTAATATGCAATAATAATAGTATAGATAATAATGAAATATTGTCATTTTCATACTAATTGATAGTGAATAATTTGAAAACTGTAATATAAATAGTAAGAAAACTTTCCAGTATAATCGATATACTTTTAATAATATTGACATAATGTGTGAAAATATTTTCAACTGAATGTGTGTATAGAACTGAAATAATTTAACATACAATACTAGCACAGACATTATTATTAAAATAGTGAATCGCTAATATATTAAACCTATAGTCGTGGGACATTCTTATTTCTAAAACATCTCTTAAGGAAATTAATATTTTTAACTTCTTTTTTCTGGTACTTTTCTTAAAGGATGTATATTTTTTTACTTACCCGTCATACGTAGTATAGGGTAAGTCTTGCAATCGTTTTAAAAATCGAAAAGAAAAAATTGACGGATTTACACTTTTCAGACCACTGGAGATCCCGAAAAACATATTTATAGAAAAAAAAAATGCCGTCCGTCTGTATGTGTGTCTGTAAACGCTCTATACCTCCCGAACAAATTGAGATAGACACTTGAAATTTGGTATGTACTTAGTATGTAATAATGAGAAGAAGCCTACTGAATTTCAGTAATCTCGATTATCTGGAACTATTTTTTTCGGACTCTCGAAATAGTCGTTCTGATATAAATGTATATAAAAAAATATTCGGAATTGTTTCTTTTAAGGAGTGAATATAAAAGACAATAAAAAAACATATTTTGCATAAAGAATGAAGTCGCTCGAATAATGAGTTGCCGAGATATTTGGAATCCTATTTTCCACACTCTTCAATTTTTCGTGACCCTGTATTTCATTCAAATTTCAATTCAAAGACCTATTTTAATTCGAAATAAGACGCTTAATCCGACGCAGTAAACTGTTAGTTAATAGGATTATCATTTTTGGAGTTATGAGGATTTTCTTTTACGCGATTCAGTAATAGAACATTTAAAGTTTATGACGTCATCAAGCCACGATTTTATTCGAATTGCAATGCATTTTATAAATAGTTTACACATGTTTTATTTTCATATTTTATATTATGCCTATCCATGATGGGTAAGTATTACGAAGGCCCCCAACGACTAGTTTTTCTGAGTTGCAAAAATATTTGTAAAATTATATACTTAATTTTATATGAAGCATTAAAATCTTACTCCTAGCTTGTCAGCTTTTAACACCTAAAATATTAAATTTAGCATATAATTTTAGAAATATTTTGAAAACTAAGGGGGAAAAATACATCCTTCCTAAAGATTATACAGAAAAAAATAAGTTTAAAATATTAATTTCCTAAGGGGATATTTTAACTAGTCGGATGTGCCAATCCTAGTACTTTCTTCTATCTCACACAGGTTTTGCATACACTAAAAAGAATCAGCACCCATTTATATCAAGGTCTAACTGAATATCAAGTTTTATAAAATTTCGTGCATTAGTTCTTGAGATTTGACTATTGCTAAAATCGTGTAAATCCTGGAAAATGCAGCATAGCAGCACCACCTGTTGGGAGATTTAGACCAAAACTTAATCAACAACAACTTATGTCAACATCTAACTGAATCTGAAGTTTGATGCAAATTCGTGCATTAGTTTTTGAGATATAGTTATCGTGATAATAATGAAAAAAGTAGCATAGCAGCGCCATCTGTTGGGCTATTTATACCAAAACGTAAGCACCATCTATTTATGTCAAGGTCTAACAGAATCTGCAGTTTGATGAAATTCCGTGCATTAGTTCTTGAGATATAGCTATCGTAAAAATTATGAAAAAAGTAGTATAGCAGCGCCACCTGTTGGGATATGTACACCAGAACGTAATCAGCGTCTATTTATGTCAAGGTCTAACTGAATCTTAAGTTTGATGAAAATAAGTGCATTAGTTCGTGAGTTACAGCTATTGCGGAAATCGCGAAAAATGCAGTATAGCAGCGCCACCAATTGGGCGATTTTCACCAAAAAAATAATCAGCACCCATTTATATCAGGGACTAACTGAATATAAAGTTTTATTAAATTTCGTGCATTAGTTCTTGAGATAGAGCGCCCGCAAAATTTTTGACACATACAGACAAATAGACACACAGAGTCACAGACTCACAGACAGACATTTTCTAAAAACAGTCAAATCGTGTTCAGGACCTTCTAAAACGTATAAATCCGTCGAAAACCGGATGTCGAAAATTTTCATGAATCCAATATTTTCTTCTTGTAAAGATAGAAGAAAGTAAAAATAAGAATGCATTCCACGCTCATAGATTCAACATTAGCGAGGATAATTTGAAATGTTACTGTCCACACTATGAAACTTCGGTGGAGGAAATTAGATTAATGAGCTTTATTATTTTTACCGCTTTAAACCCTCTTTTCCCTCTATAGTTCAATGTCTCTAGTCTCTATAATATAAATAAAAGAATGGAGCCCTGAAATTGCATGAAGAAATGATCATGTGTCATAAATAATCATTCAAAATATTGTGCGTATCATATTATTTTTCATGCGATGGAAAGTTTCTAAAATTAACAAAAATTTATAATGAAAAATTTTAGCAGGAAATTGTAAATTTGTTTTTTAAGTTATTGTTAGCGGTAAAGGCATACTATAATCGCATAAAGACAATTTTACCAATTCTTTATTTTTTCACTTTGAATAATAACCTATACAATAATAATAATTTAAAATATTGTTCGTAATTATTTTTCATGCGATTGAAATGTTTCTAAAATTAACAATAATTTATAATGAAAAATTTTAGCAGAAAACTGTAGATTTGTTTTTTAAATTATTGTTAGCGGTAAAGGCATACTATAATCGCATAAAGAAAATTTTACTAATTCTGTATTCTTTCACTTTGAGTAATAACCTATACAATAATAATAATTTAAAATATTGTTCGTATCATATTATTTTTCATGCGATGGAAAGTCTCTAGAATTAACAATAGTTTATAATGAAAAATTTTAGCTGAAAACTGTAAGTTTGTTTTTTAAATTATTGTTAGTGGTAAAAGATACTATAATCGTATAAAGAAAATTTTACTAATTCTTTATTCTTTCACTTTGAATAACAACTTATACAATAATAATAATTTAAAATATTGTTCGTATCAAATTATTTTTCATGCGATTGAAATGTTTCTAAAATTAACAATAATTTATAATGAAAAATTTTAGCAGAAAACTGTAAATTTGTTTTTTAAATTATTGTTAGCGGTAAAGGCATACTATAATAGCATAGAAAATTTTACTAATTCTTTATTCTTTCACTTTGAATAATAACCTATACAATAATAATAATTTAAAATATTGTTCGTATCAAATTATTTTTCATGCGATTGAAATGTTTCTAAAATTAACAATAATATATAATGAAAAATTTTAGCAGAAAACTGTAAGTTCGTTTTTTAAATTATTGTTAGCGGTAAAGGCATACTATAATCGCATAAAGAAAATTTTACTAATTCTGTATTCTTTCACTTTGAGTAATAACCTATACAATAATAATAATTTAAAATATTGTTCGTATCATATTATTTTTCATGCGATGGAAAGTCTCTAGAATTAACAATAGTTTATAATGAAAAATTTTAGCTGAAAACTGTAAGTTTGTTTTTTAAATTATTGTTAGTGGTAAAAGCATACTCTAATCGTATAAAGAAAATTTTACTAATTCTTTATTCTTTCACTTTGAATAACAACTTATGCAATAATAATAATTTAAAATATTGTTCGTATCAAATTATTTTTCATGCGATTGAAATGTTTCTAAAATTAACAATAATTTATAATGAAAAATTTTAGCAGAAAACTGTAAATTTGTTTTTTAAATTATTGTTAGCGGAGAAAATTTTACTAATTCTTTATTCTTTCACTTTGAATAATAACCTATACAATAATAATAATTTAAAATATTATTCGTATCAAATTATTTTTCATGCGATTGAAATGTTTCTAAAATTAACAATAATATATAATGAAAAATTTTAGCAGAAAACTGTAAGTTCGTTTTTTAAATTATTGTTAGTGGTAAAGGCATATTAATCATCGCATAAAGAAAGTTTCACTAATTCTTTATTCTTTCACTTTGAATAATAACTTATACAATAATAATAATTTTATAGTATAAACGAGTTTTAAATAAAACAAATACGCGACTGAGCTGCTATCCCCTTTATATATATATAAATTGTTATATACATATTAGAAATTATTTAATCAATACTATTTCGTATTACTGATCATATTCTTTCATATTATTCATATTCATAGATTAAATAGTATTTTAACATTAATATTTCATATATTTCCATTATTTCGTAATAAGGATCATTTGTTAAAATTATGAATTTTTAAATAAGCATTAATGATATGAATTATGAATTTAATACAGCGCTTAAGAAGATTTGACTTATATAAATTACAATTATGCATAATTTTTTCCTCACTCTCCCTTTTATTTATTTGGCTGTGAATAATCCTATTATGAGGTCTTGAAACGATTATATGTTTAATTTTTTGTTAGTTTATACTTTTCTTTACGTTTGTTTTTACAAAATCATTTATTCATCCTAGAAAATGTATACCACGTCTTTATTCTATTATAACACAAGAGGTTTGTATTCATCTTAACTCTTTTTAAGTTTTAATTATTTTATCACTTTTTAACAGTCCGGGAGGCAGCGTCACATTTTTGCAACAAATTTTACCAATGGTGATTTTGGTATTTATGATAGATTACATAGTACAGATGACGAAACTGCCAGTTTGCTGGAGCACTAGCCGAGAGAGGGGGGGGTGCCATAGAAACATAACACAGCTCACTACAATGTAAAATGAATGGCAACGCGATTACTGGTGCTACCCTGGGGAAATATTCAGTAATCAGGTTGTTGGCTACCCGCTGGTGCGCCAGCTGACTGCCACGCTTCATTATCTGATATGTACCGTCTAATCTATCATATGTACAAAGAAAATCGACGCTAAAATTGGTTGCAAAAATATGACGCTGCCTCCTGGACTGTATAAGTGTTCTCCTAAAGGTTCTATATATAAATCGCTCATTCGTTACATCAATGATGCATACTATTTTTATTGTCATTTACATTATTTAAATTCAAGTTCATTATTTTATTTTTTGAATAAGATTAAAATTATTAAAATAATAGCGTTATTGGAAATATATTGATCCCTCTGAGCGTCTAAGGGCTTTCCTGCATTTTCACACAAATGCTGATAAAATTAATATTAATTGAAATTTTCTTTCCCAGTTTGTTTCTAAAATACACTTCACATCCCTTTATCATACATATAGCTTAAAGTACAATTATATTACAAATATTTATGTCTACAGTTGATTTAAGTTGTTTTGGGGAAACGGGAAAATACGGGCAAAACGCTTAGAGGGTTTTAAGAAAAATCAAACAAATATCGATTTGCATTATGTTTAACAGGAGTGTCAACAGTAATTCTTCGAGTGAATGCGTTTAACGAAGATTGGAGAAAATTGGATTAATGAGCTTTATTCTTTTTTCTCGTTTTCCTCTCTCTTTTTTTTTTTTTCTCTCTCGCAGTGTTTGACGTCTAGACTAATAAAAAAATAAAAAAAATAGAACTGTGAAAACAAATAGAACAAAAAATCACGCATGAGGCATAGATTATGAAACACTTTCCAACACTAACAGATTATTATTAAGAAAGTTCATCCTGTAACCTAATTATTTTGTGCAACTCGGTAAATAAAGATAAATTCTACTCAGTCATTAAGCTATAGGAAACACGTTGTTGTGCATCTCAGTGAGCCTGTTTAATTTCATTATGTTTGAAGTATTGTAACATTATTAAAATGAATCGCTAACGATTTTCTCCCCATTTATCAAAATGTAAATTATGATTAAATAAATTAATTATGATAAAATAAATTATGATTACATAAATTCTTTTGTGCGTCCTTGTAAACAAACTATTAATGATACTTATTCTAAATGTCTGATTAATAATTTTTTAGCGCACCTCAGAAATGCATACCAGTTTCATTATGTTTGAAGTATTGTACCATTATTAAAATGCATCGCTAACGATTTTCCCCCATAGATCATAATGTAATGGAATTCTTTTGTGCGTCCTTGTAAACAAACTATAAATGATACTTATTCTAAACTTCTGAGAAATAATTTTTTAGCGCACCTCAGAGATACATATCAATTTCATTATGTTTGAAGTATTGTAACATTATTAAAATGCATCGCTAACGATTTTCCCCCATAGATCATAATGTAATGTAATTCTTTTGAGCGTCCTTGTAAACAAACTATAAATGATACTTATTCTAAACTCTTGAGAAATAATTTTTTAGCGCACGTCAGAGTAGAGGTCTGCACGGGCCAGAATTTCCAGGCCCGGGCCCAGCCCGAAAGAAAGCTATCTAGGCCCAGCCCGATGCAGAAAATTGAAGTTCGGCTCGGGCCCGGTCTGGCCCGATTGTAATTTCGCGGTTCACGGTCAGGCCTGGCCCGTACAAAAATCAATTAAATTCAGGTCCAACTCAATTTTAGCATAAAATTCTGATTTTTCTTAACATGCAATTAAGATTATTTTCTAGAATACGTAATACATATTTATGGTAACATTTAACAGTATATTTGAGATTGCTATATGTTCAGAAGCAAAATAATACAGAATAATAAGTATAATAATCGCTTAGACTCATTAGACTCTTACATTCAAATAAAAATTCATTGAAAACAATAATAGCATTCAAAATTAAAGAACAAGTGTGGTAAGTGTGATCAAAGATCGCTCTAAGGGTTTCGTTTAATAATCCTTTTAAAACCCTTTATCCTTTCTTTAATAAATCCAAATAAATTTCATTTAGCAACCAAAAAAAAAAAAAAAAAGTCATGTTTTTTATAAAGTAAAAATTTACCGGTCTATTTTTCTCGACTTTTCGAATATCTAAACCAGCTCGATAGCGGGCGAAGCCCGCTATTATATTCTGTCATAATAATATATGTCATGTGGACTAAATGCGATATTTAAAAAAAAATTTCAAAATTCACATGTTGTACACCTTCAAAATGTTAAAATATGCGAATATTTCCGTAATCGGGTTTTTATCGTGATTCAATACGTTTCTCAAACTCATATATTTACTACATTAAAGACGTGAGTATAAAACATCACAAATTTACTGAATGGTGTATATGTATACAAACGTTTTGTATACACCATTCAGTAAATTTGTGATGTTTTATACTCACGTCTTTAATGTAGAAATGTTTCATGGTGTAATCGTCCAGCATTTATATCATATATTTACTATTCTCTATTATTTTTATTGATACTCGCTTTGTATTATTCTGAAACATTTGAAAAATCCGTTAAACTTCCGATATGACGTCATATTTTCTTTTTAATTCTCTAATGACGTGATATTAATCTGCTTTGTATACATTACACATACTCATACTCCTTGTATTATTGAGAAATCTTACAGTTTTATTACCACTATGACGTCAATCAATTTTATTTCATATTAATCTTTTTTTCAATTGGTAAAACTTTTTATTTCATTTTTCACGTGGAAATCGTCTGATAGAAAATTAATTATTGTAGAAAGAATTTCATCGTGGATTTTTAATTTTTGGCATCGGCTCTTTACAGCTGCTATTCAGATTTATATACTAAGTTTCAACTCTGTAAGTTACATAGTTTTTGAGAATGGCTCTGTGACAGACAGACAACGCAGCGGGAGTAATAGGGTTTCGTGAGATGAACGAAACCCTAAAAAAGATGTTAAAAACCTAGCTTTTGAAGCTTTAAACAAAAAAAATGAGATTTTTGAAAATATTTATTTCCAAAGGTTCCATTACCAAAAGTTCATTATCATTATTATTATTTTTACAAAACAAATTGCCTACCCGATACGTCCCTGGGAACAATTAAGTCCGGTACCGACCGTCATGTAGAAAAAAATATAACCCGATCCCGACCCAGCCGAGTCGGGAAGATTGAAAACCTTGTCCAGACACTGTGTAAAAAAAAAAAAAAAAAAAAAAAAAAAAAAAAAAAAAAAAATCCTATATCGATTTGTACGATAAACATTTTATATTTCTGTATTCATGTTGTCAATGTAAAACATCAGCTTATACAGCACATTCATACTTATCTTCGCCTCAGTCGTGGCCATTGAAACTCGTTCATATTTTATTGACATAGTTTGATTTTTTGTTTTAATTTTTATATTGGGCCGGTTGGCCCACTTACTGAACTTATTATCTGCTGCTAGATCAATACCACAAGACCAAATACGTATTTATAATTAAGTATAAACATGTATTATGACATGCATATTGTGCTAACGAATACAATTTTACTGTTTTACTTTTTGGCGCATCAGTTAGAAGTAGTCAAAGATCTCCACCCTGCATCATTCTTGGTATCATAAAAAATATTTTTCATAGAGATTTTTTTAACCAAAGCATTCAGACCGAATATTAGAGGTCTAAAAATTAAAAGTTCGGCGTGTGCCTGGTCCGTTCATATTTTTACAGTTCACGGCTGGCCCGTAACAAAATAAATTAAATCAGGCCGGATCCGGCGGGCTCAATTTTTACAAAAAATTCTGATTTTACTTATACAATTAAAATTCTTTCAAAGAATACTGCATACATATTTTTGGTGAAATTTTACAGTATATTTTAGCGTATTATAGTTTGGAAAACAGAAAAAACACAATAGCAACATTAATGATTACTTAGAACTACTTAGAATTTTCAATATTCAAATAAAAATTCATTAAAAGAATTAATGTAGTTCAGACGAAAAGAAAAAAAGAGGGTTCTGAGATGCATAAGAAAACTACAACTTTTGAAGCTGTATAATAAAAAGTAGATTTTTGAAAATATTTTTCTGTTAAGGCATTTCTCAAATCAAAAGTAGTTTCTTTCTGAGACAATTCTGAATTCGATTTTGTTCAGAAATGCATGTAATGGAATGGCGTTTTCCATTTTTTATTTAATGCAAAAGATCTTTCAGAAAATACTGAAAAAATTGGCGTTTTGAATCAAATTTCCGGACGTGATAGCACGGAAAAGGTTAAAAACCTGTCGTCATTTGACAAGAATCACTTATACCTCGATAAGTAATTTATTTATTAAAAAATGGAAACACTACTCTAATCTAAATCACTTCAAAAGTCAAATCTGTCAATTTTATGCATTTACAGTTAAAAATGAGTCAGAAAATCTTTTAGAGAGTTTCGTATTGTTGAGAACTGACTTAAGGTATATTTCCACTGATTCCATTATCTCAAATTTATTATGCCTATTATTTTTATAAAACAAATTGTCTGGGAACAATTAAGTCAGTTCCAGCCTTGCTCCACTGATGTAGTAAAAAAATGTAAACCTGATCTCGACTCAACCCGAGTCAGCTAAAGCAAATAAATTTGGAATCAGACACGGTGTAAAATGTCCGATGCCGATCTCTTACGCTTGACATGTTACATTACTGAATTAATGTTGCCGTCAGCTCGTAAAGCTCATTAATACTTATTATCGCGAAAGTCGTGTTAGTTGAAAATGGTTCGTATTTTATCGGCTTCATTTAAATTTTTATATCGGATTGCTTAAATGTAAAATTAATTTTGAAATTTCTATGTGATAGTGACGCAGTGATGAATTACACCCAGAAAAAGGAATTGATTAAAACTACAAAACATGTTTTGTTGAGTACATTTTGATTGTTTCAGCAAAATTGAAGTAAAATTGAACCATTTTACTTGAATTAACAAAACATTTTTTGCTGACGATACAAATTTTGTTTAAATATACGTCAATGGAAATTTTGTTTGAATACACATTTTTTTTTTTTTTTTTTTTTTTTTTTTTGCAATTAAAAAAAAAAAAAAAAAAAAAAAAAAAAAAAATTGTACAAAAAATGTTTTGTTAATTCAAGTAAAATGGTTCAATTTTACTTGAATTTTGCTAAAACAACCAAAATGTACTCAACAAAACAGGTTTTGTAGTTTTAATCAATTCCTTTTTCTGAGTGTAATTTTGTTTCAAAGACAGAAAAAATATGTTAAACTTCCAAATATTATGATTCTGACGCTGCAATGAAAAAGTTTCAACAAGTAAAAATCTAAAGGTCTTTACGGGCCGGAGGCCCGTACCTGGCCCGGGGCTTCGTTGATTTTTTTTGTCGGCCCGGCCCGACCCGTTTGAAAGTTTGCTTTCATTTTGCCGGGCCGGGCCGGGTACGGTTTTGGACCAAGCCTGGGCCCCTGCAGACCTCTACCTCAGAGATGCATATCAATTCCATTATGTTTGAAGTATCATAACATCATTAAAATGCATCGAGAACGATTTTCCCCCATAGATCATAATGTAATGGACGTATTTTGTGCGTCCCTGTAAACGAACTATAAACGCTACTTATTCTAAACTCCTGAGAAATAACTGTTTAGCGCACCTCAGTGATGCATATCAATTTCATTATGTTTGAAGTATTGTAAAATTATTTAAATGCAACCGAAAACTAATTTCCCCAAGTAACGGAATACTTTTGACTGTCCGTGTAACCGAATTATAAATACTACGCATTTCATATTCAATAAGCGATCGTGCTATAGTAAAGATCAATAAAATATAAAATTTTCATGGCAATCCGAGTATATTTACGAGAGTTAAAGCAGAGACAGACAGACAGCCAAACCGAATTTATGAAAACTTTTCAACTGTATTAGAAAGATTTAAAAAGCGAGATTATATGTTAGAAGTAGCAATTTAAAAAATTTTCTTTTGAAGATGCTTTTCTATATTTAGAAAAAAAAATATATTTAAATATCTATAAAAATTTTGAAAAGCCTTCTGAGTTCTTATGACTGTAATTGCTAGGAAATCATGCTAAATTATAATGAAGCATTTTATCAGATTGATGTAAAGATTGGTTTTTCAGAATTTTTGTTAGTGAAAGCGTTATATTTGCATAACAAAAGTTAAATTACCGGATTTTATACCTTTTACTTCTTTCAGCTGATTGTAATAGGTTTATTAAAAATTATTTATCATGCGATTCTGACTGTAACTTTGGAAAATCAACTTAAATTTATAATTAAACATTTTATATAATCACATAGTAAAATCACTAATTATAATTAAAATATAGATAAAATGCATAAAAACCCTTTAATGATCGACATATGTTTCAGAGCCATTTTCAAGATATACAACGATAAACAAAATATTCTCGCAAATTTTTGAAAATAAACTTGAAAACCATAAATCACGAGATCATATATGCAAAAAAGCAAGGGCTTAAAATAGTCAACTGTAAACGTGAAAATTAATATTTTCTTATTGCTTTTTTAAAACTAAAAAGTACCTTGTGCCAAATTTTAGGTAATTCAAATGAGTCAAATTCATTATATGATATATTATTATATGCACATTAATATAACATTATTAATATTAATATTGTCTAAAAACAGTCAAATTGCGTTCAGTGTGTTCTAAAACGTATAAATCCGTCGAAAACCGGAAGTCAAAATTTTTCACGGCTTCAATACTTTCTTCTTGTAAAGATCGAAAAAAGAAAAAATTTCAAGCGTTGTTCTTCGTCATATGAAAATGCATTTATGAATCATAAACCGTAACCATTAACCATAAGCTTTTTTCTCACAAAAATTTTGAATTTTAGACGTTGTCATTAAATATTCGTTCATTTTTAAAATATATTATTTGATTTGTGAGTAAAGTGCATTTATTTTGCCAGACTTTTGACGCACCTTTTGTGTTTCTCTTTGTATCAATTAAGCATTTTATCTATATTTTAATAAACATTTTATATTAACATTTTTAATTTTTGATATTCTAAATTTTTGCTAGCAAAACATACATAATTCAGGGCTCTCAAATGGTCCGCTTTTTAAATACCGGTATTTTCTTAGAAATTTTTTATTTTTAGATTTGTCTTGCAAATTTAGCAAAAACCACCTTCGGAGGTAAATTTTTGCGGAAATGTAGAAACCTACCATGAAATTTTCTGTTAAAAAATATTGGTATTCAGTTGGAAGAGCATTTGAGAGCCCTGAAATTGAATATTGAATATTAGACTGACGGTTTGATATCGTTTTCTTCTTAACTGGCTATCACTGATTTATCATATTATTTCCCATTCAATTGTGGTTGAAATTTGAATAAAAACATAAATTTATAATGAAATATATTAGAAGACAATTTTTTCCCCTAATGGAATAAAAAGAATCATTGGATTATCGTTGTCACTGAATTATGAAATAATTTTTTAATGCTACGTTAACTAAAATTTCTATAAAATTAAGGAGCATAGACATTTTTGTTTTAAATCATGAATTACTGTTTTCTAAATTTTTCTACTGGAAACGATATAATTGCATAATGAAAATTGTTTTAACTCTTTCATGTTCTTTTCTTTCTTTTAACTAGCTTTCATTAATCGTTCTGTCAAATGAAGCAAAATTCAACTGTCCAAATTATCCAACTATCCGAAATATGTATTACACTGAATGAAATATTCATTTGATTAGTATGCGTGTATTTTACTTGTTTATATTATGAATAACTAGGGCATCCAACCGGGGCTTCCCGGGATAGAGAATATATCTGAAAACCATTTTTTTTTTAAAACTCTAATAGATTTTTTACATTTAATATTTTTTTAGATTGCCCTCTAACAGCACCAAAGAGCATTTTTATATGAAATGTGTCAATTATATATTCAAATAAAATTTTGAAATTTATTAAAAGCGGTAATTTCGTTTTCGCCTCGTGCCAGAAGTTAATAGGCGAAGAAATCGTTAAATTTTTTTTATCTACGGCAGTTCCTTATATTATTGTGATTTTAACGTATATCTTTTCTATAAACAGTTAGATGAATCGTTAAATTGTTCTTTTTTATAAGCTCTTCGTCTAAAAAAGCCAAACGATCTTCTTTCTCTGTATCCAGGGTAAAATGTAATTTTTTATCAATTTCATTAATCTTTACTACAAAGTCCATTAATAAATTTAAACCATGCTCCCACACAATAAAAACGTCATTTTCAAATCTACACCAATATACAGATTTTAAAATAAAATCATTCATAACCATATTTTCTATTGGCCTCAATTTAATCTCTGCACATAAACCCGAAATGGGGGAGCCCATCGGTGCCCCATCAAATTGTTTATAATGAATACCGTTAACTTGAAAACATTATTGTTTTTAATAAAATTAAACCTTGAAATAAGTGTGTTTTTAGTATTTAGGTCAAATGAATCGCTACTATTAATAGCATTTTTAACAAACAAACCCACATCATTCATGTCCACTGACAGGTACAAAGATACTACATCTATGTACTAGCAAAAATGCTATTTTCGTTAACTTTAGAAAGTTTCACTCTTTATAATAAAATCCGTAGTCGATTTACATAAAATTTCTATGGATGGATTGATTCATAGTAGGATGACGTATATTTAATTATTTTAGCTTGATCAAAATGCATTTTGATTGATTCCTCTCGTTTTAGTTTTGAAAGTGCAGTTTTAGCTCTATTGAATTTAATATCTGAAATATTTTCAAATGAGTTTTGAACTTCCTTAAGGTCATACCTATATAGTCCTTTACTTTATAACATTTCTTGACATTTCCGTTTATTTCCTTAGTGACTGGAATTCTATAGATTCCCGAGGATTCTTCCATCGGTACAGGATCAATCTTATAATGTAATAGAGTTCTCAATTTTACAGGAGGGGTTGCTATCAAATTTATATCATATTTCTTTAAATTATATTTAAAATTTTCAAAAAGTTCAAGGACAAGTTCAGAGATATATTTAAATTTGTAAAATTTAGTATGTTTTTCTGCATATTCTTGGCTATTGTTATTTCGATTTATACTGATATATTAATTTATTGATAAACTTTTCAGAATAACCATTATCCTTTGCTATAATTTTAATTTTATAAAGTTCACCATTAATATAATTGTTGGAAAATTTGAAATATGATTTAAAGAAATATGATATAAATTTGATAGCAACCCCTCCTGTAAAACTGAGAACGTTATTATATAATAAGGTTGATCCTGTACAGATGGAAGAATCCTTGTGAATCTATAGAATTCCAGTCACCAAGAAAATAAATGAAAATGGTAATAAATGTTATAAAGTAAAAGACTATTTAGGTATGACCTTAAGGAAGTTCAAAACTTGTTTGAAAGAACATATTTCAGATATTAAATTCAATAGAGCTATAACTGCAGTTTCAAGACTAAAACAAGAGGAATCAATCAAAATACATTCTGATCAAGCTAAAAAAAAAATTAAACAGACGTCAACCTATTATGAATCAATAATTAATGAATCCATAGAAATTCCATATAAAAAAGATAAACATGCAATGTTTCGTTATCCTACAATATTCCCAAATTATGGTATAGATCATGATGAAATATGATTATCATATCCCTCCCCCCAGTTCGTTGGATTTAATGGTTTGTTCCATTCTCCAGCAGTTACACGATGTATTTCACTAGATTTGGTCAATGTGTATTTGTAACCCTGATGATGAGCAAGTGTTTGCTCGAAAGCGCTCGGTTTTATATGAAAATACAGTTTTGTATATAAAGTATAATATTTTAAACAGCTTCAGTAAAGTTTTTATAAAATGATATACTATATGGTTTTAGAACATTTATGTAGTTTTTAGTTATTTGTTTATATTATAAGGTGAATCTGGATTCTGTGAGTATGTTTCTATCATATCTCAATTTTTTAATAAGAGTCAGAAAAGATAAAGGAAATCACATGCAAATATGCAATAAGTATATAATAATAAATAAATAAAAGAAAGAGAGAGAAAATAAAATAAATACATTGTATTTATTTTGTTTTTTCTTTCTTTCTTTCTTTTATTTATTTAATATTATATACATATTTCATATTTGCATGTAATTTCCTATTATTTTTTCTTTCTTTCTTTTATTTATTTATTATTATATACATATTTCATGTAATATTGCATGTAATTTCCTTTATCTTTTCTTATCTTATTTTTTCTTTCTTTCTTTTATTTATTCATTATTATATAGATATTTCATATTTGCATGTAATTTCCTTTATCTTTTCTTATTTTATTTTCTCTTTCTTTCTTTTATTTATTTATTATTATATACATATTTCTTATTTGCATGTAATTTCCTTTATCTTCTCTGACTCTGTTGTTTATTCAATTTGCTTCATAATTCTCCCTATAATCTGTGTTTCCCTGTTTGGGTAATGCTCTCTTATTATTGACTTATGCCTCCTGCATTCCTATTGGCTGTTTCCTCTAACTTAGCCCTTTTTCCTCTTTTTTTTTTTTTTTTTTTTTTTTTGTCTTGCTCCCGCCTTACAAGTGGTAGCACGTCTTTTGCCCCTGATGAAGAAAAACAAAGTTCTTTTGAAAGGCCTAGCGCATTTCTTAAATTTATGGTAGTATCGAGAAGTTTGTTTCCTTTATTATATCACACCAGTATGTTAATTATTTTAATATACTTTCAAGTTAATTCCTAAATTTTTACTTTTATTTTCAAGGATATTAACGGTAGTTATTTCAATTTTAATCATTTTCACTTATAAAATCAAATTAATCACTAAAAAAGTACCTTGAAATAATAGAACAAATGGGTAAACACTGGTGAAAATAAAAGAATGAGCATTTATTAAGCAACTTAAAAAAAGGAGATCCTATTTCTAGTAGTTTTGTATGTGTGTATGTATATAGGTATGTACGTATATTTGTATGTATGCATATCCACAATTTTCTCGCCAACCACAGACGGATTTGAATTCAACTTTTACTACAATTGTAATGCACTAAAGAAGCTTTTAAACTTAAAAAATCAGATTTTTTTTTTTTTTTTTTCGCTAATAGAAATTTTTTTTTTTTTAAAGTCGTAAAAAATTTTAATATATCATTGTCTATTGCGTGACAAACGTGAGATTAGCTGAAAACTAGGGTGCCTTAAAAATAAGAGACTGGTGATATATGATCAACAACATTTGATCGGTCGAGAGTATTTTGGACAAAAACTTGGCGAATACAAATTTTTTATGTATTTTCTTCTTCTTAAAAAAAAATTAATCATTCACTTTCCATAAGGATTTAATAGGGGCTGGGGAGGGGCACGTAAATTATTTTTCTTCTTCAAGTAAAAATATGTTTGAACACAATTCTGATAAATCTTATTGCAAAATCCTTGTGTTTTTCAAGTGAAAGAACAGGGAATGGGTGGAATATATATTGAATTTTTAAATGTTACAATTTCTATGGTTTCTCTTATCATGGATGGATATTGGATAGTACAGATCGGAGGGGGAAATTATCTTACATTCATTGTAAGGATCAGGGTTTATAAACCGTGTTTTTGGCTCATGAAATAGACTAAAACTCAATTTTGTTATACTGACTTAATTATTTCACTTTTTAATATTAGGAGGTTTATCCTTTACGATTTCAACAATAGTTTTTGCATTTTGTTCGTTTTTATATAACTTACACAAGCTCAAAGTTCGTATTATTCCTAGTTTTTGATGAAAAAATACGCAATTTCTCCTAATTTTACCTTTATATGAGCGCAATCGTGCAACACTTTCTTCTTTACATATATTATAAAATACATCAAAATGTACAATATATGTAAAAATGAAAGTGTTGCAAATCTGCGCTCATAGTAAAATAAAAAAAATATATATACTAAAAATTGAGGTAAAATTAGGCGAAATTGCGTATTTTTCATCAAAAACTAACAATAATACGAACTTTGAGCTGGTGTAAGTTATATAAAAACGAACAAAATGCGAAAATTATTGTTGAAATCGTACAGGAAAAACTTTCTAATGTTAAAAAGTGAAATAATTAAGTCAGTATAACGAAATCGAATTTTAGCCTTATTTTATGGGCCAAAAACACGGTTTATAGACCCTGATCCTTTATTCTGATGGTTTTTTCAACAAGTGACATCTAGATCGTGCAATTGTAGAATATTCTTATTTGGTTTGACAATGACTTCGATGGAGCCGAAACATGTCAACAGTCTAATAAAACTTACATTACTGTTTATAAAGTTTTTATTATAAAGCCTTTTAGAAATTAAACGATGTATGATAGTACAAGTGGTTAAAATTTCTATGTATTTTCTTAAAAAAAAAAAAAAAAAAAAAAGTTAACTTTTTATAAGGATTTCATAAAGGCAGGTGAGGGGGGGGGTCAAATTATTCTTCTGCCTGAGGTGAAAATATGTTTAAGCAAGGTTCTAATAAATGCATCATATGATTAACTTTAACATGTTTATTTTATTCCGATAATAAAATAAATCTAAATAGCAAAATCTATCTGTTTTTTCGAGAAAAAGAACGGGGTACGAATTTTAAAATTCCAAACAGTTCATGCTTTTGTGTAAAGCTTACACATAAAAAATGTTTTCAGACCACTCCAGTTGACGCAATGTAGTACTATAGAATTTATAGTTCCTACTCCTTCACTATAACCGAAAGTGAAAATGACCCAGAGAATCCCTGAATGACCCACTTTTTTCCCCCTATAAAAAGAGGGGCGAGAGGTTAAGGTTATCAGGTCGAGCATAACGTTCTACTTAAAAAAAAGAATTTTTTTATATAGGTTTCTCTTTTTAAGTAATCATTTTTTTAGGCGGAAGTAAAGTTTTCTAGAATAGTTATGACATCAACCGAATGTTTTTTTTTTTTTTTGTTTTTTTTAAATATGTGTATAGAAAAGAGGAAATGAAACGAAAACTATTCCTTATGTGTATAGTTTCATTTTGTATGGTTTCTTGATTTTAAAATCAGTACGTTTTATTATTTAATGGACTATACAAGAATAAATTGGTATTATTCTTTACCTAAATTATTTAATTTAGTTAACATTTTTTAAAGGTTATCTGAAAAATAATTTCTATAAATTATTTGATATCGTTAAAATTTTCTAAGGGTTATCTGAAAATGGAAAAGCTGTTTTATCAAAACAACAGGTTTTTTTTTTTTTTTATGTTAAGGACAATATCAAATTAAGACATAACCTGAATCATGCCAGAATGTTTTATATTAAAATAACAGTGTTGTCTTTAACACTGATTCTTTTAACTTAAAATTCATTACGTAATCGACTGTGCAAAAATAAATTAATATTATTCTTCATATAAATTATTTAATATAGCTAAAATTACCTTAAGGTTATCTGAAAAATTTTTTATATAAATTATTTGATATTGTTAAAATTTCTTTAAGGTTATCTGAAAATTGAAAAGCTGTTTTATCAAAACAACAGGTTTTTTTTTTTATGTTAAGGACGATATCAAATTAAGACATACCCTGAATCATGCCAGAATGTTTTATATTAAAATAACAGTGTCGTCTTTAACACTGATTCTTTTAACTTAAAATATACGTATTTATCTATTTATCGTTATAGCTATTTGATTCACTTGTTTTTGCTAATTACTTGATTGCTTGTTTATTGATTTTAAAATATGTACGTTTCATTACGTAATAGACTGTGCAAAAATAAATTAATATTATTCTTCATATAAATTAATTAATATCGCTAAAATTACCTTAAGGTTATCTGAAAAATTCTTTATATAAATTATTTGATATTGTTAAAATTTCTTTAAGGTTATCTGAAAATTGAAAAGCTGTTTTATCAAAACAACAGGTTTTTTTTTTTTATGTTAAGGACGATATCAAATTAAGACATACCCTGAATCATGCCAGAATGTTTTATATTAAAATAACAGTGTTGTCTTTAACACTGATTCTTTTAACTTAAAATATATGTATTTATCTATTTATCGTTATAGCTATTTGATTCACTTGTTTTTGCTAATTACTTTATTGCTTGTTTATTGATTTTAAAATAAGTACGTTTCATTACGTAATAGACTGTGCAAAAATAATTAATATTATTCTTTACGTAATTTATTTAATATCTTTAAAATTACCTTCACGTTATCTGAAAAAATCTTTATATAAATCATTTGATATCATTAAAATTTCCTTAAGGTTATCTGAAAATTGATTTGTTGCTTTATCAAAACAACTTTTATTGTTAAGACCGATATCAAATTAAGACATATCCTGATTCATACCCTAATTTTTTATATTAAAATAACAATTTTCTTGAATACTGATGCTTTTAAATTAAAATATAACTACTGAATTTACTTGGTTTTGATAATTACTTAATTTCTTGTTTCTTGATTTTAAAATAAATACGTTTTATTACGTAATGGGCTGTGCAAGAATAATTTGGTATTATTCTTTACATAAATTACTTAATATCGTTAAAATTCGTTTAAGGTTATCTGAAAATTGAAAAGCTGCTTTATCAAAACAACAGTTTTTTTTTAAAGTTAAGGCCGATATCAAATTAAGACATACCCTAATTCATACCCTAATTTTTTATATGAAAATAACAGTTTTCTTTAGCACTGTTGCTTTTTAATTAAAATATAATTATTTGATTTATCTGTTTAAGATAATTACTTGTTTCTTTATTTTAAAGTCCGAACATTTCATTAAGTAATAGACAGTACGAGAATAAATTGGAATTATTCTTTAAAAGTAAATTATTTAATATCGTTAAAATTACTTTAAGGTTATCTGAAAAATTCTTTATACAAATCATTTGATTTGATTAAAATTTCCTTAACGTTATATGGTAAACTCTTTATATAAGTAATGTTATATCATTAAAATTCCCTTAATGTTATCTGAAAAATTCTTTAAATTATTTGATATCGTTAAAATTCCCTTGAGGTTATCTGAAAATTGATTAGCTGCCTTATCAAAACAACAGTTTTCTTCTAATGTTAAGGCCGACATCAAATTAAGACATAGCCTAAATCATACTTTATTTTTTTTTATATTAAAATAACAGTTTTCTCTAACACTGATGCTTTTAAATTAAAAGATAATTATTTGATTTACTTGTTTTTGATAATTACTTGATTGCTTGTTTCTTGATTTTAAAATCAGTGCATTTCATTACGTAATAGACTGTACAAGAATAAATTAGTATTATTCTTTACATAAATTATTTAATTTTGTTAGAATTCTCTTAAGGTTACATGAAAAATTCTTTACATAAATTAATTAATATTGTTAAAATTCCTTTAAGGTGACCTTAAAAATTCTGTATATAAATTATTTAATATCGGTAATATTTCCTCAGTGTTATCTGAAAATTGATTTGCTGCTTTATCAAAACAACAGTTTTCTTCTAATGTTAAGGCGGATATCAAATTAAGACATACAGTTAAAATCAAAATCCTCTTTTTCAAAACATTAACTACCTATTACTTTGGGTTATTTATAAGTAAAAATCGCGTTACTTAAATCCTCAATCTAAAATATCATAATCTAAATAACAATAACTAAATAGCAATTAGATACCGAAAACAGTTTTTCACTTTTAAAAAACAGAAAGTTCGTACAAAGAACACATTTTTTTCGTATAATACAAACGTTTTCTGCTGTCATCCTGTCTGGCAAGATTTCTTTTCTGCTTAGATTTTTTTTTTTTTTTAACTATGTGAGAGAACACCTGTAAATAAATATTTTGTGAAAGTAAAGATAATGTTCACTCATACATAATTTGCAAAGCAACTAGCTTACTCTAGAAAATTGCCAGAGAAAAGTGCCCTTACAACTTAACAAAAATCGCATGATAATCGGAACACATAAAAATACAGCACCTGGTACATTTTATTTATTCAGAATACCGAGAATTAGGGGGCTACTGCTGTTATCCTAGATTACCATATTGTTCAATGCCGGAATAAACTTCCGCCGGATGTAGTTTATACGTTTCTACTTCTGAAGCAGATCTACCTGACATTCTGCAACTGAAAATAAACAACCGGACGGACGTGCATTGCGTGGTGCAGGTAAATGCTATAAATCTTATTATTTTTCTATTTCACTTACAATTTCTTTCGCTATTTTCGACGTATCACCTTGATTCCGATGGTAAAAATTGTAACGAACAAAAATTGAAGGTGGTAAATCAAAGTCTAGCACGGTAATATATTTCCACTAACGATATGATTACGAAGGTTCGTTTCCGTATTTTCTGAGATTTTTTTTTTATTTTCATGAAAAACAAAGTTTGATGTTAGTCTCAGAACTAGTAAGTGTCTGCGATTCGTATGTCTGTACGTATATTTTTCAAACAAATCATGTTATCGACGTGAAGTTTGGGTGGATTGTCTTAGATGGTCTTAGATGGCGGAAAGAAATCAACTAAACCTCTATTCAAGAAATGTTGATGTTACGGAATTCTTTGGTGAATTTATGGTGGTGATGGGGGACATTTCCCCCTCAGCTTTGAAATACCCTCCTACACAGAAGATTGAGATTTTATGCCTAGAAATGCAAATTTACCTTTCCCGGAACCCCATAATGCCCCCCACCCCCTACTTAGCTGGAGCTGCTAAAATCCCCACCCCCGAAGAAAAATGTCTGAATGCAGCACTGCTTAATTATTTTTTCAATACAAAATTGCCACCAAATCATTTTCCTTTCGTTCTACCTCACAGTTTTTCAAAAACATACTTTCAATGAAGTCATCATTAAAAATTAAAAACATGAAAACATTTAAAATTAATCACAATTTATTTATTACTGATATAGGTGTAAAATGAAATACAGGTTTTAAAAAATTAAAACCATTCTATAGATGTTAAAACATTCGTCAAAGTCCCGAGCGCTTTTGACCAGAACCTAACCATCATCAAAGGGCGAAAATGAGAAAAAATTCTGTAATATCCGGAATGTTCGCTGGTTAAATATCAGAAAACGAAACCAAATATGAAAAAAAAAAGGGGGGGGGGATAATTAAACCATAATTATGGTGTATTACATAATAGCATATCATTATAGGATTTCTTAACACTTTTCAGTATTTCCCCAGACTCCCTCAGTATACATGTACTATAATCATTCATTTGCGCTATATAATCTTTACTTTACTGAAATATATATCCCTTTCTGTTCTCAAATTTAAACGAGATACACTGTAAAAAATGACCAATGTTAATTATTTTATGAAAATATGCTATAACGAAAATATAATATAATCTTCTGAGTTATCTGAAATTTCAAATAGCATGTTACATTGTCTTTTGAATCCCCAGAAACGAATACATTTTCAAAATTTAAAGAATAATTTATAAAAACAAATTATTTTTAGCTGCCCGAATTTTTCAGAAACGTTTCCGAAGGGTTTTTATAGTGTATTAATTAGTGTCCTCAGCCTGGAATACCTGTTTTTCGAATGCTATCAATTCTGAAGTAAACATTTTCATGCTAAAAAAAATATGTTTAACAGACAAACATGCAAAATTAACAGCGTTAACAATAACAATCAAATTAAGATTATTTCTTTACTCTTTCATGTATAAATTAACGTATGCGGCTGAAAACGTGTACTTGAGAATGGATAACATTCGAAAAACAGGTATTCCAGCCTGAGGACACTAATTAATACACTATAAAAACCCTTCGGAAACGTTTCTGAAAAATTCGGGCAGCTAAAAATAATTTGTTTTTATAAATTATTCTTTAAATTTTGAAAATGTATTCGTTTCTGGGGATTCAAAAGACAATGTAACATGCTATTTGAAATTTCGGATAACTCAGAAGATTATATTATATTTTCGTTCGTGGTTATAGCATATTTTCATAAAATAACAAACATTGGTCATTTTTTACAGTGTAGTGCTGTAGATGGTTTTCCTTTTGCTATGTATGTCATATGCTCCCTTATTCGGTCTTTTAATTTTCTTGTTGTCCTTCCTATGTATGTAAATACTTCATTTTTATTTTTACGCTTAAATGGGATGATATAAATTCCGGCTTTTTCATGCATATCTGTGGGGTTTATTACTTACCCATCATACGTAGTATAGGGTAAGTTTTGTAATCGTTTTGAAAATCGAAAAATGTTTTTTGACGGATTTACACGTTTCAGACACTGCAGATTCCGAAAAACATATTTAAAAAAAAAAAAAATCTGCCGTCCGTCTGTTTGTGTGTCTGTAAATGCTCTATCTCCCAAACAAATTGAGATAGAGACTTGAAATTTGGTATGTACTTAGTGTGTAATAATGGGAAGAAGTTTATTGAATTTCAGTAACCTTGATTATCCGGAACTATTTTTCGGACTCTCGAAATATTCGTTCTGTTAAAAGGTATAGAAAATTTTTCGAAATTGTTTATTTTAAGGAGTGAATATAAAATACAATAAAGAAACATAAATTTTGCACAAAGAATGAAGTCGATCGGATAATTCGTTGCCGAGATATTTGTAATCCTATTTCCCACACTCTTCGATTTTTCATGACCCTGTATTTCATCCAAATTTCAGTTCAAAGATATATTTTAATTGGAAATGAGACGCTTAATCTGACGCAATAAACCGTTAGTTAATATGATTATCAATTTTGGAGTTATAAGGATGTTTCTTTCACTCAATTCAGTAATAGAGCATTGATAGTTTATGAGGTCATCAATCCACGATTTTATTCAAATTACAATGCATTTTATAAATAGTTTACACGTGTTTTATTTTCATATTTCATACTATGCATATCCATGATTGGTAAGTATTACGGTGGCTCCCAACGACTAGTTTTTCTGTGCACTAGATTTTGAAATTTTGTTGGAGGTTTGGCAATTAATGTTATGTCATATTTCTTTAAAGCATATCGGATTCTTTCATAAAGTTGGGAGATATAATCTATACTACAAAACTTTGATACTCGTGTTTTATTCTTGGCTATTAATTTTCTGCTATTAAATTCATAAATTACTTGGTTAATAAATCTCTCAGAGTATCCATTCTCGGTTGCAATTTCTTTAATCTTGGTGAATTCTGCGTTTATATAATTCTTTGAACATATGTTAAACAAACCATTAAAAAGTATAAATATTCCAATAATTTTCTAACAATCTTTTAAATTCAAAATTCAAGTCAAGGGGAATTTTAAAAAACCTCAAGCCATTTTTAGCTTTTTGAGATTAGAAAAAAAAAGAAAGAAAGAAAAGAAAAGAAAGAAAGACGAAAAGAAAAAACCTGATAAGAGCAGCACAAAAATAAAGCTCGGATACTCACACCGTAAAATATATAAATAAAATAAAAATCAAAATTTGGCTGAGGAGGGGGGTGTTATTAGCAGAAAAAATAGTAAAAAATCTTTTTTTTTTTTTTTTTTTTACGAATAAAAAAAAACTTTTTTTACAGTCTAGCACCGTTTTCACAGTTTAAAAAAAAATTGTGAAAAGGTTTTCCTTTTTACTGTCTCGTTCCATTTAACAGTTTTTTTGCCTATCAGTCTTTCAATGGAGCCAGCCATCATGAAAAAGTGTAAAAATCTCCACTAATTGTCAAACAATCTTTTAAATTCAAAATTCAGGTCAAGGAGAATTTCAGAGATCGTCAAGCCATCTTTAGCTTCTTGGACTGAAGCAAAGTCCGAAAAGAAGAAGAAAATAAACCTGATAAGAGCATCACCAAAAAAAGTCCATTGTAGGTTTAGACATTGACTAAAAAAAAATCCGTTATATCTTGCAAGAGGATCGCATTCGAATCCATTAAGTCATTAATAACAAAGGGTCTGTTATTTCATATTTTTTCCCAGTAGCTCTTATCAGATTTACTTTCGAATTGCTTATTTCTTTTATATCCTGCTTCCTGTCAAAGCTAATGCTTGAGGGTCTTTTTGAAGTTTTAGTTGTAATTTTTTTTTCACCTAAACGAACATTTTTTTGCGACATCAGTCTGCCTGCCTGTCTATTTCTGTATCGTATGTAAAATCTTTGGAATCACAATGAAATTTGAGGGAGGTATTAATGATTTGAGTTTTTATTTTAATTTTAAACAAGAACGAAAAATCATGCGTCAAGCATGGATTATGTAACACTTTCCAACACTTCCAAAATAATTTTGCAAATCTTTACCGTAAGGTGTAAAATGATATCTAACTAAACAATTTTGAAAACGCATAACATATTTTAAAATCCAATTTCAGGAATTACCAACAATATTCGGCAAAATGTCTCAACTCTTTTGCGCAGCCCTGTATATGATATATAGATTTGTATGTATACTAAATAGAATGCTAAATTTTAGTTCAGTTAGGAAACGCGTAGCACAGTTTAAAATTTCCCTTCTGCAATTCCGACAATAAACGGAACTTTTGTGCTGTCCTGTATACAATCTATACAATTTATACACACCAAGTAATAGACAAAAAATGAGTTAAATTTAAAAACGCATTCAACAACTGAAAAAGAATGTCCAGCAATTATTTTAAAGCAGTACTTTAACAGAATTCTTTTGCGTATCCCTGTAAATGAACGATGAATGCTATACACGCAATATTCTATAGTAAGCCTCTTGTAAGCCACCTTAGTGATATATATCAATTTCAATACGTTTGAAATAGTGAAACATTATTTAAATAAACCGCAAATGATTTTTCTCCATAGACGTAATGTAACGGAACTCTTTTGACTGCCCCTGTAAAGTAACTATAAGTGCTATGCAAACCCGATTCCAGAGTAAGCCTCTTGTAATGCACTTTAGTGATATATATCAATTATAATGTGTTTTAAATTGTGTAACATCATTAAAATAAACCGCAAATAATTTTCCCCCATAGACCGTAATGCCACGGAATTCTTTTGAGTGTCCCTGTAAAAAAACAATAAGCGCTACGCACTTCATTTTCAATGCCGAACATGCTATAGTAAACCTCAATAACATATATCTATTGCATGTCAGTCCGAATACATTTACGTGAGTTAGAGCATGGACAGACAGACAGACAGACCTAATTCATAAACACTTTTCAATTAGGTTGGAAAGTGTTAAAAAGAACGAAAAATAATCCATCCGGCATAGATTATGAAACACTTTCCAACACTAACAGAATATTATTCAGAAATTTAATTTTTTCATACGATGAAATGAGATATCTAAATAAGCCATTTAAAAAATACATAACTCAGTAAAATTTTATGTTCAGCAATTGCTGCTCATATTCGAAGTCTTTCGTGCAGCCCTGTATATGATCTACAGAATTTGTAAACAACACGTAATACACTAATAATTACATAAAATTGCATACCACAGCGGAAAGAGCACTTCTAGCAATTACCAATCATAGTCAGTCCTTTAACCGAATTCTCTTCTGTGTCTCTGTACATTAATGTTAAATCCTACGCACTCCATAATCTATAGAAAATAAGCTGCCCATGGTCACAGATATGAAAATAAACAACCAAGTAAAAATAATAGATAACGTGCGTAATTTTTAGGAAATAATATAACTTCAAAGACCATGCAACTTTGAAATATTCTCATTTTGTTTTTGAAAATGACTCGGAAAGAGTCGAAACATGTAAAACAACTATAATAAAAGTTATTTTAATTTATATTATGTTTTTAATTTACACCTTTAGCATTTAAAAGGAATATATTATTACAAGGTGTTATAATTCATTATATTGTTAGTAATTTGATATTTTAACCATTGTTGATAAGTAGAAAGTGAGAGAGGCAGATGATAGATTCATATTGTCTGACTAAATGTTAGACATCACCCATGTTCTCCGAACCAGCCACTGTAAGCAAAAAAGAAAATAAACAAAACTAAAAGAAATCAAAGCAAAAATGCAATGCAATACTCCAGAAAATTAATACAGACAAAGCATGCCTGAATAGTAGATATGTCAGCTAACAGAACTTACACAATTTTAATTTTTAAGGAAACATTCAAACCCTCCCACACAGCCGCCATTGTTGTAAAGCTAATTAGCTTTTATAAATTATAAAAACTTAGAGCACAAAATCATAAGTTTTGTGAATTCATAATGAAAAATCCATCTTACACTTTTCTGAGCAGTACCTGAAAAAAAAAAAAAATCAAATTTAAAAATGACTGGTTTTGTTTAACTTTAAAATTTTTAAATTTCCCGTCTTCCTCAAAATTCCTGGTTTATTCCCCAAAATTCCCGGGGTTTTTCCCGTTCCTCAAAATCTGTGGTTTTTTTTTTTTTTTTTTTTTTTTTTTTTTTTTTTTTTTTTTGCAACTCTATTTAAGGGTATGATTGTTTTATACACTGCAAAAAAAAATTGTTGATTTTACGGTATAATACTGGCATTCCAGCTGACAGTATCATACCGTAAAATTAACAGTAATAAACAGTAAAATAAGCAGTAATACACTGGCGCATTTTTTTCAAAAATGTTTTTTTCATTATCAAATCGAATATTAAAGGGTTTTTATTGATAATATTCTTACAGTTGTATTCGAGAGTGCTTTGATAAATTCACAACGTTAGCAGATCACATGAACGTTCGTTTTTGAGCCAGTTCGGGAAGATGCGTAAATTTAGAATACATAGACTGCATCTCTAATGCCTTCCCTGGTGCATTCTAAAATTATCTTCAAAGATTGTTACTCAGCGGATTTTCTCAGAAATTGTGTTTCTGCTACTTTTCAGAAAATTTTCATTTTCCTAATACAAAAAGAATCAACAGGGTTCGTACGGATCAGTGAAATTTCCCGGAGTTTCACCAGTATTTTCTACACAGAAAAAGAAATCTAAATTAAACTCGCGAAACTTCGCCTTCTTTTAACGAGATATTTTCTGTAATAAAATACTGGTACCGAAGAATTTCCTGGTCACAAAATTCCAGGAGCCGTACGAACCCAGAATAAATGACTTAATAATTTTGAGTAAGACAACCGCTACAATTCGTGCTTGTACAAAAACATGGGATATGATTTACGTGAGAACTAATTATTCATACTACTATATTAAGCTTACAAAAAATGGTGTATTTATTTTTTAGGTTTTCGTTCATCTGACGAAACGCTATTCGTCTCACTCCACTTTCTGTCTGTCTGTCACATTCTCAGAAACTATATGAGTTAGAGACTTTTATTCTTTTATTAACACTTTCCAACCTAGTTGAAAAGTGTTTATGACTTCGGTTTGTCTGGCCGTCTGGCCGTGCTTTAACTCCCGTAAATATGCTCGGATTGCCCTGCAATTCTTATATGTTATTGTCGTTATCTATAGCATGTTCCCTATTTCAACTCAAGTGTGTAGCACTTATAGTTTTTTTACAGGGACACTCAAAAGAATTCCGTTACATTACGGTCTATATGGGGAAAAATCATTTGCGGTTTATTTTAATGATGTTACACAATTGCAAACACATTGTAATTGATATATATCACTAAGGTGTATTACAAGAAGCTTAATATGGAATAAGGTGCGCATAGCACTTATAGTTAATTTACAGGGACAGTCAAAAGAATTCCGTTACGTTACGTCTATGGGGAAAAATCGTCTGCGGTTTATTTAAATAATGTTTCACTATTTTAAACGCATTGAAATTTATATATATCACTAAGGTGCATTACAAGAGGCTTACTACAGAATATTGTGTGTACAGCAGTCATCGTTCATTTACAGGGACACACAAAAGAATTCTCTACTGTCTGTTAACAATAATTCCTGGAAGTGCGTTTTAAGTTACTGAACGCGATTTTAAATTTAACTCACTTTTTGTTTATTACGTGGTGTGTATAAATTCTATAGATTATATACAGGGAAGCACAAAAGTTCGCGAACACATTTCCGTTTATTGACAGAAACTCCAGAAGGAGAATTTTAAACTGTGCTACGCGTTTCTTAACTGAATTTAAATTTAGCATCCTATGTAGTATCTATACAGGGATCATATACAGGGCTGAATAAGAGTATTCGGATATTTTTCCAAATATTGTATATGTTGGAAATTCCTGAAATTACTTTTTTAAATATGTTATGCGTTTTCCAAATTATTTACTTAGATGTTATCTTTCAGCTTATTAAACGGTAATGATTTGTAAAATTATTTTGGAAGCGTTGGAAAGTGTTACATAATCTATGCTTGACGCATGATTTTTCGTTCTTGTTATTTTAATTAAATGAATTAATTTAATGACGTCCGACATTATTGGAGTTTACTATGGTATGCTCGGTATTGGAAAAGAAGTGTGTAGAATTTATAGTTCGTTTATAAGGGATACTCAAAAGAATCCTGTTACATTATGGCCTATGGTTCGTTCGCAGTGTATTTTAAGGATGTTACATTATTCCAAACATATTGAAACTGATATACATCAGTAAGTTCCACTACAAGATGCTTTACCATATAGAATACATATGCATAGCATTTATCGTTCATTTACAGGGACACATAAAGGAGTTCGGTTACAGTACTGTCTATGAGCGATAATTACTGAAAGTGCGTTTTCTGTTGTGGTAAGCGTGTTCAGGTGCGCCGTAATTATATAAATACATAGCACCTATGGTCGTCATCTGGTCCGTCCATCTATCCATCTGTCCGTCCGTCCGCATATAACAGCGCAAAAACTACCCAACCGAATGGTTTGAAATTTAATATATATAATCGTTGCAGAATTTTGTCGAGTCATTTCAAATTTTATGAAAATTTAATCAAAACTTAAAAAGATATTAATAAAAGTTTTATTTATTCTATTAATTCCTATCATACGTAATCTATATATAGTAAAAGCGCAAGTCATGTGACTCAGGAAAACAAATACGGGCTAACCACATCTTTTTCCATATGCCAAGCGGCCATTTTTATTCAGAATTATTTTTTCGAATAAAATTGCATAAAAGTTACATTTTTAGAAAGATAGTTTTAAAAAAAATGTTTGCTTGAGAGATGAGTTACATTAAAAAATGTATAGATTCTGAGATTACTTCAGTGAAATTTAGGTTAACAGCCGAATATCTCAATCCGTTAAAGTAAATAAACAAAAGATTCATTCATCGTGAGTCATAGAAATATTAAACCATGGAAGTAATCATTCGCAAAGCAAGATCTCCATGGTGAATTTTTCGCAAAGCAAGATCTCCATGGTGAATTTTTCAGCGCTGTCTGCTGTCAAAAAAAAATCGCATCTGTAAACATGGATAAAATATATAGGATAATAAATATGGATATAATAAGAAAGAAAAAAGGCTTCCTCATTTCACTTATAGCAGACGATACAATTTATTTCACAGAAATAATAACAATGATTTTTTTTTACATTGTAAAACTAGTTATAGCACGAAACGAACGCACCTCATTTGTCACATTTAACGTACAATTTCCAACTTGTTAAATTTAGCAATTTTTTTTTTGTATATTACTTGTGGTGCGTAAATTTTACAGATTGTTTATAGGGCTACACAAAATAATTAGACTATTGTTTTTTTATTATTATGGAAGGTGATTGCTAAAACTGGATTTTTAAATGTATTATATGTTTTCTAAACTGTTGACTAATATATTTTCTTTCACTCTATTAAACGGTGAAGTTTCGTTACAGTTTTCTGGATGTGTTGGAAAGTATGGTATCTTTTTTCTTTGTAACCGAAAAAAAACCCCGCAAAAATCACGTGAATTTTAGGTCAATGAAATACAACCTCCCCTTAAGAGCCAACACTTGTTACGACTGTTTTTATAGAAAAGGGTTATGTGACCATAATTTAAAGTGTCGCGTCAATTCGTCGCACACAATTTATCGCGGAACAGTTCATCGCGCACAATTCATCGCAGCTTCAATTCGTCGCACACAATTCATCGCGGAACAATTCATCGCGCACAATTCATTGCGCACAATTCATCGCAGCTTCAATTCGTCGCAGCGTCAATTCGTCGCGGCGTCAATTCGTCGTGATGTCAGTTCGTCGCGACGTCAATTCGTCGCAGCGAAAATGTTTTTGAAGGCTATGATGATAAAATTAAAGATAATGTAGTAAAATTATTTAATAATTTGTTTTTTAGATATAGAGAATTATAACTAACAATTTACATCATTAAATAATTTTACTAAATTATCTTTACTTTTATCATCATAGCCTTCAAATATATTTTCGTTAAGACGAATTGACACTACGACGAATTGACGCCACGACGAATTGGCGCTGCGATGAGTTGTCGCCGCGAAGAATCGACGCAGAACCATAATTTAAGACGTTCTCATTGGGAAGAATAGAGATAAATTACGGTTACGTAATCGTTTTCTATAAAAACAGTCGAATGACTCGTCAGTTTGCTGCAGATTTTTAACAGTGTACACTAGTCACGGGAAGAAACGCTCAAGCTAATATTAAGTGTATAGGAAGGTTATTTTCAAATTTCTCGCTCGCATTTTGTTTTATTTTATTTTATTTTATATGCTTAGGATAGCTGAGGTCGATCTCTAAAGTTGTGCGTTTTTGCTTTTTTTTTTTTTTTTTTTTTTTTAATATAAAAGATTTTTTTCAATTTTGGAAACGATTGGGACCGGTTGGGACCGGTTCTGAATGTGAAAGTACCCTTATATAAAAAAAAAAAAAAAAAAACCTGGAACCAAAATATAAAAAAGTAAAAACGCACAACGTTTAGAGATCGACCTCAGCTATCCTATGAAAAAAAAATAAATAAATAAAAAGAATAAAAAAAAGAATACTAAAATGCGAGCGAGAAATTTGAAAATAACCTTTCCATAGACTTGATATTAGCTTGTGCGTTTCTTCGCATGACTAGTGTAGGCTCTTAAGTTCGCCAACTTGTAATTACGCCAACAATAAGTAAATATCAGTGCAATAAAGATAAAAACATTTCCTTAAATTCCGGTTTTAATTTTTTTTTTTTCAAAAATAACTTATGATTTTACTTCACATGTTTCTGCAGCAATGAGTACCTTTATATATTTCTCTAATCTATGCTCAACCATTGAAAATGCAAAATCAAAAATTTAAATAAATACGAGATGATTCATAAATACTGAAAATTGAAAGTAGTATTTTCAAAATCGGTTAAGCGAATCATGTTAACTCATTCGATGCTGTTTAATTTAATTTACCTTGACCTGTCAAAAATAGTAAACTATGATTAATCTACTGCTATGAGTTATTATATATTTTGTCCTAATTAAGTTGTTATTTCCGTTTTAAAAAAGATTAAATCAATGGTACGTCTGTATTATGTTAATCAAGTGTCCGAGTAGATTAATATTACCAGGTAAATAAGTCACTCATGCAGTTTATTTGTTTATTTGGTTGAAATTTAGTTAACAATATAAGTTTTCTTTAAGTGATTCTTAAGATTTGTTGCGGTAATTCTGGTTATAGTTCCGGTAAGTTTCTTGCTTTTGTGATTTTAATGTCATAATTTTCTATTATATTTTCCCAAATAAATGCGTTTATTTCTGCAAATTCAGCAAAATTATTTCATTTTACCTCATAAAATGCTTCTGGGTTATTCGCATAAAATTTAGACAAGACAGCCTTAAAGAAGCAGGTCCAATTGTAATAGACAATTGGACCTGCTGATGAGTATATAGCTGATCATTCCTCAGATATATCCTCAGTGAAATTTTCTTTGGTGGACTTGATAAAATTGGCAAGCGTTTCATATGTTTATTTTCTGAAGGACAGTGCAAGACAGTATTGCTAGCACTGTACTTTTTAGGGTTTCGTTCATCTCACGAAACCCTATTGCTCCCGCTCCGTTGTCTGTCTGTCACAGAGCCATTCTCGAAAACTGTGTAACTTACAGAGTTGAAACTTTGTGTATAAATCAGAATATCAGCTGCGAAGAGCTGAAAATATCAAAATTTGAAAAATTCGTATTATTTTAATAAATAGAGATAAAAAACCAAAATTCTAACAGCCTTTTCTTATTAAATTTGTACATTTTTCCTTATAGCAGATGCCAAAAATTAAAAATCCATGATGAAATTCTATCTACAATAATTAATTTTCTATCGGACGATTTCCACATGAAAAATAAAAATGAATAAAAAGTTTCACCAATTGAAAAAAAAAAAAAGATTAATATGAAATAAAAATGATTGACGTCATAGTGGTAATAAAACAGAAAGATTTCTCAATAATACAAGGAGTATGAGTATGTGTGCATGTACACAAAGCAGATTAATTACACGTCATTAGAGAATTATAAAGAAAATCTGACGTCATATCGCAAGTTTAACGGATTTTTCAACTATTTCAGTATAATACAAAGCGAGTATGAATATGAGTAATAGAGAATAGTAAATATATGAGTTTGAGGAACGTATTGAATCATGATAAAAACCCGATTATGGAAATATTCGCATATTTTAACATTTTGAAGGTGTACAACATGTTTAATTTTGAAATTAAAATTTTTTTAAATATCGCATTTAGTCCACATGACAGATATTATTATGATAGAGTATAATAGTGGGCTTCACCCGCTATCGGGCCGGTTAGATATTCGAAAAACCGAGAAAAATAGACAGTTTTTTTTTTTTTTTTTTAGAAAATGAAATTTATTTGGATTTTTTAAAGAAAGGATAAAGTGTTTTGAAAGGAATATTAAACGAAACCCTTTGTGCGAACTTGGATCACACTTACCCACTTGTTTTTAAATTGAGAGTGCTTGGTTGCTAGACCTAGTCCTTCCTTTAGAACTATTAGTCTTTCCACTAATAAGAATTAGTGACCACTAGTGACTACTTTAGTGACTACTATTGGTGACTATAGCCCTTCCTTTAGAACTAGCCCTTCGTCTAGTAAAGAACCAGAGAAAACTTACTAGTGACTACTACCACTACTACTGGTGACTACTACTTGTGGCTACTAGTGACTAGATTATTACATTAGTGACCACTTTTAATGACGACTACTCCTTTAATGACAACTTTTAGTGACTACTATTACTATTAGTAGTGACTACTTTTCCTTTACAATTAGTTCTTCACTGTTCACTGCCCTTCACTGTCCTTCACTGTTCTTCACTGTTCTGTTCACTAGTGAAGAACTAGTGAACAGAATTAGTATTAGATGAACTAGAGTTGGAGATAAAACTAGCTTTCCTTTAAAACTAGAACTAAAACTAGTCCTTTCTTTAGAACTAGTCTTTTCTTTAGAACTAGTCCTTTCTTTAGAATTAGTCCTTCCTTTAGAATTAGAACTGAAATTAGTTTTCCTTTCGTGAACTTGATAAAATTTTCACGCGTTTCAGATATTTCTTTTCTGTCGGAAGGTGCAACACAGTATTGCCAGTCCTCTACTTTTTTTTATTCAGAGTGCTTGGTTGCTAGACCCAGTCCTTCCTTTAGAACTAGTCTTTCCACTAATAAGAATTAGTGACCACTAGTGATTACTTTTAGTGGCTACTTTTAGTAACTATTATTGGTGACTATAGCCCTTCCTTTAGAACTAGTCCTTCGTCTAGTAAAGAACTAGTGAAAACTTACTAGTGACTACTTGTAGTGACTACTACCACTACTACTGGTGACTACTTACTTGTGGCTACTAGTAACTAGATTATTACATTAGTGACCACTTTTAATGACGACTACTCCTTTAATGACAACTTTTAGTGACTACTATTACTATTAGTAGTGACTACTTTTCCTTTACAATTAGTTCTTCACTGTTCACTGCCCTTCACTGTCCTTCACTGTTCTTCACTGTTCTGTTCACTAGTGAAGAACTAGTGAACAGAATTAGTATTAGATGAACTAAAGCTGGAGATAAAACTAGCTTTCCTTTAAAACTAGAACTAAAACTAGTCCTTTCTTTAGAACTAGTCTTTTCTTTAGAACTAGTCCTTTCATTAGAATTAGTCCTTCCTTTAGAATTAGAACTGAAATTAGTTTTCCTTTTGTGAACTTGATAAAATTTTCACGCGTTTCAGATATTTCTTTTCTGTCGGAAGGTGCAACACAGTATTGCCAGTCCTCTACTTTTTTTTATTCAGAGTGCTTGGTTGCTAGACCCAGTCCTTCCTTTAGAACTAGTCTTTCCACTAATAAGAATTAGTGACCGCTGGTGATTACTTTTAGTGGCTACTTTTAGTAACTATTATTGGTGACTATAGCCCTTCCTTTAGAACTAGTCCTTCGTTTAGTAAAGAACTAGTGAAAACTTACTAGTGACTACTTGTAGTGACTACTACCACTACTACTGGTGACTACTACTTGTGGCTACTAGTAACTAGATTATTACATTAGTGACCACTTTTAATGACGGCTACTCCTTTAATGACAACTTTTAGTGATTACTATTACTATTAGTAGTGACTTCTTTTCCTTTACAATTAGTTCTTCATTGTTCACTGTCCTTCACTGTCCTTCACTGTTCTTCACTGTTCTGTTCACTAGTGAAGAACTAGTGAACAGAATTAGTATTAGATGAACTGGAGCTGGAGATAAAACTAGCTTTCCTTTAAAACTAGAACTAAAACTAGTCCTTTCTTTAGAACTAGTCTTTTCTTTAGAACTAGTCCTTTCTTTAGAATTAGTCCTTCCTTTAGAATTAGAACTGAAATTAGTTTTCCTTTCGTGAACTTGATAGAATTTTCACGCGTTTCAGATATTTCTTTTCTGTCGGAAGGTGCAACACAGTATTGCCAGTCCTCTACTTTTTTTTATTCAGAGTGCTTGGTTGCTAGACTCAGTCCTTCCTTCAGAACTAGTCTTTCTACTAATAAGAATTAGTGACCACTAGTAACTACTTTTAGTGACTACTTTTAGTGACTATTATTGGTGACTATAGCCCTTCCTTTAGAACTAGTCCTTCGTCTAGTAAAGAACTAGTGAAAACTTACTAGTGACTACTTGTAGTGACTACTACCACTACTACTGGTGACTACTACTTGTGGCTACTAGTAACTAGATTATTACATTAGTGACCACTTTTAATGACGGCTACTCCTTTAATGACAACTTTTAGTGATTACTATTACTATTAGTAGTGACTTCTTTTCCTTTACAATTAGTTCTTCATTGTTCACTGTCCTTCACTGTCCTTCACTGTTCTTCACTGTTCTGTTCACTAGTGAAGAACTAGTGAACAGAATTAGTATTAGATGAACTGGAGCTGGAGATAAAACTAGCTTTCCTTTAAAACTAGAACTAAAACTAGTCCTTTCTTTAGAACTAGTCTTTTCTTTAGAACTAGTCCTTTCTTTAGAATTAGTCCTTCCTTTAGAATTAGAACTGAAATTAGTTTTCCTTTCGTGAACTTGATAAAATTTTCACGCGTTTCAGATATTTCTTTTCTGTTGGAAGGTGCAACACAGTATTGCCAGTCCTCTACTTTTTTTTTTATTCATATTACCTGATTACTACCTGTTTTTTGAAATAGTAATATTCATCTTATTTAATGACAGATTAAATAAAGAGAAAATATTGCGAATTAAACTATTTCAAAAAATGTTGTAACAATCAAGCAATTTGATTGTTTTTTTTTAAAGTAGCGGGATGGAAACACTGGTGCAACAGCATATACAACATGCGTTCTGTTATCATATCATACTATCTGAATTAAAGTTTCTCCGTATCATTAACATACAAAATTGTGTATTTTAAGGCAAAATACGCATCTGTAAAAATTCTTCGCGAAGAAGATGTTCATTTGGTTGGCTATAGAAACATCTTTTGAAACGCTAAGATCTATTAGCCGCTTATCATATTCTTATAAATAAATATATATATATATATATATATATATATATATATATATATATATATATATAAGCCACATATAAGTCTCAAGACAGTAAAACCAAATTAAGAATTGTGTATTGGTAAATGTTTGAAATATTTTTTAATTAGCTCATAAATTATAACAACTATTACTTTATATTATAAAACTTCTTTCGGAACGTTACGATCTGTTAGCCGCTTATCACATTCTTACAAAGCCATATATAAGACCCAAGACGAAGACAGTTCAAACCAATTTAAGAGTTGTGTGTTGGTAAATGTTCAAAATATTTCTTAATTATCTCATTAGTTATAACAGTTATTGATATTATAGAAACTTCTTTTGAAACTTTATGGTATTAGTCTTATCATATTCTTACAAAACTAGATATGAGTCCCAAGACAGTTCAAACCAATTTAAGATTTGTGTGTTGGTAAATGTTCGAAATATTTTTTAATTAGCTCATAAGTTAGAACAGCTATTACTTTATATTATAAAAATTTCTTTTGGAACGTGACGCTCTATTAGCCGTTTATTATATCTTTAGATCCATAACTCTCAAACCAATTTAAGAATTATATGGTTGGTAAGTGTTCGAAATATTTTTAATTAGCTCATAAGTTATAACAGCTATTATTTTATATTATAAAAACTTCTTTTGAATGTTACGATCTGTTAGCCGCTTATCACATTCTTACAAAGCCACATGTAAGTCTCAAGACATTAAAGCCAAATTAAGAATTGTGTATTTGTAAATGTTCGAAATATTTAATTAAATATTTAAGCTCATAAGTTAGAACAGCTATTACTTTATATTATAAAAATTTCTTTTGGAACGTGACGCTCTATTAGCCGTTTATTATATCTTTAGATCCATAACTCTCAAACCAATTTAAGAATTATATGGTTGGTAAGTGTTCGAAATATTTTTAATTAGCTCATAAGTTATAACAGCTATTATTTTATATTATAAAAACTTCTTTTGAATGTTACGATCTGTTAGCCGCTTATCACATTCTTACAAAGCCACATGTAAGTCTCAAGACATTAAAGCCAAATTAAGAATTGTGTATTTGTAAATGTTCGAAATATTTTTTAATTATCTCTTAAGTTATAGCAGTTATTTCTTTATATTATAGAAACTTCTTTTGAAATTTTATGAATTAGTCTTATCATATTCTTCCAAAACTATATATGAGTTCCAAGACAATTCCAACCAATTTAAGGGTTGTGTATTGATAAATGTTTAAAATATTTTTTTAAATAATCTGCTCATAAATTAAGACAGTTTATTACTGTATTGTTTAATTCTTAATAATAATATAAAAAAAAGCTTCTGTCTGATCTTCTTTAGAGAGAGAGAGTATGATAGTTTCTACATACTCTAAAATTTTCTTCCAACTTCGTAACATTATCAAATTTAGAAAACCTAAATAAAATGCCATACGCTTTATAAAAACATCAGATGTCGTTTTCGGAACTTTAACACACAAAAAAAATAGAAAGAATTTAATATATTTTTTAAATATTATTAAAAATATTTAAGGACATAGAACAATAAGTTCTTAGAATGTGTCTCCATCGATCAATACTTATCGTAAATATTTTTTTTCTTTTTTTCCTATTTTGTACATCTCAGACTCTGACCTGTAAATTTCCAAATAATTTTCTAAAATTAATCTTGGTTCAAGAAGTTTACTTATCCATTGCATAAACTACATAAAAAAACAAGCATGATAAAACAAAGATTTGTTACTTTTTCAATCCTTTTTTTAACACTATCTATATAGAGATAATACCGAGTCATTTCATTATCAAACTTCGGTTCCTTTTTTTTTCAGAAAAAATTTCTTAATTTGGTTCATCATTTTAAGATCGTTCACCCCGAAATTGTCTGTCACCTTCAAATTTTATCTTCACTATGTAACTCGTTGATTTACCCAACGCATGTAAATGCGCGTGTAACTTCTTTATCTGAAGTTATAAAAAAAAAAAAAAAATGCTTTGAAGAGTAGCTGTCAATGTACCTCTTTCACGTATCAGTGTTGTAGCTTCTTATTCAGAAGTGCATTCATACACCAATAAAAAAACACATGTACGTAATAAGAAATGAATCCTGGAGAAAAAAAGATATTTCTATTTATTAAAAAAGAAAAAAAAACTGGTGAAAGGGTAACCACCCCTGGATAACCACTCCAGGATAACCACGAATAATAGTTTTCAAAAGAAACAAAGTGACCAGTCACAAGTATGGACGTTTTCTTTCCGCCACTTACCTTTTAGTAACTGAGACAGGGAATTCCGGGTGTTAAATTTTCTTAAACAATCAAATTTTCTTAATCAATCATATGTAGGTAAGAGTGATTTCAATGTTATTTAAATCATTCTAATGAATTAAATCTCTTACCTGCGGGTACGTGATGGGATGTACGGTGTAGATTTCTTCATCTTTATCTATGATACTCACACACACAAAAGGATTCAAAGTCTTGATATAACACACAAAAACATTTAATACACAAACATAACAAAAGGACAATAAAAAATTTACATCCTTTACATATCGTCTCCTGCACACAGCTACTCAAACTCTCTCTGCAAAAGAGTAGGAAAACAAATAATATTAGTCATCAGAAATAAACGTACAAAAATGGGAGTGTTCATAAAAGGAATCAGAGTCTCTCGCACTAAATGTAGAGGTATATTCTGTGGTATGTATTGTTCTAATTACAGAGTAATATTTCACACAGGGAAACATTTGTCTCTTCCAGGAGCATTGAAATGTCCGCTCAAGAAGATTTATAATTTTGTACTTAAATATGTTCTAGAAATGCTAATTTTCCTCCTCTCCCTTTCCCTCGGAGCAGCATAAATCCCTTCCGGGGGGAAATACCTGAATTCAACACTGCCGTGTCGTTTTCCTAAACTAAAGTACCGGCAAAGGTAACTTGGCAGTGGAGATTATACTACAGAAAAGTGTACATGCGCGAGAAGAAATAGTTCTTTACTGAATTTGAAAGAAAAGCACTTTAAATATGTTTTTTTTTTAGATTTTTCCATTGAAAAATGATTTACTGATTAAACAAAATTGATTCAGCTTAATATATAATCATTTTTATGATAAATACCTGTAATATTAACTGAACTTGTATTGTTTCGCGAAATGATTTTCTGGCGAAATTTTGGCGATTGGAATAAATCAGTGGGCAACCCTCGGACACCCCACAGCGTTAAGTGCTTGACCTGCGCCAGATAATTCTCCTGCGATTGCGGGAGATTTAAGATTTTTGATGTCCAATCAAATGTTTCATTTTTTAAAATATTAAAGATAGAGTAATAATTTCGATGGATTTGAATTTTTCGGAAAATTTTAACTCAAGTACATACCAAACATATCGATAAAATATATAATATAAGAAGAATTTTCTTTTCTTTAAAATAAAACTTGTCATGAAAAAGTTCTTTATTCACATTCAACGATATCGATATTTCCGTGTTTCCTAAGTTAAAAGTATTCTTATTTTATTTGCACAGAACTAATCAGCAGTTTATTTAATTTGTTTTTTGAGGTATGGTAAATATTCAATATATCAACAGTATTTTAGACTCAGAAACTCCACACTGTAAAAATGTACTCATTTCGAAATGAGTATTTTTGGATCAAAAATGAACATGTGCATTCTCAAAAATGAGTAAGTTCATGTACTCATATCGAAATGAGTATTTTTGGATCAAAAATGAACATGTGCATTCTCAAAAATGAGTAAGTTCATGTACTCATATCGAAATGAGTATTTTTGGATAAAAAATGAACATATGATCAAACCCAACATACTTGTATATTTCAGAATGTGTAATGACGAAATTTCGGAGCGTATAAAGCTATTATTTGAAGGAGAAACGAAGAATAAGAGAAATGAAAAGTGGATCTGGTTGTTCGGGATTTTCATCAAAGTGGATCCACTACAACACATTTACTATTTTTTTTCCTCACATTTTACACATCTACTTTTTTTTTTCCCTTGATAGTACTTCAAAATTATGATTTTTTTCCCCACTAATTTTTTTAAAATTTATTTTAACTTTTTTAACGTGAGGCAATATTGTGTTATTTAAAAGTTTCATAACATAATATCTTTGCAAATTATAGCTATGCAAATTGGTATTAAACTAAGCTGATTTGGCTTACAAATTTATGAATTACGCTAAAATTTATTATTTTATAAATTATAATTTTACAAGTTTATAATTTTTTCCTTGAATTTATAAAATTAGTTAATATTTTTTCTTTACTTTTATAAAAATAAAGTTTTTAACTTTATAACGTTTTTAATTTATTTCTTTAGCTTATATTTTTATAAATTAAACTAATTTAATTTAAATAAAATCAATCCGAGCATATTTACGGGAGTTAGAGCACGGACAGACGGCCATACAGCAGACAAACCGAAGTAAAATTAGTTAATATTTTTTCTTTACTTTTATAAAGATAAAGTTTTTAACTTTATAACGTTTTTAATTTATTTCTTTAGCTTATATTTTTATAAATTAAACTAATTTAATTTAAATAAAATCAATACGAGAATATTTACGGGAGTTAGAGCACGGACAGACGGCCATATGGCAGACAAACCGAAGTCATAAACACTGTTAATAAAAATTGAAGAATGCTAAATAAGTAATAAAAATCTTATATTTATTTAAAATGTTATTTTTTTGTAAATAAACTTCTTATGCGGTTTCATAAACACTGTAAATCTTTTGAATTTTAGTATTCATTAATATGAGTTTGTTGCGGTTAGAATTTTTTTATTATTGTTGTAATACAAGCTTTCAAATCTGTGACTAAATAACAACTGACTTATGTAAACTTGAAAAGATAAAAATATTTCTTCCTATTTTCTTTTATGATTTTCCTAAAAAGAGTTCTGTTACATAACAAACACCAAACACGATTTATTTTTATTAGACAAATAAGGAGTAAAAAGATTTTTATTCATGTTCTATGTGATTTACAATGATTTAGAATAAATTCGATGTATTTATTAATGTACTCCAAAATAGAATCTCAAATAAATAAATAAACGTTCAATTTAGAAAAAACGATATATCAGATTTTTTGTCTGTACCTTTTTGATTATTTTGATTATTTATTTATTTTAATTTAATATTTTCTAATTGACATAAAGCATGTATTATATATATTTTTTAAACTTTCTTATCCATTTTTTTTCTTAAAAAAAATAAAACAACTTTTTCTTTTAAATTAGTTCTTTCTGAATAATCTTGTACATTAAATCATCAATAAGTTTAAAAGTTAGAGTCGCATCTGTTTGCGGCTCACAAACTCCTTTCATTTGGCGATTTATTTCGTGGTTTAAATTTTCGGCAACCCTCCAGGCTCCTAATTTTGTCTGTTTTCTTTGTCATTGGTCATTCATTTTCTGGACTTCGGACTTGACACTTGCTTTCTCTCACTCTCCGGTAATTTATCTTTTCATCTGCATAATGGCTTCGTTTACAAACCAATTTCCTCTTTCTTTCCAACCTTATGAGAAGGGGAAGCCTTTGAGAAGTTCTGCTAAGGTTATCATCTTAAATGTTTACATAAAGCTCAGAGAACAAAATCCCATGAAATCCCATGTACATATATAACGTTATCAACATTTTGTTAATTTCGGACCCCCTCCCCCCCCCTTAATGATATCGTTAAAATATATTTTAAAATGATAACGATATCCAGTGTTGAATTCAGGAGGGGGACATCCCTCCCCGGAGCTTTGAAATGTCCCCACTGGAAGATTTGAGATTTTATACTTTCAATGGTCAAAAACTGGAACTCTCTCTCCCGGAACTTTATAATTGCACCACCCCCGGAGGAACAGAAATCCCTCCCGGAGAAAAGTGTCTAAATTCGACACTGACGATAGACGAATCGCTTATAACTCTATGTAATTTTTATTTATTAAAAAATGAAAAACTCATTTAAATACTTCCACCTTTAGATACTTCCAGTCTTTAGTTAAAAAAATGTAGTTTTCTTTACGGCTGTTTGTCAATTTAAGTTAATTAATTTCTAACATTTTCAGGAAGTCATTTTCATTCGTAAATACATACAAATTACAGAAATTCTCATTCAGATATCAAGAAATCGAATAGTGTTTCGCGTCTTCATAAAAAGGCAAATAATATTTCAGAAAATTGTTAAAAATTAGCATTTTAACCTGATGAATGCCGAATAACCTTCATTGAAAACAGAACAAAATTTACTATATGCGTCTACAGATATAAACAGGATTCTTTTTGCTCATGTGGAAAAATCCCGAAAAAACGCTAAAAATAGCATTAAAAACCGCTAAGATTTCAAAAATTGCAGAGGAAAAAATTATCCGTTTTTGGACTAAAAGACAAATAGGATTTCTTTTACGAATGTGGAAAAATCGCCTCGTAAACCCCAAAATTCTATAAATTCAAATAAAAATATACGCATAAATTTCAAAAATGTACGTACGAATTCCGAATAAACTTTATTGAAAAGAGGATAAAATTTACGAAATTGTACTAAAAGTTTAAAACAGGATTTATATTTAATAATGTGGAAAAATCACCGCTAAACGCAAAACATCCCGTTAAATCGCATAAAAATCGCTAAAATTCCAAAATCGCAGATGACAAAATTTATCAGATGACAATGAGTTAAAACATTGTAAAAGGAATTCTTTAACGAATATCAAAAGATCGGCGTGGAACATAATAGTAACTCGTGCAAAATTTATTCCTACAAACAACGATAAACAGCCAAATCTGGCGATTCAAGGATTTACATGAAAAGTAAACAAATGTTATAAGTTAAATCCAAAAAGGATTTTTCTACACGCCAAATCATCGCTTTTCTCCCAATATGGGAATCTTCGAGCGCCAAAGTGAGTGAGCAGGCCGTCGTAGCTTTGTCTCCACTGCCAAGATAAGTGTGCCGCTACTGTAGTAAGTTGGTGCTTTTTACAGCTCTCAATAAGTGGATAAGATATTCGAATTTATCAGACCTATCCGCGCGCAATCCAGGTTTTGGCCAATCTGAATTTCGAAAATTATTGATGAATACGTTTTAGGGAAACGTAAGAATGATAAAATCAATATTAAACCTTTGAAGCAACCACTAAAAGCATTTCCTTTTTTAGATTGATGAACTACTATGTAGGTCAAAGCCAGCCTTACGGGAAGTGCTCGGGTGCACCAGGACCCGCGTTTACAGGTCCCGTCAACGATACTAAAATACCTTTTATTTAAACCTTTGAATAATAAAAAAAAATAGAACTCGAAAGGCTTTGTTTTCAGATCCGAGCTTTATTTCACCATATATAGAAGCGCCATCAAAAGCCGCTTATCTCCTTGCCTAATGGTTCGGGCACTAGCTTACTAGACAAAAGCGACTGGGATCAAACCCCTACTCAGGCATGGATGTTTGTAGTGAGTCGGATTCAACTTTAAACGGAGGTACCGATCTGTTTAGCTCTCGACTGCAAAAGATAATCGTTACTCCCGCTACCAACAAACCAACCATCAATAGACTTTTTTTTTACGTTATCAGAAAATAATTTACGACCATCAAATGAATTTCTTGCACTATTCACTCTTTAGGAAAAAAGGCCGGCCCTGCTATAGGCTTAAATTTCTATTACCCATCCTCACATGTCTGTTTCACTTATTTTAGATCAATGTTGACAAATTAGGTAACAATGTAATAGAAAAAAAAAGATCAAATTAGTATGAAAATAGCCTATTATTTATTTATTTATTTATTTATTTATTTAATTTAAGTTCTAATGAATCTGTAAATCAGAATACAAAACGTTTCGATTTGTTTAGCATTTTTTCACAAAGTTTAGGTGACGGACTCAACTGCTCATAAAAACTTTTTAGCGCTAAAAACTATAAAAAGCTTTTAAAATCCTTTAATTAGCGAAAAGTATCAAAAAATATTAAAATTATTAGTTAATATTATACGCTTTTATTAGGTAAAACTTTTTTTTTTTTTTGCTGATAAACAATTAATATATAATTCACATTAAAACACTTTAACATTAAAATTATTAAAAACTAAAAAAGTTACGAAATTGTCAAATTAGCCCAAAACCAGAAAAGAATGCACAAACATATGATTATTCCATGCATTTTATTTCAGAAAACATTCGTCACAAATTTTAGCATTAAAATTACTGAAATTATAAAAGCTTAGAGTGAAAACTTTAAGTTTTAATCAAAAACCCTGAAACTTATGCTAACACTTACGCTATAGAAAACATTCTTAGAAAAATTCTGACAATAAGGTATTGTTTTAATCGTATAATGTTCATTAAAACATTTTTAGCATTAAAATTATTAAAATTGTTATTTTTTTTTTAATTATTAAATCAACCAAAAATCCTAAAATCATATAATGTAAAAGTATTTCAATAATGCTGTGCATCGTGCTTTTTAGTAATAAAAATATTAAAAACTATAAAGCTTTACATAAAACTTTTAAATAAGCCAAAACTCATAAAATCGCGGGAAAAAAATGATTTGTTCCTTAATATTAGGCCTTTTATTACAGTATTTTTGTAATAAAATTTGGATGACAGATAGTTGTTGCAGGGTAATATTGCAGGTCGTCAAGACCTTTTAGCATTAATATCACAAAATCATTATAAAAGCTTCCAATAAAATCGTTAAATTAAACAAAAATTATAAAATCATGCGAAAAAAATATTAAGAATATTCGGTACTTCTCTATTATCCCGTCGACCTCTTTTCATAACAAAAAACTATCGCCAAACTGTAAGATTAAACGCCAAAAATGCAGTCCCATTTACTTGATGTCAGAAGCATTATACGTGTTTGTTATGTCCTCAAGTGGTTTTTAATTCGACATTTGCGTGTGTTTTTCATTATATTTTACCGATTTATTAGTTATTTCATTAATTAAAGTAACAATTGTGTCCTTAAATTCTTATATTTTATTTATTTATTTATTTTGATATTCCAATGGCAACGTTCTCCCGTCTATTTGGCGTTACAGTTTGGCGATAGTTTTTTGTTATGAAAAATGGTCGACGGGATAATAAAGAAGTACCGAATACTCTTTATATTCTTCCTCTCTTAAAATCATGAATCTGCTTTTCATTTCTTTTTTTTTTTTTTTTTTCAAAAACTCCGGGAATAGACGAATGCAAACGTGTTAATAACAGTGTCTTAATAGACCGTGTCAACAAGTGTGTAAATTAGTTATTCTGTGCTGAATATTTTAAATGGCTACGATGTTATGTACTTATTAAATATACGTTAAATTACTGTTTGAACTTATGTTTTGAACACAATTTTCGACTGACATCGATAAACACAATTGGCGATTGACAGCCATTGTTGATGATCTATCTTCCTCGCAAAGAAAATACGTAAATACCAAACTTCTTAACATACAAATTTAATTAAAATCGTTCAATTAATCTAAAATACTGCAGTCATAAGGAAAATATTGATTACCCCATTACTATTGCGCACTTTATTCCAGAAATATTAAAACAGAAGAAAAGAGGAAATTAAAAACTTTAAAAGTTTTAATTAAAATAGTTCAATTAACCTAAAACGATACAATCATAAGTAAAATATTGACTATTCCATTAATATTGCGTATTTTGTTCGGGAAATATTAAAACAGAAGAAAAGGAGAATATTAAAAACTATAAAAGTTTTAATTAAAATCGTTCAATTAACCTAAAATCATAACATCATAAGGAAAATATTGATTATCCCATTAATATTGCGCATTTCATTTGGAAAATATTAAAACAGAAGGGGAATAATAAAAACAATATAAGTTTCTATTAAAATTGTTCAATTAACCTAAAACCATACAATCATAAGGAAAATATTGATTACCCCATTAATATTGCGCACTTTATTCCAGAAATATTAAAACAGAAGAAAAGAGAAAATTAAAAACTTTAAAAGTTTTAATTAAAATCGTTCAATTAACCTAAAACGATACAATCATAAGTAAAATATTGACTATTCCATTAATATTGCGTATTTTATTCGGGAAATATTAAAACAGAAGAAAAGGAGAATTTTAAAAACTATAAAAGTTTTAATTAAAATCGTTCAATTAACCTAAAATCATACCATCATAAGGAAAATATTGATTATCCTATTAATATTAAGCACTTTATTCCGGAAATATCAAAACAGAAGAAAAGGGGAAATTAAAAACTTTAAATGTTTTAATTAAAATAGTTCAATTAACTTAAAACCATACAATCATAAGTAAAATATTGACTATTCCATTAATATTGCGCACTTTATTCGGGAAATATTAAAACAGAAGAAAAGGAGAATATTAAAAACTCTAAAAGTTTTAATTAAAATCGTTCAATTAACCTAAAATCATACCATCATAAGGAAAATATTGATTATCCCATTAATATTGCGCATTTCATTTGGAAAATATTAAAACAGAAGGGGAATAATAAAAACAATATAAGTTTCTATTACAATTGTTCAATTAACCTAAAACCATACAATCATAAGGAAAATATTGATTACCCCATTAATATTGCGCACTTTATTCCAGAAATATTAAAACAGAAGAAAAGAGGAAATTAAAAACTTTAAAAGTTTTAATTAAAATCGTTCAATTAACCTAAAACGATACAATCATAAGTAAAATATTGACTATTCCATTAATATTGCGTATTTTATTCGGGAAATATTAAAACAGAAGAAAAGGAGAATATTAAAAACTATAAAAGTTTTAATTAAAATCGTTCAATTAACCTAAAATCATACCATCATAAGGAAAATATTGATTATCCTATTAATATTAAGCACTTTATTCCGGAAATATCAAAACAGAAGAAAAGGGGAAATTAAAAACTTTAAATGTTTTAATTAAAATAGTTCAATTAACTTAAAACCATACAATCCTAAGTAAAATATTGACTATTCCATTAATATTGCGCACTTTATTCGGGAAATATTAAAACAGAAGAAAAGGAGAATATTAAAAACTCTAAAAGTTTTAATTAAAATCGTTCAATTAACCTAAAATCATACCATCATAAGGAAAATATTGATTATCCCATAATTATTGCGCATTTCATTTGGAAAATATTAAAACAGAAGGGGAATAATAAAAACAATATAAGTTTCTATTAAAATTGTTCAATTAACCTAAAACCATACAATCATAAGGAAAATATTGATTACCCCATTAATATTGCGCACTTTATTCCAGAAATATTAAAACAGAAGAAAAGAGGAAATTAAAAACTTTAAAAGTTTTAATTAACATCGTTCAATTAACCTAAAACGATACAATCATAAGTAAAATATTGACTATTCCATTAATATTACGTATTTTATTCGGGAAATATTAAACAGAAGAAAAGGAGAATATTAAAAACTATAAAAGTTTTAATTAAAATCGTTCAATTAACCTAAAATCATACCATCATAAGGAAAATATTGATTATCCTATTAATATTAAGCACTTTATTCCGGAAATATCAAAACAGAAGAAAAGGGGAAATTAAAAACTTTAAATGTTTTAATTAAAATAGTTCAATTAACTTAAAACCATACAATCATAAGTAAAATATTGACTATTCCATTAATATTGCGCACTTTATTCGGGAAATATTAAAACAGAAGAAAAGGAGAATATTAAAACAGAAGAAAAGGAGAATATTAAAAACTCTAAAAGTTTTAATTAAAATCGTTCAATTAACCTAAAATCATACCATCATAAGGAAAATATTGATTATCCCATTAATATTGCGCATTTCATTTGGAAAATATTAAAACAGAAGGGGAATAATAAAAACAATATAAGTTTCTATTAAAATTGTTCAATTAACCTAAAACCATACAATCATCAGGAAAATATTGATTACCCCATTAATATTGCGCACTTTATTCCAGAAATATTAAAACAGAAGAAAAGAGGAAATTAAAAACTTTAAAAGTTTTAATTAAAATCGTTCAATTAACCTAAAACGATACAATCATAAGTAAAATATTGACTATTCCATTAATATTGCGTATTTTATTCGGGAAATATTAAAACAGAAGAAAAGGAGAATATTAAAAACTATAAAAGTTTTAATTAAAATCGTTCAATTAACCTAAAATCATACCATCATAAGGAAAATATTGATTATCCTATTAATATTAAGCACTTTATTCCGGAAATATCAAAACAGAAGAAAAGGGGAAATTAAAAACTTTAAATGTTTTAATTAAAATAGTTCAATTAACTTAAAACCATACAATCATAAGTAAAATATTGACTATTCCATTAATATTGCGCACTTTATTCGGGAAATATTAAAACAGAAGAAAAGGAGAATATTAAAAACTCTAAAAGTTTTAATTAAAATCGTTCAATTAACCTAAAATCATACCATCATAAGGAAAATATTGATTATCCCATTAATATTGCGCATTTCATTTGGAAAATATTAAAACAGAAGGGGAATAATAAAAACAATATAAGTTTCTATTAAAATTGTTCAATTAACCTAAAACCATACAATCATAAGGAAAATATTGATTACCCCATTAATATTGCGCACTTTATTCCAGAAATATTAAAACAGAAGAAAAGAGGAAATTAAAAACTTTAAAAGTTTTAATTAAAATCGTTCAATTAACCTAAAACGATACAATCATAAGTAAAATATTGACTATTCCATTAATATTGCGCACTTTATTCGGGAAATATTAAAACAGAAGAAAAGGAGAATATTAAAAACTCTAAAAGTTTTAATTAAAATCGTTCAATTAACCTAAAATCATACCATCATAAGGAAAATATTGATTATCCCATTAATATTGTGCATTTCATTTGGAAAATATTAAAACAGAAGGGGAATAATAAAAACAATATAAGTTTCTATTAAAATTGTTCAATTAACCTAAAACCATACAATCATAAGGAAAATATTGATTACCCCATTAATATTGCGCACTTTATTCCAGAAATATTAAAACAGAAGAAAAGACGAAATTAAAAACTTTAAAAGTTTTAATTAAAATCGTTCAATTAACCTAAAACGATACAATCATAAGTAAAATATTGACTATTCCATTAATATTGCGTATTTTATTTGGGAAATATTAAAACATAAGAAAAGGAGAATATTAAAAACTATAAAAGTTTTAATTAAAATCGTTCAATTAACCTAAAATCATACCATCATAAGGAAAATATTGATTATCCTATTAATATTAAGCACTTTATTCCGGAAATATCAAAACAGAAGAAAAGGGGAAATTAAAAACTTTAAATGTTTTAATTAAAATAGTTCAATTAACTTAAAACCATACAATCATAAGTAAAATATTGACTATTCCATTAATATTGCGCACTTTATTCGGGAAATATTAAAACAGAAGAAAAGGAGAATATTAAAAACTCTAAAAGTTTTAATTAAAATCGTTCAATTAACCTAAAATCATACCATCATAAGGAAAATATTGATTATCCCATTAATATTGCGCATTTCATTTGGAAAATATTAAAACAGAAGGGGAATAATAAAAACAATAAAGGTTTCTATTAAAATTGTTCAATTAACCTAAAACCATACAATCATAAGGAAAATATTGATTACCCCATTAATATTGCGCACTTTATTCCAGAAATATTAAAACAGAAGAAAAGAGAAAATTAAAAACTTTAAAAGTTTTAATTAAAATCGTTCAGTTAACCTAAAACGATACAATCATAAGTAAAATATTGACTATTCCATTAATATTGCGTATTTTATTCGGGAAATATTAAAACAGAAGAAAAGGAGAATTTTAAAAACTATAAAAGTTTTAATTAAAATCGTTCAATTAACCTAAAATCATACCATCATAAGGAAAATATTGATTATCCTATTAATATTAAGCACTTTATTCCGGAAATATTAAAACAGAAGAAAAGGGGAAATTAAAAACTTTAAATGTTTTAATTAAAATAGTTCAATTAACTTAAAACCATACAATCATAAGTAAAATATTGACTATTACATTAATATTGCGTACTTTATTCGGGAAATATTAAAACAGAAGAAAAGGAGAATATTAAAAACTCTAAAAGTTTTAATTAAAATCGTTCAATTAACGTAAAATCATACCATCATAAGGAAAATATTGATTATCCCATTAATATTGCGCATTTCATTTGGAAAATATTAAAACAGAAGGGGAATAATAAAAACAATATAAGTTTCTATTAAAATTGTTCAATTAACCTAAAACCATACAATCATAAGGAAAATATTGATTACCCCATTAATATTGCGCACTTTATTCCAGAAATATTGAAACAGAAGAAAAGGGAAATATTAAAAACTATAAAAGTTTTAATTAAAATCGTTCAATTAACCTAAAATCATACCATCATAAGGAAAATATTGATTATCCTATTAATATTAAGCACTTTATTCCGGAAATATTAAAACAGAAGAAAAGGGGAAATTAAAAACTTTAAATGTTTTAATTAAAATAGTTCAATTAACTTAAAACCATACAATCATAAGTAAAATATTGACTATTACATTAATATTGCGTACTTTATTCGGGAAATATTAAAACAGAAGAAAAGGAGAATATTAAAAACTCTAAAAGTTTTAATTAAAATCGTTCAATTAACCTAAAATCATACCATCATAAGGAAAATATTGATTATCCCATTAATATTGCGCATTTCATTTGGAAAATATTAAAACACGAAGGGGAATAATAAAAACAATATAAGTTTCTATTAAAATTGTTCAATTAACCTAAAACCATACAATCATAAGGAAAATATTGATTACCCCATTAATATTGCGCACTTTATTCCAGAAATATTAAAACAGAAGAAAAGAGAAAATTAAAAACTTTAAAAGTTTTAATTAAAATCGTTCAGTTAACCTAAAACGATACAATCATAAGTAAAATATTGACTATTCCATTAATATTGCGTATTTTATTCGGGAAATATTAAAACAGAAGAAAAGGAGAATTTTAAAAACTATAAAAGTTTTAATTAAAATCGTTCAATTAACCTAAAATCATACCATCATAAGGAAAATATTGATTATCCTATTAATATTAAGCACTTTATTCCGGAAATATTAAAACAGAAGAAAAGGGGAAATTAAAAACTTTAAATGTTTTAATTAAAATAGTTCAATTAACTTAAAACCATACAATCATAAGTAAAATATTGACTATTACATTAATATTGCGTACTTTATTCGGGAAATATTAAAACAGAAGAAAAGGAGAATATTAAAAACTCTAAAAGTTTTAATTAAAATCGTTCAATTAACGTAAAATCATACCATCATAAGGAAAATATTGATTATCCCATTAATATTGCGCATTTCATTTGGAAAATATTAAAACAGAAGGGGAATAATAAAAACAATATAAGTTTCTATTAAAATTGTTCAATTAACCTAAAACCATACAATCATAAGGAAAATATTGATTACCCCATTAATATTGCGCACTTTATTCCAGAAATATTGAAACAGAAGAAAAGGGAAATATTAAAAACTATAAAAGTTTTAATTAAAATCGTTCAATTAACCTAAAATCATACCATCATAAGGAAAATATTGATTATCCTATTAATATTAAGCACTTTATTCCGGAAATATTAAAACAGAAGAAAAGGGGAAATTAAAAACTTTAAATGTTTTAATTAAAATAGTTCAATTAACTTAAAACCATACAATCATAAGTAAAATATTGACTATTACATTAATATTGCGTACTTTATTCGGGAAATATTAAAACAGAAGAAAAGGAGAATATTAAAAACTCTAAAAGTTTTAATTAAAATCGTTCAATTAACCTAAAATCATACCATCATAAGGAAAATATTGATTATCCCATTAATATTGCGCATTTCATTTGGAAAATATTAAAACACGAAGGGAAATAATAAAAACAATATAAGTTTCTATTAAAATTGTTCAATTAACCTAAAACCATACAATCATAAGGAAAATATTGATTACCCCATTAATATTGCGCACTTTATTCCAGAAATATTGAAACAGAAGAAAAGGGAAATATTAAAAACTATAAAAGTTTTAATTAAAATCGTTCAATTAACCTAAAATCATGCAATCATAAGGAAAATATTGATTATCCTATTAATATTGCGCACTTTACTCCGGAAATATTAAAACAGAAGAAAAAGGGGGGAATTCGTTGAACTCCAGTTCAATAAATTGCAACATATGTTGAGAATTCTGTGAAATTTGATAATGCGGCAGATGTTAACCCATATGCTGTCACAATAAAAATTAGACTTGCTAATATTTGCGCAGTTAGAGGACATTAGTTCAGTTAAGCAAAAAACGTCAAGGTACTAGTACATTTTTCTAATGATCTAATGGTAAATAGGGTGTGTCATTTAACTTAATGGCTTTTTCCATAGTTAAAATAAATCTTTTGTTTCTGAATTTAAAAACCATTTATTTCAACCCTTTCAAGATCACCCATTAGTGATGTTCCTCCCTCTTATCACCTTACGACTTTAAGCCTGTGAAGCTAAACTAACACCCCTTCCCTTTTGGAAAGCAATAAAATACTACTACCCCCATCCCGATGTCTCGTGGTACTGATAATGTTTCACTGAAACACCAAACAGACAAGTAAAATAAGACGGCATCCATATTTGGCCACCGCATACATTATTGACTGAACATTTTAACAAGTATTACTTACCCATCATGCATAGTATAGGGTAAGTATTGTAATCGTTTTGAAAATCGAAAAAAAAAATTGACGGATTTACACGTTTCAGACAACGGAGAATCCGAAAAACATATTTTTAGAAAAAAAAAAAATTCTGCCGTCCGTCTGTTTGTGTGTCTGTGTGTGTGTCTGTAAATGCTCTATATCCCGAACAAATTGGATAGAAACTTGAAATTTGATATGTACTTAGTATGTAATAATGGGAAGAAGCTTATTGAATTTCAGTAACCTCGATTATCCGGAACTATTTCTTTCGGACTCTCGAAGTATTCGTTCTGATAAAAGGTATATAAAAAATTTCGAAATTGTTTATTTTAAGGAGTGAATATAAAAGACAATATAAAACATAAATTTTGTATAAAGAATGAAGTCGATCGGATAATGAGTTACCGAGATATTTGTAATCCTATTTTCCACACTTTTCGATTTTTCACGACCCTGTATTTCACCCAAATTTCAATTCAAATATATATTTTAATTGTAAATGAGACGTTTAATCCGGCGCAGTAAACCGTTAGTTAATATGATTAACATTTTTGGAGTTATAGTTTCTTTTACACAATTCAGTAATAGAACATTTAAAGTTTATGACGTCATCAAGCCACAATTTTATTCGAATTGTAATGCATTTTATAAGTAGTTAACACATGTTTTACTTTCATATTTTATATTATTCATATCCATGATGGGTAAGTATTACGGTGGCCCCCAATAACTAGTTTTCCGTGGTGATATTTCACATTCGTCGCTACCATGTCAGACAATCGAATATTAAAAAATGTATTTTTCATTAGTTTTAAAAATGAGCCGATTGTCCCCACTGAATTTTATTAGAATTCTTCACCTGGTAAAAATACTAATAAAATTTCTGTGAAGATACAGGGTTGCTAGTTTGCCCATCTTTTTTATTCAGAAATACCGAATTAATACCGAAAATTTTAAGAAAAAAAATTTAAGTAATCACGAAATGTCTGTCATTAAATAAAGCAAAACTTTCCATTTCAAATTTCTGATATGGCTTCGAAATTTCTGAATAAAAAAGAGACCAAACTGGCAACCCTGGTAAAGAATACTATTAAAATTTAGTGGTGGCTGTCGGCCCATTTTTAAAAGTAATGAAAAATACATATTTTCACAGTCGATAGTTTGACATGGTAACGACGATTAGTGATGGCATAACGATTTTTTTTATTATTCGAATGAATCATTCGGGCAATCAAAATAATCGTTATGCCCATCACTAACGACGATATTTATTTTGGGTAGGCATTAATATAAAGAATCGGCTATTATTTTGCCAAAAAATATTAAAAACTCAGTATTGAAGTAAATTTAGATAAATTTGTCCAATATTACGGCAAAAATAACCTCCAGTATTGATCACTAGAGGTGATATAAACAAATATCTGTTGAAATATATTTTTTAACTTTTCCGTTATAGAAATATCAAATATGTTTTTCCTATATATTGCAGTTAATGAAAAAGATTTATATAAACAGGATAAAAATTCAACTTATTATTGTGGATTCTTTTTACGAAAGTTATGAAAGATTTTGAAGTGCTTGTTTTGATATAGTATATATATATTTCCCATTTCTGTATGATATATATATTGTAATTTTTCCATGTGTTTGTAACACTCATTTATCCAATTTATATAGTTAGAGTAGTATTGGTAGGAGAAGATTTTCTATTAATTTATTTCTTACATTGGATTTAATTTTAATGATTTTTTTTCCATTCACTATCAGAATATATTTGAGCCAGGTAGCTTTGTGGTCAGCGCGTCGCGCTGCTCCGCTGCAGGTCCAGAGTTCAACTCCGGAATTGGACAAGAGTCACTCACTTTTCATCCTTTCGGGGTCGATAAAAGGATTACCAAGCTTACTGAACTAAACACTGGGGGTTCCGCGTTAGGTTGACCACCTGGCCGGGGTATATGCTGAATAAGGAGAGCGCAGTTGACGTCACTCAGGGCACAAAACTTTGATGTCACTAAGAGCAAAAGACGATCTGATTGGTGTACGAGCTGGGACGAGTTTGTCTGATTGGCAGAAAAAAGGGGGAGATTGGTTAACGGAAGCGCTTATTTGTAAACATGCCCTTTTCTTATAAGGAAAGGACAGCTGACGTCACTGCTGGAAAGCAGGAAAAGCTAAGACTCCTATAATAGGAGCTGACGCATATTCATTTTGTTTCGCATTATTTGTATGCAGCTCAGCATCAATCTACCGCAACCGGAGTTGAGGTTGCCTAAGACTTTGTTCTGATTGGCTGAACTGGTTCTGATTAGCTTGGTTTTTCGACTGGGCTGCAATTCGGGTACCAAATCTGCGAGGATGCGTCAGCCTCTATTATAGGAGTTCTAGGAAAAGCCTGTCCGTTCTTTATGACTCCTACTGTACACAAGAGATGGAGCGATTTGATTGGTCTAACGTTAATCAGGTCTATGTTATGATTGGCCCATGTCGCCATGACGATTCCTGAAATGATCGCTACGACAAAAATGTAGTGGTAGATTGGTTGTCGGAAATGTTTGTAAACATGCACTTTCCTTATATAAGGAAAGGGCAACTCACGTCACTGTTGGTTCCATTACTGTTGGTTTGGGAGAAAAACCTGTTCTTTCTTTACGACTCCTACAGTACACATGAGATGGAGCGATTTGATTGGTCTACGTTAAACTGGTTTGTGATATGATTGGCCTACGTCGCCATGACGATTCCTGCAATGATAGTTGCGACAAAAATGCAGTGGTTGATTGGTTGATGGAACTGTTTGTTTGTAAACATGCCCTTTCCTTATATAGCACTTCACTGCCAAAGGTCAAGAAAATAGAGTCGAACACTGTAGGCCAGAATACTTAATGGATTGTAGTGCCGCAAAGTTTAATTTAGTATGAGAACATATTTAATATGAATTTTTCTATTGGTATTGATATAGAATTTTTCTTAAGTGGAATTCAGGATTGATCTATTCTTAATTTTAATTTTTTTTTTTCATATGAGTTGTCGCAGTTGATTGGTCAATTTGAGAGAATCATAGAAATTTATGCTTAATCGCTTTCTAAACTCAAATAGAAATCATTTGCGACTTACTTATATTGTAGAATATTGCTCTTAATAAAATGCTTCACAATATAAGTTTCCATTCTCTTGTTATAACGTTATTACCTCCTGTTTTTGATTTTTTTTTTTAAATCCACCTTTTTAAACGGTTAATTTCTATAGTGTCGATTATCTTGTTTTATTTAATAGTTATTTAATTTTAAAAAATATTATATGGTAATAATTTCATTGCATTTGGTCAGTTACTTCTGTTTCAATGGTTAATTTTTGCAATAAGTTTATATATATATATATATATATATATATACGATGGCAACACCAAACTGTTTCCTCTTTTAATATATTTTTTACAGTCTGCTATGACTCAGCTTTTCAGTTCTTCAGTGTCCATGGAAATGTGAAGAACTCCTGAGATTGTAAACATTTTCAATCATGTTTAATCACAGACACACTTTGTTTTTACGGTGAGCTATATCCATTGCTTTATGGTATATTATATATCACTGTTCTATCGTGATTTATTTATTTAGATATCTGATCTTTGGGTCTCATTTTTTTATACATATTTATCTCATATTGGTTTTTCTATATGTTATAAGGGGCATAATATTGTCGTTTTTAGGCTTAATGTCAACAATATTTGAGGAAATAACATATATTTACTATGAATTATTCTTATGATGCTCCTCTGAAGAATCCATAAGATATTCATAGTATTCCATTCTTGATTTTTCTTTTTATTAAGTTTAAGACTTGCAGATTAATTTCCATTGCTTTTTATAATATCTCTTCCTTTTTTTTCCCACAACTGATTTCGTTATATATATATATATATATAAAGAAAAAAAATATATATCAGTTAGTAATGGCGATTCACATTTCAGTGCTTCATAGTTGGTGGTGATAATGCTAATTGCAATTGCAATTTTATTAGTCTTTTTTTATGTAATAAAGAAGTCATATCATTTGATACATAAATTTAAAATTTCTAGTTTAATTTTCTTGAAAAATGGATAAAATTTATCAAATATGGTGTGAGAAAACAAATTCGGCAAACCCTAGTCAGGTTATATAATGTATTATAGGCGTAATGCATTTTCTTTTAATGATAGAAATGCTTTATTTTTACTGATTATCATATAAAACATAACGGGTGGTCTGGCAATGTTCTTTTATCCTGTTATACCTTTTATCCGGACACCAGAAAACCAGTTATCCAGAATCACATTTCTAATTGACTGATTTCTGAATCTTTCTAGAGTACAGTGCTAATTTGACATGTGCATTGTTTAATAATTACCAAATGCCAACTTGATTCCAAAATCTAGGATTTGAAATGGAAACATTCAGATATAGAGCATTTTTATTTTTATGCAGAATTGTTTCCAAGGGATTCCTAATATAAACTGCCCCTTTTAAAACTCTGATTAATATTTGATCTTGGTTAGACGTAATGCTTAATCTGATTATTCTAATAATTAGTTAGAAATCAGAAACAATGGCAAAGCTACGTATATTCTACAAATATGATCACATGGGTGTTGCTTTGAAGCCCAACCAATTATCCAGAAAAACCCGTTTTCCAATATACATTTGATGCCGACCATAGGACCCGACTTGACTATCTAGGGATACGGGGCAACCATCATTCTGGGGGCCCCCTTCTAACTATCCATAGAAACTGTTCATGAATTACGCCGAAGTCACTAGTACTAAACTTCATACCTGTTGCATGTATACATAAATTTCGTACCAGGTACTATTCACATCTGTATACAGGGTATTACAAGAAAGATGGTCAAGATGGAAAAGATGGATTTCTACTAGTACGTTAAGAAAAGTACTTATCGGAAAACTAGTAGAAAAAATGATGGCTTGGTTGACGGGAGTGTTTGTTTGCGAATTTTTCTTTAATCATCTACCTTAGTCAATAGATGTCTGAAAGAAAAATGCCCCCAATTGGTCATCATCAATGCTTTTAGGAAAATGCCAATAATGAATTTCTTTTGAAAACAATGGACTAATAAGTTGTTATAATAAAACATTAATCATTAGAAATCTAATAATATAATTCATTCTTTTTTGCCGGGGGGGGGGGATATGGGAAGCAAAAAAGGGAAAGGGAAGACCGCACTACTTTCCTAAATCTTTGAAAACGTAAGAATATTGATAACTTTTGACCAATTTTAACCCTTTGGCACCCTCTTAATAAAATCCTGATTACTCCCATGGGGGGGGGGCGGGGCAGTTGCCCCGTATGCCCCTGCATTAGTCAGGCCCTGGCCGACCACTCTGGATAAATGATTCAATGCTGTATTTCATTTAAATCACATATTATCTTTGTATTTCTCGTAATAATTGTGATATAGATATAGTCGAAATAAGGATAAAATGCGCTCAAAATCTTATCAGATTTGACATTTGACCAATTCGGATAAACATTCGTTCCGCAGAAATAAAAGACTTTAATTTAGATAATGACACATTAAAATAGTGAATCGGGGTATCTCTAATTCATTCAGTATTCTTTATTTTGAAAAGTTTACTTCTTGAAAGACGTTTAAAATATGAAATATTATCGACTCACTTCAAACTTTTTTCATGCACTGTTTGAGTATGATAAAAAAAAATATATTATTATAGATGATGCGTTAATCTTTGCTCTATTTTTAGCCCAATAACGCTACAAATTGAAAAATTCATCGTATAATTTGATTTTAGACTATTCGGTTTTGCACCATTTTTTTTTTCAAGGGAGGGGGATATTTTTTGGAAGCAACACAGAATACCGACGAGATGAGACTCCGATAAAAATCATTCATCCGAGGCATTATCACTAGGCCGATATTACGTCGAGAAAGCTTGCTTGATCCTTCAAATCCAAATAAGTGTGTTAATTCTGAATCGTAAGTTAAAATCAGCATGTTCTCTAACCAGAGCTTCGCTATACATATCAAGAGATTCTGTTAGCATATTATTTTAGGTAGATTTCGTAAGAAATACTACCTATTACATTCTCCCCTAAGTTGGAATTTTTGAAAATTTTTTGCAGATCTACGCCGATTATGACTACCAGAACCCAAAACCACCCCCAATTCAAAACTTTATCTATCTATCTATCTATCTAAGTCACTTTTTTATGAACACAATAACGCCCATAATTCTGCACAAATGTCTTCCAAACTGATACATAAAATCAAGGGGAAAAAAATCTCGGTCTAGTTCGTTAATTGGCAAAATCGAACCAAGGGGAAAGGGGGAAATGGGGATCTTTTTGTGAAAACAGAAAATCCCCATAATTTCTTAATTCTGATACGTATCCAATCCGTTTAAAGTTATTATTACTTCTAGGAAAAGGGCCGAAAATTTAGGTATGACAGATTTTTGATATCATTAAAATTGGCCCCAAGGAAGGGGGGGAAAGGGGGTTTTAGAAGAAAAAAAATCATAACTTCGTCAATTCAGAAGATATCAAATCCGCTTAAATTTATTATAAATCCTCTTAATTTTATCTAAAACTTTTATACTGACAAGTTTTTTATAGGACCAACCTTATAGAAAAAAAAATTAAAAACAAAAAAATCCCTGCCGGCTCCGCCTGCAAAGAAGTTAGGTTTCGAAGTGGGCGTTTCCAAATGCCTCATCATGGCAAAAAGGTCATTTCTTCTGCAATTCCCAACAAACAGGCGCCCCACGGTCTGCGTCTTCGAAATCTACCTGTGCCTGTAGGCCGAACCGTCAGGGATTTTTTTATTTAAGATCCAAAACTTTATAAATAATATAAGAAAATGTCAAAAATAATGTATAAAAATTATGTAAAAGGGGTTGCTAAGAGGGGAAGGATTATTCATCAACTATTTTAAACTTCTTGTCGCAGGAAAAGTGTATTCATGAAAGCTTTGTAAATTAAAATGCCCCGCGCAGTCATTTTCGAACAAGAAAAAAAAATCTTAAACAATCTCCCCTGCTCGTTACGCATATAATTGAACGTACGAATTTCATCTTTGAACTTTTCACATTTGACACTAGCGTGATAACCTCTGGCAAGACTGGTGTGATAACCTCTGGGTGTGTTTGATTTTTCTTTCTAGAGGGAGGAAGAAGCATTATTTTGTAGATTTAAATGTACAATGCCTTTCTTTTAAATAAAGGTATATGAATGTAGCTTTTCTCACTTATTTCAAAGGTGGGGGCTTGGACCTATAACTTCCCCTTATGTTACGGTCTTGACTACTAGGCTGAATTAGCTCGGAGAGAGGGGGGGGGGGGTTTCCAAAACATTTCAAAATATAAGCAAAAGCAGGGTCTTATTACAGCAAGAGCAAACTTCCACCAGTATTTCCGAGTAATGATTTTCGCCTTATTTAGGCCAAAAATTGTGTGTTTAAAAAAAGCGACGATTATTATTCAAAAGTAGTGGTGGAAATTTGTCCCCTCTGGTAATCAAGCCCAAAGCAAAGGTATGAAGATTAAACAACACTACCTATGATACAGTGACCAAACATGGAAGCATCGTTGAATCGACCTTCTCACTCTTGGTAAAGTCCTCCTTTTTTCATCAATGTTACCATTAACCCCTCTCCTAGACGGTTGGCCCCCAGGAAGTTGGAGGCCTCCTCGTTTACTACCCTTGACCCCTTTCATCCAGAGGCCAAGTTTAGCGAACTTTACGAGCACAAAGGATTCAAGTTCCCGCCTGGAACCCCTTCACTTGATTTCCCAAGATTTCCTTTTTTTGTGCCCTTCTTCTTTTTTTTTTCCTTTACCTTTTTTTTTTATGCTCCTCCTTTCCGCTTTCACTCTGAGCGAAAGGTACGAACTAAACGCGTACGAAGAGAGATTCAGCAGCAAGTCTTCAACAGATATTTCAAGATGGAACTTCAAAATGTAGGGGCGGAGAGGCTAGCCAGCAGGTGAGATCTTATGCCTTATTCATTTTATTGTCCGAAAACAGATTTCTCTTGTTGTAAAATCCTATGTTCAAAGCTCCAACATTTAAAAATGACAATTCCTTTACATTCTCAAAATGCACTTGAATTATGAGCAGATGTACGGTTTGAATTTTAAACTGGGTATAAAAACTCTTCCAGTCAACAACTCTCGCTAAATACTCAAAAAATTTCCAGTAGTAAAGTTTCTTTTTCCCCAGTTTTAATGAGGTTTTTTTTTTTTTTTAAACCAAACGAAAACAGGAATTTTCTCTAGTGATTTGATGTGTGAAAATGCAGTGAAAGTAAAATCGATGTTTTAGATTTTATTGTCCGCAAATATATTTCTCTTGTTGTAAAATTTTATATTCAAAGATCCAGCAACAGACATTTAAAAATGACAATTCCTTTACATTTTCAAAACGCACTTGAATTATGAGCAGATGTATGGTTTGAAATTTAAACTGGATATAAAAACTCTTCTAGTCAACAACTCTCGCTAAATCCTCAAAAAGTTTCAAGCAGTGTTTTTTTTTTTCTTTTTAGTTTTAATGAGTGAGGTTTTGCTGAAACCAAGCGAAAACAAGAATTTTCTCTAGTGATTCAATGTATGAAACTATAGCAAAAGTAAAATCCATGTTTTAGATTTATTGTCCGCAAATAGATTTCTCTTGTTGTAAAATCTCATGCTTAAAGCTCCAACAACAGACGTTTAAAAATGACAATTATTTTACATTTCCAAAATGCACTTGAATTATGAGCAGATGTATGGTATAGATTTTAAACTGGGCATAAAAACTCTTCAGTCAACAATTCTCGCTAAATAATCGAAACTTTTCAAGCAGTGTTTTTTTTTAATAAGTTAAATTTTGTTGAAATCAAACGAAAACAATAATTTTCTCTGGTGATTCAATGTGTAAAACTGTATAGAAAAGGTGAAATCGATGTTTTAGATTTATTGTCCGCAAATAGATTTCTCTTGTAAAATCGTATGCTCAAAACTCCAACAACAGACGTTTAAAAATGACAATTCCTGTACATTTTCGAAATGCACTTGAATTATGAGCAGTATATGGTTTTAAATTTAAACTGGGTATAAAAACTCTTCCAGTCAACAACTCTCGCTAAATACTAGAAAAGTTTCAAGCACTTTTTTTTTTCTTTTAGTTTTAGTTTTAGTTTTAATGAGTTAGGTTTCTCTGAAACCAAACGAAAGCTAGAATTTTCTTTACACTGGAAAAAACAAGACTGGTGTTTCTACCATGAATGAAAATGTATACAATAACCTCTTCGTAGTTACCCACGTTTCTGAAAAAGCATTCTTTATCTTTAGAAACATCCGATACCAACACATTTTCGAGATTTAAAGAAGCATTTATAAAAACAAAGTTCTTTAACTGCCTCTGATTCTCGAAAAAAGTTTCCGAGTAGTTTTTATAGTGTATTAATCAGTTTTCTCAACCCGGAATATATCGGTTTTTACGATACTATCCACTCTCAAGAAAATAGTTTCTTCCTCAACAAACATGTTTTACAGACAAACATGATACATTAACAGCATTAACATTAACATTAACATTGGCATTAATATTAACATCATCTCTTGCATGTATAAATTCAATTATGCAGCTGAAAATGTTTAATTGAGAATGGATAACATCCTAAAACCTGCATTCCGATTTGAGAAAACTGATTAATACACTGTAAAAACAAAAACTACTCGGAAACGTTTCCAAAAATTAGTGGCAGCATAAGAAACTGTTTTTTAAATGCTTTTTTAAATCTCGAAAATATATTGGTTTCTGAGGTCTCTAAAAGAACGCTTTTCGGAATAGTGGGTAACTCGAAAGTGGTTATTGTATATTACATTCGTTCGTGGTTATATTCGGTTTTCATAGATTGATAAACATTTGACTATTTTTAAGTGTAATCATTCAATATGTGAAACTGCAGTGAAAGTAAAACCGATGTTTTAGATATTATCAAACAGATTTCCCTTACAGAATTATTGTAGAAACATACTTTCACTAAAGTTACAACAAAGCTTCAACAGTTTGACATTAAAAGAACCAGTTTAAAAAGAGACAAGCCTTTTTTTTAGGGTTTCGTTCATCTCACGAAACCCTATTCGTCTCGCTTCTCTGTCTGTCCGTCACAGAGTCGGTTCTCAGAAACTGTATAATTTACAGACTTGAAATATTGTGTACTTACAGCTGAATACCTACTGTCACGCTGAAAATCATAACATTTTGAAAACATCGTATTATTTTAATATAGAGAGATAAACATCCAAAAAATCATAAAATATTGCAACAATGAAATTAAATTTGCATTAAGCCACGCTAGCTAAAATACGCTATTGGCTGCAAATCCGATTACGTAACTTTAAAAAGCTTGGCGTTTTAAAAGATCTAGCGTTTTTTTTTTTTTTTTTTTTTTTTTTTTTTTTTGCGCAATTCGACTTTTTGCCAAATGTTATAAAAAAAATATGAAAACAAACCTGATGAACGGTACTTCTTTTCTATTTTTTTAACACTGTATATGAATTTATATATGATATTTTGTAATTGTATCATTTAATTTGCTCCTTTTCATTATACCGTAATTGTATAACTTACAGACTTGAAATTTTGTGTATTTACAGCTGAATACCTACTGACACGCTGAAAATCATAAAATTTTGAAAAAATCGTATTCTTTTAATATAGAGAGACAAAAAAAAAAAAAATCTAACAGCCTTTTCCTATTAAATTTAAACTTTTTTCGTTATAGCAGTTGCCAACAATTAAAAATCCGCAATAAAATTCTTTCTACAATAATTAATTTTCTATTGAAAGATTTCCCCGTGAAAAATTAAAATTAAATAAAAAATTTCACCAATTGAAAAAAATATTAATATAACGGAAATTTTTAAACATTTCTGAATAATACAAGGAGTATGAGTATTTGTAAGTTACAGAAAGCAGGTTAATATGACGTCATTAGAAAATCAAAAAGAAAATTAATCTGGCGTCACATTGGAATGTTAACGTACTTTTTCAAATGTTTGAGAATCATACAAAGAGAGTATCAATATGAGTAATACAGAAAGCAAGTAGATATGACGTCAGCAAGTTAATATAATGTCATACGAGTTTGAAGAACGTAATTGAATCAAGATAAAAACCCAATTATGGACATATTGGCATATTTTAACATTTTGAAGTTCTCTATACAACATGTTTAATTTTGAAATTGATTTTTCTACACAGACATTCTTAAAATCCTGGACAACGCCGTGTACTTCAGCTAGTAGATATATAAACAAGGAGGAGAAATTTTAAATTCAAATGTAAATATTTGTCACAAAAAAATGTGGCAACAATGAAATTAAATATGCATTAAGCCACGCTTGCTAAAATACGCTATTGGCTGCAAATCCGATTACGTAACTTTAAAAAACTTAGCGTTTGAAAAAATCCGGCGTTTTTTTTTTTTTTTTTTTTTTTTTTTTTTTTTTTTTTTCTTCTTTTGCGCAATTTTGACTTAAGAAAATGAGATTCTTTGCCTGATGTTACAAAAAAATATATATATGAAAACAAAACTGATGAACGGTGCGGTGCTTCTTTTCTATTTTTTTAACACTGTATATGAATTTATATATGATATTTTGTAATTCTATCATTTAATTTGCTCTTTTTCATTTTATCGCAATTATTAACCCTATGTTCTTAGCAATATCACTTATAGTTAAAATAACTTTTTTGTTCGTTTGTTTGCCTGCCATCTATGTTCTTATTGAGATAGTGCTATTGATAATTATAATATAAAAAATTTCTTTTGGATTTATTTATTAAAGGATAAAGTGTTTTGAAAAAAAAAAATTAAATGAAACCCTTTGTGCTATCTTTGATCATACTAACCAACTTGTTTTTTTTTTTTTTTTTTTTTTTTTTTTTTTTTACACTTGAATAATGAGCTCATGTTTGCTTTTTAACACTTTCCAACCTAGTTGAAAAGTGTTTATGACTTCGGTTTGTCTGCCGTATATGGCCGTCAGCCGTCTACCGTCTGACCGTGCTCTAACTCCACGTAAATATGCTCGGATTGCCCTGCAATTTTTATATGTTATTGTCATTATCTATAGCATGTTCCCTATTTCAACTGAAGTGTGTAGCACTTATAGTTTTTTTTACAGGGACACACAAAAGAATTCCGTTACATTACGTCTATGGAGAAAAATCGTCTGCGGTTTATTTAAATAATATTTCACTATTTAAAACGCATTGAAATTTATATATATCACTAAGGTGCATTAGAAGAGGCTTACTGCAGAATATTGTGTTTATAGCAGTCATCGTTCATTTACAGGGACACACAAAAGAATTCTCTACTGTCTGTTAACAATAATTCCTGGAAATGCGTTTTAAGTTGCTGAACGCGATTTTAAATTTAACTCACTTTTTATCTATTACTGGGTGTGTATAAATTCTGTAGATCATATTCAGGGCAGCACAAAAGTTCGCGAACACATTTCCGTTTATTGACAGAAACTCCAGAAGGAGAATTTTAAACTGTGCTACGCGTTTCCTAACTAAACTAAAATTTAGCATCCTATGTAGTATATATACAAATCTATAGATCAGGGCTGAATATACAGGGCTGAATAAAAGTATTCGGATATTTTTCCGAATATTGTATATGTTGGAAATTTCTGAAATTACGTTCTTAAATATGCTATGCGTTTTCCAAATTGTTTACTTAGATGTTATCTTTCAGCTTATTAAACAGTATGATTTGTAAAATTATTTTGGAAGCGTTGGAAAGTGTTACATAATCTATGCTTGACGCATGATTTTTCGTTCTTGTTAATCTTGAACTGGGCATAAAAACCATTCCAATCTTCAAAACAAATATTCTCAAATTTTGGAAAACTTTTTAGCAGTATTTTCTTGGTGTGTTTTCAGATTTATTTTTTGCTGTCAGCAAAAGACAACATTAATTTCTTCTCAACGTGTGCAACGGATCGAACTTAAAATAACATCAATGTTTTGGATTTTATTGTCCGAAAATAGATTTTTTAAACATATATTGAAAAAAAAAAGATGTTTTTTTTTAATCTAGGAAAATATAATATAACCACGAACGAAAATATACATAAACCTCTTCCGAGCTACCCAGAAAATCGTTCTTTAACTTTAGAAACATAGGAAGCCATATATTCGAGATTTAAAGAAGCATTTAGAAAAACAAAGTTTCTTTTGTTGCCAGTGATTTTTGGGAACGTTTCCGAGTAGTTTTTATTGTGCATTAATTAATTTCTCAAAATAAAATATCGGTTTATCAAAAAAAAAAAAAAAAAAAAAAAAGATTATAAAATTCTACTTTTACTTATAAAAATCAGGCTGAGTTAAATAAAATAATGTAAAAAATATACATGTGTTCAAATATACCTGACAAACATAACGTTAAAAAACGCATTAAAATAGATTCATAAAACTTGCATGGGAATTGCCAAATAACCATATGGTGTAAAGTAAAACCCATGGAGCAACCATTCAAAATTACCATTAAAAAGAAGGAAAAGAATATTTCATATTTAGAAAATCTTTCCCTCTTATGTTCCACAGATGGTACACTTTTTCTTTGAGTGAATAAGAAAAGGGTGAATTCAGAGCTATTTTTATCTAAATTTATTCTTTATTAAAGTGGGGAAAAAAGCGCGAAAATTAGTTCCATCAAAAAAAAAAAAAAAAAAAAAAAAAAAAAAAAAAAAAAATCACTTGCTTCATTGACTGGTTACGGCTCTGAGAAATGACTCGTAAAAAACAACAAATAAAAATAAAACTGATTTTCCAATAAAAATAATTGAATAATGAAAAATATTTTGTCACTTTGCGTTATTTTCTTTAATTTAAAAATTATTCGAAATTTATAAGAACTATTTAAAAAAAATAAATGTTTGTAAGTAATTTACAGTTCCTTTTAACTTTCTCACCCCCAACAATTGTAATAACACTCTTAATTTAAAATTTTCGAGCTGGTTACGGCTCTGAGAAATGATTCGTAAAAAACAACCAATTTAAAAAAAAAAACTGATTTTCCAATAAAATTAATTGAATAATGCAAAATATTTTGTCACTTTGCGTTATTTTCTTTAATTTAACAATTATTTGAAATTTATGAGAACTATTTAAAAAAACATAAATGTTTATAATTAATTTACAGTTACTTTTAATTTTCTCACCCACAACAATTGTAATGACACTATTAATTTCAAATTTCCGAGCTTGTTACGACTCTGAGATATGGTTCGTAAAAAACAACCAATGAAAAAAAAAAAAAAAAAAAAACTGATTTTTCAATCAAATTAATTGAATAATGAAAAATATTTTGTCACTTTGCGTTATTTTTACGAATTTAAAAATTATTCGAAATTTATTAGAACTATTTAAAAAAAAATGTTTATGAGTAATTTACAGTTCCTTTTAACTTTCTCACCCACAAAAATTGTAATAACACTCTTAATTTTTAATTTCCGAGCTGGTTACAGCTCTGAGAAATGGTTCGTAAAAAACAACCAATGAAAAAAAAAACCTGATTTTTCAATAAAATTAATTGAATAATGCAAAATATTTTGTCACTTTGCGTTATTTTTACGAATTTAAAAATTATTCGAAATTTATGAGAACTATTTTTTAAAAAAAATGTTTATAAGTAATTTACAGTTCCTTTTAACTTTCTCACCCACAAAAATTGTAATAACACTCTTAATTTTTAATTTCCGAGCTGGTTACAGCTCTGAGAAATGGTTCGTAAAAAACAACCAATGAAAAAAAACCTGATTTTTCAATAAAATTAATTGAATAATGCAAAATATTTTGTCACTTTGCGTTATTTTCTTTAATTTAAAAATTATTCGAAATTTGTAAGAACTATTTAAAAAAAATGTTTATAAGTAATTTACATTTCCTTTTAACTTTCTCACCCACAAAAATTGTAATATCACTCTTAATTTTAAATTTCCGAGCTGGTTACAGCTCTGAGAAATGGTTCGTAAAAAACAACCAATGAAAAAAAACCTGATTTTTCAATAAAATTAATTGAATAATGCAAAATATTTTGTCACTTTGCGTTATTTTCTTTAATTTAAAAATTATTCGAAATTTGTAAGAACTATTTAAAAAAAAATGTTTATAAGTAATTTACAGTTCCTTTTAACTTTCTCACCCACAACAATTGTAATGACACTATTAATTTCAAATTTCCGAGCTGGTTACGACTCTGAGAAATGGTTCGTAAAAAACAACCAATGAAAGAGAAAAAAAAAAACACCTGATTTTTCAATAAAAATGATTGAATAATGAAAAATATTTTGTGTCACTTTGCGTTATTTTCATGAATTTAAAAATTATTCGAAATTTACGAGAACTATTAAAAAAAAAAAAAAAAAAAAAAAAAATGCTTATAAGTAATTTACAGTTCCTTTTAACTTTCTCACCCACAACAATTGTAATAACACTCTTAATTTTAAATGTCCGAGCTGGTTACAGCTCTGAGAAATGGTTCGTAAAAAACAACCAATGAAAAAAACCTGATTTTTCAATAAAATTAATTGAATAATGCAAAATATTTTGTCACTTTGCGTTATTTTCTTTAATTTAAAAATTATTTTAAATTTATAAGAACTATTTTAAAAAACATAAATGTTTATTATTAATTTACAGTTACTTTTAATTTTCTCACCCACAACAATTTTAATGACACTATTAATTTCAAATTTCCGAGCTGGTTACGGCTCTGAGAAATGGTTCGTAAAAAAAAAAAAAAAAAAAAAAAAAAAAAAAAAAAAACTGATTTTTCAATAAAATTAATTGAATAATGACACTTTGCGTTATTTTCTTCAATTTAAAAATTATTTGTAATTTATGAGAACTCAAAAAAAATGTTTATATTTAATTTACAGTTCCTTTTAATTTTCTCACCCACAAAAATTGTAATGACACTATTAATTTCAAATTTCAGAGCTGTTTATGGCTTTGCGAAATGACTCGACAACAACCAATATGAAAAACAACCAATAAAAAAACCCCTATTTTTTAATAAAATTAATTGAATAATGAAAAATATTTTGTCACTTTGCGTTATTTTCTTTAATTAAAAAAATATTTGTAATTTATGAGAACTATATATAAAAATATAAATTTTTATAATTAATTTACACTTCCTTTTAATTTTCTCATCCACAACAATTGTAATAACACTATTAATTTCAAATATCAGAGCTGGTTACGGTTATGAGAAATGACTCGTAAAAAACAAAGAATAAAAAAAACCTGATTTTCAATAAAATTTATTGAACAATGAAAAATATTTTGTCATTTTGCGTTATTTTCTTGAATTTAAAACTTATTTGTAATTAATGAGAACTCTAAATTATAAATAAATGTTTATAATTAATTTACAGTTCTTTTTAATTTTCTCACCCACAACAGTTGTAATAACAATATTAATTTCAAATTTCAGAGCTGGTTACGGCTTTGAGAAATGACTCATAAAAAACAACCAGTAAATAAAACCTGATTTTTCAAAACAAAAATTAATTGAATAATGAAAAATATTTTGTTACCTTCGGTTATTTTCTTGAATATAAAAATTATTTGAAATTTATGAGAACTATATATAAAAAAATAAATAAATATTTATAATTAATTTACAGTTCCATTTAATTTTCTCACCCACAACAATTGTAATAACACTCTTAATTTCAGAGCTGGTTACGGCTCTGGGAAATGACACGTAAAAAACAACCAATAAAATAAACCTGATTTTTCAATAAAATTAATGGAATAATGAAAAATATTTTGTCACTTTGCTTTATTTTCTTAAATTTAAAAATTATTTGAAATTTATGAGAACTATATATATAAAAAAAAAAAATGTTTATAATTAATTTACAGTTTCTTTTAATTTTCTCACCCACAACAATTGTAATGAAACTACTAATTTCAAATTTCAGAGCTGTTACGGTCCTGAAAAATGACTCGTGAAAAAACAACCAATAAAAAAAAAAACCTGATTTTTCAATAAAATTAATTGAATAATGAAAAATATTTTGTCACTTTGCGTTATTTTCTTGTATTTAAAAATTGCTTGTAATTTATGAGAACTCTAAAATGAAAAATATATATATATTTATAATTAATTTACAGTTCCTTTTAATTTATATAAAATATATAAAAAAAATAAATAAATATTTATAATTAATTTACAGTTCCATTTAATTTTCTCACCCACAACAATTGTAATAACACTCTTAATTTCAGAGCTGGTTACGGCTCTGGGAAATGACACGTAAAAAACAACCAATAAAATAAACCTGATTTTTCAATAAAATTAATGGAATAATGAAAAATATTTTGTCACTTTGCTTTATTTTCTTAAATTTAAAAATTATTTGAAATTTATGAGAACTATATATATATAAAAAAAAAATGTTTATAATTAATTTACAGTTTCTTTTAATTTTCTCACCCACAACAATTGTAATGAAACTACTAATTTCAAATTTCAGAGCTGTTACGGTCCTGAAAAATGACTCGTGAAAAAACAACCAATAAAAAAAAAACCTGATTTTTCAATAAAATTAATTGAATAATGAAAAATATTTTGTCACTTTGCGTTATTTTCTTGTATTTAAAAATTGCTTGTAATTTATGAGAACTCTAAAATGAAAAAAATATATATATTTATAATTAATTTACAGTTCCTTTTAATTTATATAAAATATATAAAAAAATAAATAAATATTTATAATTAATTTACAGTTCCATTTAATTTTCTCACCCACAACAATTGTAATAACACTCTTAATTTCAGAGCTGGTTACGGCTCTGGGAAATGACACGTAAAAAACAACCAATAAAATAAACCTGATTTTTCAATAAAATTAATGGAATAATGAAAAATATTTTGTCACTTTGCTTTATTTTCTTAAATTTAAAAATTATTTGAAATTTATGAGAACTATATATATATATAAAAAAAATGTTTATAATTAATTTACAGTTTCTTTTAATTTTCTCACCCACAACAATTGTAATGAAACTACTAATTTCAAATTTCAGAGCTGTTACGGTCCTGAAAAATGACTCGTGAAAAAACAACCAATAAAAAAAAAACCTGATTTTTCAATAAAATTAATTGAATAATGAAAAATATTTTGTCACTTTGCGTTATTTTCTTGTATTTAAAAATTGCTTGTAATTTATGAGAACTCTAAAATGAAAAAAATATATATATTTATAATTAATTTACAGTTCCTTTTAATTTTCTCACCCACAACAATTGTAATAACACTATTAATTTCAAATTTCAGATCTGGTTACAGCTCTGAGAAATGACTTGTAAAAAACAACTAATAAAAAAAACCCTGAATTTTTAATAAAAATAATTGAATAATGAAAAATATTTAGTCACTTTGCGTTATTATCTTGAATTTAAAAATTATTTGTAATTTATGAGAAATATATATATATATATATATATATATATATATATTGCTGTTCCTTTTAATTTTCTCAATCACAACAGTTGTAATAACACTATTAATTTCAATATTATTTTTTATTTGAATTTGTTATTATCTTCACATTAATAAATTATTTATTAACAAATAAATTTGTGAAAATATGGTTAGATGTTTTTCAGAATTTTTGCACCATGCTGTATGTGTGATCTAATATATTTATTGACTGAAACCTTTTCTGAAACTCTGTTTTTCCTGTAAATTCATTTTGCCGCAAAGACACATCTGCTGAGGGAAAATGGTTTTTAAAGTTGCATCCAGTATAGTTTTGTAAAATAATAAAACTTGCAAATTTTCCTCTTTATTATTAAGCTTATTTTTAGCTAAACAGAACAATTGTTACGTTCTTGTTATTACTTCTCACTATTATTTTTAAATTGTTGTTGTCTTCTACATAATTGTGCAATAAAATTTCGTTTTTGCATTTTCGCCGGACCGAAAACAATATGAATAATAAATAGAGATAAAAAAGTAAGTTGCAGGAAAATATGTACGACAGAGAATTATATTAAAATTTTCTCATAAACTGCGGGTAATTTTGGAAATGTAAGAACATTTGTCTACTGTATTAAATTTATTTTTAAATGCATTAGGGCTATTTTCAAAATTCACTTACATATACTGTCCCAGAGGAAAAAGAAGAAAATTCAAACATACATTAATATTTAGTATTTAATTTGAGCTATGCATTATATAAAGAAGACTATATTAAATATTTCTAGCATTAAATTTTTTTTAAATCAATAAAAATTGTTGAGATATAAATCAGTTTAAATGGATTGTGAAATCCGTTACCATACAAAATTCCTAAAAATATTCACCTTTAAATGTTTTTAAAGTTTCAAAAATCAACTTACTTTGAAGTGACTTATGTCTTAAATTTCAGAACATGATACTTAACAATAACACTTAAATTAAATTGAAATAAGAGACATTTATAACCACAATTTTTGACTACATAGAAATTTATACAAAACGTTTTCTAATAATAACAATAGATATTTATGTAAATTATTGAATTTTAAGAAAATTATATCTCTATATCATAGTTAAAAGAAAATTAACAATAGAATGGTGAAAAAAAATTATATTAATATTAAAATACATTAAATAAAATGTGCAGTAACGGACTTGACATTTGGTAATGGATTTGACACTAATCCATTTATACTGATTTATATCTCAACAATTTTTATTAATTTATTTAATTTTTAATGCTATAAATATTTAATATAGTCTTCTTTATATAATGAATAGCTCAAATTAAACATTAAATATTAATGTATATTGGAATTTTCTTCTTTTTCCTCTGGGACAGCATATGTAAGCACATTTTGAAAATGCATCATTAACTTTTTAACACGTTGACCGCTCATAATACTGTGACGAAGTGGATTTTTTGGAAAAAATTGACAAAGCGGTTTTCAGTGTTTTTCGACTCAATTCACAATTCACAATCGCGGCAATGATTGTTAATTTTATACATTTTTAATTAAAAAATAATATCGAATTTTTAGATATTTTTACGCGTTGTATACGCCAAACTGAAATCACTAAACATGTCTGGGGACATGGGTTCTTTTTTTAAATACATGGTAATAAATTATCTATAGTGCCATTTCATAGCAATAAATTGTCTTCAATGAACATATTGATGTATACATCAATTCGTGTGGTATTGCGCCCCGAGAAATATTGCGGGAACATGTTTTCATGTGCTATACAGCAGTCAATGCGTTTAGGCGATATAGGACACAAGAGTAGCATTTCTACATTTTGGCTTAAAATATACTTTAGAGTTTTAGGATATTATAATTATATATTTAGGATACGATAATTATATACATGTCAGAAAATCATATACGAATTTTCTCATAAATTTTGGGAATTATAAGAACGATGTTCTACTACACTATATTGCCAAAGGTGACCGGTGACTTGCGATTTTAGACGTTTTATTAACTATTTAGAAAAATACAAGAGGAATTAACTTGAAACTGCAGGTGTGTAAACAGTATAGTATAGGTTATATATTTCCGTGAAGATTTTTTCCCGAAACCCCATAGGGGTCAAATTTTTCCAAAAAATCCACTTCGTCACAGTATTATGAGCGGTCAACGTGTTAAAAAGTTAATGATGCATTTTCAAAATTTGCTTACATATGCTGTCCCAGAGGAAAAAGAAGAAAATTCCAATATACATTAATATTTAATGTTTAATTTGAGCTATTCATTATATAAAGAAGACTAGATTAAATATTTATAGCATTAAAAATTAAATAAATTAATAAAAATTGTTGAGATATAAATCAGTATAAATGGATTAGTGTCAAATCCATTACCAAATGTCAAGTCCGTTACTGCACCGTTATTTATTTATCCGTTATTTATTTAATGTATTTTAATATTAATATCATTTTTTTCACCATTCTATTGTTAATTTTCTATAGGGGACTGTCAACAAATTGAAAAAGAACGAATATCTTTTGGATAACCCTGTAAAAACTAATGTAGCAAAAGCGTTCAAACTCGGGATTATTAATAAGTGAATTATTGTAATATACTGTGTTCATTTTTATGAGTATTGCATGTATACTCGTAGAGAAATTCAGATTCGTATAAAAAATAGTCCCAAATTTCGCCAAGTTTTTTGCTTATAATTTGCAGAGTTCTTAATATAAAAAAAAAAGTTCTTTTCAGAAAGTATGACAAACAACATTGTACACAAAACTCTGCAATCAGAATTAAAAAATAATAAAAATTGGATGAAAAATGAGCAGGTTTACTAAAAAATGTTTCACTGCGCATGCGCGAATACAATGAAAGTATACTATGCATAATGTATTAGCTAAGTATATAGAGCAACTTTTGTGAAAGTGTCAAAATCATAGCTTGAAAATTCTGTAAATTATCGTCGATATAATAAGCTCGAAATCCGTTGTTCCCAAAAAGAAGCAAAAAGATGAGGGGTTGTATCAAATATCTGTTGATTAGTGCCAAGATAGCGTACACAATATTGCGCGTACTACTATATTTGGATACAACCCCTCATCTTTTTGCTTCCTTTTGGGAACAACGGATTTCGAGCTTATTCTACCGACGATAATTTTCAGAATTTTCAAGCTATGATTTTGAGACTTTCACAAAAGTTGCTCTATATACATAGCTAATACATTATGCATATTATATTTGGATTGCATTCGCGCATTGCATTCGCCAATGCGCAGTGAAACATTTTTTTAGTAAACCTGCTCTTTTTTCATCCAATTTTTATTATTTTTTAATTCTGATTGCAGAGTATTTTGTACAATGTTGTTTGACATATTTTTTCAAAATAACTTTTTTTTTTATTAAGAACTCTGCAAATTATAAGCAGAAAACTTGGTGAAATTTGGGACTGTTTTTATAAAAACCTTAATTTCTCTTCGAGTATACATGCTATCCTCATAAAAATGAACACAGTATATTACAATAAGCTACTTATTAATAATCTCGAGTTTGAACGCTTTTGCTACATTAGTTTTTACAGGGTTATCCAAAAGATATTCGTTCTTTTTCAATTTGTTGACAGTCCCCTATGGGGTTTCGGGAAAAAATCTTCACGGAAATATATAACCTATATTGTACTGTTTACACATCTGAAGTTTCAGGTTAATTCCTCATGTATTTTTCTAGATAATTAACAAAACGTCTAAAATCGCAAGTGACCGGTCACCTTTGGCAATATAGTGTATACTTAATTTATTTTGAAATAATATTTTAAATGAATTAAGAACATTTTAAAGTGGTCCAGGACACAATAATCACATTTTAACTTTTTGGCTTAAAATATACTTTAGAGTTTTAGGATAAAATTACGCACCTTACGCACGCGTACTTAAATATGATAATTATACACATGGTAGAAAATTATATAAAAATTTTCTCTTAAATTCTGCTAACTCCTAAATTTTGGGAATATAAGAACGATGTTATACTGCATTAAATTTATTTTTAAATAATATTTAAAATGTATTAACATTTTAAAGTGGTCCAGAACACAAGTTCTACTATATTAAATTTATATTTTGAAATGTTATTTAAAATGTATTAACAATTTAAAGTGACACAAAAATCACATTTTTAGTTTTTGGCTTAAAATATACTTTAGAGTTTTAGGATAAAATGACGCAACCCGCTTTTAAATATGATAATTATACAGATGCTAGAAAATTATATAAAAAATTTCTCATAAATTCGGTAACTCCTAAATTTTGGGAATATAAGAAAGTTATTCTACTATACTTAATTTATTTTTAAATAATATTCAAAATGTATTAACATTTTTAAGTGGTCCATGACACAAGTTCTACTATAACTAAATTTAATTTGAAATTATATTTAAAATGTATTACCATTTTAAAGTGGTCCAGGACACAAGAATAATATTTTTACTTTTTGTTTAAAATATACTTTTGAGTTTTAGGATAAATTGACGCAACCCGCTCTTAGATATGATAATTATTCACATGTTAGAAAATTATGTAGGAAATTTCTCCCAAATTCTGGTAACTCCTAAATTTTGGTAATATAAAAACGGTGTTCTACTATGCTTAATTTATTTTGAAATAATATTTTAAATGTAGTAAGAACATTTTAAAGTGGTCCAGGACACAAGAATCACATTTTAACTTTTTGGCTTAAAATATACTTTAGAATTTTAGGATAAAATGACACAACCCGCGTGTAAATACGATAATTATATACATGTCAGAAAATTATATACGAATTTTCTCATAAATTTCGGTAACTTCTAAATTTTGGGATTATAAGAACGATGTTCTACTATATTAATTTTATTTTGAAATAAGCTTTATTCCGCTACTCGCGATCGCGGAACAGGCGGAATTGCACCTCCCAAGTCCCTCTCATCTTCAAGACAAAAGTGTTGGTAAGGATAACCCGATCACGGAAGTTGTTGAACGCGTTTTTAAATTTAACTAATTTTTTGTCTATTACTTGGTGTGTATAAATGTTATAGATCCTATACAGGGCAACACAAAAGTTCTCAAGTACAGTTTCGTTTATTGACGGAAATTCCAGAAGTGGAATTTTAAACTGCTACGCGTTTCCTAATAACTGAACTAAAATGTAGCATTCTATGTAGTATATATACAAATTTATCGACACATACAAGACTGCAGAAAAAAGTTCGGATATTTTTCCGTAGATTTTTTTTTTAATATATATTTTTACAAATTCCAAAGGCAAATTAATATTAATTATTTTCTGTACCCCAAGGTGAAAAAAGTATGCAAAATTATTACTTTTTTTTCAAAAGATGTATAAAATTTAAAACATGGCTAAAATTAAAAAATGTTATTTTTAAAAAAGTACCCCTAAATTGTTTAAAGAATTTACAATTGAAAAAAAAAATGTATATATAAGTAATATTTCAAGAAAAAAAAAACAACCAGTAGAACATTTTTCTAAATATAAAAAGAAAAAAAAAACATTTTGTATCCCAAACCAATTTTAAATAGATTTGAAATATTCATACATTTTACTTTAAATAAATATTTACCTTTAATAACTAATAATTTAATTTTTTTTTTAATCTAAAATTTACAGACATACCAATATTACTTTTCGATGTTTTTTTTTTTTTTTTTTTTGCTTGTTTTAGAATTTTTTCGTGGTGATTTTGTCAGTTAATCTTATATTTGGAATTTTCTTTTCCTTTCTAACAATTTGCGCATTTTATATTTGTATTTACAGGGCAATGTAAAAGTAAATTTCATTTTTTTTTCTTTTTTACATATATAAGAAATATATTTTTTTAATTTCGAAATGCATTTATATTTTTAACTTTCATACTATTATTTATTTTTTATTTTTTTACTTACAAATGCTATATTTGTATAAATTTTGCTATTGCATCTTATCTTTTTATCTAGTGATTTTCTCTGCTTTTTTATGTTGAAAAAACTGTGTGTAGCACATTCGTCTATGCTGTGTTGTTAACTTGTTGTTAATTGTGTTGTTAACAATTCTAAATGTAAAATATCAAGTTTCGCTGGTAGCTGATCACTCACTGATGTTAGTTAATTAACCATGGTGTAATGTCTCAAGTGCTGTATAACTATTACAAAGCGAGCAGTACAAAAAATACATACAAGACTTTATTAGACAGATTATAATATTATACTGATCAACAACTTGAGGTTGATAGCCAACTAGTGCAGTCATCATATGTTAAAATAAATTATTAATAACTTTCATATTAATTTTTTTACCTACAAATTTGTATAAGTGTTATTTGTATAAGTTTTGCTATTGCTATTTATCTTTTTTACACTCTTTTATTAGGTGCGTTCGTACGTAGCACCAATAGTCGTCGTCTGGTCTGTCCGTCTGTCCGCATATAACAGCGTAAAAAGCACCCAACCGAATGGTTTGAAATTTAATATATATTAATCGTTGTAGCTTTTTGTCGAGTCATTTCAAATTTTATGAAAATCGAATCAAACTTAAAAAGATATTAATAAAAGTTATCTTTATTCTATTAAATCCTATCGTTACGTAATCTTATCTAATAAAAGCGCGAGTCATGTGACTGAGGAAAACAAATACGGGCAAACCATTTCTTTTTTCATATGCCAGGCGGCTATTTTTATTCAAAATTATTTTTTCGAATAAAATTGCATAAAAGTTACCTTTTTAGAAAGTTTTGATTCGATTTTCAAAAAATTTGAAATGACTCGACAAAATTCTGCAAAGATTATATATATTAAATTTCAAATCATTCGGTTGGGTAGTTTTTTGCGCTGTTATATGCGGACAGATGGACGGACGGACCAGACGGCGACTATAGGTGCTACTTACTTATATAATTACGAACGCACCTAAAAACGACGGAGTTTTTAGTACAACAAAATTTGCCAAATGGCCATGAAACTGCACCAACGAAATATTTTTAACTTAAACAGTATAAAGAAGAAAATATAAATAAAAATACAGAGTGTAATATTGTTTGTAAAAAATACTCTTTTATCATTTAATAGCTTAATATTAATTAATGTGCGATTATCGTTGAAAAAACAATTTAGAAATCCTGAACAGATAGTTTAAATAATGCTATTTTTTCCTGTTGCGATAACTTAAAAAGAAACAGAGTAAAAATTATACTTTTTAATAAAATGATTAGTGCTTTCTATCAAGCATAAATCTAGCGGTGATTTTTCCATAATCGGAATCCATGCCAAATTAAAGTACTTTAAAGAAATTTATTCGAACTACAATAGTTGCAGACATGAAATTAGGCGTAATTCTTAAAATAAACATTAATGTTTAACAATGTGTAACACAAAAGTTAAAAAAAAAATATTTTTACTTTTATTTCCATACAACGTGTTAAAATCATATTTTTTAATTTAAATAACATTATATGTACAAAATAAGGTATTACTATATATTTTCCATTTTTTTTTTTTTTTTTTTTACACATTCCAGTTGAAAAGTGTTTATGAATTCTCTTTGTCTGTCTGTCTGTCTGTCTGTCCGCGCTCTAACTCGCGTAAATGTATTCGGTGTATTCCGATTGTCATGCAATTGATGCATCTTATTGAAATTTACTATGGCATGTTCGGTATTGAAAATGAAGTATGTAGCACTTGTAGTTTTTTCACAGAGATATTCAAACGAATTCCTTTACATTACGGTCTATGCGGAAAAATCATATGCGGTATATTTTAATCCTGTTCCACAATTTCAAATACATTGAAATTGATATTTATCACAGAAGAGCACTACAAGATAATTACCATATAGAATACGGCGTACATAGCACTTATAGTTCCTTTACAGGGACACTCAAAAGAATTCCGTTTCATTACGGTCTACGGAGAAAAATCGTTTGCAGTTTCTTTTAATAATGTTACACTATTTCAAACTTTTTGAAATTTATATATATCCCTAAGATGCATTACAAGAGGCTTACTATAGAACATTGTGTGTATTAGCATTCGTTGTTCATTTACAGGGACGCACAGAATAACTCGGTACTGTCTAATAATCACTGGAAGTGCTTTTTCAGTTGCTGAACGCGTTTTTAAATTCAACCCTTTTTTTTTTATTACTTTGGTGTGCATAAATTCTATATATAATATACAGGGCAGCACAAAAGTTCTCGAGTACATTTCAGTTTATTGACGGAAATTCCAGAATAGGAATTTTAAACTGCGTTACGCGTTTCCTAACTGAACTAAAGTTTAGCATTCTATGTACTATATATACAAATATATAGATCGTATACAGTGCTGCAAAAAAGAGTTCGGATATTTTCCCGAATATTGTTGGTAATTCCGGAAATTGTGTTTTTAAATATGTTATACGTTTTTCAAAATTGTTTACTTGGATATCATTTTTCGCTTTATTAAACGGTAAAGATTTGTAAAATTATAATGGAAGTATTGGAAAGTGTTACGTAATATATGCTTGACGCATCATTTTTCGTATTTGTTAATTAATTAACATAGGTTATTGTTGTATTTCAGTATTCGTCAATAGGCTTAATTGCACCATATAAGTTTTGTCTTTTTCTTTTAAAACCCTTTCGTGCTAAGAACTCATTTACAGAATTGTTTCTTTCTCAAATTAGAAAAAGAGTTTTAATTTGTATCGTACTTTTTTCATAAATATAAACCATACTTTAAATCTTCCAGTTTTGCAAACCTTTTTATAAATCAGTATATGGAAGGCAGCGCAACTAAAATTTGTGATCTTTATTTGTAATCTTAGAATTACTTTTCAATGCATGGCAACTTAATGTGTTTGATAAACAGCAATATGCAAAATATTTAAAAAATAAATTAAAGAAATGTATTTTTTTCTAACGTGGTAAGATGTCGAGAATGTTTAAACTCTGGTATTTTTTTAAGGTAAACAAATAAATAAATAAAATTTATAAAATTTAAAGACTGGAAATATTTTTATTATTTATGACAAGACCGACGTATTTTCGTTGCTATCATATGTCAATTTCACTGTTTCTTAATCTGTGGACGTTACTAATTTCAATTAGTTAAAAACGAGCAGGAAAGACCGAGCTATGCTCGGTCAAAATTAGCTTTCAGTTCAAATATCATGACCCATGACCAAAATGACCCACTAATCGAAATTTCTCGAACATGTGACCTAACCCAATAGTTTTATCGTTCCCTAAAACTGTAGAATACAAAATTTAGTTCAAATCGTCTGAGCCGTTTTTAAGATAAAAATAGCTTGACCCATATGGCCCATGACCAAAATAACCCAGTAATCAAATTTTCTCGAACATGTGACCTAGACCAATACTCTTTTCGTTCCCAAAAACTGTAGAACACTAAATTTAGTACAAATCCTCTAAGCCATTTTTAAGATAAAAATAGTTTGACCCATAATGACCCATGACCAAAATGACCCACTAATCAAATTTTCTTGAACATGTGTACCAGGCCCAATTGTCTTCTCGTGCCTGAAACCCCGTAGGATATAAGATTTTGTTAAAGTAGTCTGAGTCGTTTTTTAGATAGAATTAGCTTGACACACAGTGACTCAAAAATGACCTACTAATCGAATTTTCTCGAGCATGTGACCTAGCTCAATTATTTTCTCGTGTCCCGAAACCGTAGGATACAAAATTTAGTTCAAATCGTCTGAGCCGTTTTTAAGATAAAAATAGCTTGACCCATAATAACCCATGACCAAAACGACCCACTAATCGAATTTTCTCGAACATGTGACCTAGCCCAACAGTCTTCTCGATCCCTAAAACTATAGGATACTAAATTTAGTTCAAATCCTCTGAGCCGTTTTTTAGATAAAAATAGCTTGACCCATAATGACCCATGACCAAAACGACCCACTAATCAAATTTTCTTGAACATGTGACCTAGCCCAACAGTCTTTTCGTGCCCGAAAATCATAGGATGAAAAATTTAGTCTAAATAGTCTGAGCCGTTTTATAGATAAAATTAGCTTAACCCACAGTGACCCAAAAATGACCCACTAATCCAATTTTCTCGGATATGATACCTAGCTCAATGATTTTCTCGTGCTCGGAACTCGTAGGATACAAAATTTAATCAAAATCGTTAGAACCGTCTTTTAGATAAAATTAACTTGACCCGCGTTGACCCAAAAATGACCCACTAATCTAAAGTTCTCGAACATGTGACACAACCCAATAGTCTTCTCGTGCCAGAACATGGTAGGATACAAAATTTAGTCAAAATCGTTTGAACCGTTTTTCAGATACACATAGCTTGACCCTGACCCATGGTGACCCAAAATGACCCACTAATCGAATTTTATCGAACATGTGACCTAGCCCAATGGTTTTCTGGTGCCCCAAAACGGTAGAATACAAAATTTCGTCAAAGTCGTTAGAGCCGTTTTTAAGATAAAATTTGCATATACACAGTGAAACCTCTCTGTAAGGGCCACCTGATGTTTCATTGAAAATTGGCCCTTATGAGGGGTGGCCCTTGAATAGGGGTGACAAAAAAAACTAAAATAAGAAAATCAAAACCTATATACAGGTGAAAAAACTGTTTATTAACATTTTCAAACTCTATACATGATTGACAAAATTTTCTATTGAAGTTTGTTTACTTTTCATAATTTTTTTGCAGACAATTTTGGTTTCTAATGATTTTTTTTACTTTCTGGAACAAACTACTTATATTTGCATAATCTATTAATGCCTTAGAATGCGATATTAGTTTATTTATTTCTGTTAGTGTTTCCTGACAGGATATATTCACAGCTGTAGACTCATTATCATTATCTGAATCAGATTGAACTCCTGAAATAAAATTTTAAAACAAATTCAATACACCTGTTTAGGATTTAAGGCGCATGTGAAAAAAATGGCCTTTATGAGGATTAATTGCGGCCCCTAATAGGAGTAAAATGAACATTATGTCTATGGGAAAATTTTTCGTTCCTAAAAATATTGGCCCTTAATAGAGGTGGCCCTTGAATAGGGGTGGCCTTTAAAAGAAGTTTCACTGTATATATATATACAACCACAGACATAAGATTTGCTCGTATTAGAATATATGATTTTATAATTTATTAATTTTTGCAGGGTGTTTTCCCCAAAATATTATAGATTCAAAAAGTATAATACTACTATATGTTTATTTCGATATGACCTTTTTATTATTTATTTTGTTTTATTTTATTTATTTTGGCTCTGGTATTCTAGTGTTTAGGATTTGGAGGGGGAGGAGGGGATCTCCGATGCTCAGTGGTGCAGATTATTTCGTTTGCGAACGTAAGAGAAAGTTGACATTATTAGGGTGCCTCTATTTGAGAAGAGCGACATACAGACAAGGCGCATACTGAGAATGTGTTCAGACAGACGTTTATGTTCAGACTATGTCAAACCGCGACCTGTTATACACGGCCGGTTCATGACGTTTAAAACGTCACACGGGATGGATCGAGGCTAACGAAAAAGAAAGGCTACCGTGGTGCTTTGCGCGTATATTTTTTACAGACCGCCGGAGTCACGTGATGCTCGAATGCACCAATGCAGGTGTACGAAAAAAGCAACACGTCACTCTAGCGGTCTGTAAAAAAGGATAAGTGGAATGCACCGCGGTAGCGTGTCTTTTTCGTTAGCCTCGGGATGGATCATCTTTACACGGCGATTGGTACAAAGCGTCGCGCCCATCATTTTATACCAATCGACGCCCGAGACTAACGAAAAAGACAGGCTTTCGCGGTTCGTTACACGTGTCCCTTTTTTCAGACCGCGTGAGTCAGGTGATGCTCGAATGGTCGAATGCTGGGGCACTAAATGAGCCTCACGTGACTCTCGCGGTCTAACTTGAAAGGTAGTGCGGTCGCTTGTCTTTTTCGTTAGCCCTCGTCAACGCCCGTGTGACGTTTTAAAAGGTCACGAACCGGCCGTGTATCGCGACCTACGTTATACACAGCCGATGCATGACGTTCAAAACGTCACTTGGAGTAGATCCGAGGCTAACGAAAAAGACAGGCTACCGCGGTGCATTCCACTTATCTTTTTTTACAGACCGCTAGAGTGACGTGATGCTCTTTTCGTACACCTGCATTGGTGGATTCGAGCATCACGTGACTACCACGGTCTGTAAAAAAAGATACGCGTAAAGCACCGCGGTAGCCTTTCTTTTTCGTTAACCTCGGAGTGGATCATTTTTACACCGCGATTGGTGCAAAACGGTGGGCCTGCCGCTTTGCACCAATCGCGGTGTAAAAATTATCCTCTCCATGTGACGTTTTAAACGTCATGCACGGGTCGTGTATAACGTAGGTCGCGGTCAAACCAGCATTCCAGAATTTAGCGATACCGCGACCTATGTTTTACAAGGCCGATTCATGACTTTTAAAACGTCACACAGAGTGGATAATCTTCACACGTCGATTAGCACAAAACGATGGGCGCTACGCTTTGTGCCAATCGCCGTGTAAACGTCATGAACCGGCCGTGCACCTTCACCTGAATACTAGGGCTGAGCACTGACACAAAAATGGCGGCTGTCGTCGGCAGATTTATTTAAGCGTTTGTACAGTCCACTGAATTTACACACCAGTAAATTCTAAAAATTTTGTTTGACTTATTTGATTTAAAAAAAAATAATGAAAAGCAAACTTTTAGAAATTATTGCTGTTCAAATTCATGGGACCTTACAAACTCGTGGGGCCGTGTATAACGTAAGTCATGGTTTTAAGGGCCTGCGCAGTCGTTGTACATTAGGATATGGAAGAAGTTGTTTCCATGACAACAATAAATGCTTTACTCTATTGTTGTCTTCGACACCAACGATGTCGACATTTTACCGAAAGTGCTCAGAATCATATCATAAACGCTGTCGATATGCATTTCGATACTGAAGAAGTCTCTCTTTCCCTGCCAACAATTACTTTTCGTCGAAACACATTTCTGTTTTACGAAGATAATTTTTTGTAACAGAAATGTAAACAGTGAAGCAGTTCAGAAAGCTTCTCGTCTATGATTGTCGATTGAAATTTAACAGAACTTATAAAGTCTTATCGTAGTTTCGGATTATCGCTAGATAACGAAAAGTAAAGTTTGTGTTACAAGGTACGTACGATAATATATTCAAGTCCTAGAATTCAATAACTGCATTCAAAAGTAAGTATAAAAATGTATACTCATTGAAAGATATTTCATGAATGTATTTACACATTAAGACTGTTGAATAAATTTATAATGAAGATGATTTTTCAGCTTGTTAACATTATTGTAATAAAACTTTGTATTAAGTTTTGTTATTTATTAACTCTTAACTGTACTGTTAATTCTTAACTCTTCAAGCTATCATAGGTTGAACTGCATTCTAATTTATATATATTTATGTTTTTAATGGCAGTGCTTTAGATTTTAGTGTTGTTGTTAGTTGTATTATCAGTATGAGTGTAGACAAATAGATATATGAAAGGGTTAAAATGACAGTGGAGTAAGTTCATATTTAGTAATTTGAGAAAAGAAGGGTTTTGTGAAACTTGTCGTATTGCCGTTGAATTAAGTGGTCCAACTTATTTTTGCCCTCTAGCGACTCCCTAAGTGACCTATGACTTATTTGACTGTCGCACTGAACAGAAATTAATATACGTTCAGTGAAAATATGGTTATCTAGATTTTTCAATTTTTGACTTACTCCACTGTCATTCTAACCCCCTCATGGCTGTGGACCCGCACACTGGTAAACATTCTACTATCTCTTCCAGCTGAGTTTGGTTCCGAGTCTGCAAGTATTCATTCATAAATAGATGCTACTGGTGATTTTTCATCATTTTCAACGCTGATGTAGATTTGTTTTCAATCATCTTCATAATGTCAAGAGAGATAGTGAAAGTGTGATTACACGTACAACATGCAAGTATGTTTATGTTTACTTCCACTAAAAATTCATCCTCGAATTGTGAATCTAATTATACATCTGAATGTAACTTCACCGAGTAAAAAAAAAAAAAAAAAAAATGCTCTCCGAAACAAAATTTTGAATCTTATTTAAATAGAAAATGTTGTTGAACCAAACAAATTTTTGTTGGATCCATAATATTTTTTAAAAATTATTGGCAATAATTTTTGACAAATTTAAAACCTTTTTTTTTTTTCCTTGCCAACTATGCATTTTAACCTAAAAAAAAATATTATTGATTCAACAAATTTTTCTGTTTAAAATATGATTAAATGTGAATTTTATTTTATTTTTCCTGTGAAGTTACAAATTCAGACGCATAATTAGAGTCATAATCCGTGGATGAATCTTTAGTGAAAGTAAACAGTAAACATGTTTACACGTGTAATCTCACTGCCACTATCTCTCCTGACATTATGAAGATGCAAAAATTACCTTAGCGTTGAAAATGACGAAAAATCATCGGTAGCATCTATTTATGAATGGATGCCTGCAGGCACGGAATCCAACTCCGCTAGAAGAGAAAGTCGAATGTTTACTATGTGGTATCTACGGATCCACATCTGTTATTTAATCTGCAACCTTTTAAGCATGTTTCAGGGTCAAAAACCTCCTGCACAACGACGACGGTGGGAACTGAATCCACTACGAGACGCGAAAGGATTCACTTGTTGTGGAAGTTCTTTGGGTCATTGGTTTTTGATTCGAGAGACTGTTTTTGTGTTTTTAAAACTCGCAAAACATACATCGAAAACAAAAACAGCGTTGTCCCAATAAAACTGCTTTTGGTCCATAAATGGAAGATATCGAGAATAATTAATAATTAGAAATATTGAGAAGAAAATATTGTTGAGTTGAGTTAAATTTTTATTGGATCAAGAATGTCTTTTCCTGTAAGCCAATGCGGAACAGATGTGTTACACTCACGCTAAAATGTAAACAAAAGATTGGCGACTGTTTGGTTGGCGCGATTTCCAAGACTGCGCCAAACGAATAACTTAATACAATGGCTAGGTTGCCATTAAAGGAAAAAATCCCCTAAATTTGGCGACTTTTTTCTTTTTTTTAACCGATTTTTTTTTTTTTAGCGTGAGTGTAAAGCATCTAAGCCGAAAAGGCTCATCCAACAAAAAATTGTTTAACTCAACAAAATTCTCTGTGTATTATGGTTCAGAAAATATTGATCCAACAAAATATTGTTTGGCTTAACAAAACTTTTTGTTTAAATACGCCCAAAAATATTGTTGTTGCCAAAAAAAAGCCCAATAAATTTATCTAATTAAATAAGATCCAAATGGAATTTTGTTGGGACAACCAATTTTTTTTTCAATTTTCGAACAATTTTCCTTTATTTACGTACTTTTATAAATCTTTTAATTCTCACTTTTTCCTAGGTGGGTTAAAAAGAATGATTTATATTTTTATATTTTATGATATAATGATTATTTCCTAATTTTTTAAAAGAAAATATTTAAAAAAAATACTTTAGTTGCCATTCAGTGTGTTTACCGTTAATGTTATCATTCGCATAAAGATACAGAATTGTGAACAACGGTTTGTTTCCTCCGCACATTATTTCATTCGCTTAGAGTAAGGGTTCCCAAACTTTTAGACTGGCCTACCAGGAAATCAAAATTTTACTTTTTCTGTACTGTTAATTAATGAATTTATTACAAGGGACTGATTTACAGTAGATTCGCCGGAAGTGTCAAGGGGACCTCAAAGGGGTCCCAAAAAGTAGGAAGCCCAAAGTGGGAAGCCCAAGGCTTCCAAATTAATAAGACATGGTAATGCTTAAAACTACATGATTATATTACTAAAATGGTACTTAAATTCTTTTATTGACATTCGTACATTAACTTGTAACATAATATTTATATAATGCAAAATATTCCACAAACAGTATATAGAAAAGGATCTACTACTTGTGACTTACAAGGAAGTTGCGCGCTCACAAAAAAAATTTGAAAAAATTACAGAATATTCTTCTCGTGAGGATATATACATTACTTTTTAATGCTAAAAGGTGTAAACTAACAACATAATATACAGTAAAACAACTTTTATTAAATCGTTAACATGTTTCGGTTCACTCCGAGCCAATTTCAAAAACCATTGAGAATATTCTTTAATTCACGGCCTTTGAAGTTATCATTTGAAATGCTATCCTTTAATTTTCATGTACTTTTTAAAAATTATGCGCGTTATCTTTTATTTTTACTTGGTTGTTTATTTTCATATTTGTAACCATGGGGTAACTCGAGCCACAATTTCGGGAAGTTAAAAGATGTCTCATCGTTACATATTGTATTTTTGCGTGTTAGTATCTCTATGGTTTCTATTATTATGGATGTATAGTATAGACTGGAGGGAAAAATTATTTTACTTTCATTGAAATTTATTTGGATGGTTCATTCTTGATAATCTTGCCAGGGCTGTGGTTTTTCTATTATACTTAAGATCAGCTATATGCTCCTTTTTTCTGTAATTAAATTTCCTGTTTGTCATGTCAACATAGTAATTCTTAGATCCGTTTTCCTTAATAAAAGGTATTTCATATACTCCTGAATAATTCTCAAAATTTATTGGGTCAATTTTACTGCAAATGATATTCTTTAATTTCTGAGGGGGCTTGGCTATTAAGCAGATATTGAAACATTTAAGGCTGTATTTTAATTTTTCAAAAAAGCTTGGATAATATTGAAGAGTATAAAGTTTGTATTTTTGCGAATCAACTTTGTTTTCTGGTTTCTTATTGGCGATATCCACGATTAATTTATTAATATGGAAAACAAAGTTGATTCGCAAAAATACAAACTTTATACTCTGCAATATTATCCAAACTTTTTTGAAAAATTAAAATACAGCCTTAAACGTTTCAATATTTGCTTAGTAGCCAAACTATCACAAATACCACTATACAAATTTTTGATTAAATGAAAATCGCAACGATTTGTTCAGCTTATAATCAAAGTCAATTAAGTAAAGAGTCTAACAATTACACCTCTGAAATTAGGGCACATCAAAGTTCATACAGTCTCGACAAATTTTATCGTAAGAGAAAAATAGCTCTCCTTCGGTAGCTTTCATGGAAGGATCCTTCACACCGCTCGGGGTAAAACGTTTCCGAAGTTGACAGGAGGTCATATATTCACTTTCTTTCTATGAGTCCGGGTGGGCCGTCTCGCTCTTCTGTACCGGTTGATAATTCCAACCTAGAATTATAAGCCTCGCCGGCTTTTCTCTATCAAACCAACAGGAATTCTTTGAGATTGCCCGAAGAACAAACTATCTACCTCAGATCTATGAGTCTGAAACAAAAAGGATTTACACTTCCATTCAGAAGCTGCCTAGAAATCGCTCTGCAGTCGCTTATATCACCTCTGTATCTGTCGCAGAGAACAAAGGTTGTTTTACTAGTCATTCAGAGCACTTGTGCATGATATCACGAACAAGGTTCGTTCTCATTGGATGAGAAACTGTTTCATCATCTCACAGTCGACAAGTTTCGCTTTGTATTAATGGGTTTTACTGGGTGGTCTTCGGTAAGTTGTAACCGAGGGGTTTCTCCGATCTTCGTATAGACGTCGTTGTCGCTCTAACGTCAACCGGAATGATGGATGACGATTGATCGGACCTTTTGATGTCTGAGAATTTCTGGACGTGGCCGAAAATCCGAGCAGAGTCGCTTTTACATTGGTTTCCCTATGAGGGTTTTCTGAGCAATATACAGGGGTTTTGAGGATATATAGTAGATTTCTCGCATTATAAAATTCTTATTTTATTCCACTGCATTAAAAATAGAAATTTCGCCTGCCATAGTTTAGGAAACCCCGACTTAAAGATTTTTTTTTATTATTATTCATGCCCAAAAAGGCTTGAAAAATTCTAGAAAGTTTTAGTTTCTTCATATTAATTTTGAAATATTAATAATTACTGTAAAACCTCCATCCCAAATAGTGGACACCTCTATTTAGTGAATACCTTTTCTAATCCACAACACATGCGTATTTGTACACTTTACCTCTAAAAAGAGGACACCTCCGAATAGCGGACAAATTCCGCTGTCCCGATGCTGTCCGCTATTTAGGGGTTTTACTGAAGTTAATATTGAATATTTTAGGTTTACTTTACAATAATTGTGATATTTATGCAGGGTACATATAATCACTACTTTTGTGTACAACTATTTTAGAATAATAATCTCTACTCTATCATTCCTAGAATTTGTAATTTATTTTCTGAAATTAATTAAGGTAATTTTTACTATTCTGAAATAGTGTTATTCAAAAATAAGGAAAACTTTGGTTGTAAAGTATCCACACTGCTATGACCTCTCAGAATTTTCAAGAAATTTATTTCATAAAGTGGTCTCAGAATATATAATGGTCTTGCGCATAACATCAAAACTGCGGTATTCCGAGATAAGAGTTAAAATTCATCAATTAAAAGAAAATATATAGAAATGCGTTCAATCTTTGTGTGATATTTTCACAACAAAATTGCATAGAAGCATGAATTTCCTGTAAAAGTGTTCAAAACTGAAATTAATTTCTTTAATGTAAAAATATTTTTATTTTATTTATTTCTACTGATTAAAGGTAAATTGTCTCTTTTAAACGCATCGTTATATCCCGTGTCCCAAGCAGCAAGTTTAACCCTTAAAGCCTAGTGTATCGAATTTGTAACACTTTTTTATTTAACTTTTAAAAAATAAATGCAGTTCTTCGTAACCACTATATTTATATCGAAATATTAATCCTGTAAAAATCACATAAATATGCTCTACTAAATAAAGTAAAAAAATATATCTCAAAATTTCTGGTGTCTAATCCTTAACCCTTCTTTGCATGAGTTTTTCTTTTATAATTGTGTTTTTTTATACATATATTAAATATTAGACACCAGAAATTTTAAGATAGATTTTTAACTTTGTTCAGCAACATAGTTCACGGGAAATTTACTGGATTAATATTTCTATATAAATATAGTGGTGGCGAAGAAGCTGATTTATTTATTAAAAGTTAAATAAACAGTGATGGAAATTTACATCACTATGAAACAACAAGTTAAATAACAAGTATTGCAAATTTTATACATTAGACATTTAAGGTCCTTAACTGTTGTTAGAAGTCTCACAGACCGCTGTTTTCTTCAATTTTCACAGTTGAACTTGTAATTTCCAGTTTAACTATAGGTACTAGTGAATTTTGTTTTCGTTTGGAGCACTAGTACTATCGTTAGAGACTTCTTAATAAGTGAATTTTGATTATAAAAATCCTGTACAGAAAATTTAATACAGAAACAGTACCCTATGATTTAATCTAGCTTTTTATTCATCTTTAAAACTAAGCGGTCTCAACGACCATTTACAGCAGCTAAGGGTTAATTAAAGTTCACGGATTTTTTTAGAGCTACAGCATGGTTTCTCTTCATTCCAACGCTAAAACACTGGCGTTCGCCACAACTATGTGTTATTTCAATGAGAATTGCTCGTCAAAAAGACGTACACTAGTATTCTAGGATTAAAAAGTTCTGAATGAAAATTATCCTATTCTTCATTAATGTTCTGTATAAATTCAGGTAACCAATTTTACCCGCATCGGACTCAATCCGCAGATGAGGATTAGGCCGGGCTGGTTTTAATTTGTTTGGGGTATAGTGTTTAATGGTCGGTCAGCAAGGCCTCTATTCATTCAGAATTGACATAAAATTGTTTCATGCAAAAATAATTTAAAAAAATTAAATATTGCAGCTACCACTTCGATTTTAATATGGATATATACTACACAAATTTTGCATGGTTGTAATCTGTGTCGTCAGGCACAATTTGCAGATTTCCATCTAAAATACAGCCTGAAGGTTATTGCAAAGGCTTCGAGTGTAAACGCTTTTTTCTTTCGATAGTCTGTAAACAGAATTTTGAAGAAATGCTGGTTATTTTAGGTGGGTCCACCAAAGAATAACACATTGTAAAATTTCTTGGAGATCATGGAATTTAACACTTTGATGGTCCATAAACTTCCCAACCTTCAGTCCTGTTAAAATTTAGCAAGTTATAAGTAGAAAATAACTTTTTTATAAAACAGATTCAGCCACTTTTGTGGAATAGAAACTCATTGTTTATTTATGAAACAATATGTCCCATTTCTTTGTGGAGTATTTTTATTTTTACCACAGAAGATTACAAGAGTAATTTCAGAAAATAGTTAAAATATTACAAAAACAAAAGATTATACATTTTGTAAATTAGAGTTTCTTGAACAAAATAATATAAATTTTGTTACATTAAATATTTTTCTAACAAAGTTATGTTTATATATTTGCGACTGTTTCTTCTCCCTACTATATCGATAGAATAATATCATGGACATCAACAGATTTAATTTTATATTCACAATAAAGATATCTTTCCACGGCTGAATTATTTTTTAGAAAATAAGTCAATGCATATTAACTTATAATCCCCTCACATTAAAAAAAAAAAATAAATAAAATAAAATAAAGACAGGGTGGTCCCCGAATGCATTTAGAAGAATGAGTTTACTTAGTTTTGATCTAAGTTGGCTTTAAAATTATGTTGTCACTAAATAGTTGAATTCGATGTTAAGGTATAACAAAATTTAAGGCTTCAAAGGACTAGTGACTATTTCTAAGATTTTGTAATACTAAAACTTCGTATCATAGGTTGTGAAGGTCACATAATTCTGGCATAAATCCAGATATTACAACATATTGGGCGTGCTCATTATTTTTTTTTTTACAGGTTCTATTTCACAACTTAAAATTACCCTTAAAATTAAGTGTTACTACCTCAAGACACGCACAATAATTTTAACGCATTTTGAAGGAATAGCCAAAGCATACCAATTTTCAAGTGACCCTGAATCCTGCTGATTGCCATCTGTGTGTGTTCTTCGATCACAAACTGTTGATGGATCATTGTAGATCAGAAACACAGATGAAAGATTTATGAGAAAAATCTCAAGGTTGGTTAGTCATGACGAGAAATACATGACGGAAAAACATGAAAATCCTCAAGCGATGAGAGTACGCTAATGGGCAGTAATAACTTCAGAACGAATAAATAACATGAAAAGGGCTCCCCAGACATCTTTTGTAATAAATCTGTCTATCCTGCCTCCGTTGATTTTAACTCTATTGCAGAATTTTTTTAAGATCTTTACAAAAAACTAGTCGTTGGGGGACACCGTAATCCTTACCCATCATGGATATGCATAATATAAAATATGAAAATAAAACATGTGTAAACTATTTATAAAATGCTTTGCAATTCGAATAAAATAGTGGCTTGAGGACGTCATAAACTTTAAATGCTCTATTACTGAATTGCGTAAAAGAAACATCCTTATAACTCCACAATTGATAATCCTATTAACTAACGGTTTACTGCGTTGGATTAAGCGTCTCATTTCCGATTAAAATATATATTTGAATTGAAATTTGAATGAAATACAGGGTCATGAAAAGTCGAAGAGTGTGGAAAATATAATTACAAATATATCGGCAACTAAATTATCCGATCGACTTCATTCTTTATGTAAAATTTGTGTTTTTTTATTGTATTTTATATTCACTCCTTAAAATATACAATTTCGAAAAATTTTATATACCTTTTATCAGAACGAATATTTCGAGAGTCCGAAAAAAAAATAGTTCCGGATAATCGAGGTTACTGAAACTCAATAAGCTTATTCCCATTATTACATACTAAGTACATACCAAATTTCAAGTCTCTATCTCAATTTGTTCGGAAGATAGAGCGTTTAAAGACAGACACACAGACGAACGGCAATTTTTTTTTTTTTTCTAAAAATATGTTTTTCGGAATCTCCAGTGTCTGAAACGTGTAAATCCGTCAATTTTTTTTTTTTAGATTTTCGAAACGATTGCAAGACTTGCCCTATGATGGGTAAGTAATATATCCATATATATATATATTTGAAACTATCTGAAAAGTCTAAAAAGCTGGAAAATATATTTAAAACATTTCAAGTTTTTATTCTTTTTTTTTAATCGCTCGCAATGTGGAACATTGGATACAGTTTACATATTTGAGTCTTACATATATTAAACAGAGCCCAATCTAACTAATAAGACTCCATATTTACTGTACAACGAGTTGAAACCCGCCGAATTCGACGAATGAAAATGTTAAAAAGAACTGTTAGATTGAATGTATAAAAAACTTACAAAAATAATTACAGTAAAAAATCTTATTCATTGGCTGCCTTAACTCAAAACAAATATTATTTTACACTGAAGTTACTGCTATTTCCATTAACTTCAACTTTTCAAATTATTGATAAATTAAACTTTATTCCTATAAGTAATCAGTAACATGTAATCAAGAAAAGTACATATGAAGTTATCGATTGAGGCTTTATCATTGGTATTACGGAATGAAAAATCAGAAAAAAATTGCGCCACTTTGACACAATCATAATTTTTTTCAGCGAAATCTAAACATAACGTTATTTGCACCGTCACACAATTTGCAATACTTTCCCTATTTACATTCAATATTTAAAAAATATTTTAATGTGCAACAGATTATTAATAAATATATTTCGAAACTTGTCACGTTTGCCAGCTACAACTTTGCATGTTAACATTCGCACTCTTGACTTGAGGCACTAATCTCAGTACCGGCGGAATCCAAAAATGTATTATTTTAGACGCATTCGTAGCAAAATCTTTAGTTTTACGAAAGAAACTTGTTAACTTTTTACTATGACGTCATTTTCACACACTGAGGCATTTCGTATTGGAATATTCGTCCGTGCGCGCAGTACTGGAGAACAAAATTTGCATAAGAGGCGGGCTAAAAGGCCTGTGACAATTTCTCATTAAAAGAACACTACCAAGTTTAATTTAAAACAAGTCTAACTCACTAATTTGAAGACTTAAGTTGTGTACCAGTTGTTACGAATTATTTCTTTCAATTGATGCCGCAGATTGGTTCCAGATGCCACCGTGCTAGAAATCTCAAGAGTAATAGCCTTTCCAAGGAGATATAAATTTTAGATCATTCCTTTGATCTGACGTTATACAGACATTTATGATACAATAAATTCAGGCTACTTAAGTTCATAAGTTCAATATCTCTCAGCTACTTCAAAAGCCGCCATCTGCTCAACCTGGGATGTTAAGCTCTCGAAACTACTTGAAAATTCTCTCACTAGATATAATCAAAACTCGTGAGGGGCCAAAGGAGGATTCTGTATTCTGTCCCCAGCCGAGCGAGGAAGCTCGTGGTGTTCTCTCTTGAGAGAAGGAAGGTGTCTTCGGCCCTTGTGCCGTGAACTTAAAAACTTTGCCCAGAAAGGCGATGGGCATCCTGACGAACCCACAAACTAAGCTTTGTGTGTGCAGCTTTCTGTGTAAAATTTATGTGTACTGACACGTAGCTAATTAAATTCCATGTTGCATCCGCAGTTCTTTGGATTAATTAAATGTTACAGGCCGTTGTAACAGATAAAAAGGAGGGCAAACAAATTCTGAACTTTCTAAGACCTCCAGGTTGGTTCTCTCGTTGCCGGAGCGTGCTAAAGATTTTCTACCAAAAAAGCAAAAAACGATTCGTTTGTATCGAGGACAGAAATTTTTGCGTCCAGTTATACGCCGCTGTGGATCATACTGTAACACGGTTTCACGAGTTAGCCCTGAAGGAAGGGGGCAAATTTAAATTCAACTGTGAAATCTTTGTGTGACTACGTGCGTGTCTTTTGTTTGTTCTCTCACTAACATTTTTGTAGGATCGACAGTTTGTGTGTAGAAAAATGTAATAATAAAGTTCACTTACCGACACCTCGTATTCTGTTCTGTATTGGTTGTGTCATGTTATATTTTCCTTACCTTAAACCGATCGCAGCGCCTCATTTTCCTCCAACGGCCTTTGTATGAACTTTTTTTCTATTTTTCTCAACCAATCAATTTCCCATGGCCTGATACAGAGTTGCCAAGTCTCCGGATTTTTGAACACCAGTAATTTTTTAGAGAAAATGTTGTTATTTTAAATTGCAAAATGTTTCGATTAAATAAAACAACATTTTCTGTACTAAATTACTGGTGTCCAAAAAGCCGGAGACTTGGCAAGTCTGCTGATATGTATGCCCTCCAAATATGAACACGTAACGTCCACTGCTTCTATTGCCAGGGCGTCCCAAACAGGGATACTTTAATTTGAACCACCCTGTACATCAGTAATCCACTGTACACAGAGTTTACTTCATCTAACAAAGCGTCAAACTTTTGTTTATTTAAAGCCTGTGACGATATGAGGTAAACTATTTTTGTGACCACGGCCATAATATCACCAAGAGATTCAAAACCAGCCTTTGCTCACTGAACTTGTTGATGTATGATGCAGTGAAATCCAAGAATAATATGTACAATGTGAGTTTGAAATTGGCAGCTGACACAATTCTGTTACATATAAATCTCAGTAAACTCAGTGACCAGTCATTTTATTATTCTGATTTGCTTTTATTCTAGTGGTACTTTCATCAACTCTATTGTGCATGATATCTTTTATTGTTAAACTAACTTCACTGTCAAGGATGGTAATCTGATACTGATTAGATTGTAACGTTAAAGTAATATTTATTGAACACGACCAATTTTGCTTAAAAACATAAAGTGCAAGATAGTAGAGAATTTCAAACGTGGTGGACTGAGAAATCTATGTGATGATTAATAAAGATAAGGCTCTCTGCGTTTTATGTTTCGGGACAGTGGTCTGCAGAACGTCATTATAAAAAAAAATCACAAACCTCTTTCCCAAAAAAGTTATGTCGAACAAAAAGAATTCATTGCCAGTGCAATTAAAGATAAAAATAAATTGTCGACATCTATGATTATATATATCAGCAAGAATTCTCAAAATAGTGTCGTAAGTACTGCGAGTCGTAAACTGGAATTGTAAACTTTTCTGCGATGGAGAATTTTTGAAGGAATCCTGGTTAACATGCACTGTATTACTTTTTGACGATTTTGAAAATAAAGATAAAATAGTTCAACGAATTAAAGATATTACTTTATCAAGAAATACAGTAAAAGATAGAATCCTAATAATGGTAGAGAATGTAAGAGAGCAACAAAAATCTGATATCATGTCCTTTCCTTTCATCTCATTAATCTTGGCGAAAGTACAGATGTAATTAAATGTGCTCGTTTGGCTGTTTTTTTAATTTTATTGAAAATGACATTAAGGAGGAATTATTCTCATTTTTATCATTAAGGTTGCTCGTCAGTAAACTTCCCGATTCCCTTCGCTAATGTTAATCCTATGGGCGTAGGATGCATTCGTATTTTTAAAATATCTCCTCATGAAATTACTATTTTTAACTTCTGTTTTCTTTGTACTGTTCTTTAAAGGATGTCCCTTTTTTTTCCTTAGTTATCAAAATATTTCTATATTTGTGTGTAATTTATAATTTTAGGTGTTAATATCTGAGCGAGACTGAATAAGATTATAACGCTTCACATAAAATTAAGTATATATTTTAGAAAAATTTTGACAACAAAGAAAAAAAGAGACATTCTTTAAGAACAGTACACAGAAAACAGAAGTTAAAAATATTAATTTCCTGATGAGATATTTTTAAAATACGAATGCATCCTACGCCCATTAGGATTAACATTAGCTAGGGGAAATCGGGAAGTTTACTGACGAGCAGCCTTAACTACAACCAAACGTGCAAATATTTGAATAGCAGTTATAAATTCACTTACTGAAAATTAAATAAATTTGTCTAAAACGGTTTCTGTTACAACTGACGGTGCCCCCAGTATGGTGGATAAAATAAATGTTTTTTTCGGTTTATTTCAAAGTCGCATTAGGCATATTATTCTTGGATTTCACTGCATCATACATCAACAAGTTCTGTGGTGCAAAGGCTAGTTTAGATTCTCTGGGAGATATTATGACCATGGTCACAAAAATAGTTTACCTCATATCGTCACAGGCTTTAAGTAAACGAAAGTTTGACGCTTTGTTAGAAGAAGTCAACTCTGTGTAACAGCGTATTACTGATGTATAAAAATGTTCGCTGGTTAAAACGCGGCAAAATGCTACAAAGGTTCGTTGATTGTTTGAAAGAAATCCGGCTTTTCTTATATGAAGAAAGTAAGATTGAGAAATATACGCAATTGATGGATGTTAAATGGCTTGCAAAATTAATGTACTTTAGACACTTATTGAAATTACTTTGTAGGGCAGTATTTTCAGCACAGTAATGACTTCACTTGTATCTAGACATCACGTTTATTGACAGCACTCACAATTACAAACTTACATATAAATACACGAAGAGTTTAACATCAAAGATTCACCGAATCTATACTTTAAACAACACCTAGGATAGGTGTATTACATTTTTATCGATCTCTGATAGACAGTCTATAAATCATTAACACACTGCGGAGCAGGAGGGGAAAATACGTTCTGCTTCGAGGAAAAACAACGCGTGCGCTCATAGCCCCCCCCCCCCCCCCAAAAAAAAAAAAAAGTAAATGCGCGTTACAACTTAAATTTAAAACTCTAAGGAACAAATAAGATTGTTATTATTAAGATAGATATGATTCGAGCTTTTGAAGTGAAACTGCAAATATTTAGAAAATATATTATTTCGACAAACTAAGTATTTCACAAAAAAAATAAATAATAGCTGATGATTTAATTTACATGAAAAAATAGACAAAGCAAGTCTCAGTGAAGATATTACTTCGGTAATAAATGTATTAGTCGAAGAGTTCGCATCAAAATTTTCTGAATTCAAAAGCATTTCGAAAACATTTAAATTTATTATCTATCCAGATGTGACTCCAATCCATAAACTGAACTTGATTGTATTCGATTGGTTGGAAATTTCAGAAATTGAAATGGAACTTATCGACTTCCAATCTAGCTCATTATGGGCTCGAAAATTTGTCAAATTGAGAGAGGATTTGGAGATGGTCGAAAAGGAAAGACTATCAGGCATCATGAACAAAAATGATAATAATAAAACTATGTCCGCTTGGAATTTAATTCCAGACACTTATAGTTGTTTGAAGAAGTTGGCATTTGCCATGTTGACAATCTTTCCCTCTACTTCTGCTTGTGAATCATTGTTTTCAGAGATGAACAATATTAAAAATTCAAATCGAATCAACTTGTCAGATGACTCCAGTTCATGCATTTTATTAAAAATAACAAATTATGAGCCCGATATCAATCATTTGACATCCAAGATGCAATCACATTAATTTGTTTAATTACTTTACTTTGTTCTTTTTTTAATTACTTTAAAAGTATAACTACAGTCGGACATTGTTAAATAGTCATTCGCTTAAAGCATCACTCTGCAAATTACGCCAGTTTCTTAAAGTCCTAATCACAGCGATAAAGGATATAGAGGTAAAAAAAATTCTAATAAATCTTAACTCTAAAAATATGAGATCTGTTAAACAGTCACTTTCGACTTACAATTTATTTATTTATTTATTTATTTACAAACGATAGCTGCAAATGGATAGAAAGAAACAAACATTTGTGACAATAAGTTAAATGACAGTGATAACGAATTCGGTGAAGAAAAACTAACACCGAAATTCTAAGACGCTGTACAAGTTTTTAATTTTCTTCTAAAGAAAGAGAATATTTTGCAATGCTTATGATATTAGAAAATAAAATTAAATCAACAAAAACCAAAGACAAAACAGATTTCTTTGGCACACTTTTTAGGTAATGTTTTTTTAATTTGCTAATTATTTCTTATGGAATGTAATATATTTTTTAAATAATAATTTTTTTATTGAATACCAAGTGTAAAACAAATATTTTGCAGATATGATTCGTAAATGATTTTTTTTTTTTCAATGTTTCTTTTCTCATTGTCTTTTTTAAAATAAAATCACTTCAATTATAAAACCACCACGGTGTTTAAAATGTCAAAATCAACAATCCGAAGGGCAACACCATGTATTATCTATCATAATCATTAAAGTCATTTGACAAGTTGCTTCGATTTGAATTTTAAATATTTTTATGATCACTATAATTATTTCTTATATATTATATTCTTTTTATAATTATTACTACAATTAATATTTTCATGTGACAAGTTGTTTTGGTTTGAGTTTTCAATATTATACTTTAATTGATTTAATATGTATATTGGTATTATCTAAAGGTGTGTTATCCATATTTATCTGAACCTAATAATAATAAAAGTAATTTTATTCATTATGTTTATACAGTTTTTTGGCGGGGATGGGGGGGGGGGGCATTGGCACGCCATGGTCACTTTAAATTTTTCTTTAAAAAAATTGCCCCGCGGATGTGAAAAGGTAACCCTGACAGAAATCTTTGAGGGGGGGGGGGGGAGAAATAACATGAAAGGTGCAATTTATACACTCGTGCGTTTAAAGAAACTCCACTCAGTAGCATTATGTGATTATAATTTGATGTCAAAAATATATTAAACTAGTCTTTGGGGGCCACCGTAATACTTACCTATCATGGATATGCATAATATAAAATATGAAAATAAAACATGTGTAAACTACTTATAAAATGCATTGCAATTCGAATAAAATCGTAGCTTGATGACGTCATAAACTTTAAATGCTGCAATACTGAATTGCGTAAAAGAAACATCCTCATATCTCTAAAAATGATAATCATATTAACTAAGAGTTTACTGCGTCGGATTTTCCAGTTGAAATATTATCTTTGAATTGAAATTTGGATGAAATACAGAGTCATGAAAAATCGAAGAGTGTGGAAAATAGGATTACAAATATCTCGGTAACTCATTATCCGATCAACTTCATTCTTTATGCAAAATTTGTTTTTTAATTGTCTTTTATATTCACTCCTTAAAATAAACAATTTCGAAAAATTTTATATACCTTTTATCCGAACGAATATTTCGAGAGTCCGAAAAAAAATAGTTCCGGATTATCGAGGTTACTGAAATTCAATAAGCTTCTTCCCATTGTTACATACTAAGTACATTACTTACCAAATTTCAAGTCTCTATCTCAATTTGTTCCGGAGATAGAGCGTTTACAGACAGACAGACACCCAGACGGACGTGATGGCAAACTTTTTTGTTTATAAAAATATATTTTTCGGAATCTCCAGTGTCTGAAACGTGTAAATCCGTCAAAAAATTTTTTTCGATTTTTAAAACGACTACAAGACTTACCCTATATTATGTATGATGGGTAAGTAAAAGGTGTACATCCTGTATCAGAAATTAAAGCCATTTGTGGTGAAATGTAGATGATTCGGGTGGAGAGGGGATATTTTGATGGTATGATTTTTGCACTGATGTACAGGGTGATTATAAAAAAATTATCCCGATATATGAGCCACTAACTGTCATACCGTTCACAGAAACTGAATGAAATTCTGGCCTAAAGTATTTTGAGGTATGCGCTCAAGAATCATGTGAAAAACAACAGTTAAATTCTAACAGTTACGGTTATACAGTGACAAAATTTCGAAAATTTCAAATAGCAACACCTACTTTTTTTTTATTGGAATGTGATCTTCACAGTGAAAAACCATAAAAAACGTTGGAACGGTACCTGTAGCACGAAAATCGCCGGCGCTAGACAGACTAAGAAGAAAAGTGAAAACAACCAATAAAGGACAGGGAAGCAACAGAAAGTAAAACATTTTATTGTTCAGTGCTATCCACCATCTGCCGCATGTAAAGTGTCGTCGTGTGTGAAATGGAAAATGTATGTTGTCTAGCGCCGGCGATTTTCGTACTACAGGTACCGTGCCAACGCTTTTTATGGTTTTTCACTATGAAGATCACATTCCAATAAAAAAAAAAAATAGGTGCTGCCATTTGAAATATTCGAAATTTTGTCACTGTAACCGTAACTGTCAGAATTTAACTTTTGTCTTTCATATGATTCTTGAGCGCATACCTCAAAATACTTTAAACCGAAATTTCATTCAGTTTCTGTGAACGGTATGATAGTTAGGGGCTCATATATCGGGATAGTTTTTTTATAATCACCCTGTACTTTAGGAATTTTTTACTTAAATAGAATCTAAAATTTGATGTAAAAAAAAAAAAGAAATGTGTACAAAAATGAAATATGACCATGACGTATGCAGTCTTTTTTCCTTTCTAATAGTTTCCTTTTAAAAAAATAACTTTTCAGACAATTACTGAAGCCGATTTTTTCTGTATCTTGAATTAAAATCATATCTGATGAAATCTAGATCTCTTAGAAGGAGAGACCATAAAAGATAATATTTAGATACCTGCGCGTTTAAATCAACTCAGCTGAATAGAATTTAAAATATTACAAGTTTATACTTGGTGCAGTGTTGCAGTCAATAAATAACGAGACTGGGGCTATTTCATACAATTTAATTAATGAAACTCAAAGTATTGTCCACAATTGCTTAGGCATTTATCCCATTGTGACACTAGTCGCACAGTGCCATACTCATAAAAACCTTTGGCTGGTGTTTGAACCAGTTGCGTACGCACTCCTTGACTTCATCACCCGTTTGAATCCGTTGTCCCGGCAGTGCTTTTTTGAGCTCACCGAAGATGTGGAAGTCACATAGAGACAGATCTGGACTATAGGGTGAATAAATCAGGACTACCCACTTGAACTTCTGCAGAAGTTCCTCTGCTCCACTTCTGAACGGGACGTACTGTGCTCCTCATTAATCCTTTCCATTCATCGATGTATTTCACGACCTCTTATACCTTTCGCTGTCAAAAAGCGCACAACACCCCGCTGCTCCTCTTTGTATGCCTCCATGACGCATCGCTTTCAGAAACTGAATGAACGGACTGAATGAACTTGTCAGCTGCTCGGTTATCATTCTTTTATCATTGTTTGCTGCAAGACACGTACCCCCACCTAGCGAGTGAAAAGCGCGCGAATCCTTTTCGTCACATCAGCAACAACAGATGGGTGACAAAATAATAAGAACACTCATGAAAAATGGTGAAAAGAGCAATATCTAGAAAAATACATGAGGAATTAACCTGAAACTGCAGGTGTGTAAACAGTATAGTATAAGTTATATATTTCCGTGAAGATTTTTTCCCGAAACCCCATAGGGGACTGTCAACAAATTGAAAAAGAACGAATATCTTTTGGATAACCCTGTAAAAACTAATGTAGCAAAAGCGTTCAAACTCGAGATTATTAATAAGTGGCTTATTGTAATATACTGTGTTCATTTTTATGAGGATAGCATGTATACTCGTGGAGAAATTAAGGTTTTTATAAAAACAGTCCCAAATTTCGCCTAGTTTTTTGCTTATAAATTTGCAGAGTTTTTAATATAAAAAAAAGTTATTTTCAGAAAATATGACAAACAACATTGTACATAATACTCTGTAATCAGAATTAAAATATAATAAAAATTGGATGAAAAATGAGCAGGTTTACTAAAAAATGTTTCACTGCGCAAGCGCGAATGCAATCAAAATATACTATGCATAATGTATTAGCTATATATATAGAGCAACTTTTGTGAAAGTCTCAAAATCATAACTTGAAAATTCTGTAAATTATCGTCGATAGAATAAGCTCGAAATCCGTTGTTCCCAAACAGAAGCAAAAAGATTCAAATATCTGTTGATTAGTGCCAAGATAGCGTGCACAATATTGCATACAACCCCTCATATTTGTGCTTCGTTTTGGGAACAACGGATTTTGAGCTTATTCTATCGACGATAATTTACAGAATTTTCAAGCTATGATTTTGAGACTTTCACAAAAGTTGCTCTATATACTTAGCTAATACATTATGCATAGTATATTTTGATTGCATTCGCGCATGCGCAGTGAAACATTTTTTAGTAAACCTGCTCATTTTTCATCCAATTTTTATTATTTTTTAATTCTGATTACAGAGGAATGTAACTTTTTTTTATATTAAAAACTGCAAATTATAAGCTAAAAACGATGCGAAATTTGGGACTGTTTTTATAAAAACCTTAATTTCTCTACGAGTATACATGCTATCCTCATAAAAATGAACACAGTATATTACAATAAGCTACTTATTAATAATCTCGAGTTTGAACGCTTTTGCTACATTAGTTTTTACAGGGTTATCCAAAAGATATTCGTTCTTTTTCAATTTGTTGACAGTCCCCTATGGGGTTTCGGGAAAAAAATCTTCACGGAAATATATAACTTATACTATACTGTTTACACACCTGCAGTTTCAGGTTAATTCCTCATGTATTTTTCTAGATATTGCTCTTTTCACCATTTTTCATGAGTATTCGTATTGTTTTGTCACCCATCTGTACATTTCAGGCACGTCTGTTATTTATTGACTATACTGATAATTTAATGCAAATAAAACAAAAATGCGTGCATCTTGCTTCTGGCTAGCTGTCTACTAGTAGGGGAATTCTGTAATTAATGTCATCAATTAAAAAGATTTCTGGTGAAATTTAGATCATTGGAGGAAAATTTTGTTGTTGTAATTTATGCACCGGTACTTTTTAGGAAACTCTTCTTTAGCTCTTTGAAGGGTGGCGGGATATTTTTTCTCTCTCCTAATTTTAGTCAAGAAATGTACCAGAAATTTTGAACAAAATTTTACTTTTATAACTTTAGTGAAAGCTGTAAAATTGCATTTTATTATTTTTAAATAATTTTTTTTTAGAAAATTCAGATGTGAATACAGCATAGATTATAGAGACATAATAGAGACATTATAGAGACAATATAGAGACATTATAGAGACACAATTACTTGTACATCAAATAGTTAAGCATAATCTAAAAATATTACAACTTTATAGTTGAATGTGGGAGAAAAAAAAACATTCAAAAGTAAAATTTCATGGTAATTTTACGCAGTTGCATTTCTTTTTCTTTCAATGACTTTTTTTTTCCCTAATTTTTCTTAAAAGAAATTATTTGGACTAATACTATTTTTTTTTTTTACTTTCTTCTATCTTTACAAGAAGAAAGCATTGGATTCATAAAAATTTTCGACTATTTTTTGAAAATGTCTGTCTGTGACTCAGTCTGTCTGTCTGTATGTGACAAAAATTTTTTGGGCGCTCTATCTCAAGAACTAATGCTCGGAATTTAATAAAACTTTATATTCAGTTAGTCCCTGATATAAATTGGGGCTGATTAGTTTTTGGTAAAAATCGTCCAGCAGGTGGCGCTGCTATGCAGAATTTTTCGCGGTTTCCGCAATAGCCCTATCTCAAGAACTAATGCTCGGAATTTAATAAAACTTTATATTCAGTTAGTCTCTGATATAAATGGGTGCTGATTAGTTTTTGGTAGAAATCGCCCAGCAGGTGGCGTTGCTATGCAGCATTTTGAAGGATTTACACGATTTTAGCGATAGTCATATCTCAAGAAATAATGCACGGAATTTAATAAAACTTTAGATTCAGTCAGACCTTGATATCAATGGGTGCTGATTCTTTTTAGTGTATGCGAAACCTGTGAGAGATAGAAGAAAGTTTTGGGATTGACACATCCGACTAGTTCCCTATATCATCAATTAAAACCATATTGGATGAAATCCGGAACATTAAGGATGACGAGGTGATGTGAAGAATACAATTTAGGCATAAGTAGACTTAAAACAACTAAAGTAAATGGAATATAAAGTACTTACAAGTTTATAATTTAAAGTAAAACGTGTACAATTAATTGTATTATTCTTTACTTTCTCAACAAATGTTCTTTAAAAATAAAAATCGGTCAAGTACAAGTACAACTCGCGCTCGAAGGGTTCCGTACATTAAATGTGTTAAATAATATTTATTAAATAATAAACATCTACTACCCATAATTTTAGTTTTAGTAGATTCGGAAATAGGGGGGGGGGGAGGCATATTTTCCCAGTATTCTTTCTACGATAGCTCTGATAATATAACATCTATAATTAAATCGAATATATTTTTGAATTCGATGTTAAGAGATCTTTAAAACCATACCCTACATGATATATAAAAAGAAAGTTTTTTTTTTAAATAACTTAATTAATATCTCGGCTAATTACCGACAATTTTTTTCAAAAATCATTATCAAATATCTTTGGATGATTCTGCGTTGATAAATACCTCGAGAGCTCGTCAGCTCCTCTGCTGACCGCCGGAGAAGTAAAGTTTGTTTGTAAAAGAAAAATGCGTTTTTCTCAAAAACTATGTTACCTAGGAAAATCGCTATAGTTTTTCTGCAAAGATTAAATAAACTCCTACTACCCCTAGTTTTTTCATAATTTTAGTTTCAGACGATTCGGAAATAAAGGGGGGGGGGTGGGGGGACATATTTTTGCAGTGTGTTTTCGGCGATATCTCTGAAAATACAATACCTAAAATTAAACAAATATATTTTTGAGTTTGATATTACGAGATCTTTCTTACGATATTCCACATGATATACAAATAGAAAACATTCTTTTTTTTTTTTTTTTTACAACTTAATTAAATTCTTAATTTTTTCTAAACGTATTTGTAAATCGCTAATAATCTGAAAATATAGGGGTGAAAAGGCTTTATAACTTTCACAAGTTTGAACTTTCCACGTCCTATAGTTTACGAGAAAAACGGTGGTGACAGACGGACGGACAGACGCAGGAGTGATCAGATCATATAATGGTTCCGTTTTTACTTTTTAAATATAAAACCCGGAAAAAAAAATTATACACTATTATCAAATGAAATTATGCTTGATGAAATCAAACTCATCAGGAGAAACTATCAAGATCCAAACAGTCGCCATAGTGTGGAATGTAATTTTTCGTAACAGCCTAAAAAATATACCTAGGGTAAGACGTTCAATCTTCTTTTCCTTAAATAATAATTCAATCAGATGGAAAATGAAATACCAACTAATGGAAGTGGGTTAGAAAAGCATAAGACCAAATGCCCTCAGTAAAGAAGGAGACAAGTTAAGAAATGCAAGCTTTTCCTTTTTGTCGGCACTTTTCCTTTCTTTTGGAATGGTTCTCAAGTTTAAATTTCAGCTCAAAATCATGTCCATGCGTCAATCCCTTCATACATTCACAAATATGCCTGTGTACATTGCTATAGTTAACCTTAAAAACTCTTATACAGAACAATGCATCAATTTTAAATGTTTGCAGATTATAATCATACAAAGGGAAAAGAAAATACTTAAATCTTCGATAGGCTTGAAATTTAGCTATGACCATTAAGACGTCAAATTCATTAACCCTAGAATGACACACTGGGGTCTCACAAACAACGAGTTTTTATTTTGTCAATTCCTAGAAAAACACACTGAGGTCTCACAAACCCCACAATTTCTGACGACCACTCACACTTTGAGTATAAAGGTACTCTTTTTCTTCCAGTGGATTGACAGCTATTCGACATCAACTTCGATATCGTTTGGAATCGCTACGAACTTTCGGATAGATGGATACGGAGAATTGGAGAGATGCATGAACTTTCTAATTAATGCAGTGATTTACTTCGTGTTTTTCTGTCTTTAGTCTATATAAAACTAACGCAATTATGTTTTTATCACTAAAAACATTATTTCAGCAAAAAAAAAAAAAAAAAAAAAAAAAAGAAAAAAAAAAAAAAGAAAACCTTTTGGGTTTTGTGAACCCCAGTGTGTCAGATTCGTTCGAAAAACATATCTGTGCCATTCTAGGGTTAATATTTTAGCTCAAAATCCTTCTCATGTATCAATCCGTCCGCACGTTCACAAATACATTTGTACAGTGCTGTAGTTGGATTTTAGTAACTTAAAAATAGTATCGATTTAAAATTTTGGCAGATTAAAACATTTTCTTTTCCTTCTGCAAGACTATAATATGCCAAAATTTGAAGTCGATAAAATATCATAAGTTTATAAGGTATGAAAAACTAAATAGAAGTAGAACAGTATGAAGTAACAACCTTTCTTTAAACAATAACAATCAAAGTACTTAAAGTCCTTTCTATCTCCCAAAATAAATTAAAATCATAACTGATGATATCTAAATCCTCAAGAAAAAAAGCATCAAGACCACTCCCAAACAATCTTCATTGTATAGAATAGAATATAGTCTTTCGCAAGAACCTAAAAAATATATATGTATGGTAAAGGTGTTCAGACTTCTTTTCAATGGTCTCTATACATAATAATTCGATCACACGAAACACCAACTAATGGAAATAAGTTAGCAGAGTACCCGTGCGACCAACTGCGAAGAAGTGAGTGAGTGATGAGTTAGAAGCGGCTCGCCATAAACTTTCTTCTTCTTGAAAATCTTCCTTTCTTTTGGAGGTGATTCTCAAACGTACACTTAAACTCCAAATAATGTGCATATGTTAATACATCCATACGTTCACAAATACCTTTTCGCATTACTATAGTTAAATCATCATAAGCCTTCAAAACAAAATGACATCTTCAAACTTTTAAAGTGTGTGCCAGTATATAGCTGAAGTGTCATAACTGAAGCATTTGTTTTCACAGCGAACAGAAAATTTTCCAGTCTTGGTAGACGTGAAGGACTTGAGTCTAGGCATAATGTCGATCACAATTTTACTAAGATTTATTTTCATTTCAGCTCAAAATCATGTTAATGTTTCAATCCGTCCACATGTTTACGAACATACCTATACAAGGATTTAGTTAGATTTTGCTAACCTTTCAGCAATATAACGTATCGATTTCAAATTTTAGAAGATTATATAGTCTTGCACATGGAAAAGAAATTTTCTTAATCTGATATAAATTTAAATCAAATATTACAATTTTAGAATTTAAGATAAAAAAAAGTATAATTAGACGTACAATTCTTTCCAACAACTTAAAAAATATATTAATAATAAGACAAGTACTACTTAAGTTTCCCTATCCGCTATCATAAACTAAAATCATATCTTGTGATATCTAACTCATCAAGGAAAAAACATCAAGACCATCCCAAATAGTCTTCATGGTATGGAATGTAGTCTTTCGCAAGAATCTTAAAATTATATCTATGGTAAAGTCGTTCATTCTTCTTTTCTATGGCCTCCTTAGATAATAATTCAATCAGATGATACATGAAATACCTACTAATGGAAGTGGGTTAGAAGAGCATCCGTGCGACCAACTGCCCTAGGTAAAGAAGGGGGCAAGTTAGGGGCGGCAAGCCTTTAAACTTTTCCTCCTTGTCGGCACTCTTCTTTTCTTTTGGAGGTGATTCTCAAAGGGGCCCTTCTAGGGACAACTTATTTCACTTTCATTCATAGAACATTTGTATTCATGTAGAAGATATGACCTTTCTGGAAAGTTAACTCATCTTCTGAAAACAGTAATTGGCGATAAGGTTTTTCGATGGCCCTCCTTTGTGCTTTTTTAATTAACCCATTTTGGGCCGGGGTGGTCGTAAACGACCCATGACTTTGATTTTTTTTTCTTCGTTGCATTGCTTTATCAGCGTTGTATCGTATGATGATGTCTGTATTTTAATGGCATGTTGAGGAAAACGTCTTCAGAAACTATACTGTAGTACTCAATGTACGAGAATGCAACAATATCTTGCAACCAAAATATCCTCTTCAGCAAGATTCAATAACATTGACCACTAAGTTTTTAATCATGATTTTGACAAGTGAAATCGATGTTAAGTATAACAAAACAAGACATTATTATTTGTGTGAAAAATGTCGGGAGCATTTGCATCCAAAGTTTATCACTCAAGGTAGTGGATCGTGTCAGAGGGTCGTGTACGACCCATACCATATTTTGATTAATATTGACTATAATTCACAAAAATCTTGAATGTACTCATAAATACATGTCCAATAAAAAATAACTAAAAAAGATTTTTTAATAATTTTCTGACATTAGCCTAAAATGGATTAATTCTTTGAAGGCTGATGGTACATTATATATACCACCTAATTTTATTCCCCAATTGCCAGAATGGCGCTAGAATTTTGGAATTAAATTTTGCTTTTATAACGTTCGTGAGGAAAAGCTTTTACTTACTTTCAAATAGATTTGTTAGTAAATCCTGGTCTTATTCAGTCATTTCAACAATCAAGCATTTTCAACATTTATCAAGTACTTTGCCCCCTGAAAGGGTTGAAAGAAGGATAACGTTGATCAATTTTTTAGAACATCCGATACAATTTATATTTTACGGTTGCAATTTCTCAGTCAGAGTATCCCACAGGCAGTTTCCAAAGGGCACCTTACCTGCCCGTTGGTTTAAAAAATAGCGCTCATCTTGCCCCTCATTCAAAAAATAGCACCCTTCTTTTCTCCAGTCAAAAAAGTAGCACCCTTCTTGCTTCCAGTCAATAAAATAGCACCCTTATTAAAAATTGCTTGCATAGTAAAAAACTGACTCATGTCATGTCTTGAAAAGGCGTGCCCTGACTTTTAAATATTAAAAGTGGTTTCAAATATTAAAATAAAATGCCTTTAAGAATTTAAAATTTCCCTTTTACCATAAAAAAGCATTCTGCCCTTTTTAAAGCGTCGGAAAAACTCAGAGTCTGGTATAATCTTGCTTTAAATTCATCAGTAGTATTTTTTAACAGAGAAAGGTAGGCTTTTTTAGTTATAAAATTTTGTCTAATTAACAGATTTCAGCTGAGTGTAACGAAACATTATTTTGAGCATTTTCAACAAAAGAACATGCAAGATCTATGGTAATAGTAAAAGCGAATTTCGTCACAAATTTCAAAAGTTAGAACCCGAACCAGGAGCTTTGAAGGGTGTCCTGTAAAATGATCTGGTAAATAGATCATATGTTCAACTACCGCAAAGAAAAGTGGGACATTTCCTTAATTAAAGTAAAATAACGCAAGTACAGTAATTTATTTGCATATTGCCTTTGTGTAGAGTTACTTATTCTTTAGTATTAATAAATTGCCATTAACTTGCTTTTCACAAAAATTACTAAATTAAACAAAAAGTGTTTTATTTTAGTATAATGTTGATAACCTATTTAATTTGTGTCAAAAACTTAATTCAATTTATTCGACTCAAGGATTTTTTTAACGCCATTGAAATTCTTAAATCGTTAAATGCGGAGTTCGATTAGTGCGGGCGAAAATTAACCTCCCTTGGAAATCCATAACTAGTGGGAGTTCACTGTACTAACAGTCGATGATCAACCGGCATTGGCGAAATTTTACTTCTTAAACTTGGAACAGAATCACGAGCTACGGCATGTAACTCGTAAAGGTGCTTATATACGCAATGTCTTTGTTGTTCAGCAAAAGAAAAACGAGTAAGTGTGATCGAAGATCGCACAAAGGGCTTCGTTTAATATTCCCTTCAAAACACATCCTTTAATTAATAAATCCAAATCATTAATTTATAATTATTAAATCTTCATTCTTTATTAATACATTTTATCAATAAGAACATAGATGGCTGGCAGCACCGTTAATTTTAATATTAAAATGATTACAAGGTGAAGCATTTTTTTTTAATAAATTAAAATTATTCAAGAACTGAAGTTCTTTTAATTAAATCCATCGAAGAATGAAATGTAAACATAGAAAAATTCAACTTCCGACGTCGAGAATAGAACCCGAAACCTTTGGGTTCGGAGTGAAACGCGTTACCACTGAACCACTGAACCTGCGCGTAAACGACTGAAATTAAGGTTCTGTTTTAAAATCTAAGAAAATAGCAGATATAGCCCGATGTCATTAAATTAATTCATTTAATTAAAATAGTATTGAGACTTTTTCAAAATTGTATGATTTATCGTGTGCCAGGATATTCAGCTATAAGTATACAAAATTTCAAGTCTCTAACTTTATATAGTTTCCGAGTATGAACTTTGTGACCGACAGAGGAATGAGTTGAGTAGAGTTTCGTCAGATGAACGAAACCCTAAAAAGAATAATATTATTGATTGAACACAATTTTTTTGTGAGCGGGACACATAAGAGAAAGTCTGAAATCGAAGACATCGTTAATTGGTGAACTACTACCTTATATCCGCTAATTTTCCCTCTAAAAATTACATTAGCATATCCAACTAGAATTTCAAAGCTCTTTGTATCGAATCATTTCACATTTTTTTTTTTTTTTTACGGAATTCAACAAATGAATGGTGCTGATGCAAAAGTCACATTATCCACTGTTATATGGTATTGAGTTATTCATATCACAGTGTTCGTCTTTTTAAGGCGAATCGGACTGTAATGGCGATTTGGACCATAAAAAACATATTAAGGTTGAAACAAAATGCTAAAAATCTTGTTTTGATGCATAACTCACATTATCCAACAACTGTTTTGTAGCAAAACTCACACTCTCTAATTCAACCAATCAGGGAGGTAAAGAAGTAAGAAGTAGTGTAAAATGTTGCACTAGTTGAATGACAGCGATGAAGTTGAGCCATGTCTTAATTAGTAAAAATTTTGCACAAATTATTTTTAATAAATGTTTTTTGCGTTTTGATTTTTGTTGTTTATTACCCTCCAAAAGAACATAATGAAAACTAATGTTTAGATTTTTTTGGTTGTTGTTCTTGTTGTTTTAAATTCATAACTATTTTGAGTTATAACTAACGTTACCCATAAAAGTTTGCTGCAAAACTCACGTTTTCCACATTTAAATTTAAATTCTAGCTTTACCACAATTATTACATGTTTAGGATTAGGATTATGTGCAACTAGTTGTTGTGGCAACAAAAAACACAAAAAAAAAATGTGCCAATCACAGACAAAAAAAATTGTGCCAGTATACCATGTTTATTAATAATAAACCGTTTTTTGCATTTTTCTAAAAACTAAGTTAAGTGGAGAGTGTGAATTTTCCATCGACATCCTTTAAATATCTTAACTGCCGATTGTTCAGTTTTTTATTTTAATATTTTGTAAGTCTTTTATTAAAACTAATTGTATCTTTTTTTTTTCCAGGTAACTCGCCTTTGGAATTATGGCGTATGGAAGGAGTTCTTCCCTTTTCCGTATTCTGTCCAGGAATTCCAACAAAAAACCCGAAACCATTTCTGGAAAGAACGTCAGCACTCAGAAAGCGGACGGTTCCATATCCCTGCTCGGTTCAGGATCTGCCAAAGAAATCACCGCCGAGTCCGATACAACAAACGAAGTTCTCCCATTCGAGGCTATTCCAGGACCAAAGCCATCTATACCATTTATTGGAACTGGATGGCAGTATTTCCCAGGAGGTAAAAAAAAGAAAAAATAATTTATACGAGGGAAAGTCATTAAGTAAGTCACAAAATATAGTTAAATAACTTACAATGATATTCACTTCAAAACTATTTTTATTTCTCAACATATTCTCCACCAATATTTATGCACTTACATCACCGTTTTATCAGTGACCCAACACCAGCTGCATAACATTCTTTGGGTTGCTGTCTGAGCCACATTAGGTCTTCAAGTTGAACACAGGAGACAATTCAAAAGTTTGGTTGGCAACTTCTTCAACAACCACCATACAGCTTCGACTTAGCCCCAAGCGATTTTCATCTGTTTAGTCCACTAAAAAAACATCTTGGAAGCAAGATGATTCACAGATGATGAAAAGGTTCATAATAAGTGTATAAATATTGGTGCAGAATATGTTGAGAAATAAAAATAGTTTTGAAGTGAATATCATTGCAAGTTATTATTTAATTAGCTTTTGTGACTTACTTAATGACTTTCCCTCGTATTAAGTATTGGCAGGGGTGTAAAAACTGGGCATCAATGGGCCGATTGCCACCACTAAATGTTTAGAATTCTTCGCCTAATAAGAATACTAATAAAATTTAGGCGAAGCACATGTAATAAAATGTTGACGAAGAATACTGATAAAATTTAGTGGTGACAATCGGCCCATTGGCGACCAGTTTTTACACCCCTGTGTATTGGGTCATTCATAGAATTTCGACAAATATGGGTTATCAGACTATTTTTGATTTTTCCAGTATTTTGTTGTGAAAACCTACACAAATATAAGAAGTTAGAATATTTTTGAAAATATATTTTATCTTAAAAAAATTCATTAATTACAGAGGGTTGGAAACTGCGATTTTGCACAAAATTCAAGGGTTTATAAAATCAAATTTGTTTTCTTTAGTGATTTTTGCCAATAAAGTGTTCAAAAAGAGGGATTACGGACTATGAACAAATATAAAAAATACAACTTTGTTAATTTCGTGTATTCAATATTCTAATACAGGAATCAAATCTTAAAATCTTAGGAATAATTTCTTCTTCCTCTCGAATATCTAATTGTAATACTAAAGTACAGTGGATTCCAGGAATATTTCTCTAAATACACTCAAAAACTTTTTATGATGATGTTCATATATTGTTAGGTTAATTTATTCAAATATTAAAATATTTATAAATTTATAAATTAATTTTTTTTTCGTACTAAATTATTTTTTACATTATTTATTCGTTTGTTCAAATTCAATCCTTTATTCCAATGCTTTGTCTGGTAACTTTTATCTAATTTATCCTCGCTAAAACTTTATTTGATATATACATTACACTATATGTCTGCAATCAGTTCTGTGGTGTTTTTACCGCTGCATTTTGCTCGCACAAAGGCCTTTTATGCCTTGTTCATAATTATAACAAAAAGGGAACTCTTATCTAAATTTCATCTGCTGGTTCCTGACTTAATAATTAAAGTATATACAATTTGCACATATTAAAACCACATTCCCATCGCACCCAAGTGATCTCGCAGATATTTTTAGGTTTACTGCTTCATTTCACTTACTATATTAAGTTGCCAATTGTGGTATACCTTTGGCATGTCTGCCTTTCAAAATTGAAATGGTTTTATCTCTAACCGCGCTATTTTTAACTGCGCACCTTGGCTCAGACCGTATTTCTCTTGGCATTATAAATTATATAAAAATGTGATCAGATCATATCTAACTCTCTTTCTGAAAGGACCTAAATTTTGATTGCATAATGCGGTACCACATACCCAATGTCACGAAAATAAAACTTCAAAGTTTCCATGAATTGCTTTTGTGTTTTTATTGCGCTTTAGTATTTTAACATTTAACTAGATGGAACCCGTCAAAACTTGACGGAAAAAATTACAATAACAACATTAATAAAATAAACTTCTTTATTACATAAGAAGGGGTGCTTATGAATTCTTTCAAATATTTTATTTTAAAAGTTTTTCCCCCAGTGAATTACAGTACTATTTCCAATGCAAACTCCAAACAAACAATCCGTAAACAAAATGCAAATCAGTTTGACATTACCGCCATATTCCCCACGGCAAGAAAGAAAATTTCCTGAACCTATGAAGTATCACTCAAATAGTATATCCCTACGTTCACCTCATATTCAGTCAATAAAAGAACATAGTAAATAAAGCACACATCTCCCCCCCCCCCCCCGTGATAATGCAACCGAATGAGCTCCTATGCGCATATGCATTGCATCTCCCCAAACGCACCGTCGAAATTAGAAGTTTAAAAAAAAAATTAAATGTTTTGATCTAAATTTTTAAAATGTCTTCTTTAATAATTGTTCGTTTCAAATCCATATCTTCTGAAACGCATCCATTGTTTTAAGCTAATCAATTTTTATGTAAAGATGAATATTTTTTTTTTTTTTTACAATAATAAATCAATCTGCAGATAAGGGAGATTTTTAATGTTTTCAAGTGTAATTTATTTGTATGGTTTCTTCAGTTCCTTTACATAATCAGGATGATTATTCCTTTTCCATAATTAAGAGAAATAATGTAAATAAATAAATATCCAAGAGTGTTTTTGATTCTGTTTTCATTAATATTTTGTAAATTTTATTGTTTAAAGTTACTTATAAATGATACTTCAGTAAATGGGGCTTTTCCTAATTATTATTTTAGTATTATTTTTATTTTTGAGATTTAATTGCACCATTCTTCCGTTTGTTTATTAGGACAGTTTGGCGAATTATTTGGGGTACTTTTCGGTTAGCCGGGCGCCAGTGAAGTATATATATATATATATAGACAGATAGATAGATAGATAGATAGATAGATAGATAACGTTGGATATACTTTTGTACATGTGCTAAAATTATACTAATGAATTTGGGTATATAATTAATGTAAGTAATATATGACCTTTTTTTTTTCTTCTTTTTCCCACGTTTATTCAAATTGTATGTATGATTTATAATATTCCATTTTAAAAGGTCTTGTTATTCAATATTGTTTCAACGATTGTTCGGGCAAGATATGACATGATGTTTGGCAAAAGCTGGTGTCATATACAGAAAACAATCGTTCTCTGCTTATAAATGTGATAAACTTGCCCTTGAAAAAGTGAATTGCATTATAAGCTTTCATTTGTGTTTATACTCGTGTGGTTTTTATTCCATTCCTTTTCTTTTTTCCTTTTTCATTTGAATTAATAATGTTTCATTTATTAGGACTACATTTTTAATTTGTAATTTGACACGGCTCTTTGGTATCGTGATTTCAATGTATATGGTCAGTTTCTTATGTTTCAATGGTTAAATTTTACTTAAAGTTTATATATTTTATTGGCGCCGGCTAACCGAAAAGTACCTAATTTGGATATAGTTTTTTTTTTCTTAATGGGACGACGGGATAATGAACGGAATTTCAACGGGATAATGAATATTTTTGATGGTACCAGAATATTTTTCTGCATTTTATAGTTACAATAAGAAATACATATTTTTAAGATTTGCTGTATCACTTATTTGTTTACTTTATCATGCATTATATTAATGAAGGTTGTTAGTTCTCTTATTCTTTTAAATATACCCTACTTATATAAAAATAGCGTGTGTTCTCTGCGGTGTTTCGCATAAACGTTGTAAAATTCAGTCTATTAGATTGTATCCAACTTTGCTGTCATAACTCCTGATGAAGCAGTCATTTTTGGCGATTTTTTTGTTACCTGTAAAATGTTTGTTTTTGGTATAGCCCGAACTGAGAAAAATTTGGGTACTTTTCCGTTTTACGGACACCATTGTCGCCAAGCATACATTTACATGTATGGCATGGTGTCTGTATAACGGAAAAGTACCAAAATTAGCGATTGATCAAAAAATTGAATTTCGTTAAGCATTAAATTTTCTGGTACTTCTCTGTTATCCGGTCGACCACTTTTCATAACAAAAAACTATTGCCAAACTGTAAAAGTAAACGCCAAAAATGCAGTCCGATTTACTTGATGTCAGAAGCATTATACGTGTTTGTTACGTCATCAAGTGGTTTCTAATTCGACATTTGCGTCTATTTTTCATTATGTTTTACTGATTTATTAGTTATTTCATTAATTAAAATAACAATCGTGTCCTTAAATTCTTATATTTTATTTATTTATTTATTTTGATATTCCAATGGTAACGTTCTCCCGTTTATTTGGCGTTACAGTTTGGCGATAGTTTTTTGTTATGAAAAGTGGTCAACGGGATAATAGAGAAGTACCAATTTTCTTATTTTTAATCTGAAAAAGAAACAATGATAATGGATTTAATTAATTTTGCAATATGCGGTGCAACCAAAACAATTTTGATTAAATCGGTACATATATCGCAGACGCAACCGGGGTTAATTTTTGGCGCCTAAATGACGATTTTTGCTTTTTATGGCAACCTGGTGTTTTATAATAAAATTGAATATGTGTGTAAATAAATAAAATAAAATAGGTACTTTTATATTAGCTGGGCGTCAGGGATAACTCTCCAAATCTTGTTTCAATTGGAATCATTTAAATTGCAACATTTTACGTGAGATTTGTTATTCCTATTGATATGTTTATGTTTAGATATTTTATTATGATTATATTCTAGCTAATTTTAAGTAAGTTTTTTTAAGATTTTATATTACAATGTTAAAATACTACCTAGTTTATATTAGCTAATGTCAAAAGATTGGCGAACCACAGAGTTCAGAGAATAAATTCTATGCCTTGCAAAAGTGGGAGTTGCCGACTTTATGACGTCATAAGTAGAAGTAAAAGTTTAATTGAAAATTACGGCTAATTAATTAAATTTTCGAACAAACGAATACACACGATAACAAATCTGTGTCCAAATATCTTTCATTAAAAAAAAGAATGGTGTAATTTGATGCAGTAGTTTGTTCTCACGGATTGTCGAAAGAAATCGCTTAGCGTTTGAAATATATAGATGGGATTAAAGCTTCTGGTTTCTTAGCCTTTCATTTCGCAAGTGTAATGAAACCTGCCTTTAACCATATTTTAATATTTCATCAACAATTTCTACATCAAAAGAAAATAACATCTTCACATTTTTATTTAATAAAATATCTAAAATGTCTTGTTTCTAAAGGTTTTTATCTTCATGGCTAACTGTCATTTCTCCAATGTTAAGATTCCATGTCTCATAGACTAATCGGAATAATAGAATGAAACTTAGACAAGGGATTTTTTTAGACATGCAGGTACTATAATGCATCTATTATATTAAAATCTGACTGGCTTTAGTATTTCACAACTACTCATCCTATAATATGAAACGCGCGATGAAATTAACACCAGTTATCCGCATACAAAGATGTCATATAAGCTCTCAGAACTTTAAAATTTGAATTAGTTTCAGAGATATTATTTTTGTAATTTTTAACGAAGGTTCTCTAAAAATGCCAATTACTGCCAATTTGTGTATAAAAGAAAGAAAGGGGGAAATATATTCTCATTGACGTCATTTTGTCATTAAAATTGCAAAGAGAAATTATTTTCAATTTGAATAGATGGTGAACAAATATCTTTATTTTCAAATTAAATTTTCCAAGAAATTGGGAAGAAATAAAAACACTTTCACGTTCAAGCTTCATGAATCAATTTACTCTACAGAACCAAAAATCGTCTGTCGAAGTATTGACATTTAGAAATCATTACATCGTAGATTTTTTTTTCGGCTTAATTAAACCAAGAAGGACGATTTAAGAGTAACGTTTATGTAGACGGTTATTGCTCCCTATTCACAAGAATTGAATTTAAAGGAAAAGCATATACTATTTTCAATTATTTTTGAAAGATGGTGGTGAAAACGTTCCACAAAGGCACTAAGTTAAATGATTTAACGGTAAAAAATGACATTTATTTTCCTGTTAAGCATTTATATTAATTTTGGAAAAAAAAACTAAAATATTTTTTCATATGTTTGTCAAAGTGACGTGATTTTTATTTCAACAACTCCGAAATTAAAAACCAAATCTTAACTTTTGGCAAATACCTTTTGGCATCAAAAATCACGTAATCTGCAAAATGTAGTTTTCGCAATTTCTGTTTAACCTACATTGCAAGTATGTGTTCTTACTTGAAATTTAATATTTAATAAAATGAAACTTATTTGTTTCTAAATGTACAATAATATTGGATTTATTTTACCTTTTAAGAAATCGAAAGCCCTTACACAACGTAAATGCAACACATCGCCTTGCCACGCAGCTAGTAATAATTTATTTATTGAAACTTCAGAAATATTAGTTGATATTACAGAACTATATATTTTTTTTTCAATACATAATCAAACATTTATTCAGTAAATATCTTAATTTTCAGATATGCTAGAATTATAACTACTTTCATCATTTGACCTTGGAGAAGTACATTGTTATAACCTTGATAATTTTAAAGTTTTAGCTTGTGTACTTGCAAAATATTTATTAATAAACAACGCGCGACTGTATCTGTAACAATATATTTACACATTGATTTTTTAAGTAACCTAATATGTGTAAATATATATATATATATATATATATAAATAAGACCTCAATAAAAGGTACCGGGAGGGACGTCTATGCTCTACAGAAATGGTCTCTGCGTCTGAGTAGTCCCTCTCAAGCTGTAAATCTTGTATACAAAAAAGTTTCTTTGTTCAAATGTCAGCAAAAAATTCAGGTACCAATTTTATTTGTTTTATAAAACTTACTTAACTCCAACATTAACATATATCAAAATCAAAATGGTACATTCATTCTCTCTTTGTGAAAAAGACAGATAACATGTAAAATCCGATTAAAGAAAATCCTTAGCGACTCGACATTAAGGAGTTTCCGGGGGAAATTGCACTTTTACACCATTACCAAACACAGAATCTCAAATCTTTCGGGAGAGGACATTTTGATACTCCAGGGAAAATGCCACCCAGCCTTCGCCGGCTCACCCCCAGAATTCATCATTTCAATATTTTAAAAAATGCATTGGATAGCTGAGGTCGATCTCAACAATCTCCGTTTTTTACTTTTTTGAGTTTATCTGCAGTTTTTTTATAAGGATAATTTTACTTTTGAAACCAGCCCACTCTGTACATTCAATAAGAAAAAAATAAAAATAAAAGAGGGCATTATGGAATTACTGGGGGGGGGGGGGGGGCGGGGAGTAATTATCGCACTTGTACACCATTATCAATACTCCGGGAAAAATGTCCCTCCCCCGACCCACCCCTTATTAAGGGGCTACTTCACTCAGACGAAAACACCCGCTCGCTAATATTAATCCTATGGAGGAAATTTTTGAAGATATCTCGTTCGCATTTCAATATTTTTAAATGATTTTTTTTGCATTCGATAGCTGAGGTCAATTTTGATGCACGCTTCTTTCTCCTTTTAGATTTTGATTACAAGTTTTTTTTTTTATTAAGATACTTTCACTTTCGAAACCGGTTTTGAAAGTGAAAGTATCCTCAATAAAAAAAAAAACTGCAACAAAAATCCAAAATGTAGAAAGAAGCGTGCATAGAGATTGACCTCAGCTATCCAATGCAAAAAAAATCATTTAAAAATATTGAAATGCGAACGAGATATCTTGAAAAATTTCCTCCATAGGATTAACAGCGAGCGGGTGTTTTCGTATGAGTGAAGTAGGAACGTGAAATTTAAAAAAAATATGTTTTTAAAAAGTTTAATCCTTTTGTCCATTTTGATTGCTTGCAATGTTCAACAATCTTGCAATTTACTTTCTTTTGTCCTATGCTGACGCAATTCTATATTTTTTCCTTTGAGCAGCTCGCTACAGCTTAACCAATGTGTACGAGGCTTGTGTGGACAAATACAAACGCTATGGATCCATAGTAAAAGAAGAGTTTCAATGGCGGTGTCCCGTTGTCCACCTCTTCGACCCCAAAGACTTCAACATAGTTGGCAGCCATCAAGGAGTATCTCCAATAAGGCCGGTCAGCGAATTTGTAAAACATTACCGCCAAAACAGGCCGGAAAAATACGACAGTGTAGGTGTAGCCAACAGGTAAGTAGATTTTGATACTTTGCTGGTCTGTTAAGTCCCGAAATTATGATTTTCTACTCTTGTCGTTTTTCTGATAACCTTTTAATCGCCAACGTTTCAAAAATTGAGCATAAACTATGTAATGTTGTATCGTTTTAAATATTTGTTTAATCTGTTTGAAATTTCAAATGTATCTTTTTTATAAATATATTTGAACGGATATATATAACTGATTATAAAGTATTCTTCAATAATTTTTTGTGGTTTCCATCCTGAAGCTTGTTAAAATGCCAAAAAAAAAAAAAAAAAAAAAAGTAAATTAGTAGGCTGTGCTTTTTACTCTATACTAGTATATGACCCCGCCAAAAATGACGGATTGTTGATCTGCGTTTCATTTTCATAAGACTTCATACAAACAAACAGCATGGAGATTTATTATTGAAAGGTTTGTATTGTAGAAAAATACATTTTAAAAAGGACAAATGATTTCTACAAATAAAAATAATAAGGATATATATATATATATATATATATATATATATATATATATATATTTTTTTTTTTTTTTTTTTTTTTTTTTTTTTTTTTTTTTTTACTTAGTATTAAATTTCTGAAATAGTTCAACGATTGGACAAAATTAAATATTAACAAATAATCCATGTGCGAAAGTTTTTGTAAAAAAGTGTTATCAATGAGTTTTTAAACAGCTTGACTTACCATATAACTCATTGTTTGATTACATAAGCAAAATTAAATGGAAATTACGCTGTACTATGCATTTCTTATATTTTAATTACGTTTGATAAGAAAGAATCATTTTACAGTATATGACCCCTTATCCGAAAATCCAAAATCCGGAAAGACCCGAAGTCCGGAAAGAAAAATTCGAAAAATTTCTAAATTTGTAAATTTTTACTAAAATTTTAGATTTTCTGAAATTTTTCGAAAATTTTACCGATTCCTAATTTTTTTTCAGTCCATTGTGTTTCAATGTTTAATCACTAAAATATTGTTACTTCAGTGGCGGGTGAACACGCCTCCCCCCCCCCTTCTCTTCCCGAAATTAAAAACAAATCATTTTTCTCTCAAATTTTAATTTAAAATTAATTTATATTACGATTCGTTAGATTTTATGTATACACTAAGAGCCTACGAAAGAACATGCGAAAAAACGCTCAAGCTACTGTTAAGACTATAAGAAGGTTCTAGCGCGATTTCTCGCTCACATTTTAATATTTTTAAATGTTTTTTTTTTTTTTTTTTTTTTTTTTTTTTTGCATAGGATAGCTGAGGTCCATCTTCTACGTTGTTTGATTTTAGTTCCAGTTATTTCATATAAGGGTACTTTCACTTTCAGAACCGTTTCCAACCGGTTTCAAAATTGAAAATGCCCGTTTATTTTTTTTTTTTTAAACTGCAACAAAAATTGAAAAAGTAAAACTAACAACGTTGAAGATTGACCTCGGCTATCTTTATGCAAAAAAAAGCATTTAAAAATATTAAAATGCGAGCGAGAAATCGCACTAGAACCTTCCCATAGACTTAACATTAGCTTGAGCGTTTCTTCCCGTGACTAGTGTAGGCTCTTAAAGCTTTATCTTGTTTTGTTTTTGTTTTATGCTCATTTCAATGCCAATGTTCCATATGTGGGACGTTGGCGGTTCATTTTACAAAATTATCTTATTATTATTAGGATTTTGATCATTTTTATGCAGTTTGAGATACGGTAACATTAGGCGAAATAGGGTGTATCTAGTCCAAATAGGCCCAAATTAGAGTAATTGTGCCACATTTGATGTAAATAAGATTTTACTGGTGGTAACTAGCTAAATAGGCTGGTACTATGCCAGGTAAGATAAAACTAGTCTAAATAGGCTAAATTGGGTACAACTAACCTAAATAGGACCACTTTACCTTGTTTTCTTTATTCTAAAATGCTCGTAGTGTTGTTATTATTTGGAAATAAAAATTCGCCTTAAATTTCCACAAACGGAACGTACCTCTAACTCCACTTCTAATTTACATAATATCCCAAAAATCTGCACCCAACCTTAGAATTAATCTAAATTATCAAAAATTTAATTTCAAATGAATCTGACAAGTAGTTTATGGTGCTACGGGTAAAAGGTTAAAAGTTTCAGTTCTGCAGATGGACAGAGAAAATGTTAAACCACTGACAACAGTTGAATCACAAAAAGGTTTTAACCCATTAACGCCACAATTATTTTTCTCTTGAAAAATGGAAATAATGCATGTCACACCGCTTTTTTGGAATAGAAATTTTTGTCTATTTTATCGAGGAGTTTTTGGTCGTCAAAGAAAACGAAAATTTCTTTTCAGAATTGCTGGTGTGCAAAGAACAAAAGCATATTTAGCTTGTGGTGTTGCTTTAATGCAACGCTTTAGGTATTAATGAGTTAAAACAGAAAAGTCATGCGTCAAGCACAGATTTTGAAACACTTTCCAATAATCTCCGAATACTGTCACAAAGACTTCCCCGTTTAATAAGGTGAAATTATGATATTTAAGAAAATAATTTGAAAAACACAACACATTTAAAAACCCAATTTCAGCTATTTTCATCTATAGTTGGAAAAGTATTCAAATTATTTTGTGGCTCCTGCATATGATCTATACATTTGTACATATATATAATACATAGTATGTTAAAATTTAATTCAACTGGGAAACGCGTAACACTGTTGAAAATTCCCGTTCAGCAATTTTCCGCCAATAAACGGAAGTGAATTTTTTTATGGACTTTCTTTCTAAATTTTGTGTATAGGACTATTATAATTAAAATTCACCTATTCAGAATTCTCTAGCGATAATACTAGAACTCCAAAATTTCACTAGTATATGTAGTTTTTCAGTTTCCAGAAATCATATTAAAATGGCTATAGACAAAAATATTTTTAACGGAATTATGTTTTGAAAAATAGGGCGTTCAAAAAATCAGTTACACTCGAACAATGTAGGTCAAAAAACATTTTATTGAAAAGTGCACTACAATACAAAACACCACACTATTTCTCTACATGATCTCCCTGTCTCTGCAGACATATTTGTCGGAACGTTGCACTAATCGCCCGATGCCCTGTCGATAGAAAATCGGTCCTTGGTCCTGGAGCCAGCGTACAACACTGTCTGAACCTGGTCATCGTTGGAAAATTGTCTTCCACCAAAATGTTCTTTGAGCTTGCCGAACATGTGAAAGTCGCAGGACGTCAGATCGGGACTGTACGGTGGATGCTGCCAGACCTCCCATCCAAAACTGTGTTGTGCGTGCCTTGTGGGCTCTTGAATTGTCGTGCAAGAGGACAATGCCTTTGCTTAACTTTCCACGTTTCCCTACTCTTGAAACGTTTTGCCCACAAAAAAAAAACTTACTGTTCCGCCTACTTTAACGTTGGATAATGTTTTCAGCTGACGCGCTATTTTTTTTCGTACTACGCAACAACAATCCCCACTATCTAAATGAAATTGCTACAGTTGGAAACTGTGGAACTCAATTATCGTCTGCGCAAGCTTCGCACTTGTTCGCAATGCTGCCATCTGGCAGTGAACAAGTGTAACTAACTTTTTGAACGCCCATAATACATTGAATGAAAAGTTATAAAATATATTATAGAATAAAACCGCGATTTAAAAAAATATATATGCTAGGATTTACAAGCTTTCTTATGAAAATACAAAAAAATTCCCAGACGCTCATAGGGTTAAACTGAAAATTACAAGTTAAACTGCGAAAATTGAAAAACGTAGCGGTCTGTGAGACAACTAATGGCAATTAGTAAGTGTTAATATGATTGCCAAATTTGAGTTATTTTTTCTTTATTTCTTACATATATTTAAGAAATAGTATCAAAAAGGTTTAGTGTGTGAATAAGCACGCGTTAAAATACGAGGGTAAGTCATTAAGTAAGTCACAAAAGATAGTTAAATAATAACTTACAATGATATTCACTTCAAAACTATTATTTCTCAACATATTCTCCACCGATATTTTTGCACTTATATCACCGTTTTATCAGTGCCCCAACACCAGCTGCATAACATTCTTTCGGTTGCTGTCTCAGCCACATTAGGACTTAAAAATGAACCTTTTCATCATCTGTGAACATCATCTTGCTTCCAAGATGGTTTTTTAGGGGACTAAACAGATGAAAATCGCATGGGGCTAAGTCGAAGCTGTGAAGAAGTTGGCAACTAAACTTTTGAATTGTTTCCTGTGTTAACTTGAAGTCATAATGTGGCTGAGACAGCAACCCAAAGAATGTTATGCAGATGGTGTTGGGGCAGTGATAAAATGGTGATATAAATGCATAAATATTGGTGAAGAATATCTTGAGAAATAAAAATAGTTTTGAAGTGAGTATCATTAATAAACTTGAGCTATGAAAAAATAACACTCATTTGAATCAATATTCATCTTTGTACTATAATTATTATTTAAAACAACACAAATGTCACAAAACACATATGCATCATTTAATAAAACTTTACTTAAGGTGTTTTTCAAACATACATAACTGTATTTCACAATGATAAAAACCTAGCGCTTTCGAGCAACCTTAGCTCATCATCAGGGTTATAAAACTAACACGCAGACATACACAAAACAAATAGTCTAAAACTAGTAAAAACATCGTTTTCTGTATTACTATTTGTTTTGTGTATGTCTGCGTGTTAGTTTAACCCTGATGATGAGCTAAGGTTGCTCGAAAGCTCTAGGTTTTTATCATTGTGAAATACAGTTTTGTATGTTTGAAAAACACCTTAAGTAAAGTTTTATTAAATGATGCATGTGTTTTGTGACATTTGTGTTGTTTTAAATAATAAGTGAGTATCATTGTAAGTTATTATTTAATTATCTTTTGTGACTTACTTTTAATGACTTTCCCTCGTAGTAATATTACAATTTATTTTAAGTTACTTTTGCATGTTTACTGTTTCAATATACTCCATATTATTATATATTATATATTATATATTAATCCATAATTAAGCGACCCTACTTTAAAGTTGTCTACAGACGAAGCTATCGATCAGAAAATTGTGAAATTTTGTGGAGAACATAATGAAGGAATGGGAATTTTTTTGAGCGAATAAAACATTAGTTCAAAATTTCGCCACCAGAAGGCGTTTTTAAACGAATTACACATTTAGCATACATTTACGATAGTAAATTTTATTACAACATATCATGTTCTACATGACGGCCATGATTTTCATCCACCATCTTGAATCGTAAGATAGCTTGTTCTACATTTGACCGCAGTGTGTTTTAGGAAATACTAAGAACATGTCGTGAAAAAAAGTTTTCTTGAAAATCTTTTGTTGTAATAAAATTTGTAAACTATCGCAAATGTATGCTAAATCTGTAATTCATTAAAAAACGCCCTCTGGCGGCAAAATTTTGAACTATTTTTTTCGCTCAAAAAATTCCCATCTCTTCATTATTTTCGCCTTAAATTTTCGCAATTTTCTGACCAATAGTTTCGTCTGTAGATAACGTTAAAGTAGGGTCGTTTAATTATGGACACCCTGTATTCAGATATTCAACTGTATAATAACTGTATTTTCGTTTTTTCAGTTTAGGAGATGAATGGATAAAGCTGCGGAAGAGTTTGTCCCCAGCTTTCCATTACCTCAACAATACTTCCCATTTCAGCGAAGACATGAACTACATATGTGATGACTTCATCGAGCTTCTCAGACATGAAAGGGACCAAAATACAAATATCATCAGCAATGTACAAGATGTCGTATTCAGGCTATCATTAGAAGGTGAGTCATTTTCAATGTTGTTGTTTCTAATCCCAGATGATTTAGCCAGCACTGCTAAGCTAAATCATCCCCACGAAACCGAAGACCTCCAGAATCATGGTAAAGAGAAATGGAGCAGCTTCTGTTAGTACAAGATACCAGGAGTACCCAAGGGTTGAAGTCTGACTTTACTCCAAACAGGTCTGCTAATTTTGAACCAATTCCAGATGAGAGACCTGCATCTGGATTGGCACCCCCAGAGGTAACGCTTATATAGAACTTGGAGGACTTTCGTGCCACGAACAGATTTAACGTGCACCAGCTCCCATTAACGTACATGGTCCCACAGCAGAGGCAGACGAGAGAGGATAGACGATGCACCCTCCCAAACAGTGACCGTGGTCGATGCTGCTTGGCTTTCGGCGATCTTACGAGAGCCGAGCTTTTACCGTCCACGCCACTGCGGGACGTCATTTTCAATTCATCTACAATATGCATTTCATAAAAATATGACTTTCTGTTTGTTTTTCACAACTACTCTTCCTATAGAATATGGAACGCTTTGCGGTGAAATTAACACTAGATATCCGCATGGATCCGAGGATGTCATATAAGCACTTAGAAATTTAAAAATTTGAATTAGTTTCAGAGTTATTCATTTTTTTATAACTTTTAACAAAGTTTCTTTAAAAATGGTAACTAAATTACTCCATTTTTTTGAAAAGGGTAAATAATGAGACATCGTCTGCTATTCGAAATGGTGAACTTTATATTTGTTTTCTTTGAATAAATCGATTTAATGATTTTTTTATTTACATTCTTATTCTCTTTAAAAATGTAATGTAAAGAATAGTTATGACTTATTTACAAATTTACTAAAATTATTATTAAAAAGTAGAAAGACTTTAATATTATTGATCTGTATGAAATAATATTTCCCGAATTTGTTTGAAATTAAATGAATGAACAGTGATAGAACATAGAGTTTTAAGCATGGAGTCCGAACATAGTGCAGAGCATATGCTCAGATTAAAAGTTTTTGTTCCAACCATAGCAACCCACAAAATATAATAATGGCAAGCTCTCTAAATTTTTAATCAAAATCCTCTCTATCAATAAAATTTTATTGCCCATTGTCGCTATTTTCTTATGAATGTCTTATACTATATAGCTGCATCAAAATCACTTAACTTGCAAAATGTAATTTTCGTAATTTCCGGTTCGTTTACATTGTAAAAACATGATTTCTTGCTCATAGTAAGAAATTTAATATAAAAAATATTTTCTAAATGTAGAATTAAATTAGATTTATTTTTCACCAAAAAATCGAAAAATAAATTAAAGTGGCGTAACTTTTTTAATTTTTATGAGGTCGACTAAACACTGAATATTCTTTACTAATTGCCGAAACATCAGTAAAGGCTCACTGTGGAGACGCGAAAAGTTTTTGGTTTCCGTCGGTCTTTTTGTCTGCTGTCTGTTCCACGATAACTGCCGTAAAAATCGTCTGATTAAGTTGATTTTCGGTGGGTATGTTGGTGAGGTACCCGGAATTAGCTGTATAGTTTTTAGTTACATTTGGTTCTTTCGTTCGAAAAATATAGAACATTTATTTTTAGATCATAATGCTTTTCTATGGGAATGCAGACAATTTTCAAATTTCATTTTTAACTAAATTAAAATCGCATATTTGAATAATGGATTTAAACGTAACATTACGCATACTAAATTTTCGATATGGAGGTCTTAAATATATGCAATAGCTTTGAAAATTTGCTGATACATCTATTAGAATTTAGAAATTAATTGTTGTTGGAACTTTTTTTGCAACTGTTCGGGAAATATAAAACATTTTATTTTCCTATTTTTTACAAATTTTAAAATGCATTTATTTTTCTTTCCTCTTTATTTTATTAATTTCTTAACAACCCTATTTCAAAGAATATCAAATTAAGAAATGCATTTTTTTTTAATCCAAAAAATTGCAAGAATAAAATGTTTATAAGAATTTCAGAATATCATTGCATAAATCTTGTTTAATATAACGCTTCTAATTTCTGAAACCTCCGAAGTATTTTATATGCTTATAAATAGGTATGTAGCATAAAAAAATTAAATTGCGAAATGTAAGATGCCAAATAATATGAAATGTGAGATTAAAAAACAATGACTTTCAGAGCTGAGGTTGAGGCTCCTGATCTGCAGATTTACTAGTTGTTATAAACAGTAGACTCACTGTATATACAATACACAGTCCACAACCCCAAAATCCACAAACACCTAAAATCCGCACATTGTTTCAGATGTAAACAGTGAAACTTATAGTTAAAATATAGGGGGAAAATTCAAGATTTTGTTTTAATTTTTATATCATTTCGTTAATTTACAGATCTGGTTAGTATCATTGAATTCTTGCTTTCTCATAAAGGAAATATAAATTTATTTCCAAAATAATTCAAGATCGTGATATTTTTATCGAATACATTTATGTATTGATCAAACTTTTTTGGTTGTTAAATCTGGCCAAACATTAAATAAAATTTCGTTATTTTATGGTTTTGAAGTACATTATTAGTGTACCTTTATGAGGCGAGTTTCATTGAATAATTTAAGAAAAAAATTATCTCATCATTATTATGCATATTTAGTCATACATTACACAAGCCTACAAAATTTAACTTTTTGTCTGGGGTTTTCATGAATTTATGTAAATTGTAAGAAATCTGCTATGCTTATTTCAAAAATAATACTCATTTTTATGCATCACGTCAGGATTTTTTACAATTAAGAAACTAAGAATTTGGAATTTGAGAATATAAATCTACACAACATTCATTAAAAAATGTACAAAAAAATCAGATAAATAAATAAAATCATATATACATATATGAATGTGTGTGCACGTTTTATAAGAAATTATATTCTAGTATATACAGTAAAATTATTTTTCTTTATCATCAAAAGAACGTTTGTATTCTTTAGATTTTGAAGCTGGTTTAGTGTTTCTTTTTAGCCCCCAGCAGTAATGTGCCAACATGTTTACATTCCAGTGTCCTTGATAGCGTTTTCCCATGTATTTTATGTCCTGGTGAAATCTCTCACCTTGTTCTTCACTCATTTCACCAAGCTTTTCAGGAAAATATTCAAGATGGGGGTGCAGAAAATGCATTTTTAAATTCACGTTACAACCTAGTTTTTGAAAGTTTTGAAGCATTTTTTCAACGATTGTTGCGTAGTTAGGATCTTTGTAATTTCCTAAAAATTTCTGCGTAAATTCTTTGAAACTAACCCATGCATCTTTCTCGACTGATTTAATTTTTTCCTCAAATTTTTCGTCCTTCATTAACTGTCTTATATCTGGGCCAACGAACACATCTGCTTTGATTTTACCTTCCGATAAATGTGGAAAAACTTCATTTAAATATCGAAAATTATCCCCTGTTTTATCTAAGGCTTTTACGAATTGTTTCATTAAACCTAATTTAATGTGCAGGGGAGGCAAGAGGACTTTTTTTGGATCAAATAAGTTCTGCCGAATCACATTTTTTTATCCTGGATTTATACAACCTCTTGATGCCATATTGCTAAGAATGAATATGCTATGCTTGAATAAGTGACAAAACAAACTTAAGATATTAATAAATGAACAAAATAAACATAAGTTCTCACGACAAATGCGCAGGAGAAAATTGCGTCTTCTCAGGCAAATATCAACACATAAAGTGGCGCCATCTATATTTATATTTCACATTTTCAGTGCAGTATTGTAATTTAACATTTATTAATGTCATTTTACTAAGAAATTATTTTTTTTATTAAGAATATATTTTATTTAATAAATATTACACATTAATTTTATTAAGAGGCACCCCTTCTTTTTTGTTTTGTGAAAAAACTGTGGGTGATAGCAAAAAACTAATGTCATATTTGTGATCAGCGTGACTGATTTACCAAGAAAAAAGTGCTATTCTACAAACCCCAGATTTGTGTTGGCCTGTGTTATTAATTATTTATGTGACCTTTACTTTTAATATTTTGATTATTTTTTTTATTTTTCTTAATTTTTATTATTTTACTTTATTATTTTGCTTACTTAAATTATTGAATAATATACTTTATTGTAAGCATTCATTTTAAGTACATTATTCCATTCAAATTACTGTTTAAAAATGTAAACAAAGCAGTGAGCAGAAATCCGCAAAATTCTCAAATCCGCTCAACCTCTGGTCCCAAGCTGTGAGGATTTGAAAGTCTACTGTAATGATTTGAGAATCATATATTAGGCTTTACCCTTCCCTTTTATTTAATAAATCAGTATTCCCTCTCTTCATTAAGTCTGATCACATAATGTTTAACATAAAATAATAATCATTCCTTTTAATTAAATTATTATTATGTCCTTTATTCGCTTTTCTCTCAAAACCCCTTTCCCTTAAAAAAAATTCAGATATTTTACTTTGTTAAATCAAGATCGCAACGAATTTTTAATATCAATTCTTTTAGCTGCGCAATATTCATTAGTTAATAAAACACATCTGGCAAGCAATGCAATGAAACAACTCCTAATATGGTATCATAAACGAGTATCTATCTTTCGTTAATCTAAAAATAGCTCAACTGTAGCTGAAAAATATAATTCTCGTCGTTCCCAAATTCTTGAGCCCATCTCATGACCAAGGGCCGTTAAAGTGTCCTTGGCAGATAGTATTTTGAAGTAAGTAGAAGTTCTATGCCAAAAATAGTACCCTTTCGTGAAGATTCTCATTAACACGCTATGCTCCCTCTGAAAGTATTATCGCCAATGCAATCGCCAATGTAGCCCTATTGGCGAATTTCTGTAATCAGTCGATTTCAGTTCTGCTAAGAGCAAGAACTCATTCCTGCTCCTGATTCGCTTCTGTACGCACTCCAAAAAAGGGCTGCTTTGCCTCCAAGGCCCTCTCTTCTGCTATACGGCCTAACATCTCACTATGCGATAAAATAAAACTTCTTCAATCTATACTGGAGTTTTTCTTATGCAACCTCGGACCTGCTGTGGATTTTTATTTAAAGCATACTGCAATTAAACTCACCCAAAAACATCGTTATAACTGTACTTTCAGTAAATGCAATAAAAAAGTTTGCAGGTAGGTATAATCCCTTAATAGCGGAAAAATAAATATTTTTTTCTGGAACTGCATACTACTGCATTTCTATTTTTATGGAAATTTTATTTTATTTTATTTTATTTTTTATTTTTTTAGGATGTAATAGTGAATGTGCAAAGAGTTTAGAGATTCTTTTCTATTTTAGGTGTCTATACGTTATGTATGGAAGAACGTTTGGGATGCTTGAAAGGTCAGCTGGATCCCCATTCTTTCGCATCTACGATAATAGCATCAGTGAAAATGCTGTTCGCAGCGTTCCAGGAGTTATATTATGGATTACCTCTGTGGAAATACGTTGAAACACCTGCTTACAAAATGCTGGATAAGGCTGAAAGCATCATGTATGAGTAGGTACATCCAAATGGAATCTGTAATAGGTGACCTCCTGTTACGTTTATTAAAAACATGAAATAATGCGATATGAAAATACTCATATAGGCCAAACTCTCATAAGTGTGATTTTCGGCTGCTGATATCTGATTTTTAATCCTTTCCGGCACAGTGGTCCCACTCGGAGCACACCTAATTTTAATTCCAAACTTGCATTCAACACCAAGAATCTTTAATAAAATTTTGTTTCTACATTGAAAACTTAAAATAAGGAATTCTTATTTTCTAAAAAAGTCGTTTGTTAATTCCGGTGTCAGTCAGTAATTTCTCATTTTACGAACAGGCTTTGTCTGTGCCGGAAAGGGTTAAAAGTCTCGTATTATGCTCAATTTGAATTTTTAATTACCGCTGATGTATTGTAAAATAATAAATGGTAGATGGGCTCAAACTTTATTGAAAAATAAATATGACATGGTAGTTTTTACCAGACAAAACACATATTCTAAAGGACAGTAGTGACATTTTTTGCAATTTTTATATACCAGGGACTGAGAAATCACACACGAGATTTCGGCCCATATATTACATGCTTCAACATCAACAGACCAACATAAAACCACGGATAGCTGAAAGGCCACGCAACGCATAAATGAATTATTCTAATGCTGTAACACATGAAATATATTAAAAGGACTTGTTTCGGACTTTGTACGTGCGTAATCTGAGAGAATACGTGAAAAATTGAATAATGGCGCTTCAAATCATTACATTATCGATCGTCCAGTTATAGAATATTCTTATTTATTTTGATAATGGCTTCGGTGGAACCGAAATTTTAAACAGTTTAATTATTTTTAACACGATCAACTGATTGATAAATGATTCATACGAGTAGTAATTTTCTCGTCTGAGCGAAATTGTGCCCAGGTTGGAACTCGAACCCAGAACCTTTGCCAATTGCCAATGCTCTTTCTAATTGAGTTATCTGTACGGCATCATAGCCAACACAATATTTGCTCTGAACAACCCTTTCGTCATGGCATCTGGACTGTTATTTGAAACAGCACAACAGAATAAAAGGGACTCCAACTGACTATGGATGCGAGTACTTCCCACCCTGGACACATTTTCGCTCAGATGTGAAAATTACAACTAGTATGAATTATTTGCCAATCAGTTGATTGTGTTAAAAATAATTAAAGTGGTGTAACTGCTCACCCATAGTTGGAGTGCCTTTACCTGTGGTTTATTGGAGCTAATCTACTTTTGGGGCAAAATCTCCCAAGAGGAGTTGCCGCAAATCGATAATTTGTTCGATTTATGTGATGCTTATATATCTAATTTATGGGCGCAGAATTCAATGAAACATCAAATTTCGGATCCTCAATAGGAATAGATTATCATTCAATTGTGGTTGCGGTCATCTATGCGAGGGTGCCAAAATTGGATGATTTTTTCGAAATATACGATGCCATATACACTAGTGTGCAAAACTTAAGCAACAAACACAAAACGTTAATTTCTGAACATGTGAGTACTCAAAAGGAAATTCTATAAACAGCAAGTGTAGAAAATAAGCACTACCCTAACAGCAAAGCCAGTCGATGTGATGTCTTCTTGATATCACAAATGGTCACAATTTTCACAGTTACTACAATGAACAGAAATGCGATATCTTTCATTCGTCTCATTTTTATTCTCATTTGGTCACTCCACTGAACAGTCACCATGACTGCTGCTTTTTGACAAGTCACCAGGTGACTTTACAATGAAGTCACCTTGTGACTCTCATGTGACTGTCATTTTGACACTCCATTGTAAAGTCATCATGATAGCTGTTCTGTGACGAGTTCCCAAATGACAGAAAATGAAATTATCTGGTGACTTTTCAGAAAGGAGTGCAATGATGATTTCACAATAGAGTGTCGGTCACCGGAAAGTCACCATGCGAATTCATTGTGACATTATTTGGCGACTCATCACAATGCAATGCTCACAATGACTTCAAAGTTCAATCTTCAACTGATAGTGACTTGAGAATCACAAGGTGACTTCGTTGTAATGTCCCTGGTGACCCATCACAAAGCGAAAGTCACAGTGACTTTTCAGTGTTAACAATCATTTGAGAGTAATAATGAGACGAGTGAAAGATAACAATATTTTGATTCACAGTACCGATTATGACACTTGTAACCATGTGTGACGTCCAGGGGACTTCACATCGACTGGCCGTGCTGTTAGGGTAGTACCTCTTATTTACACTTCTTCTTCATAGAATTTCCTTTTGAGTACTCACGTGTTCAAAAATTAGCATTTTGTGTTTGTTGCTTAAGTTTTGCACACCAGTGTATCATCAGTTTAAATGCACAGAATTCAACGAAATTTCATGCTTAGCAACTTGAATATGGGAATACATTGTCATTCAATTTTGGTTGATGACACCAGGGAGTGCCGAAAATCATTGTTCTATATAGTTTTGTGAGGGCCACAACATACTAGTTTTCCAATTGTGCATGTTCTTTACCAACATCTTTAAAATCAATATTGAAATTGTTTTCTTGATAAACATCTGACCATAACAAAACTCTTGAATGTCTTTGAAGCCTCACTTATTCAAATTCGTCATTTTTAATTATTCGTCTGATGTTACAGAAGAAATTTTAAGATTTCCACAGTGGTTAAATTTGGATTTGTTTTATTGATTTGAGTTATGTTTGAAATCCTATTCTACACTGAAAAAAAAAAATTGTTGATTTTACGGTATAATACTGGCACCCCAGCTGCCAGCCAGTATTTTACCGTAAAATAAACAGTAATAAATAGTAAAATAAACAGTAATGCACTGCCGCACATGCGTGGTAGCGTATTACTGCTTATTTTACTGTTTATTACTGTTAATTTTACGGTATAATACTGGCAGCGGGGATGCTAGTATTATACCGTAAAATCAACCTTCTTTTTTTTTTAGAAGAAAAGAAATAGTTATAAAATGTAAACAATCCATATTGATCCACGTGGTCTATTTTTTAGCTACCGGGTGTCCCAAAATTGACTGATGGATTTTAAAATTCAATAACTTGCAAACGGTGAGAGATATTAAAAAAATTCTTGCAGGAGGATTATGTATGATGTCAGGAGTTTTCTTACTGTTATTATTGATTTTAGTTCGAATTTCAAACAATAGATGGCGCTGACAGCGATTGCCGCTCCGTAGAGGCTGAAACTGATGCCACTCAGCATTTATGCACCGCCTCCTGAATACTAGGGCTGCTTTTTTTTTTTTCAACTTCTGAACGGTCCCTCGAACTTCAACACCAATAATTTCTAAAAGTTTTCTTCGCCTAGCTTTTTTTAGATCAAATAAGTCAAAGAAAACTTTTAGATATTATTGGTGTTGAACTTCGAGAGACCGTACAAACTTTGAAAAAAAAAATCCGCCTTACGACAGCCGTCATTTTTGTCAGCGCGCAGGCCTAGTATTTAGGGGCGGTGCATCAATGCTGAAGGGCGTCAGTTTCGGGCTCGACTGAACGCCAATCGCTGTCAGCGGCATCTATTTTCTGAAATTCGAACTAAAATCAAGAATCACAGAAAGAAAACTCCTGACATCATACATAACCCTCCTGCAAGAATTTTTTAATATCTGTCACCGTTTGTAAGTTATTGAATTTTAAAATCCCTCAGTCATTTTTGGGACACCCGGTACATATGCATATTGTACTTTTTGCAAAACTTAATTTTTTTAATACTAATAATTTTATATTGCAGAGCTGCCAGTAACCGAATCGAAAAAGTCATGGAAAGTCTAAAGCATAAAAAACAATCCGAAACAGAAAGACCAGCTGGTTTGTTACAGACCTTACTAAGTTTGAAAGATTTGTCAGACAAGGAAAAAAGGGTTACGATCATAGACTTAATATCTGGGGGGATGTTTACGGTAAGTATTATTTATACAGTCGTAAAAAAAGAAAAGTATAAAGTTTATTCAATAGTATCTTTTGTTCCCTCGAGCCAACTACTTTATCTAAATATTTACTTTATTGTGTGTCCCTGTAAATAAACGATTAATGCTATGCACACAGTATTCTATAGTAAACCCCATGTAATGCAACTCAGTGATATATATCAATTTCACTATGTTTGATACAGTGAAACATCTTACTTATAATAAAATCTTACTTATAATAAAATCCGGAGGCAAGAAAGGGTCTGTAACGGCTCCGGGCTCGACCACTCTGATCAGCGAATCGACCATAGTTAAACGCCATGTTAGGCTTAATGAAAAAGCTATGCTTCATCCGATTCTGCTGTTAAAATATTTGTAAAAGCATATTAGACCTTTTAAATATTTTAATTTTGTTAAAAACCTTCAAAAACTATTTCATATAAAACAGGTATATCAATATTTCTGTATATATTTTTTTCTGTCAGCACTTTTCTTTTCAGAAATAGCGGTGAATTCTTTCGTACGGAGGATTTGAGTGATCAATCCAGTACATTGGCGCCATCTACTGGCGTATTTTGAAATTTTGCTTCATCTTAAATACAGTACAGGACCTATTATGCGAAATCCTCTGGACCAAAGGATTTCCGAGTTTTGGAATTTTCCGGATTTTGGGTCCACCCGAAGTTCACGATTATTTGACAAAATTCATGCTTTTTTCTGCGATTCTTTGAGGAAATTTGCGTTTTTTGCTATTCTTTGAAGAAATTTACCTTTTATTTACGATCCTTTGACAAAATTAGAGTTTTTTTCTGAGATTCTTTGACGAAATTAGCGGGTTTTTTTTTTCGCGATCCTTTGACGGAATTCGCATTTTTTCTGTGATCTTTTGACAAAATTTGTGTTTTTTTTTCCTTCGATCCTTTGACGAAATTCCACTTTTTTCGCGATCCCTTAACGAAATTAGAAATTTTTTTGCAGTGCTTTGAAGAAATTTGCGTTTTTTTCGCGATCCTTTGGAGAAATTCATGTTTTTCCGCGATTATTTGACGAAATTCGCGTTTTTTTTTTCTTCGCAATCTTTTAACCAAATTTGTGGGGGGTTTTTTTGTGATCCCTTGAAGAAATTTTACATTTTTTCGGAGTCCTTGGAAGAAATTTGCGTTTTCTTCGCAAGCCTTTGTCGGAAATCGCGTACTTTCCGCGATTTGTTAGTAAAATTAGCGGTTTTTCGCAATAGTGCGACCAAATTTGCGTTTTTTTTTTCAATCCTTTGACAAAATTCAAGTTGTTTCCGCAATCCTTTGAAGAAATTGTCTACTTTTTCTTCGAACGATAGACATAATTGTTTTTTCGGCGACGATCGCTCAAAATTCGAGATTTTGTTATGTTCGAATCTTTGGACTGAAGACTAAAATTTTCGAAACCGAATGCCTTAAATTTTTAGGAAAATTCGGAACAGAATCACCCTTGATGAAATAAATATATAACTATTTTTTGTTTCAAACGAATCGTAATATAAATTAATTTTAAACTAAAATTTGAGAGAAAAATGATTTGTTTCTAATTTCGGGAAGAAGGGGGGGGGGGTGTTCACCCGCTGCCGAAGTAACAATATTTTAGTGATTACACACTGAAACACAATGGACTGAAAAAAAAATTAGAAATCGGTAAAATTTTCGAAAAATTTCAAAAATTCTAAAATTTTTGTAAAAATATACAAATTTAGAAAATTTTCGAAATTTTTTTGCTGACTTCGGGTTTTTCCGGATTTTGGAATTCCGGATAAGGGGTCATACACTGTAAAATGATTCATTCTTATCAAACGTGATTAAAATATATAAGGAATACATAGTACAACGTAATTTGCATTTAATTTTGCTTATGTAATCAAACAATGAGTTATGTGGTGTGTCAATCGGCTTAGAAACTCATTGATAACACTTTTTTACAAAAACTTTCGCACATGGATTATTTGTTAATATTTAATTTGAATGTTTTGTCCAATCGTTGAACTACTTCCGAAATTTAATACTGAGTAATATATATATATATATATATATATATATATATATATATATTAGTAGAATGATATTAGAACTTGATATGTTTTTGAAATTCATAGATATTATAATTATATATATATATATATATATATATATATATATATATATATATATATCCTCATCATTTTTATTTGTAGAAATCATTTGTCATTTTTAAAATGTACTTTTTTACAGTACAAAACTTTCAATAATAAAGTCTTCATGCTGTTTGTTTGTATGAAGTCTTATGAAAAAGAAACGCAGATCAACAATCTGTCATTTTTGACGGAGTTGTATACTAGTTATTAAAATAAATCGAAAACAATTTTCCCCCAAGAGACCGTAATGTGACGGAATTCTTTTGAGTGTCCCTGCAAAACAATTATAAGTGCAACACACTTCATTTTCAATACCGAACATGCCATAGTGAACATCAATGACATATATCAGTTGCGAGACAATCCGAGTATATTTACACGAGTCAGAGCACGGACAGACAGACAGACAAACCGAGTTCATAAACACTTTTCAACTACGTATGTTGGAGAAAATTTTTAGGAGAAAAATTTTAACGGCCGGGCCGACAAAAAATATTTAACGGGTCCGCGAGCCAGGTACGGGCCTCCCGTCCGTACAGACCTCTAGATTTTGACTTTCGCGAGAATAAGTATTTAATGTGCTTCACGAGCTGACGGCAACATCAATTCAGTAATATAACGTGTCAAGCGTAAGAGATCGGCATCGGACATTTTACATCGTGTTTGATTCCGAATTTAATTGTATAGCAGACTCGGGTTGAACCGAGATCAGACTTACATTTTTTTTACTACATAGTAGAGCCAGGCTGTAACTGACTTAATTGTTTCCAGACAATTTGTTTTATAAAAATAAAAGGCATAATAAATTTCTGATAATGGAATCAGTGGAAATTTACCTTAAGTAGTTCTCAACAACACGAAACTCTCTGAAACATTTTCTGACTCATTTTTAACTGTAAATGTATAAAATTGACAGATATGACTTTTGAAGCGATTTAGAATCGAGTAGTGTTTTCCATTTTTTGATAAATTACTTATCGAGTTATAAGCTATAATTGTCACTTGCCGACAGGTTTTTATCCTTTTCCGTGATATCACGTCCGGAAATTTGATTCAAAACGCTAATTTTGACAGTATTTTCTGAAAGATCTTTTGCATTTTTAAAAAAAATGGAAAGCGCAATTCCGTTACATAGTTTCTGAATAAGAACATTTGCCAATTTTATGCGTTTCTGAACAAAATGAAATTCAGAAAGTAACTATTTTCGTTTTGAGAAATGTCTTAACAGAGAAATATTTTCAAAAATCTCCTTCTTTATTGTATAAAGCTTCAAAAGCTAAGTTTTAAACATCTTTTTTCTTTAATTTTGAATGCTATTATTGTTTTCGATGAATTTTTTATTTGAATGTAAGAGTCTAATGAGTCTAAGCGATTATTATATTTATTATTATTATTTTGTATGATTTGACTTCTGAACATATGTCAATCTAAAATATACTGTTAAATCTTTCCATAAATATGTATTCTATTAAGTACTCTAGAAAATAATCTTAATTGTATGCTAAGAAAAATTGGAATTTTATGTGGAAATTGAGTTGGACCTGAATTTTATTGATTTTTGCACAAGTCGGTCCGGGCTGGACCTGTTTTCAGATTTTTGCACGGGCCGGGCCGAACCCGGAAATTCTTGCCCGTGCAGACTTCTACACTGAGTGTACACTGAGAACTTTGCCAAACTCCAAATGTAACTAATAAATGGGAAAAAAATTCAATAACTCACAACAGGACAAAGAGTTATATCTAAAAAACAAAATGGTTTTCTTTCTCCAAAACTTCTTAATGATGATTTGTCGTGTACTGTCATCTATTAGTATTGTGTTATTTCCAGTGTCCACGGAAGGAGACTATTTTGGCTAGGGACAAAGTTTATAATTTAGTTCCTTAGTTTAAAAAAAAAAAAAAACATTATATTCATTAAAAGATTAAATATTAAATTTATTTTGTCAGAAATGTATAAGGGTCGCCCAAATGAAAGGGGCATTGCTGTAATAACTCCACCATTTGAAGAGAAAGATGACTGCGCATGCTCCTATAGAGGGCGCAGAGTGCTGAGAATGTATGCGATATCGTCAAATCCCGCCAGATGCGTGTGTGATAGCGTGGGAGCACGTTAAAAGGCATCGTTCACATCATGGATATACCTCCAAACGGTGTCAACGCGCGGTCGTGCAATTTTTAACAGCAGAAAATGTGAGTGCTAGTGAAATCTGTCGTCGAATGCAAAATGTGTATGTCACGCAGATAGGTATTCCGATGGTGTAGGTATTTTCGTATAGTGGAAGAAGCAGTACATCTCCCTCGAACATCCCCCTTACAGCCCAGACCTCTCGCCGTGTGACTGCCACATCTTCGGTCCACTCAAGAAAGCTCTGAAGGGACGGCGATTTGCCGACGATAATGAGGTCCAAGCTGCCATTGAAAATTGGTTCCACAACCAACCCCGGAGCTTCTTCACCCAGGGTATCCATCGTCTCATTGACCGCTGGGACACTTATTTCAACCTACAAGGTGACTTTGTCTAGCTTATAAGACTTCTATAATAGGAGCTGACGCATATCCATTTTGTTTCGGTTTATTGGTACTCAGTTCAGCATCAGTCTACCGCAACCGGAGTTGGGGTTGCCTAAGACTCCGTTCTGATTGGCTTGGTTTTTCGACTGGGCTTCAATTCGGGTGCCAAATTTGCAAGGATGCGTCAGCCTCTATTATAGGAGTTCTAGTCTAGTCTATCTGTTACGTCTGCATTACTTCTTTCTTTTGTATAATAATCGTATATATTATTTCTCCTGTCAACATCCCTTTTTCTAAGAAAATACGAAACGTAGAACGACGAATAAGATACCATATGAAAGGATTTTGAACAGGCTTCTGACATAGTACGCTTACATTTTCCCAAAGCATGTTTTTTGATTAAAATTTGCTGATAATTAAAAATTAAATCGGCATTGATTTCATGGAAGAAATGAAAGGTTTTTCTCAAATTACTATTACCACAAAAATAAAATATCACATTATAGGATGCTCAGCAATGGTTATAAAAAACACGGCATGGGTTTATTTTATATTTATGATTAAAAAGCGAAGTTGAAATTGAAACGTTTAGACTTATATTTCTATGCCCCATGTTTTCCCCGAAGCGGATGACGTCATCCTCTAATGCAGTTAAAATACGATTGTTATATTTTTTTTTTTTCTCGCGCGTGCCTTTTGCAATCTTGGATCCGTTTTTACTCTAACTTTGATGGAATAAATTATATGATATTCTGGCTTGACTAAAAACTAAATGTTGTTTGCAGATATTTTTAACCTCACATTTTTTTTAGAATTTTAAAACTGCATCTAATAAATATTGCATATTGATAGAAAATATTAGATTGTAGTGCGAAATCCTCGCACGGGCCCACTGGTTTATATTAATACCATTAAATAATTTCTCAAATCGACTGTAGTGCTACATTCATTTGGACGACCCATATATTTAATAGCCTACTTAAAACTTAAAAATACATATGAATAAAAATATTAGGAATTTTGATACATTCTTTAATATTGATGCCTTTGTGACAGTAAAAAGCACCTTTCAGGAGAATGACCCATAATACACATAAAGATAAAACATTTTTGTATAGTAAACCAGGGTCGTAATTCACTTATTCGGTTAACATACAGGGCGACTCATTTCAAGTCGATCTCGAATTTTCGTTTAAAGCTTTAATAATAGTTTTAGTGAATTTTCCAACAGCCTTACTTTGATTTCTGTGAAATATGATGACATCACAAGAAGAGCTGAAAATCGTCATCCTCTACTTAAAAAAAAAAAAAAAAAAAAAAACTGACCTAGAAGTTTCTTAATTGAGATTATAGCTGACAGTACATACGATGTCACCGACCGAATTACATTGCAATTATATCACTTCCGTGGATATCATATTTCATAGAAATCACACTAGTCGTGAAAAAAATGAAAAAATGAAGATGTTTAAACATCCGTTTAAACATTCATTCCAGGCAACAAAAAAAAAAAAAGATTTTCCCCTTAGATCAGCCATACTAAACCTTTTTCTCTCGCGGGCCGCAACCCACTTGTATAATAATGTAAAAAAGTGTAAATAAAATAGTAAGATAACAAAAATAACAAAGTTATATAATAAAGTTAATATAATTAGTAAGATTGAAGGTTTGTCGCGGAAGAAATGTTACCAAAAAATTTAACACCACTATTTCCGAACAATATACTTTTTAGTAGATTTCTATTCATAATGATGTAGAAATATGCCGCGAAGATTTTTTGAATTAGTGATATAAAACTTTTTTTCTGCGGCAAACGTTTAAACCCCTAATGTCCCTAATAGGCATTATTAGCTATATGATAAGAATAAACGTAGTAATACAACAATGCAGCATTTCCAAGTTTCTAAAAAAAAAAAAAATCAGGTGATTTCCTTTAATAAGACAGTCATTATCTCAATGCAAAATCTTTTTTTAGAAATATATAGTGCAAATTTAATTAATTTGAAATAATATTTGTTCAGTGTTGAAGATAAAGAAATATATATACCACTATAGCACAAATAGAACTACACACTCAGAAAAAGGAATTGATTAAAACTACAAAACATTTTTGTTGAGTACATTTTAGTTGTTTTAGCAAAATTGGAGTAAAACTGAACCATTTTACTTCAATTAACAAAACATTTTTGCTGACGATACAAATTTTTTTTTTTTTTTGGAATTGCAAAAAAAAGCGGTTTTCAACAAAAAAAATTTTTTTGTTGATTCAAACAAAATTTCCATTGACCTATATTTAAACAAAATTTTTGTTTAAATATGGGTCAATAAAAATTTTGTTTGAATCAACAAAAAAATTTTTTTTTTTTTTTTGCAATTCCAAAAAAAAAAAAAAAAATTGTATCGTCAGCAAAAATGTTTTGTTAATTGAAGTAAAATGGTTCAATTTTACTCCAATTTTGCTAAAACAACAAAATGTACTCAAAAAATATGTTTTGTAGTTTTAATCAGTTTCTTTTTCTGAGTGCATGTAAAAAGAACTTTTGACTAACGAAACGGCCTGTAACATGTTTTAAGATAATTTTAAATTAGTGATTATAAATAACAAGGCAAATTTTGTCTTCCCATGAAAATATATAAAAGATCAGTGAAGGTCTTAACAAAAATTTATGTACATCCAGTTGATTTAATAGAGATTAATGATTGTGTCGCGGGCCGCATATTAAAGGTCGCCGGGCCGCAGGTTGAGTATGGCTGCCTTAGATGAACAGGTTTTGCCAGTAAAAAAAAAGGTTTATTAACGGGATTGGACTGTTTAGCTTGAAAAGGTGGCATTTCCCTCAAAACTGCTGCATTAATTCACGGTAAAATATCCGTGAATTTACAACTTCTATTAGATTGTAGTTCTCTCACGCGCTCGGTCGAATCGGTCTAGCGCTTAAATACATAGATAGTTAGAACTTTAGATACATCGAATCGAACTTCCCCTAAATATAAATTATTTTTTTTCTTTGTTAGGTCACCAATGCTTTTTGTTTCCTATTGTGTCATATCGCTCAAAACCCTGACGTCCAAGAAAAATTGTATCAAGAACTCAGGAAAGTTGTACCCGAAGGCACATATCTCGATGAAAATGCACAAAATTTACCTTATCTGAGGCACTGCGTGAGGGAATCCTTCAGGTGAGTAATATTTAAGTACTTAAATTTTCACATTTGGTTCTTGAATTTTTGCGATTTCAGTGGAATAATGTACACTAACAAGTGGCCAAAATATTATGACCACTCCTCACAGAAATTTCGATTTGGCCGTGTAGCATGTGCGCTGTTGTAATAAACTGTATTTTCTGTTAAAAAGTGTACTCTTGGTCAACAGCACCAGTAAACTTTGCATTTTCCCTATTCATGGTTGGCTGATTGGTTATTTGTTACGGCCGATTATTGCGCTAGGGATATAGGCCGGCGGGAGTAGTGCCTCCGTGGGGTCTCTTAGGGATCCTAACCCGTATTAAAGCAAGTTTCGAAAAAAAAAACCACTGAAAAGTCCGAACGGTTTGGTCGACGAGTGCGACAGGTGTTTGAACCTGGCACCTCCCGTCTACCAGCTTTGAGAGCAGAACCTCTCAACTACTGGTGGGGGCCCTGTTCATGGAGAAAAGAGCGATTTGAGTGACTTTGAATGGGACATGATTGTGGACGCCAAAAGGACAGATTCCAGTAATATCAACTTCCTTGTCTTTTTTCGCACAAGAATGTCTCTCGTCTTCAAAGAATTGGATCTAAGTCAACAAAAATTCTAGCTGAAAGTAGAATTGTAGGCAAAAATTGCTTGCGAACAATACAGGTCCCCAGGTGACTGGCATTGCTTTATAGCAATACAGCAAATTGTAGCGCGATACAACTCAGAATCTTAAAACATATCTTAAAATGGATCTTAAAACCGATCTTAAGAATATCGGTTTCAATGAGGAGTAGTCATAATATTTAGGCCACTCAGTGTAAATGTATGAATATTTGTAAAATGTCAATTTTCAGTCGTAGCGAATTATTCACATATATTTACAGTAAGTTAAATACTTATAATACTAGGAGAAAAGACTCTAATGTAACTTAGCTTTTAAATTACACCTTAAAAATGTAGACATGGCAATGCATTTCGAAACACTGAAATGGTTTTAACCAGGAAAAGGCAGATACTGACACTATGAGAGATGTCTTGTTTTGACTAAGCCCAAAAACTATTTCCCTGAAAACCAAAGTGTTTTGTACAAGACGTCCCAGAAAGATTGGAAAGCTCTTTAATTTTTTACCTGTTATAAATACGCTGGACTAACAAGGAGAGGACCAAGCTTGGTAATCACGGATTTTGATTAATTTTATATATGTTATAGGGTAGAAGCCCCTTAGTCTCAGGTTCAACGGATTTTATACAACGCTCCTTAGTTCTCGAGAAATAGGGGGTCTAATATTTTAACACAGCTTAACTATTTATCTTGTAACTAAAATTACTGCGTTGGTCGTAGCTCAGTTGTTATGACGTCTGCTGGTTGATCCGCGGACCCTGGTTCGAGACCGGAACGAGATACGTTTGTTTTGTTTTTTCATTTTTTGTTTTATAAATATACTTGTAAGTATTATTTAATAATTATAATTAAAAATTATAGTATTGTGCATTAATTATAATGTTAACCTATTAGTTTTTATTTGTAACTATAGCGTTGTATAAAGCATCATTAAACAGTTATTTTTTTTTAATCACTTTTAAAATGTATTTCATATGTGCTTTATCGATGCAATGATATTGAACAAGTGTGTCCATTCTTGATTTTAAAGAAACATCATTTATATATCGCCTTAACAAGGGAAGTCAATGCGATGATAATACTACTCTGTTTTTAAAGTAAGAAGCATAATTATATTAAAATTTAGCATAAAAATTAAATTACAACACATTTTTTTGCATATTAAATATTTTAAAATTTGTAATACGTATGCTTGCGCTTTGAATTAATTTATAATTAATAAAATAAGGTATGATTTTGTAACGATTTTGGAATTTTTACTAGTCTATAATGAATCCGTTTAAAAAAAATCTCTTTAAATGATGAGAAATGTTTAATAATGATTTAAGAATCAAATAAATTAAATTTAAATTTGAATATATTAACATTATAATTAATCTACAATATTAAAATTTTTAATTAAGATTATTAAATTATAATTACAAGTATATTTATAAAACATAAAATGAGAAAAATAAACGTAGAGTGTTCCAGTCTCGAGCCCAGCCCGCAGATCAACGAACAGACGCCATAACAACTAAGCTACGACCAACGTAGTAAGTTTGTTACAAAGTATTTAAGTTGTGTATAATATTAGACCCCTATTTCTCGAGAACTAAGGAGCGTTGTACAAAATCTGTTAAACCTGAGACTACGGGGCTTGTATCCTACAACGTTTATAAAAATAATCAAAATCTGTGATTACCAAGCTTGGCCCTTTCCTTGTAAGTTGATAAAATAGTTCTGTCGTTGATTTTCCAAAAGTTATACTTCTTAAATTTTTATGCGGTTCCTGGACCCTATAAGTTATATTTAGAAAAAATTTCTCAATTCTCTGACAAGTACAATTGTAAACATCTTATTCTTTTACGACCAAAACTCACCGAGTTATGATACGTTGAATTTTATGAATTTTCGGAATTTCCCGGTGCCAAAAACGGACAGGCGATTTTTTAGTGCCGGCAAGCTTTAAAATTTCATTAAATTCAACGTATCATAACTCAGCGAGTTTTGGTCTAGAAAAATTTTACTGTTTTGGAGAACTTGTTTTTAAAGAGTATTTGCCTCCGTTATTATATAACGTATAAGACCCAGAAACTGTATAAAAATTTAAAAAGTGTAACTTTTAGAAAATTAATGGTGGGATTTTTTCATCCGTATAATCTTAACTACTACTTTATTTTGAACACTTTTAGGTAGCTTTCATTGCAAAAAGCTACCTATTGTAGCCGTTCGGAGAAAAGCAATTCCAAAAGATTTTGGTATATTTTCACCGATCATGACCCCCCCCCCCTCCCCCTCAGACCCCAAAACCACCCTCCGTTCAAATGTTGATTTATATATATTTTTTTGGTGAGTCTTGAACATTATTTTATGTTCTAATTACTATTTGAGTTGTATAATTGTTTATTTATCTAATTTCTATTTCAGTTGCATATTATTATTTGGTAATTGCTGCGAGTGAGTTTTAAGTTGTCTTTTAGCATATGTGTTGTGTAGAAAAGTCATCAGATAATATACAGAGCTGTACAAAAGATTTCGAGTGCATTTCCATCGATTGGCGAAAATTGTTAAATGTTAATATTCTTACTAAACTAAATTTTATCATACTATATATCTATATTTATTGATCATATACAGCGCTGCACAAAATAATTCGACTACTTCTTTTACAGAGGAAGGTAATTTCGAAAACTGTATTTTTCAATGTGTTATGTTTTCTAAACTGTTTACATAATGTCTTCTTTTACCTTATGTAACGGTGAAGTTTCGTTACAGGTTTCTGGCTGTGTTGGAAAGTGGTTCATAATCTATGCTTGCCGCATGATTTTTCGTTCTCATTTGTTTATGAATTCGGTTTGTCAGCCTGCAGTCTGTCTGCCGTCTGTCTGTGCTCTTACTCGCATAAATATACCCGGGTTGCCATGCAATTGATATATGTTAATTGAAATTCACCATGGTATCTTCGGCATTAAAAATAAAGTGTGTAGCATTTATAGTTCGTTTACAGGAACACTCAAAAGAAATCCGTTACATTACAGTCTACGGGGGGAAATTGTTTGCAGTGTTTTTTAATGATGTTACACTATTTCAAACATATTTAAATTGATATATATATATATATATCATTGAGGTGCACTACAAGATTGTTACTGTAGAATATGGTGAGCATAGAATTCATCACATTTGTAGACGGACACAAAAGAATCTGTTTACAGTACTGTCTATAAACAATAATTGCTGGAAGTGCATTTTAAGTTGTGATACGCGTTTTTAAATTTAACTAATTTTTTTTACATATTACTTGGTGTGTATAACTTCTATAGGTCCTATACAGGGATGCACAAAATATCTCAAGTGCATTCCTATTTATTAATGGAATTTGCTGATGAGAATCTTCACCTGTGCCATGCGTCTCCAAACTAAAATAAATTTTAGCATACTATAATTGCATGTATTGTATATATAACATACTATATATACAAATTTATCGATCATATACAGGGCTGCACAAAATAATTCGAATATTTTTCAGACTGTTGATGGCACTTGTTGAAATTGGGTTTTCAAATGTGTTATGCGTTTTCCAAATTGCTTACTTACAAGGGAACCACTTTTGGTGCAGTTCGCACCTAGCATCGAGAACTGGTGCCTTTTGTAGCCCTATACACAGAAGTTAGAAAACCGGTAAAATTACTCTACTAAAATCATATTTTATATTTTTTTATACTTGTAATTTTTTATTATTAGATTTTTAATTTGTAATTTCACGCCAAAAGTGAGTTAAGTTGCCAAATATGGAATTATGAATCAATCACACACAGCAAACGACTATAAGGAAAGGGCACGTTTACAAACAAACCAATCTACCACTACATTTTCATCTTAGCTATCATTGCAGGAATCGTTATGGCGACGTAGGCCAATCATATCATAGACCAGTTTAACGTAGACCAATCAAATCTCCCCATCTCATGTGTACAGTAGTAGTCATAACGAACGAACAGGTTTTTCTTGCTAACCAACAGTGACGTCAGCTGCCCTTTCCTTATTTCATTCTGCCAAGGTTGCCGAGAAAAGTTCTACGGTAACGAATTAAGCCAACTTTTTCCACTCCCAAAAATAATGTTGTAATTTTTCAAAATCAAATTTCTAGGTTCTTGAAGGAGTTTTTTAAACTTTTTTCAGTAGTTTATACTTATTATTAACTAATTTTTATTTTTAACTGCTTTAAAAAAAAAAAAAAAAAAAAAAACTTCTATATTAATAATCCGATAAGTGGTCTCGAAAACTGTATTTTCAGAAAGTTATGCTGCTGTAAAATAAAAATAAAATATGATTTTAACAGAAAAATTTTATCGATTCTCAAACTTCGTAATATAAGGCTTTAAAATGCACAAGGTCTCAATGCTTGGTGCGATATGCACCAAAAATGGTTCCCTTGTTTTAGACATCATCTTTCACTTTATTTAACGTTGAAGCTTTGTTACAGTATTCTGGATGTGTTAGAAAGTGCTTCATAATCTATGCTTGACGCATAACTTTTTTGTTCTTATTTCTTTTGTGTATGTGTTTGCTTTTCATTTATGTGTTCGTTATTCTTTTTACGGAAACTGATGCTCAAAATTCTACCATGTAAAATAAAACTAATTAATCTAATTTTTACAGGTTGACGCCGACGATACCTACCGTTACAAGGATATTAACAACGCCTATTACTGCATCTGGTTATGACATTCCAGCTGGGGTAAGTGGTGTTCAAATAGCAGTGATGCCGTAAATTAATGTAGTAACTAAGCTAGCGTTGATTGGTTCGGACCCTACGGTCATCTTTTGCATAAAGTTGCAAAGTGTGGAAGAAACCGGGTTTATTCACGGCCGACTTCAGTACCAGCAGAGGAAGCTCCTGTTTGTAAGGGCAAAGTTCATGACGTCAGATCACAAGATCTCTTCCGATCTAAAACTCCTATAATAGGAGCTGACGCATATCCATTTTGTTTCTTATTATTAGTAAACAGTTCAGCATCAATCTACCGCAGCCGGAGTTGCGGTTGCCTAAGACTCGGTTCTGATTGGCTGAACCGGTTCTGATTAGTTTGGTTTTTGTTTTTCTACAGGTTTCCGATTCCGGTGCCAAATATGCGAGGATGCGTCAGCCTCTATTATAGGAGTTCTATTCCGATCCAATCGCCCGAAAAAGCCGTCCTACGGGGAGTGGGTTTCAAACAAAAACTTTATCAACCGATTAGGTCTAAGACTCTTATAAGGGAAAGCTGACGCATATCCATCTTGTTGCCCAAAATAACCGCCATATTGTAACCCAGGTCAGCATTAGGAAATCGTCCGAGCAGGTCTTTGCCGTCACTGTCACTCGCCGTCCACTACTACGGTGAGCTTAGAGCTCCTATGATACAGGCTGAATCATACCGCCATTTAATGACCCAGCGGACCAAAAACCAAGCTAAAACCGGTTAGCTTACCGTACTAGTGGACGGCGAGTGACAGTAACGAGGACGGCGAACACCTGCTCAAACGGTTTCCTAATGCTGAGCTAGGTCACAATATGGCGGTTATTTTGGGCAACAGAATGGATATGCGTCAGCTCCCCTTATAGGAGCCTTAGGTGAGCTAACCGGTTTTAGCTTGGTTTTTGGTCCGTTGTGTTATTAAATGGCGGTATGATTCAGCCTGTAGTATAGGAGCTCTAATTAGGTCGGCCGGAGAGCACTTGATCTGACGTCACGAACTCCGTCCTAAGGTGGGAGACACAAACCAGCTTTCTCGGCCGGTAATACCCGGGGATAAACCTGGTTTTTGTGGAGGGAAATTAAAAAAATTCCCGGGAGTTTTCAGAAAATTTTAGATATATAATTTATTTATTTATTTTTATTATTCAATTTTTGTAAATGTAAACAAAGTGTTCTTTTACAAATGTAAACAAAACCAATAACAGAAATATAGAAAAATAGCACAGTTTGCATAAAAATATAAACGGAATACATGCTTAAGTTGCAGAAATATTTAGTTAAAGATATTAAAATATAAGATGTTTTATATTTTAATCGTCGAAGTAAAAAGTGAGAGAGGCAGATTTATCTTGCCTGAATGAATGTAAACAGCACCCTTGTTCTCCGAATCAGCTAATGTAAACAAACAAGAGAATGAATAAAACTGAAAGAAATCAATGCAAAAATACAATGCAACGTGCTAGAAAATTAATATAATCTACCGGAATAGTAAGATGGAGGGCACAGGCTGGAAAAAATTCCGGAGTCACTGATTTAAAAAAAGAAAGAAAAAAGCGAGAAGAAAACATTTTTTTTTATTTTTTATAACTAGATAACAATATTTTTTCACGAAATTTTTACACGGGCTGTAAAACCGTTTTATTTATCACCAATAAAGATTTCAAAGAGTTCGGACAAAAAGAACTTTTTAATTTAAAACTATGAAACGACCCTACGTAAAAAAAAACAAGAAAATGAGCGCTTTTATCACATCAATATTTTTTCGCGAATTTTTCATTTTAAAATATAATTTCATACAAAATCGGATTAACGAAATAAAATAATAAAAACTTGATTTTTTTTTTCTTTAAATTTATTATCACAGGCCCGGGCAACGCCGGGCGGGTTTCAGCTAGTTTAAATTGATACAATTCTACGGATGTAATGTAATTTTAATACATTGAGTTATGATTAAGGTTCTCAAGGATTACCTTCATATACGTAATTAAGTTTTTATATAATGTTTAAAGAATAATCTTTTTTTTCAGCATTTAAAATATAATACAGAGAAAACATTACAATTTTGCCCTTTTTCTGGACAGTCAGACGGTTAAAACCACAATTTGTTAATGATAACATAATTATTTCTCAGGAAAATCCCAAATTTATCTCGCTACTGACTTATATAAGTGATTCCCGTATGTATTCAGAGAGATCTCGTCTTTCCAAATCTAGACTTACGTCTAGACACTAGCATAAAATTCTGCACGCTTTTTACGCTTAAATTCTATTTGAAAATCGATAGCGTCTTTATCCAGGTATCAAATATATCAGTTTATTTCCACAGGAAGATATCAAAGTCATATCCTTATAACTGAATAACATTTCAGTATTAGCAGCAATTAAGTTAATTGCATCGTTGTGGATGTCTGCTTATCGTCTGCTTTGTTTTTCTGATCGTCTGCGTTGAAAATTCGCTCAGATAAAAACAAATTTTTCAGATGTTCAAATGAATTTTAAAATGTTCTTTTTTTAATTAAAAAAAATGGCTATTGTAATTAAAATATTTTTATATACGTATGATGATAACATTAATGTATGGAATGCATTGTATTGCCGTATGTGGATAGTTATTTTATTCTTTATTAATGTTATTTTAAGCTATAGCAATTAGGAAAAATCTTTCAGCCAGCACAAAAGTTTTATAGACAATATTTATTTATAATATTTGAAATAAAAGTAAACAATTCTAATCATTCAATGTTTATCTTAAAAATTAAGCCTAATTTCATGATTGCAATTCAAGTAGTTCCAAAAAAATTCTGTTTCAATAAGTTAATTTGTCATGGGTCCCAATTAGGGAAAATTCGCCGCTTTGATTTAAGCTTGATAGAAAGCGCATACTGGTGAATTTGTTAAATATATATATAATTTTTGCTGTTTCTTTTTTAAGATATGTCAACAGGAAAGAAAAAAGAAACATTATTCAAACTATCTATTCAGGATATCTAAATTGTTTTCTCTACGTATAATCATAATTTAATTAATATTAAACTGTTAAACGATAAACGAGTGTTAGAAATGGTCTGATAAAAATTTTTTTTTTATAGTTTATTGAAATAATAATTTCTAGTTAAAAAGGAGGCTCACTGTAACTGAAATATTTTTTTCGCGTTAAGTCACATTGGTATATTGAATGTATCATCTGTAAATATTTTTTTTATTATTATTAGAAAGAGCCTGTTTAGGCAAGGTTTTAAATTATATATGATGAAAAATAAATGAGTATTTATTTTTATGACAAGACTAAAAATTTATGCGTCTATTGATGCGTTAACACATAAGCGTAGAGTTGTATGGGTTCGTAGGGCTCGAATTCCACAAATAATTTCTAAAATGAATTATTTTCCTTTTAATATACAAACAAAGTTTAGGTTTTTTTTTCTTTTTACTTTCTAGTATTTTTAAATATTCCATTCTTTCCTATTTTTCTCTTGTTATATTAAGATTAAACGACATTAGGAAAACTTTTTCATTTTATATTCCATTATTATTATTATTATTATTAGAATAAAATGATCAATGTTTGAACTTTTTATATAAAAAAGGAAAATAGAAAAAAAAATCCACGATCCGGGAAAAAAAAAAAAAAAAAAAAAAAAAAAAAAAAGTTATTCAATTTCAATTTTTTTAGTGATTTTATTATAAACGATTAGCGAATATCAGCGAGTATCATTTTATAAACGGGTCTGTATATTCGAATTTTACTTACCCATCATACGTAGTATAGGGTAAGTCTTGTAATCGTTTTGAAAATCGAAAAAAAATTTTTGACGGATTTACACGTTTCAGACACTGGAGATTCCGAAAAACATATTTTTAGAAAAAAAATTTTGCCGTCCGTCTGTGTGTCTGTGTGTGTGTCTGTGTGTGTGTCTGTGTGTCTGTAAACGCTCTATCTCCCGAAAAAATTGAGATAGAGACTTGCAATTTGGTATGTACTTAGTATGTAATAATGGGAAAAAGCCTATTTCATTTCAATAACCTCGATTAACCGGAACAATTTTTTTCGGACTCTCGAAATTTTCGTTCTGATGAAAGGTATATAAAAATTTTCGAAATTGTTTATTTTAAGAAATGAATATAAAAGACAATAAAAAAACATAAATTTTGCATAAAGCATGAAGTCGATCGGATAATTAGTTGCCGAGATATTAGGAATCCTATTTTCCACACTCTTCGATTTTTCATGACCCTGTATTTCATCCAAATTTCACTTCAAAGATATATTTTAATTGGAAATTTGACGCTTAATCAGATGCAATAAACCGCTAGTTAATAGGATTATTATTTTTGGAGTTATAAGGATGTTTCTTTCAAGCAATTTAGTAATCGAGCCTTTAAAGTTTGTGACGTCATCAAGCCACGATTTTATTTGAATTGCAAAGCACTTTATAAGTAGTTTACTCATTTTTATTTTAATTTTTTACATTATGCATATCCATGATGGGTAAGTATTACGGTGGCCCCAACGACTAGTTTATATTGCCTTAATGTTTTATTTAACTTGTGATTATTTATTAGTATACGATTCTGTTCTATTTCTTTAAAAGGGAATTAAAAAAGCAATAAATTCGAAATCAATCCTTTTTTACATTCACATACACATGTTTGTGTAAAAAAGAGTTTAGCCCCACCAATAATTTTCAAAACTGGTTTATGAAACATTTTTCGGAATTATAAGAATTGTTTTTATTACGTCTAGACACCTGGCATACAATTTCGCATATTTCTGTCCTAAACTCGATTTGAAAATCAATAATGTCTGTTGTGCCGTTCGCCTGTATTAAAACTTCTGTAAAAATGAAGACAAATTGCGTATATGTTATTGAAATAGGTTTTAAGGTATTTTCTATTTAGAAAGGCTATTGTAAAGGAATGTAAGGTCACATTGATATGTGAAATATATTATTTGTTTTTTTAACATGCAGCAAAAATTATTATTATTCTAAAGAGCTTATGAATGCAAAATTTTAAAGCTATATTTAATGAGCTGTAGATTAATTCTTATCCTTGAAATAAGAAAGAAAAATAACGTATACCGCATAGATTATGAAATTATTTCCAGCATTATACAAATATTTTTTTTTAATGAAATATTCATCTATTGCTAGGTTGAAAGGAAGATATTTAAAAATTAGGTTGGTTTCTGTTCAAAGTATACGTTATTTTCGGCGAATCTTCGACAGTCTAATAGTATCATAAAATGTAAAAAAATGTAATGCAATACTAACTAGAAAACAAAGAATCGCAGAGAATTTAAGCTCATTCTCTAAAGTTGCAAACAAGTTACTGGAAACTATGTCAACCTGTAACTGCTGTTAGCGGTCTCGTACACCGCTGCTTTTTTTTTTTTTTTCAGTTTTCACAGCTTAACTTGTAATTTATGATTTAATTATAGTTACTAGTGAAATTTTGTTTGGAGCCTTAGTACTATCGCTAGAGAGTTCTGAATAGATGAATTTCAATTATAATATTTTTAAACTGAAGATTAATTTAATTTATACAAAAAGGCTTTAAAATAACTTTTAATATAAAAATTATTATGTAATTTATGATTTAATTATAGTTACTAGTGAAATTTTGTTTGGAGCCTTAGTACTATAGCTAGAGAGGTCTGAATAGATGAATTTCAATTATAATATTTTTAAACTGGAGATTAATTTAATTTATACAAAAAGGCTTTAAAATAACTTTTAATATAAAAATATGTTTCATACGCTGAAACGGAGACATATTCAAGATCATAAATCATAAATAAACTGTTTTCGCAAACTTTCTGAAAATGATAAACATAAGTCACGAGATATAATGCAAGCAGGTGCTTAAAATGGTCAAACTGTAAACGTGAAAATTATTATTTTACTTATTATTTTTTTTTAATTTGTAAATCATCTCGAGCCAAATTTTATGTAACTCAAAAGAGACTAATTCATTGCATATGTTCTCGTTTCGCAAATATATTTCTGTTTGTTCACGGATAATGAATGAGAAATAAACTTTTGATGGAAAAAGTATTTTATACTGTTCTTGAAATCAATCTGCAAAGGCTCTGTCCTATGAATTCGGGCCAAACGAGAACATATGCAATGAATCAGCCTCTTTTGAGTTGCCTAAAATTCGGTACGAGATGATTTACAAATTAAAAAAACAAGAAGTAAAATAATAATTTTCACACTTACAGTTTGATCATTTTAATCACCTGCTTGCATTATACATTTGATCTCGTGACTTACGTTTATCATTTTCAAAAAAATTGCGAAAATAGTTTATTTATCATTTACGATCATGAAGATGTCGCTGTTTAGCATATGAAACATGTCATATATATTAAAAGGCATTTAAGCCTTTTAGTGCAAAGATTTTATCACTTCAAGTATTAATTGCATGTTTAGTTTAACGTTAATAAGTGATTTTATTATATAATTTTATAATATTCTTCTACATAAAGTTTAGTTACAGAAACAGTATTCCATGAGTTAATCGAGCCTTTTATTCACCTTTCGATCAAGGCGGTCTCACAGCATCTATGCGACAATTTTTGTCACAACAGTTAATTGTTAACTCTACAAATAATGAAAGGTATCTCTAAGACACTGATGCTGAGTCACTCTGAACGTCTGAACGGCTGACTGTCTAGAAATCCTATTTATATTCTTGTTCTCCCCTCGAGTAAATCTCGAGGCGTCATTATATGTAATTTGGAACATTCCGTCCCTATTAATACTTAGACTCGATTTCCGGGATATTTCAAATATCGTATATTCCGCCTTATAACGCACACTTTTGAAACAAGAAAATGTGTCAATTTTTACAGATCCGTTTTATTACTCCGGGTATAAGAAGTAAAAGCTTAAAAATTAAGCATAAAAATTGAGATTTCTAAATTAATGAACAAGATAAGAAGACGTGATTACTTAAAGGTACGAGATTACAGTTCCAAACGGTTTGAAAGGATTCAAGCAGAAAAAGCTTGGTAGTAAGCGGGTATATCATCATTTCATATTCGCTCATTTTCTTTAGGTTTGTACCAATTACTATGTTTGTACCAATTATTAATGTTTTTTATTGTATTTTCATGCTGCATATCTCGTGAAAGGTTCCTTGGAAAAAAAATTTAATTTAACAAATTACAATAACCATTTGGAAAATGTTCCAAAAGCTTAAAAAAACAAAAAAAAAAGTACTTTCGTGTTATAGAGGCCCCCACAATTATAATTATGCCAAGGTTGCAGTCATGATTTCACCAAGATCACCGCAAAGCTTATATATGCATCCTATATACGCATATATATATATTCCAAACACTCCTATATATGCCATATATGTAATTATATACATATTATTTACGTCTTGCCGTATGCATATCATATACACATGTCATATATATGCATCATATAAGACAGTAACTTGGCCACATAAGTCAAGAAATGTTATGTATACATATATATTATTATAATGTTATGCATGCTTTAAAATTTGGCGATAAATCTTGGTCGCTTGGCGATTCATCCTTGGGGGCCGCTATTATAACACGAAAGTACCAAATTTACAATATATTAATGAAAACAGAAACAAAAATATTTTGTCGGGTCCTTCCTACAATAACTTTAACCCTTGTTTAGATTGATGTCTTAGCTAAAGGTATTTTGAGGAAATTAAAGTTGAAGACGTCGTTTTTTGCTTTTGCTTTATAAGACGATTTCTCATCCGACGTTAATTTTGGAATTCGGCTTTTTTTTCATAACTGATATTTTGAATCTATCCTTTTTGTAACTTTAACATTTTTGTAACGATTTTATGCATTTCTATTGCCTATTCAAAGAAAAATTCTTCTAAAGTTACAGAATTTCGATAAAAACGCTTAAAAAATTCTAAAGTTACAGAATTTCGTTAGAAACGAGTTAAAGTAATAAATTGCGAGCATCAAGAGGTCCATTATCGACCAAAAACAACAATCATTTTCACAATGGTTAAAAAAAAAGGGTTTTGACGTAATACGACGAATATATCTAAAAATAGAAAAATACAATCTCAAATCGTAGGTGCGCGTTATGCAGTGGCGCCAACTTATATGGACTCAGGGAGCTCAGGCCCACCCAATAATTTATTCACCTGAATTTTCAATTTTCTATTTCGTTATTTTAATTAAATTTTTTTTTTTTTTTTTTTTTAACCACTAAAAGAAAATTTCGTTCTGTTGATGTTCACAAAATTATTTTGTTTGAAAACCATAATTACATGAGTAAGAGACACATAGGAGCATGAGAAATGTTTTCAGACAACATATAATTAATTATATTACTCTATAAAAATAAACCATTTCTGTATAATTTATTACTAAATACAATAATAATTTGTTGTCAATGATAATCTGTTTTAATGTTTTGACATCCATAAACCACTTAGGTGACTGAAATGTTTAGCTTTTTTAGGCATTGAACTTGTAGTCATTAATATTATAGCAAATATTAGTGTCTTTATTAGGAAATACACATGCTAATATAATTTAACAAAACTACAATTTTATACTACTGTACTATTATATGTGTCTATAATCTAAGTCAAGTTATGTTCTTATTTTTATTTTATTTTATAAACAAAGTATAGCACAGAAGTATAAGTTGTAATAGTATTAAATTATATTTGCACGAGTACTTTCTTATAAATACACTAATATTTACTAGGATACCATGAATAATTAATCTATCATCTTTCCCCAGCCGTACGCGTTTCCTAAATAAAACTAGTCGGATGTGTCATTCCCAATACTTTCTTCTATCTCACACGGGTTTCGCATACACTAAAAAGAATCAGCACCAATTTATATCACGGTCTAACTGAATCTAAAGTTTTATTAAATTCCGTGCATTATTACTTCTTGAGATATGGCAATTGCTAAAATCGTGTAAATCTTGCAAAATACAGCACAGCAGCGTCCCTTTTTTGGGAGATTTAGATCAAAACCTAATCAATAACAACTTATGTCAAAGTCTAACTAAATCGGAAGTTTGATGAAAATTCGTGCATTAGTTCTTGAGATATAGTTATCGTGTTAATAATGAAAAAAGTAGCATAGCAACGCCACCTGTTGGGCTATTTACACCAAAACGTAAGCAGCATCTATTTATGTCATGGTCTAACAGAATCTGAAGTTTGATGAAATTCCGTGCATTAGTTCTTGAGATATAGCTTTCGTAAAAATCATGAGAAAAGTGGTTTAGCAGCGCCACCTGTTGGGATATCTACACCAAAACGTAATCAGCATCTATTTATGCCAAGGTTTAACTAAATCTGAAGTTTGATGAAAATGAGTGCATTAGTTCTTGAGATATAACTATTGCGGAAATTTCGAAAAATGCAGCATAGCAGCGCCTCTGTCGGGCGATTTTCACCAAAAACTAATCAGCACCAATTTATATCAGGGACTAACTGAATATAAAGTTTTATTAAATTCCGAGCATTAGTTCTTGAGATAGAGTGACCACAAAATTTGTGTCACATACAGACAAAGTCACAGACAGACATTTTCTAAAAATGGTCCAATCGTGTTCATGACCTTCTAAAACGTATAAATCCGTCGAAAACCGGAAGTCGAAAATTTTCATGAATCCAATACTTTCTTCTTGTAAAGATACAAGAAAGTAAAAGAGCTGCCCGTGCCATTTTACTCCAAAATGTTTGAGCCCACCCAATATTTTTGAAAAGTTGGCGCTACTGGTTTTACGCGCCGTAGTACGTTATAAGCCGGTATATACAGTACTCTGTTTTTAATAGGCTGAAACTAAATTAATGGATATTGCCTATTTTAAGATTAAGGAATTCAATAAAATTAAAAATTGTTTAGACAAAACTTTAAAAAAAGAATATTTAGAGAACCCCAATTGAATTTTAATTTTAAGAAATAAACATTGTTATTAATTTTAAAAGTCAAAAATAATTGATTTTTATTTCTGAATCCTTGTTAGATGATGTAGGCTTTCAATGTAAAAATGTATGCATAGTCTACTGATTATTATTTAATTAATCTCGAAACTACAGTCGTATTTTCTGGAATTTTTAAGAAAATACATTCTTTATTTAATTTACCTATAGGAATTTAATTACTTTTAATTTTTCTGATTTAGGTACCATTATTCTGCAATTTCACAGTACCGTGCAAACATGCTCAATACTTCGACAAACCTGATAAGTACCTGCCCGAGAGGTGGAATGACAGGCGTGGCATAAGGCAAAGAGGTGCCATGATGATGCCATTTGGCATGGGGGCCCGCATGTGTGTAGGCCGTAAGTTTGCTGAAATGGAGATGAACACAGCACTCGCCAAAGTAAGTACTTGGGATTAAATGTATTCCTTTGTTAAGAGAATATCGCTCACCCGCAAGAAAAAGTGACACAACTCAAAAATATTATATTTCGCATGAGAGACAAAAGATTTGCATTTTTTTAACTGTAACATTAAACTGTAGCACTTAGCTATGCTTGCAGCTATAAAAGCGTAAAACCCTTAAGAATTAAGACGTAGAAGAGAAAGGGAAGGTTGAGTAAATTATCCCCCCCCCCACACACACACAAACAATTTCCCCCCTTCTGTGGCGGCAAAGTGACATATAGCCTAATCTAGCAGTTTTCCGGATAACTACACACGAGCGGGTAACAAAACTACATTTATGACACTTTTCCTGTAGCAAGACGCGTGGTTAAAACACTGTTTTTACTAAGCGGTACTTTTTATGTGGTCAGACACTCTTTTTCATGTGGTCAGTCTTAAGAAACTTGTCTACACTGTAAAAAAAAATCTCAAATTGACAGGAAAAAACTGTCAATTTTGGCGCCAGTGGAAAACAGTTTAATTTACAGACAACATCTGCATATTAAAACAGTTTTTTTCTGTAAAAAAATATAGATTTTTTCTGTAAAAATTACAAAATCAACATATTTTTTACAGACAAAAAAAAACAAAAAAAAAACAATTTTTCTTTAAAACAGTTTTTTCTGTAAAAATTACAACATTTTTCTGTAATAATTATAGACATTTTTTTTACAGTGTAGAGGTGTAGAGGGAGGAACTTGTCATTGGAGGAGGTCTCAGGACTACGGAGGGTAGTTTTGGGGTCTGGGGGTCATGATCGGTGAAAATACATCAAAATTTTCCGGAACTGCTTTCCTCCGAACGGCTGCAAAAGGTAGCTTTATACTTTTTTGTATTGAAAGCTACCTAATAAAGAGAGTGGTTGCCGCAAATTATCATAATGTGAAACTATACAAAATTTAAGTATTGATTGGTTGACCGTTGATTTTGAAAGTGGGGCAAGTCCATTGCTAGATATTGAATGGTTTGCGTTTGAATGGGTTCGTACAAATATTCGTAAAAATATTTTTACGAATATTAGGTAGCTTTCAATACAAAAAGTCCTTCCGGCCTGTACCGGGAGGAAAAGGTAGCTTTCCTATATCTTCGTTTTAAAATTTGAACTAATGTTACACGAACACAGCAAGTTAAAATGCAAAGAAAATGTTTACAAAAGATTCGTTAATACTGAATTTGAATAATAAATTCGCCAAATTATTGAGCTATAGCCAAGTTGGCTTCATTTATGAAGACTTATTTTGGTCGCCAAATTTGGCGATATTTCGCCAAATGTCACCAAGTTTGGCGAGAATTTGGCGCTAACGGATATGAATATATAGTTTTATGCGTATGATTGCGAAAATTATTACAACAATGAAATTTTTTGTAATGTGCTGTCTTGTTTCAAAATGTCAGCCACCCTAGAATTTCAAACTGCTCTATCTCAGCCATTTTTTAAGATGATGTAAACCAAAAAAATGCTCTGGAATCCTCGTATCAATGCCTAACACTTAATTAAAAAATGAATTTTTAATTTTTATGTATATTTATTTTAGTTTTAAATTTTTAAATGGCCGCCATCTTGAAATAAAATGGCGGACCAAGCTGCCCAACGAACTCGGTCGAGACATTGGTGAGCTTAATACACACAATTAGTTTCATCAAAATTGATTTATAAATACGAGCGTTATCGTATGACATAGGTCAGATATATATATATATATATATGGAGATATATATATATATATAAATCAACATTTGAACGGAGGGTGGTTCTGGGGTCTGGGGGTCATGATCGGTGAAAATATATCAAAATTTTCCGGAACTGCTTTCCTCCGAACGGCTGCAATAGGTAGCTTTATACTTTTAGGTAGCTTTCAATACAAAAAAGTATAAAGCTACCTATTGCAGCCGTTCGGAGGAAAGCAATTCCGGAAAATTTTGGTATATTTTCACCGATCATGACCCCCAGACCCCAAAACCACCCTCCGTTCAAATGTTGATTTATATATATATATATATATATAATTATAATATCTATGAATTTCAAAAAACATATCAAGTTCTATTATCATTCTACTTAAATCTCCAAAGAGATAATTAATGATATTGTGTATACAGAATACCACATAGCTAATAATTAACATGTGCAAACATAATATTACCATAGCTTGTGCTACAATGGTAATTGGCCAAATTTTACTCATACCTAAAGAATATTGAAAAAAAGAAAAAAAAAAAATTATAAATTGGAGTTGCAATTAAGTAAATACAAATGGATTAATAAATTAAATATGAACCATATACAATGGAAAATTGGACCACATGAGAATTAAATATGAATTGGATATGAAAAAACACATGCACATGTACTCATCAGCCTGGATGCACCCACATGTGTTTTAAATAATAATTCAGTGTTTCATAATTCTACTGGCATAATGCTAAGATCAGTAGAATCATCCAGGTACACTGAATTATTACCAGACAACAATTGGAAATATTAAAATTTGGAAATATTTAAATAGGAAATAAAAAACCATTAAGAATATACAATATATTTCACTCACAACGATTATCCCAAAAACTGTAACACCTCACGAAATTACCACGAGATAACAGTTTTGAAATAAAAAAATTGGAAATATGAACGCGTAAAGTGTAGATAAAATATTTTACTCACAATAATTATACAGAATCCTTAAAATGTCACAACTTCTGCATAATATTCACATCCACATGGCAATGCATCATACATGTTGACTAAGTCGAGTTGAGAGAAATGATTTGAAAGACAAGTTGAGAGCACACTTTTTTTAAAACACAACCCCATCGATGACACCCAAACACAAAATGATTCAAAAACACACAAAATAATTCTGGTTTTTATACACTTATAAGAAAATTATATCCTTGAATATATATTACTCCATCCAATTTTAATTCCTGAAAGTAAAATTAATATACAATCAATAGCTCCCTCTATAGTTAAATTAAATATAATATTAACAAAATTATCAACAACTACCTGAAAGGTAAAGTGTCGCCATCTATTGGTATTATAATAATTCATAATTAATATTTAGTTAGATATCCACTTTATTAGTTACATACTCACTTCATTAGATTTAATTATATAAATAAACTTTAAAAAACAATACTAACTTGTAGTTTTACTTTAAATTCAAATAAAATATAATACTACTATATGAATAAATCTACACAGAATTAATTCATATATATATATATATATATATGTATATATATATATATATATATATATATATATATATATATATATATGATCTATGTCATACGATAACGCCCGTATTTATAAATCAATTTTGATGAAACTAATTGTGTGTATTAAGGTCACTAATGTCTCGACCGAGTTCGTTGGCCAACTTAGTCCGCCATTTTGTTTCAAGCTGGCGGCCATTTAAAAATTTAAAACTAAAATAAATATACAAAAAAGTTAAAAATTCAAATTTATTTTTTGCTTACGTGTTAGGCCTTGGTACAAGGATTCCGGAGCATTTTTTGTTTTACCTCTATCTTAAAAAATGGCTGAGATAGAGCAGTTTGAAATTCTAAGGTGGCTGACATTTTGAAACAAGACAGCACATTACAAAATACCAACGATTAATTTATGAGTTTTAGTGAACGCGATTTCTCGCAAATTATTTTCTTTCATTGTTGTAATAATTTTCCCAATCATACGAATAAAGCTATATATTCATATCCGTCAGCGCCAAATTCTCGCCAAACTTGGCAACATTTGGCGAAATATCGCCCAATTTGGCGACCAAAATAAGTCTTCATAAATGAAGCCAATTTGGCTATAGCTCAATAATATGGCGAATTTCTTATTCAAATTCAGTATTAACGAATCTTTTGTAAACGGTTTCTTTGCATTTTAGCTTGCTGTTTTCGTGTAACATTAGCTAAAATTTTAAAACGAAGATATAGGAAAGCTACCTTTTCCTCCCGGTACAGGCCGGAAGGACTTTTTTGTATTGAAAGCTACCTAAAAAGTATAAAGCTACCTATTGCAGCCGTTCGGAGAAAAGCAGTTCCGGAAAATTTCGATATATTTTCACCGATCATGACTCGCCAGACCCCAAAACCACCCTCCGTTCAAATGTTGATATATATATATATATATATCTGACCTATGTCATACGATAATGCTCGTATTTATAAATCAATTTTGATGAAACCGATTGTGTGTATTAAGCTAACCAATGTCTCGACCGAGTTCGTTGGCCAGCTTGGTCCGCCATTTTGTTTCAAGATGGCGGCCATTTAAAAATTTAAAACTAAAATAAATATACAAAAAAGTTAAAAATTCAAATTTATTTTTTAATTATGTGTTAGGCCTTGATACAAGGATTCCAGAGCATTTTTTGGTTTACCTCTATTTTAAAAAATGGCTGAGATAGAGCAGTTTGAAATTCTAGGGTGGCTGACATTTTGAAACAAAACAGCACATTAACGCGATTACTCGCAAATTATTTTCTTTCATTGTTGTAATAATTTTTTCCAATCATACGCATAAAACTATATATTCATATCTGTTAGCGACAAAATTGGCAAAATTGGCGACATTTGGTGAAATATTGCCAAATTTAGCGACCAAAATAAGTCTTCATAAATGAAGCCAATTTGGCTATTGCTCAATAATTTGGCGAATTTCTTATTCAAATTCAGTATTAACGAATCTTTTGTAAACGTTTCTTTGCATTTTAACTTGCTGTTTTCGTGTAACATTAGCTAAAATTTTAAAACGAAGGTATAGGAAAGCTACCTTTTCCTCCCGGTACAGGCCGGAAGGACTTTTTTTAAACCCATCAGACTTATTATATATTTTGTGTGGTTTTATTTCATGTAAATATAATATGCAATGATGGTTATCCGTGTTTAGCTGAAAAAAATTATGATTTTGGTATGCGCCAATGGACTTGTTTTACTTTCAAAAACAATGATTTGTGGAAACCGTTGATTTTCTTTTAATAGGATGTAATTATAATAACATAAAATTGAATATTTTATTTACTTATTTCTATATTTCATTCTTCTTTAGAAAAGTTACAATAAAACAAAAAATAAATTTAATTTTGTAGAAAAAAGTGGAAAAAAATATGAAAAAAAAATTCAGATCTATAATTATCAATTATATATTATATAATGCGACCAAATCTTGTGTGTATATATGCAAATTTTATCTTAAAAAGGGTCTAACGATTTTCACTAAATTTTGTATCTTACCGTTTTTTTTTTCTGGCACGAGAAGACCATTGGGCTAGATAACATGTTCCAGAAAATTCTATTTAGTGGGTCATTTTGGTTCCCTATTGGTCAGGGTCAAGCTAATTTTATCTAAAAAAACGGCTCAAACAATTTGACTAAATTTTGTATCCAACCGTTTTCGGGAATGAGAAGATCATTGGGCTAGGTCACATGTTCGAGCACATTCGATTAGCGAGTCATTTTTGGGTCACTATGGATCAAGGTAATTTTATCTAAAAAACAGCTGAAACGGTTTTGACTAAATTTTATATTTTATCATTTTCGGTTACTAGAAGACCTTTTGGCTAGGTCACATGTTCAAGAAAATTCGATTAGTGGGTCATTTTTGGGTCACTACGGGTCAAGCTAATTTTTTCTAAAAAACGGCTCTAACGATTTTGACTAAATTTTGTATCCTATCATTTTGGGTAACGAGAAGACAATTAGGCTGGGTCACATGTTCAAGAAAATCAATTACTGGGTCATTTTGGATCACTGCGGGTCAATGCACTTCAAAGGGAATGAAGGTTGAAACAGTTATTAAGTTGTTGAAAGGTTGGCAATACATAAAGTCGCAAAATTGGCAACATTTCGCCACATTTGGTGAAATGAGGAGTTTTTTGGCGATATTTGGCAAAAATATCTACTTTTAAGATTACCAATGATAAAATACATGCTTGGCGCCAAATGAAAGAATGTCGCCTAGTTTGGCGAAATTTGTCGAAAAAATTGACTTTTAGAATCTGAAGGAATTTTCTAGAAATTCCGAGTAGGAGCCGAGATACATGATTCAACCAATCTGAGTCCATAGAATGTTCTCGAAAACAGAATTCAACCAATCAGGGTACATAGAACTGATTGTTATATGTTGTAAAAAGAATTTGTTATATTGCATTGAACACAAAGATAATTTTAACCGAGTGTTGATCTTCCCAGCAGGTTATGATAAAACAATGTCGCCAATTCATTGCAGTTGTAGTAGAATTGCTAAATTCGGACTGTGCTTGTAAATATTATGCAACTAAAAAATAATTCTTTTGAAAATGGACTTCCCTCATTTTCGAAATCAACGCATTTGAAATAGCGTTGACTCAGACCAGTAACACTAGCAACAAATTTATACTTATATTAAAAAGTATTTTTTGTGAATTGATTGAACTGTAAAAAAAGACCCACTGGTCAGAACGACTTCAAATTTGAATAATACTAGAAGAAGGGGGAAACGGTATGGCGCAAGAAAGAAAAAGTTCCAAAGTGTATCAATAGATGGCGCTGTAAACGGCATACTATGCAAATTAAAAGACACTCATGCGCAATTAAAAATCGAATCAGTATGTGCATTTTATGCGGGTTTTGGCCTAAGGACAGTTAAAAACCAATTTTTCCCATCCAATGTGTACGACCTTGCCTTGGTGGATGGGCTTTCCACTAGTAGTACCACAACTGTTGACTGATTTGGAAGTCATTTTTTCTGTCCAGCAACTGAAACACTCATGCACATTGAACAGTACGGTTGGTTTACTGTACAACTCATGCCAAAGCCGTCGTATTTCGATTAAAAATGTCATTTGTAGCCGAATCCACTTTCGTTATGCCACTTACAGCGCCATCTATTGATACACTTTGGAACTTTTCTTTCTTATGCCATACCGTCTTCCAGTATATTCAGTTCAAATGTGAAGTCATTCTGACCAGTGGTTCCTTTTTTACAACATTTTGAATGTGGGACTTTAATTATAATCACCCTGTATATTGATTTAAGGTATTGTAGATTGAACTCTTAACAACACCAAAAAGTATTTTTATATGAAAAATATCAATAATATATTCAAATAAAGTTTTGAAATTCAAAAAAAAAGAGCAGCATGACAGAAATTAACAACCGAAGAAATCGCCGAAAATTGCTACTTACATCAGATGTTATGATTGTGATAATTTCAGTGATTTAAGCGAGTAATTCGATTACACGCCTGATAAATTTGTGTTCTATTTATATTATTTTACTTATTTATTGATGGAGATTTATTTTCGTTATGGAATATTTACCGGGAACAAATGCTGAATTAAATGTTTATGAGTTTAAGCAAGTAGGAAATTGTACGTTAAACTTGACAAATGAGGTGCATTCGTACTATAACTAGTTTTACAATGTAAAAAAATCATCGTTATTATTTTAGTGAAATTAATTATATCGTCTGTTATGAGCGAAATGATCATGCCTTTTCTATTTTATTACGTATGCCACGTTTACAGACATGAATTTGTTTTTTCGACACCAGACAGCGCTGCAAAATTCACCATGGAGATCTTGCTTTGCGAATGATTACCTCCATGGTTTAATATTTTTATGACTCACGGTGAACGAATCTCTTACGTTTATTTACTTTAATGGATTGAGATTGGGCAGTCAACCGCATTTCAACAGAAGTTATCTCAGAATCTAAACATTTTTTAATGCAAAATCGTCTCTCAAACAAACAATTTTTTTGAACGATCTTTCTAACTTTTATGCAATTTTATTCGAAAAAATAATTTTGAATAAAAATGGCTGCTTGTCATATGAAAAAAGGAAGTGGTTAGCCCGTATTTGTTTTCCTCAGTCACGTGACTTGCGCTTTTATTATATAGATTACGTATGATAGGATTTAATAGAATGATGAAAACTTTTATTAATATCTTTTTAAGTTTTGATTCGATTTTCATAAAATCTGAAATGACTCGACCAAATTCTGCAACGATTATATATATTAAATTTCAAACATTCGGTTAGGTAGTTTTTGAACAGTTATATGCGGACAGACTGACAGACCAGACGACGACTATACGTTCTACGTATTTATATAATTACGAACTCACCTAAGAAATACAGTAAAACCGAAATTTATTGGTCAGGTGTTGTCACCGTGAATAATATGAAGTCAGCATTACTCATGAACATGTTTTTGCTTTATAATATAGATTTATTTGTTGTTAATAAAAAATATTTTTTTTCTCTTTTTCAGATTGTACTCAATTACAAACTTGAAAGCACAACAGATAAAATGAAGTGTAAACAAGCCTTTGTAATTATACCGGCCGAACCAGTGTCTATAGTGTTCAAAGACCGCAATAAATGAAAACTTCCTACAGTCTGTTTTTTTTAAACCGTAACAGTCTTAGATGCAATCTACCTCAAGAAATATTTATACTTAAATTTATATAGAAATTATCTGCGAGTATGACGTTGTTGCCAGAAAATTACAGCCATTGTGGAGAAAAAAAAATCGTCATGTGTAATACTGACTGGATAGAATTTGATTTTGCGTATCAGATCGTTGCAGATGCAGAATGTTCTAAAAATTGTGATGGAATCGCAGAATGTAATATATTTATTATTTTTTTTTTCCATAAATTAACTTGTGTTTAGAGATATTAACTGTAATAAACATAAAGATGGAATAGCGACATGTTGATGAAGAAAGTTATCTTTTTTTTAATATACAGTACAGTATAAACTCGCGTTTTCCTACACTAGGAAAATTGGGAGGATATTCTCAAATGCATTTTTGAATCGTACAAAGGTTAAACTATAGGGTGATCAATTTAAAAGAGTACCCGTTTGTTTTTTTGTATTATCCACATCTATAATATATGTAGCGAAACTTTTAACATCATTACTTATTTAATATGTCTATATTTAATGTGCGGGTATCGTTTTTTTTTTTTTTTTTTTTTTCACTTTCTCAATGCGAAAACTCGTTTTTTAAACATAAATTCACGTGAATATCAGTAGTAAATTTTAATCCGATCCTGCGCAAATGATTTGATTAAATCGTCTGCTTCTTTCAACTTGGCCAGATGCCTATTGAAATTAAATGCAGAATCGGATTAAAAATTACTACTGATATTCACGTGAATTTATGTTTAAAAAACGAGTTTTCACATTTAGAAAGTGAAAAAAAAACGATACCCACACATTAAATACAGACATATTAAATAAGTAATGATGTTGATAGTTTCGCTACATATCTTATAAATGTGGATAATACAAAAAACAAACGGGTACTCTTTTAAATTGATCAATTGTATAAGAAAAATTACTATAAATAAAGTAAATATCTACTTTCAAACAGTAAAAGAAAAAAAACTATTATAAATAAAAATAAAGAAAATTTAAGAGGACTAGAAAAGTTTAATATGACTAAAATTGACTGAACTTTAAGCGTGGATTAGAAAGAGTGTAAGTGAATTTTAGTCCTGACTTTTTTAATACAACTAACTGTAAACACCTTTGTAATGACATAATGTTAGGAATATCAATCAACTGAGTGTGTCATATAATCGAGCGTCGGATAATAGTCTACTGTAATTTCATAAGTTGTTCCAACTTTAATCAATATATAATGCTACTCTGTTTCAACCTGTAATAATGCTTAAAACAACTTCAAAAATTCAAAATTCAAATATTTTTTCTTTTCTGCATTTCATTACCCAAATAGAACGATTATTAAAAATTGAACGAGTTTTTATCTAGATTTACACATTGAGTTTTCATATAGGTTTAGATAGTACAATGCCATCTATTGGCGAAAATGTAATTTTTTTTAAATATTATTATATACAAATTTTATGATGCACCTTATAAACATGTTATCTATTTCATCTTTATATTTATCATAATTAATGAATTGTTGAATTTTAAAGTCCGTATGTCTTTTGAAGTCTTTTTGGAACACCGTGTAGCATGTTATTAAAAATTAGACAGTAAAATATTTTTAAAGATTTATTAAATTAAAAATCAAATTAATAAAATAAACTTATTTATTGAATACCTATAGGCTAAATGAGTAAAAAAAATTTCAAATTTAATCAATTCAAGTAATAATTTATTCATTTAGCGAATTTATTTTAATGCAATGAATTAAAACATTTTATACATTAAATAAATTGGCTTATAATAAATTCATTCAGTGAATAAATCCAATTAAGCTTTTTTAATCCAAGCTTTTTAAAAAGATTACAAAGCTAGATTTATTCAAGAAATAAGTTTTTATTCATTCATTAAATTAATAAATTCATTAAAGTTAAACATTGGTTAAAAGTTTTGTACATTAAAATAAAAATAAGGCGTGTTTCATAAAAAGGTGAAACTGAATCATAAAAATAATCATGAAATAAAGGTACAACAAAAAATACCTCCCATTTTTAATATCTTCCCTCAGATGATATATAATTGTCCCATCGTTCAGTTCATTGTTCAAAGTCAGCGGCAATAACGCGCTATTTTGTAGAAACAACTTCGTAAATGAATCGGTCATTACGGGGGGGGGGGGGGGGGGGGTTTAGGCTGATTATAGAGATTGGATTTCGAAGTTTGTAAATATCGAATAATTTTTATAATTTATGAATAATAAAAAGAATAATAAAAAGAATAACAACAGAAAAACTGTTCCTGACTTATGTTGTTTTAGCAAGAAACAAGGGTAGGTGGTATTTAATTTGAACAAAACAATCATATTAAACATATTTTTAATCAAAGTTAATGAAGATGGTTAGACGTTTACATAAGTTCTTCTTGATTAGGTCTTGGTGTAAATCTCCCAACAGGTGGCGTTGCTATGTTTCATTTTTCAGGATTTACGCAATTTCAGCGATAGTCATATCTCAAGAACTAATGTACGGTTTTTCGTCAAATTTCATATTCTGTTAGTTAGTGGTGCTGATTACAATAGTGACAATACTTATACAGGAACATTTTTATGTTTTAATATGGTATTGCATGCAAATGGTAACAGGGTAATGCAATATGGTATCTGCATGTAATCTGGTATTGCATGCAAAAACCACTTAAGTCGCTGACTTTATGTCGTTTACGCAATGAACGAAAATTAGAAGGTATTCGAAGAGGAAGGAATATACTGACTTATGTGGTTATTATCCAAATTATGGTTCTACCTTTAAGAAAGCATTTGCGACAAAAAAAGTATGTTTGGAAAAAACTTGACTTATGTGGTTTTTGAAATGACCAATTCAAATGTTACACGGTTTAAGGGGACTCGGTACCAAAAAAAATTATTCTGTAAATAACACCTATATTTTGAACCATGTTTCAATAAAGCAAAATCATTACAGGACATTACAAAAGGCTTTAAATTGTTAATAAATAAATTTTTTAATTAAGTAAATTTTTTTAACATGAAACTAAGAATTGAAAGGTAAATACATAATTTTAAAATTCCTTCTTTTCCAATTTTGGTATTTCTAACTAGAATTTTATTATCTTACATTAAGGGTACTTTGTTCCACAAATCTAAGTATCAGATTTCTGATACAAAGATTAGATCAAAAGAAAAATAATAATAATCGGATGTATATGAAATAAACCTGTGGAAATCTCATATTTAAGTTCAGATTTTTTTTGTCTTTTTTTAATGTAAAAGATATAAAAAAAATCGATATTTAGTTATCTCTCGTAGACTTTAAAAATACATTTAAAAAAATTTTCAGACAATTTGCTCAATTATTCTGGAGGCCTTCGGATTTTGATTACATAGAGAATATAAAAAAAAAAATACTGAGAAAAATGAGTTTAAGAATTTCATTTACAAAAAAGTGATATTAAAGAGATATGCGTAAAATTAACCATGGCTCCTTTACTATTTATTAAATGGTCAAGAAATTTGAGCACAGTGTTCTAGAGATGTTGAGTTTCAGTTTAGGATAAAATTCTGAAATTCCACATTTTTGTCAATTTTTTGTCAAAATAAGATGTGTTGAGTCAATAGACTGAGTACCCATGAGTATACCACGTACAAGTACTTCACACTTGTATGGAATTTTCTTCTACAAAGCTATCAACTAAGAAAAACAGTTCCAGAAAAAAATTAATCAAACAAACTTGAGAAGACAAATGTTTTTCAATTCTTTCAAGAGCTTTTATGCCCGTTGAAGCAGTCACCACAAAATAGTTTTAAAAAGTGAACTAAACGATGGGACCATTGATTACACTGAAAAAAAAATTACAGTTTCAAAGCTGAGTAAATCAATGTTTTCATTTTGTTATGAAACTTTTTGTTTCAAATAGGATGGCCCAATGTTTTCAATTCTGAAATACCAGAAATACTCAGAATATTGAAACATGGACATACTCAAAACTGAGCACAAAGAGGTCAGTTCATACTCATTTTTGAAACATGGACATACTCAAAAATTATTAGAATCAGTTCAAACTCATTTTTGAAACATGGGAATACTCAAAAATGAGCCCATAGAAGTCAGTTCGTACTCATTTTTGAAACATGGACATACTCAAATAGGAGCACATGATGTTTTATTTTTTATTCTTGAGTGTGTACATGTTTTCAGAAATGAGTATATACGTGTTTCAAACTTGAGTCATTTTGAATTGGAGCCATTTTGACTATGCGATATACTCAGATTTGAGTATTTTTTGCTCAGTTTTGAAAATGTCGTTTTTAGAGTGTAGCACATAAGGAAAGGTATTTAATAAAGGTTAGGGTATTTTTTTCTGTACTTATATATCCTGTTTTGCGTATGATTTTATTTTGTTGTTGTAAAATGTATCTTGTAATTAGAGATTATTTTTAAAAAAATTGTGATAGGTTTTGAAAAAGGAATAAAAAATGCTGTATTTGTAATGTATACGCACATGTGAAAAATTATAATCAAAATGAAAGGAAGGTTATTTTAAAATAAAATATGAAAACGAAGAATTGAGGGGTAAATACATAAAATTGCTATGTAAAATGTTTTAACCACTTTTCAGGGGCAAATCATTGTTTCTGAATTCGCACCTGAAATTTAGAAAAAAATTATATGAAGAAAAAAGGAAGTGACATTTAACAGTTTTATTTCACCAAAGTTATAAAAGTAAAATTTTATTCAAAAATTCTAGTATAAATCTAGATTAAAATTATGTGGGATAAAATATATCCCACCGCCCTTCAAGGTCTTAAATAACAATATTTTATGATCTGAATTTAAATACAATGATGTAAGTAATTTTTACTACGTGACAACATTATCAACTTGCTCTTCTAATACATATCATCAGCATAATTCTACACACAGAGCTGGACTGATTGCACATTTTATACATTTTTATATTTATACAGTCTTTTGATAACCTATTTTCAGGTGTTTGTCTATTTATTTATTATTTTCTGGAAAGAGTGTATACTACTGCCATATGTTGTTTTTACTTCACTTTTATATGTTTTATACCATCGATACTTTGTGCACATCATGGAATACATTGTGTTCTTTGAAAGTGAAGTAGTGCTGCAATTTAGATTTCCTGATGGAATTTATTACTGTAAATTTTTTTCAATTTTGGAAATAAAGCATTTTATATTTTAGCGGGTATGTCTGAATGTGTTGCTTCAATTTTTCCTTCTTTTTAATTGATGATAAATTCTTTTTTATCAAACTAAAAGTCCTTTCTTCACTCAAATACTAAATCTTTACCTATACAGATCTCTCAAAGTTATTAATACAAATGTTTTGGGGATGGTAATACAAATCAAGACAAACATTTGTATGAGGAACTAGGGTCGCAGTCCACACATTGAGTTAAAAATACAGGGTGTTCGGATACCAAAACACGACCAGTCTATTAATAGGAAAGGCGGTATAAGTGATAGTTCCATGAAACTGGTTGTAGATAGCACACAGAGATATTTTACGGTATTGAAATTCATTGTTGTACCTACAGAAAATCCTGGATCATATCGCTATGACTTTAAACCCCTTCTCAATTGTAATGTAATACAACTACAGTAACATATGTGAAAATGAAATCTGTCTATAACGGAATTCTGTCTTAAATGGAAAAATGGCATGGTCTCCACAGAAAGAATTTTTACAATTATACATGCTGAGACGTAAATCTGTATAAAGCAAAATCTTTCGATTCATGTTTCACAGATTTTATTGAATAAATATTTGATAAAGCTGATTACATAGTTCCATATTACGTATTTTAGGATTACATATTTTTAATTTTAAAATAAGTCGGTTATTAGAAACTTTGTAAAATTCTCTTTGTAAATGTACTTTGTGGAGGATTGAAGGGGGGGCGCCAAAATCCCGTGAAAAAAATCCCTAACGGCTCGCGCTACAGGCACAGGTAGATTTCGAAGACGCAGACTGTGGGGCGCCTGTTTGTTGGGAATTGCGGAAGAAATGACCTTTTTGCCATGATGCAGCAGTTGAAACCGCCCACTTCGAAACCTAACTTGTTTACTAGCGGAACCGGCTGGATTTTTTTTTCCCTTGCTATAAGGATTGGCCCTATATAAAAACTTGTCAATATAAAAGTTTTAGATAATATTAAGAGGATTTATAATAAATTTAAGCGGATTTGATATCTTGTGAATTGACGAAGTTATGAATTTTTTTCTCATAAAACCCCCCTTCCCTCCCCCCCTCCCTTTGGGGCCATTTTTAATGATATCAAAAATCTGTCATGCATAAATTTTCGGCCCTTTTCCTAGAAGTAATAATAACTTTAAACTGATTCGATACGTATCATAATTAAGAAATTATGGGTTTTTTTCTGTTTTCACAAAAAGCCCCCCCCCCCCCCCAGTGGTTCGATTTTGCCCATTAACGAACTTGGCCGAGATTTTATGCCCCTTGATTTTATGTATGAGTTTGGAAGAGATTTGTACAGAATTATTGAAGTTATCGTGTCCATAAAAAAGTGACTTAAATAGGTAGATATAAAGTTTTGAACTGTGGGTGGTTTGAGGTTCTAGGAGCCATAATCGGCGTAGATCTGCAAAATTTTTTTAAAAATTCCAACTTAGGGGAGAATGTAATAGGTAGTATTTCTTACGAAATTTACCTTAAAAAAAAAACTAGTTTCGGCCCTGCTACTTACAAGATACAAACAATACATGTTACAAACAATATATATTCCAGAACATCCTAATAAATATTCAACAGGCTTACGTTGAAAATAATAGCCTGGGTATTTATTGTACTTGCAGAACCTTATAATTTCTGAGAATGAATTAAAACCCTGTGAAGTCTCCCATGCTCAAATACTAAAACTTCTTTTGGGTGATTGCAGAATAGGGTCAAGGTTGATAGTTTTATTGTCTATTTCGCTTTATTTACTTATTATTTTATTTTCCTTTTTTTCTTCGAGTGTTACATCTTTCCGAGCATCGCGTTCTCTCCTCCCTCTGCAGAGAAGATATTTCTGGGAGCAGGGGGGAGGCCTCAGATAATTTTCGTCTTGCATGTCGTCCTTGCATTGCAGCAGGATGTTGGTTTGCGGTCCAAGATTAACAAGGTTCGTGCGAATTAAAGATATCGTGAACTCCTTTTAATTGGAAATTTAACCCTTTACTGCTGTAACAAAAAGGGTCGCATATGTAATGTGAGCGGTCTCTGAGACCGCTTGATCGAAATATGAACAAGTTTGAAATTGTACGTTAAACGTGACAAATGAGGTGCGTTCGTACTATAACTAGTTTTACAATGTAAAAAAAAAAAATCATTGTTATTATTTCAGTGAAATGAATTATATCGTCTGTTATGAGTGAAATGAGTATCCCTTTTAGGTAGATTTCGTACGAAATTTTCTACCTATTACATTCTCCCCTAAGTTGGAATTTTTGAAACATTTTTGCAGATCTACGCCCATTATGATTCCTAGAACCCAAAACCACCCCCAGTTCAAAAATTTATCTATCTATGTCACTTTTTTATGGACACGATAACTTCAATAATTCTGCACAAATCTCTTCCAAACTGATACATAAAATCAAGGAGCATAAAATCTCTGTCAAGTTCGTTAATTGGCAAAATCGAACCAGGGGGGGGGAGGGATACAGGGGGGGGGCTTTCTGTGAAAACAGAAAAAAAACCCATAATTTCTTAATTATGATACGTATCGAATCCGTTTAAAGTTATTATTACTTCTAGAAAAAGGGCCGAAAATTTATGTATGATAGATTTTTGATATCATTAAAAATGGCCCCAATGGCGGGGTTGAAGAAAAAAATTCATAACTTCGTCAATTCACAAGATATCAAATCCGCTTAAATTTATTATAAATCCTCTTAATATTATCTAAAACTTTTATACAGACAAGTTTTTTATAGGACCAACCCTTATAGCAAAAGAAAAAAAAATCCCTGCCGGCTCCGCTTTCAAACAAGTTAGGTTTTGAAGTGGGTGGTTCTAAATTCCGCATCTTGGCAAAAAGGTCATTTCTTCCGCAATTCCCAACAAACAGCCGCCCCACAGTCTGAGTCTTCGAAATCTACCTGTACCTGTAGGCCGAGCCGTCAGGGATTTTTTTTTTTCTTTTTACGTATACTACGTTTACAGATGCGAATTATTTTTACACATCAGACAGCGCTGCATAATTCACAATGGAGATCTTGCTTTGCGATTGATTACCTCCATGGTTTAATGACTCACGATGAATGAAAAAAAAAAAAATCTTCTGTTTATTTACTTTGATGGATTGAGATATTCGGCTGTTAACCTAATTTCCACTGAAGTTATCCCAGAATCTATATATTTTTTAATGTAACTCATCTCTCAAGCAAACATTTTTTTTTTTTTTTTTTTTTTTTTTTTGAACGATCTTTCTAAAAATGTAACTTTTATACAATTTTATTCGAAAAAATAATTTTTAATAAAAATGGCAGCTTGGCATATGAAAAAAGAAGTGGTTAGCCCGTATTTGTTTTCCTCAGTCACGTGACTTGCGTTTTTATTACATAGATTCAGTATGATAGGATTTAATAGAATAAAGAAAACTTTTATTAATATCTTTTTAAGTTTTGATTCGATTTTCATAAAACATGAAATGACTCGACAAAATTCTGCAACGTTTATACATATATAAATTTTCAAACCATTCGGTTGGGTAGTTTTTGCGCTGTTGCATGCAGACGGACCAGACCAACACAATAGGTGCTACTTATTTACACTGCAAAAAATAATTGTTAATTTTAGGGTATAATACTGGCAGCTGGGTGCCAGTTTTACACTGTAAAATCAACAATTATTTTTTGCAGTGTATATAATTACGAACGCACCTAATGAAAAGCTCTATTAACTCATAGGATAGATTTTCTGTACTACGTTTTTTGCACAGGAGTATTATAATTAAAATTCACCTATTCAGAAGTCTCTAGCGATACTACTGGGGCACCAAACGAAGCAAAATATTACTAGTAACTATAGTTAAACTGAAAATTACTAGTGAAAATTAAAAAAAGTAGCGGTCTGTGAAGGGGGAAGGGGGATTCTATACTTCTTTGGCCTAAAACTTACGTGATTTTTACGATTTTTTTTTTTCGGTTACAAAGAAAAGAGATATCATCTTCGGACTTTTTGCATTATATTTATTGACCTTTCACTTATATATTTAAAATTTTGGATGTTTAAAAAAAAAAAAAAAAAAAAAAAAAAAAAAAAAAAAAATCATAATACGTCTTGTGTGACGGGGAAATATCGTGATGACGTTTACCACACTTTTTTTTTCTCTTTTATGTATTTCTATAAATGAACTATAATAGCTACATACTTAATTAACGAACTCATCCAAGATACTGGTAGATCAATTTACTGTCCCAATTAGGTTCAAATTGGTTCATATTTTAGACGTTATCCTGATGACAAGATTTGCATTATATTCGCATTATACTGTACTAAATAAACACAATAATATTATACAGTAAAATCTGTGAGAACGTAATCGCTAGATACCAAAACCGAAAAAAGATTCAGTTTCGGAAAGGTTTCTGATTGAGTAGTTATATAGTATCTTCCGTAGAGACCATGGAATTTCTACATGTATGGCAGGATTCCGTTTTAGACAGATTCCGTTTTCACAGCTTTGGTATAGAATAGAATTTTATGGTATTTCTTTCGGCGGGAGCTTAAAAAATATCAGTTATAGACAAGATTATGTTTTCACAGTTTTATTGCATCAAGTTTCAGTCGATGCAGATTAACGAACAGTATGAAACTAAAAGAAATTTAAAATAATTTATGCATCATGAAAAATCGGAACTTTTAGCGTCCCGCACAGTGGTCCCACGGGACGGGTCTCGAAGAGCCTGAAAATCGCGACGTCCCACGTAAATCGGGACACTCGGCAACACTACTCCAAAGCGTCGAAAGATTCAGTGCGTTTCGTCATATATCTCAAATTATCCGGAGCATAAGAGAAGAAATTCCATAGATTAGTAGGCTTCTAATTATTGCAGGTTACAGAATAATGATTTTTAGCGGCAAAATGACCACGATTCTTTGAGACAACGGTCGTTGATGGCAAAAATACAGACACGAAAAAGTCCTTTCGCCCTGTATACCGGAGGAAAAAAAGTAGCTTCCGTACTCCTTGTTTGTAGTTTTATGCGTAGCAACAATAATTACAACAATAGTTAATTTGCGAGAAACCACTTTTGTAAAGCTCATGAATGAAACCTGATTATGGAACAATAAGCCATCCTAGAATTTCAAACTGCTATATCTCAGCCATTTTTTAAGATAGAGGCAAAACAAAAAATGCTTACAGAATCCTTGTATCAAGATTGAACACTTAAGGTAAAAGCTTTTTTGATTTCTAATTTTTTTTGCACATTTTTTTTGAATTTGAAATCTTTAAGTGGCCGCCATTTTGAAACAAGAGGGCGGATGAAGCTGACCAAAAAACTCGGTTGAGACCTTGATAAGTCCTGTACGCATGCTCAATCACATCCAAATGGGTTCATAAATATATAAATGCTACAGCATAACAAAAAAAAAAAAAAAAAAAAAAAAAAAAAAAGAGGTATATATGAAAAAATAATACAATTTTTCTTCGATGATTTCATTTCGTTTTTTCTTCTGAAAAATCTCAATGATTATCGGCCAGAACAAATAAATATAGGAATGCGACTGCGTGAACTTCGATCCGATATGGCGATCTGGTGTTTGTAGAGGGGTAAATTTCTAAATATCGTAACAGATATTTTAAAAGTTCGACAGGATTCTTCATATCGTAACATTATATATATATATATATATATATATATATATATATATATATATATATATATATATATATATATATATATCAACATTTGAAATGAGGGTGGTGTTGGGTTGTCGGGGGTCATGATGGGTGAAAATATACCGAAAATTTTCCAGAATTGCTTCCCTCGGAACGTTTGCAATATTTAGCTTCATATTTTTTGTAATGGAAGTTACCTGAAAACTATCATTGTTGCGCCATCAGTTTAAATTTCCGAAAATGAAATTTTAAATAAAATAAACATTGTAAAATAAAAACTAAAATGTGAGGTTCAACTCTGTGCGAATCAGCTAATTATTCAATAAAAATGTATAGAAAGAAAAAAAAACGATTTCATTTTCTCGTGCATAACTTCTGAATATAAACTAGAACTCCGAAATAAAATCTAACAAAAATTTCCTCGAGATTCGTCAGAATATAGGATAACTCAAACTCAGCTAAGCAAGTTACGAAACATAATAGTTTGTGATGCAAGGATTTAGAACGGCATAAACAATTAGTATTTATTCAAGACCGAAAGAGTAAATAAAAACACGAGTTATAGTGTAACACATTCTTTATACCCTACATAGCACCTTATCATTGTGGGTCAATATAGTCAACTGATATTAATGGAATAGAATAAGTTCGAAACGAGAAGGCATAATCTTATCGTTTTCCAGATATCGAGAGATACGTTAGTGGAACACTTTCAAGGCCAAAAATATATATCTCAGTAGCATGTGAGCAAAATTAATATTTTACGATATTAATCATCCATGCCTTTACGAATTTGATGAAATCTGGTAGCCAGAAAAAATTTCTAGTCCCCAGTAAAATATATCCCCCCCCCCCCTTCCGTCATTGATTTTCAAAAGGCACAAAAGTTTTTTATGAAATTATTGAGAAAAAATAATAACAAGCATGTTTTAGAATTATTAGTTACATAGTTTAGAATATAGTACATAATATAGAAAAGTAACATAAACTAAATTTACTATTGAAATGTATCACCATTATATACGTATCTCTAAAAAAAAAAAAAAAAAAAAAAAGAAAAAACAGAAAAGAAAGAACAAAAAATACTGTAAAGGCTGAATTAACCGGCATGTTCGGGAATAGTATAAGGGTAACTCTTGTAATCGTTTTGAAAATCGTTTTTTGACGGATTTACACGTTTCAGACACCGGAGATTCCGAAAAACATATTTTTATATAAAAAAAAATTCGCCGTGTGTGTGTCTGTAAACGCTCTATCTCCCGAACAAATTGAGATAGAGACTTGAAATTCGGTATGTAGTTGTAATAATGGGATGAAGCTTATTGAATTCTAGTAACCTCGATGATCCGGAACTATTTTTTTCGGACTCTCGAAATATTCGTTCTGATAAAAGTATATAAAAATTTTCGAAATTGTTTATTTTAAGAAATGAATATAAAAGACAATAAAAAAACATAAATTTTGCATGAAGAATAAAGTCTATTGGATACTGAGTTGCCGAGATATTTGTAATCCTATTTTCTACACTCTTCGATTTTTCATGACCCTGTATTTCATCCAAATTTCAATTCAAAGATAAATTTTAATTGGAAATGAGACGCTTAATCCGACGCAGTAAACCGTTAGTTAATATGATTATCAATTTTGGAGTTGTAAGGATATTTCTTTTATGCAATTCAGTAATAGAGCATTTAAAGTTTATGACATCATCAAGCCACGATTTATTCGAATTGCAATGAATTTTAAAAATAGTTTACACGTTTTATTTTCATATTTTATATTATGCCTATCCATGATGGGTAAATATTACGGTGGCCCCCAACGACTAGTTTTTCTGTGGCAGTCAGCCAAATAATTCTGATTTCAATATTTTAAAATTTGTATTTGATTAACTTACTTTCGCCAAATCTACCCTATATATATAAAATCCTAATCTACCCTATATATATAAAATCCTAATGAAACGAATTTGTGAAACGATTTTATGAAACGAATTTATGAAACGATTTTATGAAACGACTGATTAAACGACTGATTGTGTTTCAGAGCTATTTTTAATAAAATATTAAACGCTTGATGGTGAAATTAATACCAATTGTCCATAAAAATCCGCGGATGTCGAAACTGGTAATAGAATTTTGAAATTCGAATCAGTTTTCGAGATATTAATTTTTTTCTAATTTTAATGACATTTCTGTAATGATGGCATCTAATTAGACAGTTTTTTGTGACAAAAAAGGGAAAAAATTGAACAGGATCCCGATAGGGATTATTGATTTATTTTTATTCGTCATTTTCAAATTGAAATTGAATTTATCTTTTATTTCAATCGATAATGAAGACAAGATTGTGATTAAATTATGTTTTTCAGGAAAATTTGAAAAAACAAAAATCACATTTCTATCGTTAGGATTCAATCGTCTGTCAGCATTTAATTTAATTTATAAACTGAAAATATTTTGAATAAATTCGTCCAAATGACGTCATTTAGGTAACCGCAAAAGAAAGGGGGGAAAGTAATTAATAGTAATTATTATTTATTGATATCATTTTGTTATTTTTTTTGTAAAATTTAATTAAACGAATTTATAAAATCACTAATTCGGATATTTGAAACGAATATATAAAATAATAATTGCCCAACTGAACGGAAGGAGAATAAAATATCCTGCTTGGTTTTTTGCGCCAAGCTTTTTTAAAAAGCGTCAAGACCCCTATAATAGGAAAGCACCAAAAGTTCATTGGGTTTGTTTTCATAACTTTTGGCAACAAATCTATGTATATTAACAAATCTATCCCTTTTTGAAGCTCGAATTACGCCAAACCTAAAAGCAAAGGATCCTATACTGGAAAAGTACCCGTGGACAATATTCAAGTGACATAACATGATGTAAAAGTATCGCGGATAGCAAATTTGTTTAAATATCTCATCAATCGATGCCGAATAAATGCAGGCATGCATGCACAAAATATTTAATTATTTTTTGTGATAAATAATTATTATAAAATTCGTATATACATATTAATTAAAATAAATAATTTACATATTTAAAATAACATGAAAATATGCATGATGGTGCACTAAAATAGAGAGAAAATAAAACCTGTTACTGAAAATGTCTATAACATAGTACTTTTCAATACCGTGGTTCTTAATGTTATTCACAAGCAGATGGAATTTTTCTCATCCTTAAACGCAAAGGAAGAATAGAAAACAGATCGCTGTTATAAAAGTCCAAGAGGTAGCCACAATTTAAACCTAAGCATTTTATACAAGCTGGTTTTCAAATTGTAATTGATTTTACTTATCAATCCCGAAAACAGTCGACAGTTGTCGCAACAGCTGTGTATGAGGCCATGATAATCAAAAAATGCCCCATTAAAACGTTAAAAGCATGGCAAACCAATTACAGATTTACCAGTATTTTTAAAACAAAGCACGCTGTCATATTTTTAGAGGCCTCGAAGTCTGAGCGGGGGTTGGCGAGCGTAGCTCGCAGGGGGTAGGCCCCCTAGTTAAAAATATAAAGTAAAAAAAAAAAAAAAATATTTGAATACAATTTCTTAGTTTATTTCTTAATGTTTCGTAACTTTGCAAAGACGAGACATCTTATGCGAATTTTACTACAATAACTTATATGCTGTTATTCTTTAAAATGAAAGGGTTCACCAGTTTTAATATTGAACATAAAAATCTGATTTAAAACATACAAAATAATTGGAGTGCAACCGCCAGATTAAATAACTTGGTCACCAAGTAAAAAAAGCTCGCTGAATAACATTACGTAATAGTTTTTAAAACAATTAGATATTTTTAACACCTTTCAACCAGCGCCGAAAGTAGGATTTTTTTTTTTTTTTTTTTTTTTTTAACCCGAGGTAAGCAAGAATTTCGGGGCCTTTCTCCTTTCGAAAATAAATTTATGAGCAGAAGTTTTTGATCCATTGCTTTTATTTATTTATTTTTTAAATATGAAAGAAGTGTCAGAAAGTATATTAATCTTAACATTTTTAGGTTGATTTCCTTAGAAATCGATCTATTACATTCATTTTGTTTATATGTATAGATAATGAAAATATTGTCATCACGACAACGCCCGACGTATTGAACCAATTCGAACCTAATTGGGACAGTAAATTGATCTGCCAGTATCTTGGATTAATTAGTTAATCAAATATGTAGCTGTTATAGTTCGTTTACAGGGGCACACAAAAGCAAAAAAAAAACATGCTAAACTTGTCATCATTATAACGCCCGAAATACTAAACCAGTTCAAACCTAATTAGGACAGTGTATTGATCTTGCATCATGGATGAATTCATTAATCAAGTATTGTTTTGGCGCTTCTATGTGGTTACCTAATGGAAAAACTGGCTCTGTTCAGACCAAAGAGGGTCTGGTTTTTCTTTGGGTTGTCCGATTGTATGATTTTTCTTTAATTTCGTTTAATTTTTTGCACCGAAAGAAAAATTAAACCTTCTTTTGGCGCCCGGGGAACAACCTCCCCCCCCCCCCCCCTACACATACACACACCAAGTTTCAACTATGTTGTAAAACACTTTCCAAGGTTAGTAGTTGAAAAGTGATAATGACGCCTATTCGTCTGACTGTCTGTCCGTCCGTTCACTCTCTCTTTCGTGGATGTATATATGATTGTCATGAAGGTGATATATGTAATTTCGATTCCTTCAGTGGCGTCCGATTGCCTCGGGTGCAAAATTTCTGGAGGAGCCAGAAAATTGTTATCTAAAAAATTATAGCCATTAAAAAAAACTATAGGCACTCAGGAAACGATGCAGTATATTGAATTGCCCAAGCACACAAAACCCACGCTTACGCCACTGGAATCCTTACAGCATATTCTCTATTAAAAATAATATGTGTAGCTTCTATCGTTTGTTTACAGGAATGCACAAAATAATTTTAAGCATTAAGATGGTTAATAAGAGAGCAACAACAGTTGAAACAATACTAGTTGTAAACAACTTATAAAGCTGTTGTAATGTCATTAATCTTTCAGAGGCAAGTAATTGTGTTTATGTAATGTTGAATTAACACCAAAATTTTCGAAAAAATTTATTTGAAAATAAGCAAATACAATTTTACAGTTTTTTTTTCACCAAAGTTATAAAAGTAAAATTTTATTAAAAAATTCTCGTACAAATCTTGAGTGGGATAAAATATATACTTCATCGCTCTTCAAGGGGTTAAAATGGACTCCAAATGTTCAAGAGAGCAACAAAACTTGCAAAACCCAGCTATGGTTGTATGATAAACACGCTGAAGCAGACAGTTTTTAAATCGAAGAATTAATTTAAGAGATATTTAATGTTAAAGTCGGTCAAAATATTTCAATTAAAAATGTTTTATAGGATCAAAAACTATACAAAATAATTTAACCATCAGTCGCAGGCACATACTTAACTAGATATTGTAGTGTGCAGTGTGCAATCATTTTTTAAACTTGTCTAATTTTTTAAGTTTTTCTCCAATTTTTTATTCAAAATTTCATTATCTGAATAGAGATTTAATTCATAGTTTGAAACAGCCACTGTTTACCTACTGTTGCCAGATTTTAAAAAACCCACATAATAAAATTTACAAACACTTTTCAATAGAAAATTATATTTACATGGGAATTAAAAGAAAAAAATAGAAAACTTTAAAATAATTAAGCTATTTGCGTACGAAAAGCATTAAATGGTGAAAATCACGTCATATTCAAGACCATCTTCTTATAGTGTTTCTAAACACTGTATTTTTAATTGCAATATACAGTGTGCCCACTAAAGTCCGTTGTCACCCAATGATTTCTGAACGGCAAGAGCTTAGTCATAAAAGTGGGGTTTAGGTAGTAAAGTTGTCATGCGCTACGCAAGGAAACCACTTACAGGGACTTACCTGGAACCAAGGAAACCACTTACCTGGTGGCTACATTTAGAGTTAGCATTCTTATTTAAAAAACGGTACGAGATACGGGGAAAAGTCAGTTACAAAGTTGTTCAGCGTTATCGATTTATTACAAAAAAAAAAAAAAAAAAACATCTTGAAAACAAAAATTATACAAATCAAAAGCATAAAGCGTTCATGTGTTTGATCGCGTTGTACAAAACTGCACTTATCGGAAATAAAGCTCATCTATCTATGATACTCAAAATAGTGTCCTTCAGCAACAATACACATCTGGACACGGGATTACACTTCCCGCTGCACATTGTACAACATCGCAGGTGACACACTGGCACAAGCATCCGTAATATGGTTTCGAAGTTTCTGCAATGTTGTTGGAGAGGTTGCATACTCTCGCTATTTCATGTATCCCTACCATTTATACAAAATGAAAAAATATATACTTTTTCACGGTATGTGATATTAAGATTTATTTATGTAAAGATGAATACTGTATCTGTATATCTACTGAGAACTGAAACTCTGGAGTGTGAGCTTTTCTCTTTTCTTCCGCATTATGACGCGTTACAACTTTGGGAGTTTCGAACCGAACCAAATAAATATGCATTTTACGCCTTCTACTTTTAACGTTACTTTACGGAAGATGTCTTCTCTGACTAAATCGACGATGCTGAACAACTTTGTAATTGACTTTTTCCCCGTATCTCTTACTGTTTTCTAAATAAGAACGCTAACTCCATATTTAGTCGCCAGGTGGCGCTGTAACTGGTTTCCTTGCTATGCATGACAACTTTACTATACCTAGATCCCACTTTTATGACTATAGATCTTGCCGTTCAGAAATTATTGGGGTGACAACGGACTTTAGCGGGCACACTGTAAATTTACACGTGAATACTGGAAAAGAATGGAAACTTTAAAATTGTTAAACATTCCGTGCAAAAAGCATTTAATAGTAAAAATTACGTCATATTAAAAGCGAAATATTTAAAATGTCATATTTAAAACGATTTTCTTCTAGCATCTAAAAGAAACCTTTCTTCTAAACGTTATAAATGTCCAGAAAACAGCGTCTTTTTTAATTAAAAAAAATTATACAAGCTGATTTTTAAATTATCTTTCTTAATAAATCACGAAAACAGCCGTCAGTTGTTGCAACAACGGTGGATGTGGCCTGGGGCTCCGAAAAATCCTTCCAATCAATATGAAATGAATGTCGTGATAACATCCTTTCAATCGCCCATAATTGGGTAATCTTTTTAAAACAGATCAAATTAGTATGTTATTAGAGCCTGTGGGTTATGGTATATGAACGAGGGCTTAGCGAGTGTAGCTTGTAGGGAATAAAGCCCCCTAGTTACTAGAAATAGAAAAATAACCCTTGATGAAATGATAACTTTAAAAAAGAGGTGGCCAATATTTTCTGGAAAAACGCTCTAATTTTCGTTTGTTTAAAATTCTTGGTCAGTGAGATCTCAAATTCCTCTCACTAATGTTAAACCTATGGGTGTGTGATGAATTCGTATTTTTAAAATATCTCCCCAGGAAATTACTATTTTTAACTTATTTTTTCTGTGTACTCTTCTTGAAGGATGTCTCCTTTTTTTTTAGGTTCTCAAAATATTTCTAAAATATATACTTAATTTTATTACCCAGTTTCGCTAAGATATTAATGCATAAAATTATAAATTAGGTCTATATTTTAGAAAGATTTCGGAAACTAAGAAAAAAGGAGACATCCTTTAAAAGCAGTACACAGAAAAAAGAAAATAAAAATGTTAATTTTCTGAAGATATATTGTGAAAATACGAATGTATTACATGCCCATAGGTTTAACATTAACCAGGGGAATTTGAAATCTGACTGTGTGACCAACCCCCTTAAAATATCATTAATAAATTTGTTCATACTCATAATGTTTTTTTTAAATGTCTGTACTATGTTGTATACCCTGTTTCAAAATTTTCAACGTGATGCATGATTCATTTCGGCACTTTTAGCTAGTTTTCAATAAATGTACTCTCCTCGTCTTCATAATCATCATCATTAGATTTCATAATTCTTTGCAATATGGGGTTCAATGTGTAAAAATAACTAAAAATTGATATTTTTTTTAATTAAAAATGTGTAAAATTAACTATTTGAAAAAAATTAACAAACATTGCCGCTGTTGGGAATTATGAACTGACTTGATAAACACTGAAAACAGCTTTTTTAATGTCTGCCAAAAAGGCCAATTTTTCATAGTCCGATGCAGTCAACGTGTTAAGAATAATTCAGTAGAAGCAAATTTTAATATATTATGACAATGTATATAAAACCTTTAGTTCTTATATAACATATGTTAAGGCCACACAAAAGAATTCGATATATTTCCATTTATAGGCAGTTATTATATGAAATGCACATTCAAATGGCCTAAATTTTAGTATGTTAGATGATGCATATATTATCTATATAAGACGTACCAAAATAATTTGGAAAATTTAGTTATCTTAAATTATTGATTGAAATGAATTAAAGTATACTCTCATAGTAACCATAGGGTTACTCTGCGAGTAGACTAAATGTTTTAATTTGGGTACAAACACTTAATTGAAAAATTTCAGAAACTAAACCTCTATGACTCACTGGAGTAAAATTATGGAGAATGGTCAAGGTAACCTGTATTGTATTTGCAAGATTTTCTCATTAAAGAGTGTAAATAATACTGCTCAGCATTGAGTGTATTATAGTACAAAGCTATTGCTTTGAGAATTCCTTGACATCTTAGATTCTCCTTACAGTTAGACTTGTAGCTAACAAATTGTCTGCCAATTTAGCAACTGATCTTTAAGCCTCTGTGATTCTTTATGTTCTGCTTCTTGTAATAGACGATTTTTGTGAATTTTCGACACATGAATAAAATAAGCAAAGATCACGGTTTTAGACTTAAGTCCTGACCTGACTTCCCGACATTTTCCTTAAATGTTTTGTATTTCAAAGATACTCTTAAATCGACCCAGTTTTTCCAAATCCAACTTTAACAAATTAAACAAATTTCAATTCTTTGAAAGGAATCATTAGGAAAAAATCATAAAGCATATTCAAGAAAAAAATAAAATAAAAGTGGCCAAAAGTAAAAAATAAATAAATAAATAAAAGTGGCCAAAAGTAAAAAATAAAATAAAAGTGGCCAAAAGTAAAAGAGAGAGAGAGAGAGAGAGAGAGAAAAAAATCCCATACAAGATAACCTCCAATTTGTCATAGGAAAAAAAAAATCGAAAATAGCCATTTGACTGGAAATTGGGCCTTCTTTCAATTTATTGAAAAAAAAAGGTTAAGGGCTCAACTTCATAGTAAAATTGAGCATAGAAATGCCACCTTTTGGGATATCTACATCAAAACATAATCAGAATCCATTTATATAAAGGTTTAACAAAATCTGAAGTTTGAAGAAAATCCGTGCATTAGTTCTTGAGATAGAGCTATTGTGGAAATCGCAAAAAATGCAGCATAGCAGCACCACCTGTTGGGCTATTTTCACCAAAAACTAATCAGCACCAATTTATATATGGGACTAACCGAATCTAAAGCTTTATTATATTCTGTGCATTAGTTCTTGAGATAGAGGGCCCACAAAATTTTTGTCACATACAGACATTTCTAAAAACAGTCGAATCGTGTTCAGGATCTTCTAAAATGTATAAATCCATCCAAAATTTTCATGAATCCAATGCTTTCTTCTTGTAAAGATAGAAGAAAGTAAAAAAATAATTTTGAAATAGTGTTAGTCTATACGGTCAAAATTTTTTCTACTTTTAATAAACAAAAAAATAATAAATTTAAGTGAGATAAACAGATGTCTGGTCAAAAGTCTTCAGAAATTCACTTGAAATACCATTATGGATGATAGAAAGTCAATCAATTAAGAAAGAAATCAGAAAAAAAAGGAAAATATTGTCGTATTGGTGTATTTTATTTACATGGTAAAGTGGCTAATATTAATAAATTTTATTTTTAATTTCTTCTATCTATACAAGAAGAAAGCAATTGGATTTCTGAAACATTTCTATTTCCAGTTTTTGAGAGATTTATATGTTTTAGAAGATCCTGAACATGATTTGACTGAGTTTATAAAATGTCAATGTCAGTCCATAAGTCTCTGTGTCAATCTGCATGTACGTGAGACAAATTTTGTGGATGCTCTAACTCAAAAAGTACTGCACAGAATAGGATCAAATTTCATATGAAGTTCTATCCTTATGTGAACTGGTGCTAATTAATTTTTGCAGAATCCCCCAATAATCCAGGCATTAGGGGATAAAAAAGAGCATATAAAGGAAAGTTTTGGTGTAGTTTTTTTTTTTTTTAGGGGTCCCTTTATGTTTTTTGTGTCGCTGAACACGAATCCGAGGTTTTCCAACAAAAGTTTTTCCGGGAAATACGTTTTTTTTTTTTTACAAAAAACGTGCAAAAAACGGACTTTTCTCCGTTTTTTCAAAATAATTCCAAAATTATGCATTTTACGTGAAAGTCGGCAATATATGAATTAAAGAGAATAAAATTTCCTATATTTTATGTATTGAAAGTTTTTTTCTCTGATCAATAGTTTAGCCGTGAGAGTGTCGCAAAAAAGGTGTTAAAAACAAAAAACTGTAAAAAAACGGGAATTAGGTAGTGTATGTCGATGTAACACGGAAACTAACTATTTTACGCAAACGGTAACCATTAATGATACTAAAGATTATATGTTTGATTATATTTTATGCATTTGAGGTAGAGGAAAAGTGCGGATCCTGCGCCAGGGGAAGGGAGCAGTGGAGCAGTTCCACCTTCTCTCATGAGTCGAAGGTGCTCCTCCGCCGGAGTGCTCATACTGTAAGAGGCGGTAAAATTGGGAGGTGTAAGAGACAAAAAACTGCAAAAAACGGGAATTTACGACCCTGTACGTCGAAGTAACATGTAAATTAACCATTTTAAACAAACGTTGACTGTTAATGATACTAAAAACTATATGATTGACTACATTTTACAATGAAGTTGCCTGTTAATAAATACGCGACTCAATGAATCATTATTTAATTATAAATTATTATGTACATTAGTAACAAAAATTAGTATATTTACATGAAGTCAAAAAGCAAAATTCTTATTTTCGCAATCTTTTATTTGAAAGTCCCTGCTGTTCATCGACATCTACAACATAGAAAACAGACGTATGGAATTAGTGGATTTTTTATTTACTACCAATATTATCGAATAAATGTTTTCTTAATGGTAAATATTTCATACCTTGTGGCATGGCTTGTACCTCTTCCATTTGGTCCACGGATTCAATGAATGGGCAATCAATCTCCAGCTCGGTTTCAGGGTATAACTCGTCTTCCTCATCTTGATTCACCACTGAGATGTTGTTGCAGTTCCCTTCGCAGTTGAGGTACATGTTGTAACAACAAAGACCTGCCTTCTTGCACCCACAATTTTGTTGACAGTTCTTTTTGCACTTACATGATACAAGCTTCAACAACGCAGGGGAGCAGGGAGTAGTAAAGTAAATACAGGCTCAAGGCCAATATTTGTTTTTTTCCATCCCCACTCTTCAGCATTTTTTTCAACTCCTAGACATTGCTGCACGTGGTGATATAGTCTTAAAGAGAGATGTCGTGCTGCAGCTGCAGATGGTAGTAAAGCAGCAATATTTGAATTGTATTTAAATGCTGACTTCTAGTATGAAATATACCTTAGGTTGTTCAGCGAAGGCACATTCGCCCCACTATAACCGTACAGTAACACCAGGAAACGTTCCCCAGCAGCTGCAATCATCTCTTGAGTAGCGTTGGAGTCTTTAAATACTTTAACAGCGTCAGCAACATCTGAATTCTTAACAAGAGTTTTGAGGAGCTTCATTTTTCCTTGCATAAATGGTGCTGACGTTGTATCACATACCCGCTCATAGCATGTAGGAAGAGGATGTTTTCCGCAACCGTTGAACTCACAGCATTAATTGGAGAAAATATCACTGGCGAAACAGTGTCCTTTACAGGTTTTAAAAAGAAAACGTTTTCAGCCCTGCAGAGAGCTATCAAAATGACCAAGAGGTATACATCCTCCCCAACTATAATCACCGTCTCATTTGATGGAGCCAAGGACAAAGCAGTGTTTATAATCAAGGTGTCTGCGTCTTCTTTTGCTTGCTTGCATGTAATATCTGCTGATGAGAACTTATCACTCATCATAGATATTAACCGACCCTTGTTTTTTGGATTAGCAAGAAACTTTTCTTTGTAAATGGTAGGTATCATTGTACCGTCAAACAATATATCCGTTGAAGAATGTTTCCTTGCTCGTCTCATACGCTCAGCAGTTTTTGTACCACCTTGTAAGTCATCAGGGTAGCCATCAAAGACAACTACTGCCTGCGGTTCGTACCGTGACTGTACGTACTCAACATATTTATCGCAGATTGGTGAAAAAGGCTGATTCTTAGGCCAAACAACCCTATGCAATAAAAACTTTTAGGAACTCAAGTACGTGTCAGCTCTTCTAAGCGAAAATGTGTTTTACTTATTTTATTTTTCTGTTATTAAAAAGGCAAATTAAAAAGTTTATTTTTTTATTATTATTTTATTTTTATGAGCAAATAGAGATTTTGGTCACAGACATACCATTTTTATTTTTATTTTTAGTTATGAAGAAAACAATGAACCTCAGATGCATAAAATATAGTTAATCATATGACGTACGTACATTGCCGTAATTCCCGCATTTTGTTTTTAACACCTATTTTCGCGGCACTTACTAATATTTGTTGCTAATGTACATAATTATTTATAATTAAATAATGATTGATAATGAGTCGTCGTATTTATTATCAGGCAACTTCATTGTAAAATTTAGTTAACCCTATATATTTAATATCATTAATAGTCAACGTTTGCTTAAAATGGTTAATTTTCATATTACATCGATACAGGGCCATAATTCCCGTTTTTTACAGTTTTTTCTCTTTTATACACACCCAATTTTCGCCTCTTAGAATATGAGCTCTCCGGAGGAGTAGCACCCTCGACTCATAGAGAGTAGCTGGATCTGCACCACTGCTCCCACCTTCCCCTGGTGTCGGATCCGCACTTTTCCTCTACCTCAAATGCATTAAATATAGTCAAACATATAATCTTTAGTAACATTAATAGTTAAAATTTGCGTAAAATGATTAGTTTCTATGTTACATTGACATACAGTACCGTAATTCCCGTTTTTTTACAGTTTTTTGATTTAACACCCTTTTTTGAGGCACTCTCACGGCTAAACTATTGATCAGAGAAAAAAACTTTCAGTACATAAAATGTAGGAAATTTTATTCTCTTTAATTCATATACTGCCGACTTTCACGTAAAATGCATAATTTTGGAAGTATTTGGAAAAAACGGAAAAAAGTCCGGTTTTTTACACGTTTTTTGTAACAAAAAACGTATTTTCCGGAAAAAATTTTGTTGGAAAACCTCGGATTCGTGTTCAGCGACCCAAAAAACATAAAGGGACCCCTAAAAAAAAACTACACCAAAACTTACCTTTATTTTCTACCAAATGACTGGACTACAAGAGGGGCTGCCACAAATCGATGAATTGTTTGATTTATGTGATGTTTATATCTCCAGTTTATGTGTTCAGAATTCAACAAAACACCAAATTTAGAATCCTCATGATAGGAATAGATAGTTATTTAATTTTGATTGTGGCTATCTAAGAGGGGGTGCCGAAATATGCAATGCTTATATCACCAGTTTAAATGCACAGAATTCAACGAAACTTCACCCTTAGCATCCTGAATATGGGAATACATTGTCATTCAATTTTGCCATATAAGAGGGGGTGCCGAAATTCAATGATTTATTTGAACAAAATCGATGTAATTTATTGTACTATTTAAATCATTTAATTGATTGGATTTAGATAGAAATAAGTTTTGTGATGGCCACAACATACTAGTTATTTTTAGTATAAAAGATAAATTTTGCCACTTAGGTGTGTCAATAAAATATGCAGATGAAATAGATTTTTAATGTTTACAATTAACAATTAAAAGAAAAATATAATTTAAAACATCGCTCAGTAATCTCAAAATAATGATTTAACAATGAATTGTGCAAATTTTTTTGTGGCAATGTTTTGACTTTTGTCTGCAGGAAATAATGACCATACTGTTGCTACAAATATACCAAAAAAAAAAAAAAAAAAAAAAAGTCAAGTATTACAAATAAGATTACAAAATACGATACACAAAATTAATTAAGTAATACTGCCTTATTGGCAAATTAGATTTACATGACAAACAAGTTAATACTAATAAATGCTTTTATTTTTTTACAATAACTTCAAGATGAATAATACCACATACATACATCTTTCCTTATATGCTTTTTTCCTTTTTTTATACCGCTAACCAGGCCCCTACCTGCCGGCATAAGTGCCTAGCTTGACGAGTTAGTACCTGGGAGCGGAGTGGAAATCGCCTGATCACAGCTACAGCATGGCTGTGATCCACCTGACTATAGTTTTGTTGGCATCGCTGCAGTGCTTGCTCTCTAGTGGTTTGCTGCAGTTATCTTTGTTTCCGGTTTAAGGTTTCTATTTAACTTTGTTGAATTGACAGATAAAAAAAGGCAAACATTAAGGAAGAGAAATTAATTAGTCTCATAATTTAGAACCTTGATCAGGTGACGAGACCTTCACCTGACTAGACTAGGCACCCCCAGAGGTATAATTCACAGGTAACTTGGAGGACTTTGCACCCACGACGGATTTTACATGCACCAGGCTCCTTTAGCGTACATAGATTTACATATTTGTCGTCTCTGTTGACTTCTCACGCTCATGGTGGATTGTCGCTGTAGTGTTTATCGCCTTTTTTAGGGGCTGATTTCACTTTTTCGTTTTTATTTGTCTCTGACAGGGTTTTTTGCCGTTTTTATAGGGATGGGCTCAGCTTGAGCCTGGGAGCATTTCTCTGGCTCAGACTGAGCCAGAATATCTAAGCTCAGTCCGAGCTCAGGCCCGGGCTCAAAGTAAAAATTTTATTTAATCACAAATTGGATGAAGGAAAAAAAATTGCTATTTGGAAAACAAGAATGTAGTCTAACTTTCTTAAAATGTTTTACAATCCTTTAAGAATCAATTTGAAAAGAAATTGAATTATTATTGATGGGAATAAGGAAATTATAAGGAGAAATATTCTATCTGATTCTGAATCCTTTGCATGATCAGTGTTAGTAACGTAAAAGAAGCTGTGTGATAACTCTTATCTATCACGGCTTTCTGTTTGAAGTCCTTTTCCAGAATTACTGAAAAACAGAACTCATGTCTTTCTGCCATTGTTGTAATTATAATTGCTCTTGTCTTTCTATCATAAGAATTATAAATTTTTTTTCAGATTTTTGCCAGTGGTTGGATATAACTAACAAATTTACTATTTTAAACAGATTTTCAGTGACATGAAATTCCACTCTGAGGAAATGTACACCTCAAGATTTTATATCTATTCTGTTTGAATAATTTTTATCATGTTTAGATTTTTTTTTTAAACACCTATAAAAACCCTGACAAAAGTTATTATCGTATAATAGTGTGTGTAATATCTGATATATGTAAACCCTGACAAAAGTCACAATAGTTTCTCTTAATGCAATTAAAAAAACACTTTCTTCAAAACCATTTAAAAGGCAGGGTAGAGAACAGGGTAGAAATTAGCAGTTGTTAGTCCTCAAATGCAACTAAATTATTGCATTTCATGACCACAAACTTATGCCTAGTCGTCAAACTTGAGACTTGACACCTAGCTTTCTTTCACTTTAATTTTTGTTTAACAAATGCTCTCATTCATACATTAAACACATATAAAAAGCCTGCAAAAACTATTATTGTATGATATTATATGTAATATTTGATATATGTAAACCCTGAAAAAAAATCACAGTAGCTTCTCCTAATGCAATTAAAAAAACACTTTCTTCAAAACCATCAAAAAGGCAAGGTATAGAACAGAGTTAGAAATTAGCAGTTGTTAGTCATCAAACGCAACTAAATTATTGCATTTCATGACCACAAACTTATGCCTAGTCGTCAAACTTGAGACTTGACGCCTAGCTTTCTTTCACTTTAATTTTTGTTTAACAAATGTTCTCATTCATACTTTAGCATAAGTTTTTCCATCTGCCGCATGCACTTCAAAAGCCCCTATTTTCGATAAAAGATCAGACAGAGGCATGTGTCTTAGATTCCCTTGCACCTGTCAATCACCTTTAAGTTGACTTCATTTTAACCAATGACTGATAAAACTGACCTTACAGATTATGCCCCTAAAATTCTTGCACACCTAGTTCAAAAGCATGGTAATGGAAACCTATTCTCCATTTGGGTTCGAGGCTACGATTTTGGAAATGTTTCCCCAAAGCACATGACTCAATCTGTTTTGTATGCATATTGATATTAGCTTTATAAAAAGAATAAGTTAAACATTTTTCTAGAATCCAAATATTGTAGTTTAATCAGGTTTTACACTTTTATGTAAAGCCAGTTTTTATTGTTTTAGTGATTAACATAGAGATAAAGTGTCTAATATGTACACCCCACCTAGAGTCCTGCATTGGGTCGGGTCGGTGCTATATTTTTCCGTTGCGGTTTGGGTCTGGGTCAGGTTGACTTCTAATTTTTTGTTGCGGGTCGGATTGATTTTCGTTAATTTCAGGTTGAGTTTTTACTCTTGCGGGGTTTGGGTTGGAGCACTTTTTCAAAAGAATGTCCACAATATTTTTGCAGGTAAAAATATGTATACAATAAGACCTCCCCAATGGACACTCCCGAAAAGCGACCTTTTACGTTACTTTTAACGCTTCTTGGAAAGGAGGAAAAAAAGCCATTCTTCTAATCACTTGATCATAATTCACTTTTATTTTACAAACTGTGTTCTGTGCAACAATTTGCGAATGTCAGCGACAAATCTCAGTTGCAGTGTCATAGATTTTTCCATTGACTTTTGCTGACAAAAATGCTAACTCACGAAAAGAATAAATTCTCTTGCAGTTAACCCTTTATTTACAAACACACTATTATATCTAATGTTTTAATACCGGGTATCTTCTTTTACAATTAAAATTATGAAAGAGAATAATGAAACTGAACTGCCTGGTCGGCATATAACGAGTATTTTTAAGTTATCGAACAAGTCTTTGGTAATTACATTGTAACTTGTAAATTTTTCCCTTTCATTGCAGTTGCGGGTTGTGAGTCGCTGAAAATTATTTTTGCGAGTTCGGGTCAGGTTGCGGGTCGAGGAAATTTTTTTTGTTGGGTTTGGGGTCGGGTTGACTTCAAATGGAATTTGCAGGTTAACACATAAAAATGGAAACAATATTATTGTTAACATTGTTGCTAAAAGAAATGACAAAATATGATATAACATAAAATTGCAACCATGAAATGCAATTTGGCCCCTAGAAAAAAAATATGTATGCATCATTTGATGCCTTACTTAGAGTTCCTAATTTCTAACTCTAGTATAGAAGATTACCCGGGATGTGGAATACCCCTAAGTGGAGTCCTAGATTTAAATTTTGAACATAAATGAAAAACAATCAGAATACTACAACTCCCAAAAACATGAAATAATGAATGTATGACAAAGTAAAACTTCAAAAAAAATCTTAGAAAATTAAAATTTATTTGTTTTAAAAAGATAAAAAAAAAAATAACAAGCACATAGTCATATTTACAAATAACAATTCTTATAAAATCTTTTCTTACAAAAAAAGTTCTTTCAATTACATGTATACATTAATTGGTTCCAATAAATCTAGTTTGCAAATAATTAATACAGTAAATTATTTATATGATTTGTCAAAACATTGAAATATTTATGAATCTAAAATATTAATACAAAGATATTTAGGAGTAAAATGGAGTAAGCTAAATGAATGGCTTTAGAGAAATTAAAAATGATAGTAAATGAATCAGACAATAAAATCACAAATTAAATAAGTATTGTTAAATAATAGCAAATTTATTAGCAATACTTTTAATGAAAAGTCAACTAAAATCCTAAAAAAAATATTTTTATCTGGTATTTTAAAAGATAATTTGTAATCATAATTCAACATGGTTGGTTTGAATATTAAAATGGCTGCAAATGCAGTCTTATCTACATGGAAAGAAAAAAAAAGAAAAAAATTGACTGCATATGCACTCAATGTCTATGAAAAACCTGACTGTAAAAAACGCTGAATTAAATACAATAAAAGTCAAATTAAAAAATATGAAAGCATTTAAAATAAATCACAATTTATTCCTCATTACTAAAATAGGTGTCAAATGAAAATAAAGGTTTTTAAACATTAAAACCATTCTATAGATGTTAAAATTTTTGTTTGAGTCCCAAGCACTTTCGACCAGAACCTGGCCATCATCAAGAGGGAAAAAATGAGAAAATTCTGTAACTTTCGGAATTTTTCTCATTTTTGCTCTCTTGGTGATGGCCAGCAGTGGCGCACCCAGGATTTCATTTCAGGGGGGGCTGACCGCTGACTTAAGGGGACTCAGTGCCATTTGAACTTTTTTTAATTTCAGTGTTTTATAATACCTTTTTGACATATTATTAAATGGTTTTAAGATGGAAAATGATTTAATCAAGTAAAAAATTACATTCTGGTGGTATTTTTTATTATTATTTAAGAACATTTTAAAATCTTTCTTCTCGTACAATTTTGAACCTAAACTTTTTTTTTTTTCATCTTGCTAAGGATGATCAATATTCCAAAAAGTTCATAAGTTAAAGGCTGTTCTCAAATCCAACAGAGCTACTTTCTGACACATTTCTGAATTTATTTTTGCTCAGAAACACATGTGGCAGGTTTTCTTATTCAGAAACTTTGCAATCGAAAGATGTTTTTCATTTTTTGGTAAAAGCAGAACTCTCAGAAAATACTGTCAAAGTCGGCGCTTTGAACCGAATTGCCTATACTTCAGCACGAGGAAGGGGAAAAACATGTTGTCACATGACACGAATTGCTTATATCTCGCAAAGTAATTTATTTATTTTTAAAAATGGAGAACTCGTTTTGATTCCAAATCACTTCCATAGTCAGGTCTGCCAATTTTATGCCTTTGTGTTTAAAAATGAGTCAGAAAATATGTCAGAAAGTCTCGCAGTGTTGAGTAGGTCATTTGAGAACCACCATAAGGGAAAATAAATAAAATGTCATGGCATACGTAAATCCAGTAAAAATGACTCACATTTTTTTTTTTTTTTTTTTTTTTTTTTAAATGAACTATTTATATTACTCGAAATCCATTCCCTAATTTTATGAAATGCAACTTAAGGATCGTCTAATGAAAAAATATTGTGTCAATTGAAAAATACATATTGAAGTTTAAACACTCAGAAAAATGTTTGAAGATTGCTATTCTCATACATTCTCAGGGAAATGGATGCTGTAAAAGCCTTTTCTGCATATTTTTAATCATAGGATTTTTACGCAACTTCATCAGAATATAATTGGCATGTGTAAATACATTTTAAGCCAAAAAAAAAGAATGATTTTTATCAGATCCCTTTAAGCTCTAATAATTTTCACAGCCTTGCAACAAGCCTTGGATTGTGCTTAAACAAAAATCATGTTTGAAACTAAATTAATACTGATTTGTGCCATTTTCAAATAAAAATATTTTATTTTATAAAACAATTTCTATTTCACGATAAAAGAAATTTTTTGTAATATTCGTTTAATACCCACAAAAAATCGATTCAAATTCCTACAGAATGCAAGCATTCCTTCTTGATTCCTACTCTCGTACATACTTATGAGATTTTGCACAAAATGGACATTAACTTACAAGAAATATACACTTTAAAAAAAATTGTCAAATTTATGAAAATAATTAAAGACCTTGGAAACTATTGATTAAATTTCATTTTTAAAAATTAAAGTTACTGATTTTTTTTTTCAATTATTTCTATAAGAATTTTGTGGGACTGTTATATTTTTAAATCTAAATCAAACAAAAAATTGAGCAAAGTTCAATATTTCCAAAGACAGTGAGCCGATTATGTTTTGAACTTCTTTAGCCTTTTCTTTATAAAACATGGCTGAAAACCTTCCCAGGAGCATATGTTTAAAAAAATTAACAGAAACAAAACTAAATAAAATATTATTACAATTAAATAAAATCTAGATACAGTGGAACTCGGTTATAATGACACTGCTTTTAACGACACCTTGGTTATAACGTCAACAAACCGCTAGTCCCAGCAGATACCCATAAGAAATAACGTTAAACAACCTTGCTTTTAACGTCATGATAAAAATGATAATCTCGGTTTTAACGTCATATTTTTCGTGCTTTTCTTCTTGAAAATTCCATGTTAGTATCTTTTCTGGAGTGAAATTTTAAGGAGTGGAGATGAAAGAAAGTCATATAAGTACTGTAAAATTGTCAAGTGAAGCTAGAATGTTTCTCGAGGTGTATTGTGTGCCATTGCCCACTATTGCAAGCCTGGGAAATCACCCTCTCCCTCCCCCTGTTCTCGGAATGACTGGACTTTATTTCCCATTGTATTCCTAGACCTCTTTTTTCCCTTTCCATGACATCATGAACGCAGGTGTTAAGGAAGGGGAGGAGGAGATTTCCAGCTAACATTCCCCACTTATCGAGACATGTCTGTTGTCAGTGAAGCTGTGTGTCTGCATGTTTTAGGAAACGCATTTTTGTTTCGCGATGGCCGAAAACCGTAAAAGAAAAGTTTTGAGTTTATATGATAAAATGAAAGTAATAACGGAGCTAGAAAAGAAAAGAAAGAAAGCTGATATCTGCCGCGAATTTGGTTTAGTTAATTCAACAGTATGTACCATATGGAAAGACCGACAAAAAATTATGGATGCTTTTCAACAAAATGGGTCTACTATGAAAAAAATTCGCAAGCCCATTCGACCCATCTGGACGAAGCATTATTGAAATGGTTCACACAGCAGCGAACCGCAAACATTCCGATTAATGGTCCTCTTCTTGCGGCAAAAGCGGAAGAATTAGCAAAACTTTTGAAGGATGAAGAATTTTCGTGTTCCAGTAGCTGGATAGATCGTTTCAAGGCGCGCCACAATATCGTGTTTTCAAAAATATCTGGAGAGGCCAAGAGTGTCCACAAAGAAACTGTGGAGCAGTGGCTGAAAATCTGGCCGAAACTTCGTGAAGGGTATGCAGACCAGGAAATATTTAATGCCGATGAAACTGGTCTATTTTTTCGTTAATTCCAGACCGAACTTTAAAATTTAAAGGGGAAAAATGTATTGGCGGAAAGCTGTCGAAGGATCGCCTAACAGTCTTAGTATGTGCAAATATGGACAGCACTGAAAAACGAATGTTAACTGTTATTGGTAAAAGCAAGAAACCTAGGTGCTTTAAAAATGTTAAGCATCTTCCAGTTCACTATCTGGCGAACCAGAGAGCTTGGATGACGTCTGATTTATTCAAGTCAGAGATGCTATGCTGGGATCGCGAGTTGCTGAAAAGAAATAAAAAAGTGCTTCTCCTACTAGACAACTGCCCAGCATATCCCAAAATTGACACATTACAAAAGATCAAACTAGTGTTTCTACCTCCAAATAGCACCAGCCTGTTACAGCCTTTGGACCAAGTTGTTATTCGCAGTTTAAAATGCAAGTATCGAGCGCAAGTTCTAGCCAAAATTATAGAATGTGTTGAAAAAAAGAAAGATTGTGTAATCAGCGTACTGGATGCCATTTGTATTTTAAGCAAAGCCTGGCGTTAAGTGAATCCTCAGACAATAAGAAACTGTTTCCGGCATGCAGGGTTTATTTCTGAAGAGGAAGGATCAACCGAATGTAATGAATTATCCCTGAAAAAATGGCTCAACAAATTTGAACCAGGAAATTTAATGGTTGAGCAAAATGACATAGATGCATTCGAGACAGTAGACGAAAATTTGCAAACTACTGAAGTTTTATCAGAATCTGAGATAATTCAAGAAATAAAACATCGCTACGATCAAGAAATTAGCGACAAAGACGATGATGATGCTAATCCCGAAGACCCTGACAACGTAACTGAAATACCAACAGCTGCAGACGCTTTGAACGCTATAAAAATTGTATCGCGGTTTTACGAAACCCGAGAAAGTAATGAACAAATAATAAACAAAATTGCAGACATTGAAAGCAATTTGGAAGAAATTTATTGTTCTACTAGAGTTAAACAATCGAAAATTACAAACTTTTTCTCGTCGTCATAAAGTTCCATTGATGAGGATTAAATGTTGTAATTTAGTGTAATAAATGCTCTTAGATTATACAGATACTTAATTTTTTTTATTATTTCCGTGTATGTATTCTCTAAAATAAACCTCGTATATAACGTCACCTCGGGTATAACGTCATAAATCTCGCGGTCCCCCCCACCCCCGATGTCGTTATAACCGAGGTTGACTGTACTTCCAAGAATGACATCAAACTTTTATCCCATTTCGCATTGGGGTTTAAAAATAACTATTCTGCACAGAATAAGGGAACAACAGGAGGAACAGGAAAACAATAAGTTGCTGAAAATCAAATCAATTTTAGAACTTTGTATGTACTCACTTTTAATGGTTTAGATTAAGATGAAAGATTATCATAGATGGGACAAATAAATTTTTATGCATATACGTATTTAAAAATCCTCATAATTTATTTTTAAAATATTTTCACATAAGAGAAATAATAAAAGCAGAAACCTAGAGCTGTAACAGACATATTATTTATTTAGATCGATCATAAATTATAATATAAGATGTAAAACGCTTTGCACTTCCAGAATTTGCGAAATGATCAATTACATCCTTATTTGATATTTTTAGAGCTATATCTGTATAGACATAACCGCAAAACCATGTAGTCTGCTTTCACTAATTGTATTTCTTAAATATGATTTTATTAATTTTAATTTTGAAAATGTTTGTTCTACTGTAGTTGTGGAGACTGAAAGTAAAGCTAAAAATTTTAAAAGCAAATGAACAATTGGAAAAATGTCTTTGTCACATTGATTTAGTCCATCTATGGCATTTGAAGGTTTTTCTTTGGCTCCATTCCATTTTTGTCTCTAAAGTTCCCATTCTCCATGACAGACATCTACATAACAATTCATGTCACTTTTATAAAATTGAAATACATGTTCAATTTTACTGGATGGTGCATCACAGTATCTCGGAACTGCATACTGAAGAGCAGATACTGATTCTGTCTGATCTAAGAAACATACATTCAATGATGATATAACATCGTCCGTGCAAGGTATAAAAATACATATTCTATAGTAAGTTTTTGGATCGGCAGTAGGAAGATTTGGTCTATTCTTCGGAAGATGAGATATTCTTCTTACATTAATATCTATATTAAGATCAGAGGCTATTTGCTCTACACTTTTGAATATTTTTCTAAACTCTTAATCGGAATTAGCGCGAAGGTCTTCAAGTACGGTTTTTGTGGCTTTTATCTGTTCGAGAGCATTAAAAAGATCAAGGTTCTCTTTCTGTAAATATTTCAACAAATTGTATGTTAACCCTAATAATTTTAACATTACTGTCAAAGAAATAAAGAAAGGTGATGTACATACTGAATTTAAAATCATAGAAGCTCTTTTACAGTGGTCACCTGGAAGTTCATTGATTTCCTCTAAGGCGGCTACTGTTGGCAAAATTAATTCTTTAAAAATAATGACTGCTTCGTGGTGATCACACCATCTAGTTTTACACAATGTTTTAATTCTGTTGCTGTTACAGTCAGGGTTATATTCTTTTAATTTATCTTCTGAAATTTTATTTTTCTTTGGACTGGCTCTAAAAAAAAGGACAGGTCTCAGAGATAACACCTACTGCATTTTGAACGTGTTGAACTTTAAATGCATCTGAGAGACACAAGTTCAAACTGTGTGAGAAACAGTGGGTATATATATAGCTTTAGGGTACTTCTTTCTCAATAGAGCTTGAACTCCTCTGAACTGTCCTCACATAAAGGATGCACCATCATAACCTTGGCCTCTAAGGTTAGCTAAATCTAAATCTAACTGATTTAACTTTTCCTCTATTGTATTTGACAATCCCTCGCCAGTAATATCGAATACTGGAACAAATTCCAAAAAATCCTCTATTATAAAGTATAGTTTAGAATGTGTTATATGTTATATACCTTAGACACAAGAAAAACTGCTCAATTTGGGAAAGTCTGATGTTTCATCAGCTAAAATCCTAAAATATTCATTTTCTTTAACATCCTCAATAATCTTCTTTTGAATAAGATGACTAAAGAAATCAATCAAGGCATTTTGAATGGGCTAGTATACATTGCATTTCCAGCACATTTTCAATGTGGTTCTTTAAAATTAGATCACCATTAATTCAATATCTCACAAGGCTCTCAAAATTTCCATCATTCTCTACAGGTGTTAAAACTGAAATACATCTGGAGTCATTGTGACCTCTAATAGGTATATTTTGCAAGCCACACAATCTTATTTTTTGCACAATCCCAGTCAGTTTTAACTTATTTTCTTCCACATCTTTTTTTTCTTTTCGAATCTAACTGTTTGTCAACAGTTTCAGCCCTATTTTCTACAACAGTTGTCGCATTATCTTTAATTAAGAGCGCATTTCTGTGATACTCAGTTAACTGGTTTTTCTTGAAGTATTCTGTGGCTTTTTTTAAGTTGTAAAATGGTTAGGTGACAAAACTTTTTGCAATTTGATGACCATCTTTTCCAACTTCTTTTCTATCCAAGAAAATGACGCAAGTTGAACAATAAAGTTGATTGTCCTGTTTTGAGAAGCTTAGCCATTTGTATTCATCTAGCCACTTTCTTTGGAAATGTCATTTGAAACTTTTCCCATTTTCTACATGAAAATCAAAATTTATGGATTATTTTTATTAAGGTTTGCTAGTCATAGACATGAAATACTGTGTTTCTTGAAAATAAGACATAATCAGAATGCAAGCTCTAACAAGATGTATTAGGATGCTCATGATATGAACCCAACACCGAAAATAAACTCTACTCCAAAAGTAAGTCTGCCTCATTTTTTACTTTCTTCTATCTTTACTAGAAGAAAGTAGTGGATTCGAATTTGAAAATACATTTAATTTGTTTTAAAGTAAGATCACTGAAAAAAAAATTTAATCAGATGCTTTTTATTAGACGTTTACATTGAATACGAAAAATTTTAATTTATTTATAGTGTTGACTCTAGAACAGAACAAAAGAGCCAGTGGGAAGGTAATTTATTAAAAAAGAGCACATAGTTCTCTCAAAAAGGACATTGTTGCGTCCTGTTCAAAAAATATATTTTAAACTGGTTTCTATAGAGTCCTCTTTTATCAGATATTTTCCCCGAATGATTGGCGAATTTCGCAATATTCCAATTTTTTTTTTACATAACCATTTAACAAATTTCACAATATTTTCAAGCGACCAAATGACTAAATTTACAATTTTTTCCTGCATCTGACTGATAAATTTTGTGATGTTTTCTTCGTGACCGATTATCAAATTTCCCGTTATTTTACGCGACTGATTGCCGAATTTTGCGGTTTCATCTTACAACAGACTGATGAAGTTCAGGATGTTTTCGCCACATCCAATTAAAAAAAAAAAAATTCTGCGACAGATGGACGAATTTTGAGATTATATTTCCACCAATTGATCAATGGAATTAACAATTTTTTTTCTCGTGGACAATCGACGAATTTCTCGCTTTTTTTACCCCTGCAACTAATTCACCAATTTTAGATCCAACCCCCCCTCGCCCGATCGACAAATTTCACAATTTTTTTTTCCTTGTCTCATTAACGAAATTCACAATTGCTTTTCCTATGGTCGATTGACGTATTTTATGAGGGAAATAAAAGAAAAGAAAGGTAAAAAAAAAGCAGTAAGTGCCACCAGTTGAGGTTGCATAAACTAGTTTTAAAAGGACCTTCGGGCACATAAACAGTCAGAAAATGGCTCCCAGTCACGGGCGCTGCAGCCTGCCAAATTGGTCTAGGGTCAACACTATAATTCCAGATGTATTGTACGAAAAGAAAAGAGTAGATAGAAAAAAAACATTTTTTATAATATTGTACCCTTATAGAAGAATAATTAAGAATATTTATCTTTTACTGGAACTAGATTCCATCGTAGAGAAGACTTTCAAACACATTGAGTTATTAAAAAAAAGAAATCTTTGCTTAAAACTAGAAAAAAAGACGCAATGTAATAAAAGCTAGTAAAACAATCAGGAACAAATCAACAAGCAAAAATAATATTTTGTCCTAATGTCGAGTGGGGTCTTTAAAGGGTTACCATGAACCTCAAAATCGATTATGTATTTTAAAATGAAATTGTGGGTGGCAAATCTTGCTTGACATGGCCGTAGACAAAACATTTTTATGCATACATATGGTGATTGGCAATAATGTTTTTAAAACGACCAATTTGACAATAAATGTTAGGCATGTTAGGTAGCCCAGCATATGATAAAAGTAGTAAAATAAAAAGACTAAGTGATAGATTCGCCAAACTAAATCCTGTTTAAGATTGAGAAAAATTATCTCTTTTCTTGAAAGGGGAAATGAACAATACCAGTTTGCTGTTAGCCAAAAGATGCTTGCCTGCCTATCCCCCCCACACATATAGTGGACATATGGATGCATTCTCCTTAATGTGCTTGTGTTACATCTACAATTTTTTCAGAACACTGTAAAAATTTTTACTTGGTAAATGAAATGGGAGATTTTGGAGCTTTCGATGATTTTCTAATCTTCTAGGGAGGGGGGGGAGGGGGGCTGCAGCCCATCAGTCCCAGCACCCTTGGGTATGGCCATGATGGCCAGGTTCTGGTCGAAAGTGCTCGGGACTCCAACAAAAATTTTAACATCCATAGAATGGTTTTTATGTTTTAAAACCTTTATTTTCGTTTGACACCTATTTTAGTAATGAGTAATAAATTGTGATTTATTTTAAATGCTTTCATGTATTTTAATTTATATACAAAGGTGAATTTAATTCCAACATTAGAAAATGTTTTTCTATATATTTAATAACAATAAAAGTCACACAAAAAAGATTTAGGACTTTGCTGTGTAGTTAGAAATAGGATAATGAGCCAAACTTTAATTAAAATAAAATAATTTAAATTTCATAGGCATTACAAACTTATTCTAACTTTTAATTTTTGTACTTTTAGAAATAGCTTTATTGCACTCAAATCCTATTTAGCTAGGTCACTCAATCAATGCATACAAGCGTGGGCAGGTCTGACACTTTTACACACAAATTAGCTTTGTTCTTAATCGTTTAAAGCCCAAACTTTTAAATTAAATAATTTTATGTTTACTGAACCTTTATTTATCATAATATAGCAGCATCGATTTTCTAAATCATCATTTTCATATTTAAAATAAATATATTTATTTATTTTCTGTTGCCAGGTGTCCGATTTACATGAGATATCCCAATATTCAGATGCTTCAAGACCTGTACCGCAAGACCACTGTGCAGAATGCCAAATGTCCCAATTTTTCATAATGCATATATATATATTTTTTTTAATTTATTTTAATATACTATGCTAATTGTTAGTCTGTCTTGAGTGGAACTTAATGCAGTAAAATCTATGACAACATACCTGTTTATAATGGAACATTTTCATGATTCTTCTGAAAGGAATACCGTACAAATATACCTGCTAAGACGGAATATTTTTCGCCCCCTAGCTGTTCTGTTTTTACAGGTTTTACTATACTTTGTTTAGCAAAACTTGTGAAATGGTATCTGTATATAATGGAAACCTGTCTTAACCCTTTATATTCTGAATTAATTTTCCAGCTACTTTTTAATTGTATTTTTGCAGCATTGGATAAGTTTTGGGGCAGAATAAACATATGAAAGAGGAAAATAATTTTTATAGTGTTTTAGTGGTTAATTATGCAACTGTAACCACCATAAATTTTTTTAACCTATGATATAAAATAAAATAGTAAATTTCAAATAGTAAACTTCAAATAAAATATAGGAAATGTTCACCTGTAGAGTATAGAAAACGATAGAAAATAATAGTACTAAATAACCGGTAATAAACCACTAAAATTACTCAAATGAAGAACAACATGCATGTCAATTCTATTGCAAAATGAATTTCGAATGTAGCGTGGCAAATGTAAAATCCCTACAATGCAAAGAAAGAGGATATGTGCTTGAATTTGCCATCTCCTGCCTGCTATCAGAAATACACTCTTTGTGCCATTGTGAATACCGTTAGGAAAAACGGTCATATTACAAATATATAGGTGTTTTATTAACCCCTTGGGGACGAGCGACATGTATACGTGACGCATAAGGTACTCAGAATCCTCGATTATTCCCACGAGTAACTTTTTAGTGTAAACTTTGCCTTATTTAATGACAGCATTTCTGAGATTCAATTAGGCGAAAATTTCTGTTTTTAAAAACCAGTGGCAAAAGATTGAAAATTCTGAAAAGGACGCTCGTCGCGAAGGTGTTAAAGTGGTACTTATAAGTACCGTCAAGATAAAAAGGGTTAAACATACAAATTTCCAAGTCCCTGTGGAAGCAATACCATATAAATACAACTTCTCAATCAAATACCTAAAAAAATTCCTCTTTCACAGATGATCAAAAATAGATTCTGTTTCTCTCGTAGAAGGTATATTTGTACTGTATTCATTCTGTGAAATTATGAATACTTTCTGTTACAGACAGGTACCGTTTCCATAGTATTTACATGTCCTGATTCAGAAACCTCTGTCCTGCTTTTTTGCAACAATAGACCTGGCAACACTACCCGCAATACATGATTTTTTTTTTTTTTACATTTGAAGCTGATGTTTCAGAAAATCGATGCTGTTATATTATGAGAGTTTAATTAGGAGTAAACAAAGAAATGCTTAATTTAAAAGTTTAGGCTGCGTACCCTTTAAGTGCAAAACTAATTTATGTGTAAAAGTATCAGAAATGTCTCCAGGGCCTGATTATCACAGGGGCACATTAAGTCCCCTGGATTCACCTTGGGTCCACATTTTCAATGGGCCCCAAAATACATTTTATCCACGCTCTGAAGAAACAAATTAATGAAATTTCATAGTTCATAGAAAAATATTTTTTTTTAATTCATGTAAAATAAATTATCTCAGCATTCTTCACTTATGACAGTGAAATGACAGTGTGAACTTTGAAATTCAAAGAAGAACGGATGTTACAACAAACATATTTCATTCAATCCCTTAGGTTTAGAAATTTACTCATTCTAAATAGCATATAGTGTGGAAAATATTTATATGTATACATATAATACATTTTTACATGTGTATGTAATATTGTTTTTTCATAAAGCTATGGTTTAAATTTTAAACTGCACATAAAGCTGTTTGTCATGTTTATAATGCAATTTTCTTTTTGTCATGACTTGTGTACCCTGAGTCCCACATAGAGTTGATCAGGCCCTGAAAGTCCCATGGATTTGGTGAGGCGTAACTAATATAGCTTGCATTTCCATTAATAAAAGCCCTCATACAACATGGGTGTCAGCATTAACTAAATCGTACAAAATTGTGAAGTTGTAGTCAATTTTCTCTCTTTTGTTTTTTGCTTAAAAGTATATAAAATTGTATACTTTTGTAATTACTGCACCAATCATCTTATTTCAGTAGGGAAAGAAAAAAGAAAAAAAAAGTATACCATTGCAAAGTCCTCTATACTGAATTTCCAATGATGTCAGATCTTTTTTTACATCTAAGGGATCCAAAAAATTTTATTGACACATCATTTGTCTAAATCTATTAATCTATTGATGGTCTAAGTGTAACTAATGGTATAACCGCAGGAAGACTCTGGTGGTAAATGCAAAGGACCCCATGGTTTAGTGAGCTATCAAATCTCCTTAATTTATGTATGCAGTCAAGAATAGGGCAATTTACCCAGAATGCAGTTTTGCCATGAGCCAATAGTTTTGCTAATGGGCATAGCATTTTGTTAGGCATACATAGACAGGTAAATACACTCTTTGGCAGTTAGGTAAAAAGTAAAAAAATAAAATTATGAGACAATTTACTCCTTTAAAAGAAATCAACATAAAATATGATACTGAAACTAGAAAAAAGTGAATTTATCAAATAATTATGCAAAAGGAAAGAAATTACAAAACTCTATGCAAGTTAAGCAATTAAAATAAATATTATATAAATGAAACATCAATAAATAACATAATTTCAATGTACATTAATTTCAGTTTTCTTGAAAGCAAGTTTGAAACCCAACACATGAATATTCAGGTATCAATGTTTTAGAAAACATAATTAAAACATATATTGTAAGACTATAAAAACATTGCAAAAAATCCAATCTATTAAATAAAAAAATTTAACTGTAGAAAATATTATGTTCCACAATCAACAGTTATAGCTTCATCACAGCTATCAATAGATTCATTGTGTTTTTCATCAGGTAAACTAAGAGGGTATCCATACAGACAAAATGAATAAAAGTTTCTCAATTGCCTAGAATCTTCACCTGCAAGAGAAAAAAAATTAACAAAAACTCGTTAAAGTGAAACTCGAAGAATTGTTTAAAATTTTCACATTAATCATAATTTCATGTTAACCAAATAGACAGGGGGAAAAAAAACATATTAGATGCATTCAACAAAAACAAATAAATAACAATAAATTTAACTATTTTTTAATATGTTTATGCATAAAAAGTTTATTTCTTCTCAGAGGTTGGGAACCTTTCTAGAGTGTTTTTCTAAAACATATACTACATTCCAAAGAGATAAATGCTAGTCAGACTGTAACAAGATCAATTTTCAAATCCTATTTTCACCTCAGACAAGTTGGAAAAAAAAATGGTCTGTTAACCAGTCTTTTACAAGAAACTATTCATGTTAAACATACAATCTTCAGTGTTGTTTCATGAGATTAGGAATTCATTTCACATTAACTGGAATTTCATGATAAATGATTTTACATTAACAAATTCTGATGTATTAACTCGTTGACTGATGCAATGTAGGTGAATCGTATTTGATTCATATGATGGCCAGCGTGTTAATACTTATTCTATAGTTTCATAGAAAAACTTTATGTTTCAGAAAGTTTCCCTTAAAAAAGTATTCAAATTTATTGTTTCTAAAATTTAAAATAGATTTTTAATTTGATGCACAATTTATGAAACATGGAAATCTCCAGCTTGCTGTCAAACAACAACCCAGTATATGTTAATGGATATACTCTTAAAGCAGTACAACAATTCAAACATCTTGGGACACCTCATTACTACCAACAATTGCCTTAAATTAGAAATCTAGAGTAGGCTAAGAATAATAAATAGATGCTACTTTGGCCTGAAAAAACACTTTAAATCTAACTTTCTGAGCACTAAAGTAAAAATAGTTATATATAAAACCCTCCTCCATTCTATTATTCTATACAAGAAGTGAAATGTAGACACTTAATCAAGACACAGGGAATCATCTACTAGTCTGAAAGGAAAATCTTGCAGGCAATTTTCGGACCAATTTGTGAAAATGGAATATGGAAAACAAGATATAACTTCGAGCTGTATAGCCTATACAAAGAATCCGATATTCTAAAAACAATCAGGATCGATAAGATTAGATGGTTAGGAAAAAGTTTTATGGAGATCTCAAGAGACCAATCCTATTAAAAAGGCCTTCAGAAGACCAGAAGGTACCAGAAAGAGAGGAAGGCCCCCACCAGATGGGTTGAAGATGTAGAAAAGAACCTTGTTGTTCTTAGTGAAAGGGGCTGGCAGATACTGACTCTGGATAGAGAACGCAGGAGGTACATTATTGAGCCAGCCAGGGCTAATAAAAAGCTGTAGAACCGAAGAAGAAGAAGCATAATTTATTACCTTGCACATGCAACAGAATTTAATCAAGAGAATAAATTTAAAAAATCCCTGACGGCTTGGCCTACAGGCACAGGTAGATTTCGAAGACGCAGACCGTGGGCTGCCTGTTTGTTGTGAATTGCTGAAGAAATTACCTTTTTGCCATGATGTGACAGTTGAAACCGCCCACTTCAAAACCTAACTTGTTTGCACAAGGTGCCGGCAGGGATTTTTTTTTTTTTTTCTATAAGGGTTGGTTTTATAAAAAAATTGTCAATATAAAAGTTTTAGATAATATTAAGAGGATTTATAATAAATTTAAGCGGATTTGATATCTTGTGAATTGACGAAGTTATGAATTTTTTCTTCTAAACCCCTCCCCTTTTTCCCCCCTTGGGGCCATTTTTAATGATATCAAAAATCTGTCATACATAAATTTTTGGCCCTTTTCCTAGAAGTATTAATAACTTTAAACGGATTCAATACGTATCATAATTAAGAAATTATGGAATTTTTCTGTTTCACAAAAAGTGCCCCTATTTCCCCCCCCCCCCCCCTGGTTCGATTTTGCCCATAATGATATCAAAAATCTGTCATACATAAATTTTTGGCCCTTTTCCTAGAAGTATTAATAACTTTAAACAGATTCAATACGTATCATAATTAAGAAATTATGGGATTTTTCTGTTTTCACAAAAAGCCCCCCTATTTCCCTTCCCCTCCCCTTGGTTCGATTTTGCCCATTAACAAACTTGACCGAGGTTTTACGTATGAGTTTGGAAGAGATTTGTGCAAAATTATTGCAGTTATCGGGTCCATAAAAAAGTGACATAGATGGATAGATAGATAGATAGATAAAGTTTTGAACTGGGGGTGGTTTTGGGTTCTGGGAGTCATAATCGGTGTAAATCTGCAAAAATCTTTAAAAAATTCTAACTTAGGGGAGAATGTAATAGGTACTATTTCTTACGAAATCTACCTAATAGTTAAAAAACTAATGTAACTGATGTCTTAATGCTGTGAGCCTTTTAGGTGAATATGTTGTGAGCTTTGAATTAATCATTTTTAAAAAAATGGGAAGAGGGGAGGAATAACAAATGGGAGAAGGAAAATTTAAAATTTGAGTACATGCAAGCATTGGCGAAATTTTAATTAATTGAATAAATTATCATTAGAATTTTTATTTTAATACACTTGTTATCTTGTTGTTTTTTTATAAAAACTATTTTTAAATGAAGAAAGAAGATTTTTCATGCTAAAAATAAACCAAAGTAAATTCTGAAGATGACTGATGACTGAGTTATATAAAAACTAAATAGATTTAAAATATTAATTTAAAGATAAAAATAAAACATCTGTATAGATATTTTCATGTATCAAATAATACATACATAGAATGCTACATACATAGTTCATATATATAATAAAATTTTTCATTTGATTTTTTAAAATATTAATAATAAACTGCATTATAGATTCTTTAACTTAATTTATATAAAAGAGTAAACAATTCTTATTACAGAAATATTATTCCCTTTTTTTTTTTTTTTTTTTTTTTTTTGGAAGATATACATGAAACACAAAAAGTGTTTAATGAGATAAAAACTGAATAAAAATGGAAATTTTGTGGAAATTGAAAAAAATATAATAAAGATAGAAAAACACTCTCTGGAAAGTAAGCAATATGTACTCCAATTATATACAATAAGGTGGACTTCTTAGGTTTAGCTATACAAGATATGAGTTAAGAACTTTTTGCAGAATAAAAATAACAGATTCAGGTATATAACTCTATACAAAAACAAAATATTAAGGGCATAAAGTTTTTGTATATATGTGTTTGTGTGTGAAGGAGAGTAAAAAAATTAGGAAATAACAGTATTATTTTCAACATTTATCATAATTAATAAACTACTGTGAATATTTACAAATACATACATTTACAAAAGATGGCAACGAATTTTGATACTTTTCCACTATACCTACACTTTTGTCGCCAAGCGTAATGGTTGACACAGAATGAAATTCATGTGAAATGAAACATTAGACCAAAAAAAGGTACGAAAGTGAGCATTTAAAAAATATAACATTTGAAAATTACACTTCCACAAACTATTTTATTAAATTAATACAAATATATACTTTAAATAAAAGAACAAATAAATATTATACAATAAAACAATAAAATAAAACTCAATTTAAACTTCAGCCATGAAATGGTAAATGTCTATTAGCATTGAAATAAACATTTCATTTTTTGAATGAAGGTGTTCATGGTTTTTTGAACAAAAAGTATTTTATGTATAATTCTTAAGTCCTGATACAATTTTATTGCAACTTCTCTATCATCAGGTCACTGCCAAATGGTAAAATCCATCTCAGTGTCAGTAATAAATGTAAATTTTTTTTTTTTTTTTTTTTAAAGAAAAATAGCAAATTAAGATGTTTTGGTTAAGTTATGATTAAATAATAATGATGATAATAAAATGATCCATGTTCAATAAATAGCAAATCAGAAAGTTTGGCACGGTTTGCAATAGAAATCCTTGGCACAGTCAGGGTTGAAATAAATGGTGCTTTAGCTTACATTTTGGCATAGTGTTGGTATAACGGAAAAGTACCCAAATTTTTTTATTAATTAAAGTTTACATGTAATTAATAAACAAACTAGTGAAAATATATACATACAATCAATTGGAAACTGGGACAGTAAGTCAGAAGTTTCAGGCAGTTGCTCCATAGTCTCTAATAAACTATGGATTCTAAAAGAAGGCAATCGGACATCATAATATAGATGAATTCGATCACTAAATGTCGCATACACAAGAGATGGTATAGAATGACCAGGCGAAATAGAATACATTCCTAAAACAAGGACAAATGTTTTTATTTATAATTCTGTGTAAAAGAATACAATCAAGATTTTCACTACAGTGACACTATTTATTATTTATAATGAAATTTAAAAGTCCTTCCTGCTCAATCAAAAGAGTAGGTTGATTCTGTTTTTTTTTTCTTTTAAAGTACATACATTAGATTTAACACAAATTAAACAAATTGGTCTTACACCTTCTAAGTTTGCTATTTTGGCAAGAAAACTCATTTCTATGGAAATTTTAATTTAGCTTAATGTAATCAAATGTAATCAAATAAATATGACATAACTACATAAAAAAATTTTAGAAGAATTTATATAAAGATATAAAATATTATATAATATAGATGTGTGTGTATATGTATATATATAAGACTATCGAAGCATCTGGATTAATAAACTTATGCACAATATTCACAAAATCCACTGTCTCCATTGGGATCTAATCAATCCAGTATTTTGGATATCATCGTGATGACACAAGTCCATAATATATGATGATACTAAGTTATAACCAGAAGGACCTGTGCGAAGCTTTCGCACTGCAAACTTTGAGATTATTTCCTGGTGCGTTTTAGCATAAATTTTTAATTAACTATTTTTTTTAAATCCATGCGTTTTAACGAAATGTGAGTGTACTATGTCAGAAGCCTGTTCAAAAACTTTTCGAATGATACCTCTTTCATCGTTGTATGTTTTGTATGTGTATAGAAAAAGGAATGTTGACAACATAAATAAGATATGGGATCTGGATTGTTTTTTCATAAATGAAATGAAAGCTTTTTTCAAATCAATGTTGCCACAAAAATAAAATACCACATTATATGATGCTCAACAGCGATTATAAAAAATAATAAATAGTACAAAACAGGTAAAATGTGACTTTTCGCACGGGTTATTTTATATTTATGATTAAAAACCAAAATTAAAATTGAAACGTTTAAAAGAAATTAAATATTATTGATTGATCGAAGCAGTGGTTTTTTACACATGTAGAATAAAAGGTATGATTTGTTATATTAGATTGAATTGTAATTTAAGTATAATTCAATTTATTTTTCTTCGTCCTGTATTTTTCCCGAAGAAGAAGCCATCATCCTCTAATGTAGTTAAAATACAATTGTTTTTTTTTTTTTTTCCCCTCGCACATGTCTTTTTCTATCTTCGATGGGATTTTATTGTTGGAAATAAATGAGATGACATTCTCGCTTGACTAATGTTGTTTGAAGATATTTTTATCCTTAATTTTTCTTTAGAAGTTTAAACCTGCATCTAAAAAATGTTAGATATTTCTAAAAATTGTTAGACTGCAGTGCGAAATCCTCGCACAGGTCCACTGGTTAAATACATAACATTGTTAAAAATGGTAAATAAAATAAAATAATTAAATAAATAAATAAAATATATTAAAATATTGAACAAACTGGTGTGATATTATAAAAGCATAAAAGGATATATATATATATATATATATATTTCACTGGCACCCGGCTAACCGAAAAGTACCATAAATAAACCACATACTTATCAAAAAATAAGGGTTACTACAATTAATTAATTGGCGCCATGCTTGGCTCAATTGTATTTGAGCTTCCCGTATAATACGTAAGTACCCATTTTTTTTAAATTATTATTATTATCATAAAACATGCTGAATGATTATGTTATCATAAAACACACACAATGATCAATTTATCATAAAACATACAATATTTAATTTAATATAAACCACATGCAATCTTCTCTACCGGGTTGCCATATGAAGCAAAATCTCGCCAAAATCGTCGTGTTGCCTAGGCATAAAATCATCCTTTTAGCGCCGAAAATATATCCCGGTGCATCTGCAGCATCTGTACCAATACTATTTATATACAATTTACTTCTGCTTGTACTATTTTTTTCAAAAAGCACGCGCAAGAAAAAAAAAATTAACAATCGTATTTTAACTGCATTAGAAGATGATGTCATCCGCTTATTCTTGAAAAACATGAAATAAATTGAATGCATTTCTAATATAATAAAGCCTATCTTTTACTTTAATTACATTTTGCTTTTTAAAAATAAATATTAAATTAATCACGTGGAGAAATCATACTTTATCTTTTTTGTACTGTTTATTTCTTTTTATAATTATGGCAACACAAATTTTAGGAAAACCTTTCATTTCAGTTATGAAAACAATACTGATTCAATTTTTAATTAACAGCAATTTTTAACCAAAAACATGTTTTAACGAAATGTTAAGTGTGCTATGTCAGAAGCCGGTTCAGAAACCTTTCATATGGTATCTCATTCGGGGTTCTGTGTTTCGTATTTTCTGAGAAAAGGGATGTTGACAGGAGAAATAATATATATGATGATATATTTCTGATGCCCAAGTGAAGTTCAAAACCAAACACTTCCATGAATGAATGCCAACGAAATTCTTTTAGTATGTTTCACTTACCAAAGTAAAAAACTCCTACTTTTTTTTTTCATTGAAATCAAAGAAATTTAAGATGTATTAATAAAGAACTGAAAATATAGCCCTTTTGACCGTAATGTTATTTGGATATTCAAAGATCCATTATTTTTGAAAGAATTACCAAATCTTCTTGATTAATAAACTCATCCAAGATATTTTCTTAAAAAAAAGAAAAAAAAAAGAAAAGAAATCAACCTACTCTTTTAATTAAACTGGAAAGACATGTATAACATAACATCAACCACAAACGATTTTCCCCATAGACAGTAATGTAAAAATTTTGCGTATATATAAATTTCATTATGTAAATGAACTATAACAGTCACAAACTTGATTAGAAAATTTATCTAAAATACTTGCAAGATTAATACAGTGTCATAATTTGGTTCGAATTAGTACAGTATTTCATACCTGCCAACATCTTACTAAACTTCCGTACAATTTAGGTTAATTTAACTGAGGTTAAACATGTTTCAAACCCGAATTTTTTTTAAAGAAATGCAATGAAATAGGTTCCATGTAAGAACATGAAACTAATTTTTTTTTTTTTCAGATATATTTTCTGGTTAAAAACGTCTTTAACCTGGATCAAATTAACTCGCAATGTACGGAAGTTTAGTTGAAAGTTGACAGGTATGGTATTTTGGATGTTATTGTGATGATAAGTTTTGCATTATATTAGATATACAGTACCTCTCAAAAATTTAGGCACACACTAAAATATGATAATAAAGTTGGAAGGAGATTTATATGGAATAATTTCCTAATAAATAAACAAAATCTAATTGAAATGAAACATAGTAGAGATAATACGATAGTTACATCTGCACTATTCACTTAAAAATTACATATTTTTACATTTTTATCAAAAAATCACTGTCTTGAAAGTTTAGGCACATTATACAAATATTAACCTAGAAATGTATGCACTATTCTTTAAAAAGAATTTAAATGTATAACAATGGCCATTTAAAAATACATGCATTTTTTGCAAAAATTGTTGTGCCACGCCTCATTTTACTGATTTTTGCATGAGCCAGCCCAGGCTAGGCCAATGATTTTCATACAAGTTGGGTCAGGGTCAAGCCTGAAAATTTCGGTCTGTGCATACTTGTAGGAACAATGAAGTGCAGGCCCGATTTGGCTTTGAAAAAAAGAAGTCTGGCCTGGCCCATGTTTGTAGAAAAAAGTTAGGCCCGGATAAAGGCTGGTAAAAGAGATGAATAGGCCCAGCCTGGAGACCAGGCCAGATGTGGCTCATAAATAAAAACTGGCCCGAGTCTGGCCTGCGAACTTGGCTTTAGGCCAGGCTTGGGCATGTGCAGAACTCTGTATTAGAAAATGCAAGAGCATTGGTTTTTTTTAAATGTCTTACAAACCGTGCCTAAAATCCCTGCATAAACAGGCTTGAATGGATTCAGCTCAAAAGTGCATGCTGTTCTTGGACAAATGGCTCATCATATTATTCAGCAATGAAAAGAAATGGTGGGTTCTGGATGGTTCTGATGTCTAGAATTGTTACTGGGATGACCTCAGAAAGCAGCTGCTAACTTTTTTCAGTAGATGACAAGTCTCTGATGGTTTGGTAAGGGGAGGGGGGGGGGGACTCGCTTTAATGACCAAATCTCCCTGACCATTCTCCATGGGAAACAAAATTCAATAAAGTATCAAGAAACACTTAGATCAACATCTACTTTCATTTGGTGACATCCTAAAGGGCTCTTAGTGAAGATTTCAACACCACAATGCTTCAATCCACAACTCAATTAGTACAAAACAGTGGCTTTCGGCACAAAATGTTAAAGTTTTAGATGGGCCAACTTTAAGCCCAGTTGAAAACATTTGGGATATCTTAACCTATCAAGTAAACAAGAATGGAAAGCAATATGACTTTACTAAAGAACTATAACTGACCATTGAAAAAAGCATGGTATTCTCTGCCCCCAATAATATTTCAAAATTTATTTATTCAATAGAAACATGCTTGTTTGAAGTTATACAAAGATAGGAAAATACTATTAATAAGTAGCATCAAGTAAAATTGTTAAATGATGTGTTTTTTTCCATTATGTCTAAACTTTTGAGACACTATATAGTTACAGATTTTTATGAGTTTTTATCAAATTTATGATAATGTTCCCAATTATTCATTTTGGTATGATTTATTTGAACAACTTTACAGTATCTAATAAGAAAATTATATGTTTTTGTCTAACTTTAAATTGCTATTTAATAAAGCACATTTCCTGGTTGTGCCTAAGCTTTTGAGACAGACTGTATGAATAAAATTATTGCAATAGGTCAATTTCTAACAAAGTTAATCAAATACAAATGAACAGAGTAAGAATACCAGGTCCCATAAGAAAATTTAATAATGAAATAACATCACTTAATCAAGGCATAAAAGACAACAAATTTAAAATACCTGATGTAAATGCACAGACGGGTTCATCAAACTGAAACCTCACAGACTGCCTCTGTTGGTTTACCATGTATGTCTGACCATCCCAGGCACAAGCAATTACTTCTTCCTCACCATCACCCTGACAATACAAGAAACAACATAAGAAGTCAGTAACATGGAACATATAAAACAAAAATTAAATATTAAAAAGTTGGAGTGAAATAAAGAGTTAAAATATGAACAATTTACCCAGTTATGTGGCCAACATTAGTGTATATTTATCATAGTACACTTCCTCATAATTATCATAGTACAGTATTATAGTACACTCCCTCAAATCGATACAACATGGGACCAGAGGCTTCTAAAATTTCAGAATTTTGTTAGTTTTTTGTTTTAAAATCAACAAAATTCTTTTTTTAATTCTTTTTTTTTTAATTCTTTTTTTTTAACTCTTTTTTTTTAATTCTTCTTTTTTTTTAAATAACTAATTTTTATGAAACATAAAGAAACTTAACCATTTTGTTAACAAGAAAAGAAACTGTTTAAACAAAAGAATAAAATAGGCTAAGTGTCGGCAACCTATGACCTGAGGGACACCGAGTGACCCACTTGAGTTCCGCAAAAAAGTATAATATATAAAAAGAAATTATAAAACATACATATGAAATGAACAATTAAAGAATACATAAAAAATTCACTGAAAATTAATAAACACAATATTTTTGTTTGATTACAAAATTACAGTAACGAATGCAGTGATTAGATGAACAAAGGCACAGTGGAAGGCAGCGCCCAATCGCTACCTTCAACACATTCGCCGTGCCTTTGCCTTTGTTCAATCAAAAGTCAGCTTGAGCTACTACTACAGTTTGGCTGTTAGTCTCCTCTTTCAGAAGATTATAATCTTTCAACCATATCAAGTTGTTCGGCATTACTTTCAACTAAGTTTTCATCTCTGAAAAAAATTGGCTTTACCTTTTTGTCCACATATGGTTCAACTTAAAGATGTGAGCAAATATTTTCACACATGAAATTTATTTTAAGTGAGAACAGGAGCAGATTAACTACCAAAAATTCAGATGTTTGTATTTGTCTTAAAATGACTAACTATAAGGAAGAGTTGACTGATTTGACGTCACAAGTTCAGCATCAGGGAAGTCATTGATATCAAAGAGAAAAGTAAAGTTCATTCTGTTATATTTATTTTTATAATAATTATAATTTTTATGTTTATTTTAAAGTTTAAAAAAGAATATTGTAATTATTTTCTCAGTAAAATTTACCTTATTATTAACCAAAAGAGACTTTTAAATGAAAATACTACTGACTCGAAATGTCTTCTCAATATACACATTTTGGTTGATTGTGACCAACAGCCAAAGAAGGTTGCTTACTAGAGATGGGAAATATAGTTACTTTTGGTTAAGGAGTTACATCGTTCCACAGTAGCACTGATAACAGGTTCCAAAGCACCATTATTTTGTAACATATCACCAATAGTTATGTAAGCTGCCAACGGACGTTTTAATTAAAAGGTCATTATAATATAGATGTTATTTTCTATTGAGATGAATCTATGCCATTAAAATCAATTTACATGGTAAAAATTCAATTTTTATGCAACAAAAACTTGCCTAGTTATGATAATTTGAATTTCCTGAATTTTCAGCTTTTTTTTACACTACAAACATGTTTTTCCATTTTTAGTGACTAAAAATGTCAAAAGTTCATAAAATTCTAAGTATCATAACTCGGTAAGTTTTGATCACAGAAAAATGAATTTTTACTGCTTTAGTTGTTAAAACATAGAGAAACATTTTCTAAATAAAACATATAGGATGAATAAAAAGGACATCGTATAAAATCTTATAAATAATAAATAAATAATAATCTTATAAATAATCTTATAAATCAAAATAATATATTCTCAAAGCTTTTTTTTTTTGTTTTAAGATGCGAGCAATGCTCTGTTATTAAAAGCAATACGAGATGAAGGATTGTTGGATTGCATCTATTAGTAAACTTTTTTTTAATTACTTATAGAAATCTGAAAACTTTAACATTGTCTTGCCAAAATCACAGGAAGCATTTTCTTCCAATTTTTTTTATTGTAAATATTTTTAAAAATGCTAGTCCTGTTTTTTTTTTCTACTCATATTTAAAGAAACATGACAATTATTTGCGAAAAAATTAAATGCAAGAGATAAAACTCTAAATAAAATAAACTACTGCACACGCTTCCTTAAAAATATTGTGCACGCTCTAAATAAAATAAATTACTGCTACTTCGGCTACAATTGGCCGAAAAAAGTCTTCTGTAATCAGCTGACATATCCTATTTCACAACGATCCATAATATCTTTATAATACTTATTTAACACGAAAGCCTTAATTATTCTTCACAAACATATTCACAACTTCATCCCCGCCCCTCCCCAACCCTATCAAAATTGCATGAATAATAACAGATTCTCAGCATTTTTTGTTTTAAGACGCGATCAACTTTCAATTATTAAACACAGCAGTAGTGGCATCTTTCGATCCGATATATATATATATATATTTTTTTAACTCACTTATATAGTAATCTAAAAAATTATATATCTCCTACAAAAATCCCACGAATCTTTTAAAAATATTTCCAGAAAATGCTAATTCTTGCTTTTTTTTCTGACCCATATTTTAAAAAAATGATAATTATTTCTGCAAAATGTTAAAACATTTTTTTAACTTCCAGCAAGATATAAAACTCACTGTAAATAGATTAACTACTACACATTCAATCGACCGATTATTTTATAATCAGTCAAGCAATCTGTAAATGTCTAATTCTTTTAACACTTCTATCTGTGAATTCATTTTCCACCCCTATCTATCATACGCACAATTATGTTCAACGCAAACAATTCCTTTCTTCCTTCACAAAACATAAAAATAGTTATTTAAAAACGTTTAATCAAATATCATTCATCCAAACATCTGGTTGTATTTATTGCTCAGGAAGTTTTTTGTTTAAAATGTATCTTTTGAATCCACAAATCTTTGAAAATAAACATAGTTAAATTAACTGCAGAAACTCAAACAGATAAATATGTTGTAAAGACCCTATATTGTGCCGGCAACAGAATTATTCCTACTGCTTAGCCAGAGATAAAATATTCACCTGGTATGTTTTGATTCCTAGAACTTGAACAGCTGTTATAAATTAATTTATTGAACAGCCGTAATGAATGTATAAATGTTGTGTTAGGGAATAATTCTCTGTGCTCCTTTCAATTCAAATCAATCTGAGTTCAAATGTAGACATCTAAATATGCTGATAAATTTAAAAAACATGAATTAATGCATTTTATTTGAATGTAGCAAAATAAGGATTTGTTATTTTTGGAAATTTTTTATGAAAAATGATAATAAAATTTTAAAATATCTAATTAATTATAAAAATTATAAATAAAAGCATTTTATTTAAATGTAGCAAAAAAGTATTTTTTTATAAATATAATTATCCTGCATTCTAATTTTGCTGTTTTTTTTTTTTGTTTTGTTTTTTTTGTTCTTTTTGAAGAAATGGTTACTTTTCTCATTTATGCAAGATAAATCAGAACTCAATAATCACATAGACTACATTACAAAGTATTTAAAGAAAGGAAAATTAAAATAATCGATAAAACTGTATTTAAAATGCCTTTGTAATATAAATGTGATACATAGTAAAAATATTTAAAATTAATATTGTAGCTTGTATATTTAATTTTTTAACATGAACATATTGCATTTAAAGTAAAATTTCTTTTAGATATATAGAATGTAGGATTCCACATATATGTTTATTTTCTCCTATATTCATATGAAGAAAGCAATGAATTTGCAAAAATTTTTCGACTTCCGAATTTTAATGGATTTATACATTTTGGGATGTCCTGAACATGATGACGTTATGAAAATTTTAAATGAAAACAACATACCTTTGATTTACGAGTAAAAAGCAAGTGAAGCATGAACTCTTGTTTATTTTCTGATGTTTCTCTGATCTATACTATTTGTTTCAGTGTTTCGTTTATGCTCTGCGTAGCGCCACCAAAATCCGAGAAAGTGTGCAAATGGCGGTGACCTAGCAATAGGTGCCAAGCCATAAAGGCATTTAATTATAGGGTTTAATCTAGAGCTAGCCAAATAGCCAAAAAGCTAACTGATAGCACCTTTTGCCCCCAAAGCATTTAGTGGATTAGCCAAATAGCAACAGCCAAAAAATATATATCATTTCCATTTTGTTGTTCCTGCCTTTCATAAACCTGCAGCTGCCACGTGAAAAAAATAATCTCAAACCGCCTCTGTCTCGGAAACTCACTTCAAAATTTGTCTCGTCCTCTCTGTGCAAGCATCTTACAAATAGTATGACATCATTTGCATTAAACAAGTATTGAGGAAATTAAAAAAGTTTGTTTATTTTTTATGGATAGTCCCAACTTAGGAAATGAAACCAAAACGGTTCATGAATGGAAGTTGTTCAGGCAGGTTCTGGCTACAAGGGGTAAAAAAATGAAACCAGCTGATTGTATTCTTTTTCCATAAAAATAGCATTACTGACATGTTTCCCAATGTGACTTCTTTGTATGAATTTGTAGCAACAATTCTGTTATCTACAGCAGATTGTGAAAGGGGTTTGAGTCTTGTGAATATAACAAATACTGACTTGAGAAATAGACTGACAATCAAAAATTTAAGTAACTTAATGGTGATCAATTTAGAAGGGGAAGTTTGAAAAGAATTTCCATTTAAAAAAGCATTTGATATGTGATGTATGGCCAAATCTCAATAGAGGCAATCTTACAGAGTGGTGTACTGTTTGTATATTGTATAATTACAAATAATACTCATTTATATAGAAATTTTGTATAAATAAAAGTTTTTTTTCTTGGCTAAAGCTATTTTTATTTCGCTAACAGTTATTGACTGTAATTAGCCAAAAAGCTACAAATCTTTTTTTCCTAGATTAAACTCTAAATTAGCATTGTAAGTTATTACTACTTGTGCATCAGCAATTGATAGTAAATACAAAATAAATTTTTAGCACCACATGTATAAGAGAATTGACCGGAGGTGAGAATAGGGGCAAGTTAAAAATGCAGGTTTCAAACGAAGGACGCTTTTAGTGAATATTGTTCTATTTTAGTGGCACATAATTGAAGTCTTGTCTAAGGCAAGTGAGCAAAGATGCTGTCTTTTAAAAGCCATGTTATTTATTAAACAGGGACTTTTCGGTAACGTGTTAATACAATATTAGGTTCCAGCGAAGTAACTAGGTTATTTATCCTAATACGTTAAATAATGCCCATCCCTATTGCTTACTCTTGAAATAGGCTTTGCATTATACATGAAAAAATGCATTTATTTTAATTGATAACCGTTGATCAAATATTTCATTTGCTTCCAGCTGTCCCAAAACTGTCAAGAACAAGATGACTAATTTTCTGTTAAAAAAATTCTTAGATGAAAAAACAAGATATCTTGCCCATAATAATAATATGGTTTTCTAAATATTCAAGATGAATAAATGCATATTATTAAATATACTTTTCAAAATGAAATACGCTATATCAGGGTTGATAGATTATTATATTATCAAATTGAAAATTTTAGCCTCAATCCTAAATTAGGAAAGTAAGAAAAAAGCTGATCTAGGTGAAAAAAAAAAAAAAAAAAAAAAAAAAAAGGACAATATTAAACAAACATTTAAATATTTGAAAAAAAAAAATCATTTCTATGAGATACTTTAGTGTGAATTATCTTGTAATGGTAAAACATAAACTAAGAAGCTATTTAATTTGATTTAATTAAGATTCTATTTTGTGCTGCTAAATCTTTTGAATAGTTCACAATTACATTAACAGATGGCATCAATAAATTACATTTTCTATAAAACAGTCTCATTTGTTAGGTAATCCAACAAAAGTCATGTGCTATGCATGCGCGCTTAAATGAATTATATGAAAAATTATGAAATTAGCTGTCCTGCATGGGGCATTGAGGTGCACCTAAAAATTGAGGTGCCTGGCAACCCTGCTGTATTGATACTGCACTATGTATTAACCACATTAATTACATGAAACACTTCAAGGGCAGACCTAAAATAAGTTTGGGGTAACAAGACTGTTTCCCTATCCTTGTAGCCGTTGAAGTGGTTAAGTCAGTTACTGATAATAATGGTAACTTCTTAATTTCTTCAATATATTTTTATACTTCACTGCTAGAAATAATAGGAGTTGCTTAGAATACAAATAACTGACAGCTATTTCAATTCATAATAGGTCAAATACATGGAAAAACTTATAATTGGGTTATAATTTAAAGTTGTAAGTTCAAACAATTATAAGTAAATTAAATTAAAAGACTTGCATAAAATCTAATTACATTTTTGAAAAGAGATGCACATAGAAAATATATCTTACAGCTAACTCCACTAGAGCAAAGTAGTGAACTGTACTTTTTTATAAAGGTGATTTTATCCCTTTTAGATTTTTAAATATAGACACTATACATATGTTATTTTAACAAATATTCCCTTCTTCCCATAATAGAAATGCTTTTCTGCAAGCCTTAACAATAACTGATCATGAAAACCTTAATGATAATTATGAAAGTGTGCAAAAAAAAATATTTAAACTTGGAATTAAGCATGTTAGTATTTCAAGAGCATAATACGCGATTACAAATTCCAGAATGCAATAAGTTAATAAATACTATTATTTGTAATATAAACATATAGGAATACAGACAAAATATGAAATGACTTACTATGAGGTCCAATTTAGTTAAAGCAAACAGCTGATGATCTACTTGCAAAGACCATAAAATTTCATCATTATCTACCAGCATTAAAGTACCTGAAAACAACATAACTAGAGGATTTTTGATATGTTAAGAACAAAGAAAAACATATAAATTAAAAGTGCCTAAAATATAAGATAGCATTGTTATTCATGATTTTTAAAAATAGTATAAACCAGGCCAGAAAATGTTAAGTATAAAGACCAGACTAAAAATACTCATTACCACCATACTATTTTATACTAGCTGAAACCTTTTCACTTGTATGAAAATATAATATGGACATTTCTTTCACAAAAAAAAAAAAAAAAAAAAAAAAATCCAAATATAGAAGGGTTTTTTTTGCTTTCAACAGTACCTTTTATTTAAAAAGATATAAATATTTACTATTTCAAAAAAACTATTTTTTAGAAGTCATTTTCATATTTTCAGTTTTGTTTTTGCAGTTTGAAAGTGCCATTCTCATAGACTGAATAAAAAAATAAAAAAACAAAAAATAATCAGATTTAGAAGGTTGTTTTCTGCTTTTAACAGTACTTTTCATTTTTAAAAATATGAATATTTACCAATAAGAAATTGATTTTCTAGATGTCATTTTCATATTTTCTGTTCTTTTCTGCAGTTTAGATTGCAATTGGTGGGGCATGAATTTTTTTTTTTTTTCTCAATGTCTTCGGAGATGTTATTTCACATCTTCAGAAACTTGCGACAGGCATTTTCTTTATTTTTTGCATGGAAAGGGTCGATAATTTTTTTTTTTCATTACGTGAACAAAAAATGAGGAGTGTTAAAAATATCAAAATTTATTAACTCTGATACTAATTGGCAGATTTCAATGCTTTTGGTACCTGCGATAAAAATTAATTTGATGCCATTTAAAAATGAGAGATTGGTGAAAATTTTTACTATAATAAAGATCACATAAAAATTTAATTTAAGTTATTTTTAAAGCAACAGCCCATGCAATTTGTAGTTCCTTAAAGTCAGAGACTGAGTAGAATAAAAAGTTCTTATTTGAGCTGTGGAGCATAGTAAATTAAAGACACTCAAATGAAGACAACATTTTTGAAAACTAAAAAAAATTGCTGGGAAACCATTACATCAACATCAATCTCTAATTGCTTTAAAGCTTGTGGCTTCAGCATGCAAAATTCTAACACAAAGGAAGATATTTCTATTAGGAAAATGAACCGAATGAAGAGTTCTTGAGATATGTTTCCATCGACAATGTCTTCAAAATGACAGTTGGGACATCTGATTCTGATATTGCACACAAAATTGTAAATTCAAAATGTTCTTGTTCTAATGACATTCATTCAGAATCCATAGATGAAGAGAAAAATTAACTCCCACCAACTGCAACTAATGTCCAACAAGTGTTGGAGGTTTTGCGTCGAGCATTGGAGTAAAATGATGGAGATATAAAGAACATTATGGTAAATTTCATGCATTTTCTAACATTACTGAACATTTGATAACTGATTTTTCAAAACAAACAGCTACCATATGTCTACCAGCATTGTTAATGTACCAAACTTTTATACAAAAAAAAAATATATATATACATACAGTAGAACTGCTAATTAATGAAGTTGCTAAATCACAAGCACAGCTTCATTAAATAGGGACTTCATAAATAGAGGTTAGTTATTAAAAATGGATATTTGCTCAAATAATTTGTTTCAACTTGATTTATTGCATTAAAATCAACAGACTCGTTTAATGTAAAACTATTTGCTGATTAGTCTTCCAGGGTGCATTAAAATATATTTAAATTACTAAAATAAACATAAAAACTTACATAATGAAGAAAGCATAATAAATTGTGTTAGTATACAATTATTAGAGATGAAAATGTTTTTATTCTGAAAAATAGTCTTATTCTCTGCTAGACTTTCAAAGCACTTTTGCATTTTTCAAAAAATAACTCACATCTTTATAAAGAATTAAATACGTCATCAGGTACATTTTCTTAAAACTGAAATCAAAGTCTAATTGTTTCAAACACTTTGATCATGCCCTGTTTGATAGCAGTATAAAGTGATAATGCAATTTAAGCGAACAAAAAGAACTTAACCCCAAGAAGTGGAGAACTTTTTCATAAAATGTGTGTAATTTTATGTCAAAGAGTTATAGTCAATAATATGCTGCTCAAGAGTTAGAAATGCGGAAGTGGGGAAAAGAAAAACAAGATTCCCAAGCAAAATTTCTTCTGAATATTCATCGCACAGCTTCATTAAATAAAGGTTTTGCTTCACTATATGAAAGTTATTTTGCACCACATGCTTTTTTTTTTCAAAGTTCCAAAAAAAATTCATTAAATAGAGGAATTTGCTAAACAGAAGTTCATTAAAGAGAGGTTCTAGTGTATATTGAAAATAGTACAGCATACGCTACTTATACGAAACACAAGTCAATAGAATCAGTCACTTTCATGCATTAAATATCTTAAAAGAAAAAACAAAATGCTATATTTCAGTACATTGGAATCAGTCATTAATTGTATGAAATTTGAATTTGGAAATGTGATTAATTTAAGTGCACATACTGTAATGTTAAAAAATACAATTTGTTTAGTAATTTTTAACATATTATTTTAAACGTACGTAATGTATTATAATGTATGATATCATGCAACATCTAAATTATGATAGTCAAAGTTGGATAAAAAAATGTCTTGCTAATTTATTAATGAGATTTTTACAGTTGTGTGTCAGATAGAGGATGTCTCATACATCCAGCTGATATTTTGCAATTATTAGTAATATATGTAGCAAAATAGGATTCATTGTAACTTTATTGCATTAACTGTCTCATAAAATTCATATCAAGAATAAAGTTTTTAAATTCATATAGAAAGACAAAAACTGCATGTCAAAAACATTGCATAGTATCACAGAAAAAGAAAATTTTCTAATGTATTAATTCATACAAACATAACTGCATTATTTGTGATAATCTGCAAGTGTTAAACAAAATTTCATTTATTATAACAAAAAAATAATAATTTTATCCAAATAATGATTATCAGATTAATTTTTTTTCATGTGTCACAGAAATTGTTGTACTTCTATGTTATACAACACGGAAATTGTTGTACTTCTATGTGTTGTTTGTTGTGCCTTTGGAAACTGATTGCCTCTGGCAAACATGCCGTAAGTTTGCCGTCTTTGATATGGGGTGTTTTCCAATAAGGTAGCCCAAAGTAATTAAAGATTTCAGAAAAGAATACATGTATTTTAGCTGTGTTTGGAGGCTTATAGACATTTCAAGCACCTCCTGTGACCAACTCTATTCTTAAACATACTGGTATGACAAGTAATTGTTTTATTAATATTTATTATTATATAGATTATTAATTATTATTTTTTATTTATTATTATTGTTAGTATTTATTAGTATTATTTATGCAAATTTCATGCTTTTTTCATGAACATATATGATTTAATGACCATTTTCCATATCCATGACTTTTGTGTTTTTTACATCTGAGATAGAATTAAATAAATAGAGTGAATAAATAAATAAATAAAGTTAAATAGGCCAAAAGAAAAAACTTTCAATCTTACCATCTAAAGTGGCAACAGCAATGAGAGAATTTGTCTTCTTTCCATTCCTAGTACCTTTAATTCCACCCAGAATTTCAGATGATATGCTCCGATTTCTCATCCGACTTGATGCTAAAGGGTGATGCTTGGGAGTTAGCTTTGATACAGCAGTACTGCAAAATAAAATATCATTTAAATAAAAATGAAACATCAAATAAAGCTACAATCAAATACAGAGAAATTCAATAATTTATATATATTGATATGCAAATCATAATTTAACTTTACATTACATTAAAATTTGAAGCATAGTTTCTTCTGAAAAGTAACTATGCATTTACATATATACTTTCTGCCACCCCCTCCCCCTCCCAAAAAAAAAAGTTTAATGAGATATAATACAATTTTAGCCAATAATTTTACACATGTGTGTCCATGAAAACTTTTAAAATTTTGCTTAGAAGCAAAAACACACCTATGGAAACACATTGTATATATATTTTTTATTATTCATAAATAATTAAAATTTGATTAGAGAAAATTAAAAACTAAAACCAATTTATGACAAATACAATAGGATTCATACTTTCTTCTTAGAATAAAAATAAAGCAAGCACTTTAATAAATTTCAAGCATCTTCCCCTAAATTTCAGAAATAAAAATTTTAATGGTACAAAATACTATGTTGTTGGTACAAACAATGTAAAACTATCAAATGAAAAATAACTTATTTTTCATTTTCACTAGTTCTCAGGTAAATGCAAAGTTTTAAATATGAAGTGCAATGCGAAAGTCTCTGAAAAATATAGAAAATATTTTTGCATTCTACTTTAAAAGTTGTTTTTGTCTAATACTAGACAAAAGTAGACATTTTATAATTTTGTATTGTTATCACAATATTATACAATACATAAATTTCTGGTGACTAACTGATACAACAAATCACCCATGTCCTTACATCCCCCCCCCCTTCCTCCATCAACTTAATCTTAAAGAGGAGAGCAAAGTGAAACACAAATGCACAATATTCTGGCCACCCACAGCGGCTATAAGGTGAAACAATATAATGCAAAAACAAATATTTTCATAGATAAATAGATAAATAATTAGATCTCCAATATAATAAATAGAAACATTATATTTATTATAGTAGAGAAAAAAGAAAAAAACACAAGAATGAGTACTAATTAAAAATGTCATTGATTTTAAAAGTTTTACCTGTCTGTAACATCATGGAGTAACTGCAGAGGACATTCAAAATTGATATAAGTACCACCTGGTTGAGCCACTAAAACATATGGACAACCTTCTGCACAAGGATTTAGAGAAATCGATCCAATCTAAATAAGAGAAAAAAAAGTCATGAATAAAATAATATATATAAATAAAATTTAGTCTAATTTCATAGAGTATACACTGAATGCTTTGGAATAAAGCAATGACTCGATATTAAAACATAGGTCAGTATAACTAATTTTACCAGAATATTTGGCAACAATAATTAACTTAGAATTTTAACAGAAAATTATAATATATGTTAGACTTTTGCAATCAAGAACATTTTCAACGACTATTCACTGAACTGAAAACATATTTTATTTGCAGAAATAAAAACTATGTACCAGAGAAAAGCATAAGAATAATATTTCATTTGGTTGAACACCATATTTTATTATAATAACAATACTTGACATATACACTCAAGAGCCAAAACATTATGACCACCCCCCCATTTTGCATTGAACTCGCCTGGATGACGTGGAAGGTATGTGATCAGCAGAGCCGTCCTCAGCAAAAGCAAGGTTGGATGCAAGAACATTTGCGAGGCCTTTCCCTTCCAAATTAGTTAATACCTTCCTAATCTCACAAATTATGACAATTTAGCTGATTTTTTTAAATTCATTTATCAGAAATTTCGAATAGTAATTTTTTTTTTATTTAATGACAGACGTTCCGTGATTAAATAAAGTGAAGGTAACTATTCGAAAATCATGGTACATATTTTGAATAAAAAAATCCGCTAAATTGGCAACACTATTTCCCACAACGAAATTACCTTTTGAAAAAGTTCGCATGATATACACAGTGGCGTACCCAAGACCAGATTTTGTTTTTTGTAGTTGTTTTTTTTTTGGGGGGGGGAGGGGGGTGCATATTTTAGTAGAGATTTATACAGTACTCAGGCCAATTTCCTTTTATAATATTCAGTCAGAGCTCGGTTATTTTTTCTACTGCAGATCTCGACCGAGCCGTGATTTTATACTTGCCATGCCATATCGAAGCGACTTTCCCCCCCCCCCCCCCTTTTTGTAACGTATAATGTGTAATAGTTGAAAGAGAGAGAGAACAACCCTGTGCTTTTTAATCACCAAACTGCCGCAGTTAGATGCGAAAGGTACTTTTTGAATTTGAATGCAAATTTGTAATAGGGGTCATCTATATATTGAAAGTTGTATCTAATTTGAATTTTTCAATGGTAACAGTCACTTTTGACACCCTTTTTTTGTTCTTTTATTCAAGCTAGCCCTGAAAAAAGGCATTGATTGTATACTTTTTCTTAAAACTTTGTAGAGTTAAATGAGTTCAAAGTTTGAGGATGCTAATGTTAATTCACGTCATAAACTTTTATTTATATCTTTCCAAAATATCAATTGATTGGTGTTTTTCAAAAACGAGATACAATGCATAGACCCAATGATATTTCAGCCATTTTTTTTCCATTCAAAAACAAATTTTGAATTATGAAAATTGCTAATAAATTCATATTTTAAAAAATTATGAATTGTGATCTGCATTAATTTTTACAAAAAACAAGCCACAATTGTAACAAAAAAATGAAGTGTACAGCTCATTCCAATAATTAGTTTTCGAGATATAAATTTTACATTTTGACGGCCTAAAGAGACTGTCTTCTGTTATCAAAGCATCCACAGAAAAGGAAATATTACATTTTAACCAGAAAAAATATATATTATTTTCTTACATATAAAGTGAATTTGTTTCACATAAAAAAATTCTGTATAATTTTTTTGGTAACTAATTGAATGTCCCCTACACATCTTGTAAGGTATTAATTTAATTTTTAATTTATGGATAAACCCTTGACACATTTATATTTCTACGAAGATGTAAGAAATTATATAAACAATACTTTTTATCCGGGCTGCTGTGATTCAAGTTACTGAAATGTGGTGTCAAAAGTGGGTATTACCATTTGGAAATTTAAAGTTAGCACAATTTTTAATATGTAGACGACCTTTATTGCAAAATTTATATCCATATTTGGAAAGAGAAAATTCCAAGTCATAGAGCACCTCTCACAATGTGGGACAATTTGAAAATTAAAAAGTAAAGAAAGTTTTCTCTCTCTCTCTCTCCCTTCTATTTTTGTTCTTTTTTGAAAACTGTACATTTAACAGAATTGTTAGAAATTCATTTTGGCTTACTAAACTAAAGAAAAATATTTTTAAAAATCTACTTTTTTCTGTTTACAGCTTCAAGATTATGACTTTTTAATCATCTATTTGTTTCTTTTTAAGCTATTTAATTTTAACAAGTCTTCATTTGAATATAATTATTTTATGTGATCATTAATATTGTAATTCCTCATGCCATGGCTTGTGAACGTATAATTTGAAAAATGCTGTACTTTAAAATGCTTGCTTAAATATATATCAAATATTCTTTTAAAGAATTTTTATTGTAGGATAATACTAGCTTAGAAAATCTTAAATATTTGTAGAAATTGAGTAGGGTCGAGCTTGATTTTAATGATTTTTGCTTGGCTCAGATTGGGACAGAGCTTTTAGCTTTTACATTGTATCAATATAGCTTTCTTGGTCCAATCTGGACCTGGGACTGAAATTTTTGGCCCATGCAGACCTCTAGTATATTTACGCAACCTCTAGTACAGGGTCGGCGAACCTATGGCACGCGAGAGGATATTTTTGGCACGCCGTTGATTTAAGTTCTAAATCAAAATTCAGTCAAACTTCATTGGCAGTGCAATTAGAGAGAAAAATAAATTGTCGACATCTATGATTAAATATGTCAGCAACAACTCTCAAACTACTGTCGCAAGTTTCTTGTTTGCGAATGTCTTTTTCCTGAATGGTAAACTTTTCTGTGATGAAGAGTTTTGGAAGGAAGCCTGGTTAAAATGCGCTCCATCATTTCTTGAAAATTTTGAAAATAAAGATAAAATAATTCAACGAATTAAAGATATTCCTTTATCAAGGAATGCAGTCAAATACAGAATCCTAAAAATGGCAGAAACTGTAAGAGAGCAACAAAAAACTGATATCAACAGCAACAAAAATCTGATAGTCTCCTTTCATCTCATTATGTCTCGACGAAAGTACAGATGTAACCACATCTGCTCGTTTAGCTGTGATTGTGGGATATTTTGTTGAAAATGACATTAAGGAGGAATTATTCTCGTTATTATTATTACCAATTACAACCTATGGGGCAGATATTTGTACAGCAGTTATAAATTCACTTATTGAAAATGAAATATATTTGTCTAAAATAGTTTCTGTTTGAACTGACGAGAGCCCTAGTAAGGTGGATAAAATATTTTTTTTTTTTTTTTCAGTTTATTTCAAACTCACATTGGACATATTATTAGGTTTCGCTGGATCATACATCAACAAATCCTGTGTGCAAAGTCTGGTTTCGAATCTCTTGGTGATATTATGTTTGTAGTCACAAAACAGTTAATCTCATATCGTCACAGGCTTTAAATAAACGAAAATTTGACGCTGTGTTAAACGAAGTCAACTCTGTGTACAGTGGATTACTGATGTATAACAATGCTCGCTGGTTAAGTCGCAGCAAAGTGCTATAAAGATTCGTTGATTGTTTGGAAGAAATCCGGCTTATGTTATATGAAGAAAGTAAAACTGAGAAACTGCAAAATTAATGCAATTTACCGATTTGTACCAACATTTAAAAGACTTAAATTTAAAGCTCCAAGGAACAAATAACACTGTTATTATCATGATAGATATGATTCGAGGTTCTGAAGCGAAACTGCAAATATTTTGAAAAGTTATTGTGTCCAAAAACTGTAAGGATATCCCAAACTTAAAAATATAGCTCACTGAAGATAATATTTCGGTAATAAATGCGAGGGTATATGAGGGTAATAAATGCATTAATCGAAGAGTTCGCATCAAAATTTTGTGAACTCAAAAGCATTTCGGAAACATTTCAACTTATTATCTATCCAGATGTCAGTCCAATTGATAAACTGAACTTGATTGTATTCGATTGGTTGAAAATTTCAGAAATTGAAATGGAACTTATCGACTTCCAATCCAGTTCAATATGGGCTCAAAAATTTGTCAGATTGAGAGAGGATTTGGAGATGATCGTAAACGAAAGATTATCAGGCATCATAAGCAAAAATGCTTATAATAAAATTATATCTACTTGGAATTCAATTCCAGACACTTATAAAAGTTAGTATTTGAAGAGTTTGAAGAAGTTAGTATTTGCCCATGTTGACAATCTTTTCCTCTACTCATGCTTGTGAATAATTATTTTCAGAGAAGAAAATATTAAAAATTGAAATCCAATCAACTTGTCATATATGAGTCCAGTTCATGACGCATTTTATTAAAAATAACCAATTATAATCCCGATATAAATCATTTAGTATTCCGGATGTCAAATCAGAAATAATATTAATTTTGTTCAGAACTTTACTTTCTTCTTTTTTTAATGACTTTAAAAATATAACTACAGTAAGACATTGTTAAACTGACAATCGCTTAAAGCATCACTCTGTATATTATGCCAGTTTCTTAACTCGGGAGAAGTCGCGCATATCCATATAATGAATGGTTTTTACATTGTTACCAATAAATACAATTAATATTCATCTCCTTATTCAGTCTGAGACAATTGTTACAAATTCTATGATAATGTAAATTGTAGATTACTTTTCGAAAAATAGTGGTGACAATTGTAAAAACCGTACGCACCCTGGGATATGTCATATCCCGTGCGACTGCTCCCGGGTTAATGTACCAAGCAAAGAGATAAGGAAATAGCGGTAAAAAATCGTAATAAATATTGATTCGAAAAATATGAGGTATGTTAAACTGGCATTTTCGGCTTATGATTTAATTTTTTTTGCTACAAATGATTGTTGCAAATTGATAGAAGAAACAAACATTTTGTGACAATGAATTAAATGAGAGTAATAACGAACTCGGTGAAGAGGAACTAACACCCAAATTCCAAAATGCTGTAGTACTTTACAAAATTTTTAATTTTCTTCTTTAAAAAAAAAAAAATTGCAATGCTTATGAAATTAGAAAATAAAATTGAATCAACGAAAACCAGAGAGAAAACAGATTTCTTTGCAGACATTTTAGGTAATGTTTTTTATATTTGCTAATTTCTTCTTATGCACTGTAATATATTTTAAAAATAACAATTTTTCATTTAATAGCAGGTGTAAAATAAATATTTTGCAGTTATGATTCGTAAATGATTTTATTTAAAGTTTCTTTTTTCATTGTCTATTTTAAATAAAATTACCTCAATCATAAAACCACCACCCTGCTTAAAATGTCAAAAACAACAGATCAAAATGGCAACTACCATATATTATCTGCAATTATTATAGTCATTTGGCAGGTTGTTTCAATTTGAGTTTTTAATATTTTTTTACAATTACTATAATTATTTCTTATATATTATATTATTTCTATAATTATTAGTATAATTAATTAATCTTTTCATCTGAAAAGTTGCTTTGGTTTTAGTTTTCAATATTATACATTATTTAATTGAATGTGTATGGTGATATTCCTGCAGGTATGTTATCCATATTTATCTTAATCTAATGATAATAAAAAATAATTTAATTCTTTATTTTTATAGTTTTTTTTGGCGAATATTGCGGGGGAGGGGGAGGGGGGTTGTTGGCACGCCATGGTCACTTGAACAAAATTTTTTTAACAAATTGGCACACGGATGTGAAAAGGTTCGCCGACCCTGCTCTAGTATATTTTAGCTCTCTTGCCTCCGCGCTGTGTTTACATACATACGTATGCGTATAGACAGGAACATCGATATTCATATAATAAAGAAACTTGATCACACAACTGTGTTGTTACATTTCAAATAATCATTAAAATAAAAGTGAGCAGTTTATCTGAATCACCATCAGCAGCACAAATCTCTTAACAACTCATATTCAGTTCATGTTCCTGTTCAGATTTGTTGTGCGCCTGGTACTGCTTATTCTAAAGTATAACAATGCCTATAGATTTAATATAAGCTACAAACAACTATTCTCTTCTTGAGTGTCCACAACTTCTCCTAAACATGTCAATGATAAAACATTTTACATTTTATAAATAAGTATGTTTACACATACAAATTTATTATGAAATAAATAATTCAGAACAAAATAAATAATAAATATTTAGCTTTTTTGTTTTTTTCTTTTCAGGCATGACGCCTTCCTAGGCGCGAGGCCCTGTGCGGCCGTACTTCTCGCACACCCCTAAGGACGGCTCTGGTGATCAGGTGGAAGTGGTATTTAACTGCTGCTGGAGAGTCTGAGGAATCATTCTTGCGCTTACTTTTGTGTGTGATGGGAAAGGCTGTGGTTCTAAGCAACTTTGATAAAGGGCAGATTGTAATGGCTTGAAGGCTCGGAACAAGCATTTCTGAAACTGCACAACTCGTGGGTTGTTCACGATCTACAATTGTTAGTACTTATGCAAAGTGGATGAATGACTGTGAAACCAGTAGTAGACGCCATGATGAACGTCAACACGTTATCAAAGTAAAAGGACATTGGATATTTTCCTGCTTAGTGAAGCAAAACCGGCGTCAGACAGTGGCTCAGCTGACAGCCCAATACAATTCTGGTCCAAGTAGAATTTTATTGGAGCACACTGTTGGATATGGGGCTATGCAGCAGACGTCCCACGCATGTGCCTCTGTTGACCAAACGTCATCGCTAACTACGCCTACGCTGGGCCTGGGAACATCGCGACTGGACCATGGATCAGTGGAAGAGAGTTGCCTGGTCAGATGAATCACAGTTTGTCATTCATCACGCCAATGGCCGTCTTCCAGATGAAAGGTTGCTCCTTCAATGTACAGCAGGTCATACACAGGCCGGTGGTGGCAGTATTATGCTTTGGGAGATGTTCTCATGGGCATCTCTGGGACCCGTGGTTGAGGTACAGCAGACCATGAATGCTACGGAGTATCTGAACATCATTGCGGACCAGTTGCACCCTTACATGGTCTGTCTTCCCAACTGGAAATGGAGTCATCCAGCACAAAACGCTACGCGTCACAAGACTCGAATTGTGTTGGAGTGGTTCTAGGAACATAATGCTGAATTCCAGTTAATGTCCTGGCCGCCTAACTCACTGGATCTCAATGCAATAGAACACATTTGGGATGTCATGGAACTGCAGCTCAGAGTTCAAATACCACCAAGTAGCAACATCTCGGATTTGCGTGACTGTTGCTTAAACATCTGATACAATCTGTCTCCGGCCATCTACCAAGGACTTGTGGTGCCCATACCAAGGCGGGTTGCAGCTGCGTTGCGGGCTAAAGGTGGGCCAACTCGTTATTGACAGGTGGTCATAATGTTTTGGCTATTGAATGTTTAGCTCATAAAGTGTATATACCAAAATGAATTGTTTCAAATATTTAAAACTGTAATTTACAATGCAATGAATAATGAAATTATTCCAAATGTTTATGCATAAAGAATTCATGGTACAAACTGCCAGATACCTAAATGGGAATTTCTTTTCCTTACAAATTTAAATTATTAAGTTACTTCAAATTCTTTGAAAATATAAGCATTGATTTCACAGGTTTTTAATTAACTTTGTTAATTCTAAAAAAAGTATATCTTAATTCCATATGATACTAATTTAGAATGCAATATAAATTAGATTATTGAAAGTGTATATGCTCTTTGTGTTCTTTGATCAAGAACTACAGCCTACACACTGGTGCCTAAGTGTGCATTTAGTTTTCTTATAAAACAAAATCTTTTAGCTATTATTTTTTTCTTTAAATGTAAGTCCTGATCTATCAGCTTTATAATTAAATAGCTAATACTAAAATAAAGTATATCTCAATTTTATATGATGTTATAAATTTTGGAGCAAAAATGGAATCTAGATTCCAAAAAAAAATCCTGAGTTTATCCCTAAAATGAAAGACAAGCAACCTTTTATTAATTGCAATTTTCAAAATTATTTCATTCTATAGAACTATAATTAACAGTGAGTTATCAAATTCTATAAAATCAATCTATTCTAGTAAATAAGTAGTTTAAGTAATAAGTAAAATTACAAAAGCACATGCCAAAACAATAATATACAAAATTAAGTTTAATTTTAAAAGATTATGTTAATACCTGATCAGCAAATTCCCATTTATGCAAGCCAACTAATTTTCCAGTAGTATCACCTGAAGCCTTGTAAGAGAAAGGGAAAAAAAGAAATTGGTAAGAAAAGTAAATTAGAAGCCATTCTATATCAAAAACTTCAAGTGATTTTAAAAGAATTACATTTAGTTCTTTATAAAAAATGTAACAAAAAAGAAGTGATATGTATAACATACTTGATTGAGATTAACCCATCTGTAAGTTCTTAAAACATGGTCAGTAAGACCTAATACTAGTTCAACCTCTCCATCACCATCTATAATAAAGACAGTTAGTCATATCAGACAGATATAAGTAGGATTAAATTTCTAATATTAAAGAAATTGCACAGGTATTTTCTCAATAAAATTAAATAAAAATTATCTCATCAATTATGTATGCTATACTTCTATTTTCAATCTTTTTAGTGCATCAGATCAAACCTCAAATTTCGTGACTATTTCATTATGTTAATCTAAATAAAATTGAAATCAGCTTTTCCAAGTTAGATTCTCTAATGTTAAACAAGAAAGGTACTCTACTGAACTGTTTTTCACAGTTTTTATGATGATTTTTTATATTGCACTTTAAAGATAAGTTTTTAATCACTATTAAATGGACTGTACTGTTGGATGGCTATACATAAACTACTAAATTGATCATTTAACTATGTATATTTATAATAGTGAAGAAATATTAGGGTGAACTGACTCCCCCCCTCCCCCTCTTTCTCCTATGGTAAGTTTTTTTTTTTTAAACAAGAATTTTTTACCCCTTTTTTCTGATGTAATTTTAAATTATGTAAACTGAATTACATGAATGCACTTTAAATATATATACTAAATTAAAACAACAATAAATGAAACAATTTGGAAATTGTACGTCAAACGTGACAAATGAGGTGTGTTCGTACTATAGCTAGTTATATAAATATTCAGATCTTGATGATTTTTAACTCTGTGAAATGAATTATATCGTCTGCAGATTAATTTCTGTAATAAAATAAGTATCTTAGTCGCTTGACGATTAAACCTCGGAAGCTCCTATAACAAGAAAGCACCGATTTGTTTTAAAAACTCAAATTTCTTAATAAATATTTTTATTAATACCTTATAAAGTTTTGATTCAATTTTCATAAAACTTGAAATCTCTCTCGACAAAATTCTGCAAAGATAATATATCTTAAATTTCAAACCATTCGATTGGGTAGTTTTTGCGTTGTTATATGCAGACAGACAGACAGATGGACGGACCAGACGACGACAATAGGTGCTACTTATTTATATAATTACGAACGGACCTAAAAATCATAATAATGTGTTATCATTTCACTTTAAATTTTCAGTGCATTGAAATTGCATATCTTACATACTAAATTTCATGTTATACAAAAGCATGTTATTTTTTAAAAAGGGGGGGGGGAGGAGGGAGGAAAAAAATAAAAAAAAACAGTAGCAAAAATTATATAAACAGATTTCTGTAAGTAGGAAAATTAACCCTTAATTGGTTTTAAAAAGAAAAAGAAGGAAATAAAAAAGTAAAAATAGTAGCAAAAAAAAAATAATAATAAAATAAAAAGTTTTTTTTTATAAGAATTGAATGTTTATCTTAAAAATCGCATATAATTTCTTGACTGCAATTCATGTAGTTCAAAAAATGTTTCCGTTACAATATGTTAATTTGGCATGGGCCCCAGTTATTGAAAACTTATTGCTTTGAATTACACTTGATAGAAAATATGAACTAGGGAATTTATCGGGAATTCATTGGGAATTCGGTTCAAAATGCCGACTTTGACAGTGTTTTCTGAAAGATCTTCTGCCTTTACCAAAAAAATGGAAAACGTGTTTTGATTACAAAGTTTCTGAATAACAAAACCTGCCCATTTCAGGCATTTCTAAAGAAAAATGAATTAAAAAATGTGTCTGAAAGTAACCCCTTTGGATTTGCTAACAGCCTTTAAAGTAAACAGATGCTTATTCAACAGAATTTTCATTTAAAATTTTAAAAGGATAAATGAACTTTTTTCTAGCTGTTTGAATATCCAATCTCTTGTGCAATTTTGATTATAGAAGTTCAGGCCAATAAAAGAATTCCTCTATGTCCCATTATTGAATGCTGAAATAAAATGTTTAAAAATAGAAATTATTTATATCCAATAATTTGAAACACTTAAATTACAAAAAGAGAAAATATTTTGAAGCTGTTTAAAAAAAAAAAAAAAAAAGAAAACTGTCCAGTTAAACTGAGGGCATTGAGCTCACAGGCTATTCACACTAATTGTATATTATGCTATTTTTTCAAAGAATAATGCCACTCGAAAAATAAAGGAATCGACAATATATTAAGGGGGGGGGGGGGATAAGCACCCGTTCCCACCCTTTATACTTAACCAATAAACCCCCAAAATCTAATCAGGCAAGCGTCTTACCACAATGAATTTATACACAAAATTTCAAAAAAATCGGATAATTTTGCATGAAAAACCCATTTATCTAAATTAAGGGGGATTAGCCCCCCGTTTACCCCCCTTTATACTTACCCAATGAACACCCAAAACTAATTAGGGAAGTGCCTTATCACAATGAGCCTATATACAAAGTTTAAAGAAAATCGGATAATTCTGCATGAAAAACCCATTTATCTAAATTAAGGGGGGGGGGGGTAGCCCCCCGTTTCCCCTCTTTATACTTATCCAATGAACCCCCAAAACTAATCAGGGAAGTGCGTTATCACAATCAGCCTATATACAAAATTTGAAGAAAATCGGATAATTCTGCATGAAAAACCCATTTATCTAAATTAAGGGGGTTAGCCCCCCGGTTTCCCCCCTTTATACTTAACTAATGAACTCCCAAAAATAATCAGGGAAGCACCTTATCACAATGAACCTATATACGAAATTTGAAGAAAAACAGGATACTTCTGCATGAAAAAACCCATTTATCTAAATTAAGGGGGAGTTAGCCCCCCCCCCCTTTCCCCCCTTTATACTTAACCAATGAACTCCCAAAACTAATCAGGGAAGCGCCTTATTAGAATGAACCTGTAAACAAAATTTGAAGCAAAACGGATAATTCTATCACGAGTTATCGCGTTACGTACATACATACATACATACGTACATACATACAGAACGGGCGGGCACATTAGCTCTCAGGCTTTGATAGCCTGTGAGCTAAAAAATAAAAAAAGAAAACTGCCCAGTTAAACTGAGGGCATTGAGCTCACAGGCTATTCACACTAATTGTATATTATGCTATTTTTTCAAATAATAATGTCACTCGAAAAATAAAGATATATACAATTAATTAAGGGTGGATTAGACCCCCCCCCCCTTTATAATTAACCAATAAACCCCCAAAATCTAATCAGGCAAGCGCCTTAGTACAATGAATTTATACACAAAATTTGAAAAAAAAATCGGATAATTTTGCTTGAAAAACCCATTTATCTAAATTAAGGGAGGTGAGCCCCCCCCCGTTCTCCCCTTTATATTTAACAAATGAAAACCCAAAACTAATCAGGCAAGCGCCTTACCACAATGAATCTATATACAAAATTTGAAGAAAATCGGATAATTCTGCATGAAAAACCCATTTATCTAAATTAAGGGGGATTAGCCCCCCGTTTACCCCCCTTTATACTTACCCAATGAACACCCAAAACTAATTAGGGAAGTGCCTTATCACAATGAGCCTATATACAAAGTTTAAAGAAAATTGCATAATTCTGCATGAAAAACCCATTTATCTAAATTAAGGGGGGGGGGGTAGCCCCCCGTTTCCCCCCTTTATACTTATCCAATGAACCCCCAAAACTAATCAAGGAAGTGCCTTATCACAATGAGCCTATATACAAAATTTGAAGAAAATCGGATAATTCTGCATGAAAAACCCATTTATCTAAATTAAGGGGGAGTAGCCCCCCGTTTACCCCCCTTTATACTTACCCAATGAACACCCAAAAGTAATTAGGGAAGTGCCTTACCACAATGAGCCTATATACAAAGTTTAAAGAAAATCGCATAATTCTGCATGAAAAACCCATTTATCTAAATTAAGGGGGGGGGTTAGCCCCCCATTTCCCCCCTTTATACTTAACTAATGAACTCCCAAAAATAATCAGGGATGCACCTTATCACATTTAACCTATATACGAAATTTGAAGAAAAACGGATACTTCTGCATGAAAAACCCATTTATCTAAATTAAGGGGGAGTTAACCCCCCTTTCCCCCCTTTATACTTAACCAATGAACTCCCAAAACTAATCAGGGAAGCGCCTTATTAGAATGAACCTGTAAACAAAATTTGAAGCAAAACGGATAATTCTATCACGAGTTATCGCGTTACGTACGTACATACGTACATACATACATACATACATACATACATACAGAACGGGCAGGCACATTAGCTCTCAGGCTTTGATAGCCTGTGAGCTAAAAAAGGTTTAAAACGCGTTTAAACAATGGTTAGACCTCTTAGTTTAAACCGTGCCAACCTGATACTTTGATATCAAGTAACAAGAAATCTTAAAAAAGTACACTAAATAAATGTGGCAAAAAAGTAATGTAATTAAAAGATTAGACTTACCAACATCAGCTAGTAAGGCCACTTTAGTATTTGCAGGAAGTTGCTGGGTATGAAATGGTCGCCAGTTTTGCCTTTCACTTTCCTGTAAAATATCGCATGAAATAAATTAACTGTATGGTAATATTAGAGAATAAAAAAGAAACATATAAAAGAACTCAAATTTTTAATGCAAAATTTTTATACTTAAAAGATTCTGAATTGTTTTTCCAAAGATTCTGAATCATCCTGTCAATATTCTGTTTATTTAACTCAACTTTTTTTTGCATGTAAAAATGGAATGTTGTAATCGATATTTCAACCACTTCCTGATATGTTAGAATTATAAAAATTACAGGACAGGTTCACAGGTGTGTTTTCGAAGACAATACAACCTTTTAATATTTTTAGAACTTAATTATCAATTAATACATTAATTTTGAGGCACTTTTTTGTTAGACTGCTACAGGCAGGGTTGTAAAAAACCCGGGTTTTTTATAAAAAACCCAGCCCGGGCAGGTTTTATTAAAAAACCCGGGTTAAATGGGCAATTTTCCCCGGGTAAATTGGGTTAAAATGCCAAAATGTGGACTATGATTCCACCTTCCTCACAAATAATAATCTTCAGGGTTGCTACTGTATAGGGAAAACTGGAAAAACTGAGGGAATTTAAAAATGAGTATTAAAAAACAAAGAATTTTACTAAATTTTGGTATGCAAAATTTATCCATTGAAATTTTGAAAATTCTCAGAGGAATTATTCAGGACAAATTAAATTTTTTGCTCAGGAAAGCAGAAGGAATTTGATTGTCGAAATAAGTAGCAATCCTGATCTGAAATACAATCTTTGTGAACACTTCATAGTCTAATAGATGGCAATGACTTCATAGTCTTAATAATGATCTCAATATTTTTCTTAAAATATTTCTTAAAATACACACTATATTTCTTAAAATACATATATGATACCTTTAATTTAAATAACAAACAAATTTTAAATTGCAAAGCTATCAATTGCATGTTATTTAATAATAAAATATAAATATAACTTTAAAAAAAATTACTCCTTTGAAATTATCATAGGATTAGCAAACGTTGATAAAAGAAAATATCTTACAACAAAAATTTTTCTTATGTATGTATAATCTATTCATATATGGTTAAATTTTTAGTTTTTAATACAATTCATTTAAAAGAAATTATTCCTATTCAAAAACTTCATCTAATATTACCATGTGACCTCCATTTTGACTTATCCTAAATGCATTTCTTTTTTAATTAAAACAGTAGCTGTGCACAACTATCCTTAATAGGCTATTCTTATTTTAATTTTAAAAAAAATAGTATATCCATTATAAATATGGATATATATATGTATATATATCACAAACACAAAGTAGATTACTTTAATTTTTAATAGGCTGATGCAATAAGACTAAATATTGCAAATGATCATTTGTTAAGTTTAGTTTTAAACATTTACATTTTGCCTTCACTATTCAATAAAAAAACAACTAAAAAATGATGCAATCTGTAGAAGGATTATCATCACTGCTCATTGTTATTATTTGTATTTAAAATTCCAAAACAGCTCTCTGATTGGTTAATGGCATTGCAATATTATAAAACATTTTTTAATGGTAATTCTATAACTAATTTTTTTTTATTATAACTATAAATAAAATATTTTCTTTGCAGATACTATTCTAATTAATTTAACAAATATAATAAGTTTAGTAAATATAATACTCTTGAAGCTAACTGAAAAGCTTAAATTTATGTTTTAAATTAAAATCTAAAACGTTTTAAAATTACAGGGTTCCCAATCTAAAAGTGCAAGTAAATTAGTACAAACATATTTTCTAAGATTCAAAGAACAGAAAAAATAAAACAAAATAACCATAAACTGTTAACAAATACATCATTTGTTCCTTTCCAGAACTATAATTTTTAAAAAGCCTGGGTTTTTAAAAAAAAACCCAGCCCGGGCGGGCAGCTGGGCGGGTACCCGGGCAGCTGCCCACTACAACCCTGGCTACAGGTGATAAATCGCCAAATAATCTTTAAGGTTATAATTGAATACAAGCTCTAAGAACAATAGATTTAACTATGCACCAAACGATGCTTGCCAAAATAAGCCAACAATGAAATATTTTAAACACTAAAATGTACATAATAAAATATAGAAAAAAATAAAGAGTATAATATAAAAAAATGTGCTTTTATCAATTAATGATTTAATATTAATTAAATTATGATTATACATTGAGAAAAGAATTTAAAAATACTAAATTAATAGTTTAAATAATCCTTCTTTTCTTTCCTGTTACCATATCTTAAAAAAGAAATAGAGCAAAAGTTATGCATTTTAAAATAGATTTGCTAGTTCATGTTTTCCACAAAGCATAAATCAAAGGTGAATTTTCCAATTGGGTTCACACCAAGTTAAGGTTTTGTAACGGAATTTTTTTGGAACCACATGGATTTCTGTAATGAAATGGGGGAAATTTTTAATATAAACATCAAATGCTTATAAAAGATTGATTTGTAAAACAACCATTTTTAGTTTTATACATATTTATTCTTATATCGTAACATACTAGTTCTGTTTTTATTTCCTTACTTTCAGGGCTGTAGCTAGAAGTAAACAATACGGGATGCTCAAGAAAATATAGGGGCGGCTCATACTATTTCTCTCTGACACATGCACGCACAAACACAGATATATATGATCAAAGTATATATAGAAAAGTAAACTAGTGCAAATTCATATTGTAGGCAATATGTTTCTTATTAAACTGCTTATGTGATGCTAAGAAAAGTAAAGGCTGCGGACAGGGATATAAGGGAGGATCAGGGTTGCAAAAAAGCCAGCTAAAATTAATAAAAGCCACGCTAGCGGCTTTTATTGGTTTTAACCGGCTTTTTTTGGCCAAAATTGGCCTTTTTCGCCCAAAATTGGCTTTTATACAGTGAAGCATTTTATTTATAAACTGTAGATTTTTAAGTGTTTTTTAACTAATTTGAAAGATATTTTATTTAATTAGAATTTAATAAATAACCTAATTTCTCAATAATGAAGAAATTAATGTTGGAATAACAGATAGCTGACTGGTGATTTGAGTCAGAATTGTAAATATGTTAGCTAAATTTTAAAAAGGCATGCTAATTGCTTAACTATTGCTATATTTTTTAAATAAAAGCTTTAAAAAAAATTAATTTACACTTTTTTTAGTTTTACTACTTTAAATAATTAAATAGGACAACAGTTGTTTAATTACATATTTTATTAATCAGCTATTTTAAGGGCTATTGACCCACTAGTAGAAATTATGCAACATGACAGTGGGCACTGCAGATTTTAGAAGATTAATCTAATACCTTAAAAAATGCTGTACTTTTTAAAAAAAGCTAAATTTTACTTTGTCTCTGGATTACTGTAATTTTTTTGTAATTGAAAAATTCTCTTATTTAATGGGTTACTATTACTTCTTGTGGTAGTAGACATTGTTGTGTCATAGATAAATTTTATTTTGCTGCAGATTGACACACACACACAAAAAAAATCAGTTACTTGGGCTATTGATATACAAGTTTAATTTTTTCTCATAAAAATTTTAAAGCCATTTAATGAAAACACAATTTTTCACTGTTAAAAACAGTAATATGAATAACTTAAGATATGCTTTTCAAACTTTTATTTCAATAAGTTTTATTTTGAGATTTTTTTTAAAAAATAAGCTCTTTAGCACATACTCACTCTGCCTACAGCGTATGCCCTCTGGTTTTTTTACAACTACATCACTGGCTGCAGAATGAATATTTTCAGTGTTATACTAGTGAAATAATAAGTGATGATGTCAATAAGTATATAAAAAGCTGACAGTTCACCTGTTATAAAAGATTTGCAACCTTTAATTTTTTTTTTTTCTGAATTCCCTGCCCTTAAGGATTCTGAAGTTATGTTTTTATATAATAAAAAACATTAGAAAAATCAAGGATGTATTTTGCATTTTAAAATTACTTTTGTGTCAAGTCAAATGCTAAATCCACTTGTATTTAATCTGATAAATATATTTTGCTTGTTTAATTTGTAGTAAATTAATTTGTACTAAATCCCATTTTTAGCAAAAATAACGTAAGTCAAAAAATCTTGATGAAGTTTTCAAAAATTTAATTACTATAAAATAAATAACTAATAAAACACTGACAAATTTAAAGACCTACGAAATAATGAATACAAAAAAGTTTTTTAAAATGTATTGATTCCTGATTTTTTTTAAATCTGTGACTTATGTACTGTTTCAGTTGCAAGATAAATTTAATTTTATAATTCCAACTCTTTAATATTGGGCACATGTCATTTATGGATATAACTCAAACCAGGGGTCCCCATGCTACATAAATAGGGCTTGCAACACCAAATTGGACAAGACATACAGATGGCTTGCATATAATGTTTGCAATACAAAATAATACTAATCAAATGTATTTAAATGTCCAGATTTCTGCCCATACTTTTAAATTAACAGGTATTAGTATAATAACAATAACAATTATAATATTGAAAATGTAGTATTTTTCAAAAATGAATCATATTAATATTCAGAAATGAAAACATTTTATAAACTAAATTGATTCTATTTTATCAAAAATAACTAAATATATTGAAGAAATTAAAATCTTACCGACATCATAACATCCACACTAAATATACAGCACAGTCCTTCACCACTGATTGATATAGCAAAATTCTATAAAAGGAAAAAAACAATTTTTAAAAAGAAAATATACCACTAAAATTTTAATTGATTAATAATATTTAAATAGCTATAAGAAAAATTCGTATATCTTAAAATAACTCTTCTCCTATAATTATAGCTAGTTTTTATTTGAAACTATAATTTTAACCTTAGAAGACTAGATAGTCGTAATAATTACGACTATGTTTGTTCGATGAGTGATACCTGATTGACGAGTAGGAGGATGATTATAAGAATATATGTTTTCTAGTTAAATTGATAATAAAATAATGAGAAGGACATTATAACTATTTTTAAACCTATTTTCCACATAAAAATGCAAAATTAACAGAATTCATAATTTGTACAAGCATTTAGTCTTTTTCACTATCCCGAGTATGTTTAGTTACTAGGATTAAATATTGCACATTGAAAACATAATATACAACATTGAAAACATAACATAACACTAGCAGATTTCAATTTTAAAAAATTATAATTCATAAAAAATTAGACTTTTATTTCTAATATAACTCTATATATTTATTGTTTTACTACAGGTGCATTTGAAAATCTATCAAAGTCCCTTCACTGAATCATTAAATGTTTTTTAAAGTGAAACTGGACAGTCACCTGCAATACAGTTTAAAATTAATTAGCCTTTTACAAACCAATGCTGCCAAAAGGAAGTTATAACAGAACAATGGCTTGATATGTGTTTTTTTTAGAATAGAATTACATTTCAGTTATAAAATAATAAATATACAGTATGAACATTTACTAGAGTTCAGAAGTTCCTAAACTTTAGGGTTAAAGTTTCAAATTTTCTCATGATCTACTTAACACTATTTCTACCAGTGTCAAATGACACCTTTTAAGATTCTGATTTATGGTTATATTATTCATAATTTTTAAACAATCATAAGTCAGGCATTCAGTATATTAAAAGGATTTGTGATTGTTTTAAATAAAAATTTGCATATAAAATTATCATAAATCAAAATCATAAAAAGTATCATTTAACACTGTGTTAATAAATAGGTATATATGTCAAATTTTTCACAAAGCATAGACACAAAAAAGGTAATACTAATGTGTGTGGAAAAGTGGAGATATCAAAACCTTTTACTACATAAAAAAACTACACTTATTAATGAATACAGGGTGTTCGGATACCATCACACAAACTTTGCAGAAGAGAATCCGTGCACAAAATATGAAAAGTTTTCAAAGAACCTTAACTTTGAAATGTATCGTTTTTGAGAAAAATACGAGAGAAAAGGGTATAATGTGACATCTGGAACACCAAAAATAAGCATTATTGAATCTCATAAAAGTGCAAACCAGATGAGAAAGATTTTTTTTTTTTAAATATAAAGGATTTTAAAACAAAAAAATTGTACTCCATAGGTTTGTTAAAAGGGGAACAATTTAAAAAGAAGGGTGGTAGGCATGTATCTAAGATGCAAATGAACAACCATCATTTGGCTCACTTTGAAAGATAACAGCATGAAACTATAGAAAATCTATGCATATAACTTAATATATTCCGATCTTGAGTGTTGTGGTATGTACTTCACTTTTGGTTAGTGCAATAATAATGCATTACAAACTGCTAGGAAGTATGTGATGTCATATTTTGTTTTTTAATTTTTCTCGAAAACCATGCGTTATTGAGGTATAGTCCTTTGGACAACTTTTATGTGCTCATAGCAAGGATTCCTATTCTACACAGTTTGATTGGTGGTATCCAAACACCCAGCATATCAGACAAAATATAGTTTTAAAGTGAAAGTCATTTATGACATTGTTGTGAACCAATGACAGAGTCTGTGTCGCAATTGATACCTTTTTAATTACATCCTCAAGCAATGTTTAATTACATCTTCTATACAAAGTTTAATATTGTTTTGAACCAATGACAGAGTTTGTGGCAATTTAAGCCTTTTTAATTTTATCCACAAGCTGCTCTCTATACAAAGCTTAATAAAATACTTTCTTTTCTCAAAGTTATTTTTCTTTAAAGTAAAATATTATTTTGTAACACACACACACACACACACACACACACACACACACACACACACACACACATATATATATATATATTAATTACAAAATTTTAAATTTTTATTTTGCCAAGGTTAACACTATTCTATATAAATTTTCCTTTTAATAATATTCCATATACTATACCAGCTTATTAAATTAAAACCTATTCTTAAAATAATTTATCAATCTCCATATGTAAAGGTATAAAATCTTAATCCACCTAATAATATTTATTCCAAATTGCTTAATTCTAAAAATGGCGCTAACTACTTATATTCCTTTAAATAAAACCCTTTTATTATTTAAATCCCTATTAAAAGTCACTATTATTTCTTGTGTATATCAAACCTTTTTAAATTCTTTACTTAATTGCTAAAATGTCATAACTCCTAAATTATCACGTTATAAAAAACCTATTTATTTAAAAATCATTCTTTTATTAAAATATCAAACTGTCTCTTATAATATTTCAATGCTTTTATGTTCTAATTTTTATTCTGCATCAATAAGTTCTTTTTTTTTTTCCTGTTTTTCTGTAGCACAAGCTAAAATTATTGTCTGAAATCTATTTTTAGCCGGCACTCTCGAAATCAGAGCATATTGTTTGTTTACATAATGTGTACCTGGGTTCGAAGCTATTAGATTGTTCTAGAAGAGTCTTTTCGCACTACAGAAATAAATTTACCTCAAGATTATTTCATCAGAACTATTAATAAGTCCCTCTTAAAGCGATTATGATAGGAGAAGGTAAGTCAGGTGACTTGGTTGTCACTTTGCATGAGAGTAACTTAAATATGCACACGCAGCAAAAATCAGAGAGGCATTGAACGAGAAAGAGTTGTCTTTCAGAAGTTGGAGAGTTTGAAGCTTTTTTGAGACGTCCAGTTTCAACAATGACTACCATGTTCGAACCCAGTGATATTTATCCCATACCTAATAAGATCTTTGGTACTGGTAACATATTTTCTTCATTAATATCACCATAGTAATTCTAAGACATCGTAATGTAAAGATTTGAAACTTCGACTGCCACATAGAGATGATTAAAAAATCATTATAATCACGACTGCTAGAGCATTTCCTCTACTTTGTTGTTACTGATTATGTAATAAAGTTTAGAAACGCAAATTTTGACTGCTTCCTACTGGAGTACACCCATTTTCTGAATGATACAACCATCCGGCCTTATGTCTGTATGCCAATACATGGAAACCTAACTTAAAACAGATTTCACCAACTGCCTTTTTAAGCTCCAATATGTCAGTTTATCACATATATTTAATTACACAATTGCAGCAGATAAAGTTAATTATAAATATTAGAAGACCCAACTGTTCATTCCATAATTCACCAAAATATTGCCTGCACCCCATAGCTTGGGAATTGTTGCAGTAATATATTAAAATATATCTGGATCAGAATTCAGTCTGTAAATAGTCAAATTACATCTCATAGTCATAAATTATATTTTAGAATTAGCTTTTCAACATATATCCAAAAAAACGTAAAATAAAATAAATATATCTCGAAAAAACGGTAAAATTCGTCGAAGGATCTCGAAAAAATGGCAAATTTCGTCGAACAATGGCAGAAAACATGCGAATTTTGTCCACAAGCCGAGGAAAAATGGGAAATTCATTAAAGGATCGCGGAAAAAGTCTGATTTTGTTGACAGATCGCGAAAAACCACAAATTTCGTCAAATGACTGCCGAAAAAACGCCAATTCGTCAAAGGATCGTGGAAAAAACTGCTAATTTCGTTGAAGGATCATGGAAAAACGGGCAATTTTGTCAAAGAATCCGGAAAAACGGCGAATTCTCCCGAAGGGTCGCGAAAAAACGGTGAATTCTGGCGAAGGATTGCGAAAAAAACAGTAAGTTTCGTCAAAGGATCTCGGAAAAGGGCGAATTTAGTCGAAGGAACGTGGAAAAAACACGAATTTCATCCGAAGGCCAAGAAAAAAACGCGAAATTCATCAAGGATCACGGAAAATGGCTAATTTCGTTGACAGATCGTGAAAAAAAAATGCATCAAAGCGCCGCGGAAAACTGTGAATTTCGTCAAAAGACCGTTTAAAAAAAAACCAAAAAAAAAACATGATTTTCGTTGAAGGTTCGCGGAAAAATGCGAATTTCGCCGTAGGGCCACGGAAAAAACAAAAATTTCGTCGAATGGCTGCACGAATACCAATTTTGTCAAAGGTTCGTGGAAAAAAGTGCTAATTTCTTTAAAGGATCAAGAAAAAACGGCCAATTTCGTTTTAGGATCGCGAAAAAACAGCGAATTCTGTCGAAAGATCTCGAAAAAAAATGACATATTTCGGCGAAGGATCTCGAAAAAAAAACCGGCATATTTCGTCGAAGGATCTCGAAAAAACGGCGAATTTTTTGTCCGTTCTCAGGCATTTTTTCCGTCCTCGAAAATTTTTTAAAAGACGGAATTCCGTCCTGTGGACGGAAAACTTGCACCCAACCTTGCTTGCACCCATGTTCCTCCAACGGCAGAGTGGTCTCAAAACTTTTTCCAGCGTTTTTTATATCCTGTTTCTTTGAAGAAATTTCATCGGCGTTCTTTTCGGGCTTTCTTTTAAGTGTACTAAACAATTTTTCAACGCTTGTTTCATTAATGGAACGATGTTTCACAGTCTTAGAAGGATGAAAACGCTGATAGTGTACTTTTAAGTTTTTAAAAACTATTTGAGCATTGCAGTCGAAGCAGGATATTTTATCTCTAGCCGACATATTCATCGTATTACAAAAATTTTGAATGAAATATTTTATTCATTTCTTCAGTACTCAGTCATACTACAGAAAAAAAGCGTGAAATTAAAATTTCAGACAGGCATACTTGACCGAAAACGGAAACATAAACGCAAAAACGGATGATGCAATCTTCTCTTCTCCCGTTCTCCCGTGTTCTTACTGGGGAGCTGGCCGGACGCAGCTACATTTTCCTCCAATCATCGGAGAGCTCTAAGCATTAGAAGCGGCGCGGTTGTTTTCCCTCAGAATAACGGCACATTGCTCAACTTTTACGTTCTCAGAAAAGCACGGTAGCTTCGGCAATTTTGTTTCGATTTATTTTTTCCACATTTGAACAGAATTGTTCTGCAGCTCATGCGTCTGTTCTGCGACGTACGTCGCAAATTTCGTAGCATTCTGCTTTCGGGCTATGATTAAAGTATTCGAGTATTAAAGTCAACCCAATCTGCAACCAAAAAAAAAAGCATCAACTGGAATCGCAGGTTATGGTAAAATCAGATTACAGTGAGAATGATTGTAACACTAATGAAGAAAAGATTTTATTAGAAAAAATGATTAGTTCATTAGATGATATCATGAAAGGCTTATAACAACAGAACTTAATTACGGACAGAAGCTGATGTCCATTTACAGAATAAGGAAGAAAGTTATTGCTGAAAAATCTAAACTGATGAAGCAGCATAAAATAACAAAGATGTTCAGTGTAAATACAATGCAGAAAAATTAAGTTTTGTAAGTAAAATTAGTTGTAATAATGATAAAAGTTTTTTTTTTTACCTTTTTAAAAGAATTATTCCTCTATTAAAATATCCACTTTAATATTATCTCTTGTTTGACAAATAAACTGCAAATGATCACAATTCGGAAAAGTTTCCAAAATTTGGATTTTTCCGTATTTTTGACTTTGTACTATATTCACAAAATAATATAATAGAAGACAGAGATTAACTTAACAAACCATGTCAGTAAAAGTTGCCAAATTTAAAGAATGTGTCAAAATCTGATAGCCTGACGCTTCATGGAAAATATGTAATTTGTCTACAATTGCAGAAAATGTGATGAAATTACTTCAAGCATACAATATTTTGTGACAAAATTAGAAATGTTTCAATTCTCAAATAATAAAACTGAATGTAGGAAAAAGACATTTTTGAAATTAAGAGTAAAAATCTGCCATGAATATATTAGGTGTAGGGATTCATTTTTGGTATTAAAAAGTAATTTAAACTAAAACTATGTAGATACAAGCATGCAAACATGAAATAAAAAATTATTTGCTCTGTAAATTGCCATTTTTTTTCCACTAAAAAAGTCACCAAATTTCACTAACATGGTTGTGTCAATACACAGGTATGCAGGGATTTAACTTAAAAAAAAAAAAAAAAAAAAAAAAAAACAAGAATATAAAAAAAATACAGACATACTTTTCCTTCATTTAAGACATCTCCAATAATTACAACCATTATCTGAAAAAAATAATAATAATAATAAATGCAATGAATAGAACTAGCAAAAATATGCAACATAACTTTTCAAATTTATTGAAAGTAACTACATTTAACAGGGTGCATACTGTTTCCAAACTTAATTTGGAATTTAAGGTGGAGGGGGACGGGACCTTTTTGGGGTTAAAATTTTGGAAACATCATCACTAGGCATTCTGTCAATCAGCAGCAAGAAGTAAAATACCTGAAAGAAATTGCATTTAAAATTGCATTTTATTTTCAGGGAAAAATAAGAATTTTCTATAAAAAATTATGTGCTGACCCTTAGAAAAGAAAAGTAAAAATATGTAAGTACTTTTAGCACTTCATAATTACCCTATTTGTGACTCCCAACCAATTTTTGACAACCCAATAACTTATATTGAAATATTGAAAATAAAATTTTAACATACAATTTAAAGTACAATCTGGAGAAAAAAAAAAAAAAGAGAGAGAGAGAGAGGGAGGAGGGATAGGGAGAGAGGGAATGCACCTCCAAAATAACATAGTAATACAAATTTGCAAGCAACATTTTCAAACAAAAAACACAAAACAAAACAATATCAAAAAATTATTATATTTTGAAAATATTGCAAATAAAATTCTAAAATACTTATGAATAAGACTGAGATTTTCATGGATACTTTACCTTTAGGGTCTCGAAGCAACATTATGATATCACTGACATGAACAACGGATTCATCTACTGTTTCTGGAAAAATAAACTGATTTTCATTCAATTTGCGTCTCATGAATCTTACTTGAATAGAATTAGACTACTATTATATATTTCAAAGGCAGAAGTACAAAACAAAATATTTCTTACTATGTTAAATAAATTGTTATTTTTCTTTGTTTATACTTTATTTTACAGTTAAATAACTACTTTAAAACAGTATTTCGTTATGGAAAATAAGCAATTATTAAATATTTTGAAAATTCTGCATTACAAGAGCAGAATAGATTATGGACCACTGTGCCTCAGTAATGGGTGGTCCACAATGCCCCATGTTGAAATTTAATAAATAATCATATTAATATTGTTTATAGCTTTCTTTTGAACATATTAACTTTAAAATGAAATAAAAACAAGTATCTTACCTTTACAAAAAAGCTGTTTTATTTTACTTATCTACAACCTTTAATTACTAAAAAAAGAAAAATATGATGCTGAAAAATTTTACTTTTAGAAGCTCAAAACAACCAGTCGGGATAAAATGATTCATTCTGAGCTAAACCTGTGCTCTGAAGGTTAAAAATAACACTGGTTTACAAATTTAAACATTTTTTATATACTTTTGATGAAACACTTATTTTCTTATTATACTACCTCTTACTAATGAAAGGCGGTATTTGAAAAAAATCTATCACGTCACATTTTAAAAATTTTTACGTTTTTCAATATTTACATTTTTAATTCTAAATACGTATTTCTATTACGTCACATTCAACTTACCGGCATTGTCAACTTTGATTCTATATTCTGTTTTCTTATGTTTTTGTGAACTAAAGTGGTTTTGTTTTTGATAAAATGTCTAATAGAGTGTGTAAATTAAATTCTGGTCGTTTTTGTTGCGTTTGTGGACAATTTATATTCGCAACAAAAGGAAGACCGATATCGGAATGTTCTAAAACAGCATATGTGCAATATTTTGGATTCTCAGTGATTAATTAAGATAAAAAGTGGGTCCCACATGTTTTTTGTGAAAGCTGTAGGCTTACTCTTATATGCTGGGCTTCGGGAGAAGAAAAGTATCTTCGATTTGGATCCCCAATGCTATGGAGAGAACCTTCAAATCACGAAAATGACTGTTATTTTTGTTTGACAAAAACTGCAGGCTTGAATTCAGAAAATAAACATAAAATTCAATATCCTGGCATTCCATCAATCTCAAAACCGATATCACATTCGTGAACTCTGTCACATCTCCTATGTCTAGGCATATCAAGTGCGAGTTGCCAAGATAGTGACGATCTGTTTCTGTAAGATGAAAATAATGACGAATTCATAATCGAAGATGATAAAACGCCACATTTAATAAACCAAAATGAGATGAACGACCTTGTGCGAGATTTGCAACTATCTAGATCTAAGGCACAGATTCTTGCCTCTTGTGTACAACAGTGGAACTTATTGACACCAAATATCAAATTAACTTATTACCGAAATCGAAGTCAAATTTTCAGCAGTTATTTCACCAGAAAGGACGGTTGTCCATGGATTCTTAGGAAATCATAAAGATGAAAATTATGAAAAACATATTGCTATTTTATTAAAAAACTATCATGCAATGGGTGTGAACATGTCTCTGAAAGCACATTTTCTCTATTTACACCCGGATTTTTTTCCTGAAAACTTGGTCACAGTGAGTGACGAGCAGGGCGAGCATTTTCACCAAAACCTTATACTTTTTGAAGACAGACACAAAGGTTTTTGGGGCGAAAATATGTTAGGGGACTACAGCTGGTCTATTTTAAGAGAAACAGATCAAGAAAATTATAAAAAGAAGAGTAAAATCAATCATTTCTTATTTTTTCTTTTTATATTTCATGTTATTATTTTTTTAAGTATTTAATAAATATTTTTTAAACTAGACGTGACAGATTTTTTTCAATAATTTTCCCGTACTTAGTGCACTAGAATCTATGAAAAAATACACATTTCGGCAAAAGTATATAAACCGTGTAAACCTGTGTAATCAATCCAGTGTTGTTATCTGTTAAGATAGAATGGAAGCTTTAAAAAAATTTTAATTAATAAAATACTAGGGGGTGGTCCACTGTGCACTGGTCTCCCCTACTTACTTTGCTTTCTATAAAATATGATGATGTGGCGAGAAGTGCTGAAAACTGTCACCATTCACATCCAAACGATGCTGAGCTAGACATTCTATTACTCAGAATGTTGCTGGTAGTACATATACTGTGTCATTGAGCAAAATTCAGCCACTTCCAATGATGTCATCACATTTCATGAAAGTTTATTCTAAAATTTTAGAAACACACTGTATTTTCCAGCCTTTGAAAATAATCGCTCACTCCAAACTTTGGTGTATTAAAAAGCTTCCTTGTTAAATCTTAAGGAGCCAAGAAGTTATTCTAATAGAGTTGTACAAGTTAAATAGTTTTTTTTTTTAATTTTGACGTTAGTCCCTTTTTCAAAAATAAACATTATATGACTGTAACATTTCCTTCTAATTCTTTCTCTTTGGTTTAAAAATATTTGTCTTAGAATATAAGATAATTTTACTTATTTATTTTAATTCACAGAAGAAGCCATGAAGTTTAAACTTTTTATTAATTAAAATAATTTTTAAAACTATCCTCTTCTTAAATAATAACTCAAAGCACAGGGTTTTTTCAGATTAAAGTTTATTTATGAAAAGGTCTTGTTCATCAAAATGGAAGTATTTGTGTTATATATGATGTAAAATTGTTTCAAAATTTAGCTTTTTAATACCTTTAAAGATTGAAAGGTGGACAATTATTTCGATTTCAGCCAAACAGTTACTATTCGTTTGGCTGAATATTCGGTATTCGGTCAAAATCACTATTTAGTGCATCCTTAACTGCATAGCAGAAAAGGTATGCTCTGACTGGTAATAAAAACCTTGAGTATGTATGATCAGGAAATAGAATGCAGATGCACAAAAAAGGTATGAGAGATTCCTCACAATAACCTGTATATTTTGTCTAAATTTTAAATAAGCAAAAGTGTAGAAAGACAAATTTTAAATGCTTAAAATAGAAAAAGTCCTTCCGGCCTGTACCGGGAGGAAAAGGTAGCTTTCCTACATCTTCGTTTTAAAATTTTAGCTAATGTTACTTGAAAACAGCAAGCTAAAATGTAAAAAAAATGGTTACAGAAGATTCTTTAATACTGAATTTGAATAAGAAATTTGCCAAATTATTGAGCTATAACCAAATTGGCTTCATTTATGAAGACTTATTTTGGTCACCAAGTTTGGCGAGAATTTGACGCTAACGGATATGAATATATGTATATGATTGGGAAAATGATTACAACAATGAAAGATAATAATTTGCGAGAAATCACGTTCACTAAAACTTATAAATTAATAATTGGTTTTACTTACCCATCATATGTAAAATAGGGTAAGTCTTGTAATCGTTTTGAAAACCAAAAAAAAAATTTTGACGGATTTACACGTTTCAGACACTGGAGATTCCGAAAAACATATTTTTAGAAAAAAAATTTTGCCGTCCGTCTGTGTGTCTGTAAACGCTCTATCTCCCGAAAAAATTGAGATAGAGACTTGCAATTTGGTATGTACTTAGTATGTAATAATGGGAAGAAGCCTATTTCATTTTAATAACCTCGATTAACCTGTTTTCGAACTCTCAAAAAATTCGTTCTGATAAAAGGTATATAAAAATTTTCGAAATTGTTTATTTTAAGAAATGAATATAAAAGACAATAAAAAACCACAAATTTTGCATAAAGCATGAAGTCGATCGGATAATGAGTTGCCGAGATATTTGGAATCCTATTTCCACACTCTTCGATTTTTCATGACCCTGTATTTCATCCAAATTTCACTTCAAAGATATATTTTAATTGGAAATTTGGTGCCTAATCAGATGCAATAAACCGCTAGTTAATAGAATTATTATTTTTGGAGTTATAAGGATGTTTCTTTCAAGCAATTCAGTAATCGAGCCTTTAATGTTTATGACGTCACCAAGCTACGATTTTATTTGAATTGCAATGCATTTTATAAGTAGTTTACACATTTTTATTTTAATATTTTACATTATGCATATCCATGATGGGTAAGTATTACGGTGGCCCCCAACGACTAGTTTTGTAATGTGCTGTCTTGTTTCAAAATGTCAACCACACTAGAAATTCAAACTGCTCTATCTCAGCCATTTTTTAAGATAGAGGTAAAACAAAAAATTCTCCGGAATGCTTGTATCAAGGCCTAACACTTAATCAAAAAATAAATTTTAATTTTTAACTTTTTTGTATGCTTATTTTAGTTTTAAATCTTTTAGTGGCCGTCATTTTGAAACAAGATGGCGGACCTAGCTGGCCAACGAACTCGGTCGAGGCATTGGTGAGCTTAATACACACAATTAGTTTCATCCAAATTAATTTATAAATACGAGCGTTATTGTATGACGTAGATCAGATATAAATATATATATATGGATATATCTATTAATTTGCCCACGGTGGGCAATATCATATTCTAATATAATGTAATACTTTATTAAATGCTAAAATTATATGTATTAATTTAAATTAATGTTATTCCCTATCCTATTGTATCATATGTTTAATATTAAATTTATCTCCATAGCATCTTTATTCACTTTTAGTATTTTAATTAATCATTACTACATCCAATTTTACTTTAATGTAATTGGTTTTATTATTTATTATTCATTTTATATTTAATTTCATATGTATTTATTATTAAATATTATTTATTTTATTTTTATTTCATTTATATTTATTAACTAATTACGACCACTTAAGATAGAATGAATTCATTTTTAATATTGATTTTTCCATTGTATTTCACTACATATTCTGCTCATAGTTGGCAGCACCATGGCTTGTTGCTTTATAATATTCAATATTTCCATGTAGTTTATTTTCAAAATCATAGATGGCAGCACCATGGTTTGTGATGCTTTTAAAAAATTCCATCTATTCATGTAATTCATTTTCTAAATTGGCAACAGGGTTTATAATCTTCTAAAACTGTTTTTGGCAACATTTACTAAATTATTTTTTGCAATTCATTGCCTTTATTTGTCTTCATGTATCGGGTAAGTGTTGGTAGTAGGAATCCATCTTCATCGTGTAGATTATGGCATTTGTCGATCTATTATCCAGTTCTTCTCTTATAATTCTGGGTAAGGTTTCTCTCTTTTTAAGTATTGTATTTGTTTTATGAATTTTCAGTCTTTTTTTAATTAGATGGTTATGGTCATAGAGTGGTCGTCCCAAATTCATATTCTTTAGCAATTTTAATGCTAATATGAAGATGAAACCACTCATTTTATTTGTAGAATTAATGCATTTGGGACTTGATAATTCTGTATAAATTCCACAAATTTCATTCATTCTATTTTATTCAATTTTTAATTTAATTTCTACTTCTTTTATATTAGTATCTAATATCTATATTCATTGTGCTGGGGTTACAATTTCATTGTCAATAAATTATTACTTCCTAAATCATAATTTCAAGTTTCAGTTGGTGTTATCGTAATGTTTCATTAATGGTTATATATATATATATATATATATATATAAATCAACATTTGAACGGAGGGTGGTTTTGGGGTCTGGGGGTCATGATCGGTAAAAATATATTGAAATTTTCCGGAATTGCTTTCCTCCGAACGGCTGCAATAGCTGTAATAGCTTTATACTTTTTTGTATTGAAAGCTACCTAAAAGACTTTTATGAACCCCTTTAAATACAAAATAAAAATTCCAAAGAAAATGTTATTACCATTTTAAGATCATGTGCTTCTGCCCAAGGTACACTTTGATTGCCTTTGAATACAGCCAGATCTCCTTGTAAATTTCCAACCACCAATTCATTATCCTATAAATTAAATAAATATTAATGATGTTCACAATGTTGGGATAATTGTTACAACAATGAAAGAAAATTTTCGAGAAACCATACTCACTAAAACTCATAAATTAAACCCGTTTATGGAGAGGAATCCCTTATTTTTAAGCTGCTGTTTTGTTTCAAAAAGTCAGCAACATAGAATTTCAGACTGGCAGGCGTATCTCAGTCATTTTTAAGATAGAGGTGAAACCAAATACGTCCTTCAATCCTGGTATTGAGGCTGAACACTTAAAGCTGTTCTCAAATTCAAAAGAGCTACTTTCTGATGCATTTCTGAATTTATTTTTGTTCAGAAATGCATGAAATTGGCAAGTTGTTCTTATTTATAAACTATGTCATCAAAAGACGTTTCCCATTTTTTGGTAAATTCAGAAGATCTTTCAGAAAATACTGTCAAAGTCGGTGTTTTGAACAGAATTCCGGACACAGCATTGCTAGAGAGGAGAAAAATGGGTTGTCACATGGCACGAATTGCTTATAACTTGATAAGTCATTTATTTATCAAAAAATAGAAAACTCACTTCAATTTCAAATCAGTTCACTAATCAGGCCTGCTAATTTTATGGCTTTGTGTTTAAAAATGAGTCAGAAATTGTGTCAAAATTTTGCATTGTTGAACTGGTCATTTGAGAACCACCTTAAGAGAAAAAACTTTTAAGATTTCTAAACTTTTTGTACGTCTTTTTTAATTTTAAATCTTTAAGAAGCCAGCATTTTGAAATAAGATGGAAGACGAAGCTGGCTAATGAACTCAATTGAGACCTTGGTAAGCCCTGAACACATGCTCCAGTCATTGCATGACAAAAATCATATATATAAATAATCAACATTTGGATAGGGGGTGGTTTGGAGGAGTGATGATTGATGAAATAAAAATATACCGAAATGTTTCAAATTTTCTTTCCTCTGGATGGCTGCAATAGGTAGCTTCTTACCTTTTTGTAATGAAAGTTACCTAAAACAGAAAGAAATTAGAAGAGGGTGGCCGATGAATTTTGTGCCAAATTCTCTTCCAGTATTGTTAGCAAATTAAGCAGAAGCAAAACCATTTCCAAGTTTTTTCAAAACAAATGATGTGAAAGCCAAAGTTTGGTGGAAAGCCTTGAATAATAAAGAAATCAATCCTGAATAGTGCTGTAAAAGTAATGACTAAATGAACACCCATATACATTCATTACTTTCAAACTCACTACTTGTTAGAAAATATTTGCTACTTTACTTGTCACTTTTGTTACTATATTTAGAAAATGGATATTAACCAGGGATCTATTTAGAAAAAAAAATTGAGTCCTTTAAAGGACTCTTCACAAAATTTTTCATTTCAAAAAAGGACCCTTCACAAAATTATTTTCCCTAAAACAACACCCTTCACAAAATTATTTGTCTTAAAAATAGGCTTTTCACAAAATTTTTCCATCTTTAAACCAAACATTTCACAAATTAATCATTTAAAAGTAAAATCTGACCTGTCACTTTTACATATATAAAGAAAATATATGTATTTTATATCCATATATCTTAAAATGCATAAACAAGAACCTGAATATAACGACCATTTCAAATTCACAAAATTATGATTAGATTTTTCATTAATATAAAAAGCTGTTTACAATTTCACAAAAACAGGACCCTGTGAAAAAAGTCTGGACAGACCCCTGTTAACAATCATTGTATGTACCAGATAATTGAAACAACCATCTGAAAATTAGTAAATATAGTGAATATATGTATAATATATTCAGTGTATTTACTCATTTTCAGAGGGTTGTTTCGATTATAATTAACTATTCAATTAAAAAAAAAGATAAAATCTATCTGGATTCCTGCTTTGATTTAACATTTCAGAAAATATAAAACTACGTGCTTAAAGTACTAAAAGTGAAATACGTTGTTCACAAAACTGCAGCAAATCTAATTAATACCATACATGAGGTCTTTGGAAAAATTCTTACTAACAATAAAACTGGGTTTTCTCACATATTTCTATATATGTGCTGCCATCTATATGCAAAACTTACATGCATTTAAGTTCTAAGTCAATAATGAACAAGAACGAAAAATTATGCGTCAAGCATAGATTATGTAACACTTTCCAACGCTTCCAGAATAATTTTACAAAACATACCGTTTAATAAGCTAAAAGATAACATCTAAGTAATCCGAATACTTTTATTCAGCCCTGTATAGGACCTATAGATTTGTATATATACTACATAGGATGCTAAATTTTAGTTCAGTTACGATACGCGTAGCACAGTTTAAAATTCTCCTTCTGGAACCTCCGTCAGTAAACGGAAATGTATTCGTGAACTTTTGTGCTTCCCTGCATAGGATATACAGAATTTATACACACAACATAATAGACAAAAAAGCGAGTTAAAATTAAAATCGCGATCAGTAACTTAAAACGCACTTCCAGGAATTATTGTTAACTTACAGTAGAGAATTCTTTTGTGTGTCCCTGTAAATGAACGATGACTGCTATACACACAATATTCTGTAGTAAGCCTCTTGTAATGCACCTTAGTGATATATATAAATTTCAATGTGTTTAAAATAGGGAAACATTATTTAAATAAACCGCAGACGATTTTTCTCCATAGACGTAATGTAACAGAATTCTTTTGACTGTCCCTGTAAAGTAACTATAAGTCCTATGCACACCCTATTCCATATTAATCTTCTTCTAATGCACCTTAGTGATATATATAAATTTCAATGCATTTAAAATAGTGAAACATTATTTAAATAAACCGTCAATGATTTTTCCCCATAGACCGCAATGTAACGGAATTCTTTTGAGTGTCCCTGTAAAAAAACTATAAGGGCTACACACTTCCGTTGAAATAGGGAACATGCTATAGATAACGACTATAACATATAAAAATTGCAGAGCAATCCGAGCATATTTACGGGAGTTAGAGCACGGGCAGACGGCAGACGGCCATACGGCCAGACAAACCGAAGTCATAAACACTTTTCAACTAGGTTGGAAAGTGTTAAAAAAGGCAAACAAAATAAAAATGTGACACATAATTGAATACTAAAATTACTAATTATGAAATAAAAACATACTAACTACTAACAAAAGTACTTTAAAAAGCAACATAAAAATCTGACTTCATCATAAAAATATTTTTTTCCAAACATAAAATACAAAAATACACGAAAGATATTTTTACAAGCAACAGAATGTACTAAAAGTAAGTATGTATTGCTGTAGTAATTTTTAGCACTTAATTTCTGCAAAATTTTCAAAACATTGAAGAGAAATGTGTTACTTTTCAGACTTTATGATCTTATCAAAAGCACCTGTAGTCCAAATAGAAAAAATGGTGGATTCAAAAATAGGGAACAGATGTCACAAATGTACTGAGGTTGGTACAAGTTTTGCACCATTTTGACGAGAAAATCCCATTTTTGAACACATAGATATTAGATCTAACCTGAGGAAACAACGTGTTAATTTTATTTTATTATGAATCATTAAAATTTTATTATAAAACACACACAATTTATTATAAAATACACATATCATTTTTTAAATAAACACACATTTATTTTATTATAAAAAACAAAATTTTGTATAAGTGTTGCAGACACACCCAAGTTTCTTTTCGGCGAAAAAAAGGCAAAGTTTTGCCTGGCATGGCAACCTGGTAGACCAGATTGTGCATATTAATCAAAGATCTCTGGTATTAATAGTGGAGTCAGTTGTATTCTTGACATTGTGTTGGTTTTATAAAAAATTAAACATTGTATGTGTTTTATAATAGTACAATAAATGTGTATGTTTTATAATAAAATAAATTGTTTCATAATAAAATGAAACTGACATGCTGTTTTCGCATGCTAGATTTAACAGTTATTTGCAAACAAGGTTTTCTTACCAAAATGGCACACACACAAAAAAAAAAATAATAATAGTAATCAGGTCAACACCGGTGCATCTGCGACATCTGTTCCACAACTTTTATTATAAACACATACAAATTATTTTATTGTGAAACACACACATTTATTATTTATTTTATTATAGAATTTTTTATTATACAACACTTATTGTCAAGAATATAATTGACTCAGCTATTAATAACAGAGGGATTTTGATTAATATGCACTATTTGATCTATTGGCCAAAATCGCCAGGTTACAACAGCAGGCGAAAACTTGCCATTTTGGTGCCAAAAAGAAACCCTGGTGCATCTGCGACATTTGTAACAACAGTAGATTTGTGTGATCTGGACTCCTGTTCCATCTCTATCTGAAAGAGCTGATTTATTTTGTTCTTCTAGGTATTATGTTGATTTGTTCTTTTTATGATTGGTTAGTACAATATCAAAATAATTTTGTAATCTAATCATTAAATAAAAAGGTTGAAGTTATTTTGTAAAGTATGAAAACGAGAAAAAAAATACTCCTGTAAAAATCATATATAATATTTCTCCTGTCAACATCCCTTTTTCTAAGAAAATACGAAACGTAGAACGACAAATGAGATACCATATGAAAGGATTTTGAACAGGCTTCTGACATAGTACACTTACATTTTCCTAAAACATGTTTTTTTATTAAAATTTGCTTATAATTAAAAATTAAATCGGCATTGATCTCATGAAAGAAATGAAAGGTTTTCCTCAAATTGCTGTTGCCACAAAAATAAAATACCACATTGTAGGATGCTCAGCAATGATTATAAAAAACACTGCATGGGTTTATTTTATATTTATGATTAAAAAGCGAAATTGAAATTGAAACGTTTAGATTTATAATTCTATGTCCCATGTTTTTCCCGAAGTGGATGACGTCATCCTCTAATGCAGTTAAAATACGATTGTTAATTTTTTTTTCTCACACGTGCCTTTTACAATCTTGGATCCGTTTTCACTCTAACTTTGATGGAATAAATTAGATGATATTCTGACTTGACTAAAAACTAAATGCTGTTTGCAGATATTTTTATCCTCACTTTTTCTTTAGAAGTTTAAACCTGCATCTAATAAATATTACATATTGATAAAAAAAATGTTAGATTGTAGTGCGAAATCCTCGCACGGACCCACTGGTGCACATATAACGTTATTACATGTAAAAACTTCTTTAAAAAAAAGAGAGATAGAAAAAACTAAAATTTCGCTAAACATTATGTGAAATGTCAAATATTTTTAAATGAAAATATAACAGGCAATTGCGATACTTAGCAATATACCTACAGAATCTTAGGTCCTAGCAGCATACTTTCGAATTTTGGGGATCATAGGTCAAAAAAGAGGAAAATAGAGCTCATGAACTTTTGAGCTGGGATTCCTGTAACATTTACATTAGCAATTTAATAATGAAAACAAAAAAAATTACATAATGAGCTAGCTATACATAGGGAAAATGCATGCGTGTACGTTAAACAACTCAATAAAAATGTTATTGATATTTGCATATGAATAATGAGCTAAATTTGCGCTATGTCACCAGACATAAACAGATTGACAGTTTCTGCCTAAATTATACACTTTATTATATAGAGCAAAATATAATGTTTATAATATCCTACAATTAGAAATCATGAATCAAAACAAAACCAATAAAAAATACTTGCTCCGTCATTGTCCACATCACCCAAACATATAGCGTTTCTTGAAAAATTTCCTTTAAATTCAAATTCTACGCGAGAAACAAATGAAACAGCTCTCATTTTTAAGGCGAAATTAAAAATTCCCGATCTAATTATTTACAATCACCATCACGCGTCCTTCGAATGTAAACAAAGCATACGGTTATGAGTTAGAAATGTCAAATGTAGGAAATAGATCATGGGTCTTGGATTGCGGTGCCTTGCGGTCTTAAATCCGGACGTTTCTTTGATCGATCGTATGTTTTCTGGCTTCAGAGCGATTTTACAAAACATCACGCGTAGAGCGATTGGAGGCGGTGTCGAATAGTGATTGGCTAAAAGATGGTTACGTTGTTATTGAGGGGAGGAGTTAAAGCGTATTAAGTGAATAAGTATGTTAAAAGTTAATAAATTTTTGTGTCCGATCTAGTATAGTGGTTAAAGTATCAGGCTCGTAATTTTGATGCATCAAGTTGTGTCCTTGCTGATTTTTTTTGCATTTTTAGAGTTTTGCTTTGATCTTTATTCAATTAGTTAATAAAGAATATTTATTAACAATGCTTCTTAAGCATTGATATAAAGATCAGTTAATCTTTATCAATTGCTCTGCAATATTTTATTCTCAATTTGATAATTAAATTTTAATTAGAATTAAGTTAAACAATATTAAATTATAAATTATAATTAAGGTAAATAAAAATTAAATTTTTATCACATACAATAAAATTTAATATCAGATAAATTTCAAGAATTAAATTTAATTTTAATTCATATACGCTATTTTTAATAACTATACGAACATTTATTAAAATGCAAAAACTCCTAAACTTTCATTAAAAATATTTTTTGTATTAGAACTTTAGTAACAGATGATTATCAAATTAGAAGAATTAATTAATTAAAGTTTTCATCTTTTAAAATTAAGCATTATTCTTAAAAATCTCTATTAATTTACTAAAATTATTTTTGCCAATTACTGGTTGATCTGCAGTGATAAAGTTGTGGAAGATTACCATATTTAATTTTTTTTGTCTATTATTTTATTATTTAATTTTTAATTATTATTTATATTTAAATAAATATAATTAATATTAATTAATGTTTTTATTTAAATACATACAATTAATATTAATAAGTATTATTATTTAAACATATAATTAATATAAATAAATATTATTTAAATATAGTAAAAATGAAGGAGATAAATCTATCTAACACTAGTAATAATAAATATAGTTATCATTATTTTAATTTTGTGGGGGAAAAAATGTTGAATGATTAATTGCTTATTTTAAAATCACAGCATGTCCTTTTTTAGGTTATAATTAATTCTTGTTTAGTTCAATAACTGTGCTGGTCTAAAATTTCAAGATTATTATTCATTATGCATTAATTCAGTAATTTGGGTCTTCAGCAACCCCCGGGTTTAAAACTATATTTGGGGGGGGGGGGACGTTTTACTTGAACATAACTGCATTATTATAGCTCTCATTTTTAATAAAAAGTATTTTAATGCAATTTAATTTCAGAATTCATATTTATTCTTAATGTTGTATTTGTTTGGTAGATCTAATCATATCTTAAAGGTTGTTATTTAAAAAAAAAAAGTGTTAGGTATCATTTTATTAAGATGTTCAAATCGCTTTAAAAATTGGTTTTAACCAAATATTAATGATTTTAAGAGCTATGCTTAGAAAACCTTTACTTATTCTGGATTTTTAAAAAATCGCTCCGAAACTAAAATCTCATATCTTAGATTTATTTTATATTTTTGTTTTAATACTTCATTTTACGAACAGATGGCGCCACTACACAACGGCTTAGACGTTGCATGGATTTTAGGCGTTCGAGTGTAATTTGTATTTAAATTATTTAATTACTGAATGAGATTTTTTTTTTTTCAGTTAACTTTTGCCAAATTTTGCAAACATGCAATGTTTGCAAGTTTTTAATTGTAAAAAGAAAAAATTAATAAAGTATATTTCCAAAATTAAATGAATTTGTGTGGCAAATTTTGTATTTTACGCTGTCTTGACTTAAAGATATGAAAGAAATTGTTTAATAAACCTTTAAGTTCAGTAAAAAATTTAAAACTATATATATAAATTTGAAATCTCCATTTCTTAAGTTTATATTGATTTTATGAAATAACAAACTATATAAAAATCTGAAAATGCATTGCTTGAGTATATGTTGATTTTATGAAATAACACAGTTCAAAAAGTTTTTAACGACCTAGTAATTTTATTTTCGTTTATTAATTCAATTATGACGATTAAAAAAATAATAATAAACATTCAGAAAAGCTAACATTTATTTGCTGTGCTTTCAGTTTATTCTTGTGAAATAATGTTTAATATGTTGTTCTTTGTTTAATTCTATCTAATTGTAGTATTTACTATAAATAAAATTTAAAATAAAAACTATAAAAAATGTAAACATGTAATCTTTATTTGAAAATTGGAAGTTATGGATTATAGATATTAAAGAATATAATAATTTATAAATAAAATATGTTTTACTTTATGTAAGGTTTGTTATGTATCAATAAATTAAGCTGGACGTATAGTTTTTTCACTTAAAAAATGTACACAAGCTACTACAAATTTAAATTAGTTTTCAATAACCTTTACAATTAAAATATCAGTTTTAGTTTTCTTAAAAAGAAAAAAAAAACAGGAGTTGAATTAGGTAATGAGCTCTGAAAATACAAGAGCTAGAAGTATTTGATTTGCTGTTTCAAATTATACTTGTACACATGGATTGTTTTCTTTTAATTGGATTAATTTAATATTATTTTGTTAGACAAGTTTAATATGTCCTAAGCATCATTAAAAATAAAGCAAACATGAATATACAAGCTCAGACGATCTTATGAATCTTCAACGAAATGAAAAATATCCTCTTCAAGCGCATTAAGCTCCTCCTACATCGTCTCAGGCAGTCGACCAATCACTATTCAACATCGCCTCCAATCGTTCTACGCATGATGGTTTGTAAAATCGCGGCTTCAGAAGCAGTCAGCCAATCAGAAACCACAGTTAGACTTTTTACGATTGCTCGCGAATCCATTTGCGCTCGTTCTTAAGTTAGCTTTCAGTGTAATATGAAATTGTAAGGCACTACGCTTTATTTTTAAGGTTTACGCTTTATTTATATCGTAAGACCAAACTTATGCTCTATCTTTATTGTTTATTGATAACATACATCTGACTTGTGTGCTTGCCCGCTTATAAGTCATCGTCAATATACAGGGACGAGATAGCCACAAGGAAATTTACAACACCAGAGAGTTACATCCGGAAGCTCCACAAAGTGTGTGCAATGGAGCTGGCGGGAGTGCTCTATCTTAAGGTGGTTCTCAAATGATTTGCTGAAAAACTTACTGACACAATTTCTAACTCATTTTTAAACGCAAAGGCATAAAATTGGAACACCTGAGTTTTCCTTTTTTTATATAAATAAATTACTTTTATTGAGTTATAATCCATTTCGTGTCACGTGACAACGCGTTTTCCTCCCTTCTGACGCTGAAGCATGGGGAATATTGTTCAAAACGTCGACTTTGACAGCGTTTTCTGAAAGTTCTTCTACCTTTTCCAAAAAAAAATTGAAAACTTGTTTTGATTACAAAGTTTTTGAATAACAACACCTGGCTATTTAATGGGTTACTGAAAGAAAAATGAATTTAAAAATGTGTCTGAAAGTAGCCCATTTGGATTTGAGAACAGCCTTAAGCGAGGCAAAGCTTTGGATCAAGCAAACACAGCAACAATGTAACACCTTTAATATGTTTAAATGTATCTGTACTGTATACATCAGAGTCGCATACTAATATTTATCTGTTTAATTGGTCGAGAGTTTTTTAGGTATCCTGTCTTAGGGTAGGGTGCCTCTATATGAGAGTGGCGACATACGAACAGGGCGCATGCTCAGACTATGCTTGGACAGACTTTTGTCGAAACTATGACAAACCTACATTCCAGATTTCGTGACACATACCTGGACGAGTGAGACAAGGGCGATAATGCTTTGGCGGCTCGCCAAGGTACTTGGCGATTCGCTTTTGTCCAAAATCGTCTCAACCAATCAAATTTATATCCCGTAGGTCGCCACTCTGTTATAGAGGCACCCTAGTTCTTCTCAGACAGCAGCTTTTGTCCAAACTATGGCAAACGCAAACCAGCATTCCAAAACAGGGCGATACTCACCTTAAGGTGGTTCTCAAATGACCTGCTCAACAAAGCGAACTTTGACACATTTTCTGATTCATTTTTAAGCGCAAAGGCATAAAATTAGCAGGATGGATGGAAGCGATTTGGAATCGAAATGGGTTTTCCATTTTTTGGCAAATAAATTACTTATCGAGTTAAAAGTGATTCGTGTTACGTGACGACCCGTTTTTCTCCTCTCTAGCAATGCTCTGTCTGGAATTCTGTTCAAAACGCCGACTTAGACAGTATTTTCTGAAAGATCTTCTGCCTTTACCAAAAAATGGGAAACGTCTTTTGATGTCATAGTTTATGAATAAGAGCAACTTGCCAATTTCATGAGTTTCTGAACAAAAGTGAATTAAAAAGTATGTCATAAAGTAGCCAGTTTGGATTTGAGAACAGCCTTAAGGAGTTTGATTAGACGAGTAAGACAAATTAACAAACATTAACTGGACGATAATGGCATTGTCCAAATCGTCGCAATCAATCAAATTTTATATTCCGTTTGCCGCTACTCTCATAATAAAATTTGATTGGTCAAAAGAATTAAGCTACTTGAAAAACAGGCCATCTGCCATTATGTAGGACTTGTTCCGTTTGCCATCTTCGCCAATATAATGCGTGTCTCTCACTCGTCTAAAACTTCGTTTAGACAACAAGATTTAAGTCATTGAACTAAAGTCACTTAAGTGAACGTTCTCACACACCGTAGTAATGTATAAAGAAATCAAACCTACATCCGGGTCGGCTGCTTCAAAAACGGGATTTAAAACTTTTAAATGTCCAAGCCTGAATGGAGAGAACTGATCGCAAAGTTGTGTAGTGTTGTGTTGATTGTAATAGCTTGTACATAAATTCAAATATGAGCATGTGCACTATACGTATATCATTATTCTCCGATTTATAAATGTACAGTAGTTATTCTCAAGCAAATGTTTGTTTACTGATCTGTAAGGAAAGAAAAGGCGGCTGGTGTCATGATTGGCAAAATAACGTCTTATTACCTGGTCACCTCTATTGCACAAAAGAAGTCAAGGCAATCTGCTTGGTCGACGAATAACTCATCTGCGACAGCGACCCGCTTGGTCAATGAATAGCTCGTCTGAAAGTATCTTCGTAAAAAAAAAAAAAATCTGCAAAGAAAATTGTAAAGTAACCAACGGCGGAAATAGAGATTGATTTCGGCTATCCAATGGGGAAAAAAATCGTTTAAAATTATTGAAATGCAAACGAGATATTAGAAAAATAATGCCACATAGGATTAACATTAGCGAGCGAGTGTTTTCAAGTGAGTGAAGAGGTCCCTTAATCGGGCCCAGCCACCCCCCCCCTCCCGTCATAGAATAATAAAGATTAAGAACCCTTGTATTATGTAAAATAATTAATTCTAATAATTGATGCAATGCATTGAATTTACAACGCATTAAAGTGCGAAGAACAAATGTTCGATTTTTGAACACGAATAATTAAAGAAATATGTACTTTATAAATATCAATTAAATTATTTCTGCAATGTCATTTCTAATCTGCGGGCCATTTAGAGGAGGAGAGAGGCAGACCAATCAAATCCGTAGATAGTCGGGTTTAGATCCGACGAAACTCTATTCTTCTCAGTCCTCTGTCTGTCAGAGAGTTCGTATTCGTACTCGGAAATTGTTAGACTTGAAATTTTGCATACTGCATAATAAAGCTGAATATCTTCTGTCACGCGACAAATCATGAAATTTTGAAAAAGTCGTATATTATTTTAATTAAATGAATTTAATGACATCCAAGCAGATTTTAAAACAGCCTTAATTTCAGTCTTTTTTGCGTAAGCTATGTGGTTCCGTAGTTTGCCTGCTGTTCAGAAGGTCTCTGGATCAAATCTGGGCGTCTGAATTTGAATAATAAATTCAATTTCACAGGGTTTTTTTTTTTTTTTTTTTTTTTTGCCAATTTAAAGACAGACAAATGATTAAAAAAAAATGATTGATAAAATATTTTTAAATTTTACAGCTCTAATTTTTAAATATCCTTTATGTAATGTTTTTGATGCGTTTTCGCTTGCCGATTTCCACACTAGAAATTCTAGGACATATGTTACAATTGTCTGAAAAACAGTTCAATATTTATAATTAGATTAAAAAAATAAATAGCTTCCTCTTATCATTAAGTGCGTTCGTAATTATATAAATACGTAGCACCTATTGTTGTCGTCTGGTCCGTCCGTCCGTCCGCATATAACAACGCAAAAACTACCCAACCGAATGGTTTGAAATTTAAGATATATTATCTTTGCAGAATTTTGTCGAGACATTTCAAATTTTATGAAAATCGAATCAAAACTTTAGAAAATATGAATAAAGACATTTATTAAGAAATTTGAATTAAAAAAAAATAAAAATCGGTGCTTTCTTGTTATAGGAGCTTCCGAGGTTTAATCCAGGGGTGATTCTGAGTTAAAAAAAAAAAATTCTGAAATTCACAGCAAATTTTCTGAAAAGTTACAACAGGGGGAGGGGGGGGGGGGGGGGTGCGTCCCTTTGACCTTTGACGAGATTTGCGTTTTGTTGCGATCTTATGACGAAATTTGCAGTTTTTTCGAGATCTGTTGATAAAATTTGCAGTTTTTTTCGCTATTTTTGACGAAATTTGCCGCTTTTCGCGATCTGTTGAAAGAATTTGCCGTTTGTTCGCGATTTTTGACGAAATTTGCCGTTTTTCCCAATGTTTTTGACGAAATTTGCCGTTTTATCGCGATTCTCTGCCTAAAGTCACGTTTTTCCCGCGATCTGTTGACAAAATTTGTCGTTTTTTCGCGATCTTTTGACGAAATTTGCCGTTTTTCGCAATGTTTTTGACGAAATTTGCCGTTTTATCGCGATATTTTGACGAAATTTGCCGTTTTTTCGCAATTTTTTTGACGAAATTTGCCGTTTTTCGCAATATTTTACCGAAATTCGTCGTTTTTCGCAATGTTTTTGACGAAATTTGCAGTTTTTTCGCGATTCTCTGACGAAAGTCACGTTTTTCCCCGCGATATGTTAACAAAATTTGCCGTTTTTTCGCGATCTTTTGACGAAATTTGGCGCTTTTCGCAATGTTTTTGACGAAATTTACCATTTTTTCGCAATTCTCTTACGAAAATCACGTTTTTCCCGCGATCTGTTGACGAAATTGGCGATTTTTCTTCGAACGAATGACGAGATTGATTTTTTTCGGCGATCATTTGCCGAATTACCGATACATTTTATGTCCGAATTTTCGGATTTATGACCGATATATATATATTTTTTTCCGGAAATCATTACCTTAATTTTTCGGAAAATTCGGACCAGAATCACCCCTGGTTTAATCGTCAAGCGACAGAGAAACTCATTTTGTTACAGAAATGAATCTGCAGACGATATAATTCATTTCACAGAATTAAAAATCATCAAGATCTGAATATTTATATAACTAGCTATAGTACGAACGCACCTCATTTGTCACGTTTGACGTACAATTTCCAACTTGTTTTATTATTAAATTTAATGGTGCTCCATCTATTTGTTATTGATAAATGATAAGGATAATTATAAATTAATGATTTGAATTTATTATTTTTTTTATAAAGTGTTTTGAAAGGAATATTAAACGAAACCCTTTGTGGTTATCTGATCATATTTACCCACTTGTTACATTTTAAGGTTGTTCTCAAACACGACCTAGCTATTTTCTAGGTCATTTTTATTAGTGCATGAATAAAATTTGCAGGTACAAAATTTAAGAGTTTCATTTCGAGACCAAGAAATAGAACAGAGTTTTCCCTTTTCTTATAAAAGCAAAGAGTTTCAGAAAATGCCATTTTAAAACAGCTTTCAAGACTCCGCAAACACGAAAATGTCATGAGGAAGCTATTGTTTATCAAGATGTACCACTATAAGAAAATGTAAAACTTTGATCTATTTTTTAGCTCTGGTTTTGCTTGTTTGCAAATTTCAAGTATTTTATAAATACATGATTCATACACATCATACTCCTCTACATTGTGATAGTGTCAGAAAGATTATAGTTGTTTACGGGGAGAGGAGATGGAAAGCCTCCTTCATATGTATAAAATTTCGGCTTAGATGCTTTACACTCACGCTAAAAAAAAAAAAAAATTAATCTGTTAAAAAAAGGAAAAAAGTCGCCAAATTTAGGGGATTTTTAACTTTAATGGCAACCTAGCCATTGTATTAAGTTATTCATTTGGCGCAGTCTTAGAAATCGCGCCAACCAAACAGTCGCCAATCTTTTGTTTACATTTTAGCGTGAGTGTAACACATCTGTTCCAAAATTTCATTCAGAGATTCAGGGGGATCATGAGTCCTCATAATAGACCGGGAGGCGGCAGCACAAACAATCACCTCATCGAATTCACGGCTGAAATTCCAGAATTAGTCAAAACTTGATTCGCATATTAAAACGCAATCGGTCTGCCAAGTCATATCTTGGTGAAAAACATCTGAAAACCCGATTTTAGCGGTTGGTTCGTAGGTTTATCATTGTGTTTTTCTGCTCCCAGTCGTCCATGTTTTCATATCTTTGGGTGCAGGAAAACACAATGGTAAACCTACGAGTCAACCGCTAAAAGTCGGTTTTCGGGTGTTTTCCACCAAGATATGACTTGGCAGACCGATTGCGTTTTAATATGCGAATCGAGTTTTAACTAATTCGGAAATTTCAGCAGTGAACTCGATGAGGTGATTGTCTGTGCTGCCGCCTCCCGGTCTATAACCTCCCTCTTGGATGTTTAAATCAGACACAATGAAAGCAACGAACTTCTGGAAAGTGATGATATTGTCTTTAATCATGGAAACGCCAGATCTCATGTTTCAATGGGTGTATGCAGATAACTGATAGACACATATGAGATGTTTATATATCTATCGCTACCATATTGTTACAAAATTCAGGTTCGTGCGACTGCTAATTGGAGAAAATCAGTCCTTTGGGACGTCATACTATATTTTATGTAGATTCCAGAAGAATCACGCATACACAAGCTCAGATACAGCGTCTTAGAAGACATAAAAGTGTGGCGACCGGATATTCCAGTTATAATTTAAAAAGTTCTAAAAAATTGAATCCCATAAAAGTTGAATGATGCTGAATGACAAATGTTGATCGCACTGGCCGAAAAGCTTTCTCAATTGAATCCTTATACAACGTTTACGTTTGAACTACCAGATGTCGCTGCGATCGACATTTATTCTTCAGCATTGTTCAACATTTATGGGATAAAGCACTTTTTGGTTGACCGATTGCCACACTATACCTTCTAGACCAGCCATACTCAACCTTTTTGTCTCGCGTGCCGCAAACATATGTTTGGAATGTTCAGCGGGCCGCAACACAATTATATTATAATGGAAAAAGGGGTAATTTAAAAATGTAAGAATAAAAAAAAGTAGTATATAACAAACCTATATAATACAGTTAATATAATCAGTAGAATTGATCTTTTGTCGAAAAAGAAATATTACCAAAACTTTTAAAACCACTATTTCCAAACAATAAACTTTGTGGCAGATTTCAATTGCAAAGGATGTACAAATAGTGGTAAAACATTTTGCTGCCAACTTTTCCCACGGTAAAAGTTCAACCCCAATAAGCATTATTAGTTAAACGTAATAATATAACAATGTAACATTTCCAAGTTCTAAATAAAAAAATAAGGTGATTTGCTTTAATAAGTTAATCGTTTTCTCATTACAAAAACTTTTTTTAAGTGTAGAAATGTATAGTGCAAATGTAATAAATTTGGAATAATATTGGTTTAGTGTTGACAATTAAGAAATGTATACACCACTATAGCACAAATAGAACTACATATAAAAAGAACGTTTGACTAAGGAAACTGTATTTAAAATAATTTTAAATAACAGGACAGTTTTTGTCTCCCCATGAAAATATATAAAAGAACAGTGAAGGTCTTAAAAACTTTTATACCCATCTCAATTAATGTAATAAATAGAGTTTATTGGTTATATATCTCGGGCCGCACATAAAAGGTCTCCGGCCACATGCGGCCCGCAGGTTGAGTATGGCTGTTCTAGACACTATAGCTCTGATAAGTAAACAATCTTTCACAGGAATAAAATACTCCTCACCGTCTCAATTCCCATGCTCCTTTTAATTGCTAAAAGGCTTAAAATAAAAAACTTTAAAAACAGTAAAATAAGTTTTATTGGAAGAATTATATATAAGAATTTTCTTATTTGTTTTGATAATGGCTCCGATGGAGCCGAAACATGTCAACAGTCTAATAAAACTTATTTTACTGTTTTTATTTTATGCCTTTTAGCAATTAAAAGTATATTATTACAAGGCGTTATAATTTTTCTCTATTCCCATTCATATAAAAACAGCTGACTGATAGTATTCCTCCTACACCTTGTGAAAACTATATGCTCATGTTCGCTATATGTCCGGCAGTTTCCACATGGGGTGTGGAGGGACTTCAGCAAGGCCACTTTGTCAATGAGATGCAAATGTACCAATCAAGATATCAAATGCGGAACTCTCACCTGCGAGGAAAGCAAAGAACCAGAACTCTCATACACACGAGAAGAAATAAAAAATATCACTGACTGCTCGGCCTACAGGCACAGGTACATTTCGAAGACGCAGACCGTGACGTGCCTGTTTGTTGGGAATTGCAGAAGAAATGACATTTTCACCATAATGCAGCAGTTGGAACTGCCCACTTTAAAATCTACCTGTGTCAAGTAGGCGGAGCCGGCAGAATTTTTTTTTTTTTAATTTTTTTTTTTTGCTGTAAGGGTTTGTATTTTTCTGTTTTCACAAAAAGCCCCCCCCCCCCATTTCCCCCCTTGGTTCGATTTTGCCCATTAACGGACTTCAGCGAGATTTTATGTATCAGTTTGGAAGAGATTTATGCAGAATTTTTCAAGTTATCGTGTGCATAAAAAAGTGACATAGTTTTGAACTGGGGGTGGTTTTGGGTTCTGGGAGTCATGATCGGTGTAGATCTGCACAAAATTTCCAGAAATTCCATCATAGGGGAGAATGTAATAGGTAGTATTTCTTACGAAAGCTACCTAAAAGAAATGTTTAAAAAAAACCCCTAACATTACAGAACAATCATTCATGTAGCATGAAAGAAATCAATAGCAATATGCTTAGCAGCCTGAAAAATGAAGATGACTCCTTCCGTACATTCAAAAACATCTATATTACAGTATTTTGTCGAAAGCAAAAAATGTTGCCATAGGTCAGATCTAGTTGATTTGCTGTCTACCCCCTCCCTCCCCTTAAAATAAAGTCTTTCATGATACTATCACAAAATGCTTTAAAAAAATTATTAGATAGGATCTTTTGTATTTCTATCTATCGTATTATGATGTAGAAAAGTAAGAAAATTGTAAAAGCTCATAACACCAAAGCTTCAATTTGCTGTTCAATGCAATATCAATATGAGCTACTGCTTTCAATTTCTTTCATGTAAAAAACTTTTTGAATAGTACTTAAAAATATATAGACAGTATTTTCCTAAGAAATGCATGTTTTTTGTTTCAAGTATTGTGAACAAAAGCAAGATTAAATAGGTTTTGGATAGACTTAGTCTTAAAATTTCAACAGTTTAGGTTTTCCTTGGTATCAAATATCGTCTTTTCTATGATTTTTCCTGACCACTTAATTCTTTATTCCAAGTCATATGAGAACCATGTGACTACAAGTATTTTTAAATGAGAAAAAACGAATTCGAAAATGATATTTTACACATAACAAGCACTGTACAGCGATAACACACTGTTAGTTGCATTTTATCAGACAATTTTTTTTCAGTATGAGATGGTATTTAAACTTTTAGTGCATTTATATATACTCCAAATCTTTTTCAAAAGTTTTAGCTGAATAATTTACATAAAATATTAAGAAAGGCTAAAATTCTTCCCGGATTGCAGATCCATAGTGGTTGTATGTAATTTACATAAAATATGCATACAGTTTTGTATTCTATTCTATATATATATATTATGCATTATATGTGTATATATATCTGTTACAATACATGAAAAATTCTGTCAACTTTTTAAATCTATTATGAATTTTAAGAAGGTGGAACTTTATCTTGAATTTTTTAGATCATTAGTATAAATAATACCTATGCAGTCGTCCTTATGATACCATTTGGCTTTGGTCAAAATACATTGATTTTTCCTATAAAGAGAATAAAGCTTTGAAAGAGAAGAAAATTTATTAATATCTTCTAATAGATGACACTTAATAAAACATTTGCCACCATTCTTTCATATCAATGAATTATTTCGCTGCTGAAGCTTAGCAGTCATGTCATGCCTTTAAATTTAGTAAATTACTCACAATGTTAATTTCGTATCGCATTTCAAATACTTCAAATAGTCTTGTTCCAGACAGCAACAGATTTTTTTTAGGAAGAACAAGGTCACGGAAATCTGTACTCCGTATCCCATGTTTCACGTTAAATATCCAAGTACATGAGGCTATCTATGTCAATACAGGTTCATAGAACAGTGAATCACTACTTTGGAGCAAGTAGATATTATGTTTTAAGGGTCCTCTCCCCTCATGCGAAAACACATGCTCGCTAATGTTAATCCCGTGGAGCATTATTTTTCTAATATCTCGTTTGCATTTCAATATTTTTAAATGATTTTTTTTGCATTGGATAAATAATGCCCCATAGGATTAACATTAGCGAGCAGGTGTTTTCACGTGAGGGGAGAGGACCCTTAAGGGTGGCAGAAAAATGAAGTACTTGGTTCTTGCGAGAAAAGGTGCAAATTTAGCTTTGGAATAAAAAATTTAAAAAGAAAATGGTACAAATGATAACTTTAAATGGAATAAATTCAAATTTTAAAAAACTGAGAAATAAAAAAGGTTTTTGAAAAAAAAAAAAAGAGAATTTTTATTTTTATTTTTTTAAGAATATTTTGAAGGGGGAAAAATATATATTAAATAAGCATTTAAATAGAAAGGAATTTAAATAAATGAAATAAATAGAATATTGTTAAAGTCAGAAAGTAATTTAATAAATTAGAGTTGTTAAATAAATTTAGAAGAAATTTTTTTTATAAAGTATGGAATTTTAACTTTTGTAATATACATATATATATTATTTTATATTTATTGTAGTTACATACAGTTTTTAAATTATCCTAATGTAAAAACTAACACAACCACAAATATGGTGAAAACTTTTACTAGACTAGGAGGAGACAACTAAGCAATCTAAAATAATTTTACATAGAAATAAAATTTTAAATATAAATAAAAGAATTTTAAGCTAAACTTTTATTTTAAATTTAAGGGGAGAGCTCATAATCAGTCACATCCTAGTTTCTTACTTTGCATTGTGCCACTAGTCAATAAAAAGAAAGATTTCTACATATATTTTTTCAGAAATGTACCCCTCCCCCCTCCCTTTTCTTATGCACTTGTTATTCAGTAAGTATTCAGCATAGAAGAAGAAATATATAGTGGAAATATTGACATTTTTCTTAAAAAATATTGATAAAGCAACATTTCAAAAGTATTTTTAGCAAAAAATTAACATTTAGAAATCTCAGCAAAGTAGTTTTTTTTCCTTTAATGACCATAAATATTTCCAATGCATCATTATAATGATGCATTTACAGGTCTTCAGCTTTTCAATATTGTATTAATACTATTCAAGAACAAATTCTGTCTTCCATTTATACTGTTTATAGACATATCCCATTTGACTACAATGTTTTTCTACATTCAGCAATTACAGTCCACATTTGTTAATAACGTAATTCTTTTATGCAGCCCTGTATAGGATCTATAGAACCACATAATACACTAAAAATTAGCTAAGTTTAAAAACTTATCTAATATTCAAGTTGTTAGCTAATGCAAACAGCTAAAAACCCACTAAAAGCAATTATTGGTCATTGCCAACTGGTAACCAAAATTTTTTATATAAATTAGTGATGCATTATTATTTAAACAATTTTTTTTTTCTGAAAATGTTCTAAAAAACCACCTGTTTCAGGAGACTCATAATGATTGACAATTGATAAATTACATTTTATTAAATTTTTTAATGTAAGCTTCCTAAAATAGACTACGTAAATTTAAATTTTTCTGAATATTTTGATTGCACTACATTATAAAAATGCTTTAGATGGGCGAGTATTTTGCAAAATATACCTTTAAAAGTTATATATTTTTAAAAAATCTAAAAAATGATGGACAATGATCTTAATTTAGTAAAACTTTAAATGCTTAAAAACTTTGCATATGTCTAAGTTTAAAACAAAACTAGTCGGATGTGCCAATCCCAAAACTTTCTTCTATCTCAGTCATGTTATACTTCAAAATTCGCTATCACATCGCCAATAAAATCAATATTTTTCGTCATTACGTTGTACATCAGCTGCTTGCGAATCGTCGTGTTACAGAGATGCGAACAACCGATGTATACTAAACTACGAAAAGTCCTTCTGGCCTGAACCGAAAGGAACAGATAGCCTCCCTATTCCTTGGTTTTACGATTTTAGCTAATTTTACTGGAAAACACGAAGGTAAAATGCGTGGAACCTAAATAAAGAAGATTCAATCCCAGTTTTCGTCAACATTGAATTTGAATGAGGATATCGCCAAATTAGTCCTCTACAGCCAAGTTGGCTTCATTTATGGCAACTTATTTTGGTCGCCAAATTTGGCGATATTCCGCCAACTGTCGCAAAGTTTGACGAAAATTCGACGTTGGCGAATATAAATATATAGTGATAAGCATGTAATAGGATGAATGGTTACAACAATGAAAGAAAATTTGCCGAAATCATGTTAACTAAAACTCAAATTAAACTCGTTTATGGATGAAATTCCGCTGTCTTGTTTGAAAATGTCAGCCATCCTAAAATTTCAAACCGCTATATCTCAGCTATTTTTTTAAGATAGAGGCAAAACAAAAATTGCTCCGGATTCTCTGGATCAAAGCCGAACATTTAACGAAAAAAAGTTTTAGGATTTCTAATTTTTTTTAATTTGCACATCGTTTTGAATTTGAAATCTTTAAATGGCACCCCCTTTCATCGAAGTATCCCCAAATTCTAATAGAACCTGCTTGCCATAGCCAAAAACCTAGAAAAAAAAGTGTGGTTCAATTTGAAGCATAACTTCATACACTTTTAGATGGTACAATAGTGAAAATGGAACAAAAATATCGATCACAGCGCCCCCTTTCATCGAAATATCCCCAAATTCTGATAGAACCTGCTTACCATAGCCAAAAACCTAGAAAAAAAATGTGGTTCAATTTGAAGCATAACTTCATACACTTTTAGATGGTACAATAGTGAAAATGGAACATAAATATCAATCACAGCACCCCCTTTCGTCGAAGTATCTTCAAATTCTGATAGAACCTGCTTGCCATAGCCAAAAATCTAGAAAAAAATGTGGTTCAATTTGAAGCATAACTTCATACACTTTTAGATGGTACAATGAAAAGACACACAGACGGACGGACGGACAGAGACATTTTGTAAAAACATGTTTTTCGGAATCTCTGACCCCTAAAACGTGTAAATCCATCAAAAACCGAAAGTCGAAAAAAATTTCGATTACAATACTTTCTTCTATTATAGATAGAAGAAAGTAAAAAAATCTTAACACTAGCAAAAAAGAGAAAATGGCCTATCTGTTAAATATCAAAACAATGTAAAAAATATGAATAATTCTAAGCTGATATTAATCTTTATAGCAGAGTGTTGATAAATTGAACCGTATTTGTTCATGAAACATTGATTAGAGTAAGTGTGTAATGTGCAGCAAAAATTACATTATGATTTGTGCCTAATTCATTTGGTTCTTAAAAGTAGCTGAATCAAATTCACGGTGATTTGAATAAGAACCCAATATAGATATAGTACATAAAAACACTTCACTAATCTTGCAAGCAGAGCCAGAAAAATGTGCTACACCCTATTTCTTTGTGATTGATGAAATATTTATTATTATTTGGCAGTAATAGATGAAGATGACTATAGTATAAGGGGTCTGGTTTTGCTGTCTGTATTCCAAAATGGAAGATATTTCTACAGCCCTACCTGCAATTAAAAACTAGTCGGATGTGTTAATCCCAAAACTTTCTTCTATCTCTCACAGGTTTCGCACACACTAAAAAGAATTAGCACCCATTTATATCAAGGTCTAACTGATACTCAAGTTTTATTAAATTCCGTGCAATATTTCTTGAGATATGACTATCGCTAAAATCGTGTAAATCCTGCAAAATGCAGTATAGCAGCGGCACCTGCTGGGCAATTTTTACCAAAAACTAATCAGCCCCAATTTATATCAGGGACTAACTGAATCTACAGTTTTATTAAATTCCGAGCATTAGTTCTTGAGGTAGAGCACCCACAAAATTTGTGTCCCATACAGAGACAGACATTTTCTAAAAACAGTCAAATCGTGTTCAGGACCTTCTAAAACGTATAAATCTGTCGAAAACTGGAAGTCGAAAATTTTCTTGAATCCAATACTTTCTTCTTGTAAAGATAGAAGAAAGTAAAAAAAAAAAAAAAAAAAAAAAAAAAAAAAGGAAAATATATATTAATACCACATAAATAATAAAAGAAAACAAGACAAGTATTGGTCCGTTGAAAATTTATTTGAAAAAGCAGTTTGCAGTACAAAATATTAACAATGACATGACATAATACTATAGAAATACAAAATACTTCTAAAAATGAAATTTGAAATAAATTTTTAAAACTTTTGAAATTCATCCTTATTTGTGAAACGATTTCATATTCCATTTGACTAGAATTTTTAATTCCTTTATTTCAGCAATTTTTACAAATTCAATTTTAAAAACCCTGAACTTTAAAAAATGGAAGAATATCTATTAAAAGTGAAAGAGCACCAAGTTTTATTAATAAAATATTAAACATATAAAAAGAAAAAAGAGTAATACTTCCTCCACCAAGGCACTACATACTTGTAAAATGCTCTGGGTTTGAATACTCCAGAGCTAAAGAAAACTTGACTGACTCGAAAAATAACCAGTACAAACTGTTAAAGTGTAAAATTCTACCGTATAAAGATTTGGCAACTTTTGTAAAAAGTTTAAAATTTTTACATGGCTATTGTATTTCTAAAGTCATTATAATAAATTGAGATTAAAAAAAAGAAAATCCAGTTGAACTGTAAATATCAACCATGATTTTTTTTTCTTTTAAAGTGGACATAATCCTAAGTGGATTTTTTAAAAGAATTAAGTCAGCACCAACTGATATGGTTCATGATAGTTTAAGTTAAAAATGAATATAAAGAAATAAGCTGATATACAAAAAATTCAAAAGGCTACATTATTCTACAAAAAATATACAGGATTCCTACCAAAACAGAAATATAAACTGTCTAGCAAATAAAATTTTTTGTATGTTTATAAAAACTATTACTGCATTCTTGAAAACCTATTTTCAAAGTATTTGGCACAAAGAAACTAAGTTTTGTTGCAGAAAAATCAGCAAAGATATTACAGACAACATTCTTAAAATGTATGAACGACATAAAAATTCAGGTAATCCATGATATTATTTCAAGTTAATGAAAAGGTTAGATTTGTTTTCTTATATATTTTAACATTAATTTTTTTCTCAATAACACTTTTCATTCTCCCAGAATTATAGAAACCCTGTATATTAACTTTCATTAAAATCAAGAAACAAAGGGCCATACTTCAGATTTATCTGTAACTCAGAAAGTTACACTTTGTCTATTTTCTTGACCACATTTTAAAGCAATTACAGCTAAAAAGCATTGCTATAAAACATGTATCTAACAAACTAAGTTGCTAAATGTTACAGATAAATGTCTGATTGGCACCATTATTGCCACAGTGGCCTCCTGAAAAATTGATAGCAATACAAATATGTACATAATTATGCTGTTATGTTGATAATTTAAATCAATATAATACAATTTCATAAGATAGATAAACCAATACATTACTTTCATTAGAAAAATGTCTTTACTTTTTTATAGATATCTTAATGATAAATATTTAATATTTTTGATTTATTCAAAAAACTGTAATTGCATTTACTATTATTTTGAGGAAGTTTCAAATATTTGTAAGCTGGGTTATTTTAATGTTTTACAGCTCAATTAAATTTTATTATTTTATCCATAAAATAATACATAGAAATTGAGATTGAATCTTACATTGGTAGGTACACAGTCAATATTAAAAAAAAAAAAAAACCCAATCTGATTATTAAATTTAAATTATTTATTTTTTTTAATAAGATTTAATATGGAGCAAATAAAAAATGTTAAAATATTAAGGAATATTTAGCCATAATATGTATGAAAAAAAAATTAAAGAACATTGATCTAAAGTGTATAAATAGTTTATTAAACTTGTAAAATTCAGATTATTTTATTCATTTAAAATTATCAACATAACACAGAAAAATTAAAATAAACCATAACTTACAGAGCTTATCATAATTTGACTTAAGTTGAAAATTCATATGAGATGAACTTGCTAAAGATATGAAAAAATTCAATACAAACAAGCACAAATACATTTTTCTATTCTACACAACTACAGCCAACATTTTTAGGAAAAGCTTCTCAAGTTCCTTCACTAGGTAGACTGGGTGCTGATGGTTGTGCCACAAACTGCTATCAGGTTGTGATAAAGTTAAATGGAAAATTGCATGATTGATACAGTCTTAAGCTTTATCACAACCACTTGTTATGTCCATTTGTAAAGGTCATAACCCTCAGATTAATAATACAGGAAATAAACATCCTTCGAAAAATTTAAAGACTTTTCAAGGTGGGTGTAGAATACAGGACTACTTTCACAAGAGTTCCTTGACAAGTGTCGGATTTTACACAATGTAATATACACCTATGGCATCCTCCTAATCTTCTTGCACTGTCAATACATTCACTTTACCATGTCCATCGAGTTCAATGATTGGCTAAAAATAAACAAAAAATAGGATTAAATAAAAATCATTGTAAAATATGTAAAATAACCCATCAAAGTGTGATGGGAAAGTATATTTAAAAGTAAGCAAATAAAAAATTATGTTAAAGTTATAGTTTAGTTATACAAGTTAGCCCCTCTCACTTTTCTTACATTTACTGGGTAAAAAAAAAAAAAAAAAAAAAAAAAAAACCCATAAAAGTACCAAATGCTTTTTTTTTACTGAAAATCTGATTTCTAAACTTTTGAAATGCACTCCAAGGATCGTACAGAATAAATAGAGAACCAATTGAAAAGTGTACGTTGAAGTTTTAGCATTTTGATCATACTGATATATTGAAGAAGCACAAACTGAGAAAAGTGAATTTAAAGACTGCAACTCTGAATTGGTTTAGGGAAATGGATGCAGTAAAAAACCTTTTTCACGTAGTTATAATCTTCACAATATTTACATAATCTCGCTAGAATATACTAGGGATGCCTAAATACATTTTAAGCAAAGAATTTGAAAATTCACGTTTTCACCATTTTTTGCCAAATGAAGGGTACTAAGTGCCTTTAATGGATGACCACTTATACACAAGTTTTGAATAAAATTCAGAATATCCCTATAGTCATTATTTAAAATGAGTAAAATAAACTGGAATCATTAAAAACACCAGAGGTTCAAGGAAAAAAGCGAAAAAGAAAAAAGTATGTGGGTGGGGGGCAAGGAGGGGATATGCATGAACATTAAAACATGTTTTTCAACTCTCCCGCTTTTATCATCGAAATTAAAATTTGAGATTACATACAAGTTTTTAAAAACAAGGAGATAGAAAGTGCTGCATTCAAAATATCTGGCAAGAAAGTTAATTGCATTGCCAGGGCAGGGCTTGACAAATTCAGTTGCCACTGGTGACCAAGTTTTTTTTTATCTGGCAACAAACTTATTTAATATGGCAGGTTTTCCTGTTACAAAAATTGACCTAAGAAATGAGCACAAACAGAATTTTTTCTCTCCCTCAGCCCTAGTGGTGAGCGGCTAGCAGTAATCTTCCTCTTATCTCATACTTTTAAATGGAAGATCCAAGTTTAAAAGGAATTTTCCATCTCATACACAGAAAATGCCATTCTTTTTTACTCTTATCCAGTTAACATGTCATGTGATTAGAAAGTAGAGGGAGGGGGTAGGTTTCAATAAAACAGTAAGAAATAGAGTCAACCCAGACTCTGTGGCACCTAAAATTGGGTATATATTCTAAAAAAAAAATTTGTCTTTCTATAGGTTTTAAATCAGATTTTTGTGCTCAGAATTAAAACTGATTAATCTATCACATTCATTTTAAAGAATAAACATGCAAGTGATTACAAGTAATTCATTTGAAGTAAATCTACAAAAAATAATTTAAATTTCAAAAATAATTATTTTTAATAAAATTACAAGAAAGCATTTTTTAAATATTTCTTCTTTGCTTGAAATACTTGGCAACTTTATCAAATATAATTATACTGGCAACTAGAAATTTTTGCTGGCTACCAGATTTTATCAAAATTTGTAAGGCCCTCGTTATGAGATAAAATAAATTGGAGAATACATTTTTGATAATATTTGGCTTATAATACAGTTTAACATTGAACAAACTGTTATATAAAGAGAGAAAAAAACTCAAGATTTTACATCATGTAGTTTTATTCTTCTAAATTGCTATCAGTCCTCCAGTGATACAATGATATCTTTATACAGCATGATAAAACTCAAATAACTTATTTTCCTTAATCTTATACATAATACTATGACTCTGTACAACAGAATCTAGATACATGTGCACTCAGTATTAAGGGGACTCTTCCCTCACACGAAAACACATACTCACTAATGTTAAACCTATGGGGAGGTTCTTTTAGAATTTCTCATTTGAATATTTTTAGATGATTTTTTTGCATAGAATAGCTGAGGAACTGGTTCCAAAAGTAAAAGTACTTTTATTTAAAAAATCTATAACCAAAATTGAAAAAGTAAAAAATAGACATATTAGAGATTGACCTCAGTTATCTTATGGGAAAAAAAAATTAAAAATATTCAAATTCAAACAAGAAATTTGAAAAGAACCAGCCCATAGGTTTGACATTAGTGTGCAGGTGTTTTGTATAAGCAATGAATCATGTTAAGGAAAAAAAAAAAAATCTATTGACTAAGTATGACTATGGTGTTTATGTTAAAGGATTTATTAAAAGTCCAGAATACTGATAACATAAGATTTTGCACAAAAAATGTTTTTCATGAAAGCACTTCAAATAGTTTCAAAGCATTTTTGTGAATGATTTTACACATTTTTAAGCACAAATTTACAAGGAATCTATAAAATTAGTCACATAAAATTTTTACATTTACATATAAAAATAAAGAGGCAACAAACTTTATTATTATTATTTTTTAAATACTTATGTTATATTTAAATAAAGATACTTATATACAAAAGTTTTGAATAGTGGAGTAAAAAAATGTAAGTGGAAAGAACTTACATTCTCTACAAAAAATGAAAAAAAAAACCCAGCGTTTAGAAAAGGATGTGCTACCACTTGAAAGCAGGAAAAAGAATCATCACAAACAAAAAGATACATAAATACATAAAAGCGTATTTTTAAACAAATTATTACACCCTTTTTTTTTCTACTTCTTAGTGTTTAAAAATATTTCACTGTTGCAGTTGGCTTATTTTAACAAGCATAGTTTGTTGCACTTAACTCCAATTTTGTTTTAAAACCATAAAGAATATTTAGCAATTAACATATGCATCAGGCAAATTAAAATATGGCTTAACATTAATTTATAATTAAGTTAAGACCGACCCCTTTACAAAACTCTGATAAAATTCCCAAAAAATTCCATTCCTTAAAAATATACTCTCAAAATTCCATTCCATAAAAACATACTCTCCAATAATTATTTTTATTTTGTAAGATTTTAAAATGTGTAATTTACAAACAAAACCAGTTCATCATAAAAGAAAACGTTAGAAGAAGGACTTAAAGAATTTATTATTAAATGTTTGGTTGGAAATTGAGTAACTGGATTTCATCTTTTGTAACAAAATGTTATTTTCTACAAAAATATAAGAAATTTCACAAAAATGACAAAATTCACAAAAATAATTTTTACTTTTCACAAAATGGGCACAAAAACTTGAATCAACCCCTGAAAAAGAGATAGATTTCCACTTTGAAAATGACTCCTGCTTTCAAAATGGAATATCTCTTTGCATATTGCATTTAAAAAGATTTTTTTTTTTTTTTTTTTTTTTTAAATAATACAGCTAAGCAATTTGTACATTGTATTAAATATTTTGAATTTCAAAATTAAGACTAAAAAGTTACACATGCACATAAAAGTTTTCCTATTCTATTTATAATGCATAGAAAAACAAACACATACATTTGGAAGTTTTTTAAACTTGTTACAAAATGAGGAATTTTTAACAGAGAAAATGTTTTCAACTCACCTGACTTTCATCCACAGTCCAGTTACCATCAACAAGAAATTTAAGATGATGAACACCTTTGGTAAGTTTTAGTTTAGTTGAAAATACACCATCCCTGCAAAGAATTTAACAAAATTATTTCATTTTCAACTAAACATTTAAAAACTAAATACCATACCTTTAATAAAGGAATGTTTGTTTAATTCAAATATCAAAATAAACATAAAAATATTGGTTTATCAGCAGATTTTATTAATGCACAACAGTGGTTAAGATTAATAAATATTCCATTTTAATTTTTAAGTTATCTTCATTCTGGGTATCCCATACTTAATCTTCTAACTCCCAAAACAGTTATATATATATTTCTGGAAGTCATTTGGTACAATTGAGAAACTTTTTTTTTTCTTAATGCTTTCCCAGATATCATTTTTTATTTTAAGACTGTTCTCAAATCCAAACTCGCTACTTTCTGACCCATTTTTTTATTTCATTTTTGCTTGCAGATGTATAAAATTGATAAGTGCTCTTATTAAGAAACTATGTAATTAAACTGTTTTTTCAAATTTTCTGTAAAAGGCAGAAGATATTTCAGAAAATGCTGTCAAAGTCGGGCGGGAGTGCATTTTTCATTATTTAGGTTTTTTTTTTTTCATGAACTTTCGGTCTGAATGAAAGTTTAAGAAATAAAATTGACAATCACTATAACAAAGAGTACCTTTTTTCACTTAGAAATATAGTCATTTAATAAATAGAAAATTATACTAATTCAAGGTTTGTTTGCAAAAACAGAGTGGAGTGTACACTACCTAAGGCAGTGAGGCTGACAACTCTAAGCTCGTTTAGATAGATTTTCATTGAAAAATATAAAATCGTACAAATTCGAGGTTGTGTATACTGCCGAAGGCAGTGGGACTCCCACAATGGATTTGTTTGGAAAGATTTGCATTTTAGAATATAAAATCATACAAATTTGAGTGTTGCTGGCAAAATTAAATCAAAGTCTGCTTAGCATGCTGGGTGTACACTGCCGAAGGTAGCGAGGCCCACAACTCAAGGTTCGATTGAACAGATTTTCATTTAAAAATATAATATCAAACAAGTTTGAAGGTGTACACTGCTGAATGCAGTAGGACCTCCAACAGTAAATCCCTCTTGGAGAAAAAGTCTCAATTCAACACTTTTATATATAAGGTTACTATTACAGGCAATAAGGTTTATGCTCTGTGGGTCAGCTAGCATCTATATAAACTACTGAGCTGATGGATACTTAGTATCAAAATCCAATTATTACATTTCAAAATTTCTTAAGTATCTAAATTTTAATTCCTGTACTAACACTTTGGTGAACGTTGAACAGTATTCAAAATCAATAGCTGTATAGATTTAATCATAGGACAAGTTAAGCCTGATTTTTAAATAGAAACATGTTACTTTTAACCACATTAATAGTTATCAAAATAACAATTGTTTATATTGGTATTTTAATTACCTATAAAAATAACAATGTATCTAAAAAAGAAAAATACCATCAAAATTAAAACATGATTAATTTTTTTTACAGCTAACCCCTCAAACATGTAATCTTTTGACAATCATGTGTAATCAAAGATATATCTACATATAAATGAAATAGCTTATTACTTTAAATACAGATTAGCATATCTGAATTATTTTATGCATGTAAGAGTATTTTGTTGATATAAAATTTATTGAAAAAGTATACTGATAGAAAGATAAGGTGCTCTTTAACAACATTAGATTCAATTCATAACCTAATATATTTTACAAGTCAATCAAACTTACTGTTCATTAAGTAAACAGCTATCATCCCATTCATTGAAATCTCCAGATACTGCAACTTGACTTCCACCATTTTTCCATGCTATCAGAGTAGGAATTTCAGTGGTTCCATTTTCTTCACCACCGATGCCATTTTCCTGAAATTCAAAGCAACATGAGAATTTGTGAAAATAAACATGAAATAAATAGAATAATAAAAACTTGCAAACAAATTTTAAGATTTAATGAAGTTTCAAAAGCCAAAAGTACTCAACCCTAAGTTTTGTATTTCCCCCTCAAGTGAGAATTCCAATAAAATATTCCAAACCCAGAGTTTTTGAGTAGTCAAAATGGCAATGAAAGTAAAAATAAATAAATACATTTAATATAATTTCAAGCTTTACTCTGTTGTCTGTTCTGATGCAACATATTGAAAGTCTTACATAAACTGTGCACCACATCTTAAGTGTGATGCATCATGCACAAATTATGCACTATACTTCCTAATCATAAAAGATTTCACAAAAGATTAAAATGCTAAATGTTCGCATAGAAATATTAATTTATATTCAAGTGAAGAAAACTTTCACATTTCTTCTTGCATTACAAGAGCAATCATTAAAATGTGCTTACTAGCTTGTATTATTTATGTAAGAGAGCCACAATTCAAAATATTAACTAATTCTTGCAATTGTAAATAAGATAAGAAAAGACTGTCATGGAACTGCAATGCTTAATTTTATATCACAAACCAAAATGATTACTAAATTGCATTTCAACCTAAATTCATTTAAAAGACATTCGAGTGCTCAAGAATTTTTTTTGTACAAAAAGAAGATTTAGAAACATTAATACTCATATATAACTCCTGACGGAGGAAGGGGAATGAACACTTATCCGGTAATTTCCTTTTAGAGTGGTTATACTCCAATTCAATATAGAAATAATAATAATAATAATAGGCAAATAAGTTTTACGAGAATGGTTCTTAAAGAAAAGTCCTACATTGATAAATGTATAAAGAAATGACTCTTAAAAAGGTACAATAGACTTTTGACTTTATTTTTTCCATTTTGTTAAAGAAAAGCTATACCTGTGTACAATTTGTTAAGAATATAAGTTAATAAAATAAAACTTGGTTATGACTAATTTCTAATTCAAATAGTATTTCTTGTTAATAACTTCAAGTACAAAATTTCACCAAACTTTTAAATTTATATACACTTATTGCATCATTTAATTAAAAATCAGAACTAATAAGAATTTTCTCACATCTAAACTTGATTCGGATTCAATAAAAGAACTGATATTTTCCCCCTTTCATAATTGTGGCATTAATTTTCATATTTTTAATTAAAAAAATTTTTTTTTTTCTTTTCAGGAAACAAACTTGCTTCCTTTCAAAAAAGTAACTGTTTGATGGAAATATGCATATTTGCTGCATGAAGATGCAAGACCGTACTACCCCACCCCGCAATACGTAATAAATAATCCTCAATGGAAAGTCCTTGTTAAAATGAACCATTTTGTGCTAAAATTTATCAAATGGGAATACTCAAGCTTCACAAATTGGAAAAAAATCTGGTATCCATAATTTTTTTTTTTAGTCACCAGTAAAAATAATTACCTCCCCCCCCCCTTCTCCCACCATAGTTTTTTTTTCTTCTATTTTTTAAATTTAATCGTGGATTTTCAAAAAGCAAATTTTTTTTGTGATGCGATTGAAAAATAATTATTACGATCATATAGTTATAGTATACCTTGAATATTGCCTTAACTCTTCAATTCATTTTAATAAATTAATTTAATGATTTAAAAAGGTTAATATAAATAAAGCTTCTTAACGAAAAATCTCTAAAAAAAATTAAATATACATTAGAAAGTTGGAATAAATAAAGTATGCAATATCATGACAAATATATATATTTACTAACATCATTATTTTTTTACAAGAAAATTATTTTGAAAGAAATAACTTAGACAAAACATTGACCAGTGTCCTTAAAGCATCAGCTTAAAGGCATTTTACCTTAGATAAGAATTTTACAAATATTTTTTCTGACATGGTTCCTCAACTTCTGCATTTTTCTATAGTTTGCTTCGTAGATTCTGGCTATATTCTTGTGTATGTTTGGATTTTTTTTTTTTTTTTTTTTTAATTCAAAATACCATTTATTTGCATCTTTTTTTGGTTTACAGTCATTAAGTGAATTATCATTAGATTATTTAATTTTGATGCCAGTTAAAATATTTTGATTACCAGACTGAATTTGTAGAACTCTGTTCAGAATGCTTAAAATAAGAAATTTAGTGCTATTAATTATTTATTCTTTAAATTAATAAATGAACGAACGAATTCCAGATAAGAATCCTGACCTTTTATTTTAATAATTTATGTAAACATCAACCGCCGATTTTTTTTATTTATTATTATTATTATTATTATTATTATTATTATTTTTCAAATGCAACTTTTCAGAAATCAGAGTTTTAATTAGAACCATGATATATTCCTTTGGTTTTATAAAAGGTGCAAAAGTACACTGGTATTACTTACAACCTTTTTAAGACGACTGTACTTTCGTATGCTATAAAGTACAAGAAAAACCATCACAATAAAAGCCATCACTCTTATAAAGTATTAAATAGAAACTGAAAAATATTAGTTGTGTTTATGTAACTTATCAAAATAATTTAGAATATTTTATCTTTCACAATTTGGCAGAGTTGTTAAATAAATTCAATGAATAATTAATACGATTACCAGCTCCGAATTATCATAAATATCTACACTTCATACATAAATTTACTCTTAATATATAACGGTGTAAGGAAATATTGAAGCAAAAATGACAATATTGTATACAATCATGATTAAAACTTTTCAAAGGAAAAGGAAGAAGAAAGATTTACAGGGTGAATCTAGTAAAAAAAATTCAATTTTAGCATGTTTCAATGAACAAACTGATTCTACTTCATTGTTTTGCGTTATCATGAAAGCAAATTACCATATTTTAAAGAAAGATGAGAAATGTAAAAAAAATGACCTTAAATTTGAGAACTTCATGGAAAAAAATTTACTCAACTCTTATTTTCACATTATACAATGCATATTTGTTTTCACATTAAAAAATACAGATAACCATGGAAATTTTGTTTGGAATATAAAAGATAATGAATGTTTATGCATTTAAGAATAAGAAACCCAAGAACTTACGGACATAATCATTAAAATTTTCCTAAGTTTTGCAACAGTTACAGATATTAGAGGGAATAACAGTTGAAAACTTCCGATTTTTTCAAAAGGCAAGTAAACATGTTTACTTGACTCAAAAAAACTGAAGTTTCCAGCTATGGAATTGGTTCACTAAAAATCTCATAAAAATAGAGCCAATCTGAATGAAAGTAATTTTTAGTAAGGATAATTCCTCTGTAAATATGTATATTTCATGATTATTTGTATAAAATAGCATGGGAGGCAAAATTCTCTATTCTTGAAAGACTAATACAAACTCTTAAATTTCTTCAGACAATGGCAAATATTGGAAACGGTTAACATGTACGTTGATTTAAAAAGTCATAGAATATCATTATAATAAACTATTACACCAAAAACAAGAAGCACATGCAGAAAATATGAGGGTTGCCATACTAAAAGAGAGCTTTTGTTAAGGGGAGCACTTGAGATGAATTATCATGATATTTCCAGAAATTCCCACGTGTATCCCCCCCCCCCCTTCTTTTAAATTGGAAACTGTACTATTTAGTATATAATGAGCCCAATAAATATATGAAACATTCATTTCTGCAATAGAGAATATGGAAAGACTTGCTTTAGGACAAGTAAGGCCCTAATATAAGACATTTTGGTTGGTTGGTTGGTTGTTTTTTTGACGGCCGATTATCTACACGAGGGATTTAGGCCCTAGGGGGGAGTGCTCTCCATGGGGGGGGGGGTCTTTCTAAGGGATCCTAACCCGTATTTACGGCAAGGTTAGAAGAAAACCACGGGAAACTCTGAACGGTTAGGTCGACGTGCGCGACAGGACTTTGAACCCAGCACCTCCCATCTACCAGCTTTGAGAGAAGAACTTCTCAGCCACTGGTGGGGCATAAGACATTTTGGAGGCTTTTATTGGAGAAAATTTAAATTCATATTAATCAAATTTGTGAGGATCTAAAAAATTTAACTTTCATAACTTATGGATAAATCCCGATCTAAAAGTGATATAATAGTACAATACTGGGATAAAAAGGGGACCACCCCCTATTAAATTTGCTGTAAAAAATCAAAAAAATATGACTGGTATCAATAGATTGGTACAATTGTACCAAACTCTTAAATTTTCAACAGTAACACTTAATTTTGACATCATATTTGGATGTTTCCGGAAATTTTACCTCTGGGTACCACACGGGAAGTCATTCATTCAAATAGTTTAGGAAGTACGAATGTTTAAAATTTGGAAATCCTAATATTAAACTAATTTTTAATCGTTGCAAAACAGATTGGAATGAGTGTAGTTTAAGCATAACTCAAAACTATTTGATTTAAAAAAAAAAAAAAAAAATAGATTTCTAGAAATTTCACTAAAGCAAATCTAAAATTATATCTCATTCCACCATGTAGTTTTAGGTAGCTTTCAATACAAAAAAGTATAAAGCTACCTATTCCAGCCGTTCGGAGGAAAGCAATTCCGGAAAATTTTGGTACATTTTCACCGATCATGACCCCCAGACCCCAAAACCACCCTCCGTTCAAATGTTGATTTATATATATATCTGACCTATGTCATACGATAATGTCCGTAGTTATAAATCGATTTTGATGAAACTAATTGTGTGTATTAAGGTCACTAATGTCTCGACCGAGTTCGTTGGCCAGCTTGGTCCGCCATTTTGTTTCAAGATGGCGGCCATTTAAAAATTTAAAACTAAAATAAATATACAAAAACGTTAAAAATTCAAATTTATTTTTTAATTACGTGTTAGGCCTTGATACAAGGATTCCAGAGCATTTTATGGTTTACCTCTATCTTAAAAAATGGCTGAGATAAAGCAGTTTGAATTTCTATGGTGGCTGACATTTTGAAACAAAACAGCACATTAACGCGATTACTCGCAAATTATTTTCTTTCATTGTTGTAATAATTTTCCCAATCATACGCATAAAACTATATATTCATATCCGTTAATGCCAAATTCTCGCCAAAAGCCAAATTTGGCGACCAAAATAAGTCTTCATAAATGAAGCCAATTTGGCTATTGCTCAATAATTTGGCGAATTTCTTATTCAAATTCAGTATTAACGAATCTTTTGTAAACGTTTCTTTGCATTTTAGGTTGCTGTTTTCGTGTAACATTAGCTAAAATTTTAAAACGAAGATATAAGAAAGCTACCTTTTCCTCCCGGTACAGGCCGGAAGGACTTTGTGTTATGCTTTAAAATTCAGCTCAAATTGCAATCTATTTTGCAATGATTAATATTAAGAGTGAATTTAACATTAGGAATTCCAAACTTTAAACTTGCAGAATTCCTAAACTACTTGACTGAATGACTTCCCTTTTGGTAACCGAAAGTAAAATTTATCAAAAACTCCAAAATAAATGCAAAGTTATAAAGTAGCAAAATTAAGTGTTAGTATTGAAAAAAAATATAGTTTGGTACAATTTCTATATGACTAAGCAAAATTTAAGTATAGCTTTAATTATTAGACATTATTAATAAACGGTACAATTTTTATACAATGATTTGCAGCAGAGTTAGTACGGGTGGCAAGTTCTGAGAAATATTTGACTGAAAGAGTTAAGATCAAAGATAAGAAAAATTAAGACAATTTTTTACATCTCACTACAAAAAAACATAAGCTACAACATGAAACATTATTATATATTTATTTCCAAATCAATTCAAGCTTACTACTTATTAATCTGGATAATCACAAAACTAAAACATATAAGAAATGAGATTTTTGAGCTGCCTTAAAAAAGAACTAATTATTCAGAAAGGTAAAAAAGCTTATGTTCTTTCGAAATTTGTCACAAATTCCTTTTAATATGATTTCTCCCTGCACAAAAGTTTTCGTGGTAATTTTTTTTTTTTTTTTTTTTTTTTTTTAAGAATAAAAAAGATGTAAATATATATTTTTTCAAACATCAGCTTAAATGGCTTATTAATCTCTTACACACATAAAAATTGTAAATTTACATATTTGAGAAAAAAAATAGCATTACCAAGAATACATTTTGAGATTTCACACTTAATCATTTGAGGTGCCATTTCAGATTTTTTTGTTGGATGGGGTAGGGTTCTTTAAGGGAGGCCGGGGGGGAGGGGGGATTTTGGTGAGTACATCCAAGAAACTATTGAAAATTTTATCCTCTCGCATATTTTAAAAATTTACCAAAGTATTAATTAATGATGGGTGTGTCTCGCTTTGAGAATGTTGCTAGAGCAAGACATTCATGCAATTGAACAGAATAGTTAGCCTAAAATGAAATTGCTTCCTATAAAATCATGCAAAATCACATCTACTAAGGAACTGGATTAACTATAAAAATAATTAAGGAAAACTATGACAGTTTCTAGTATGCAATGATAAATAAGATTAAAATTTTACCTGTGGTTTTTCTTCACCATTTTCGGAAATTCCATTAGTAGCAGCAACTGGAGTTTCTATTTCCACCTTTTTCTGTTCAGCCGTTTCTTCTACAGGGGAATCTTGTTTAATTTCTTGTGTAGGTGAGTCTACCTTTTCTTCCTGAACAGGCGTTTCATTTTGAGCTTCTTCAGATTTAACAGGAACAGCTTCAACAGGGCTCTGAACTGTTTCAGAGCTAACAACATTTTCATTGGAAGACACTGGTGATTGAGCTTCAGTTTCATTTTGAGCTTGAGATTGTTCAGGTACAACAGTAGTTTCAGTTTCTTTTGTCTCATCAGCATCTGAGCTGGTTACTGGCTTAGAATCTTCAGAAACAGGACTTTCAGCAGGTTTAGATTCCTCATTTTCTACTGGTTTTGTTTCTTCTACAACAGGACTCTCAGCTGGTTTTGGCTCTTCAACTGGACTTTCAACTGGCTTTGATTCCTCAACAGGACTTTCAGCCACTTTAGTTTCTTCTACAGCAGGGCTTTCAGCTACTTTAGTTTCTTCTACAACTGGACTGTCAATTTCTTTAGATTCCTCTACCACAGGACTTTCAGCTACTTTAACTTCTTCAGCAACTGGACTTTCAATTGGTTTAGATTCTTCTAATTCAGGGCTTGGCTTTGGTTCCTCCGCAACAGGACTTTCAACTGATTTTGTTTCCTCTACAGGACTTTCAACTGGTTTAGATTCTTCAACAGGTTTAGACTCTTCTACTAGTGGTTTTGATTCTTCCACAACTGGGCTGGCAGCTGTTTTAGGTTCATCTACTACTGGACTTTGTGCAGATTCAGGCTCCTGCGGTACTGGTTCGGAAGCAGGTTTAGATTCTTCTGTTACAGGACTGGAGGCAGGTTTAGGTTCCTCAGCAACAGGACTGTCAGCAGGTTTAGGCTCTTCTGTTACAGGACTGGTTGCAGGCTTTGTTTCCTCAACAACAGGACTGTCTGCAGGTTTACATTCTTCTGTTACCGGACTGTCTGTAGGCTTTGTTTCCTCAATAACAGGAATGACAACAGGTTTTGATTCTTCTGTGACTGGGCTGGATGCAGGCTTTGATTCTTCAGCAGCAGGACTGTCAGAAGCTTTAGGTTCTTCAGTGACTGGGCTAGCTGCTGATTTAGGTTCTTCGGTTACAGGTTCTGGTTTAGTTTCTGTACATGTTTCAATCTTGGCCTCAACTACAGCAGTTGGTGATTGAACGGCTTCTTTTGAATCTTCATTCACCGGTGAAGTTTGGGTTGGAGACTGCACGTCTGACATAACAGCAACATTAGGGGACTCTTTACCTGGGCTGTCTTGAACAATATCAGTCGGCGCATCATTAGATGTAGCACTCTCGGTATCCTTCTTAGCTTCTCCATTTTCTTCTAATTTAATTTCATTTTCCGTTTTATCCTGCGTAGTTTCTTCTTTCTTGTCCTGAAAGAAAACATTCAATCAGAATTTCAATAAAAGAAAAATCACAATCATCAATGCTTGCATTTTATAGCACTCTTAAAACACATGTCCTGACTACTAGGAAGTAAATTATTTCTTAATAATGATAAACTAAGAATTGCATTATTATGCACATTACTTATTACAAATAACAATTTAAGATCATTGTCAATTGAGTAAGTAAACTAAAACCTGCAAAAAAAAAAAAAAAAAAAAAAAACGATTTTTAAGTTTGGAAAATTATTTTTCTGGATTCCAAACAATTCTTACTGCGAAAAAAAAAAAAAAAATAGAACGGAAATGTTAAGAAAACAAATATTTTGCTAGTCAATTACAAATATATATATATATATATATATATATATATATATTTTTTTTTTTTTTTTTTTTTTTGATGAAACACGCTTGCCATTAAGATTTTCATTGTAACACCATCCCCCAATAAACTGTTATTTTAAGAAAATATTAACATATAATTAATGAAATATTTATGAAACTCAAATTGACACAATTCGAAGGGAAAAATTACACTTACGATATAAATACCATGTTTGGAAAATTTTAAAAGGAACTTTCCATTTTTTTTTTTAAACTAGAAAAAGAGGAATCAATCAATTCACATGAAAATTTTTGAGGAGGAAGAAGCTTTTTTAATTTATTATAAATGATTTAACATATATCGATATTGCTTGATACATATCTCAGAATTTTAAGTTTATTACGGAATCAAATGTTGAATCAAAAAGTCTTATGAACTGTTTCATTTATATTAATATATCACTAGATGGCAGCACCAGAAGTTAATTATTCCCTTCGATCTTTCTCGTTAGTCACAGTTGAAATTCCCTCAAACAAAATTGAAAAAAAAAAAAAAATCTGCTCTTTTTCTCAAAGGATGTTTTTTTGCTCTTCGCTGTAAAAATTATTTCTGAAACATATTTAATTTTTATTTTAAGTGTTAAAATCTTATTCATAGCTTGACAGCTTCACTAAAATTTTAACACTTTAAATATAAAATTAACTATATATTTTAGAAATATTTTGCCAGGCGAAAAGCAAAAACATCCTTTAAGAAGAGAGTGCAGAAAAAAAAAATAAAAGTTTAAATTTTTGTTCTGAAAAATATTAATACATTCCAAAGCCCATAAGGAAGGATTAACATTGAAGAGGTTACTTCACTCATGCGAAAAACCCACTGGCTAATGTTAATCCTATGGGAGGAATAATAAGATATCTCGTTCACATTTCAATATTTTTAAATGATTTTTTTTGCATTGATAGCCGAGGTCAATTTCTATGCAGGTCCTTTTGTACTTTTTAGATTTTAATTACAAGTTTTTTTTTTTTAAAGAAACTTTTACTTTTGTAATTGGTTTCGAAAGTGAAAGTATCCTCAATTAAAAAAACAAAATTGCAACCAAAATCGTAAAAGCAAAAAAAGTCCTGCATAGAGATTGACCTCAGCTATGCAATGCAAAAAAAATTTAAAAATATTGAAATGCGAACGAAAGATCTTAAAAATATTTCCCCCATAGGTTTAACATTATAAAGCGAGCGTTTTCAGGTGAGTGAAGTAGCCTCTGAAGAAGGGGATTTGTGATCTGACTGGTAATAAGTCATGATTATTATAAATTCTATATTTTTTCCTCAATTCAAGGAAGGAGAAAAAATATATATCGATAAAAATTTTTTAATTCGGAGTAAATTAGATGGTTTAAGCAAATTAAATGAATAAATAAAATAATTAGCGGAATTGAATTAACGAAAAAATCATTTATTAAAAAAATAAATCATAGACGCATCAATGGAATAATATGAAAAGTCAAACTTACTCATTTTATAAGAAGGAATTTTCAAATGTATTCGGCGTTTATATCATATATGGATTAGTAATTATAGAATATTATACACAAAACTTTCAATTGTTAGAATTATTTTTGATAGATATGCAAATTGGTAAGTGTTCTTATCGGGATTCATACAGACTTGAGTCTAGAAAAATTCTAAGAGAAGTCCAAAAATGTTAAAGGGCTCATCGTATTTTTTCATGAATTCTGCATCTTCGTGCAACACGCACATTCACCCTAATCTTCAATGTCTCATTTGGAGAGAAAAACTGACTTTATTCTATCAAAATCTAATAGTTAGCGCTTAAAATTGCACAGTACTCACAATGTATTGCTTAATGGTTTCACAAATTTTAATTCAAAATTGTCAGACACAGGGTTGTAGTAAGTAGCTGCCCGGGTACCGCCCAGGATGTTTTTTTTTTTAACCCGGGTTTTTTACAACCCTGGTCAGCCAACTACTTTGTGCAGTCACTAATGGTCATATATACAGAGGCCAGGCAAATTTCAAATACTTATGTATCCCATGCATACACATTTTGAAAAGGAAAAAAAAAAACATTTAATAAAAAATAATACAGTAACTCCCCACACCCCCACACACAAATAGCAGTAATCACTTGAACTTTATCTTTGTAAACATGAGATTTTTATATTATTTCTTTAATTTATTTCATGCCATACCTACTTAAGAAAGAAGATTATTCATCATGCGAGATACAAGTTTCCATTTTCTAATCTGCTGTACTTCAATTAAATCATTGATCAACGCTAAATTTTGCTTCGTAATAATTTAAGGATTATTTTATTTATTTAAGTAGTTCTAGATACTCCTTGGAAACTTTTTCATTTCTAAGGAGTTTCCAAGAGGCCTGTATGCACCCTGTCTTATTCATTCAGAAACTAGTTAATGGAATGGTGTTTTCCATTTTTTGGTAAAGACAGTATATCTTTCAGAAAATGCTGTCAAAGTTAGCGATTTGAACAATTTTCTGCACGCGACAGCGTGGGAAAGGAGAAAAGCCTGTCGTCGCGTGACAACAATCGCTTTAAACTCGTTAACCAATTCATTGATCAAAAAAGTAGGAAAACACCATTAGATTCCAAATCACTTCAATAGTCAGACTTGCAAGTGTCATGTTTTCGCATTTAAAAATAACTAATGTGTTAGAAAGTCTCGCGCTATTGCGCGGAGAAAAATATTTTGAGAACCGCCTAAACGAAGTAAGAGTTTTTTCCTAAATAACAGTGGCAACTGTTACATGAAGTGCTGCATCAGTTTACTACCAGTATTATCACATATACTAAATCTGGCCTTATTTAATTTTTAAACGTTATACGATTAAGTAGGGCGAAATTTAATATATAATAATACTGGTAGTAAAGTCCGTATCCCCTGACACTTCGTCAACTGGTAAGTAAAGACAAAATATATAAAAGTTGTTTCATTAGAAGACGACGCCACACAAAAGAGATGAGATTCTCTGTAAATAGAGGACTGGATTCGCCGAGGCTGAAATTGGAGTTTCAAACTTTACTTTAAAAAATAAATAAATAACAGTGGAAGTTTAAAGTCTTTCGATAATTAAATTTATGCAAAAGATCTATTTTTCAGTTTTGATGAATTTGATCAAATTTATTATTTAATTGCTTAACAAATATAATCCTTTTTCTGATAAAAGTTCCCTGATGATTTCAACATGCTGGTTCATTAAATGCCTTTTGCATATTAATAAGAACAATATATTTTTTAATACCTGCAAAAATATCACGATACGAGTGTCCATAACAGTACGGTAGAAATATCAGTCTATTTTTCTAACTCGAATTTTCATTATCTCTAAGCTTTTTTACACTCTTCGCAAAGAAAAGAAATCCATGGTGTATTTATTATTTTTCTTAAACGCTAAAATTTTCCCACTTACGGCATCAAATAACGGAACCAATGTAGCCAGATTGGCACATTTTTATTAAATAAATACCACTTTTCCCGACTAGTAATCTTAGCTTTATTTAATCATGTAATGTCTTATTAATAAATCAAAGATTACTATTCTGAAACAATGGAAGATATTTTGAATTAAAAAATACAAATATAAACAGATAAATTACGTACAACATTGCTTTGCTTTAAATGAATGCACTTCAAAATGTTTATATTTTTAATTTTTGCAATATAAAATCAGGTAGGGGAATAAAGAGCATTTTCATTAGCAGACTGATTTTAAGTTTATGCTACTTTTATTCAATTTTTACTTACAAAAAAATAGGAACTCTTGTGCATTAAAAGAATTTTTTTTTAATGGAATAACTATGAAAGCAATATGTTAGAAACTATTCTATAATTATTCCGAAAAGAATAGTCATTGTTAACTCGAAAATTCAATATAGAATAAAATACTTTAAACAAGTTTATATTCTCGCATGTATATACGAAAACTGACGACTACAATAATTGTTTAACAAATAAATAATGAAGTGTAAATAAATTTACAATAAAATTTCATTGAATTTAAGGTAAAATTTTATACTTTAACCTACCTTAACAAATATGCATGCGAATTTGTTAATGCAACTCTGAACAGAAAAATTATTGTTCAAAGTACAGAAAGTTTATTGGGGCGGTTTTCAATAGTGCTACACTTAATTCAGATAGGATTTTAGCAATGATGCCTTCTATGTAAGATTTTTCTTACCACCGTTTTCATAATGAAGTTTTTCGAAAATAACCTGTGTTTGAAAAATGCATGCATGTGCCGCACCGAGCAGATATTTAATTCCTCCTCTCCCATTCATAAAATATCAAGTTTTGCTGTAATCTAGCACCACTACACATTCAAGACTTGTAGAGATTCAGACATTACAAAAGGGAAAAAATGACTGCGATAGAGTTATCACCAGATTCTAATAAAATTTATATAGTGTTAAAATTTCTTCAAAATCTATGAAACTGCACCAAAATTATACGAACACACGCATTTTATGTAATCTATGAATCGAACTCCCTCTTGAAGTCTTCTACTTATGACATGTAATGTACGTATGTATAAGATTTTATTACTCACCCATACGTAAAATGCCAGTTTTTTTGTTGTAATCTATAGCCACTACACACTGAAGACTTGGAGATTTGGAAGTAAAATAGAAAAAAAGACTGGTTTGATAGAACACTACCAGATGCTAATAAAATTTATCAAATTTATAATTATATTTAAATTTCTTTAAAAAATCAAAGAAACCGCCCACAAAATTATGGCAATGTACACACTATGTATGTAATCAGAGACGTTTCTCTCGAAGTCCTCTACTTATAACATATAATGTAAGATTTTATTTTACACTATATAATTCTATACTTCAGAATTTGAAAGTATGGTCAGAAAAGAGTAAAAATTTTGTTAAGGCAAAAATGTGAGCACTGTAATTTAAACACAGAAATACTGTGGTAATTGCTTCGAAATAAATATTTAGAAATAGTGTGCGCTGGATCGAGACTTGTTATACTCGAAATTTTGCCTTTTAAAGTTATATATCGAAGTTTTACCAACACGAAAAAATTCAATATTTTAATTTAATATAGAAATAAAGCAATAAGAGGAAATGAGATGGATAGTACCTAGCAATTAAGTGTAGCAGGTCATGCCTAGTTCAATGCGAAATTTCGCCTCGAAATTTACCGAAATTATACTAGGGTCATTCCACAGTATTCATGTGTTACGCACGGGACATTTCATAGCAAATTTTTGAGATATTTGCACTTTTTTCAGTATCAAAATATGAATGAGAAAGTTTGCAATTATTTTTAATGCATTATATATCACTTCAACTAGATTCTTATGAAATTTCTTTTTGTTTGAGCCAATACAGATATATTTTTTTAATTAATAAAGTTGTGTTACGTACGGGACATCACAAAAAATTGTTTTAAAAGTACCTCTAGCAATTTGGATTTTGCTCTGAATTTATTTAATATTTTTACAAATAAATTTAATGAGTAGAAGCAGAAATAGACATTTTATTAATTAACTTTAAACTTATTTTTTTAAATTGCGTCATTAATTAATGAAAGCTAATTATTTCTGTTACGTACGGGACAAAGCTGTTTGTTACGTATGGGACCTATGACCAAATTTTTCTATATGGCTGCAAAAAAATGCTCTAATTTTTATTTGATTAAAAAAAAAATAATATTTTGGATAAATTTTAATAGAAGAGATTTAAAGCTTTAAATGATGTATTACACTTAACTTAACATTTTATAAAACTTGTTTTTCAAACTTGTGAAGCCAAATACTGTGGAATGACCCACTAACACAAAATTTAAATATTGTAATTTAATAGATATAAAGGATATAAGGCAGAAGGGGAAATGAAATGAATACCTAGCAATTAAGTGTGGCAGGCCGTGCCTAGTTCAATATGAAAATTTTCCTCGAAATTTACCGCAAATTATACCAACACAAAAATGTAAACATTTTAATTTAATACAGAAATAAAGCAGTAAGGGGAAATTAATACCTAGCAATTGAGTGTGTTAAACGCCACACCTAGTTTGAATGAAATTTTAGATTTGAACAAATCTAAGTTTTTTTTTTTTTTTTTTTTTTTTTTTAAATGAAAGAATACAAAGTAAATAGCTTATATATCTAGTAGACTAATTAATACACATTTTACGTATAATATTGATGAAACATAAAAACTAAAACTCACCATGTTTAGTACAAGATATTGCTTGTCCCCCTACTGTTAAAGCCAGCCGTTAATAGAGAAATGAATCAAGCTGAGAAAACATTCTTGGATCTAGGATTTTTTTTTTTTTTTCATTACACCCAAAGTCAAGAGGGGGTGTGTGGTGTCACGTGAGGGTGGTGGGTTAACTTCCCAACCAATGGGAGATCTCTCCGTCGTTCTTGGGACAGTCTGAGGTAAACATTTTCAAAACAGTTTCCGTATAATGTTTACAGTCATGTCTCCAAAGGGAGAAAAACTTTCAGATAACAGCAAACCGACCCTGGGAAAATTGCCGCCATGTTTAAAGTTAGATGGGCGATTTCTTTTTCGTCTGGGCTTTTAATAACGCCGTGAAATGTACGAAACATCATCAATATAGTAACTGAATAAAAATTAAATATAACAAGTTGGAAATTGTACGTCAAACGTGACAAATGAGGTGCGTTCGTACTATAAGCTAGTTATATAAATATTCAGATCTTGATTTTTAATTCTGTGAAATGAATTATATCATCTGCAGATTAATTTCTGTCAAAAAATAAGTATCTCGGTCGCTTGACCATTAAACCTCGGAAGCTCTTATAATAACAAGAAAGAACATTTTTTTTTTTTTTTTTTAAATTCAAATTTCTTAATAAATATTTTTATTAATATCTTTTAAAGTTTTGATTCGATTTTCATAAAATTTGAAATGACTCGACAAAATTCTGCAAAGATAATATATCTTAAATTTCAAACCATTCGGTTGGGTAGTTTTTGCGTTGTTATATGCGGACAGACGGACCAGACGACGACAATAGGTGCTACGTATTTATATAATTAGGAACGCACCTAAAAAGAGTAATTCACACTTCAAATATAATTTATAATGACACTTTTCCAAACATATATCTTGCAGTCAAAGTTATATAAATGTAAGTTTACCTCACTAGATTGTGTAAAAATACACATATTAACGAATTTAACTTTTATATCCCAACGGGACGTTAAAGAAAATATGAAATACGTATTCGATACGTTGATTAATAACAGATTTCGTAATATCATACAAAACACAGTGAAACTTATGAAATCGGGACCTGTCTATAATTAAATACTGCTTTAAATCGAGAGAAAAAAAAATCACGATCCCAGTGAAAAAAATGCCATGTAATTAAGCCTGCTAAGACGGAAGCCTGTCTAAGTGGATTTTTTTTTTATCGAATATCTTGCGATTCCACGTTAGGAGCTTTTACTATACATTTTTTTTTAACCTAGAAAGCAAAGTCAATTTCGCAAAGTCAATAGTTTTAAAGATTGATTTTTCTGAACTATTTAGTACATATGAATAGTTTTGCAGTTGGAAGATGTCCAGTGGAAAAATTTATACTCAAAATCTCCGTTTGCAGATAATAATAATAAAAAAAAATTACTTTTATTTTTTACTTTTATTTTACAAGAATGAAGGGATTTCAAAAGGCACTTTTTAATTAATTTAAGTATTGCTTGTAAATATTTTTGGAAAAGGATCTATAAATACTAATTTAATGGTACTTTCAGTATAGTGGGCTTGGCGGGTTTTAGGTAGATTTCGTAAGAAATACTACCTATTACATTCTTTCCTAAGTTGGAATTTTTGTAATTTTTTTGCAGATCTACGCCGACTATTACTCCTACAACCCAAACCCACCCCCAGTTCAAAACTTTATCTATCTATCTATGCCACTTTTTTATGGACACGATAACTGCAATAATTCTGCACAAATCTCTTCCAAACTGATACATAAAATCAAGGGGCATAAAATCTCGGTCAAGTTCGGTAATGGGCAAAATCGAACCAGGGGGGGGGGGGGGGTGTGAAAACAGAAAAACCCCATAATTTCTTAATTATGATACGCATCGAATCCGTTTAAAGTTATTATTACTTCTAGGAAAAGGACCAAAAATTTATGTATGACAGATTTTTGATATCATTAAAAATGGCCCCAAGGGGGAGTGGGAGTAGAAGAAAAAAAAAATCACAGCTTCGTCTATTCAAAAGATATAAAATCCGCTTAAATTATTATAAATCCTCTTAATATTATCTAAAACTTTTATACTGACAAGTTTTTTATAGGGTCAACCCTTATAGCAATAATAATAAAATAAAACAATAAAAAAAAATCCCTGCCGGCTCCGCCTGCAAAGAAGTTAGGTTTCGAAGTGGGCGGTTCAAACTGCCGCATCATGGCAAAAGGGTAATTTCTTCCGCAATTCCCAACAAACAGAAGTCCCACTGTCTGAGTCTTCGAAATCTACCTGTGCCTGTAGGCCAAGCCGTCAGGGATTTTTTCTTTTAAAGCTTGCCGCAATTAGAGCTTCAGAAAGAGATTTGATGCCAAATGATATAAATAGAAACAAACCAGGTGAACTTATGCTTGTTTATATCTGTATTTATATATAAACAATTTATTTATATGTGTATATATTCTTGTTTTTTACATACAATTTACTCCTTTTTGTATATAAAAAAGATAACTGGCTTTTTTATATTAAATTGTATAAATATTGAAAAAAAAATTGCTTGTGTATATGAAACAGTAAATAGGTTGCCAGAAAATACGCATGTAGAATTTCCTTCTTTCGCCAAGGCCATTATCTCTATCTCTGAAATCTCTGAAGCTAGATTTAAGGAAAGAATCCATCATAACTTTCACATTATGCAAATTTTCCTCATATCTTCAGATATTAAGGAGGAAAATTATTGAGGTGGAATATTTTTAATTCATAATTTGGAACATAAAGGGTTAAAGAAATAATCGAGAAATAAAATACACATTATAGTTACATACAATATTCAAAGCTGGCACAACCTTTCGATAGTTAAAGTTAAGCCCAGATTAGATTTTCCTGTAAAGTATCCTAGGCATACAATACAGTTTGTTAAATATATTAGCGTACTTTAATTTCTTGTCGAAGTCTTAAACGGATAGCTATGAATTTTGATTTAAGGGGCCGACCGCTTCACTGAAACTCCCCGATCGATAAATCCCATGTTAACCTATGGGAAAACTTAAAAAGCGCGATGACTCATTACCTAATATAATTATTAAAATACGATTTTCACCATCAGAAAAAAAAATACCTCAAGTGCCAACGATATGCGTTTTTTAAAATCCGTCTCTTTAAACTTCAAGTATTTAAAAAATCCCTACAAACTTTGAAATTTCCACTTAATGAAAATTTATCTTCTAAAAAATACCTAAAATTTACGTAGGCAATTTTTAAAAACGTACATCGTCGGCATCTGGCGTCTACTTTCTGATGGTGAAAACCATATTTAAATAATTATATTAGATAATGAGTAATCAAGTTTCTAAGTTTTCCCATGCATATTTCAATACTGATGAAGGTTTCGAATTCAAAATGAATTTTTCCGCTAAATTTTGGAGTGTACTATTTGATGCTAGATGAATAAAATATTTAAAAAGGCTTAAAAATTAAATGGCCCAAGAGATATTTGGATTTGATGATTAAGACAAAGGTTAAAATAATTGGTATACATAAATAGTAAATACCGTGAACGGAAGATTAAAAGAATCTAGCCAGTATTCACACAGAAAAAAAATAAAACCCAATTTGAGCCGAAAGATTCTTGGTTAAATACCCATTTAATTTTTTTTTTTTTTTTTTTTTTTTTTTTTTTAATGTGTATTTAACAGTGCCCAAAATTGACACACAGTGGTAACCAAAACAGGCATGATCCAATTTGGGCACATACCCAAGAATCTTTTGACCCAAATTTGGTTTTATTTCTTTTTCTGTGCATGTTACGACTGAAGTCCATACTGTAAACATCAAATAATTACATTAATTTAGCCAGAACGACAAGATAAGTTTGTAGGTTTTGAAATGACGAGCTTGAACTTCAAAGCACAAAAAGTAAATCAAAACAAAAATGCGCATGTCCAATTCTATTATGCTGCCGCTGGAGCATATCGTTAGAAAATCCTGACAAGAAAACAAGAAACTCTTAAGAAAGTGCAAATGAATCTACTCAATCCACGGGGTCAGCATGCTCGATTTCAGAGATTAAGATGACGGGTTGGATTCTACTGGCCCAAGCATACTAGTATGGCTCCGCAGAAGTTTTTCTTTCTATAACAATAAGAATTTGGAATAACTTTTCTGTTTTCCCATTAATGGTTAATGCCACAATAAACCTCTTTCTCAACATAGCCCACTACTTTACTGATTAGTTACAAGTTACAGATCGAGAAGTATCGGGTTCGGGCTAACTCCCTATTCTGTTACATTGAAGTTAGCGGTCCTCCCATGAATACAATGCCATATAATTTGAATAGCAATTTAACTATATTTTGCGAGCACATACTGGACTAGGGTGCGGTGTGCCGAGTATAGTCATTTTAAAATTTGTCTGAGTTTAAAAAAAAAAAAAAAAAAAAAAAAAAAAAAAAAAAAATCAATTTCATTTTCTCAATAATTATTTCATATTTCGATTTCCCCCCCCCCCCCTATTGTTGCTACATTTTAAAAAGCGCAAATATTATTTCCAAGCGTCCTACAATTTAAAAATATATTTCCACGTGAATATTAAAAATGAAAGAAAACTTTAAAATCCAAAAAGCCTTTAAATCGGGAAAATTGCGACATAAAAGCGCAAAATAATAATATATTGCCAAACACTTTTAAATTGAAAAATATATTTGCACGTGAATATTAAAAATGAAAGAAAACTTTAAAATCCAAAAAGCCTTTAAATGGGGAAAATTGCGACATAAAAGCCCAAAATAATAATATATTGCCAAACACTTTTAAATTGAAAAATATATTTCCACGTGAATATTAAAAATGAAAGAAAACTTTAAAATCCAAAAAGCCTTTAAAATGGGGAAAATTGCGACATAAAAGCCCAAAATAATAATATATTGCCAAACACTTGAAAAATATATTTGCACGTGAATATTAAAAATGAAAGAAAACTTTAATTATTTTAAAGTGCTACGTGCAAAAAGCATTTAATGAGGAAAATTGCGACATAAAAGCCTAAATAATAATGTTGCCAAAGACTTTTGAATTGAAAAATAGATTTTCACGTGGATATTAAGAAAGAAAGAAAACGTTAAAATAATTAAATTATCACATGCGAAAAGCCTCAATTGGGAGAAATGTCAGTCATATTTAAAACAATTTTCTTATAGCTATAAAAAGGAATTTTTCCTTCTATACGTTATTATAAAAGTCACAAAGGCAGCGACATTTTTTACTTATTATTTATGCAAGCTGATTCTGAAATGCGTGATAGATCTAACTTAATTACCAAATAAGGAGTTATCTGTCGCGACATCGGTGGAGGGGACCTTAGGAACAGACAAATCGCCACAGTCAAAGGGAAATGAATGGCAACCCGATTACAGAAGGTCGCCCCTTACCTTGGTAGTATCCATTCAATCTTTCGTAATGCGTAATTGGATAATCTTTTTATAACAGAGCGAATTTGCCTGTTTTTAGAGCCTGTAGTGTTTGGGCGAGGGTTGGTGTGCGTAGCTTTTACACTTCAAAAAATGTTGATTTTACGGCATAATACTGGCACCGCAGCAGCCAGTATTATACCGCAAAATCAACAATTTTTTTGCAGTGTAGGGGGGCAGAGTTCCCTAGTTGACAAAAAAAAACTTTAAAATGAAGATATTCTTTATGATGGCAATAGATGAAAGTTCTTTTTAACATATACTTTATTATAACGCAAAATTTTCAACCATTTTATCTTTTTCTTTCTCTTTTTATTAAATTCCTACTATTAGCTCACACTCTCTCTCTATATATATCTTGTTGGCATTTTCAATCGTTAATAAAATATTTTCTATTCATCCATTCAAGTTCAAATAAATTTTTTAAAACTTGTACTGGATGACAATTGATGTTAACAGTTTTTTCGAATATTAATTCATTAATTAAATTAATTAATTTTAATATGGGAGGAAAAAAAATTCTCCCATTGTTTTCATAAATGAAATGAAAGATTTATCTCAAATGAGTGATACCAACAAAAAATAAAATACCGCAACGATGATTATAAAATAATGTTCAATAAAGATAACGTGGGACATTAATGCTGTACGGGTTTATTTTATATATTTATGATTAAAAAGTAGGAATTTACTTAATTTTTTTTTTATATTACTTGTTTTAGATTAAATTAAAGACTCTTAACGATCATTTACGAATAAAAGTTCTTGAGTTGAACTTGACACATCGAGTTCCGAGGGCTTGATCTCGACGGAATTCCTCCAGTTTAAGATGCCGAGACCGCATCACGCTCATTCCACAGTTCTTAATATAAACATCAATATATTTTCTTCCACATATGCAGCGGTTAACCGTGTTTATTTTCAGTATAATTGCGGAGAGAATCTAGATGAGTAAATTGAAGCCACAAAAACATATGGATTGCATTATGACATGAGCGGCAAGTCTAGGGGGTTCACTCCCTTAATTGGCAAGGTATATAAATAGAAACTGCAATCCTTTGTCTGAAAAGTCAGAAACAATACTTTTGCCATTAAATCTCAGATGTTTTAAGAAATGGCGACGTACTTTCTGACAGGTTACGCTGAAACTTGGAGTGCAACTTGCTCGACTGCAGAGTGCAGAATCTACACAAATTTTAAATCTAACAGACTATTTCCACGAATATAGTGTTCATAGTCGTTCTCAATGCCAACGAATATTTATAGATAGTTATCAAATAAAGGAAATTGTCCCCCTTTTTCAAGTGTTAATTTTATTTTTCAAAATATTTTTTGGTAAAAACACCGACAATTCTGTAAACATAGGATCAGATAATTTATAGAAATCAAATACAACTACGTATATATATATTTTTAGAACTAACGCTTTCCAGCTTGAATTTTTGAATTTATTGTCCCTCTGATTATAAATTATATATTTATACAATATTTTAAAATTGTCTTGACAATTAAATTTTACATGGTTGCTATGAGAGTTGATGACAACATGGTCAGATATAAAGTATATTTTGGAGCAAAAGGGTGCACGGTGCATACGAAAAAAAATTATATTGCTCGGTCGCAAAATGGCATGGTGCATACGAAAAATGTTATTGTGCAGCCGGAAAATGGCACATGTTTAATATTTAAAATGTTCACGTTCACTAAAGGAACAGATTCAAGAAGGCGCAATCAAGGACGGTATTAAATATTACAATATGGGGTACAAAAATCAGTTTTACTCTGGCTGCTTAGGATTTTGATTTAAATTTCTTACTTATTTTTGTGTCGTTATATATCTAATAACATGTCATTATAATTTGAATATAATGGGTATAACTGGGCGGGAAAGGGAGTTATACTGATAACAAGCACACAAACATGGGGAAAAGCAGGGTCCTCGCTGCCGATTGCGCCAAAATATTTTATTTAGCGAGAAAACGAAATATTAAAATTGCCAAAAGGTTTCCCCCCCCCCCCCCCCCTTCTTACCGGATACTCTCTCATTGATGTTATTATACGATTAAAATTTTTCTACGTAATTTATTATTTGTGTTTTGATATTTTTCAAAAATCGTATACATTTTAAAATTTTTTATTTAACCTCTGAAATGCTATCTCGAATATAGAGTTAACTCGAGTTTTCTTTCATAAAACTAATTAGAAATAAATCAGGCCATATATTTAATTTTTTTTTTTCGAGATTTTGCGAAGCATATACAATAATACTTGTTTCTATAACCGATAGTTCAATTTAGATCTATAACGAACGATTTTAGAATTAGTTTTTCACGATGAATCTATAACTAAAATTATTCGAATTTGGCTATAGTTTTTCTTTAATGATTAGCCAAATTGCAAAGTTTAGTTAAAAGCCAGTGACAACCTTGGGAAAGGAAGAGGGGTTACATAAGAAAAGGTTGATGATCTTGGTCTATATATATGCTCGACTTATAATAAAATGTAAACAATAAAACTTAGTTTTCTTTAATAAGTAACGGTATATTTTATTTTTGTGATCAACAATCATAGTTAAAATTCCATTTCACTCTCACAATTCACGCTCAAAGCCCATTGTTTCCACAGTTATTGTGTGACAAAAGCCAGACACCCAGACGGAAAATATCAGGGTTTTCAAGCTTTTACTCAGACAGGGGTGACTCACCCTCTGTTTAGGCCCTCCAGGGGTTTTGACAACGATAAAGAGCGGATGCGAGGGAGGCACGGGAAGGGGGACAATTCCCTAAATGCATTCAAGGCAATAAATGCACAAGCGCGAACATTAACCCAGAATTCAGTTGATGCACTTGAAATAAAGTCTACATCCTTTGGTATTTGTTAGACGAGACAATTCTTTGAAGCACAGCAGGAAATAAAATTTTGCTGCAGTGTCAAGGTCGATGTTATTTTGTCCAGGAAGCCAATTTAATCGAAATCAAAGAGTTAACTGTAGTTTTCTTTTTATAAAAAGGTCTTCAAGTTAAGAAAAGTTTCTGAATGACAGGTTTGTTTTTATTTTTGCAGTTCAGTTTTTGAAGAAATATACTTCGAGTATATTAAAGGTTATTTATGTGAATTCGAAAGGGAATTTATGTGAATCCGGAAAAAAATTATAGGAAACTGGAAAAATATTCCACGAAATCTCAAAGAAATACATTTTTAAACTGGTTTTGGCACAATTATTAGAAACAATTTAATTGCCCCCAGTATTACTGTTATTTTCTAATAAGAAAAACTTTTATACCAAACCAAACTAAAAAAATAAACATTTCTAAAAAGGCCAATATCAGGAGCTTGCGAAGAATTAAGTCATACCTACGTTTCGAAATTTCTCAAGATTATTGTATTTTGTCGAGGACTTATTTGCCCATTCAACCCTTTTTAGCGGGTGGGGGTGAATTGAACACACATACTAATTCTTGCATACTAGATCTTGCATCATATAGATTATTGATAAGAATTTACGATTTCAGCATTTTTACCAATAATGGGACTTCCGAACAGTTGTATGAATATCAATCACATTGAAATGCATTTAAAAAATTACATCTAATCAAAGTACTTTCAAATTACAAAATAAATCTAATATTTTCCGTAAACTATTTCTATAAATTTTCCCAGTTATACAGGCATCAAAGTTCACGGCACAAACGATTGAACTTAGAACAAAGTACGACAAATATATTTTACTCCTCGTTATTTACGTCTACGACCCTCCGAAAAATCGGAACCCCCGGTGCATGACCTCTGCACGTTTGAATTCCACAGTACATTTCCACTCCCAAATTCTTGACTAAAAAACTGTCTGCGACTCGTCTGGACGTATATTTATTACAACGATCCCCGGTTATGGAGGAAACACGCCCCCCCCCCCCCCCCCACTTGCGCCCCAATGAGTCACGTCACTTCACGCCTAAAGAGGGGACCAGGGGATTGAAAATATTTTGAACATTCCAACAGAATTGTGAACCCCAACCGCACACGTGCGAGTTTTATTTATAGCAGAGATGGTGGTGTATCACGATGAAGTACATATTATATCAATGCCACTCCATATTGCAGTTGTGGGATATTGCCTCAAAAACAGTTACGCACGATGTTCTCAAACACAAACTCGTTAATCGGACACATTCAAGAATTCAGGCATTCTTATTCAGATAGCCAAAAATGGAAAAGTTTTTTTTTTCTATACGTAAAGGATCTTTCAAAAAGTGCTGTGCAAGTCGACAATTTAAGCCAATTTCAGAAACAGCAGTCAGGGAAGGGATAAGTTAGTCACCGGAGAACAATCCATTATAACTTAAGATGCAACATATTTTCAGGAAAATGAAAATCTATTCGATTTCAAAGTACTTTAATAATAGAGTCTGCCAATTTCATGTTTTTATGTATGAGTCCATGAATATATAAGGAAGTTTCGCGTTGTTTAGTGTGGAATTTTATTTTTACATCAGCATTAAGCTTGAAATTAACCCTTAACCGATCTCCGAGACCGCTTGATCGAAGGATGAATAAAGTGCTCGATTAACTCATAGGATACTGTTTCTGTGACTAAACTTTATATATACAGGACTATTAAATAGGTGCCAACTTCTCATTAATATTCTGTAATATGCGGGTTAATTTGACCCAGTTTAACAACGCTTCAAACCAGGATGAATCTTTATTTATTCAATTTCAGGTTTCTACGTGGAATTTATTTAATTTCATTTCTTAAAAAAAATTTCTGGTGCGAAACGTGTTAAACCTGGGTCAAATTAACCCGCATATTACGGAATATTAATGAGAGGTTGGCACCTATGCTATTATATAACAGGGTGTCTATTCCAAATCAGTAACTATTTTCCCTTACTTTTCCAGGTTTTCTATACCAATAATAATAAAAAAATTCCATGTATCGAGATTTTGTTATGTTACACACAAAAATCTTAAAAGTTGTGAATCTGAGTGTGGAACTTTCACAACTGATTCTGAGGCACAGATTACTGATTTGTTACATTGGGCTAGTTATAAAAATACAAATATTAATGAGGACTGTTCTAAGCAGAGAATTAGGTGCCAAAATCTGAAAATTCGAGTGAAGTAAAAACAAATAACAACCGGACAAAGCACAATCGAAAACATTAAATCTTTACTGTTAAATAAAATAGCGATTTTTTTCCCCCCACTGAACAGCGAAAATTTCACAGAAATACGAATGAAACACAGAGTACAATATATAAATCTGTAATAATGCTATCCAAAGTTGAAGAGCGCATGCAATCTATGGCGAAATTGTGAACTCGCTTAAAAATCTTAATGATTTAAGGATATATTTATAAATTCGCGCAGCTTTGTTAAGTTTACGATTAACTTTAAAGGGGGGGGGGGCAGTTATGCGCGTTCGTGTTGTATAAAAATTTAATGCGTCTTAAATCGGAATTTAACAAAAACTATCTTGGAAAACAAATCTCATGTCACAGTCATGCATTATTTATGATATCACTTATTCGGAAGCGCTTATGCGTGGAGCTACTTTCTAGTATGAATTTCAGAAAAAGTAGTATTAGAATACAATATCGGATGAACGTCTTCAGAATTCATTAAGTATAAGTTGTTACTTCGACCACAGAAGATATATAGGTGGATTAACTATCCCGGAAGCATCAAATATTCCATTGAAAAAGAAGGGGGAAAAAAGTGTTTCATTTTTGTTTAAAATGAAACAAAAAGCAACGAGGTTGATGAAGCCTTTATTATTTAATTACCTGTCTACATTTCCCATTTCCATTTCAGTAATTGAAACTTGTTGATCTATACCTATACTCAAGGATAACATTTTTTGAATAGACAAGATGAAATATTTTATACAACATTTTTGCGCACTTCCAAATTATGGTCACGCGCCACATATTTTGCATTATTTACTAACGGTCGTTAGATTTAGTACATTTTATAACGTGATCTAGTCTAATGATGCTGAAAGATCGAATAGGCAGGACGCGTCTTTTTAGTTTTTAACTATAGAAACTAGTGAAATTTTGTTTCGTTTGGAGCCCTAGTCTATCGCTAGACTTCTAAATAGATTAATTTTAACTATAATAGTCTTGTACATCATAAAGTTTAGTGCAGAAACAGTATCCTATGAGTTAATCCTTAACTGATGTTAGCGGTCTCTCATACCGCTGCTTTTTTCATTTTTCCCAGTTTAACTTGTTAACTTTCAGTCTAACTAACTATAGGTACTAGTGAAATTTTGTTTCGTTTGAAGACCTAGTTCTATCCCTTGAGACTTCTGAATAGAGGAATTTTTATTTTTAAAATCGGGTACATTAATTAAGTTTACCGAAACAGTACCCTATGAGTTAATAAAACCTTTTATCCATTTTTCAATCAAACTATTTCGGAGACCGCTCACTGTAGCTAGCTATGCGACAATTTCTGTCACATAGCAGCTACAGGTTAAGGCTCCCGTTGAGCAAGCGCTCGGCAATACGGTGCTAATGTTAAACCTATGGAGGGCCATTTCGCTGATTTCTCATTGGCATTTGCATATTTTTGAATTTTTTTCTTTTTGCACATGATATTTGAGATCATAACGCATTTCCGCCGTTGATTAAATTTTCGATTTTTGTTGCTGTTTGATTTTGATATTATTTTCAATTTTGGAACTCTAAAAACGGAGGTATATTTTCATTCATAGCTTTGTAAAAATCTATCCATGAAAAATTCTGAAAATTTAAGCACTAATGGCTGTAGCTTAAACCTTGAACTTTTCAGCTAATTTTGTTTCATAATTTGTTCATGCATTGTTCATGCCTATATAGCTGCTTTGCGTTGATAGCCGCGCAACTCTAATTTTTTTTAAATATGGTTTTATTGATATAATATTGATATACGAATAAATATAATTGTAGATACAGTATTTTTAATACCTATATAATATATCTGAGTGAAATTAGTTTCAACAATTCATAAGAAACAATTTAATATTTTCATAAATTATTATTATTATTATCACCCAACCGGAGAGCCAACCTTATCGGTTTACGGCTTTTTTACCACCGGCGAAAAACACCCCAACGCACCAACCAACGCACCACCTCCAGGGTACAGGCCTGAAACAGCAGACAAATATTTCAAATCAGAATACACAGATCTTATGTACAGACTGTCATACGCAGATGACATGAACCCCGCATTTCGGGGTAAACTTAAAGTTAACTACAAACAAGCAAGGCCTATACAAAAGAGGTATAATATTATACATACCAATAAACACCTAGGCACAAAAATTAAACATAAGATAACAATTTTACAGTAACAAAATTTTGCTGAACAGCACGGCCGGAAATAGCACAAACAACCAGTTTAAGTCAATAATTAATAAAATTGTCCTAAGTTTATCTTGTCCGCTGCAGTCTATGATATTCCCTGCTCACAGTAGTTAGAAATAACTGTCCAAGACACTGTACTAGATATGAAAATGTTGAAGCCCAGCATAAATAACTGAAAATGTAATCATGCCTTAGTTGACTGTTAATTTCGAAGAAGTTATTTAAAATTTATATTTGATAAAAGAAAAATGTTCGTTCAATGCATTGTAATTTTCACAGAGCCTCCTGTAATTACTTCTCACCAACAAAACGTTTCGCATATTCCACCTTAATGTCCTTTCTCTGACAAAAGTAAATCTATTGGGCATCAGAGTACAAGAACCGAATATGAAGTGCATTGGATCCTCCTTTTCACCACAAACGCAGAGGTCATTTGGTCGCTTTTTAATCCTGTACAAAAAAGTAGGAAAAGAGCCATGTCCTGACATAAAATATTGAATGACTTCGGACTGGCACAAAAAATCTTCCTTAACCTTATTGATAATTGAATACGTGTGACGACCGTTTTCAGAATTTTGCCAGTACTCCTGCCAATCTTGAATTTTTTCTTTCTTTAGATGAGAATTCAGAAATGATAAAGGATAATTTAATTTCACCTCTTCATCATAACTTTTCTCTTCAATGACCGACTTTGCAAGAGTATCAGCTTTCTCGTTTCCGGTAATTCCGCAATGCGCTTTGATCCAGCCCAAACCAACTATTTTATTAGTCATACTCTTTATCAATTCAAATATATCCTCTGCAATTTCGTTATTAGGAAAAAATCTCTTTAAAGTCATGACTGACGACATACTATCAGTATAAATATCTGTTCTACTGTTATTAGTATTTTTAAACCACTGAATAGTTGATCTAATTGCATAAAGTTCTGCCTGATAAATGGAATTCTCAGTTCGCAATTTGATTCTATGTTCTTTTATATATTGATTTCCCGATTGCACTACAAATGCACAAGCTGTGCCATCCAACATTTTTGATCCATCTGTATATGCTGTTAAATGCTTGACCTTAGGGACCTCTTTCTTCACAGATTCCAAAAACATTAAATTGCTTAAATTTCCTGTCGCTTTGCACTTAAATGATAAGATCTTTGTCATCATTTCTTCCCTTGAAATTTTATAATTTTCTTTAAGAAGGTCTGACATCCCATTGATAATTGCGTACTTTTTTGCCGAAATTCTTAATGATATCTGGATTGGCGGGATACCTGCTAAAACGCATAAGGCATCTGTTGAGATAGACCGATACGCACGTATTATAGATAGCAAACCTACCCTTTGACATGAACTCAATCTTTTTAGACCATGGGTTCCAAGGTCACCATACCAAATTTCATGGCCGTAGGATATCCTTGCCTCTATTACAACTTTATACCAAACCTTTAAGTGATGTTGTCCAATAACTTTATCACGACGTCCTGTCTTTCGGATTTTATTTGTGAAACTGTACAAACTGTTCCTTATTTTATCTAAATGGTCCATCCAATTAAACCTTGCATCCAGTGTAAATCCAAGATATTCAATATTATTTCGCACCGGGACAGTCGCTCCTCGAAGCTTAAAAATTGGGTGTCTGTTTTCCATAGTAAATCTACCGAAGAGCATAGCTACCGATTTATCAGCACTTAACTCCAAGTGTAATTCTTGACAGACTTCATAAAAGCATTGAATATTTCTGTTCATTCTTACCTCCAATTCATGCCTGGTATCTGCTCCGTCCACAATTACTGTGTCGTCAGCATATGACAATATCTGCCCTTCTCTTGCCCTATAGCTCTTCAGAAGTTTGTCTGCAGCCAGTACCCAGTATAAAGGACCCAGACAAGATCCTTGCGGTCAACCTCTATAACAGGTAAACCATCTGACACCCGATGAGAACCTAAAGCCAACCATTCTGTCTGAAATATAGTTTTTTAGAGTAAGCTTCAGGTAATCTTCCAATGGGAGATTATCAATAATATCTGAAATCGTTTTCCAGTTCAAGACATCAAACGCTCCTTGTATGTCCAAGGACACCATGGCACAGTATTTATTGCTTGCTAATGTTGTGTTTATCTGGTTTTTTAATTCTTTCAAGGCAGTAACTGTAGAGCGACCTTCTCTGAAACCATGCTGTCCCTGATCCAAAAAATTGCTTTTTTCCAAAATATTTACTACTCTAATTTTTAAAATTCTTTCGAATGCTTTTCCCATGATTGGCAGGAGCGTTATTGGTCTGTAAAGCTTTAAAAATTCTTTCCTGTAAAATGTAGTTTTTTTTTTTTTTTTTTTTTTTTTGAGTTGTGCCACTATCAACGCCAAGCAGCGATATCTTAGTTAATAAATATTAATTTACGTAAACATAATTTGATTAAAATATTGTCATTTCTCATATCAAAGATGGCACTATTTATCCCTATACCTTAGTTAACCCTTAACTGTTGTGACAGAAAATGTCGTATAGTTACAGTGAGCGGTCTCTGAGACTGCCTTGATCGAAAGATGAATAAGAGGCTCGATTAACTCATAGGATACTGTTTCTGTACTAAACTTTATGTACTGTTATAATTGTTGTGAATCTACCTATTTGTGAAGTCTCTAGCAATAATACCAGGGCTCCAAACGAAACAAAACATAACGAGTAATTATAGTTAACCCATTTCCTGCTAATGGTGCATTTTCGCAACATTCAAAATAAAATTGTACGGAAAAAAAAACACCTGCCTAACTACCACTATTTTAATATGTTAACATATACTTTATTTAATGACAAAAACTTTGCTATTAAAGATATCGAATATTATCTTTCAGAATTTTTGGTGGCAAACGAATTTCAGTAAAAACATTGAAGACTCCGCGCATACAGTTTCGGCAGTTAATGGGTTAACTGAAAATTACAAATTAAGCTGTAAAAATGGAAAACAGAAGCTGTCTGTGAGATCGCTAACAGCAGTTAAGGGTTAATAAATAATAGTTTAAATATATATATTATTTCCAATTTTAACCTTGACATTCCTATGTCTAATGGTTTGTATTTTGGCTTGTATTTGAATTTTTATAACAGAACTTCTAAGAATAAAAGTGTTTTTACGGTTCACTTACGTAGCAGGAAAATAATTTTGATTCAGTTAAGGAACATAAAAATTTAGGTTCAAATCCCCTGGTTTATTATGATTCCATTTAATTCTAAATATGTTTTATAATTTTTTAAATAGAAAAGAATATAATTATGATAACCCAGGTTCGGCGAATCAAAAGGTTCCTGAATCGAGACCCCGGCCTCACATTAATCTACCTGTTAGCGGTATCACAGACGGCTGCTTTTTTCAACATTTACACTTTTTAACTTGTAATTTTCAGTTGTAACTCTGGATACTAACGAAATTTTGTTTCGTTTGGAACGCTAATACTATCACTAGAGACGTCTGAATAAGGGAATTATAGTCCTGTACATAAAAGTTTAGTGCAGAAATAGTATCCTATGAATAAAATATCACATTTAATCAGACATAAAAGTTACATAAAATACAACTAAAACATAAATTACTGCAAACGTTTTGGGCTATAATCTAGCCCCTCAACAGTGCAACTACGTACGTCAACCGGAGAATTTTCAACCGTGTTTACAGTTAATAAATTTAACCAGTTAAAACTTGAAAATTTCTTAACGAACCTCCATTTAGAGCAAGATCGTATACTCAGGTTGAAAACATGGTTGATAATTCTCCGGTCGACGTACGTAGTTGCACTGATGAGGGGCTAGATTATAGCCTGAAACGTTTTCAGTAATTTTTAATGTTTTAATTGTATTTTATGTAACTTATGTCTGATTAAATGCGATATTTTATTTAAAAACTTATTTATCAGACGTTAAAAATGTTTAGTTATTTTAGTATCCTATGAGTTAATCGAGCCTTTTATTCAGCTTTCGACCAAGCGGTCTCAGAGACCGCTCACAGTATCAATGCGACAATTTCTGTCACACCAGTTCAGGGTTAAAGAAGATACTGGTTTGGACAACTTCAACCATCACATCAGTATCTCATTAGTAACACGATACTATTGATATCAAGGCGAATTTTTTTTATTTAATAAGTTGAGAAAAACATGTTTATCTGAAATCATTGCTTAATTACAACTATTAAAGCAGCGAGTACTTCCAAGGTTACTCAATATATACAGGTTTAAACTAGCCTAGCTTAGTTTCGATGATAACTTCACAGAATTAAACTACCTCAAGAAAACTAATCACGTTAAAAATCAAAAGGAAGTGAATTTAAATATGTTTGGAGCATACGCAGTTTTTAAACGGCGCCAACCCCAACAACAAAAAGTATACATTTTGAAAGTGAAGCAGAGAAATAAAATATCATTCTAAGTTTTAAAAGTGCGTTTTCAGAAAGCATGTGACATGAATTCAAACAAGTCAAGGCCTGAAATGTCGTTGGCACACATCTGATGTAAACACCTTGATATATGCCGAAAAGAGATCCCACATCCCCCGGAGAAACAAACGTCATGGATATTAAAAATAATTGTAGGTAAGGAGGGAACCTTTAATTTCGGAAAGATTTCAAAATTTGTTTCTTATTTTTTAACAATCTCTGCCAGTAATTCAATGCTAAGCCGTTGGTAAGACGGTTAGAGGGTGGGGGGTGGGGGTGGGGGGGGGGGGGGGGGGGAATGAAAATTATGTTCCTCATATGTTTACAAAAAGAAAAGAAAATTTGATAAATACGTTAATAATTTGAATTGAAGCATTTAGAACTAAATTAACCCATCCGTTAAATGCAAAGCCTGGTTCCGGCTGTTTTTTATGAGAATATTTATGGAGACATTAATTTAAATCTCTCCAAGTTTACCAAAATCCTTATTAATAATACAAGAACGAAAAATCATGCGTCCAACAAAGATTATAAAACACTTTCAAACACATTCAGAATAGTGTAACAAAACTTCATCGTTTAATAAGGTGAAAGATGATGTCTAAGTAAACAATTTGGAAAACGTATTAACACATTTGAATCGCTTCATGCAAAAAGGGCTTGTCACCAAATTGGCAAAATTAAGTTAATCACGTATTTTTGTTCTTATAGGGTAGATTTAAACAATTTTTTTTTTCTCAGCGGTGTTTGATTAGTATAATTTTTATCTATAAAAAACTATAAAACTAGTCGTTGGGGGTTCACCGTAATACTTATCCATCATGGATACGCATAATATAAAATATGAAAATAAAACGTGTAAATTATTTATAAAATGCATTGCAATTCGAATAAAATCGGGGCTTGATGACATAAATTTTAAATGCTCTAATACCGAATTGCGTAAAAGAAACATCCTTATAACTCCAAAAATGTTACTCATATTAACCAGCGGTTTATTGTGTCGGATTAAGCGTCTCATTTCCAATTAAAATATATCTTTCAATTGAAATTTGGATGAAATACAGGGTCATGAAAAATCGAAGAGTGTGGAAAATAGGATTACAAATATCTCGGCAGCTCATTATCCGATCGACTTCATTCTTTATGCAAAATTTGTTTATTGTCTTTTATATTCACTCCTTAGAATAAACAATTTTGAAAATTTTTATATACCTTTTATCAAAACGAATATTTCGAGAGTCCGAAAAAAATAGTTCCGGATAATAGAAGTTACTGAAATTCAATAAGCTTCTTCCCATTATTACATACTAAGTACATATCAAATTTCAAGTCTTTATCGTAATTTGTTCGGGAGATAGAGCGTTTACAGACACATACACAGACAGACGGACGGCAATTCTTTTTCTAAAAATATGTTTTTCGGAATATCCAGTCTGAAACGTGTACATCCGTCAATTTTTTTTTTCGATTTTCAAAACGATTACAAGACTTACCCTATACTACGTATGATGGGTAAGTAACAATTTGGAAAATGCATAACACATTTGAAAACCCAATTTCATCAATTACCATCAATAATCTGAAAAATATCCGAATTCTTTTGCGTAATAATCCTGTATATGATGTACAGATTTGTATATATACTATAGTATGATAAAATTTCGCTTGGTTAGGAAATGCATGGCACAGTTGAAAACTCCCTTCAGCAATTTACGCCATAAACGGAAAGGTACTTGAGATCTTTTGTGCTGCTCTGTATATGATCTATAGAATTTATTACCCACTAAGTAATAGGCATATTTTAAATTTTGAAATTAAACTTTATTTTATGATTGCACGCCTATAAAATTACAAACACTACGTTCAATATAATTTTTAATTGAAAAAATATCACAAAACATAACTCGATAACAAATCAATATCATTTTATAAATTCTGTAATGACAATAGAAAATCTTTGTCAGAAAATAAATTTTCTGAAGAGAGTTACAACAAATATCCCATCTAAGAAGGGCTAGAATATAACACGATTAAAAATTATCTTAAAAATCTGAAAAGATGAATAAAGTACGGTAAATATTTTAAGGTTAAACGTAACTCCAATCAATTTTCTTTACCCTTGTCAAAATTATCCAAGAAAGTCTCACGCAATTTAGTTTTTTCAGTTTACATTTTACATAAAACTTTTCTTTCAGTTAAATTCTTCTAAAGTTAGAAAATAAACATACCCGTGGCAGTATAGAGTTTTCATAAAAAAAAAAAAGATTTTTAAAACCAAACTCACTTACAACTAGTGATAGAGGACCGAATCCGTTGTAACAAAAAATATTCTTACTAGATATTTCTACTTTCAAAAATTAACAAACAAATAAAACTAAAAGCACTGAAAACATGAAACTCTGGTTCTATTAACCCTTAGCAAAAGATGAAACTGAAAAGAGAAATGCAATTTGAAAAAAAGATCATTTTGAAGATATTAAGTGCCAAAAATTTTAATTTGTTATCTAAATAAGTAAAAAGAACAATGATTTAATGCAAAATCAAGCTTTTTTTTAAGAATATTTTTACATCTAAAAAGGGATCTTATAAGAAAGAAATTAAACATTATTGTGAATTAAAAATAATGATTTATTGAAACCATAAAGAATGGACGGATTTGGTAAACAAAAAGTTGTTGCATAGTTACTGTGAGCGATCCCCGAGACAGCGTGATCGAAAAGATTAATAAAAGGCTCGATTAAATCATAGGATACTGTTTCTGTACAGGATTTTTATAATTAAAATTCACCTATTCAGAAGTCTAGCGATAGTACTAGGGCTCCAAAACGAAACAAAATTGCACTACCATCTATAGTTAAACTGAATGTTACAAGTGTTTAATAATAATAATAGACTGCTAAACAGCAGTTAAAGGTTAAACAGAAACAAAATTTTAATAGAGCTTGAAAGAGAAATATGAAATTTTGGTACAAAATAAACATTTACTGTAAAGTCCGATACCATAGAATTTCTAATTAAGCGGTAAAATAAAAGAAAATATGGACTGGGTAAATTAAAAATTAAATAAATAAAACACAAATCAATTAAATAATATGAAACTTCAGAAACATAACTTGAAAACAATACTTACGGTAAAAAGAAACGAGAAAAAGATGCGTGGAAGAATTGTGAAAAGGAAATGTTGAAAATAGTTATAACGCATATTTAAAACTTAGAAATGAAACTCTAAAGCGTATTTGATTACGGTGCGGTTACCTGAAATAACATTTATTTCACTATGTCTGTCGCTGTAGAAATGCAGAGTAGGTGCTACACGTGAAGGAATAATTCAAATGACAAGCGACTTAATACCATTCTGTTGAATATTTGTTCCAACCGGAACTTAATATGCACCTTTTAGCCACATTGGGTTTTATTTCACTCGCCGGCGCCAGCTGTAAAATTAAGAGCGAAGACCTTCTAAATAATTCAAACCGAACCAGGAATGAAAAAAAAAAATTGACACATTCACGAAATCATTTTCATTCGTAATTGCACAAAATGTACAGTTATTCGTATACTAAAAAATTATATAGCATTCCTCAATTTCCTAATAAAAGTTACGGATCTTTTAGAAAATAGTATCCATATTGGAGATTTAAACAGACTTTAGAGAAAACTGCCGTCATTGGAGAGTGATAGATTAGAACTAAAGATCTAAATACTCTTATAGAAAAATGAAAGATACTGTTCGATTCTAAAACACTAATATTCATTAATGTCTACAAATTTCTATAATAATTGCTTTTGAATGTAAGAAAGGATAAAGTATCAATGGATGGTAAAAAGTGGCGTACATTCTTTGTATTTTAATGGAAATAACATTTGTCTTAGAGAAAATTTGATATATCTTAAGAATAAAAAGGATAAAATGCAATTTCTTAATTTTTTTTTGTATAACAGTAATTTTTCTAAATTTAAAAAGTACATTTAACAGTGGTAAGTACTCATGAGTTCCTATTTTATATAAAAGGTTTGTGAATTACTTTCCTGTAGATAAAATTGTGCTATTTATAATTTGGACGTAGTAAAAATTGTTTTATTATTAGCATCAAAGTGTTTGAAATATTACAAGAAATACGCCAAGCTATTAAAAATTTTAAACATATAAATAGTATAACATCAATTTGTGTTCAATTCTTTTTCCATTGAAAGATTTAAAAAATATATAAATCGAAAGTTATTTCCTATTTCGAAAAAAAAAAAAAAAGTTCGTATTCCGCCTAAAATTTGGTCGAATATTCAATATTCGGCACAATTACTTTTCATCACATCCCAAATTTCAATTTTATCTTATCTGAAGAAAATTCATGACACACGCATTTTTCACGCAAAATAATATTCTGGTTTTTCTTATCAGGTACACCCGAAACCCCTTCGCAAGATCCAAAACCTCAACCCGAAACAGATTCTACCCGAAACGAGACTTCCACACCGGCTGCGGTTAGAAAGTTAAAAGTAGTTTTTCGAGCACTGGTACTGGTCATGCTGAAGAAACTGTTTTACAGGATAACTACAACAGAGCAGGATAAAAACGAGGGCCGCTTCACTAAAACTCTCCAATCGCGAAATCCCATGTTACCCTATGGGGAAAAATTAAAAGCGCGATTACTCAATACCTAATCTAATTATTAAAATACCGTTTTCGCCATCAGAATGTGGGAAACGACGTCAGATGCCGACGTTGTGAGCGTTTTAAAAATTGACTCCGCAAATTTTAAGAACATGATAAAGTTTTATCAAGTGGGAATTTCAAAGTTTATAAGCATTTTCTAAATATTTAAAATTTAATGAGATAATTTTTAAAAACGCACATCATCGGCATCCAACATCTACTTTCTGATGTGGGAAAACCGTATTTTAATAATTATACTAGGTAATGAGCAATCGCGTTTTAGGTAGCTTTCAATACTAAAAAGTATAAAGCTACCTATTGCAGCCGTTCGGAGGAAAGCAGTTCCGGAAAATTCGATATATTTTCACCGATCATGACCCCCAGACCCCAAAACCACCCTCCGCACAAATGTTGATTTATATATATAGATATATCCATATATCTGACCTATGTCATACGATAACGCTCGTATTTATAAATCGATTTTGATGAAACTAATTGTGTGTATTAAGCTCACCAATGTCTCGACCGAGTTCGTTGGCCAGCTTGGTCCGCCATTTTGTTTCAAGATGGCGGCCATTTAAAACTAAAATATACAAAAAAATTAAAAATTCAAATTTTTTAATTACGTGTTAGGCCTTGATACAAGGATTCCAGAGCATTTTTTGGTTTACCTCTATCTTACAAAATGGCTGAGATAGAGCAGTTTGAAATTCTATGGGGGCTGACATTTTGAAACAAAACAGCACATTAACGCCATTACTTGCAAATTATTTTCTTTCATTGTTGTAATAATTTTCCCAATCATACGCATAAAACTATATATTCATATCCGTTAGCGCAAAAATTGGCGACATTGGCGACAAAATTGCCGAAATATCGCCAAATTTGGCGACCAAAATAAGTCTTCATAAATGAAGCCAATTTGGCTATTGCTCAATAATTTGGCGAATTTCTTATTCAAATTCAGTATTAACGAATCTTTTGTAAACGTTTCTTTGCATTTTAACTTGCTGTTTTCGTGTAACATTAGATTAAATTTTAAAACGAAGATATAGGAAAGTTACCTTTTCCTCCCGGTACAGGCCGGAAGGAATTTTCCCATAGGTTAACACGAGATTTCGCGATCTTTGAGTTTTAGTGTAGCGGTCCGGTCCCTTAATAAATGAAACAGTGAAATAAGAAAAAATGGCGAGCCGGTACTTAGACCACTCTGGATAGCCGGTATTTGGACCACTTCTATATTTAAAGTTAAACCGCTATTATTCATTCATATAGTAAAATACCACTAACGTGTTTGCGGCATTCGGGAGCTAAATATGCCTAGAAAACAATTTAATCGTCAATTCAGGCCAATATATTGTCAGTATGTTTAAAGAAAAAAATGAGAAACACATTCCTGAAAAGTTTTGATATTTCAGATTTCGTTGTGTATACCACTTTTATTCTTACTGTTTGTAAATTTACATAGACTTCAGCGAAATATTTCTTATGATATCTTCTCTCAATTAAAAGTAGAAACTATGCCTGCGCTGAGTTCTCAGAACACCTACTAGCCGGTATTTGGAACTTCTCCTCTATAAACAAAACACAAATTTAACAGGTAAATGAAGTACGCGCTTAAACACTGAAATAATCTAAATAAAAAAAGGAAATCTTTGGCTATTAACCGCTGGCACGCGGCTAATACGAAAGTACAATTAACAAATTTCATAACTATATTTAAAATACATAAATTTATATTGTTCATATAACAATGATTTTTGGTGTTAGTGGGCAATCTAAAAAATAGTCATTGTATACAATTCACTTGAGTTTTTAATTAAAAATGATTTTAACATATGTTCTGTACCCCGGGAATTCAATTTACGGAATCAACTTTGAAACTCACGGAATCAACTTTGGAGCAACATTTTAAATACGAAAAGTACTTAAAATTTAAGGAGACCATTTCTTTAAAGCGCAGTACGTTGGCATTTGACTCTTATTTGCTGAAGGTGAAAATTTAATTTTGAAAAATATATTAGATAATGGCTCTTTAAATTTCGCAGACATTGTGTTTCAGAATTTATTTCCATTGGGTATATAAATTAAGTTCTAAAATATTAGAATGTTGTATTGTCATCGGAAACAATTTTTATATTCTAGTCTATCAGGAAGAGAGATAAAAACAGATTACAAAATTCCATACAAAAATTGAGTTAAATAAGAGTAAAAACAATTTAGTTTTTAAAACCTGCATAAAAAAAAAATAGACAAACTCATTTTTAAATCAAAACAAAAACAGTATTTCATGACAGACATTGCTGGCATGAAAGCTCATTTAAAAGAATTAAATCTAGATTTTTATCTTCGGCAACAAACGCCAAAGGCAAGAAATAACTTCCGCATTTAATTAAAAGTATTACAGATTCGAAATCTTAGAAATTCAACCGTGCAATTTATCGAGATCATTAGTAAATTCAAATCATGATATTTGAAATTCAAATACCGTAACATAATTTCAGGATAAATTTTCAAATGAAGGGGGTTTCCTCCCTCTTTCCTTCCTTACCGGCTTTGTCATGGTTAGGGGTAATTGTTACTCGAAGAATAAATTCTAAAATATAAAGTTTGGAACGAAACAAAGTAGTATCTTAAACTTAGTAATGTAAATGTTTAGAATAAAATAATGTCACCAGTTTTCAGTAATGAGAAAAATGAAGTTATTCTGTAATATTTCCAGAGTATCATAGAGTGTTACGTGCCATTAAAATTGTTATAGTAAATTTTATTTTGCTAGCGCAAAATTAAAATAACAGTTTAATTTATTGCAGTAATTAGTATTTATTTAAAATTGTTATTGCTGTAATTTGTAAGACAAATGATCAAAGAGGTTTAAAATGGTTTTTAAATGAAAAGGTTTTGCTTATGGTTTACTTTATATAAAATAAATATCATCCGAAATATTATTGAAAGTTACACTGTTTCTACAGATTAGGTAAAAATCTTGTTTTTAATAAGGTACTTAAATTAAAAAAAAAAAAAAAATTGCTCAAATCTGTTAAAAAGAAAAAAAAATCAACAAACAAAAATACAACTAATACATATCTGAAAAACAAGGAAAAAAATATTTACTTTAGCTGTTTAGCACGTAGAATAGAAAGGTTCCCAAGTTAATTTTATCTAATACATGGAAAATAAATTTAACATTTAAGTTTCTGAAATTTATCTTTAAAGTTAACCCTTAACTACAGTGACAAAAATTGTCGCATAGTTACTGTGAACGGTCTCTGAGACCGCTTGATGAGAAAATGAATAAAAGGCTAGATTAATTCATAGGATATTGTTTCTGTACTAAATTTTATTCTCATGACTTCTATAATTAAAATTCACCTAATTCAGAAGTCTAGTGCAGCCATACTCAATTTTTTTTTTCTCGAGGGCCGCAAGCATGTGTTAGCGACGTTAAACGGGTCGCAACACACTTATTTAATAATGTAAACAAGAACGAAAAATCATGCGTCAAGCATAGATTATGTAGCACTTTCCAACGCTTCTAAAATAATTTTACAAATCATTACCGTTTAATAAGCTGAAAGATGACATCTAAGTAAACAATTTGGAAAACGCATAACATATTTAAAAACGTAATTTCAGGAATTTTCAATATATACAATATTCGGAAAAATATCCGAATACTTTTATGTAGCCCTGTATATGATCTATAGATTTGTATATATACATAGGATGCTAAATTTTAGTTTAGTTAGGAAACGCGTAGCACCGTTTAAATTCTCCTTCTGGAGTTTCTGTCAATAAACGGAAATGTGTTCGCGAACTTTTGTGCTGCCCTGTATAGGATCTACAGAATTTATACACACCACGTAATAGACAAAAAGCTAGTTAAGATTAAAATCGCGTTTAGTAACTTAAAACGCACTTCCAGGAATTATTGTTAACAGACAGTAGAGAATTCTTTTGTGTGTCCCTGTAAATGATCGATGACTGCTATACACACACTATTCTGTAGTAAGCCTCTTGTAATGCACCTTAGTAATATATATAAACTTCAATGCGTTTAAAATAGTGGAACATTATTTAAATAAGCCGCAGACGATTTTTCTCCATAGACGTAATGTAACGGAATTATTTTGACTGTCCCTGTAAAGTAACTCTAAGTGCTATACACCTACTATTCCATATTAAGCTTCTTCTAATGCATCTTAGTGATCTATATAAATTTCAATGCGTTTACAATAGTGAAACATTTTTAAAATAAACCGCAAATGCTTTTTCCCCATAGACCGCAATGTAACGGAATTCTTTTGAGTGTCCCTGTAAGAAAACTATAAGTGCTACACACTTCAGTTGAAATAGGGAACGTGCCATAGATAACGACAATAACATATAAAAATTGCAGAGCAATCCGAGCATATTTACGGGAGTTAGAGCACGGACAGACGGCCAGACAAACCGAAGTCATAAGCACTTTTCAACTAGGTTGGAAAGTGCTAAAAAGGGGTAATTAAATTGTAACGAAGTTAACATTATTAGTAGAGTTGAAAGTTTGTCGAGGAAGAAATGTTACGAAAAATTTTAACATCACTATTTCCTAATAATATACTTCGTGATACATTTTTATTACAAATGTTTTTAAAAATATTCCGCGAAGATTGCTGTTTGGAAGTAGTGGTGTAAAAAGTTTTTGGCGCCATTTTTTTTTACTCGCGACAAACTTATTTTATGTGTTGTACATAATGCAAATTTAATTAATTTGGTATAATATTGAATTGAAAGAGTGAGAAATGTATACACCACTGTAGCACAGATAAGACTACATGTAAAAAGAAACTTTGACTAAGAAAATGAAGTAAAGATGTTTTAAAAATTTTAAAATTATATGAAAATAACTGAACAGATTTTGTCCACCCATGAAAATACACAAAACAAAACATAACATTGCAGGTATTAAACATCTTTTATGTACTTTAATTCTATAAATATGGCTTAATGATTATATATCTCGGGCCGCACAAAAAGGTCGCCGGACCACACGCGGCCCGCAGGTTGAGTATGGCTTCTCTAGTGATAGTGACCTCCAAATGAAAATCATTGCACTAATATCTATAGTTAAATTGAAAGTTATAAGTTAAACTGTGACTGTGAAGATTGAAAATAGCAGCGCGGTCTGTGAACCCCTAACAGCATTTATAAGGGTTAAAAACTGTCAAGGAATTTGTCGCATAGCTACTGTGAGCGGTCTCAGAGATAACTGATCGAAAAATGAATAAAAGGCTCGATTAACTCACACGATACTGTTTAATGTTTCTGTCCTAAACTTTATGTACATGGTTTTTATAATCAAAGTTCATCTATTCAGAAGTTTCTAGCGATAGTACCAGAGCACCAAACTAAACAAAATGTCAGTATACATCGTACTGCAGAATTTAAACACATACAGAATTTTTTGCTATTGCATGGATTTTTCCCCCTTTTAAAAATATACAACTTTTTCTCCAATGAAATTTTTTTTCTTCCAGAAATCTTTACTATTCTGTGACATCGTCACCGTGTCGCCGCGATTCTGTCACGGGGCACAAACAGAAATTATGCAAAAAACCGGATGTGTGGGAAATAAACCCGCATTGGATGGTTTCAATAAGTTATCAAAAAGAGATGTTTATAAACAACTTTAAAAAACCCAATGTGTTCAGCTCAAAAACTAACAGATCATCTTTCAACATCTTCTAGATATCACAGTGACATCTTAAGTAATAAGAAATATTTTTCATAGTGCTGACATAAAAGAAATTTAAGACAAAAAAAGACTTATCACTGAAGAAAATTATTAAAAATGCTTGTAGTTTTGGACTAAAGATAAACTACAGGTCGTTTGAAATAAATCTAATATTCTCTGAGAAGTACAAGACTGGAAATTTTTTCCACGAAATAGCCGGAAAATATTACGAACAAATAAAACTTCTCTAGACGTTATCTCTAAAATAAGTTAGAAATGTTATGATTTAGGGATGTATAGATAATAATAGCGTTGGAAACCTAAACTTTACTGATACTAATAAATAGTACAACAACAGCTTTTGGGGTATATTGATCTGTTGCGTCATGAATTATTGAGCCATGCTAGGAAGACTTTCCTCTTCCAGCAGGAAATGCTCCTAAACATAAAGCTGTGGTCACAAACACAGGGCTGCTTTACAAGTCTCCCAAACGACTATCAATTGTGCTACAATCTACAAGCTCAATCCACAAAATCCCTCATGTGGATTAGAAATCCCCAGTAAAAATCCCTCATGTGGATTTTTACTGAACACCGAAGTTCGAAAAAAAATTCACTGAAAAATAATTTAAAAGAATCTCTTATGAAAGCACGGGAGACAGAAGACACATAATCACTAAGAAAAAATAATGGAATATATGCCATAACATATTGAAACAGTTATCAAAGCCAAAAAGAGATCAAACGAAATAACTTGTTTTATTTGTAAATAATTGTGTATTAAGAAAGTGTACAAATACTCTTTTTGCATTATTTTTTTTAACTTTGTATTTTAATATGTTAAAAATCAATTGTTTTGTTTGGGTATTCATGGGATAAAAATACGCTCAAATAATATACCGCAATTCGTTAAATTTAACTATCTAATTAAAATATTGAGGTGTATAAAAAATCATTTTGTCGACTGTATATCGCGATTTCTCTCCCCCCCCCCCCCCCCCGGCCCAATCTATTATTTTTCAAAATACATCTATTGGATAGATTTATTTTAAAATTGGGATACTTAGATATTAAAAATGACAACCAATTTTTTTTTTTTTTTTTTTTTATACGGCTATTTTAAAATTTAGCAGGAATCTTAATTTTCGGTATTTTAATAAAAGAACGTACACTATATGAGAGTAAAAACGGAAGTTTAGGTTATTAATTTTTTTTTTTTTTTTTTTTTAAGTCGAGATAGCTACAGAATTTTTATTTTGAAATTCCTGGATTTTACTGACGTCAAATTAATATGCTGCGTTTTTTATAGCAAATCTTTCATTTTCCCCCGTAAAAAGTAAGATGTGCATTTGTATACAGTAGAAATGAGACGAGCTCAGCCCGAGCCTGACTCGGGTTCGATTTTTATACTAGTCTTCGTGCTTCGGCTCGAAGTGAAAATTTTATTTATTTACAAATTGAAAAAAGGAACTTTGTACTTGAGAAACAAGAATGTAGCCTTAGTTTTCTAAAGTATTTTACAATATTTTAAAAATCTGTTTGAAATTGAATTAAATTGTTATTGGTGGGGTTGTTATTGGATTGTTATTCTATTCTATCAGATTATGATGCCTTTGCACGATCAATGCTAGCAACATACAGAAGCCGTGGGATATTCCTTGTTTATCTACGCTTTCTGTTTGAAGTCTTTTTCCAGAATTGCTGGAAAACGGAACTCATGTCTTTCTGAAATATAGTTGTACAATGATATTTTTAAAGATTGTGACTTTTGTAGATTTCTGCCAATGATTGGATATAATGACAAATTTGCTATTTTAAACAGGTTTTCAGGAACAAGAAAATCGAAAAACGTTGTCATCGATAATGTCAACGTGGTCTTTCGGTACCGGGCTCTAATAACACAAAAAATTTTCGGACTTTGATTTCAAATCGTCGGACTTAGGTTCCGGAAAAAAGGCCCGAAGTCAACACTAAAGTACGCACGGTATTCTCAAATTGTTTGCAGAAAGAAATGTTTAGTCACCTAAAGCTCGGAACTTTTGTACCGAGTATTATGTAACGTAGCAAGGCTGAATTGAAAATCATCTTACGTGAAACACAGCACGTATATCGGTATGAATATCTTAAATTCCGATTACGACCTTTAGATTATGATCGATGATTCACATGACTAGTAAGAAAATAGTAACACGAGCGTTGTTTATGTTATTTTATCTTCAGACAGACCGAATCGACATGTGAGGAGGAGGTCAGATTCAATATCGGCGAAGGTCAAAGACCACCGGCTGATAATACAAACAATTCCTTGTTTATAATAGTCTCAAATTTTCCTTTTACTCCATCGTATTTTTAGAGCGAGCCATATTAAATTCATTTTCTCAATGGATCATTTTATAAAATATGCAACAATGAAAGATGACAGGCTTCATACTCATTTTCAAAGAAACAATTTCTGCGTTTTCTCAGAGTTACTTTCCAGCTTCAATAATTTATCAATATCAACATTTTCTACTAGGACGCATATGAACAGCAGTGACAGTAAATATTGTTAATAAAAAAATATTGGATCTCTCTTCCCCCCAAAGAGTGACCGGACAGTTTCCCCTAGTTTTTTTTTTTCTTTTAGTTTAAGTGTATGGGAGGGGAGGCGTATGAATTATGGATCAGTGTTAAATTCAGACATTTTCCCCCAGAAGGTATTTCTGGAACTTTGAGTCCCCCCCCCCCCCCACTGGGCGGGTTGATTTCCTGAAAGGGACTGCTTACACGAGGAAACCAGATCTGTAGAGCAGGGATGTCCCTCCCGGTCACCTTTATTATGGTCTTTACAAAAAAAAAAGTAACAGACTGGAGTCAGTGGACTCGAGCCGCCGAATAATGAAACAAAGGGCGGCACATTAAGATAAAAATAGGTTTACATAGGAAAAATAATAGTGAATAATAAAATAGTCAGGCTGCTAAAAACCGCAACAATGAGCAGCTGATAAGAAATGTAAGAGCACTTCTAGAGCTTAAAAATCACAAAAAAGCTTCCCGGGGGGGGGGGGGGGCATTTCAGTGATCTAGGAGAAATGTCTTCCTCAGCCCACTCTCGAATTCATCTCCAACACATATTATGGATTCGGCGTAATTGTTGAAGTTTTTTTTCCCATAAAGTTAGAAACATGTTCCCACTTATACCCGAAATATCTGATCATCTGACATTACTGACAAAATTACGGAAAAATTACATCAGATATTGAAATTCATTTATTAAAAGAATTTTTCGATGCTGGTATCTCTGTAATGATAAACGTAATTTTATCAAATATATTTGGATGAAGCATTGGCGCTGTTCCTCAAGCAATTAATATGCTCTCAACATTTGGTTACATTTGGAGCTGATCAGTAAAGAAATATGTAATATAGAGACTATTTTAACATACTTGAAGAGTTCGATACAATTTCAAAATTTACACCATTAGTGCTTACTCCAATTATAAAAGCATTTTCAAATATATTTTAGCGACTAAAAGCAAATATGTATTATAATTTATTAATAAGTAGCACAACAACTAGTAAAAACTTATGGAACAATCTTGTAGTAAATGAAAAAAAGTTAAGAATAGAGACAGCATGCAAATCTCGCAAAAGTGAATAAACATGTTTTTTGATATCATGAAAAAAAAAGGGGGGGGGGGGGGGGAGGAGGAGGGACAACTTAGAATGAGAATATAAAATGACAATCGTACATCTATATTAAAACTAATGTAGATCTGATAGCTTAGTTAATTTATTTCTCTTTAAAAGTGAAATCTTCCGTTGGACGGGCTTAACAGTTTGACGAACAATATCACTATCTGTTGTTTTAGAAAGAGAGTTTTTTTTTTTTTTTTTTACGTTTTCTCTAATACGGATTAGAATTTAAACGTAATGTATAAACATTTTAAAAGACATTACATAAAGAATGTAACATATTCACGAAATCTGATCAAGCCAAAGAGAGGCTTGGGGCACGATTTTAAAATACGGAGATCCAGGCCCATTGCTTTAATCAAGCAGGCATTACATATTCAGCACCTTAAATGTACAATCACCGGTGGAAAACATCTCCAGTCAATTGTGTTTAAATATTACATAGAGAAATTTTCTACATCCATTTAACATGGCTACAAGTCAGACATCCGTCCATTCGAAGTGACTAATACAGAAAGAAAAAGCCAAAAACGACACGCATATTTCGACATGCGATACTCCAACTGTTTCAAAAATGAAACTTTCAAAGCAAGAATTATTCACTCGACTGACTCCGTTTCTCCGACTCTGATTCAGGATATAGCATTACTTCATTCATAAAAGATTAGACCGGACACGATATCGTTTCAGCAGTAATTACATTATAAATATCATGGAATATAAGAATCCGATTCCACGACATCACTTGGAATCGCATTTATTTATTTGGAATCTGAATTAATACATCAAGTTCTCGTGCATTTTTGTGGATGGAAATTCTTTTGAGTTAGTGTCAGAAAGATCTGGATTGCGAATAATCTTAAGTGATACCATTAGGCTGTATCAAAAGTGTTTTCGTTTTTTGAATACTTTTATATACCAAACCATGTAGCTTTATCACCCCCCTATGATTGAACATAAAATCTTATTTAAGACAAGAGAATACATGACCCTCTATAATCATACTGGCTTCTTTCATATTTAGGTTACGTAAAAAGCGATACAAATGTTGAGATTTTATGTATCTTAAGGCATTATTGTAAACTAGGCCTTCAAACCAATGAAGATGTCCTTAAAACTCATGCAGTTTGAGGCTAGGACAAGAGTAGTGTCCGGACAGTTCAAAACGTTTCAAGGTAGGGGACCTCAGCCTCGAAATCAAACACAGAATTGACAGGTGAATTTCGACCAGTTGGCAATAAAAAGGGAGGAGAATCCATTCTTCAAAATAAATTTCGATGCTAAAAAATTAACAAAACTACACATTCTTGATTTCTAGGCTGAGGTCCCCTTCCTTAAAACGTTTGGATTTGTTTTGAACTGTCGGGACACTATTCTTGTCCTGGCCTCAAGCTGCAAGTTCTGAATACAGTTTCGTTGGTTTTAAAAGGTATAGTTTAAAATCATGCCTTAATATGCATAAAATCTCAATATCTGTATCACTCTTTACGTAACTTAAAAATGAAAGAAGACTGTACGATTACAGAATATAGAGGGACGTCTATTTTCTTAAATAACATCTTATGTTTAAGAATAGGGGTGATAAAATGTCAGCTACAGGCTTTGGTAGAAAAGCATTCAAAAAACGAAAATACTTTTGATACAGCCTAATAAAATAGCTTTAATCTCTTCAGTCCCGAGGTACACAAATGTGGAACTATTCTTTTCTTTTCCTCACAAAATCTAAACTATGTGATATTTTAAATTTTTACTTTACTTCTATATAGCTGAAGGTTTTTTTTGCTTTGGAACAAAGCCAATAAACGGCAGCACTGAGGATTATATCCTCATAAAATAAATATTTTCATCTGAGTTTGTAAAATGCTTCAAGACAGTAAACGACCAAAAATGTAAGAAATTTTCATAATTATTTAACTTAAACCCTTTACAATAGAAAAAAAATCGAGGATTTGTAGATCATTCACTTATTTAAAGCTCTTCAATTTGTTATTGTGTGAATTTAAGCTATTAAAATTTAAATTCATATTTGAAGGGGGCTAGTAATTTTAGATCCCTATTTGTGAAGCTAAATCACCAGTCCCCTATCAATTTCAGAAAAAGAGTTCTTTCTGTGATCTACGGTATCATTTTGTTTTTGCAAAAGCAAAGAATGGGTATTTGCAGTGTTATTTTAACTTGTGGTCTCAAGAGGTTAAATTGTTGACCGGTCACGAGTATACTCGTGTTTGGAAAGCCAACTGATGAACGCCAACTTTTACGATTTTTACTACTATTAATTCTGAAAAATTAATGTTAACCTTATTTAATTGCTAAAATATGCTATTAAATAAAACGAAAATTATTCAAAAATACTGGTAACAAATAAAAGTAATAAAAAAGCAATTCCATATTAAATTGTCTATTAACAAAATATTAAGTGATATTAGAACTGAGTGAACAGACATCGTGCGATAAGAGTTAACTTTTTGATTACGAGGAAAGAAATTATGTTAAATGAGGAAGCACAGGCCAGTTTTTGTAAGGGTAGCTTCAGGAAGGACTTTTGAAGGCAAAGTATGCCGAACTTGCGCTCACTTACAGGAAACTCTGAAAAAGTTGCAGACTCACTCCGCTCTGATTGCAGTGATATTGAACTGTATTACTACACAAAATGCTTATGTATTTTTTGGATGGAAATTCTTTTGTGTTTGGTAGCAGGAAGGACTGGATCTCAGCCAACGAAAGACACAGACCCCGGCTCTTGGGACCAGCCGTAACGGCTGTCGCGTGATCAAGGTAGACTGAAAAACAGTTCGACAATAGGTTAAAAACCACTCTATGTTGATCACGTGACAGCAGAGATGAGTGGAAGTGCCGCGGCCTGTCGGGCTGCGGTCTGGATTTAAGGTAGTTCTCAAAAATATATTTTTGACTCATTGATTCTGAACTTTGACTCATTTTTGAACTGATTTGTAATCGAACAGTGTTTTCATTTTCTGATAAAAGAATTCAATCTTGAGTTATAAGCGACCGTTATCCCAGGACGTCAGTTTTTTTCCCCCCTTTCCTTTGCTGTATACAGGTCAACACGAAAAAAATTAGCACACATTACAGACTATGTAGACAGCAATTACTAAAAATGAATTTTTACTACCTTTTTTAAAAATGTTTATTTAGATATCGCATTCCTTTATATTAACAAAAATTAAATTTCTTAACAATATTCGACACTGTTGGAAAGAGTTTTATAATCCATGCCGTGATGCATGACTATTCGTTCTTGTTAAAAAGGTATTTAAGCGCGCTTTTAATGAAAGTTCGAGGAGTACGCTTGTGATTCACTCGTATTTAATATCGCAAAAATCACATTTGAGTTGTGTCATTTACGAATAAGATATCACGTTTCGGATACAATAGCTATAAATAAAAGCATGCCCGCAATTACAGAATAAGAGATTGATGAACCTTTTAACGATAATACTGAATCTATACGCTTACGTCAACTTTAGAAAATACGAAAAGGAAACAGCACCCAAACATAGCCTTTCCTTCTCTTTGAAACAACGGCTTTTTCCTGTGTAAATGTTCCATAACGCTCGGAGTTAAGATAATGTGCCAGCTGCATTTAATCTCAGTAATGGAATTCGCATAAATAATCAGCTACTGGAGTTTTATTTTTTGTGAAAGTGGGAGATTAGGGCACGTGACCAAAAATACTTTCACGGCTAAAAAGCCTCGGAAAAAAAATCGGGTCGGTAGGCTTCACAAGCCATGCGCGAGTGAGAAGAAAGTCTGAAAGAATGTCTATAGCAGGGAATGCATTACTTTTTTATGCTCAAAATATATGAAGGGTGTAACTGGAAGATTTAATAAAACGAACATAAATGATATAGTTTATCTATATAAATTTTGCATTAAAGAAAAAGCAATTTAAGACTATGTTTTCTCAATTAGATTGGGGGTAACAATTCCTTAAGATTGCGCGCAGACAGAGGGCGTCGTTGTTTGCCGGGCTGTTTGATGTGGTCGTTCCGAATTAGTTCGTGACAAGCTAGCGACTATCTCGAGGAAGATGTTTATTATATCCCCTGAAGAAAAATTTCTTAATTTTATATGTTTTGCTTTTAAAACCTTTGAAGAGCCATAAGAAAGATTATAATTGACCACAGAGTCTTTGGAAAATAATTAAATAATTAATAAATAATTTAGGACTTTTGTCGTGCAATTCGGTCTGCGCGCAACTTAGGATTCCTGAAAAAGCGGTACTGATGCTGATGCACCACGCTTGATAGAAACTTGGAGCGAACTGCGCATGGGCGAAAATGGCTAGTCCATGTCGAAAATAGGGAAGTCCGTAAGCTATAAGTACGCTGCCTAAGATAAAGAGTGGCGATTTCAGCTTCTTTTGCCGGGGCTATTCTCCCTACAGTGTGAATGGAATCTGCTTGGCATTCTGCCAACCGGGGTTCTTAGAAGCGTGGTTGAACAGTATTGAAGCTTCGCTCATACCACAGACCTTACATTTCTCTGAGGCTCATACCCAAATATAATTCACGGGGTAGGGAATAGGGTAAATAAGGTTGCGAAGAATTCATGCTACTAAAGTAATGCGAATATATTGATTCTTTAAAAATATCACAACTTTCAATACTGAGGTTTGAGAATCCGTGACCATTCATCAAATGAATAAATATAGAGCGCTTAACCTTTAACTGCTGTGAAATTGTCATATAGCTCCTGTGAGTAGTTTCTGAGATAGCTTGATCGAAATACTGTTTCTGTATTAAATTTTAACTGCTGTTAGCGGTCTCACAGACCGCTACTTTTTCAACCTTCACAGTTTAACTTGTAATTTCCAGTTTAACTATAAATACAAGTGAAATTTTGTTTCGTTTGGCGTTCTCGTACTACCCTCTAGAGATTTCTGAATAGGTGAATTTTAATTATAGTAGTCCTGTACATAAAATTAAGCACAGAAACAATATCTGATGAGTTAATTTAGCCTTTAATTCATTTATATTAGCGGTCTCAGAGACCATTGACAGTAACTATGCCACATTTTTTGTCACAAAATTAAGGCTCTTCATCAGTGAGATTTCAAATTCCCCTCGCTAATGTTAAACCTATATGGCCGTGTGATGCATTCATATTTATAAAATATCTCCTCAGTAAATATTTTAAAACTTCTTTTTTCTGTGTACTCTTTTCTTAAAGGATGCTTTTAATTGTCAAAATATATACTTAATTTTATGTGACGTGTTAAAATCTTACTCAGTTTAACGAAGGTTTTAACACATAAAATTATAAATTTAGTATACATTTAAAAAAATATTTTGACAACCAAGACAAAAAAAAAGATCCTTCAAGAAAAGTGCACAGAAAAAAAGAAATTAAACACATTAATTTACTCAGGAGATATTTTAAAAATACGACTGCATCACACAGCTATAGGTTTAACATTAACGAGGGGAATTTGAAATCTCACTGATGAAGAGCCTTAGGGTTAAAATTTATACAGGACTATTAAAATTCTCCTGTTCAGAAATCTCGAGCAATAGTATTAGGGCGCCAAACGAAACTTCACTAATATCTATAGTTAAACTGAAAATTACAACTGTGAATATTTAGGGGGGGGGGGGGGGGGGAGAAGCAGCGGTCTGCGAGACCGCTTACAGCAGTTAAGAGTTAATACAAGACACAGAATTCTGCTTCTCATTTTGAGTGTTTGAGTCAAGTAAAGAAGCCTTCACCTGACAAGATACTCAGCAGTTTCGGAAGACTTTGGCATATAGTACGGATTTCACATATGTCTGAGATTCAGAATATATAGTCAACTCTTTCAACAGAGATGGAATTGAACTCGCAATTTTAAGGGGGTGGAGTATGTTTTTCTACTGACTGGGCTTTCCTCATTTTTGAAGTTCAAAGTTATTATTTCACTTTCTGACAATTAACACAACAGGAAACTCGAAATCTTCCGGTAGGGAAATTTTGACTTCCAGGACCGAATCCCATAACTGGAGATAACTTCTTTTTTCAATATGTTACCTTAAAGATATAATTTCAATCATGACGTTCATTTAAGTAAAACATCGAAAATCCTAAAAGTTTCATTTAGTCTTCCCCCGTTTCAAAATTTCACTTCGTAAACTGAAGTAATAGCATCAAAACATACTTAAATTTCGACAGAGTTATGTAGAAACTCGTTATTAGAACGTACAGATATTCTGATCTGTTCGAAAAATTGTATTTGAAAATTTATCAATCCACAGACATACAAAATATATGCGATCTTGCATTGCCTTAGTCAGGCAAAATGCTAAAATTTTAGCAGTCCTACAATAATTGAGAGGATCGGGGCAAGAAAATGCCAAGCCACATTTTTCGTGAAATAAATGTGACACTGTAACCTTTTGCTTAATACTGTAAATTACAATATCTTCCTACATATTTGTTTCTGTCATTAGGTGGCAGTATATGTCCCAGATTTAGTTTTTGCCCCAGATGTTTCTGGAACTTTAGATAAGAGAAATTATATATCGTTAAAGTAATGCCATATTATTCAGAATATCTCAAATGTTACTCAGAAATTGGCAAGCAAAAAAAATAAAAATAAAATAAAAAAATAAATAAAAATAAATTGATTTGAGTATTTGATTTAACTTTCAAATTGGTATACTATCTCAGAAGTTCAAAAATGTGGCCTAACACTCTCTTGCCCCGACCCCCTCAATTGAGGAATAGATAGTTGAAAATGCTGTTGGAACTCCTTAACTTTAAATTGTAATTTTCAGTTTAACTATAGGTGTTATTGAAATTTCGTTTCGTTTAGAGCCCTGTACTGTCTCTAAAAACATCTGAATAGGTGAATTTTAATTATAATGGTCGGTCCTGTACATAAGGTTTAGAACAGAAACAGTATCCTAAAAATTAATCGAGCCTGTTTTGTCATCCTTCGATCAAGCGATCTCAGAGATTCACAGTATCTATGCTACAATTTTTATAAAAGCAGTTAAGGGTTAAAGTTTTATATATAGATAATTTTTTAAAAATTAGACAATACTGCATATTATAATAGCTTATGAAAAAAAAAATATATTTTTAAATCTCATTTAATTTTTACGAAAACATTTAAAGATTGAAAATCTCAGTCGTTCACATTCAAGAAAATATGAACAAATTTTAAAGCCATTTCTAGAAATTCACATAAAATATAATATATACCGCAACAAATATTTAACTTATTAAAAATAATTCCAAAGACAATAAAAATTTTAAAAAATATATAAGAATGCGATTGTCTTGAGTTTACAAACAAGATCTATATAAATGAACAAAGAACGGAACTTTGGCAAGATAATTATTTAATAACTAATTAGTCTCGCATAGCTGTTTGAGTCATCACTCGCACGTGACTCACTCGACTCTCCGAATTGAAAAAGAAGAGAAAAAGCACTAACCTTGCCAGATCTTCGAGTGTACATCAATAGCAGATGATATAAGTACTCCCCGCACATCTTGGTAGTCCAAAGATGTGTACAAAAATATGACACCACGGGCACAAGGATAAGAGTTAAAAAGAAACAAAAAATGACAACACACGCGCACAAATTATCAAACTCAGTTGTCCACGAAAATAGCCGATTTCAAATCAAGCAGAAAAAAGGCCTCCAAGTTACGCAATGGCAAGGCTGTTTAGTAGCACATGACATGAGTCAGGTGATAACTGCTTAGAAGTGGTAGAAGGAAGAAAATAGAAATAGCCCGACACAAGACCGATAGGAAGGAAGGAACAAATACCCATGCGCTTTCCACTAACACCCAATTCGTTGCCGATCAAACCATAGATAGTATAGAGACATCATGTGTTTCGTTTATTTATCCGAACTGACAGGAATTTTGAAATCAACATTCAAATGCATGTATCGCAGTAAATATCTAAAAAATTAATGATCCAGCGTAGCAAGGAAAAAGCATGGAAATTATTATTCAAATCGACGATTTTTCAAATTTGATAAACACGAGAATTATGTGTTTTGTTTGCAATTTGTTAAAAGTTTTTTATTTACGAATTTTAATGTGAAACTATTAGCATAGCGGGAAATTATGCATAAACAACAAAAGCAAAGAAATAATGCACACTAAGCAAAATTTTCCCAATTACAATACTTTCGTCTTAAGATAGAATAAAATAAGTTTGGGAATACAGCAGTTAGGGATTTAATTTATTTTTCTGTTCATTTTACACTTTTCTAGGCATGCAGGCAGCCATTGCCCCATTCCCCCTCCGAGTTATTCTAGGGGGTTATCACGATGACGATGAATACAAAGAAATTGTTAGAATTTTAGTAAATTCAAGTTCCACATTTTTTATTTAGGGCGGGGCTTTTTTTTTTGGTTGGGGGGGGAGAGGGGGGGGAGGACATGACAGAGACAAAAATTGAAATTTTGATGGCTAATCTCAGATTCTCATTTCTGGCTAAAGCGTACTGTACACAGTCATTGAAAAATAAATAAAAAATAAATCTCTTTTTTTTTTTTTTTTTAAACCTTAACATTCTACGTTATTAACAAATGTCCACAGACAGGATGAAATTGCAATTTATTGCTGATATAATAGATTTTCAGAGCATCTAAAAATATGTTCATCAATGCCAATTTTCCCGATTTTTTTCTAACATTCTCAGGAGTCTAACACCTGGAAAATTTAGCAATTGTGTAATACAAAATTTCAGTTTATTCCTCAAAACATTTTTTTTTTTTTTTTTTAAGTTATGTTTTGCAATAAAAGTAAAAAATTATTGGTCAGGTGCTGCCATCGTCAATATGACGGCAGCGTTAATCACGTACAACGTTCTTGCTTTATAATACAAATTTTCAATTTGTTATAAGCAGCATTCATTTTAAAAAACAAATATTCAATCGAAAACAATCATTAAAATAAGATTACAAATGATACATTTTCAAAATAAACAATATGTGCAACTTAAAATTCCAGCCGAATTAAGAAAATTCCAGGTTAAATCCCATAATAGGGTAATTTTCGGATGGGAAAGATTGGAACGGCGCGTGGGATTAGTAACATATATCATTTAAGTAAAGTTTGTCCGTGAATTTGTTTCTTAAGAAAAAGTCGAAAGTGAGTAAACAAAGATATGTTTGCCAAGGTTGAAGTCGTTTCCTATAAAACTATTTTTACAACTGAAAAGGCGGAGGGAAAAAAATATAAATTAACATTAATTTTTTTAGTATAAACAACGACGACATTGTCACGAGAATCTAATAAATGTAGCATAATTTGCACGCAACAGCTATTTATATAGTCGAACCTCGTTAACGCGAACACTCAAGGGGAAACTTTTTTTATTCGTGTTAAAAGTAGTTCGTGTTATCCGAACTTAAATACATTACATACAACTGCACTGGTCAATCGGAAACAGTTCGTGCTAAAAGTAATTCGCGTTAAGCGTGTTCGTGTTAACGAGGTTTGACTGTATAGTTCAGGTAAACAGTTCAACACCTTCAACATATTTGAAAAGTGTATGAATTCGGTTTCTCTGGCCATGCTCTAACTCGTGTAAATATAATCAGACTGCCTAGCAATTGTTACATGTTAAGGTTTACATGTTATTATTCGAAATGAAGTCTGTAGCGTTTATAGTTCGTGTACAGGAACACTTCAAAGAATTCCCTTATATTACTGTCTATGGGAAAAATCATATGTGGTGTATTTTAACGAAGGTAACACTTATTAATTTTAATTAATTTTTCGATCAATTTCAGAAGTGAAATTACGCCATTATTAAATATTAAACATGAATTTATTTTTCCAATTTGCTATCAAAGCGTAAAACCGACAGAGTGAAAAAATATATAGGCCAGTAAGTTAATACTACTTCAAAAGATATTGAAATTGATATAGGATGGGTGTAGATGCAAAATTCACACTCTCCACATAATAGTGTTTAGAAAAATGCAAAAAAACTGATTATTATTAATAAACATGATATATTGGCACAATTTTGTTTTTGTGCGATATATGTGTTGCCATAACAACTAGCTGCACATAGTTCCAAACCTGTAATAATTGTGGTAAAGCTAGAATTTAAATATGGAAGATATGAGTTTTACAGCAAACTTTTATGGGTAGTGTTAGTTATAAACCAAAATAGTTATGAATTTAAAACAAGAACCAAAATCTAAACATTAGTTTTCATTATGTTATTTTGGAGGGTAATAAACAACGAAAATCTAAAAACGTTTATTAAAAATAATTTGTTCAAAACATTTTACTGTTAGACATGGCTTAACTTCTTCACTGTCATTAAACTAGTGCAACATTTTACACTACTTTTTACTTCTGTCCATCCTTGATTGGTTGGATAATGTGAGTTATGCATCAAAACGAGATTTTCAGCATTTTTTTTAACCTTAAATTGTTTTTTATGGTCCAAATTATTATTACAGTCAGATTCGCTTTAAAAAGATGAACACGGCGATATGAATAACTCAATACCTCAAAAAAGTGATAATGCAGGGGTCGATGCAGGTTTTTTTTTTTTTTTCTTGGGGCCCTTTTTGTGAAAAGTAAAGGTTGTTTTTTGTGAAATTTATTATATTTTTGCGAAAAATAACATTTTGTAACGAAAATTGAAATCCAGTTAATCAAATTTGAACCAAGCATTTATTAACAAAAACTTTTTAAAATCCTTTTGCAGAAGTTTTCCTTTCTGGTGAACTTATTTGTTTACAAATTACACATTTTAAAACATCACAAAATAATAAATAAATAATAGTAAGTTTTTATGGAATAGAATTTTGTGAAGGAGCCCATTTTAACTTATTGATTTTTGTGAAGGGGCCGGGCCCATTTTATCAATTTGATTTTTGTGACGGCACCCATTTTATAAAATTGATTTTTGTGAAGGGGCCCTAAATTTTTCCTGGAACGACCCCTGGATAATGTGACTTTTGCATCTGCACCATTCATATATCACTTAGGTTTACTACGAGATGCTATAGAATATAGTGTGCAATATAGTATTCATTGTTCATTTACATACAGGGACACGCACAAGAATTCGTTTACAGCACTGTTTTTGAACAATAATTGCTGGCTATATATTTACAGTTGTGCTACGCGTTTCTAAATAACTAACTTTTTTGCATATTACTTTGTGCATATAAATCCTATAGACCATATACAGGGGTGCAGAAAAGATCTCGAGTACATTTTCGTTGATTGACGCAAATTGCTGAAGAGGAATTTTCAACTGTGCTTTGAATTTCCTAACGGAACTAAATTTTTGCCTAATATTACATATTGAACATTAACAACACCTCCTGTGAACTATTAATTCATAATATTCTGTATTTACTACTTTTAAATAAAATTAGTAAGTATTTGTACTTCTGTATAACGGGCCTCTTATCTTGGCGATTCTGTATATATACAAATCTATAGATAATTTTAATAATACTTTTTATGATAAAATGCTAAAATTTTGTACATGACCTTATTAGCGTATGGGGCACATTTTACTGATTGGGAATTTTTTTTTTTGTACGGAGGCCGTATAAAAATTTAAATTTTGTATTTCTTCAAATTTAATCCCCTGGAAATTTTAAGATTTCATAAAATTCTGGACCCTTTTTTTACTTAATTTATAATATATATGTATGATCAATATTTAAGGAATAAAAGTTGAAGTCAAAACACCCTGCATACTTATTTTACTTATATTAAAAATATCATGAGGTATAAAAGTACCTTACTGTAAGCAAAACCTGCAATTTATATATATATATATATATATATATATATATATATCATTGTTACAATAATGAAGATAATGTAACGATATTGTCGATAAATGATTTTCTATTTTAACGATAAACCTTCAACAGAATAACTTTATTTTCTTTGTAACGTCATGACTTCAAGATAAGCACTACATTTCCGCTGTATTTCTTTCCGTGACACCGTATGCACTGTCAGATACCTTCCGAATTTTGAAGAGAGTATAGCTCAGCGTTGTTTGCACGTGCATAATTCAGAGATTTTTCTTTCCCCTTTCCCAAACAGGCTTTGAACTGATCTAATATAACTTTAAAAACTTTCTTCTATTGAAATTAAACAGAATAGTATATATTAAAAAAAAAAATTACAATTGAATGTATTGCATAAAACACACATAAAACATTGTAAAAATTCGAATAATCGAATATGCACTATAATGTTTAGAAAAAAAAAAAATCTTTGAAAAAAATCTTATTTTCTCAATAAAAAAATAAAAAGGAAATAAATTTACAAAATTTGAGAAAAATCTTTTCCACAAAAATAAATTCTGTTGAAAAAAGTGCAATAAAATGTTTATAAAATTAAAAGAAGAAAAAAAAATCTTTAAGTTTTTTACTTAAGTACTTTATATATATTTTTTAAATTATATATTTAAAAAATATACGCCTCTGATATAGATAATGTGATCACTCCTCCCGGTCGGGCAAATTCTGCCCCGGTTACTGGAAAAGTTAAATCCTCCTCCTCCTGAATTCTTAAAAGATAGATTCCCCCCCCCCCCACCCCACCCCCCGAAAACCAAAGAACAGTGCTAACAGAAAAAACAAACTATCAGAAACAACGATTGTTAAAGAGCAATATCCTAGCATCAAAAAGGAAACTGATCGAAGCGAACTTCGTTCTAAACTACTTATTTATCATACTTTCAAAATCGCAAATATTTTAAAAAACAAGCGAAAACAGAAACGGTTCAGGAGAAACATTATAGTGGTGCCATCTGTTGTTGAAACTATTACCTCAAAAATTTTTTCACACATTTTATCTGTTGCTGAAATATTTTTATTGACGAAAATGCACAATCTTTAACCATAAAACAATGTTCAAAATAAAATTAACAGTATAATTAAACATTTTATCTAAAAGTTGCTATTACCTTTAAAATTGTGACAGAAAAGATTCAGAAGTTGTGAAACGAGAAACACAAGATTAAAACTTTGAAATAAAGATAAAATTTCTGTGTAAAAGAAACTGAACTATTAATTTTTCAGCATTTAACTAAAATTTAATTTTATGCTTAACACAAATTTCATAAAAACCAAAACAGTTCAGCTTCCATTAACTTCAAGTATATTATTAGTTTCAGACTTAGGGCAATAGATGGCAGCACTATTCATTGTGTATCCTGATGATATCAAGAAGATTCTTCTCATGTTTGTGACCCATACACATACCTTATCGTATTCCTCTTAAAAGACACGACATTCTAATTTAGCAGAACAACCCAAAAACAAAACGGTTCCGTTTACATACATTCAAAAGGAGTCAGATTTTATTAGATTTGGGATATTCCATATACAGAAAAACATTTTAAAATTCAATACGAATTTCAGTCAACTAAAATTACTACTCTAATTATTTTGTTAGTTTTTTCTCCAATGTATTATACGTTATTAAAAGTGTTATACATTGAAATAAATCTTCCATCTTAGATGAATACATACGACTTTAATGCACCAGATCTCATTATAATGTAAACCGCTTAGTTTTGAACGTTCACTTTTCATGTATATGTTACGGTCAATATGATTAATCCGATCATTATTAATAACCAGTTATTAATAATGACCGGATTAATCATTTTGACCGTAACATATGTATATTTATTTTAATCAGAAACTGATTGCCCAAAAGGCACGTGAAACGCATGCCTCCCCTGTAAAATTTTAAAGGGGTGGAGAGGGTCCTCTAATTCCCATTTTCATTACTTTACATTGTATTTTTAATTTTTTTGGAAAAGAAATTTTGCCTAATCCAAGAGGAAATCCACGCAACTACTTCACGAAACTGATTTAACAGGGAAATATGAATGCCATCAATAGGATAATACATAGCATCCTGATGTGCCTGTTAGAAACCACCCGGGAAATTCAGCATACAGCTACATATACTAAATAAAAATATATCTGAAGTATACACAAGGAATAAAAAACGTTTAATGAAATATATGTGACCTCGGCTAAGTTACTCAAGGGAATAATATTAGTATCATTGGTGAGTTTTCAAAAATGAAGAATTAAGAAATTTTGCCAAAAGGAAAGGGGGCCCTAAAATGATACTGTGCTTCCGTTAGATTCAGAGGTTAACCCGGCCCTGATTTTAATTTTTTAAAAAATCGATAGAGTTTTGCTACTAACTTTATTTTCGTGCATCTGAGATTTTGTTTTTCACAGAACACACATTTATACTCCCTGTTTCAACTGTAAAATAAATAAAAACAACCCCCCACCTAAACATAAAAATGGAAAATTGTAGCAAAATGTTGAATCTTAATTATTTCCAGCCATAGGTGTTTATATTGGTTAACTCATATTCCTCCTCGTCGTTCTACAAATACGTCGGCTGCAGGGTGCCCATTACAGATCAACAACCAATTTCCCCGACTTTTCCAGTTTTCCATGACAATTTTAAAAAAAATTTCCAGGTATCGAGATTTTGTGATGTTACACACAAAACATCTTAAAAGTTGTGAATTTGAGAGGGGAACTTTCACAACTGGTTCTGAATCTGAAACACAAACTACTGATTTGTTAAACAAAGTTTTGCAAAATTTACAAAATTGTTGAAAATCAAGATATTTATTTCATAGTTAATGATTACTTGATGCTCCTATATTTCTTAACAAGAATATTATATTATATGTATTATATATATATGCTAAACATTTTGCAGATACACACTTTTAGCATCAGCTTCTATTCATTTTGACCAATCAGGATGAAATTCTTTATCGCATCAGGGTTATATTGTGACATACTTTAATACAAATAATAAATATTCAATAAATTAAGGTAACAAGTCTTCAGTTCCCAAACAAAGATAAGTAAACAAACTGAATCATCTAATCAATCCTACAACATTCAGTACAAAGTTTCAGTGAAGCTGGAATTGAAAATATCAGGAGTTACAAAGGAGGACAGAAAGGGGGAAGACAAAAGGAATTAGACGAGAGGTTGAAATACTCTTTACAGGACTTATAAAGAGCAAGGTTGGATTTTCCTGACGCTGCAATTACAAATCCTTAGTTTTATAAAAATAAAAAAAACTATTTTTTTTTAAGTTTCAAATTTTCCTGACTTTTCCAGTTCATATAAATTTTCCAGGTTATCCAAGTGACTAGACACCCTGCAATTGTTTATAACTCTTTAAAGTAAAAATAACCGATCTAAATTACTAAAAGTATTAATATAAATTAATGTATTAAATTAAACATAACAGACCTAAATTTATGATTATGAAGAAATGGAGCTCCCCCCCCCCCCCCCCAACTAAAGAGGGTTTTAATATAGCTCTCCTATTTATAAGCTATACTAAACTTAAACTTATTATTTTTATTTGGGAGGGGAGAAAGCTCAAAACCCCACCAAACTAAGTATTTATAAGCGTAGAAGAATTTCCATATATGTAACTCTTTCCATGGTTATGCCCACAAGTTTTCCTTTGAGGCACGTAGTTCGTTTTAGTAAAATCAAAGAAGTATAAATACATTGTTGAATGAAAAAAAATAGAAGTCATTGATGACAATGAAATGTTATCTAGCTCATAAAATATATCAATAGCACAAATACTATAAAAGAAATATATCGCATAAAATATCCCGACAATGGACTACTGGAAGTAATTCGTCTGGATTATCGGAGGATGCTAAGACGTCTGACATAGTTATCTGTCGACTTCTTTGAAGATTTGCCTAATAAAAACAGAGATACGATCGCGTAATGGGGCCGGCTGTTTTCATGACAACAGAACAATTATTTCTCAGCGAACATAAGGCAGCACTGTTTAATGAAGTTGCAAGAATGGGATGACCAGATAAAATCAACCATTTCAAAGCTACTCAGCTTTGATCATGATCACTAGCAATTAACAAGAAAGGTACAGCAGAATAGCAAGAGATCAGTTGATCTAATGACCAGCTTAGATTATTGGTCGAATATATCTCTCTACTAATTAAAGAGCAAAAAATGAAGCGCATATTCTACATTATCAAATGGAGGTTATGTGATTGTTGTTGTTGTTAATACCCCCCCCCCCCTCCTCCGTGCTACATATATTAACTAAAAAAGGACGCGAGACAATTTTTTAAGGCTGTTGATCAATGAGATCTCAAACTCCCCGCGCAAATGTCAAACATGTGGGCGTGTGATAGATTCGCATTTTTAAAATATCTCTTCAGGAAATTAATATTTTTAACCTTTTTTTCTGTGTACTTTCTTCTTTTTCTTAATATATATATTTTAGTTGACAAAATATTTCTAAGATATATACTTAATTTTATGTGAAGTGTGAAAATCTAAGATTTTAACACATAAAATTATAATTTAAGAATTTTCAGAAATATTGAGATAACAGGGAAAGAAAATTTAAGAACAGTACACTGAAAAAAGAAGTTAAAAATATTAATTTCCTGAGGCGATATTTAAAAAATATGAATGCATCATACGCCCATAGGTTTAACATCAGCGAGGGGAATTTGAGATCTCACTCACCAACGACCTTCAGGCTATCCCCCCCCCCCTTACCCTTCAAAAAAAATAGTTTCTGTAAATTTTCATTACAAATTTATCTCCATGCTAAATAATTGTAACTATTTTCAGAATATTTTTTAAAAACAAGTTTGCGTATAATCAAATAATTGCAATCATTTGCAATTTGCTTTCGCTTTTATAGTTTGCGCCATACTTGATGCTACCAGAAATGGAAGAGAAAATGCTATTTTATATGGCACACTTGAGCGACTTCGTAATGTGGCACAGCTCAAAAGTACGATAGATATATTGTTACGATTAATTCACAAAAGTACTTCTTAGTAGTCTAAATTAAAACCAAATTTGAATATCTTACAAAAAAATCGAATTATAAGGTTTTCTCATTTTGAGTTATGCAATGGTACATAATACAAATCTTCAGTTAATCAGTTGCAACACAGTTTCATTTACACAACTCTTAAAAAAAAAACAGGTTTACAAAAGTCAACTATGGTAATATTTTTCATAAAAAATGCAACACTTTTGTAGATAAAAATATTTCGACAGTAAAATTCAAGGAGACTGGATACCTCTCATTTTGACAAAACATTTAGATTTTCAGAGTTTTATTCTAAAATGAACCCAAACATCCCAAGAACATTATGCCCAAATTTTTTGACAATCTGATAAATAGTAAAGGAGATATGGTTAATTTTATGTATATTATTAATAATATATTTATAAATTTCATTTACAAAAAAGATATAAAAATAATTTTTCCCAGTTCGTATTTTCATACTATCTATTTAATCAAAATGCTTCCACAATAAGAGCAAATTGTCTGAAACTTCTTTAACCCATTTTCGGCCAAAGGTGCGTAAACGCACCATTTCAATAAATATTTTTTTATTAACACTGTGACGTATATTTTTCGCAAATTTTATTTTTCTGCTATTTTTAAGGGTTCTGGAGACATCTATAAAATATTAGTAATTCAATTGAAGTAATCACTTTCTGTTGAGAAATTTTCAAAATACGCTGGTTTTTTACTTGAAACGGTTATTGACAAATTCGACTTTTTGAAAATGTATAATTATTCCACTTGAGAATCATATGTTTTTATAATGGAGTAAAGGTGCAAGTTCTGTAAATAAAATAAAAATAAAACAAATGCCATAAGAAAACTTAAATTTTTGTTATTTAAATTTAATGATAAATTAATAATGGTAACGTCAAATTAAATAAAATATTATTTTTCATGCACGAAACTTTTGATGTCTTAATGAATGTAATTTAAGCAAATTTTTATGCAAATAATACCACATTTTATAAAATTTCTATGCTTGGCCGAAAATGGGTTAATGTATTTTTAAATTCTGAGAGAGATATACAAGTATCGATTTCTTAATATCTTTGAAATTTTGGTTAAAAAAAAAAAAAAAAAAAAAAAAAAAAATGAACATCGATAGGAGATTTCCACAAGTTAAATCTAATTATTTTCTTCTGCTCAAATCTTTGTATACAAAATCCGATACTTAGGTTTGTAGAACAAATACTCAGACTTGTAAGATTTAAAAAAAAATGTAGTTTGAAATACCAAAAAATTGGAAAAAGGAGAAATTTTAAAAAATTGTTAAAAAAGGCTAATTTATTAACAATTTAAGGCTTTTTATAACATGTAATGATTTTGCTTTATTGAAACATTATCCAAAAACTTTAATATATGTCGGTGTTATTATAGAATAAATATTTTTAGTACAGAGTCCTTTTTAATATATTTAAAAATCTGATCAAATTTGACTTTATCACACAGGTGATTCAATAACTATATTTCTAATTATTAAAAGATATCAGAGAAAATATGTTAAGGTTGTTCTCAAATCCAAAACTGGCTAACTTTATGACATTTTTTTCCCCCGGAAACGCATGAAATTGGCAGGTGTTCTTATTCAGAAACTGTCATTGAAACACGTTTTCCATTTTTTTTTTTTTTTGGTAAAGGGCAGAAGTTGTTTCAGAAAACACGGTTAAAGTCCACGTTTTGAACTAAATTTCCGATGCCGCGGCCAACAAAAAAAAAAAAAAAATAAATAAATAAAAAAAAAAAAAAATGGAAAAAACGTGTCGTCACGTGACACGAATCGCTTGTAACTCGATAAGTAATTTACTTGTGAAAGAACAGAAAACTCATTTCGACCCCAAATCGCTTCCATAGTCAGGCCTGCCAATATAAAATTGGCAGAGTCAAAGTTTCGCGTTGTTGAGCAGGTCGTTTGAGAACCACCTTAACATAATGAGGATTCCCGTACAGTTTTAGTCAATACATACTGAAAATAAGGGGGGAAATGTATTTTAGGGGGATGATAGATTAAAGGGCTCACCTGTATGGAAACCTCTTCAATGCCGTTGGTGGTGGCCGTTTCTTTTTTGCTCTTCCTGCGTTTCACTTTTTTGTCTTTCTGGGGCGGAGCCGTGATGTCTGCCTTCTTACTGGACCTATTACCCATCGCTCCTCAAAGATATGTATGTACAAGTTTGTCTTCAAGGATGACCAATATATTCACTTATCTGAAAAATAAAAACAATTGGAATTAACCAAGAGAACGTTTAAAATGAAAGTGCATATAACAAACTTTAAATTTCTGTTTATAACACAGCTTCTCTCCCCGTATGCGCAGTGCGCACGCAGAAGTAAACCCAGGGAAGGGCAAAATCTTTGCAAAGGCCATCTTTTTTTAAAACAGAGAATATAACAATGGGAAAAAAAGAAAGAAAAAAGGCTAAACTAGGAATTTTTTTGTACAAGGCATTTTATACATATCAAAATAAAAAGCAATACAGGAATGCAATATTAAAAATCCAAAAGAAAGCTTTTATAGGCCTTCTTTTTTAAAATTAATTTAAACAGTTTAACTGTATTTTCCGTCAGGGGAGCTGCACCCCCTTGAATATTTGTGACCATATTTTAAATGCGTGGGCTTAAAAAATATAAAAATTGTCTTACAAGGGGATGCAGAAAGGGGCAAAAGAGTGCACCTTTGACAAAAAACACCTTAGGTTTTTTTTAAAAAAATATTTTAAGGTCACTTAAGAAAATTTTATTTTTCAACATCGGAAAAAAAAATTGAGCTAATTATGGAAATTCATGGAGGGGAAATTGCCCTCCTTTCTGGATGTCCATGTTCCCTCTTCATAAACCCTTAGACACAGAGTCCTGTATAGGTCAGATTATACACGAAGCAAGCCGGAATATTTCATTTGAATTGAACACTGACTCCTCTCACCCCCCTCCCCCAATAAATAAATCGTCAACCCGAAACTGGATATGAAAGGAAGTATATATAAAGGCAATTATTACAAAATAGTCTATAGTCTTATCTTTAACTTATATTATATCCATTAAAATTGAGCTTTATCTTTTATAAATAAGTTAACTAAATACAGAGTGATTTTTTTTTAAGTTGTGAAAGTAAAACCCTATAACAGAAGAACCATTGATCCAAATGACCGGAAATTTTACCAGTATGCTCCCAAAGTAATGGGAATTTTTTAGGCGTAGTTAAAAAAAACTTAAAATTGCACCGACAGATAGCGCTGTGGGTTAACATCAACTGGTTTCCTTTCTCTACCGGGTTTTAGGCTCAGTGAAGCAGTTTGTTCAAATTTCAAAACCATCTTCCGTAAGTCTTCTGTCGTCATTAGACCTTTTCTTAAATTCTTCAATGTCCTAAATCTCTTAAGAGCAGTTGCTGCGCTGTCATTATTCTGATAATACAGTTTCACTAACAACACACGGTCCATCAATGAAACAATCATTGCGAGGATATCCGTAGAATATTGAACAGGAGGTGTGTGTGCTTCCCGTTTTTATCGCCACTGTACGTGTGTCGTGCACAAGCTCGTCTCCCGACTTTGCTGCATATACAGCGCCATCTGTCGGTGGGATTTTAAGGTTTTTTTTTAACGACGTCTAAAAAATTCCCATTGCTTTGGCATCACCGTAATGAAATTTCAGGTCATTTGGATCACTGGTTCTGTTGTTATAGGGTTTTACTTTCACAACTTTAAAAAAAATCACCCTGTATTTGAATATGAACAAGAAGGTACAAATTTATCTTCGCTTTCATTTGAAGGAAATAAAATTCTGCACTTCCTTATAAAAATTGGGAATAGCGAATCAGACTCGCAGCAAAAACCAGATTTCCCCCCCCTCCCCCTCCCCTAAAAATAAAACGTTACGCACGGGTTATGAAACATTTTCAAGCACAGTGAAAAAGTTATGAAATCTCTGTACCGCCCAAAACATACTCATTCACAAATGCCTGTAAAACAAATTTTACAGCAATAATACCATGTGTGCGGAGAAGTCTCTTTTGCCGCTCTGTAATGTAAAATTTCACTCTGTTTAAAAAACGTTTAACACCATTAAAACATATTTCCATCAATAATGGTAATGTATTGATAAAAATCATTTTAGAGGAATGTATGCAAGATTAATTAATGATCGATGCACACAGATATAATAGTTTAGTGCAACTGGAAGACACTTAAAAATAACACGAGGTATAAGATATTCGGGATTAGTATTACAGGGTGTGTATCTAAACTGATGGCAAGAACTATAAGGCGTATGCAGTGCTCGGAAGTAGCAGGCTAGAAGTAGCGAAACTACTGCAGTAGTCGCTACTTTTCCAGTAGTTTGTAGCTACATTTTGAACAAATTAATGTAGCGAATACAATGTAGCGAAAAGTAATGTCGCGATACGGAAACTCCGTAGTTTGTAGCAAGCACTAACGCTACTTCAGAGAGTGGGGGCGGAGGATTCTACAAATCACGTGGTTGCAAATTGCTTCTTTAGTGCAAAACTATTTCTGCTCAGCAATTTGTGAATCTCAGCTACAGTATTTAGCAACGCAGATTTTTTTTCCATTGACACTTGCTGGTAAAATCAAGTGGTGACCTTTCAAATAAATTAATTTTCTTGCCAGCAACACCTGTCTACTTTCTCGAAAATAGGTCCTGTTTTAATGTCGGTTTTCTTCATTTGGAATTGTTTCTTCTACGATTTAGTTATTGTTTTCATTTAGAGTTGTTTGTCTATAATTTCCTAGATTATAAAATTAGACAACTCAATAAAATTAACTGTCAACAGAACTCAGTACCATTAACACATTAAGAGTGTGTTCGAGAGTTTAGTAAACAAATCTATTGGTAAACACATGAATGAATCAACGGTAATTTTATGTCCTAATGCAATAATTATTGTAAGAATTGTAAATAAAAGTTAAGCAGTGTATGGTTGTGAATAAATATGATCTATACAAGAGTAGCCCCTCGTTATATTTGCTCATTCAGATATATAGATCTGTTTACGTGCCTCCCGAAAAAATAAGCTGTAGTTTAATTGCATTTTTTATGTAACTGTACTTAAATGTGTATACACACATTTTCTAAAAACAGTCAAATCTTGTTTAGGACCTTCTAAAACGTATAAATCCGTCGAAAACGGGAACTCTATTTTTCAAGAATCCAACACCTTGTATAGATAAAAGAAAGTAAAAATAGCATGACATAACCATACTTTTCAATTATTGAGATGTGACAGATAATTTTTAAGTTTTTACAAATTAAATCAGACTGATGCGTTGTTATGAAGTATGCTCAATTAAACCCTTTCGTGACGTATATAATTTTTAATGCAGCATAGCAGCGCCACCTGTTATATGATTTACAAAAAACTAATCAGCACTAACTTATCTCAAGGTCTAACAGAATATGAAGTTAACCCCGTATGAAAATTCCGCAGTTTCTGAGACAGAGCAATTGCGTAAATCGTGAAAAACGCAGCTTAGCAGTGCTACCTGTTGGGCGATTTACACCAAAAACTAATTAACACCAACTTATATCAAGGTCTAATGGAAATGGAATGTTTTATTAAATTCCGTGCATTAATTCTTGAGATAGAGCGCCTACAAAATTTGTCACATACACACACAGACATTTTCTAAAAACAGTCAAATCTTGTTCAGGACCTTCTAAAAACGTATAAATCCGTCGAAAAGTGGAAGTCTAAATTTTTCATGAATCTAATACTTTCTTCTTGTAAATAAGATAAAAATACTTCTTGTAAATAAGAAGTAAAAAAAAGTCATTTCTATAGAGAGTCAAACACGAGCTCTGGTTCTGTTTTTTCTCATCAAAAAACAAACTTAATTTTTTTTTCTTTTGAAGTTCACAATATTTCCCCCCCTCTCTCAGTCTGTTTGTAAACAATCAGTCACCATTTTTGATGTCTCCCGACTACATTCCCACGGAAGAAAAAAAAAAATCTTTTGGAAAGATACTCCCAAGTTTTATCCGTAATATTTTTTTCTCCCTTCTTCCAAGAAATTACACGAAGTAAATGTAATCTTGTGCAGAGAAAACGCAAATAATGATGAATGTTTTCAATCATTTTCAGGAGAGGAACTATTTTACGAGATCCAGTTCGGCACACCATGTGCTTTCGATTAAAGATTTGCTTTAAATAGATTTCGGAAACCAGAAAACTCAATTTTGGATGAAGAAATTTCGTGAACGGCTTTTCAGCAAAAGATTTGCATAAAGCTCAAACGTGTATTTCCTATCAGGGGTCGATAGAGAAAAAATTTGGGGCCTGTTTAAAATCCACTTAATAAAACAGGACCTTCACAAAATTCCTCTTAATAAATCAGGCCCTTTGGCCCTTTCACAAAATTCTTTCCCATGAAAACATACTCTTCATTAATTATTTTTAGTTTGTTAGGTTTTAAAATGTGTAATTTGCAAAACAAAAGAAGTTCACCAGAAGAGAAAACTTTAAGAGGATTGAATATAACAATATATAATATTTATTGTATATAAAACTTAAAATAAATGCTTGGTCTGAATTTGAGTAAATGGATTTCATCTTTCGTTACAAAATGTTATTTTTCACAAAAATATAACAAATTACACCAAAATATTATAATTTCCACAAAAATAACTTTTACTCTTCACAAAATGTTCCCCAAGGAAAAAAAAAAAAATACATTCATCGATCTCAAAAAAGGTAACGATAACATCAAGATGCTAAAATAGAAAGGAAAAAAAAAAAAGTAATCTGTGGCGGTGTGGGAGTGGGTGTATGCTTTCATATATGCGGATGTATGTAAAAAACACGCCAAATTTACCGATACTTAAAACTTTGGACATCAAGTTAAGATCCGATTTTGCGTGCGTCCGATAGCTAATTTGGAAATTTTTCATTGTAATATAATGTAAAGAAACTTTTACACGATTTTTCGCTCAAGCTTTGTGAGTACGCTTTCCTGTGATTCGTATAAATGTATAACAACACGAAATATACTTTGTATTATAGTTTATTATACGCTTAACTGAAGTTTAGCTAGACTATTACCTTCATCGGAAACAAGGAAAACTGAAAACAACACGATAAAACAATTTTCCGTTATTGTGACTGAGCAGTTCAGATTAAATATATATATATATATATATATATATATATTATATTTTCCAATGTTTACGAGTTGAATCTGATACATTCTCATAAAACCTAGCAGGGAAAAAAAAAAAAAAAAAAAAAAAACCCATAAACTGGCGGTCAGGCGTAGTTCTGGTTCTGTTATTTCTCCTCAAAAAAGTATAAACTTTACTACCCTCTAGAAATCTGTTTGTAAACAATCAGTCATCAGTTTTGGTGTCCGCACCTGCATTTCCACCAAATAATAATAATAATAATAATAATAAAATAAAAAAAAAAAAAATAAAGGAAGAAAAAAAAACATCAGAGAGATACCCCGAGCTTTAGTATATTTTTTTCTCCGTTCTTCCACGAAATTACACGAAGTAAATAATCTTGTGCAGCGAAAATGCAAATAACGAATCTTTAAATATTTTCAGGAGAGAGAATTTCAGAAATATATTACGGCAGTCAAATTCAGCACAAAATGTGCTTTCGATTAAAGATTTACTTTAAATAGACTCTGGAAAACAGAAAATTCAATTTTGAATGAAGTTTCGTGTAAGGGCTCCCTAAAATGATTCTATGGTGGTAAAAAGTCATTAGAACAGAAATTAACTATGCTTTATTGTTGTTCTTCCACAATCTTCATTTGAAATGCAACAAACTTCTTTTTACACTAACATTTCTAGTTAAATTTATATTAAAGTAATATTTTGTATAAATATAATATTTTGTGTGCTAATTTTTTTTCTTAAGTTCAAACAAAAACTAAATTACCTTTTGATATTCAAAGAGTTGTTGAGCTGACATGTTAATTGTGACTAGAATGGTAACCAGTTTAAATTACATTAAATTTTCAAACTTTGCTCCCAAATTACTCCCAAAAAGTCTGAACGTTACTTACAGCACTTTTGCCCAACAAAACTAACTAGTCATTGGGGGCCACCGTAATACTTACCCATCATGGATATGCATAATATAAAATATGAAAATTAAAAATGTGTAAACTACTTATAAAATGCATTGCAATTCGAATAAAATCGTGGCTTGATGACGTCATGAACTTTGAAGGCTCGATTACTGAATTGCGTAAAAGAAACATCCTTATAACTCCAAAACCAATAATCCTATTAACTAGCGGTTTATTGCATCTGATTAAGCGTCTCATTTCCAATTAAAATATATCTTTGAATTGAAATTTGGATGAAATACAGGGTCATGAAAAATCGAAGAGTGTGGAAAATAGGATTACAAATATCTCGGCAACTCATTATCCGATTTATGCAAAATTTATGTTTTTTATATCCGCTCCTTAAAATAAACAATTTCGAAAAAATTTATGTACCTTTTATCAGAACGAATATTTCGAGAGTCCGAAAAAAAATAGTTCCGTTTAATCGAGGTTACTGAAATTCAAAAGGCTTCTTCCCATTATTACATACTAAGTACATACCAAATTTCAAGTCTCTATCTCAATTTTTTCGGGAGATAGAGCGTTTACAGACACACAGACAGACGGAAGGTAATTTTTTTTTCTAAAAATGTTTTTCGGAATATCCAGTGTCTGAAACGTGTACATCCGTCAATTTTTTTTTTCGATTTTCAAAACGATTACAAGACTTACCCTATACTACGTATGATGGGTAAGTAATATAAATAAATGAATAAAATAATTTTTGATGAGATTGTCCAAAAAGTATAGTGATCAAATTTTGATAATAAATGTGCTTAATTGGCGTTTTTTTTTTCATATATTTGTGAAAATTCTTGTCATAATTTTTTTAATTTTAAATTATTGTTTTATTCAGTTTCCTGTGTCGATCAAAAATATAAGTAATATGTTATGTATAAAAAGTATAAGTAATATGTTCTTTGACAAGTTCAGGTGTTTGTAACAGGTAAGATTTTATTTTTAAATGAATTGGCTTGTGACCGCCGGTTAATGAAGACAATTTCATTTTCTTCATAATTTTCTATTTACAATTAATCGCTTAATACGTACTACTCATCGGATAATGTGGGGAACTTGTTTGACAAATTGACAAGGCAGAGTCTAAACTAGTTATGTACACTATTTCTTTAAAATTTTGGGTAATTTTTAGTGACAGTACTGACAGTGATTGAGAAAATATTCCACCGCCAAAAACATAATCGGTTCAAAAATTGCTAACGGCTGTTTATCCATAGTACATACCTGCCAGCTTGTCTATTCAATTTCCCCCCCACATACTTCATAGTGCATCTTTAAAAATATATTATGTAGTAAAAGGTGTTTATAAAAAGGCATCTGGTAAGGTAATAAAATCGGTAAATTTTGTATCAAACCATATATTATATGGTTTGATACAAAATTTACTGATAAACAATTACTCGTTTAATGTTTGTTGTTAAGTTAAAAAAGAAAGTCAGAGATATAACCCAAATAATATTAGCAAGCTGATAATTCTTTTTTGATATACTTTTTAAAAATGGGCTGATTTGACTTTCCCCAACAATTCTTTGTCATACATTTTTTCATAACAATCTTATCACATACTTTTAATTTTTAAACTATTTTATACGTAAGAATCTAATAAATTTCTAATAAAAAAAAGTTTAAAACCTTCAATTTTAATTTTGAATTCGGAATTGCTGCGAGAAAATTTTAAAATACACAGCGTGACTAAAAATTCCCTGGCACAGATTAACATTGTGATGGGCTGTCCATACAATATTGCTAATCACACCCATCTTTGTATCATAAACACAATGTGTGCATCAGTTTTATTATTTTACTCAATAAGTAAAATAGTTGAAGAATCATTTTAAGTTTTACCAAAAAACCTTACAATTTGACCTAAATCCTTACATTGTAATGTTAAATCTTACAAGTTGGCAGATATGATAGTACTAATCAAAATAGGACGAGGATGTAACAGACCAAAATTTCGAGTGAAATGCGAGGTATTATTTTAATTGAAGTAAAATTATAGGCACAGCAATTTCTTTGCATACTTTGCTCGCCCTGAGCAATTTCGTCTTTTGTAATAAAAAATTGTGATTAATTTTCTTTTTTATTAAAATTATTAAATAAAAGAGAGTTGTTTCTTTTAGCATAATCTGTTTAATTTCTATCAAAAACAAAATGAGATTTATTCGACGCAAGAAATTATTTTACATCATTGAAATGATTACTTTGGAAGTCCGCACTAACGAAAGTTTTTTATTTTTTTTTTAGAAACATAATTAAGTTTTTGTTATTTTGAAAACTTAAAATATCCTATTATTATCTGGGGAGGCTAAACCCCGCACTTTAATGTAGTTGTTCTTTTAATAAAAAAATATTTAAACATAAATGTAGCATTCCAGGGTTAAAAAAACCACAGTGAAATAACTGCATCGTCGCATAAAATCTGTGTTGGTAAACAATTCTTACCGCCTTCACTTTCTCACGATATAAACTCCGTAATCGCAACACAATCTCTAGAAGAAAAAAAAAAATCTAAAAAATTCCAAGCATTTTGTAGTACAATACTGGAGAATTTCAAGTCAGAGCCTCGGAAAAAGAGGTTTTAAAGAGGCTGCGCTGTCATACGGTTCGAGACAGAATGAATGCATTCTACAATAGATTTTTCTTTCTTTCTTTTTTCTTTTTCCACGCACTATGTACGTAGCAAACAGAAATCCTAGAGTTGATGACCTCCCAACGTCGGGCTCTTTTCTCAGAAAATGGACAAAAGCTGGATTTTATTTTGAAAGAGGTCGATACACCGAGTCTGTACAGTTCGACGATAGCGAATTTAAGGAAAAAAAGTTTAAAAAGTGAAATAAAGCCCAAAGAATTTTTTCTCATGATTTATGATTCACTTACTGTCAATAGCTCAAGTACTACATGGAATTGTTAAACAATTACGCACTAAATTTCACGTGGTTTTAAAAACGTTGTGCAAGGGTAGTAAAGTAATTCGATGATGATAAATTTCAGAAAGTTTAAAAGTTTAAAACACTGACAAAGGATTTTCTAAATGATTTAGGATTTACTTATGGTAAATTCTTCGGAAGAGAGAGCGCTACGGGGATTTTTTGGTAAATGAACACAGTAAAAATGTTTGCTGTTTAAAATGTAACAAAGTTTTTAATGATGAAAAAAATCTAGAGAGACTCCACTAGACTTTTCGAACACTTTACAAAATACAGTGCGTTCAAATACATAGTAATATAACAATAAATAAACAATTATATCCTAATTTTACAAAGCGGAAATATTTCCACTGGAGAAAATCATGCCGTGTTTTAAAGAAAATATGCACTTTCATTCATAAAGCTTAAACGTTTTTCTAATGACGAATTTTCAATAAATTTTCATTCTGCCCATACTGAAATAAAGTCTATAAATAATAATAATAATTAAAAAAAAGATTTTACTAAATTATGTTACGTTTTGTTGAAACATAGTTGTTGTATCGACATATGACGAACGTGAGAAAGACAAATAGTTTAATTGAGGTAGAAGAGAAAATATTTATCACTTATGGTCACAGAATTATTGAAAAAAAGGGTACTATTATGTTAGTCGGGCGCCTGGGATTGATATATATATCACTGACGCCCGGCTAACAGAAAAGTACCGAAAAAAAATCGATACCAAACCCGTCGACTGCATTCTTCGAAAATCAATACAGGTCTTGCGACAATGTCCTGCAACATATTCGCAAAAAGGGAGTCAATCGAAAGTATACTTTGAGTGCTATCGTGTTCACTCATACACACACAAATATGCCGACATCATATTAAAACAAGAACGAAAAATCATGCGTCAAGCATAGATTATGAAACACTTTCCAAAGCATTCAGTATACTTTAACAAAACTTCACCCTTTAATAAGTCGAATGATGATGTCTAAGTAAACGATTTGGAAAACGCATAACGCATTTAAAAACCCAATTTCAGAAATTATCGTCAATAGTCCGAAAAATTTCAGAACTATTTTGTATAGCCCTGTATAAGATCTATAGCTTTGTATACATACTACATAGTATACTAATAATTTATTTAATTTAGGAAACGCATAGCACATCAGTTGAAAATTAACCTTCAGCAATTTCCGTCAATAAACGGAAATGTGATCGAGACTTTTTGTGCTCCCCTGTATAGGATCTACAGAAATTATACACACCAAGTAAATAGGCAAAAAGTCAGTTAAATTAAAAAACGAACGTCTGGTAATTATTGTTAATATATAGTATAATATATTGTTAATATACAGTACTGCAACCAGGGATCTGTTTAGGAAAAAATTTAGTCCTTTAAAGGACTTTTCACAAAATTTCTCATTTAAAAAATAACCCTTCACAAAATTATTTTCCCTAAAACAGGACCCTTCACAAAATTCTTTGTCAGGACCCTTCACAAAATTCTTTGTCTTAAATATAGGTTTTCCACAAAATTTTTCCATCTTTAAACCAAACATTTCACAAATTAATCATTTAAAAAGTAAAATCTGACCTGTCACTTTTACATATATAAAGAACATGTATGTATTTTATAAACATATATCTTCTTAAAAATGCATAAACAAGAACCTGAATATAACAACCATTTCAAATTCACAAAATTATGATTAGATTTTTCACAAATATAAAAAGCTGTTTACAATTTCACAAAAACAGGATGATGTGAAAAAAGTCTGGACAGACCCCTGGTAACCGAATTACTTTGTGTGTCCCTGTAAACAAGCAATAATGCTATGCACACCCTATTCTACAGTAAACATCTTGTAGTGCACCTCAGTGATATATATATATATATATTAATTTCAATATGTTTGAAATAATGCATCATTAAAATACACCGTAAACGATTTTTCACCCACAGACCATAATGTAACTGAATTCTTTTAAGTGACCCTGTAAACGAACTATAAATGTCCACACTACATTTTCAATACCAAACATGCCATAGTAAACTTCAATAACACACAACAATTGCATGGAAATCCAAGTATATTTACGGGAGTTAGAGCACGGACAGACAGACAAACAAACAAAATCCATACACACTTTCAACTACTATGTTGTAAAGTGTTAAAAAACGTGATAAACGAGCTGTGGGGACCTGAAACGAAGAAATTCTAATATGCACGTATACATCCACATATATATGTGAAATCATTGTAAAAATATCGAAAACCAATTCAGGGAATCTCAAAATGTAAAAATACCAATATTTCCATAATCTTTTTTTTTTTTTTTTAAATCATGATTACAATGTACTTTCCTAACTTTCCTTACGCTGTAAGTGCACGAAAAGTAAAAATATATGTAGAAAAAAAATTGTGCATTACATAAATTTTTACACTTTCAAGTAAACAGACTTATTCACCGATTAAATAAGATAGGAAAAGATAAAGTTTTGATAACTATATACACAGAGTTAAGTTTTCATAATTATTTTGGTAATTGCATTAACTTATTTAAAATAAAACGCGTTTACAGAAAGAACAGTAAATTTTGATAATTGCACACTTTTAATTATTGCTATAAGCCCAGTTGGTATACAGTTCAACGGTAAGAAGGACTGACTATAAAGATAACATCTATCTAGCCACGAACAATTAGGATGGATAGGCCATCAAAATGCACATTTTTATTCATTAGAATTTATGGGCAATTGCCCATAATAGAATGTGGTTAACTTAATAACTTTAAGAAATTAATTTGGAAGTTGTCACAGACGCTCCGGAGTTGGCGCGATTTTTTTTTTTAAATTGCATAATTTTGGTGAGAAAATCCCGTTTAATATCTGTTTCTGTTTGGCCTAGCGTGCGAAAACAGCGTGTTAGTTTTATTTTATTATGGAATAGTTTATTTTATTATAAAACACGCACATTTATTTTATTATAAAACACGAAATTAAACACATACGAAGTAAAATCTGGCAAAAATTTTCACATCAAGCAAAATATCGCCATTTCGGCACCAAAAAAGAGACCCCAGTGCGTCTGTGATATCCGTTCCAAAACAATAATAAATATATATAAATAAAATGTTTATATATATACACACACCTTAGAAGTTCATAGTGCTTTGTTTTCATAACTGTCTGTATCATTTGGCAACAAATCTCACTTTCTGAAGCCCGAATTGAGCCAAGCTTTAAAAACGCCAAGGCCACGGAATAGTAGAACAATACCAAAATATCTTTTATAGCTAAAAACCGCCAATCTATGTTATCTCTATAATAAAACCGTAAGTCATGTGACTGTCATCAACAGTTCCGGGATGCCGCTTCACTTTTTCATATGCCAGGCGGCCATTTTTATTCAAAACTATTTTTTGGAATAAAACTGCATAAAAGTTACATTTTTAGAAAGATCGTTCAAAATAAATTAATATTTGAGAGATGACTTACGTTCAATTATGTATACATTCTGCAATAACTTCAGTTTAAATTAGGTTCGCAGTTCAAATTCTCTATCCATGAAAGTAAACAAAACAAAACAACAAAAAAAAAAAAAGATTCATTCGTTGTGAACGTTTAAAATATTAAACCATGAATTTTTGGACCGCTGGTGTAAAAAAAATAATCCGCACCAGTGAGACTGTCAAAGTTTACCATAATTCTGTTCTATACAACTCAACTTCTTTCTGGATCTTTTCTTGACGTAAGTTGAACTCATGTAATAATATTTAATGGATCAAATTTCGAAACAAATTGTCAGCTTTTATTTTTCACGTGTGCAAATTAGAAACGATGCTTTAATTTTGAAATCAAATGTTTTGATTTATATTATTTCTTATTTATCTATTTTCTATTTTAAAGAAAAATGTGAACGTCATGTATTTTAAATTGGAACAGCTGTCACGGACGAACCGGGGTTGGTGCGATTTTTGTTTTGCGCCATTTTGGCGAGAAAATCCCATTTTCAGGTACCTATAAGAGATTACTAAAACAGCATGTATTTTTTTTTTATTATGAAATAGTTTATTTTATATTAAAAAACACACAATTTTATTATAAAACACACACACACAATGATTAATTTATTATAAAGTGGGTTAAGCGGTTTTTGTCAAGAAAGATGAAATACATAACAAAAAATACGCGAAATGCTACCACGATCGCAAAAGTTCTTGATTTGTCTATTAGATTTTTCCGGTTTGGCGAAGGATTAAGAAAAAAATAAATTATGAATAAAAATAATTTGTTCAATGCTTAATATACATTTAAGGGCGACCAAACTGGTCGCCAGTGGCGGCTAGTGTGTTTAATAAGTGTTTACAAAATACTATCGTCCAACTACAACGCCAATAAGCAAATGAAAAACTGTTGCCATTAGAATCTCAAAATAATAATAATTCATAGAAGCTCGTCTGAATAAAGCATCAACTATACGTAAGTTTAAGCAATAAAATTTACAATATATTGATGAAAACAGAAAAAAATAATCTTGGATATTTAATTATTTACATTATTTTCTCTCTCATCTGGTGGATAAATGGTTGACGTCAGTGGAAACTGATATATTTATCGTACATAACTACGCATCACAAAATTTTATCAATACCTTTCTCTTTTAATACCGTGACTTAGCTGTTTAATGACATAATTGTTATTTTAATTAACGAAATACTTAATAAATCAGTGTATATATAGATAAATGTCTAATTAAAAATCACTCGATGACATACCAAACACGTGTAACGCATCCGACGTCAATGTGTATGTCACGATCATGCATTTTTGGCGTTAAATCATAGTTTGGCGATAGTTTGTTTTTTTTTTTTTTTTATGGGAAGTGGTCGACGGGATAATGAAGTACCACCAATGTGGGATATTACTTTAGTTCGCTTTTACATTATTTACCATTTTTAACGATGTTACATAAAATAAATGTATATTAAATTACTGTTTTGAACGCGATTGCCCATCGACAATGATAAACATGACTGGCGATTAATAACAATCTTTGGCGATCTATCTTCCTGGGACGGATAATACATTATTTGCGACTTATTCACATGCCATATATATGACTATAATTTGGACATACGTATAAAGTAATGGTATGGTATATATATATATGATTATGTCATACATGTCTTATAATTTGGCGATACATCTTGGTCGCTTGGCGATTCTCGGAGGCCGCTATAACAAATTAGTATCACTAGAAATTTATTTTAGTTAATTTACAATAATCGGTCAACCACCAATTGGCGAATTTTGGGGAGTATTTTGGTGAAATTTAATTCTTCAGGGCCGTTTCTTCCGCCAAGACAAGGCGGCTGCTTAGGGTGGCAAAATTAAATGAAACGGTGGTACTTTCCCTTTAGCTAGGTGCAAATATCGCCATGAACATTTTTTTCTCGCCAAGAACATTTTTTTTCTCGCCAATAGCAGCTTTTATTTTTACGTATATAAATAAAAAACAATGCCTTAATCCTTAAATAAAATGTCTTTGGTTTATAATATATTTCTTATTGAAACATATATTTTAAATGAAATTAGTGAAAGATATAAGATTTCAAATGTAGTTAATGTATGTATTTTTAAATGAAATGAGCTAAAGATTCGAATTTTAAGTTAAATGAGTGCAATGTGACGAACAATATTTGGCGATTTATCATTTGATCTCGGCTGACTGAAAAGTACCCAAACAGCCATATGGTAAAAAAGATGGGGCGAACTTTTAAATTTTCGCATAGGGCGACAAACACTAGAAAAAGCCCTATAATTCTCATAATGCAGAAAAAATACACACACATGAGGAAAAACAGATAAGATCATCATAAAAAAAAAATTGGAGGAAAGGAGGATGGTGTTTTATTTATTTCGTTTTTAAAATTACCTAAAAATAATCCATGTTTGCTGGAAATAGAAACTATATCGCCTGGATTATTTAATTTCAGCGTTAATTATTCGAAAGAAAATCATTTTAAAATCTTACTTTCCTTTAAAAATAAAGGAAAAAGTAAGCGCAGAATTAAAAAAAAAAAATCTACACTTACAATAATTACTCGGATGATTTTATAAGTCTTTCCCGAGGCAGATAAATATTTTCACAATCCACAACAGAAAAATCCAACCAAATAACTTAACTTCCACTGCCACCACTATCTCCGCTAATTCAACCATAATAATTAATTTAAAAAAAAAAAAATCAATCCTGCAATTTACCTCCATAGCCGCCGATAAGAATTCAATTTCCGGATCTATCCCGAAAACGAGAGCTGAAATTTTTAAAACAGCAAAATCATTTTAAAACTGATCCCATCCCATCTTATTAAAAAATCAAATCGAAATAATAAAACACGAATGAAGATGCTTATTTAATTTCACCTGTCACTCCCGCAAGCGGAGGATTTCAAAACGCAATTACCACTTCCTAAAACTCAAATTGAGATCGCGAACACATCGCGTGAGATTCGGTAATTGACGCGGGAGGGAAATGTTTTGCAAGATAGAAATGGCATCATACCTTGCGTAATTCAGAACTCTGAATATGTATTTTTATGTCAAGCTCAATAAAATGCAGGGGTATATAATTTGTGGTGGAGTGATGCAAATGAGAGGAATTTAAGATTATTCACAAATGATTAGAGAGTTAACACAGGTATTGCATGCCAGTTGAAGATAAGCCAATTAAGAAAGAGCAAATGACGTACGTTATGAAAAAATAAACGAGTAATATATAAAAAAAAATTAAGTCAATTCCTACTTTTTAATCATAAATATATAAAATAAACCCGTGCAGCATTCATGTCCCACGTTATCTTTATTGAACATTTTATAATCATCGTTGCGATATTTTATTTCTGTGGCATCACTCATTTCAGATAAATCTTTCATTTCATTTATGAAAACAATGGGAGGAATTTTTTTCTCCCATTTAAAACTAAAATTAATTAAATTTAATTAATGAATTAATATTTGAAAAAACTGTATTAACATAAAGTGTCATCCCACTACAACTTAAAAAAAATTTATTTGAACTTGAGTGGATGAATAGAAAATATTTTATTAACGATTGAAAATTTGAACAAGATACATATAGAGAGATAGTGTGAGCTAATAGTAGGAATTTAATAAAAAAATAAAATTTGTACGATTGTACATCTATTATGCACGATTATAAAAAATAACTTTTTTGTATTTTTACGGCAGCAGGTTGCAAATCTCGATAATAGCTTTTTATTTCCCTCGCCAATAGTAGCTTTTATTTTTCGTGTACGTAAATTAGAAACAATGCTTTGCTATACTTCATTAATAGCTGAAATGTGGTAAATAAAAACCATGAAAACAGTAAAAAAGTTTTTATACATAAACTACATGTTTCGGCTTAACCAAAGCCTTTTTCAAGACACGAGAATCTTTCACAGTTACACTATAATGAAATTCTTTGAAATGCCACCATTCACGTTCTCTCTTAGATTTTTATTTTTACTTTCATGTTTAGTTCTATCTTTGTAACCAAGGGATAACTCAACCCATAATTTTGGTAAGTTAAAGGGTGTTGTATCGTTACAATTGAATTTTTACGTACTGCAATTTCAATGGTTTCTCTTAGTATAAGGTTGGAGGGAAAAATATTTTGTTTTCAATGAAATTTATTTGGAGTGCTTTTTCTTGGTCAAGTTCAGTTAACTTCTAAAGAATCAAAAACTATACATAGCAATTTAATCATCTTTCGCATGTGCATACTTGACTAGATTGTGGTGTGCAGTGTGCAATCATTTAACAAATTTGTTTAATTTTTTTTTCGTTTTTTAATTAAATTTTTTTTTTCAAAATGTCATTCATCTGAATAGAGATTTTATTCATAGTCTGAAAAAAAGACAGTTTTTACCCACTGTTGCCAGATTTTAAACAGCCGAAATATTATTTAAAAGCATTTTTCAATTGAAAAATATATTTACACGTGAATTTTAAAAAATAAAAGGAAACTTTAACATAATTAAGCTATTACATGCGAAAAGCATTAAATGGTGAAAATCACGTCATATTTAAAACACTATTTAAAACGTTATATTTAAAACCATTTTTGTAGCGTTTCGAAATACTGTATTTTTAATTTAAATATATTTATACGGGAATATTGAAAAATATAGAAAACTTACGTTATATTTAAAACGACTTTCTTATAAACATTATAAAGTCCGAAAAGCAACGATTTTCTTTACTTAAGCATTTTATACAAGATTTTCAAATGTGCAATTGATCTTTCTTAATCACGAAAACAGCCACCAGCTGTCGCGACAACGGTGGACAACGGGCACCGAAAATCCCCCCCCCCCTGTTAAAGAGAAATGAATGGCAGCCCGATTACAGAAAACCATCACTGGTCATCATAAAATAATCTTCCGTAATCGGTTGATATTTTTAAAACTGAGTAAATTTATCGTGTTTTTAGAACGGAACTGGACGGAAATAGGGCGAGCGTAGCTCGTAGGGGGCAAAGCCCCCTAGTAATTTAAATAAAACTAATGCATTTTAAAGGAAATGAGTGAAAGGTTTACATTTTTAATGAAATGAACGCAATACGCATGATGGCGAGGGTAACAATATTTGGAGATTTATCACCTGCTCCCGGCCAACATAAAAGTACCCTATATATTTTAATGTATGAAAAATAAAATCCAACGACTTAAAATAAATCTTTATTAATAGGTTGCACGTCAAAGGATGAGGTCATTTACAAGCAACATTGATATTTAAATGAATATAAATACCATTAAATGTTTGTAACAAAACACTACTGCACCAAATCACAGCCGCTAAAATGCGCCAATTGACGTAAAAATCGATTTATAAATCACCAAATACCTTAACACCATTAAAATACACTCTGAACAATTACAACGAATAAACTATATAATTTATCCAAATCCTTTTTTTTTTTTTTTTTTACATCCCTGTTCTAAGACAAGTTCCATAGGGTACATGTTTTTGTGTCTCTGAATACTGCATATCTAGTGAGGAATATATATATTGTAATGGATCTGTATAACATATCAATTGCATGGTAATCAGGCTAAAGGTAACACAGGACCTTCGAGTTTGTAGAAACGATCAAAAACATTGTAAAAGAAAAAAATAATTCAAATAACATGCAATTAAGATTTTTCCCCCTTTTTGAATAAAGTATATATGCGGTATATAACATGCGGAAAAATAAATACGGTATACACAAAAATAATATTTTAATTTTAAAAATTTATATCACTAATACGTGAATGAAAATCCTTAAGTACTGCGTATCATGATCAAACTGGAAATTATGCATATAGAAAACACTTTTTCATCAAATAGAATCATAACACACCTACCTCTAACTTAAAAACAAAATATACACAAAACGTATTGTTTAAAATTAAATTTTAAACACAAAATTTCATATTTTTCAAGTGCAAAATTTTTTTTTTTTTAAGCATGTAGACTAGGAAGAAACGCACAAGTGGTTCAATTTTTTAAAGCTGTAGCTCATATAGTTTGAAAGTAAGTGTGCACAAGCTCAAAATTTACTATCTGAGAAAACGCATCTTAAAATTTCAATAGCCACTTACCGAGTGCATGTAAAGCTGTCTCTAAATGATTATGAATTAAGAAATAATGCAGACTTTTGAATGCAGTTTTTTTGTGTTTTGTTCAGAAATGTTTAAAGTTTTAAAATAAAACAATAAAAAGAAAAGGGCACAGTTAAACTGATGGCATTGAGCTCACAGGCTATTCACACTAATTGTGTATTATACTCTTATTTCAAAGAATAATAGCCCTCGATAAATAAAGAAATCGACAATAAATTAAGGGGGTTTAGCCCCCCGTTCCCCTTTTTATACTTAACCAATGAACCCCCAAAGCTAATGAGGAAAGCGCCTTATTACAATGAACCTGTATACATAATTTGAAGCAAATCGGATAATTCTGCATAAAAAACCAATTTATCTAAATTAAGCGGAGGATTAGCCCCCGTTCCCTCCTTTATATTTAATGAATGGACACCCAAAACTAATCATGGAAGCGCCTTATCACAATGAACCTATATACAAAATCTGAAGCAAATCTGATAATTTTGCATGAAAAACCCATTTAAGGAGGATTAGCCCCCTGCCCCCCCTTTATACTTAATCAATGCACTCCCAAAACTAATCAGGGAAGCGACTTATCACAATGAACCTATAAATAAAATTTGAAGTAAAACGGATATTTTTTATCAAGAGTTATTGCGTTACGTACGTACATACATACATACATACAGAACTGACGGGCACATTAATTCTCAGGCTGTGAGCTAAAAACCAAAAATTGATTTTTTGGAAGTTCAAAAAGGTCCTGTGCGCCCCTTTAAAGTTGAAAGCACGGACGGACAAATAAATTTGTCAAACACTTTTCATCCATGTTGGAAAGCGTTAAAGATCGTATTCATTTTTAAATCTCACATGAACACGTATTCTCTTTTGCACATAGCAGAGATCTATCTGCTGAACAAACTAAAGCAAAAGAGCTCATTCTTGTGTTACTGATAGCTGCACTCTTTAAATATATCTGGTGCATTGAAACGAATAATTCTTCGGTTTCCGCCATAGACACAGCTGTTTTCAGAGAGAGGGAAAGAAGCACCCGTTTCCGCTGCAGACAGACACGCGAACACAGGGATGGGCAAGGTCGGGGCACGGGGAAGAAGACCTCAGACAAACGGAAATTCGATTTACGAACAAGGAAAATAAAATAAAGGAAGATTTTTGCACCAGATTGTTTTTTCTTAGTGCACGCGTGGAACATTTTTATTTTTCTTAAATACCGAATCTTGCATTTTCTATCAGCTGAAATATAGACATACCTGACGTGAAAAAAAAAAAAAAAAAAAAAAAAAAAAAGGAACTCATTTAGGTAGTGGATAAATTGTACGTTGGAGCTGTACCAGAGTTGGACACATTTGTAATTGTAAATGTAATTACAATTTAATTGTACGTAATTGATTATAGTTACACACACTCAAGCACAGAAATTTCGTCAAATAATGGGATGGGGGCAGTTCCAACTATACAGTGCTGCAAAAATTTTTTACAGCATGTAATTGTAACTATAACTACATACAATTAAATTTTAATTATGTTGCATAGAACTGCAATTGTAAATTTGTCCAACTCTGAGCTGTACATTGTATATAACGTTATCAACATTTTGGTAATTTTGGATTCCCTCCCCTCTTTACAATATAATTCTTCGACCCCCCCCCCCCTCTCCTTAATGACATCGTTATCAAAGTCTAATTTTTTTTTTCTACTTTTTAAAAGTTTGCAGTGATATATAAATAGGGTTATACATTTATTATTCACATACTTTACTGATTCAAATGAAGATAAGTCAATAAAATTAATTATTATACATGAAATAATTTTGCATCAAATAACATCTTACAAGAGATAGTTACTACTTAAAAGTAAGGGGGGAGCAAAACTTACCAACGAAACAGATCGACAACATTCTATCTCTTTTTTTTTTACTAGTAAACACAGGTATTATTTCAAACATATTTTGTGCCTGGTTTCTATAACAGTGGATTATATGCTCATGTGGCAAAACAATAGGAATGTCAGAAGTTGGGGTAGTCCATATTTTGGAATGAAATGATTTTATAATGGTTTAATAATTTTGTATTATCATAAAAATAGATAAGACTAAAATAAAGATAGCACACTATTTTGATATAAAGTTAAAATGAAGAACATTTTGGTTGGATAAAAATTTTAAAATATCAAAATTCCCTTCCCCCTTCTAAAGTGATAACTTACACATGCACATACCCTATGAGCTAAATCTCTTCTTTCAAATTAAACCAAATATTTACTTACTATTTTTTATGCATATACAGTAAAATCTGAAAACAGAACCTGTATAGAACGGAATCTTATCTTAAACGTGAGCGGAAAAAAAGGTTATTCCAGATTTCTGGTGAAAAGAATAAAATCGAACTGCACAGAAGCGTCATTTCAAATTTTGCTTAGAGGAGATAAAATTCTTAGGTTGCACCATATTTTCTTTCGAAATGTATAATTTCTGTTGCATTCATTTTTTGTAAGTATTTCCAAAGAAATATTTACTGTTAAAGTTAATATATTCGTAGTAGCAAATGAAAACACTTCGCTAATAATATAATAAGAAAACAAACATATAATAAAAATCTCAAACTCAGAGAAGGTCAATTGCTCTACCCTGACGCTCCCTAAATGACGCCTCTGCAATTGCAATGGCAGTGAAGTATACCTACTTAGACAACACTTGTCTAAAATGGGATTTTTCTGATCCTTTGCTATTCCGTCTTAGCAGGTTTTACTATAATTATTACTGGACCTGGTATATCAGATTAGCTTAATTCGAATAATAATTACTTCTATATCACAATATGTCTAGATATAGAGTACATGCCGAACAACAGCAAGGCTGGTGCCGGTAGCGACTCGGCAACAGGCTCCATGTCAGATAGGCTCTTTATTTCTATCGATCCATTACCACTTTTGGACCACACACGATATATATAGAAAATAAAACAAAATTTTCGCACCATGCACTAAACAGATCCTGCGGAGTTGATAGAGCATAGGAGCATAGCATGCAACTTAAGTGGATAAGGCATTTTCAAAATGGAGTAAAACTTGCTAAGACGGAATCTCAACCAACTGTAGAAAAAATTCGCTTTAAATAAGCTCCTTTCCCCTCCCCCTTATATGAACTGTAGCTGGTAGATCGATTACTGCAAATTATATTCTATTCGCCGCGACCATAAAAAAAATTCTGTTTAAGGCAGGACTTCGTTATACAGAGGTTTCGGTATAGTAGTAAAATTGTGTTTCACGCTGATATTTCTGATATTAGTCTGTGCACAAAAGCAGAGATATAAAAATTTGAACACAGAAATTTCTCACCGAACTAAAAACCCTTTTACCCAGTGCTTACCCTATCATTGTGGTAAAACCTGTTTTACAGGTAGAGTGTGCTTTCTCTACTAAGCATTTCTTTCAACCAAATACTTCAACTTCCCCCCTTCCCCCCTCCTCTCGCTAAATTATGAATTAAATGCCGCTGTTTAACAGGACATTTTAAAGCTTTATATTATTGTTTATTTGTTTACCCATTGTTTCGCTCAATTCTAAAAAAATAACTAATGCAGCTGTTGTTGCAATTGAATCTGCGACCTTTTCACTTTCGGGGCATTTTATAAACACAAAAACTAAAAATGATAGTTTTATAAAGAAATGTATGATAAACACGTTGAAGCTAGTGTACAGCCTTTCTTCACAAGGTTCTGTTTTTGTGAAATTGTGAAGTTTTTTGTATTTTTGAAAAATCTAGTCATAATTAAGCGAATTTGAAATTATTGTTATATTTAGGCTCCTGATTATTTTTAACAAAGATCCTTTATGTATATAAAAAAAAAAAGCAGAGTAATAGGTTCTTTGGCAACTTCAGCCTGTTTTTTAACCAGGGTTGTAATGGGTAGCTGCCCGGGCTCTTTTTTTAAACCCGGGTTTTTTTCAAACCCTGTTTTTAAGACTTCAGATGATTTTATTTTTAAATGATTAAATTTGTGATAAGTTCAGTTAGGAGACTGGAAAATTTTGTGAAGGATCCAGTTTTAAGGTGTAAATTTTTGTAAAGGGTGCTGTTTTAAGGAGAAAAACTCTGTGAAGGGGCCTGTTTTAAGGGGAAAAACTTCATGAAGGGTCCTGTTTAGAGATGGGAATGCTCGGAAAAAGACCGGAAACTTTGGAAAAAAAACTTTTTTTTTTCCGAAGGTGTATTTTTCAATTTTTCCAATTTGGAAAAATTGAAATTTAATTTATAAAATAATACATTCAAAATGTTATGGCTGCATTCTGATATTTTTTCATGTTCAGTGTCTCGCATGAAAATGTTAACCATGAAAAATATGATATGTAAGCAGTTTAGGAAAAACGCCATTCCTTTAAAGGACCCTTTACCATTCTTTTTCACCTTAAAACATTGGACCCTTAACAAAATTCGGAAAAATTTTCAATCATCATTCTGAATCCTCTAGAAATGCGACGATTTTAGAACAACAAAACATGTCATATAACAACTGAAATCATCAGTGAATCTATCATCTAGCTGAATATATGTATGAAGGATCTTATTATAAATATCTAAATATGAACCTAAATATAATGATAATTTCTAATTCACAAAATTTTGATTATATTTTTTATGGACATTTTGTCATAATTTTTTTTATATAAAGGCAATAGTTTTTATACAAAGGTTTACTTTACAAAAACAGGATCACGTGAAAAAAAAATGTAAGCAGACCCCCATGCCACTACTCTTGTTAAACATAAAAATGCAAAATTATTTCAATAATAGCAATAGGTTGAAAATTGAATATAAAATTTAAAACATACATTTATTTTTATTGGCATAGCTGCAATTTTTCATGTAATCGGATGATAATCTCCAGAAATATTTAACTTGTTAGAAACAAATTCTTTTTTAGTAACATGCAATTGAAATTATCTAGTCTTTTCAAGCTTTTTCCTCTTCTCTTTCTTTTATTTAAAATATAGATTCTAAGACTTGTCTAACTGTATATATTTTTAAATATAAATGCATAGAAACAAACTTTGCAAAGAAAATGTAAATTTTCTGTGAAAAATGTAGTTGAAAACAATTTTTATAAGTATTCAAAAATCCACCTATTTTATAACTTTCATTAAAGAAATATACATACATACATACATATATATTACTTTGATATTAAGAATCTAAAACTTAAAACTAAAAGCAAAACATATAGGGTTGGTTAATAAACCTTGGTTTAGGTTTAGACCGGAAAGCTATAGGGCAGTTGCAATTGACGTCACCTTGGAGGTAAACAGTACAAATAGGCAGTTCTGATTGGTGGAATTACCTTTACCTCCAAGTGAATACAATGATTGATCAGCTGATTGCAACTGCCCTATACAAAAACTAAATACACGGGAAATGAATATTCTAATTGTAGGGGGGGGGGGGATGTAATATTGTAAATTAGTATAATTTTTTAAGGAATGGAAGATTTAAAAAAGATATTTATAATGTCACAACTACAATGATTTTTTGTTTCTTTAAAATGGCATAATTTATATACTTATGTAATACTATGTTGAGGTGATTTTTAATGCAATTTGAATTTTCTTTCAAACTGCGGTAATATTAGTTGAAACTGATAAGATTTTGTTTGTTTTTTGTTTGTTTAATTTTCTCTACTGGTAATTGACGAAATGCAACTGAAAAATCATTTCGACAGAGACATGATATATTACAAACAATGGTGTTAAATTAAGCAAGAAAAGCTGAGTTTTTTTTTTTTCTTTTTTGTAATATATTCATGTAAAGCGGAAAAAAAAATATTTTTCAGTATGCAGAAATTTTAAAAAAATGTTTATTTTATATTTTTTAAGAAAATGGTAACAATTTTGAGAAACAATTGTAAGAAATCAATTTTTCCAAAATTTCCAAAAAAAAACTTTTTTCCGCCACTTCAAAATTTCCGGAAATTTTACATCTCTAGTCCTGTTTTAAAAGGTCAAAAACTTTGTGAAGGGTCCTGTTTTGAAGGTAAAAACTTTGTGAAGGGTCCTGTTTTAAGGTGAAAATGTTTGTGAAGGATCCTATAAAGGACTTAATTTTCCGAAACTGATCTCTGGAAGCAGACAGTTTTTAAATCGAAGAATTATTTTAAGCGTTATTTAATGGTGAAATCTGTCAAGATAGTTACATAAGTTTTATAGGATCAAAAAGTATGCATAGCAAGCAGTTTAACCATCTTTGACAGCATATACGTGACTTAATTGTGGTGGGCAGTATCATTTCTTAGCTATGATGCATTACAATTTTTTCTTCAAATATTCAGGGGAAAAAAAAAATGTTAGTTGAGCAAAATGCAATTTTATTCAAAAAGTAACACGTAATAGTTTACCCCAGTATTTTATATTACATCTCTATGTTTTGTGTATGTATCTATTATATTAACATTTTATACACAAAATAACTTTTTATATGCAAGCAACAGAACAAAGTTATGCATGCAAGATATTCCATTGAAGTACAACAAGGAACGATTTACGACTTATTTCACGCGATATAACAATAAATATTGTTCTTCCAAAAGAATATTCCGTGACTAAGCCAGGGATCGTGACAGCGTGAAATCCAATAACAGTAGATGCATGTGTTAAATTAAGTTCAAAGTGTGCGAAGGAAACAATTCTGCGCACTCGATTCCAATAAAAATCGTGATTATGGTTCAAAATTGTACTGAATCTAAATAGTTCCTCTTTAAGTATTTTCATTTGTTGTAAAAAATATGGACCAACCGACTATTCGTGATTGTTTATTGGCTTTAGTTGTCGTTGTGGGATTATGGTAGCTGTAAGTTGTGTTATACGAAAAAATCATTTATTATTTATAAATTACTAGCATGCTTTCACGCGCTACGCTGCACTGGTCAGTTTCTCCAATCGCACATTAAATCAAACGAAATATATCGGTGAATTTGACCTAGTGTTTTAAAGCATACATGAACCTTTATCTGGAATGTCCTTATGCAATGCTGAAAACGATACGAACACCACTGCGCTATTATATTTTATAATGTGTCGGACAAAATTTGGGATGTTAAGGACCAATTCTTTTAGTTGATCACTTACAGTAGGATTTGGTAAAGAACGACAGAACAATATGCAATATACTAAAACCATCCCTGTAAAAATTATCTAACTAGCAGTGCAAATCTCATTGAAATCCGTCCAGTAGAATTTCTTAAAAAGAATAATCTTTCATAATAGGGTTCACCTGTAACTATGCAACGAAGAACGATATGTAATATACTAACACATTCCCTGAAAAATTACCCAACAATGTAAGTTTCATCAAAATCTGTCCAGTAGAGCTTTTATAAAAAAGCTTAATCTTTCATACTCGGATTCACCTAATTACAGAACTTTCCCCTATAATTCTGCAACTAAAAATGCAAAACGATATGCTATGTAATAAAACCTTCCCTGAAAATAATGCAAATCCCATCAAAATACACTAAACAGAACTCAAATTATAAGCTGGCGGAACGATATTCCCATTTGCAGGGGTAGTACTAGCCCTATATGATATTTCAGGACATACTTTTTTCAATATTTCAGGACAATTTCAGGACACATTTGCTTGGCATACTAACCGAAAAAACCTTTAACTACCTCTTCAATACATTTTATTATCATAAATAATACTCTACATACACCTTTTTTTTTTTTTTTTTTTTTTTTTTTTTTTTTTGTAAAAGTATACATTTAAAAGAAAAGTAATTTTACCAGAGCCCTTTGACCAAGCTGCTAAATAATTGCGATTTTTGCATTACTGAAGGACGAAAATCTCAATTTTTTCTTCACTGATCGACGAAATTTGCAAAAGATTTATTTTTTATAACTGATTGGTAAAAATTGGGAATTTTTTTTTTTTTTTTTTTTTTTAATGACAGAGACGAAAACAGCAAAATTTTTAAATGACTAATCAATAAAAATTGTGAATTTCGTTAACTGATCACAAAAAATTGCAATTTTTTTTTTGTGCAAATTGATAAAAATCACTATTTTTAACGATAGTTTGAAGAAAATTGTGATTTTTGTGATCGTTTTGCATCAATAAAAATGTACACCTACCCCTAATTCGATGATTTCAAATGCCGATATAGCACAAAACTCACAAAATTTCAGGAATATTAGGACAGACTACCATATTTCAGGACATTTCAGGACGTTTTTATTTTTTTCAGGAATATCAGGAATTTCAGGACAAGTACTACCCCTGCATTTGCATTTTATATAGGGCATCCAACCCGGTCTTCCCGGGATAGAGAATATAGGTGAAAACATTTTTTTTATTATTGAAAACTTAGATTTTTTACAATTTTTTTTTTTTTTCTTTTTTGCCTCCTAAAAACTCCAAAGAGCATTTTTATATGAAATATGTCAATTATATATTCAAATAAAATTTTGAAATTTATTAAAAGCGGTAATTTCGTATTGGCCTCGCGCCAGAAGTTAATAGCCGAAGAAATAGCTCAAAACTTCGTTATCTACAGCAGTTTTTTTTTTTAAAATTCTGATAATTTCAACGGTTTTAAGCTCTTATTTCAATTACACGTCTATTAAATTTGTGTTTTATCACTTTCTTCTATCTTTACAAGAAGAAAGTATTGGATTCATGAAAATTTTCGACGGATTTATACGTCTTAGAAGGTCCTGAACATTATTTAACTGTTTTTAGAAAACGTCTGTCTGTGACTGTCTGTATGTATGTGACAAAAATGTTGTGGGCGCTCTATCTCAAGAACTAATGCTCGGAATTTAATAAAACTTTATATTCAGTTAGTCCCTGATATATATTGGTGCTGATTAGTTTTTGGTAAAAATCGCCCAGCAGGTGGCGCTGCTATACAGCATTTTGAAGGATTTACACGATTTTAGCGATAGTCATAATGCACGGAATTTAATAAAACTTGAGTATCAGTTAGACTTTGATATAAATTGGTGCTGATTCTGTTTAGTGTATGCGAAACTTGTGTGAGATACAAGAAAGTTTTGGGATTGACACATCCGACTAGTTTTGATACTGTTTTACTTGTTTAATGAAGTTTTTATTTCGTTATTGAATATTAGCTGGAAACAAATAAGGACTTTTAATATTGTTTAAAGTGCAAACAGATTAATATTCTGTAATCGTCTGCAAGCGATATAGATTTTTTAAAAAATCGTGCTTGAAAATTATTTTAAAAGACATAATAAATCAGTCAGTTAAGATACAGTTTTCAAACAAATTGCATTTGAAAGTAGATATTTTTTCCTAAATAAAACTGTGTAAAAATTGCGATGTTTAGAAATTAAAAAAATAGCTGTAGCAAAAATCGCAAAATCGAAATTTCATCATCAAGTGTTGCCATTCGCAAAATGAAGTCAGCGTTACGCACGGACACGTTTGCCCTTTATAATATAGATAGATAGTAGATGAACTTTATAGAGTTATAAATGATTGTTGACACGTGACGATATGTTTTTCTCCTTTCCCGCGTTTCTCGTCCAGGAATTAGGTTCAAAACTTGGCAGCGTTTTCTGAAGGACCTTCTACTTTTATAAAAAAACGGAAAACAATATTCGATTACATAGTTTCTAAATAAGAACATCTACCAATTTCACACATTTCCGAATAAAAATGAATTCAGTAAATGCATCGAAAGTAGCTCCTTTGAATTTGAAAACAGCCTTAATTTCATTATATATATTTCACAAAAATAAACTTACTTTTAATAAAATGGGCCCCAAGAGAAAACCCTACATCGACACCTGTATAGTAAAATTTTCTGAAGTCCGAATATGATGTCAAAATTGGATGTTCTATTGAAAATGTCAGAGTTTGGTATAATTTCTCTAAAAAGACGGCTCCCTAAGCCGTTTAAGACAAATTGAAAGACAATTCCCCCTCGAATGACTATTTTCCCAGACAATTTGGTGATTAAAATGTATGGGGTACTTTTCTAGGGTTTCGTTTATCATACGAAACCCTATTAGTCCCGCTTCGTTGTCTGTCCGTCACAGAGCCGGTACTCAGAAACTATATAACTTACAGACTTGAAATTTTGTGTACTTATAGCTAAATACCTACTATGAAGCTGAAAATCATAAAATTAAAAAAAATCTTATATTTTAATATAGAGATAAAAAACCAAAACTAACAGACTTTTCCTATTAAATTAAAAACTTTTCGTTATAGCTGTTGCCAACAATTAAAAATCCACAATAAAATTCTTTCTACAATAAATAATTTTCTATTGAAAGATTTCCACGTGAAAAATGAAAAAAAATTTTTTTACCAATTGAAAAAAAAAAGATTAACATGACGTCATATTGGTAATAAAACGGAAATTTTCAAAAATTTCTCAATAATACAAGGAATATGAGTATGTGTAAGTACAGAAAGCAGGTTAATATAATTTCATTAGAGAATTAAAATGAAAATTAATCTGACGTCATATTGGAAGTTTAACGAACTTTTTCAAATGTTTGAGAATGATACAAAGCGAGTATCAATATGGGTAATAGAGAATAGTAAATATATGAGTTTGAGAAACGTATTGAATCATGATAAAAACCCAATTATTGAAATATTCGCATATTTTAACATTTTAAAGGTGTACAACATGTTTTGTTCAATTTTGAAATTATTTTTTTTTTTTAAATATCGCATTTAGTCCACATGACAGATATTATTTTGGATTTATTAAAGAAAAGATGAAGTGCTTTGAAAGGAATATTAAACGAAAACCTTTGTGCGATCTTCGATCACACATACACCCCCCCCCCCCCCCCATCTATTGTACCATAGTGCATAGCGGCATCACTGATAACGACTGCACAAATAAAACATTTTTGCAATTCATCAAACTTAAAAACTGTAACCGTATAAGTAGAAAAATAATAAAAAATAGAATAACGTAGAATTCTACTGCATTAGAAAGCTACCCACCCCCTTCCTATCGACTCAGCAAGTTAAAAAATCATTCAAAAAAGGATTTATTTTGATTTGTATCGTTGCGCGATCCAAGAAAATCTAAAAGTTATGGGGTTTGCATGTGTGTCACGGGGTTTCTTTTATAAATGCTGCGTCTTCAACAAACGAATTGATTTTCTGCGAAATCTCCAACAAAAAAATAGAGTTTTGTTTGGCTTCTAAAAAGGAATTTATTCGACTTTTGAGGAAGAGTGAACGTTAAGACATCAATGATATGATGAGAAGTTCAGACATCTGAACAATCCTCTTAATATGAAATTATCTATTCAAAATAAATATATATTTTTAACAGACTTAAAAAAAGGAGGAGGTTATCAATTCGACCCGTATGTATGTATTATGTTGTTCATGCATAACTCTCGTAAATGTGCATAGATTTTGATAATTTTTATTTTGTTTGAAAGAGTAAGGCCCCAAGGTGGTACCATTTCAATTTCGTCAAAATATGATCATTAGAACAAATTATTTTAATTTTTTTATTCAAATTTCCATTATTAAATAATGGAATCGGGGTTAGGTGATATATATCTCAATGGATATATATCTTGATATATAGGGTGTCCCAAAAGACCTTGACATATTTTAAAATTCAATAAAAGATCAAGCAATTAGCGTACGAGAATGCGGTTTGGAGGAAAATTTTTCTTATGACTGAAAATTTTGTTAAAGGAAATTTTGTTAAGGCCCTTTTCCTAGAAGTAATAATAAATTTAAACAGATTCGATACGTATCATAATTAAGAAGTTATAGGTTTTTTTTTTTTGTGTTTTTACAAAAAGCAGCCCCCCCCCCCCCCTCATTGGTTCGATTTTGCCCATTAACGAACTTGACCGAGATTTTATGCCCCTTGATTTTATATATCAGTTTTGAAGATTTGTGCAGAATGATTGAAGTTATCGTGTCCATAAAAAAGTGATATAAATAGATAGATAACAGTAAATTTAGTATTACATTTTCCTGAAAGAGAAGTCGTCTATCAAAATATTTTGCAGAGAAATGAGCCGAAAATTTAACCCTGTCTATAATAAAAAATGATGTGGAACAATAATCATTTTAAAGAAGCATCTTTTAAAAAGGATTTTTATTTTAAAAACTCCTAGTAATAGGAATTATTTGAAAAGGGCGCCATGGAAACTGACGGAGAAACCTTTTTACCCATTAATAATCTCCACGTGTTGTAAACGATGGAAAGAAAGCATCGAACATCACTCAATGCATACTTGTAAACATTACAGCGAAAAACACTAAATGTTAAAAACCAGACCCCAATTAACTGTAGAACCTCAAGTGATAACCGCAGCTGCGAACCAAACTGAATATAACCAGATGGACCTTAAGTCGAAACTAATCAACCCAGAAATACTCCAAACTGCCCCTCTTCAACCTTCAACTGATACCGCGCGTGTGCACTTAATACAAACTCTTTTAGTATGCGAGATGTAACTGAATTGTAAAGACGTCCGAATGAATGTGTGTATATATCTTAAATTTAATGTAAAAATGGAGCACTTTTAAGCAGACTCCAAACGCGAAATAAATGTATATGAAGTCAAGAAAGTGAATAATAATATATTCAAACCAAAATGGATATCTGCTCATTATATACGAATTTGTGATTTACTACCGATATTACTTCTAATCCCAAAATAGTGATACGATGATGAATCAAAAAGGATAAATATTAGGATCTTACTGTGGATATAATTCTTCGCGCGATGGTAAATTTCAGGTAAGCTGAATTAGCTTTTTACTATTATCAAAAGATGAAAATGAAAATTAAAGTATAAAAACTGATATAACAATTTATAAGAATAGAAAACTATTATGCTACTGAAGGTTTTAACAGAAACCTTTAAAGTTGGACAGCCCTGATATAGATAATATACATTCTAAAGAAGCATTTTAAACTCATCCATCAATACAATTGAAAATAGTTATTTTTCAAATACCAAATGACCAGAAATTAAAAAAAGTAAAGAATTCTGCTACCAACATACGTAAAAATATCTCGCACTTCGTAAAAAATCTGGTAATATATTGTGGAAGAGAATAGGAATGACAGTGGCGTTCATGTGGAAGAAAACGTTTCAAAATTGATTAATGGGAAATGCCAGGAAGACGTCCCATTGATACGAAAGTGGTAGACTTCCTCTGCTCTCAATTTGTACAGTCAAGTTGAAGTCTACGGAAGCGTTCAAATGGAAATGACGAAAGGAGAATTTCGATAGCAATTATAAATATCAGAGAAAGTGTTATAGAAAGAAAATAAAAATGAGATGTTATGACCTAAAAATCTTTTTGGAAAAGGTTAGGTTTTACAACTTTAAGAGGCTCACAGTACCCTTTGAACTATTTTTTTTTTTATTATTATTTGAGAATTTTATTATACCCTGACATATTAAATGGTTTTATGGAAAAGAACTGATTTAATCAAGAAAAAGATTCAATTCTTGAGGATTAAAAAACAAGAAACTTAAAACTACATTTCTACAATCTTTCACAATTTCGTATCTTTTTCTTTACATTTTTCTCAGAAGTGCGCTTAATAACTGTAAGGATCGGATTTCTAAAAAGTTAATTAGTTTATGAAAAAATAAAATGTCATGACACATGGAAGGGTGTTGTACCAATACAAATGCAAAAGTTGATTTTTTTTTTTTTTTTTTTTAAATAACTTGACATACGTCGGATGTTCTGATTCTACATGTTTGGAGAGCAGATCTTTCTTTCTGCAAAAATACTACTAGCTGTCGTCACAGTCTCAATCACAAGTGATGCATTCGCCCCAACGTCAAATTAAGTTCCTGCACGAGTCGGGTTGTGCCAGACGCGAACCAGACCAAAAAAAATTTCAACCCGAAATCCGACCCTAACCCAAAGTGTAAGAAAAATAAACTACAATTGTGTCTCCAGTTTCACCTTTTATCTATATTGAAAAATGAACATAGCATATACATTAATTAATACTCAAATGTAGTTTTTAATTGAAAAATATTAAAGACTTTCTTCTAAAAAATCGGGTCAGTTCAACCAAAATAATCAAACTTCAACCCGACGCGCAACGAAAAACATTCTCGAGGACCCGACACGAACCGCTGTCGGGTCGGATTCGAATAAACTCTGTTACCCAACACAATGCAGGACTACGTTGAACCCTGTTGAACCAGATATCTCAAATCCTCTTTGAAAAAATTCAGGCGCTCGTCGTTAACTATTTCAGCTTGGAATCCATTAATTGCAATGGAAAAGAAAAGTTATTAAAAATATTCGGGCTGATAATGACGAGCTGAAAGTGGCTCTGAAGAAGTAGCTACAACAGTGCACACCTGAATTTTTAAAAAAAGAGGATTCGAGAGTTAAGGTTCAACGATGGCGCAAATGAATCGCTTGTGAAGGAGACTATATAGAGTAGCATTTTTGCATTGAGAAAGAGTTGCTCTACAAACGTGTAAAATTAGAAATACTTGTATTAATGAAAGAATTAGATCAACCTTTGCGTTGGGGTCGGTACAACCTTCGTAAAAAAATACGGTAATATTAACTATTTACTTAACATTTAAATTTTATTTCAAATAAACTATATTACTGAAATGTCGATTCTTATTTTTATGACCTCCCCGCCTCTAAAAATTGAAAAGGGAAATTTCATTTTAATCAAAAGATTGATACGTCATTTATCGCAAAATGAAGTGTTCAGAGTCCTCTTGGAGGGAGTGGGAAGATGTGCATTTTCGGATTAGCTCTTGTGTTCTAGAATACATAATAAGAGTAATTGCAGTAAGATTTTATTTATCTCATTTTTTTTAAATGTTTAAAACCTGTGAAAACGGACCCGGTCTATGACTGAATCCTGTATTAAACGTGCTATACGTGGATTAGAACAGTATTTGAGATTATGCAAAAAAAGCTGAAAATTAACGCCATTGACGTCGCAATAAAGTGATTCATTATGAATAAAATTCATTCTTCCGATGATTATGTCATTGTGTATGCAAAGCTTTCGTTTGTTGAAGATTACCAAATAAAAATTACAGAAAACCTTGAAATTAAGAACATTTAAAAATTTTATTAAAAAAGTTTTAATTCAATACTACGTGTTAGGTCTATGTCTGGGACATTTTAATATACCTAGTAAAACCACAGCAACTGACTGGTTATAGAAACAATGGAAGGAAAATCCCCTTTGTCATTCAACCGATATGTGGTATATATTTCGTCATTCGTAAATGTAATTAGGATGGTTGAAGGACGTAAGTACCCACGGACCTCGCATAGAATTTAAATGACTGATCGTAGATATTAGTATTTTCGTTTTGCTCATTTAGAAACACGAGTTTAAGTATAATTGAAATTTCCACTTGTTTTCATAGCGATGAAGCGTACAACGCACTGGGCAATTGTGACCTTAGTAGTGATAGGCGATGTCCATATTTTTATCGATGTCTCTAGTAAATAAATTGTTAATCTTAACAGACATCAGATCCGATTTTATGAAAAATCGCCCTAAAAAATTAAGATTAGTTTTTCTGTTAGACTACTTTTGGCTGGGATATGACTAATTTTGCATTAACGGTTTCACATCAGTTCTTGAATCATTGCAGATCTTATTTAAGGTTTCAAGAAAAGCCGAAGGTAGCCAAAAAGCTTAAGATAAGCTTCATTCACCCAAAGCCCGTCAAAAATGGAAGCTGAAGACAATGTAAAAGCCAATACAGGAAATTTCTGCACCCCTGGCGGAGAGAACAGAACTAAAATGGTGGTGGCGCTAAACAAACCAAGACGAATGGTCCAAGTTGTGTGAGGATCAGACTCATCGAATAAAGAAATGTACACTGTGAAGCAGACATTACCGCTGCCCAGGCAGAGGGAACCAGACCTTAAATAGTGGTGATAGTGAACAAAACAAGTCGAATGGTCCAATTTGTGTGAGGATTGGACCCATAGAACTCGAGATATTGAATAAAGAATAAATGTTCACTAGAGATCCTCTTCAATAAGTATCTATACAGGAGTGTCTTCAGAACATCTGAACCCGCCTGGTTGTCTAGTGATAATTTCATCAATACAAAAGAGTAATACATCAGAATTACTTTGGTGACAGCTCTATATAAGGAGTACGCTTGCTGCACGCTACAAACGAGCATAAATTACCGCTCACAGGTGATAACTTATCCGAATTTTTTAGTGCGACCCTATAAAAGGACTATAAATGCTAAGCACAACTTTTTCAATAGGGAACATGCTATATTGATCCTTAATAACATTTATATTTCGTAGCAATACAAGCATATTTACAAAAGTTATAGTGCGAACAGATATAGATACAGACAGACCGACGAACTGAATTCAAACACTTTTCAACCATGTTGGAAAATTGAACATTACGAGAAAATTATGAAATTTTGGCCTTTATGCTGCAATATACTCTGCTCGTTCATAACCGCCTGTGAAACTATTTTTACAGCAACGGCAGCATGTATGCGGGAAGCTTTTTTTTTTTCATTAGCTCAAGCTAACAAAGCCTGAGAGCTAATGTGCCCGCCCGTTCTGTATGCGTACGTACGTATGTATGTACGTAACGCGATAACTCTTGATAGAAATAACCGTTTTGCTTCAAATTTTGTTAATAGGTTCATTGTGATAAGGCGCTTCCCTGATTAGTTTTGGGGGTTCACTGGTTAAGTATAAAGGAGAGAATGGGGGCTAACCCCCCCCCCTTAATTTAGATAAATGGGTTTTTCATGCAGAATTATCAGCTTTGCTTTAAATTTTGTATATATGTTCATTGTAATAAGGGGCTTCCCTGATTAGTTTTGGGGGTTCATTGGTTAACTATAAGGGGGGGTGGGGTGGTGGATGATCCCCCTTAATATATTGTCGATTTCTTATTTTTCGAGGGGCTTATTTCAAATTCTTTGTAATAAAAGTATAATATACAATTAGTGTGAATAGCCTGTGAGCTCAATGTCCTCAGTTTAACTGGGCAGTTTTCTTTTTTATTTTGTAACTAATAATTCAATTTCGTTCAGTTTAAAAACATGTAACATGACTGAAAAGCATTTAGCAATTCAACAATGGTAATATATTCGAATTACTTTAGACGGCTCTATATGAGAATTATAACATGCTACACATGCATGTCGTTAAAACGCACATCAATTATCACCATAGCTGCTAGCCTACCGATATTGGAGTGTCACTATTTCTGAATAGAAATATTAGCTTTACTTACATTTATATTAGCTCTAGTGACAGAAATTACGATTAACTAAGATAAAGAATACTATTCGAAGATGGTGGTATTCAGATATAGAAAGATTTTGTACCAATGTACCATTGACATAGACAATAACCATGGGTCTGTCCAGATTTTTTTCAGAGTCCTGTTTCTGAAAAATTGTGAAGTTTTTTTTTATATTTGTAAAATTCTAGTCATAATTTTGTGAATTTGAAATTATAGTTACATTCAGGTTCCTGCGTACAAAAAAGATAAGTAATATGTTCTTTTGCGTGTTCAATTATTTTGTGACAGGTCAGATTTTATTTTTAAATGATTAAATTTGTGAAATGTTCAGTTTAGAAGTGGAAATGTTTAGTGAAAGATCTATTTTTAAGAATTTTGTGAAGTTTCCTGTTTTGGGATGAAAAATTTTGTGAAGGGTCCTGTTTTAAGATGAGAATTTTTGTGAAGGGTCCTTTTAAGGACCCAAAATTTTTCTAAACAGGTCCCTGGTAACATATCCAAATTCTTTTACGCATTCTTATAAAAAACTATAAATGCAACGAAGAGCATTTTTAATAGTGAACATGCTACAGTGATTCTTAATAACATTTATATTTTGTAGCAATCCAAGCATATTTACGAAAATTGTAGTGCGAAGAAGAACATACAGCGACAGACCGACGAACTGAATTCAAACACTTTTCAACTACGTTGGAAACCGGAAAATTAAAAAAATATTTGCAGCACTGGCTGAAAATTCCCACCTTCTCTCGGTAACAGACAACCACAAAATCTGCTACTGTTTTCATCATTTTCAGAGATAAGGAAACGGACAGACAACTTTACGGGGAAATAAATCTCGGGCTTCTGCAGCTGTGGGGTTAAAAAACTTCGGAGATAAAATAGCGCGCGTGAGGTTGCATCGAGCAGGATTTTATTTTCAAGCTATGCAGACAGATTTGCCCTTGAAACCCGTGCGAATGATCTCTTTGATCTGACACGTTCATTTCCCAAAGCGGCTTAAAATATCGAGCAAATGCATAGTAATTTGATCGGGAAGGCTCAATTCAACAGTAATATCTAAGAATAAATTTATAAAATAAAGAATGAAATTCTGAAAAGAAAAAAATATATATATCAACGAACAAAATGGTTACATTTAAGATTTTGTGGAATAAACAATTTAAACGTGCAGAATTAAAATTCTGAAAATTTCTCATTGTAAATCACTAAAAGAACCTTAACTTTTAATGATTATTTTACGAATCTCCCTACTCTTAAAAAACTAACGCTGTCACTGCCGTAATTGAATTTATTATGACCGGGGCTCTTTCTCGGCTTGTATTAAGAAAACTGTTGCCTGTGAAAATATGAAAAGTGGTAGTTTTATAGATAAGTATGATAAACTCACTGAAGAAGAGATTTTTAAAATGTTAAAAACTATCTGCTTCAGCCAGTTAAATCGGAGAATTACTTTTAATTTCTTTCACTGTTCGGGTTGAGTTCGGGTAGAAGCGTATATCGGATTTGGGTTGACTATTTTTTTTTTAGTCTGGTTGACTTTCAGCAGAAATTTAGGGTTCGGGTTGGGTTGTATCGACCCGTGCAGAACCCTAGTCCCGACCCATAGTTTGCGAACTGCTGATTTATGACCATTGTTTAAAATATTACATTAAAAAAAAATAACGATTATTTTTAGTGTTTTATGGCGAATTATATTTAGGAAGGAATTGCTAGATGATTTTGGATTGAAAGCATTTAGAAATACCAAGAAAAGCAATACAAAATGACTAATCTGGTATTCCCTTTCATTATCTCTTTTAAAAAAAACAAAAAAAAAACAGTGGAAATTCATGAGAATCTAAAAAATAAATAAGTCAAGTTACACCCTCTGACTTGTAACCACAATAAATTTCTACATTAATTTAGATACTTCGTGATAACAATGATCAATAATCGAATAGTGCTTTTATTTACCTATATTTAGATTAAAACACTTTAATAACAAAAATATGATTCACATTCGGGGAATGAAAAAGATTGAAGGAAATTCGAAGTGTTCATTTACCGTCGTGTATTTTCCTTTATCACATTAGACATTAGAGGGAGCAGGAGCTGCATTTCGACATTTCATTTGCAAAAACGAGATTTAGATAAACGGAAATCCACAATTAATGCAAATTCAATGAATGGGGAGGAGGTTAGACATCTGCACGACCCGAAATTTCCAGGCACAAGTCCGGCCCGTACAAATTTTTTGGAACCGTTCGGTATAAAAGTTTAAAATTAGGCCCGAGCCTGGCCCGGCAGGACTGAATTTCTACAAAACAGGCCGATATTTCTGAAGCAAAATTATCCCCACAGTTATAATTATTCTAAAAGCACATTTACTTATGCATACAGATTTTATTATCAGATTATGCTCGAAATGCAATAAGTAGTAGTTAAAGGGAGGATGCGTCTGTTGAGGTTGAACCCCCTTTTATATACTACTTGCATTGAATACAAAATATCAACAATATTAATGACCATTTAGACACGTACATAAACACGGATTAAAAAAATTGGATTTAGAGACAATTACATTCAAATGAAGATTCACTAAGAAAAACCTATTATAGACAGGTTCCATTCTTAGCAAATACGTCGTCTGTTGTATATACATTTTTTTTTCTTTTTGCAAGGAGTATTACATTCATTTTGCACGAAAAGAAATTTTTCCTTTTAAGACAGGTTTCTGTCATCGACGGGTTCTATTTCACACGTTTTGCTCTACTTCAATATTTTTGCCTAGAAATGTATGCACTACTATCCGTTAAAAAGAATTCTACTTGTAGAATAATAACCTTTTAAAAACTATGCAATTTTTTTTTTTTTCAAAAATTGTTGCGCCGGGTCTCATTTTACTGATTTTTGTACGGGCCAGGCCAGGTCAGGCCAATGGTTTTCAAACGGGCTGAGACGGGACCGGGCCTGAAAATTTCGGCAAATCCCCGTGCGATCCTCGAGGAAGAATGAAGTCCAGGCCCGGGCAAACCTTAAGAAGGGATATTCAGATACAAATGTTAACAAGTTGGAAACTGAACGTCAAACGTGACAAATGAGGTGCGTTTGTACTATAACTAGTTTTATAAATATTCAGATCTTGGTGCAATAGTTGTTGCACTCTTATGCAAAAATGCATGCATACGAATACAAAATTTATTTTATGTGCAGATTTTCATTTTACAGATATTAATTTTATTTTATGAAATTAAGTTTCAATACACCTTTACAAACAATTAGTTACAATTGTACCAAGCGCAAATATCCAATACAAGACAATGTAAAAAATCAGTTATTTCAGTGAAATGAATTATATAGCCTTATTATGATAAGATTGATTTCCGTAATAAAAATAAGTAAAATTTCATTTGGCAACAGTTTTTGTCGACATTTACTGAAAATTCCAATGGGAAACTAAGACTAGCTTTGAAAATTTCAGAACTTGAAATCCATATTTACATTTAGACTCTTTTTCCATTTGATATCTATTTCTCAGGAAACTTCTATCCGAAAAACTGTCGGTAGATTATAGGATTGCTATAATTAAACAATTTTAGAAAAAAAAATCGGTTTTTAAATTCCGTAATACGGAAATAATAGACTTCATCTGAATCACTGAATGAATTACGTATGCTAAATAAATTTAAATAAAATAAATATTTATTATTTACACATCATACGTAGTATAGGGCAAGTCTTGTAATCGTTTTGAAAATCTAAACAAAAAAAAAAAAAAAAAAAAAAAAAAATTCGACGGATTCAAACGTTTCAGACACTGGATATTTCTGAAAACATAAATATTCCGTCCGCCTGTCTGTGTGTGTGTGTCTGTAAAGTAAACGCTCTATCTCCCGAACTAATTGAGATAGAGACTTGAAATTTGATATGTACTTAGTGGATAATGGGAAGAAGCTTATTGAATTTCAGTAGCCTCGATTATACGGAACTATTTTTTTCGGACTCTCAAAATATTTGTTCTGATAAAAGTTATATAAAAATTTTCGAAATTGTTTATTTTAAGAAGTGAATATAAAAGACAAAAAAAAAAATGCATAAAGAATGAAGCCGATAGGATAATGAGTTGCCCAGATATTTGTAATCCTATTTTCCACACTCGTTGATTTTTCATGACCCTGTAATTTCATTCAAATTTCAATTAAAAGATGTATTTTAATTGGAAATGAGACGCTTAATCCGACGCAGTAAACCGTTAGTTAATAGGATTATCAATTTTGGAGTTATAAGGATGTTTCTTTTCCGCAATTCAGTAATACAGCATTTAAAGTTTATGACGTCATTATGCCAGATTTTATTCTAATTGCAATGCATTTTATAAATAGTTTACACATGTTTTATTTTCATATTTTATATTATGCATATCCATGAGGGGTAAGTATTACGGTGGCCCCCAACGACTAGTTTAGGTAAAGTAATTGGAAAAAAAAAAGGCGGGGGGGATGGGGATAAAAAAGCGCTCTACATAAAATTGCGCCCCCATCTTGCTCTTTTTGGCGTTAAAAAACGGGAGTAACATTCTCCTCACTGCATACCTCAAATATTTTATTCGACAGCCGATAAAAGCCAGATCAGATATTACAGCCTTGAAAGATCTCAATTAACGGCACATAATACCCCTGTTGTCTTCGTGTAATTCACGTGCTATTTGTTGACCGAAGAGCGATAAAGTAGCTTGGAAGAAAGAACAAATACGCGCGCATAGGGTTAAAAATATACACGTCGTGATAAAGACCGCTCGACAGTGAAAACTGATATCTTTCAAAACTAAGAGAACCGCCTTGAAAATTAAATTTGGAAAGTTATCAGTTACACGAATTATTCATGGTCAGATTATGAAAAAATAAAGATTAGATTTGATAGAGATTTACTCATAAATCAGTTACGCGTTGTTCGATTTGCGATTTTTAACTCTTTCCAGTAGAGTTAAAAAAGGTTTATGAATCAGTGCTGAATTCAGGGGGTGGCCCAGGGGGGGGGGGGGGTATCCCCGGGAGCATTGAAATGTCCTCCCCCTCCCCCCCCAAAGATTTGAGAAATTACGCTTTTAATGGTTAAAAAGTACAATTTCCCTCCGAAACTCTACAATGTCCCCCCGGGAGCCACAAAAACCCCTCCCGTAGAAATGAGTCTGAATTCAACTCTGTTTATGAATTAATTCTGTGTCTGTCCGTCCGTACTCCAACTCGAGTAAATATGCCATGCAAACTGCATATATTAACGAGGTTTACTATGGCATGTTTCATATTGAAAATGAAGTGTAGCATTTATAGCTCATTTACAGGGACACTCAAAAGTTGTCTCTATTCCGCTACATTATCAGAGGTCTGTCCCATAGACATCTCATAAATCCCTCCTCTATAGTCTGTTCACACTTTTCTCTCGGGGTATTGTTTTTGTGAAATTGTAAACAGCTTTTAGCATACGGGAAAAATCTAGTCATAATTTTGTGAATAAATTTATTTTTTATTAAATCACTTTTTATTTACCTATAAAAAACTTTGATCTCTCTTGTAAAAAGTAGATAATAGCCGGAACCAACCGACAAGAACCAAAATCAAACAGTAACCTGATCCACAACATATAAACCAAAAAAGAATCAACCCAGCCCTCAACAAAAAAAGTTAGTCCAGTCGACCCGTGTTGACCCGACCCGAAGCAGGACTATCGAAACGAAATCTCGTGTAGCCAAGTTAAGATGGTTCTCAAATGACTTGCTCAACAACACGAAACTGACACATTTTCTCTCATTTTTAAACGCAAAAGCATAAAAATTAGCAGGCCTGACTATTGAAGGGATTCGGAATCGAAATGAGTTTTCCATTTTTTGATTAATAAATTACTTATCGAGTTATAAGTGATTCGCGTAACGTAACGTCCCCCCCCCCCCCCCACTCTAGCGATGTCGTGTCCGGAATTAAGTTCAAAACTCCGACTTTGATAGTATTTTCTGAAAGATAGTCTGCATTTACCAAAAACTGGCAATACACACCATTTGATTACATAGTTTCTTAAATAAGAACACCTGCCAATTTCATGAGTTTCTGAACAAAAATGAATTCAGAAATGTGTCAGAAAGTAGCTCTTTTAGATTTGAGAACAGACTTAAGAATACACCTCATGATAATGGCCACACGACACTGAAATTTGATAGATTTCAAACTACAGATCCGCCCTGAAAATTAAATTTGGAAAGCTAATGTTATCAGTTACGCGAATTATTCAAGGTCAAATTTCAGAAAAATAAAAAGATTAGGTTTAATATAGATTTATTCATCATAAATCAGTTACGTGTGACTCGATATTATTGCTCTTTTAGGAGCAGACTGACAGAGCTAAAAAATTTACCAAATTTAAGGTTGAAAGTTATTTTTTTCCCCTTGAATTAGAATATATAATTTCACAATATGCGGGGGTCGATGCAGGTTTTTTATTTTCTTGGCGCGCATTTTGTGAAAAGTAAAGGTTATTTTTGTGAAAAATAACATTTTGTAACAAAAGTTGAAATTCAGTTACTCAAATTCGGACCAAGCAACAAAAACTTTTTTAATCCTTTTGATGAAGTTTCCCTTTCTTGTGAACTTGTTATCTTACAAATTACACATTTTAAAACATCACAAAATAATAAATAGTAAATTTTTATAGAATAGAATTTTGTGAAAGGGCTTATTTTATTAAAAGGAATTTTGTGAAGGGAACCATTTTATCAAATTGCTTGGTTGGTTGGTTGATAGATGACAGCCGATTATCAACTCGGGGGATATAAGCCCTAGGGGGGAGTGCCCTCCATGGGGGTTTTTCTAAGGGATCCTAACCCGTATTTACGGCAAGATTCGAAGAAAACCCCGGAAAATGCCGAACAGTTAAATCGACGAGCACGACAGGGGTTCGAAGCCACTGCTGAGGCATTTTATCAAATTGATTTTTGTGAAGGGTCCCATTTTATTAAATTGATTTTTGTGAAGGGGCCTCTAAATAGGTCCCAAATTTTGTCTGGATCGACCCTTGATATGTTTATTTTCGTTATAAACAATTAAATTTTCAAACAAGTGAGATTTTTTTCAAACGAATTTTTTAGCATTGATTTTTTGGAATATATTGCACCAAGAATCAGTCAAATCAGTGGTTTATATTTTCTGTCCTAGAGTATTATTATTATTATTATTATTATTATTATTTTACATCGTATTGCACTCGACCATATCAAAATTTATAAATAAAATGTTCGCATATTTCAAAAAATACAGAAAACCTCCAGACAATTCGAAAGTCGAGACGATATGATTCCTTTCCCATCATAAATATAAATCCCCGAAAATTATTCAGCATTTTTAACCCCTTCGGACGAGAGGCACGCATATGTGCCGTATAACGCGCACAGAATCCTTAAATTTTAATACCAGTATTTTAATACAGAAATTTTCACCTTATTTAAACAATGTTTCAGCGATTAAATAAGATAAAAATTACGATATGAAAATAGTGGTGCCCAAAGAGTTAAAGAAGTGCATTTCATCCCGAAGGGGTTAAAACAATGCAGGGAAGTTAAACTTTCGTTTCTAAATTAGAATAAAAACGTATTTATTAAAAAATATATTACACTGACTATTTTTTTTATTTATAAATATTTTTTCTACTTTTTAATATTTAAAATACTTCATTGTTGCAGTTTCACGGCCAAATTGGCGGGCCTGATTTGGCGCACAATTAATTCCGCAGTTGTTGCAAGTTGCAACTCTCATACAGTTATAACCATAAATAATATTTGGCGATTTAACACCTGCGCTTGCCCACGGCTATTGGGAAAATTCCTTAATTTAAAATTAGTTTCTAAAAATATCAAAATGTCGTACTGTCATCCGAAACACAGTGTACTTTAAAAAAAAAATAATTTTAGCTTACCAGGAAGAGAGTCAAAACTCTATTTTGGAATTTCATCTTTACATACAAGAACCCAGACAAAAGGGTGTAAAAACAAGTACGACCACTCAGCCAGCTCTATCAAAATTATACCTGTTTTAGAGATTATAATTTCATATTAATACATTAAAAAACAAATTGTCACTTATTCCAACAAGGACGTATTCTAAATCACAACAATTAAATTTCGCCAAAATAGAATTTTTATTTTGAAAAAAGTAAAAAAAAAAAAGTTTAAAAACAATAGTTTATAGATAAGCAGAAATATGAACCTACGATTTTGCAACTGCTTTGGAAAGTCGCAATTATTGTTTTCTAATATTTTGACAAAAGTAATTGTAGACGTGCTAATAAAAGCTTCTAAAATAACTACTTAAACACCCCCTTTTGAAAACCAGAAATTTAATGCTAGATAAACGGTGTTCTGGAAGAAGCAATTTTGAAAATTAAAATTACCTAATAACTACTCCACAACATTGTAAGCAAATGAAAGTACTTGTGCAAGCTTGTCAGACATTTCCACTACAGAGAATTTCAAAGGGGTAATTATATGAAAGTGTCAACTTTAATAAAAAAAAAATTAATAATTTTTTTTAAATTAAGTTAAAATATATATTGAAATATATTTCAAGTTTTCAAATTAATGTTTCAGATTCAAACAGTTTAGGTTATAACTGAAAAATAAAATATTTGCAGTTTTGCACAAATAGCATCTTTAAAAAAAAAAAAAAAAACTGAAAAAGAATGTAATTGTTGTTTATTTTGTATTTTCTTAATAAATAAATGCATGTAGTAAAATTTATTGGTTCAGTTTAGAATAGTCTTAAAGCCATATACTTGATAATAATGCATGCAAAATAAACCACGTAATCGTGCTCGATATGCTTTCGAAAAAGCTGTCACATGTGAATGGTTATGTAATGTACTTTCTTATGATCATTCTGGATAATAAAAAAATAAAACTTATTTTATATTGCTTATACATCATGTTTAAGATATGTATTAGTTTAAAAACTGAATGGCTTCTTAATTCACAAAAGTTTCCAGTTTTAAATACCATGTTAGAGTCATGGTAGCAAAAATGTCATTCTGTCACACTATAAGAAATTGCTAAAAAATGAAAGAATAAAATAGCTAAAAAAATTGTTTCATATATATTTGTTTAAATATTTTAATCAATAACTGTCATGTGCAAACTGAAAAGTCAATTTTCGTTTGAAAATAGCCTAGAGTAATTGCTTTAACTTAATTCTATAACTCAAAATGTCATTCCGTCACATATGGAATTGCCCAATTACTGTTTTCTAATATTTTGATAAAGGTAATTGTAGACGTAGCTAAAAGCTTCTAAAATAACTACTAAACACCCCCTTTTGAAAACCAGAAATTTAATTATAGATAAACGGCGTTCTGCAAGAAACAATTTTGAAAATTAAAATTACCTAATAACTACTCCACAACATTCTAAGCAAATGGAAGTACTTGTACGCGCTTGTCAAAGACATTTCCACAACAGAGAATTTCAAAGATTAGGCATGTTTTATAAAAACATATCTCCTATTATGCACGCGGCTGTTATGAATAGACCTTTTCGGTTATTTATGCAAGCGTATCTTCAAGGTTGAAATACACTTAATATTGGGTTAAAGTTAAGCGAATTTCGTAATCAAAATAATGGTTTTCCGGTTTACAATTTTTCCAGTAAAAGCAATGAAATGTTATAAGGCTGCAGCCAGTTGAAAGTCTTCCAAGATTCCAAGTTTTAATGAATGACTAAGGAGAACCGGATGGACAATTCATGTGTAATTGTATTTCTAACAATGCAGCTACAGTCATAGTTAAATGATAACAGTTCAGTTGAAGGTAGGAAGGAAACTGAGTAATTAATAAAACTCATTAAAATACTCCCATAAGAAAGTATTTTATATTTGTCATGAAAAGGAACTATGAGATATTAAAAACACTGAACCGAGTGAAAATGTTGAATATTTAGTTCAAAGCGTATAGCTTGGGATTGTCAAGCATTAAAACGAGTTAGTACAGTATCCCCTCCTTATAACGTGCATGCTGGGATACTGAAAAGTGCGATATAAGCAAGGACATTAAAAAAAAAAAAAAAAAAAAAAAAAAAAAAAAAAAAAAAAAACGAAAATAATAAAAAACACAAGTAAATGCTTAATATCAGTCTCCAAAATGTTATACGCATGTTATAATTAAAAAAAAAATAACGATAAAAAAGTGTAATCAACAGATGATATATATTTATATAAAAAGTGCAAAGAAGGCAGGTTTACCCCCCCCCCCCCCCCAAGGAAAATTAGACTACAAAATAAAAACGCGACAACGTGAAGAGGTGGTTACTGTATTTTATAAAATTCTATTTTGGAAATCAAAACTGCTTGACGGCACAAAACACTGCAGGCAAAAATAAAATAAAAAGCAGTTAAAACTCACTCGCAAGAAATTTTTTCTCATATAGGTAGAAAAATAAAAAGGGTTGTCAGGATGTTTGTTGAACCTTTACGCAGCCGACAATTATTTATACACATGGAAAATCTATATCTACAACATACGCAGGAATTTATTTCTGCTTGATGGCATCAAAGATGATTTCAAAGTTATTTTCGCCTACTTATTCAAACAATTTTTAGGAATTATTTTCGTGTTTAAAACGCTTAATAAGATGTTTCTCGTGACTTAGTATCAGTTTCAAAAGCTTTTATTTATTTAGAGTTGAGGAAATTTGTAATTGCAATTATCTGCAATGTAATAATTGCAATTTAATTGTATGAAATTGAATATAGTTACACAGATTCAGCTCAGAAATTTCGTCAAACAATGGAATGAGTGGCGGTTCCGGCTACAGTGTTACAATTACATGCTGCAAAAAATTCTTGCAACTATAATTACATACAATTAAATTGCAATTACACTGTAGATAACTGCAATCAAATTTACCCAATTCTGTTAGATGAATAAACGAGGTATCGTCCAATTCATATTTAAATTATTTAACTTTCAGCTAAGTTTAGAAACAGGCGGTTACGGTAAATTACGCCACACTTGCATTTTAGAAGTTTGGCGTTTACATTGCTAAAAATGCTCCAGGATGAAATATATTCAATACAGTGGATTAATGTATGATTAATTTATTACAACTAATGAAAATGAAAGAATTTTTTTTATAAAGGTTGATTTTTAACACTTTCCAATATAGTTAAAGTGTTTATGAATTTGGTTTATGTCTGTCTAGTCCAGGGAAGGCGAACCTTTTTACATCCGCGTGCCAATTTTTTTCAGAAAATATTTTATCTGACCATGACGTGCCAAGAACCAATAATTTAGTGGACATAAATTATTGAATCAAAATTACTTGAATTTTTGTTTATCAGGATTTAAAAATATAAAAAAGGTAACATGCATGTAATAATTATAGTAACACAATTTAGAAAGTAATAAAATAAAAAATGCGTTTTCTGCTATTGCATCTTGGATACCAAATAATTAATATGTAGTTCATACATAGTTACTTTTAACGGGATACAAGCTGAATTGGAATCATCTAACAAGTGGTTTCTAAAGATTTTCCTATTCTTCATTTCCAAAAATAATGACTCGCAGAAGTAGATAACAGAGGACAATTACCAAAATTGAAAATTTCATACCAAGTCCGCATAATTTCATCACTGACATTTTTGCTTATAACGCCTGATATTCTTTAAATCGTCTGTTAATTTTGATAAATTATTCAGCCCTTATTGAAACAGATTGGAACTCAATTATTGACTTTCCAAAATTTTCAATTTCAGAGGGAAAAAATTACAAAGTTCAGCTTATAAATTCATGTGTTTTGTTTAATTTCATTCTATTTTGTTTTAGAATCTTAATAAACGCCGGCCACGCCGAAAATATTCTATCGCGTACCAATTATGGCACGCGTGCCACAGGTTCGCCGACCCTGGAGTCGTTCTCCAATTCTCATAAATATACTCGGTAATTTTTATATGTTAATGAGTTACCCATAGAATGTTCGCTATTAAAAATGAAGCATGTAGCATTTATAGCTCATTTACAAAACACAAAAGAATTGCGTTACATTATGGTCTATGGGGAAAAATTGTTTGCGATGCATTTTATTTAATTGGCTTATTTAGATATCTCATTTCACTGTAGAAAAAAAAAAAATGAAATTTCTTAATATTCTGTTAGTGTTGAAAAGTGTCATAATCTGTGCCTGATGCATGTTTTTTCGTTCTTGTTCAGGGAAGGTTGAAAAACCACAAAGTTCTAATGACATAATGTAAACATTTTATTTATTTTTATTATAAGGGTTGGTCCTATAAAAAACTTGCCAATATAAAAGTTGTAGATAATATTAAGAGATTTATAATAAATTTAAGCGGATTTGATATCTTTTGAACTGACGAAGTTATGAATTTTTTTTTTTTTCTAAAACCCCCCTTCCCCCCTTGGGGCTATTTTTAACGATATCAAAAATCTGTCCTACATAAATTTTCGGCCCTTTTCCCAGATGTAAAAATAACATTAAAAGGATTCGATACGTATCATAATTAAGAAGTTATGGGGATTTTTCTGTTTTCACCAGGGTTCGCAAGTTTTTGACACATGACGGTTTTTAACGGTTTTAACCATGGTTTTTACCGTCATGTCAAAAACATCCTTGTCAAAAATGTCAAAAACTGTCAAAAACCCATTTTATAATAGTTTGTTTTAACATATTTTTTTTTTTTTCATTCTATCTTTAAAATTAAGTTGTTTTTACATGAAATATTCAGTATCAGAAAGATTCTAAAGTATATTTATCCATCCAAGAAAAACAAAAAAGAATTGCATTAGAATAATACCTCTGTTACAAGATCTCTACCATAATCTTAAGCTATTTGGAATAGTCTAAAAAAAATTAGATTTTTTGAAGAGATCCTGTAACCTATAAGATATAGATTAAGAATGTGTATAATTTCGGTACAATTTATTACATTGTTGAAAACAAAACTTTAAGATTCTACTTATTGAAGTGCAAATGAAAATCGCCATAATTGCATTTATGAAATACATAAGATATGCATTCAAAAATATTATCTAAGAATATTCAAATTTATTCACTGCCACTCTAAGCTTAACATCTATTGTCATACAATGTAACAAAATTTTTGCATATCTAAAATAATTTTAATGCACTTTATTAAAAATGTATATTGAATGTTATTTAATAATTACAATAACCTTTTATTATCATTTAATATTAATGTTAATTGCAGTTAGTAGAATCTATATATGTTAATTGCAGTTAGTAGAATCTATATAAGTGAAGATTTTGACAAATATTGTTTTTTTCTTTTACTCTTGTATTTTTAAATCTTTCCCATATTAGGAAATGGTCTTTTAAATAAATTTAACAAATGTAATTGTAAATAGTAATAATAACAAGAACAACAAGGTAAAATCAATCTAGAAATGTATTGTATGCTACACTTACACCATAAATTGGAGGACAATAAAAAATGATAGGTTTTTGACGGAATAAACCGGCAAAAACACGGTTTTTACCACTGTCATGTCAAAAACCAGTTTTTGACGTCAAAAACCCAACCCTGGTTTTTACAAAATGCCCCTCATTCCATCGAGCCCCTCGTCGGGCTTGATTTTGCCCATTAACGTACTAGACCGAGATTTTATGCCCCTTGATTTTATGTATCAGTTTATAAGAAATTTGAGCAGAATTATTGAAGTTATCGTGTCCATTAAAAAATGACATAGATAAAGTTTTGAACTGAAGGTGGTTTTGGCTTCTGGGATTCATGATCGGCGTAGATCTGCAAAAATTTTTTCAGAAATTCCAACTTAGGGGAGAATGTAATAGGTAGTATTTCTTACGAAATCTACCTAAAAATCCAATAACGAAACAGGCTTAGGAAGCTGACGGAGGGACAACTCGTGTTTAGAGAATGTTCATATAATTTCATAATAAGAAAAATCAATCTTAGAGAGTGTGAAATTTGACAGTTTACGGATGGCACAAAAATGTTCAACACTCACAAATAACTAAGAATCTAACCTCTAACCACTGGTAACCACGTTCATTTCCGACAGCCGATGACATTTATGTAAAAACATTCTAACCCTTCTACTATTCCCTCAATGACATTTTTGCAAACCACAACAAATTTCATTACTATATATAATGCAATATTTTATTCCAGGCTGTAATTTATTTTTATTTAGTTATTTATTACAATCTGCATTAATTCATTGCATGAAATATTTTAAATACTTCTGAATATATTAGGCAGAAGTAATCACGGAAATAGCTTAAATACTACTTTCAATTTTGCATATAGGAATGACTGGAAAAATAGAAAACGGGCAAGCGTGATTCATTCAGTCTAAGGTCACTGGGAACAGATGTGCAATTTATCAGAGATATTCCCAACGGTGTGTGACGGGCAGGGAAGAAATCTTTCTTCGAAGAAAAGGAAGAGTCACTGAACAATTTCCTTGAGACATGCACATGATAACGTGTTTCAACACTAGATAAACTAGTCGTTGGGGGCCACCGTAATACTTACCCATCATGGATATGCATAATATAAAATAAAACATTTGTAAACTATTTATAAAATGCATTGCAATTCGAATAAAATCGTGGCTTGATGACGTCAAACTTCAAATGCTCTATTGCTGAATTGTGTAAAAGAAACATCCTTATAACTCCAAAATTGATAATCCTATTAACTAACGGTTTACTGCGTCGGATTAAGCGTCTCATTTCCAATTAAATTATATCGTTGAATTGAAATTTGAATAAAATACAGGGTCATGAAAAATCTAAGAGTGTGGAAATAGGATTACCAATATCTCGGCAACTCGTAATCCGATCGACTTCATTCTTTATGCAAAATTTGTTTTTTTTTTTATTGTATTTTACATCCATTCCTTAAAATAAACAATTCGAAAATTTTTATATCCCTTTTATCAGTCCGAAAAAAAAATAGTTCCGGATAATCGAAGTTACTTCAATAGGCGACTTCTCATTCGCCAATAGGAAATTCAATAGGCGTCTTCTCATTATTACATACTAAGTACATGCCAAATTTAAAGTCTCTATCTTAATTTGTTCGGGAGATAGAGAGTTTACAGACACACACACACAGACGGCAATTTTTTTTTTCTAAAATTATGTTTTTCGGAATCTCCAGTGTCAAACGTATAAATCCGTCAAATAAAATTTTTTGATTTTCAAAACTATTACAAAACTTACCCTATACTACGTATGATAGGTAAGTAATTAAGATGGTTTCTCAAATGACCTGCTCAACAACGCGAAACTTTGACACAATTTGAGACTAATTTTTAAACGGAAAGTCCTAAAATTTACAGACCTGTGTGTCTATTGGAAGAGATTTGGAATCGAAATGAGTTTTCCATTTTTTGACAAATAAATTATTTACCGAGTTATAAGCGATTTGCGTCACGTGACACGTTCTTCTCCTTGACGCAGCGGCTGAAATTAGGCTCTAAATGTCGACTTTGGCGGTATTTTCTGAAAGATCTTCTGCCTTAACCAAAAAAAGGAAAACGTGTTTCGATTACATAGTTTCTGAATAAGAACACCAGCCAATTTCACGAGTATCCGAACAAAAATGAATTAAAAAATGTGTCAGAAAGTAGTTCCTTTGAATTTAAGAACAGCCTTAAAATTGGAACTTAATTATCTGTACTAACTACTAGTTATATTAAATTGTCTTTAATTTAGATTAAGAAAAGTAATTATAATTTAATTGTGGCAAGCGTTTAAGAAAAAAAAAATAGAATTATCATCTAAACATTTAAAAGTGACATTAGAACAGATTTTGTACATCTATATTATAAAGCAAAAACATGTTCGTGAGTAATGCTGACGTCATACCGACGGTAGTAATGATTTAAGAAATCCATTTCCATTTTTCTGCAATTTTAATTCTAAGCGTAGTGTAACATCAATTCTTTTCACTGCAAATTAAGTTGAAATATTGTACATTCAAATGCAATTTGTTTGAAAAAAAGTTTAGTGATTTTTTTATAGTTTTTACTATATCGCGTGCAGCTTGATGTCGGAATGCACTTAAAACAATATTAACAGTCCAGAGTTTAACTCCATAATGAAATTAACACTTCATCAACAAATAAAATTATATAAATAACACACAAATTAAAAAGATATGTAATCGAACTACATGCTTAATCATTGAAATTATCAGAATCGAAAAGGCTGCTGCAAGTAGTAAAATCTTTGGAGTTTCCTTCGGCCATTATTAACTTCTGACTAATACGTATAAGTAGAGCTTTTAATATATTTAATTCACAACTTTATTTGAATACTTAATGTTTTTCCTATAAAAATGCCTCTTGGTGTTGTTAGTGGACAATCTAATAAAATATATATTAAATTTTATATGAAATTTTTTTTTTTAAATTATTAAACCTATGAAATTTTTTTTACCAATGTTCTGTATACCGGGTTGTACGTTGTAGAGATAGTATGCACGGGCCCGGGCCAATTTTCATTCACGAGACTCGGACCGGGCCTAATAACTTTATCTGTGCTGGGCGTTATTTTTTTTCTGTAGACTCGGGTCGGGCCTGGACTTTAAGTCTTCCTAGGGGTCGGCATAGGCCGAAGTTTTCAGGACCAGTCCCGACCCAGCCCGTGCAAAAATAGGTAAAATTTGGTCCGGCCCAACAAATTTTGCAAAAAAATGCATGCATTTTTAAATCGCCCCTTTTCTACAATTAAATTTATTATTTTTAAATAACAGCACATATTTCTAGGCAATAAAACTGAATTACAGTAAAATCTGGGAAAAGGTACCTAGCTATGATGAAATCTTGTCAACTGGAAAAAAATGTTGATCCATGCAAAATTAATAATAAACAGGCGAAAAGAAATTACATTTACAACAGACTATGTACTTTCTAAGAAGAGAACCTGCGTATAACGCTTTTTTCTTCTCTCCTTCCGCCTTCGAAGGTTTAACATTATAGAATTTTTCAGATTTCTATATCTCCAAGCCATGGAATATGAATTAACGATATCTCAGATATTTAGATACAAATAGAGATTCATTAAAAAATATATAGTTTACATGGGTAGACAGATAAATCTTAGGCGGGTTAGTTTTTTAAAAGGGATGCGACTGTCTTTGTCCTTCACAGTCCAGTGCGCCTTTTTAAAAATAAAGAATATATGAAAAAGAAAAGGGGGGCTAAAAATAAGTATTTTTTATATATTATATTAGTATATCAGATCATCAGTAGGGTTTAATCTAGAGCTAGCCAAAAAGCTAACTGAAACCACCTTTTGCCCCCAAAGCATTTAGTGGATTAGCCAAATAGCAACAGCCAAAAAAATATATATCATTTCCATTTTGTTGTTCCTGCCTTTCGTAAACCTGCAACTGCCACGTGTAAAAAAATCTCAAACCGCCTCTGTCCCGGCAACTCACTTCAAAATTTGTCTCATCCTCTCTATGCAAGCCTCTTACAAATAGTATGACGTCATTTGCATTATACAATTATTGAGAAAATTAAAAGAGTTTGGTTATTTTTTGTTGATGATCCAAACTTAGGAAATGAAACCAAAACGGTTCATGAATGGAAGTTATTCAGGCAGGTTCTGGCTACAAGGGGTAAAGAAATGAAACCAGCTGATTGTATTCTTTTTCCATAAAAATGGCTGACATGATTAATTACAAAATTACTGACATGTTTCCCAATGTGACTTCTTTGTATGAATTTGTAGCAACAATTCTGTTGTCTACAGCAGATTGTGAAAGGGGATTGAGTCTCCTGAATATAACAAAAACTGACTTGAGAAATAGACTGACAATCAAAAATTTAAGTAACTTAATGGTGATTAATTTGGAAGGGGAAGTTTGAAAAGAATTTCCATTAAAAAAAGCATTTGATGTGTGATGTATGGCCAAATCTCGAGAGGGTCAATTTTACAGAGTGGTGTACTGTTTGTATATTGTATAATTACAAATAATACTCATTTATATAGAAATTGTGTATAAATAAAAGTTTTTTTTCTTGGCTAAAGCTATTTTTATTTGGCTAACAGTTATTGGCTGCAATTAGCCAAAAAGCTACAAATCTTTTTTTTCCTAGATTAAACTCTAATCAGGCATTTAGTACTAGGACTTCCCTCAAAGGGATTAGTCTGAGTGATATTGCTGAGAACATAAAGTTAACAATTACGATATAAAGAAGATATCAACAAGAATCTAAGTGAATATACAGCATATGATAGACAAGAGATAGATAAAGATACAACATATGAAAAATAGCAAATTAAATGATATAATTACAAAATATCATATATAAATTCATATACTGTTATGTTTTCATATGCATTTTTTTATAACATTTGGCAAATAATCTCATTTTCTTAAGCGGGAATTGCCCAAAACTTTAAAAAAAACGCCGGATCTTTTAAAACGATATTTTTAAAGTCACATAATCAGATTTGCAGCCAATAGCGTATTTTAGCAAGCGTAGTTTAACGCAAATTTAATTTAATTTTTGCAACATTTTCTTTGTGACAAATATCTAAATAAAATATTAAAAAATAAAATATTAAATATTGAAATATTAAATCAAATATTTAATATTTGAATTAAAAAAATTTCCTTTGTTTATTTGTATAACTATTTATAGAAACTCGTATACTTCAAACCACATTGATAACATGCTTTGCTACAAACGTGTCTACCAGTCTAACTACTCGTATGTCTTAGCTGTGTCTCTCTCCGAACTCATCTGTCTACTGTCTCTCTACTCTTCTGTATACCCGTCTCTCTTTCTACCCGACTCTTTAATCGTGTCTCTACCTGTCTCGCTTCCCGTTACACTACCCGTCTATCAACACGTCTGTCTGTCTATATACCCCTCTCTCTACCCGTCTGTCAAGTCGTCTCTGTAGTCGTCTCTCTATCCACCACGCTACCCGTCTCCCTACCCATCTCACTACCCCTCTGTCAACCCTTTTTTTCACCTGCCTCTCTACCCGTCTGTCTATTCGTTTCGCTACCCGTTAGCTTATCTCTGTCGCTATCCGTCTCTCTACCCGTCTGTTTACCCGTTTGTTTACACGTCTATCTATCTCTCGCCAACTCTTCCCAATATTTAAACAATTTAGTAAACGGAAGCCGTTTATCTGTTATTAAATGCAAACAGGAGTAATTTATCTAAAGAGTGTAATCAGATGCAATTTTTTTAAATATATACATAAACCAGCATAATAATTCAACAGTTTTATTTTTATAGTAGTTTATTCATTTGACAGTAAATCTCTTCTTCTACCCGAACTGCGTCAAGCTTTTTAAAAAAGTCCCAAGGTCCGTATAACTGGGAAGAGGAATTGTCCTCAGGGCTATTAGATACATGTTATTAAGTTAAGTGAAAGTTTCGTAATCGGGTTCGCAGCCAATTTCTTATGTCAGAAAGCGTGGCTTCACGCCATTTTAAATTCATTTCTGTAACTTTATTTTTCTTTCTTTGGTGGGCGGTTGGGGGGGGGGGGGGGTTCCAAATATATACACTTAAATTCAAACTTTTGCCCCCATGTTAATATTAGTGTTGTTTGTATTATCAATTAATACTTTGTTGATCGAGCTTCATTCGAAACAAATGTAAAAGACTTCTACAGTTTTTTTTTCTAGGAGATATTTCCGTAATCCGGCCTTAAGCTAATCGGGGAATTTAATATCATTATTGTTTCTAACTCTTATAGAGTTAAAACAATATTGTTGCTAGCATTACTCTTGTTTGTGACCAACCTCTTCTGTGTATCTGGATGGGGAAAATTTCCTTATCATGTACTGGTTGGTGCCAAAGGCAGTTTTAGAATCTTACCAAATTTTTCTAGAGAGCGGAAAAACATGTTTTTTAAAATATTTACAAATATACGTTTATTAAACTATGTTTTTGAGCCATTTTAAAAAATTAAGTACGGTGCTAAAATAAAATTTTATTTCCATTTTCGATATTTTAATAAGAAATGAAAATTTATAACAAACAAATTTAACAAAACTAAGCCATTTTTGGGTACTTCTCTATTATCCCATCGACCACTTTTCATAACAAAAAACTATCGCCAAACTGTAAGATTAAACGCCAAAAATACAGTCCCATTTACTTGATGCGAGAAGCATTATACATATTTATTATGCCATCAAGTGGTTTTTAATTCGACATTTGCGTGTATTTTTCATTATGTTTTACTGATTTATTAGTTATTTCATTCATTAAAATAACAATTGTGTCCTTAAATTCTTATATTTTATTTATTTTGATATTTCAATGGCAACGTTCTCCCGTTTATTTAGCGTTACAGTTTGACGATAGTTTTTTGTTATGAAAAGTGATCGACGGGATAATAGAGAAGTACCCATTTTTGTGATAAATAGTTGTTATTGCCAGGGGGGGGGGGGGGGGGCAAATTGTAAACAATTAATAAGCGAACTAAAAAAATTTCCGAAAATAACTTGTGGGAATCTCAGTCAAGAAATATCTGATATAAATAACTTTTAAAATCTTAAAATGGAGAAGTGGTCCGTATAAAAATGCAAAACATTATACACCTGATATAAGAATTTTTTAATTTTTTTTATATTTCCGAAAGCACAGATAAAAGGGTAAAAATCCCGGCACAGATGCCATATACTCACCACGTTGGCGCGATTTTTCCCCCGCCCCTTTGGCGAAAACTGTTTGTTGTGTTTGTTTACTTTTATTTTTTATTTTAATTCTATAGATTATTTTTATATGTATATCAATATTAATTTAGGCACAGATGTCATATACGCACCAGATTGGCGAGATTTTTCCCCCGCCAATTTGGCGAAAACTTTGTTTTTGAATATTAGTTACAAATACCATACAATAATAGCACGTAATTTTTTATTTCAATATAAAAATAAAATAACGTAATAAATGAAATAGCTCCTATTATTCAAAAATGGGAAATAAAAATAAATAAATGATAGTTTGATGTAAATAAATATTGATATATATATAATAAAAACAATTTATAGAATTAAAATAAAAAATAAAAGTTAATAAACAACAATTGAAACAAAATAACCGGGTTACCATGCGAGGCATAAAATTGCCATTTTGTTGCAATCGCGCCAATGTGGTGCGTATATGACATCCGCGCCTTTATTTATATCAAACTATTATTTATTTATTTTTATTTTCTTTTTTAAAATAATAGAAGCTGTTTCATTTATTACGTTATTTTATTTTTATATTGAAATAAAAAATCACGTGTACTATTTGTCACACTATTTGTAACTAATATTCTAAAACAAAGTTTTCCCCAAGCTGGTGGAGGGAAAAATCGCGCCAACGTGGTGCGTATATGACATCTGTGCCTTGTTTCATTTCACATAGAGGTACTGCTCTATTATCCCGTCGACCACTTTTCATAATAAAAAACTATCGCCAAACTGTTAGATTAAACGCCAAAAATGCAGTCCCATTTACTTGATATCAGAAGCCTTATACGTGTTTGTTACGTCATCAAGTGGTTTTTAACGCGACATTTGCGTGTATTTTTCATTATGTTTTACTGATTTATTAGTTATTTCATTCATTAAAATAACAATTGTGTCCTTAAATTCTTATATTTTATTTATTTATTTATTTTGATATTTCAATGACAGCGTTCTCCCGTTTATTTGGCGATAGTTTTTTGTTATGAAAAGTGGTCGACGGGATAATAGAGAAGTACCCACATATGTATTGGTACTTTTATGTTAACTTGGCGCAGTTGATAAATCGCCAAATATTTTTCTCATAACATCTTCATATTGCATTAATTTCATTTAAATATAAATCTTTCACTGATTTCATTTGAAATACATACATTAAAAATACACGTCTTTCACTCATTTAATTTAAAATACACGCCTTTCACTAATTCCATTTAAAATACTAAAAAGGAAAAGAAAATAATAAATAATGCCACAAATTGAAACCTTTTATTTAAACATCAAAGAATTGTTCCTAACATACACACGCGAAATAAAAAAGCTGCTATTGGTGTGATTTACGCCAAATCTCTAATACTAATACTACTCTTACTAATCTCTAATACTTTTCAAACAGAAAAAATTCCAGATTAACTTTCCATTTTTATTAAATTGAAATATATTTTATTGTGCTGAATATTAGTGCTTGCATATGTTTTTGCTCCATGTACTCCATGAACTTTTCAATTCCGATTGTCTACGAAAATCTCCCGCCGGTGAAAATGACGTAAGCACAAAATTTAGTGACGTATGTACTTTAATTGTGCTTTTTTATCTATTTTTTTAATATAACTTCCAAACGGTTTGACACTTATTCTTGGTAATAAATAGACGACGTTGTCACCTTTATAGGTGCCTGCTGTAAAAATTTGAACGAAATCCGTTAAATATTTTTTGAGTTATGCTTGACGAAAGGTTTTAATATCCATCGTAGCTATATATGGGGCAAAGTAATACTGCGCTTTGTATGAGTCTTCGTTGCACTCAGACAATTAATTGTAGAGAGCAATACTAATTATCTTCTCATATTTTTATCTTTAAAAAACACATTTTCTTTAAAAAAAATTCTTTTATATTGTCAGTAAAAACCCTAAAAACATACATTATCAGTAATCATTAAATATGTGTTTTAAAGGAAATAACTAAATATGTTTTTAATGATTACTCATGATTATGTTTTTACTGGCAAAACAAACATTTTTTTTAAAAAGGAAATAATGTGTTTTTTAAAGATAAAAACAACATGAAAAGATAAATCTGTACCAGTATTGCTCTCCACAAGTAATACTAAATACCTGATGATCTGGTATAGTAATGGTACATATATACTCTGGTATACTAATACAGGGTCATTCATAATTCCCTCCGGGGTTTCCAAACGTTATAGTAAAAAAACGAAGACGAATATGAAAAAAAGAAACATATGAAATTATTCCGAAACTATTCAAGTTTTACTTACATACATTACAGGTGTTCTATGTGTGAACCCTTGGTCACACGGCATACATTCATGCGATAGTCCAGTTCCTGCCATACTCCGTTTCTTTAAATCTGAATCAGTGGCAGGGTTGGCAAGTTTTTGACGCATGACGGTTTTTACCGGTTTTAACCATGGTTTTTACCGTCATGTCAAAAACCTCCTTGTCAAAAATGTCAAAAACTGTCAAAAACCCATTTTTTTAGTAGTTTGTTTTTACATTTTTTTCTCATTCTATCTTTAATATTAAGTTGTTTTACATGAAATATTGAGTATCAGAAAGACTCTAAAGTATATTTATACATCCACGAAAAACAAAAAAGAATTGCATTAGAATAATACGTGTTACATCTCTGTTAAAAGATCTCTACAATAATCTTAAGCAATTTGGCATAGTCTAAAAAAATTAGATTTTTTGAAGAAATCCTGTAACCTATAAGTATTAGATTAAACAGTGTATAATTTCGGTACAATTTATTACATTGTTGAAAACAAAACTTTAAGATTCTACTTATTGAACTGCAAATGAAAATCGCCGTAATTGCATTTATTAAATATATAAGATATGCATTTTAAAATATTATCTAAGAATATTCAAATTTATTCACTGCCAGTCTTAGCTTAACATCTATTTTCATACAATGTAACAACATTTTTGCATCTCTAAAATAATTTTAATGCACTTTATTAAAAATGTATATTGAATGTTATTTAATAATTATAATGACCTTTTATTATCATTTAATATTAATGTAAATTGCAGTTAGTAGAATCTATATTGGTGAAGATTATGACAAATATTGTTCTTTTCTTTTATTCTTGTATTTTTAAATCTTTCCCATTTTAGGAAATGATCTTCTTTTAAATAAATTTAAAAAATGTAACTGTAAATAATAATAATAACAAGAACAAGGTAAAATCAATCTAGAAATGTATTGTATGCTACACTTACACCATAAATTGGAGGACAATCGAAAATGATAGTTTTTGACGGAATAAACCGGTAAAAACACGGTTTTTACCACTGTCATGTCAAAAACCAGTTTTTGACGTCAAAAACCCAACCCTGATCAGTGGTGTCAGTTCAACGGGCCTTTCGTAATAAATATCGAAAACAGGGACCAACTGACAAAACAATTTATGTGTGGTACCGGAAATTTAAAGAAACTGAGTATGGCAGGAACTGGGCTATCGCATGGATGTATGCCGTGTGACCAAGGGTTTTTAACCAAGACAATTTTTAACCCTACCAGCGAAAAAACCTATGTTTAGTAGAAAATCAGTCGAACCGAGATTTTAGCTATTATTTTTAAAATTTTGTACAGCCCCCCCCCCCCCAAATTTCACCAGAAGTAAATTCTTTTATGTTCTTATTCTTTTTTTTTAACCTGTTTCTATTCTTTTTTGTAGGGGTTGAGAGACTATAAGGTTCAATTCAAATACTACTATTATAGATATGACTGAAGAAACGAGCGTGCGTGATCCAGCCTAAGGTCACTGGGTACAAGGCGTGCAATTTACCAGAAAAATATTTCCAATGGTGTGTGACGAGCAGGGAAGAAACCTAATTCTGAGAAGGGGAAGGAAGCGCCAAGGAACGATTTCCTTGAGACATGCAGATGATAACAGGGATGTGCGTTTCAACATTGGATGAAGATTTGGCCCAGTACTGCAGACAATCCATTATTAATAAATAATTAAGTAGCAAACCAATATTACACAAATCATATCCTGTATTTTTACACTTAATTACATGAAAAAGCTTGATACTTTTAGAATAGAGTAAAAAATGCAATATGTATATATGTGTATGTGGGCGATTCCACCGTTACGTGTGACTTTAGAGTTTTTTTTTTTTTTTTTTTGCAAATTGAGACAAATTTGGAAGTGAAATTATTTAGATAACGTTTTACTTTTTTTTATTGCTATTACAGAACACATACAGAATCATATTTGTAGTGACACCTTTAGTCTAAAATAACAACATAAAAAGTAAAGTCGTTGTTACGTGTGTGATTTTTCGAGTCACACACGCAACAATGACCTTTTTTTTTTTTTTTAATGACTTACTTTAGACTAAAGGCGTCACTACAAAAATGATTCTGTATGTGTGATATAATAGCAATAAAAAAAGTAAAACGTTATCTAAATAATTTCACTTCCAAATTTGTCTCAATTTGAAAACCTCTAAAAAGTCACACACGTAGCGGTGGAATCGCCCATGTATAGTGTGTAGAATTTATGTTTTCTGAAATTTATTTCCTTATTTCTTGTTTTATTACTGAAAGCAGTTTTTAATTTGATGAGTACATTAATTCAAGCTACATTTATATGTACATTACTGTAAGTTTACAAACTTTCTGAGACATATGATAAAATGAGGGGAAACTTCGAGAGGTTATAGAAGCGGTTCCGAAAGTGAAAGTATCCTCACACAAAATCGAAAAAGTAAAAAACGGCGATTGTAGAGAGATCAGTTATCATATGCAATAATAATAATAATTTTAAAATATTGAAATGCAAATTAGATGTTATAAAATAACTGTCCCGTTGGATTAACATTAGCGAGAGTCTTTTCGCGTGAATCAACGGGAGCCTTAATTATAATAAATTCTATCTTTCATCTAAATAATTAAAAATATAATTAAGGGTTGTAAAATTTTAAATTTCAACGTTTTTTAAGTTAAGCTTTTGGAAACTTTATTTTTTTAATTTTAGTGTTTATTTCACATTTTTTTTTTAACTTACTACTACAATCAGAGATATTCTTATGTTTCTACGAGGAAGTACCAGGGTTGGGTTTTTGACGTCAAAAACTGGTTTTTGACATGACAGTGGTAAAAACCGTGTTTTTACCGGTTTATTCCGTCAAAAATCTATCATTTTCTATTGTCCTCCAATTTATGGTGTAAGTGTAGTGTAGCATACAATACATTTCTAGATTGATTTGTTGTTCTTCTTCTTCTTATTATTTACAATTACATTTGTTAAATTTATTTAAAAGAAGATCATTTTCTAATATGAGAAAAATTTTAAAATACAAGAGTAAAAGAAAAGAACAATATTTGTCATAATCTTCACTAGCCCCACTAGTGGCTGAGAGGTTCTGCTCTCGAAGCTGGTAGACGGGAGGTGCTGGGTTCGATCCCAATCGTGCCCGTCGGCCTAATCGTTCGGAGTTTTCGTGGTTTTCTTCGAGCCGTGGATTTATCCATGCGTAAATACGGGTTAGGTTTCCTTAGAAATACCCCCACGAAGGGCACTCACCCCGGGCCTATATCCCAAGTGTAGATAATTGGCCGTCAATAATCAACCCATAATCTTCACTAATTCTACTAACTGCAATTAACATTAATATTAAATGATAATAAAAGGTTATTATAATTATTAAATAACATTCAATATACATTTTTATTCAAAATTTTATACGAAATTTATATACAAAATTATTTTAGAGATGCAAAAATGCTGTTACATTGTATGACAATAGATGTAAAGTTTTGTTTTCAACATTGTAATAAATTGTACCGAAATTATACACATTGTTTAATCTAATACTTAAAGTTACAGGATTTCCTTAAAAAATCTAATTTTTTTAGACTTTCCCAAATAGCTTAAGATTATTGTAGAGATCTTCTAACAGAGATGTACACGTATTTCTCTAATGCAATTCTTTTTTGTTTTTCTTGGATAGATAAATATACTTTAGAGTCTTTTTGATTCTGAATAGTTTATGTAAAACAACTTAATATTAAAGATAGAATGAAAAAAAAAATGTAAAAACAAACTACTAAAAAATGGGTTTTTGACATGACGGTAAAAACCATGGTTAAAACCGGTAAAAACCGTCATGCGTCAAAAACTTGCCAACCCTGGGAAGTACATATTAATGGTGAAAAAAAGGGGCCTTATTTAAGATGTATTACCCCTCCCCCCCCCCCCCTCAAATAAATAGAAGGCGTAAACCTGGATAAAAAATAAAAATTGAATATCACACGCAAAGGAGAAATTTTTATTCGACATTACTATACAGAAATGTAGAGTACTGATCAAATGGGTTATTCGCGTGCCAAAATGTTTAAAGAGCTAATTATAAGGAAGGGGAGGGGGTATATGGCAATCTTTGTTGTACAACTCATGTCAATCTCTTTATTTGGTACTACCTACTATACATACTAAACTTTTAGTTTTTATGTACTATAACTGAAACTAAGTAATACATCTCCTTAACTCAATGTATGGATTTGTTAAACAGATTTCTTCACTTATTGAAATTAATTATCAGGTAATATTTGTCTACGGCTCTTTTTTTTATTATTTATAAATTCACAAAACAATTAAAAAAAATATCAAGATCTTTAAATGGCATTCATTTATACTCCATATTGAAAAATTCTATAAGTATGATATATAATAATACACTTAGTAAACTTGTTTCCACTATTTTGTACAAATTTAATATACCGGCACACAAAAAAGCTGTTTACCATTAAATGTTTTTTGCGTTATTTTTAATGTTTTGTAATGCATTATGGTTTGTGTAAAAAAGCTGTGAAAAGTTTATGAAGATAAATTTAAAGTTATACCAAAAAAGAAAAACCATGTGTAAAACAGATTATTAAACACTTTCCAACACATTCACCAGAACGTCATCGTTTAACAAAGTGAAAGGTTATATCCAAATAAACAATTTGGAAAGAGCATAATGCATTTGAAAATCTAATTTCAGTAATTACTATCAACAGTCAAAAAAGTATCTAAATTTTTTGTGCAGCCCTATAAATGATCTATAGATTTATCTATATACTACATAGTATGCTAACATTTAGTTCATTTAGAACACACATAATAGTAGTTGAAAATTCGCCAATAAACGCAATTTTATTGTGCAGCCCTGTTATAATCTATAGGATTTATACACACCAAGTAATAAACAAAAAATTAGTTAAATTTAAAACGCATACCACAACTGATTTGTTTTGAGTCCCCCCTGTAAATTAACGGTAAATACTATGCACTGTGTACACCACATTGTACAGTAAGCATCTTGTAGTGCACCTCAGTGCTGTATATCACTTTTAATAAGTTTGAAATAATGTAACACCATTAAAATACATTGCAAACGATTTTTCTCATAGAGATACTGTAATGGAAATCTTTTGAGTACCCCTTTAAACGAACTATAAATGCTACACGCTTCATTTTAAATACCAAACATGTCATAGTAAGCCTCCATAACGTTTATCACTTATCAATTATATGGAAATCAGTAAATTTTTGCGAGACAGCAGGGCCGACAAACCAAAGTCACAATCATTTTTCAACTATGTTCGGAAGTTTTTAAAATATTAATAAATAAAATATTGAATTTATCGAAATGAAATTAGTGCAAAGAACTTCAGAATCAATAGACGTAAAACATGCCCATGGTACTATTTAACATAACTAACATTAATGAGTAACATTCGCTAACACTAGTTGTACATACATTTATTTTACATATGGAATGTTTGAAAAAAAAAATTACACACAAAATCCTGAATAGAATTAAATTTAAGAGAAATCTTCAAAATTAATAGACTCAAAATATACCTATAGCAAAACAAATGCACGAAATTAAAGTTAATATACAGTAAATAAAAATTCAATGTAAACGATAAACTACCGATTACAAAGCACGAGATTTGATAAAAATCTGTTACTTACAATGTCGGTACTTTCACACGTGAAAAGTTATCCACAAAATTTGCTTTAACACAAAAACTTCAGAATCAATAGACGCAAAACATATCCATGGTATTATTTAACATAATTAACATTAATGAGTAACATTCGCTAACACTAGCTATACATACATTTTTTTTTTTTTTTTTTTTTTTTATGGTTAGCACGTTTAGAATTATAAACAAAATCCTGAATAAATAGAATTAAATTTAATATAGAAAACTTCAAAATTAATAGTCTCAAAATATACCTATAACAAAACAAAAGCATGAAAATAAAATTAAAATTCCGTAAACGATTAACTACAGATTTGCAAAACACGAGATTTGATAAAAAATCTGTTACTTACTATGTCTGTACTCTCACACTTGAAAAGTTATCCACAAAATTTGCTTTAACACTAAAAAACGTCCATCAAAACATGAAACGAAAAAACACACATTAAAAACACGCGGTTAAAATCGAAGATGTAGCTAAAATTCTGTTGCAGAAATGCGAGCTTACTAACACCTGCTAATCACAAATAATTTTTTTCATCTTCCAATAGAATCTCTTTTAGCCCTCGTGGCGCCCTCTCTACGAAAACGAAGAATTTATAACATATGATGTAATCTCACCGGCTCTTTCGGCTTCATTCATAAAGTTTTATTAAGATAAATGTCATTGTAAACGGATATATATTTTCATTTTATTGTGTTTAATTTTTGCAATATCTTTTCCTTTAAATTTTATACTATCTTTTCCTTTGATTTTCAGACATGTGATTTCATTTTAACTTGATAAATAGCTAAAGTTATCCAACTTTCTACAGTTAATTTTAAGTCATATTTACAATTAATTAACTACCAACAAAAATAAAATGTTAATTTTGATTGGGAAATGATATTTTGAAACAAATATAGTAAATGTTTAACATGAAAAAATTTTTTTAATGATAAGTCCGAATAAATTTTTATAAATCTTATTTCTACAATTATTTAAAGATAAACATTATAAATTATAAGATACAAAGAATAAATTTCAAAAAAATTCATCATAAAAGAAAGACACAGAAAGTTAATTTTTACAAGGGAAAATTTTATAATACGCATTTTATTTCGGTTTTATTGATATATTCCATTCAATTAGGAGGGGAAAAAATCTTTTGATAAAAAAAATAGTTAGACAGTCACAGTAATTACTGTTAAAATTATAATATTAAATTTGCTGCCAAAGCCAAATAAAAAAAATATATTGATGTTAAAACTCTACATTTCATCATGGAATAAAAATTGGTTATTTTTACTTTTTGTCGTCGTTGTTTATAGAATTTTTGCTATTTTCTAACAAATACAAAACGTGTTTGCATATTTTTCTTTTTTCTCACAAGTAAACATGTATGTTTAAAATAATTTCTGTTGAATTAAAGATATTTTATACCTTTCCCCAGCTCTAACGATTCAAATAATGTAAAGAAAGTTGAAATGCTGCACTAGCACGTTTTGGGATAAGAAACATTCAAATTAAATATTTTTGTTTTCTTTTAAAATGCAAGTGCCAAAATACTATGCCAAAACTAAAAAAATAATAATTTTATACACATAATGTGTTTTAAATTAAAGTATAGTAATTTTATGAATGAAAAATGCTTTTCGCTTTTTTTCCCTCCCTTCAAATGTTTATTGAAAAGTGGTTGAAAAAAAAATTAACCCAAATGAATTTAACCCAAAATAGATTAACTTTACTTGTTCTAATTAAAAATCTTATGAGTTTTAAAGGCTGTTCTCAAATCCAAACTGGCCACTTTGTAACATATTTTTAAATTCATTTTTGTTCGGAAACGCATGAAATGGGCAAATAGTTCATATTCAGAAACTATGTAATCGAAAACGTTTCCTATTTTTTGCTAAAGGCTCGTTCAGATCCTTTCAGAATCCGTTCAGACCCCAGCTCGTTCAGAAAATATTGTCAAATTCGGCGTTTTGAACCGAATTCCGGACACGGCATCACTGGAGAGAGGAAAAACGGGTCGTCACGTGACACGAATCACTTATAATTCGATAAGTAATTTATTTATGAAAAAATGGAAAACTCATTTCGATTCCAAATCGCTTCAATCGTCAGGCCAGTTAATTTTATGCCTTTGCGTTTAAAAATGAATCAGGAAATGTGTTAGAAAGTTCCGCGTTGTTGAGCAGGTAATTTGAGAACCACCTTAAGTATTTTTAATGGATTTTATATTTATATATATATTAAAAAAAAAAAAAACTTTATAAACATACGCGTCTTAATGGCAGAGAAACCATTTTCTTTCCTACATATGTGTGAATGGAGACATAGTAAGAGAATGATATTTGCATTAAAAGAAAATTCAATTTCAATAAGCAAATAATCACAGTTTATATGTATAACAGATTAATACTAACAGTTTAAATCATCTTTCCTTTTTGTAATTTAAAAAAATACGTCTACAAGATCTCTGGGACACGAAATCTCCACATAATGCAACCCAAGTGTCGGAAATCTACAAGTAGCGTTTCACTACTTTTTACAGTAGTTTGTAGTGTAGCGCGCTACGTTTTGAACAATGTAGTGTAGCGAGTAGCGCGATACAAAAAATCAGTAGTTTGTAGTGAAAACCGACGTCACTTTTAACGCTACTTCAGAAAAAAAGTGTGCCATTCTCAAAATCATGTTTCCGAAACTTGCTTCTTTCGTGCAAAATTTGTTCTGTTTAACAATCTGCGAATCTCAGCGGCAAATCTCAGCTGTGGTGTATTAGCAACGCACTGCATGAAGTCGTATATATTTCCTATCGATACTTGCTGCTAAAATCAAATACTAACCCACCAAAGGAATTAATTTTCTTGCTGGTAATATTTGTCTATTTATTCGTTATTAGGTTTTCACGTTTTAACGCCGGGTTTCTTATTAAACCAAATTGCTTTATTTACAGATTTATTTATTGTTTGCATTTAGAGTTGTTTTTCTGTAATTTTCTAGATTATACTATCTCTCTTAATTTGGCTACGAAATTTGTAATGTGTGTATAAACTAATTTATTTGAGACAAACACAAAACATTTTCTTGTATCTTATCTTTCTTAATTTTTTAATGCCCTCAGTTATGTCACATTTATTTAATTGTATCCCGGTAGACGCAATATAACGAGGCGACGCTTTATTATTTAATCCGTGCTTTCAGTTTCTAGTCTATATTGAACCCTTTGACAAAACCTGAAAGTAGCAGAGTAGTGACTACTTTTGAAAAGTAGTTTGTAGTCGCTACTTTTTAAAACAAGTAGTTGTAGTTGTAGTTAGTAACTACATTTTCAAAAAAGTAGTTGTAGTTTGCTACAATAAAAAAGTAGTTTTTCCGACCCCTAATGCAACCCCATTTCAAAAACGTTTCATGAGAAAAATCAAAGATAGTTTTAGCATTAGTTCAGTTCATTAAATGCACATACTACTGCATTCGTCTTTTAGATTGATTTTAGAATTTTCTTAATCTTTTAAAATATATCTTTTTCCTCTTTTGACAAAAAGAAAAAAAAATTATACAAACCGCATTCCAATAATGCTATGTGTTAAATTATGAATTTTTGAAGTGTAAACGGACTTAATGGGAAACCCGGTATATTTCCAATCTCAGATACGAGAGAAAAAAAATAATTCTTCATCCAGATTATACATTTCACATCAGAATAATTGCCTTACCCTGGGGAAAATTCATAAAATGCGCAAAAAAAAAATTCACTGTTGGAACAAATGACGACATTGGAAATCTCACTTAATGATGCGTGTACATGGAAATTGAAAGCACATCAATGAAAGGTGTGGCCATTAAGCCATCATTACCTTTACACACTATAAACCTCAATCCATTAAGGAAGTGAACTGTAAAGGTGCTTATTAGAGTTTGTATTCGGTGTTTTAGAGCTTGCGTGCACATGTGAATACAAATATATAGGGGAAAAAATGGCAACGGGAAAAAAAAAGGAAACGGAAATAATGGTACAGGTAAAACTGACAGCAGTAAAAATTGCTATAATAAATTATAAAGGAGTAGAAACGGATTTATTTTAGATATAAACAAGAACGAAAAATCATGCGGCAAGTATAGATTATGTAACACTTTCCAACACTTCCAAAATAACATTACAAATCATTAAGGTGAAAGATATCTAAGTTAACAAGGTCAAGGTCAAACCGGGAGGTGTGGCTTACCTTTCGGCTTAAGCTCAACTAGCCCCGCCAAGCAGGTTTGTTTACCTAATTATACTGAGCATTACTAAATTATAGGTTGTGATATTGAGCAATAATTATACAATGTAATTCTGATATACAAGTTCTGAAAATACAAGATTACAAAAATACAAATTCTGGAAATACAATTTACCAATCCTACTTAGAAGTACTAAATACTACTATGCGATACTGACTACAATGTAATAATACTGTAAGATGCTGAAGTAAATAATAATAATGGATAGAAGTAAGTACTAATTGAACAATAATGAATGAATAATAATAATACAAGAGTAAACAATGATAAACTATGCTAAAAATACTAAATAACACTGTATGATGCCATTAAGAATAACTAAATTGTTAAGGTTAGAGTTTATGTAGTGTGTAAAAGTTTTGGAAAACGCATAACACATTTAAAAATTCAATTTCAGGAATTACCAAAAATATTCAGAAAATATCCGAATTATTTTGTGCAGTATATGACCTACAGATTTGCATGTATACTACATAGAATGCGAAATTTTAGTTCAGTTAGGAAACTCGAAGTACAGTTAAAAATTCTCCTTTTGGAATTTTCGTCAATAAACGAAAATGAACTCGAGAACTTTTGTGCTGCCCTGTATATAATCTATAAAATTTATACACAGCAAGTAATAGACCAAAAATTGAATTAAATTTAAAAACGCGTTCAGCAACTGAAAACGCACTTCCAGAAATTATTGTTATTGTTAACAGACAATAGCGAATTCTTTTGTGTGTCCCTGTAAATGAACGATGAATGCTATTCACACAACAGTCTACACTAAGTCTCTTGCAATACACCTTAGTGATATATATCCATTTCAATATGTTTGAAATAGTAAAAAATTATTAAAATAAACCACAAACGATTTCTCTCCAATAGACCTTAATGTAAGAGAATTCTTTTGGGTGTCCCTGTAAAGAAACTATAAGTGCTATGCACACGATATTCCATAGTAAGCCTCTTGTAGCGCACCTCAGGGATGTATATCAAATTCAATGTGTTTGAAATTGTGTTACATCATTAAAATAAACCGTAAATATAATATTTCCCCATAGACCGCAATGTAATGAAATTCTCTTGAGTATCCGTGTAAAAAAAACTATATGTGCTTCACACTTCATTTTCAATACCAAACATGCTATAGATAACGATAATAACATATATCAATTGCATGTCAAACCGAATATATTTACGCGAGTTAGAGCACGGACAGACATAGACAGACAAACCGAATTCATAAACACTTTTCAACTTTGTTGGGGAAAGTGTTAAAAAGAACGAAAAATCATGCATCCAGAATAGTTTATGAAACACTTTCCAACATTAACAGAATATTATTAAGAAATTTAATTTTTTCATACGATGAAATGAGATACTAAATAAGCGATTTAAAAACTACACAACTCAATAAAAATCCATTTACAACAATTGCTGCCTATTCGACGTCTTTCGTGCAGCCCTGTATATGATATACAGAATTTGTAAACAGCACGAAATGGACTAAAAATTACATAAAATTGCCTATCACAGCGGAAAAAGCACTTTTAGCAATTGCCGATCATATTTAGTCCTTTAACCGAATTCTCTTGCGCGTCTCTGTATATGAACGATAAGTCCTACGCACCCTATAATCTATAGAATATAAGTTTTATTGAGCATTAATGATCCTTTTAAATTTCATTATGTTACAAGTATCGTGACATGTTCAAAATGCACCGCAAACGATTTTTCCCCATAGATCATAATGTAAAGGAGTTATTTTGTACGTCCATGTAATTGAACTATAAATGCTACTAATTATATACGGTAAAAGCATTATGTAGTACACCTCAGTAATCTATATATTTAAAAGGGAAGGCCTTTTTTTTTTTTGTCAAATCCACATAAAATCGTGCCCAATACGCATGCGTAAACTTAAATCTAGAACCTAACCAGTTTTAGAGCACACTCAAATGCGAAAATGGCGGTCAAGTGGTATAAGGTACGTTTTTTCTCTGTTCCGATTATCGTGTGGGTTCGATCCCTGCTATGGACAGAATGATTTTTAGCACTTTCCAACCTAGTTGAAAAGTGCTTATGACTTCGGTTTGTCTGGCCGTCTGCCGTCTGTCCGTGCTCTAACTCCCGTAAATATGCTCGGATTGCTCTGCAATTTTTATATGTTATTGTCGTTATCTATAGCATGTTCCCTATTTCAACGGAAGTGTGTAGCACTTATAGTTGTTTTACAGGGACACTCAAAAGAATTCCGTTACATTGCGGTCTATGGGGGAAAAATTATTTGCGGTTTATTTAAATAATGTTTCACTACTTTAAACGCATTGAAATTTATATATATCACTAAGGTGCATTAGAAGATGCTTAATATGGAACAGGGTGTGCATAGCACTTATAGTTACTTTACAGGGACAGTCAAAAGAATTCCGTTACATTACGTCTATGGAGAAAAATCGTCTGCGGTTTATTTAAATAATGTTTCACTATTTTAAACGCATTGAAATTTATATAGATCACTAAGGTGCATTACAAGAGACTTACTACGGAATATTGTGTGTATAGCAGTCATCGTTCATTTACAGGGACACGCAAAAGAATTATCTACTGTCTGTTAACAATAATTCCTGGAAGTGCGTTTTAAGTTATTGAACGCGATTTTAATTTTAACTTGCTTTTTGTCTATTACGTGGTGTGTATAAATTCTGTAGATCCTATACAGGGCAGCACAAAAGTTCGCGAACACATTTCTGTTTATTGACAAACTCCAGACGGAGAATTTTAAACTGTGCTACGCGTTTCCTAACTGAACTAAAATTATCATCCTATGTAGTATATATACAAATCTATAGATCCTATACAGGGCTGAATAAAAGTATTCGGAAATTTTTCCGAATATTGTATATGTTGGAAATTCCTGAAATTATGTTTTTAAATATGTTATGCGTTTTCTAAATTGTTTACTTAGATGTTAGCTTTTAGCTTATTAAACGGTATGATTTGTAAAATTATTTTGGAAGCGTTGGAAAGTGCTATATAATCTATGCTTGACGCATGATTTTTCGTTCTTGTTCTTATTTTACTTGAATTATTTTTTAAAAATTTCAAACTTTTTAAAACAGCTATGAATTTTATTTGCATGGTACTATCAAGTTGTTTGCCGTCAAGTTTTGACGGGTTCCATCTAGTACATATTAATTTAAATATGTTTGAAATATCATAAGATGAAAAAAATACGTCCCAGACGATTTTTCCCTATAGACCACAATCTAATGGAATTCTTTTGTGTGTCCCTGTAAATGAACTATTAATGCTACACACTTCATTTTCAATACTTAACATTCTATAGTAAAATTCAATAATGTGTAAAAGTTTTCACGATAATCCGAGTATATTTACGAGAGTTAGAGCACGGACAGACAGACAGACAGACAAACCGGATATATAAACACTTTTCAAATGTTGGAAAGCGTTAAAAAGTATAAAAATATCTAGACAAATATGTAGACTTTGCAAACTGTGGCAAACATAAGGTAAACATAATAAACGATGATAAAAGAACATACTCAATTGCTCAAACACAGGTGTTGAAGAAATCTGAATTGCTTGTGGCTAACAAAAAATGTTTTGTTTGAAGTAACAATGCAATAATTTGTGTGTTTTTATTAACACTACAAACGACAATGATTAACTCACTGATGACTTAATTTTAGATAAGCAATTACTGCGTATTTTTATCATGAGAACTGTCTGTGATTAAACAAAGATAAAGAATCAAATGTTAATGAGTATACAAAGAGTGATAATTATTTGGACATTATTGTTGTTATGATGAATGCTTCAAATCCAATTGAAAAATAAGGTAAGGTAAAGTAATAAATCCATACGAAGTTACGAGGGGGGGGGGGAGTTATAGAAACAGAAATTAACCATCAAAATAACATTAACATAAATGCCAACTTTTACGCCTTTTTTTTTTAATAATAAAATTTACCTTATTTAATCGAGAAAATCTATGATTAAATTAACTCATTTTTTTTTTTCAAAACCAGTGATAAGAAAAAAGCTTAAACGTTGGCTTATAAATATCAATAAAATTATAAAGATACAGCCCATCAACAGTACATTCAAATAGAAATAGTTCTAGCACTTTGAAAGATGGTAGGAGATTTTTTATTCCACCTAATTTTAATCAAGATTTGTACCAAAATTTCTGAACAATTTTGCTTTTACTTTTATAATGTTTAGTGTAAAAAAAAAAAAAAAAAAAAAAAAAAAAAGCTGTAAAATTGCATTTTTTTAATTTTTAAATAAAATCTTTCGAAAATTCTGGTTTGCATTCAACATTACAGAAAGACAATTATTTGTGCCTCAATGAGTTACAAATGACCAAAAAAAAAAGTATTTTCTAACTGCGATAAACATAACAAAAGGTGATAAAACAACTTACACAATTGCTCAAACACAGGTGTTGAAGAAATCTGAATTGCTCGTGGCTAACAAAAAAAATGCTTTGTTTGAAGGCCAAATGCAGTAATTGTCTGTTTATAATATCGCTACAAACGACAATGATTAACTCACTGATGACTTACAGTTTTAGATAAGCAATTACCGTGTATTTTTATCGTGAGAACAGTCTGTGTTTCAACAAAGATAAAGAATCCAATGTCAATGAGTAACAACACATGATACTTCTTTTGATATTATTATTAGTTTAGAGGCTACTTCACTCAAGCGAAAACACCCGCTCGCTAATGTTAATCCTATGGGGGAAATAATGTACGATATCTCGTTCGCATTTCAATATTTTTTAATGATTTTTTTTTTGTTTTTGCATTGGTTAGCTGATGTCAATCTCTATGCACGCTTTTTTGTAGTTTTTCGATTTTTCTTGCAGTATTTTTTATTGAAGATACTTTCACTTTCGAAACTAGTTCCGACAGTGAAAGTATCTTAATAATAAAAAATTATGATCAAAATCGAAAAACTACAAAGGAGCGTGCATAGAGATTGATCTCAGCTATACAATGCAAAAAAAAAAAAAAAAAAAAAATCATTAAAAAATATTGAAATGCGAACGAAATATCGTAAATTAATTCCCCCATAGGATTAACATTAGCGAGTCATTGTTTTCGCCTGGGTGAAGTAGCCTCTTAAGGCAAATGCTTTCAAACAACTCAAAAATAAGTATAGGCAAATTAATTGAAAGACAATTAATTTGATTAATCAAAACAAAAATAGTATTTTTTTAAAAAACATTCTTTTATAAGCATTCAATGTTTATCTTAAAAATTATGCCTAATTTGTAAACTGAAATATCATGTTGTTCAAAATATTTGAGTTACAATACGTTAATTTGGCATGTATAAAAATAAGTATAGGCAAATTAATTGAAAGACAATTAATTTGATTAATCAAAGCAAAAATAGTATTTTTTTAATAAACATTCATCGTTTATCTTAAAAATTATGCCTAATTTGTAAACTGAAATATCATGTTGTTCAAAATATTTCAGTTACAATACGTTAATTTGGCATGTATCCAGACTATGGAAAAAAAAACCCGCTTCGATTTACTTTTGGTAGAAAGCGCGCACTAAAGAATTTATTAAGAAATATGTAAATTTTAATCTGTTTCTTTTCTAAAATATGGCAACAAAAAGAAAAAATGCGTTATTTAAACTATCTATTCGGGATTTCTAAATTGTTTTCTCAACGTATTAATCATAGTTCATACCTACGGAAGATCCCCCTAGTATTTTAAAACAGAAAAGGATATATCCAGGGTTCATGGCAATATTTCCTTTATAGAATCATTGATATTGAAAAAGGAAAACTAGTCGTTGGGGGCCACTTAATACTTACCCATCGTGGATATGCATATTATAAAATATGAAAATAAAACATGTGTAACCTATTTATAAAATGCATTGCAATTCGAATAAAATCGTGGCTTGATGACGTCATAAACTGTAAATGCTCTATTACTGAATTGCGTAAAAGAAACATTATTATAATTCTAAAATTGATAATCCTATTAACTAACGGTTTACTGCGTCGGATTAAGCGCCTCATTTCTAATTAAAATATATCTTTGAATTGAAATTTGAATGAAATACAGGGTTATGAAAAATCGAAGAGTGTGGAAAATAGGATTATAAATATTTCGGCAACTCATTATCCGATCGACTTCCTTCTTTATGCAAGATTTATATTTTTTTATTGTCTTTTATATTCACTCCTTAAAATAAACAATCTCTAAAATTTTTATATACCTTTTATCAGAACGAATATTTCGAGAGTCCGAAAACAATAGTTCCGGATAATCGAGGTTACTGAAATTCAATAAGCTTCTTCCCATTATTACGTACTAAGTACATACCAAATTTCAAGTCTATCTCAATTTATATATAGAGAGGAGATAGGGCGTTTACAGACACACACAGACAGACGGACGGCAATTTTTTTTTTTTTTCTAAAAATATGTTTTTCGGAATCTCCAGTATCTGAAACGTGTAAATCCGTCAAATTTTTTTTTTTTCGATTTTCAAAACGATTACAAAACTTACCCTATTCTACGTATGATGGGTAAGTAAAAAAATAAGCACCCGTATGAACTAGATTTCAAAAAATGTCTCTTAATCTGAGTTTACTTTACAAATTTCAAATCTGAAAATTCAGACGAAAAGTGCAAAAATTTGAGGAGTTCTTAAACAGAACACAAATATCTTGTTAAGAAGCGAAACGAAAGAATTCAGAAAAGTTCATGGAATATATAATCATAAATACTAGTAAAGTGATGAGCAAAGTGAGTAATTACTGGAGTACTTAATTTGCAACATGAATCCGGATTTTTCCTTAATGACTTTCCTCGGTAACTTTATATTGAAACTGTGCTGTTTACTTACTTAACAAATTAAGTAATACCGACAGTAAATTTTCAGAACTCGACGAATCGCGGGAATAATATTTCCAGTAGGATACATTTGTAAAAATCACGGGAAAATTTGAGGAATACTTGAACAGAACACAAACATCTTGCTAAGAAGTGAAATTACAGAATTTAGGAAACTCCATGATTCACAGTAAATACTATTGAAGTGATGAACAAACCAAGTAATTACTGGAATACTTAATTTGTAAAAGATTCAGGATTTTTTCTTAATGACTTTTCTCGGTAACTAAATTTATAACAAAATAACTGCCTTTCCCTAAATGAAACAACATATAGATGGCGCTATTGCCACTTTTAGCAGATATTTTGCCAAGTCCGAACTGAACTGAAGAGAGCGAGTAACTTTTCGCGGTTCTGTAACTCGGTAGATGTAGTTGTGTTGTAACAGTTAGTTTTCGAGAATGGTGACCAAATGTTGATTTTCTATTGTGTTTTGTATTTTGTCGTTTTGTGCTGTATATTATTAAAATTGTGATGTCTTAAGATGTGTGTGTCCTTGACAAAACCCACACCAGACCAGCACAAACATTACAAATTGATATTGTAATGTTTACTTAAGCATCCTCAACAAATTTAGTAATACCGACAGTAAATTTTCAGAACTCGACGAATCAGGGGAATAATGTTCTCTTTAGGATAAACATGTGAAACACAAAAGTAACCAGAAAAGTAGAAAATTTATAAAATAATAAATAAAGGGGAGTGGAGTCTAAATATATTGAAAGATTTTTTTAATTTAATTGCTCCGAACTAAATTCTATTTAGAAATTTTGATTGGAAATGTTTGAAAATTCAATAAAAAGTTACTTTTATTATTTTATCTTTGAATTTTATCTATAGTACTTTTATTTTTAGTCTACAACATTACTTCCCCCCTTCCCCCGACATAAAAAAAAAAAAAAAAAAAAAAAAAAAAGGAGTAGGGATGGTTTAGTAGCAAGTTTGGAAGCCCCCTAAAATCACCTCCCTCCCGCGGAAGACTGTCTGAAACGAAATTTGCTGAGGCTCTTAGCATTTCTGCCGTCACAGGTTTTACTGTGCTTTGTCCAGTAAATCCTGTGAATATGGAACCTGTTTATAACGGAATTATTTTTTTAAAGTATAAATTTATTTGTCCCTACGATAGAAATACTTTGCGATTAATCGTATACTTGCTAAATTAGAATTCTGCTTCTGTTCGTAACAGTTTCGCTTTCACAGGTTTTACTGTATACGATTGTTGTGTTTATTTATTACTAGGGCATTCAACCCGGGCTTCCCGGGATAGAGAATACATGTGAAAACCATTTTTTAACACTTTCCAACCTAGTTGAAAAGTGTTTATGACTTCGGTTTGTCTGGCCGTCTGGCCGTCTGCCGTCTGTCCGTGCTCTAACTCCCGTAAATATGCTCGGATTGCCCTGCAAATTTTATATGTTATAATCGTTATCTATAGCATGTTCCCTATTTCAACGGAAGTGTGTAGCACTTATAGTTTTTTTACAGGGACACTCAAAAGAATTCCGTTACATTGCGGTCTATGGGGAAAAATCATTTGCGGTTTATTTAAATAATGTTTCAATACTTTAAACGCATTGAAATTTATATATATCACTAAGGTGCATTAGAAGAAGCTTAATATGGAATAGGGTGTGCATAGCACTTATACTTACTTTACAGGGACAGTCAAAAGAATTCCGTTACATTACGTCTATGGAGAAAAATCGTCTGCGGTTTATTTAAATAATGTTTCACTATTTTAAACGCATTGAAATTTATATAAGGTTCATTACAAGAGACTTACTACAGAATATTGTGTGTATAGCAGTCATCGTTCATTTACAGGGACACACAAAAGAATTCTCTACTGTATGTTAACAATAATTCCTGGAAGTGCGTTTTAAGTTACTGAATGCGATTTTAATTTTAAATCGCTTTTTGTATATTACGTGGTGTGTATAAATTCTGTAGATCCTATACAGGGAAGTACAAAAGTTCGGGAACACATTTCCGTATTATTTAACTCCAGACGGAGAATTTTAAACTGTGCTACGTGTTTCCTAACTGAACTAAAATTTAGCATCCTATGTAGTATATATACAAATCTATAGATCCTATACAGGGCTGAATAAAGTATTCGGATTACTTAGATGTTATCTTTTAGCTTATAAAAGAGTATGATTCGTAAAATTATTTTGGAAGCGTTGGAAAGTGTTACATAATCTATGCTTGACGCATGATTTTTCGTTCTTGTTTTTTTTTTTAAATTAAATCTCTAATAGATTTTTTACATTTAATATTTTTTTTTTTTTTTTTTTTTGGATTGTCCGCTAACAACACCAAAGATCATTTTTACATGAAATACAGTGTCTCACATAAGTGATGGGACACTTGTGCTTTACAAAAGGAAACTAATCAAATAAATTAAAAAAACATGTACACATTTTTTTTGTGGGTGTGTTTCATACTTAAATTTAGTAAAGATTATTACATAACATACATTTTGTCAAAATATTAAAATATTAATTTAATAAAAATACAAATGTTTAGAACGGAGCAAAAAATAGCTCACATAAGTGATGGGACACCATTATATATGCAACAAAAATCGCCTGAAATAAGCAATAAAAATATTTTTTGGGGTTTTATTTTTACTTAAAAGCAATTGGCAATAATTTATAAAATCGTCTGCAGTATTTCTCTCCAGTTTGTTTTGGAATTTTTGTGTTTTTTAGCTCTGTGTAGTCATGAATGCTAAACGAAAAGAAACTTCGCCTGAAATTCGAAAATTAGTTATTAATTTGCATATTGAACGTGGAAAATCTATTAGAAAAACTGCTGAAACAGTTAACTTGAGTCGTTCAACAGTTTTCAATATCATTAAACGATATAAAAAGAATCATATGATTCAGGATAAAAGAAGACCTGGCTGACCATCAAAGCTATCCAATGGAATAAAGCGAATTATCGTTCGAAATATTAAAAAAAATCCAAGAATTAGTGCTTCAAAAGTTGCTGCTGATTTACAAGCATTATATGGAATAATTGTTAATCCTGAAACTATTAGAAGGGTAATTCGATCTGCTGGATATCACGGTAGAGTAGCCAGGAAAAAATTCTTCGTAAGTGAAAAGAATAGAAAACTCAGACTAGCTTTCGCAAAATCCAACATAAATAAGAATTCTGATTACTGGAATAAAGTTATATTTGCTGATGAGAGTAAATTTAATATATTTGGTTCTGACGGTAGAATCTTGGTGTGGAGAAAACCCAGGGAAGAACTTCGCAAACAGAACTTGGTACCAACAGTAAAACATGGTGGAGGAGGAGTTATGGTATGGGGGTGTATGTCGTCCGCTGGAGTTGGTAATTTTGTTTTTATTGACAGTATAATGGATCAGTACAAGTATATTGATATTTTAAAGCAAAATTTGAAATCTTCAGCACGAAAATTGAACCTTCATAACGATTTTAAATTCTACCAGGACAATGACCCCAAGCACACTGCTCTGAACGTTAGACTCTGGCTGCTATATAACTGTCCTGAAATAATAAAAACACCACCACAATCTCCAGACTTAAATCCCATAGAGAATATTTGGCAAGAATTGGAATCAAGAATTCGCAAACACACCATTTCTTCAAAACAACAACTAAAATCGGTGCTTCAAGAAGAATGGGGTAAAATCACTCCAGAAATCACAAAAAAAATAGTCGAATCCATCCCAAAAAGATTAAATCATGTTTTAAAAGTAAAAGGAAATCCAACAAAATATTAAAACCTTTTAAAAAGTAAAATTTGTGGATAAATATTTGATGGAAAAGTAAGTGTCCCATCACTTATGTGAGCCATTTTTTGCTCCGTTCTGAACAATTGTATTTTTACTAAATTAATATTTTAATATTTTGACAAAATGTATGTTATGTAATAATTGTTACTAACTTTAAATATGAAACACACCCAAAAAATTTTTGCACATGTTTGTTTATTTATTTTATTGCAGTTTCTTTTTATAAAGCACAAGTGTCCCATCACTTTTGTGAGACACTGTATGTCTTATATATTCAAATGAAATTTTGAAATTTAATAAAACTGGTATTTCATATTGACCTCCAGCCATAAGTTAATAGCCGAAGAAATCGCTAAAACTTTCGTTATCTACAGCAGTTTTTTTTTTTTATTCTTATAATTTCAGCAGATATTTTTCAGCTTTATATTTCAATTACATGTCTGTTAAATCTGTGTTTTATTTATGCTATTTTATTTATCCCTTAATGAAGTTTTAATTTTGTTATTGAATATTAGCTGGAAACAAATGCTGAACTTTTTATATTGTTTAAACTGCAAATGGATTAATATTTTGTAATCGTCTGCAAGCGATAGAGATAGATTAAAAAAAAAAAAAAAATCATGCTTGAAATTTAATTTAAATGCTATAATAAATCAGTCAATTAAGATACAGTTTTCAAACAAATTGAATTTGAAAGTAGATTTTTTTCCTATATAACAGTGTAAAAATTAAAAATGTGCGATGTTTAGAAATTAAAAAAATCACAATAGTAAAAATCGCAAAACCGAAATTCCATCGTCAACTGTTGCCATTCGCTAAATGAAGTGAGTGTTACGCACGGACACGTTTGTCCTTTATAATATAGATAGTGAAACCTCCTAAGATGTAATCTAAAAAAAGACACATTTCGTTTTAAACAGGATTTTGTCTTATCAGATATAATTGTATTGGTACTCCTATTGTAGGGCCAATAAAACTTTTGCATTTAAGACAGGATTCCGTTATAGGCAGAATTCGATTTAATAGTATTTACTGTATTTTTAAGTCCCGACTTACAAACCGTTGTCCCACTTTTTTGGTCTTCTTGTCCCGTTTTTTGTGATACTGTACCTGGCAATATTACGTACGCCCCACGTTGGGAAACACTTTGTTTAACAGAACACTTCAACACTGCTTTTAAAAGCGAAACTAAAGATTGCAGAGAAGCTCACGAAACACGGTAAATACTAACGAAGTAATGATCAAACCGAGTAATTAGTGGGGTCACTTAATTTGTAAACTGAATCCGTATTTTACCTTAATGACTTTTCTCGGTAACTAAATTGAAACTCTAGTGCTTACTTAAGCATCCTTCACAAATTAAGTAATACTGGCAGTAAATTTTCAGAACTCGACGAATGACGGGAATAATATATTCTAAGAAGGATAAACGTGGAATTCATTAAACAAATTAAAGGAAATTCAACTGTCACAAGAATATTTTGAAATTAATGCTGTTTGTCAGAGTTAAATTCGAAATTATTTTATATAATAATAAAAGCAAAAATAGTTTTTTTTTTTTTAAATACTCTTTTAGCAATGTTTCTCTTAAAAATTACGCCTAATTTCATAACTGCAATTCGTGTAGTTCCAAAAACAATTCCGTTAAAATGTGTCAATTTGTCATAGGCGCCGATTATTGAAAATTCACGACTTTGATTTATACGCTGTATAGAAAGCGCGAATTAGTGAATGCATTAGGAAAAATTATATATAATTTTTGCTCTGTTCCTTTTTGAAGATATGACAACCGGAAAGAAAAAAACAAAAACATTATTTTAAACTATCTTTTCCGGATTTCTAAATTGTTTACTGAACCTATAATCATAACTTAAATAAATGATGAAAAAATTAAAACAAAAATTTTGCACTCTTTATTTTTTATTTTTATTTTTTACTGTTTAGCGTTTAAAATATTTCGTTGTAGTAGTTTCACAGCCAGTTTGCATATTTTGGCGAGATACTATTTTAAAGTAATTCCATTGTTTTTGCACCTTGTTACCAATTATAATCATAAAGATTATTTGCCGAAGCACACACGGCTGGCTAACGGAAAATACCTTAAAATTGATGTATTTATTTATAATTAAGGTCTCAAAATATTAAAATGTTGTACTGTCATCAGAAATACATCTGTGTACATATATTTTTTTTATTTATAGCATATCAGGAAGTGAGTTAATAATTGATTACAAAATTTCATCTTTACATACACAAATAAAGTTACATGAAATAGTATAAAAAGAGTATTTTATTTCATGAATCTAAATGATTTAATTCAAACATTTTCGATTTTGCAAATCTATTTAAAGTACCAGAATTTGAGGGTGTATTTAAAGTAGACTACTTTAGCATATTTTCCAATTTTTCTTTCTTCTCACTCAACAATATAAATCATACTGACCCAGCTGTCATATCTTTTTTCATTCTCACATTCTCTTATTAAACGCATTAAAAGAAATTTAACTATGAGAAGATTTATTTTGAAATGAATGCTACTTATCCGAGTTAGCTTTTCAATATTTCTGATATATAACCGTTTTTTTTTTAATTAATTTATTATTTAATTCAAATATTTTAAGTTTAAAAAGTTCATTTAAAAATGTGCTGGAGTTTGAGGAGTTTTTAAAATAGACTACATCAGCGTATTCTCCAATTTTTCTTCCCTAACCCCCCTCCTCAACAATATAAATCATACTGGCCCAGTTGTCATGTCTTTTTTCATTCCCATATTCTTTTATTAAACGCATTAAGAAAATTTAACTATCAGAAGGTTTATTTTTAAATGAATGCTACTTATCCGAATTAGGTTTTTAATATTTCTGATAGATAAACTTTTTTTTTTTTTTTTAAATATCAATTATTATTTAATTCAAATATTTTGTTTAAAAAGTTCATTTAAAAATGTGCTGGAGTTTGAGGAGTTTTTAAAATAGACTACTTCAGCGTATTCTCCAGTTTTTCTTCCCCGCACCTCAACAATATAAATCATTACTGACCCAGTTGTCACATCTTTTTTCATTCCCACATTCTTTTATTAAACACATTAAAAAAATTTAACTATCAGAAGATTTACTTTTAAATGAATGCTACCGATAAATTCAATTTACCGATAAATTCAATTATTAGAAAAATATTTTGAAATTAATATTATTTCTCCGAGTTAGATTTGAAATTCTTTTAATTAAAAAATGATATATTTTTTAAAGAATTTTCAGTGATTTCATTCCAATATTTTTAGCTTCACAAATCCATAAAGAAAGTATTAAAATTCGAGGAATTCTTGAACAGAATACTTTAGCGTGTTCTTAAATTATTTATTGTTAGCTCACAGGCTATCAAAGCCTGAGAGCTAATGTGCCCGCAGGTTCTGTATGTAACGCGATAACTCTTGATACAAATATCCGATTTGCTACAAATTTCGTATATAGGTTCATTCTGATAAGGCGCTTCCCTGATTAGTTTTGGGCGTTCATTGGTTAAGTATAAAGGGGGAACGGGGGACTAATCCCCCTTAATTTAGATAAATGGGTTTTTCATGCAGAATTATCCTATCTATTTGCTTCAAATTTTGTATATAAGTTCATTGTGATAAGGCGCTTCCCTGATTAGTTTTGAGGGTTTGTTGGTTAAGTATAAAGGGGGAATCGGGGGCCAATCCGCCCTTAATGTATTGTCGATTTCTTTACTTTTCGAGGGGCATTATTCTTTGAAATAAAAGTATAATATACAATTAGTGAGCCTGTGAGCTCAATGCCATCAGTTTGACCGGGCACTTTTCTTTTTATTTTATTGTTCCCGCTCCACAACGCGAATCCATCTGACACAATTGCAAAATTTTATATTTTTATGCCACATTTTCATTCCAACACTCATTTATCGATGAAATAAGATAACTTCAATTATTAGAAGAATATTTTGAAATTAATACTACTTCTCTGAGTTAGCTTTAAAAATCTTTTATATAAAAAATTGTATTTTTTTGAGGATTTTCAGTGATTTAATTGAAATATATTTAGCTTCTCAAATCAATACAGAAAGTATTAAAATCGGAGGAGTTCTTAAACAGAACACTTTAGCGTGTTTTCCAATTTATTTTTCAATTTATAAGACAATTTTAATTACATTAAGTAAAGTAAAATGTTAAAAACTAATTATTTTTTATTCAAATTAAAGTTTTACAGAAATAAATTAAATACTGTTATTTAAAAAAAAAAAAAAAAAAAAAACGAAATTATTTTTATACTATATGTACGATCTGGAAATTTATATTAATTTAGTCGAAAGCGTTAACGCATTTTTGTAATATCCTAACTTTATGAAATATTTAAATTTATAAATATAATTGCGTAGCGAATTGCCAGTAATAACGAGCAAGCAAAAAATAAAATATTATTTGTTCAACCATTGAAATCCATAATAAGTACTATACGCTTTCAAATTTAATATGAAAATCTAAAACTTTAATATTGGATGTTTTAATAATATTAATTATCTGGAATAAGAATAGTTGGAAATGCTATACTAGAAAGTATTAAAATAATTTCGTAATTATATGGAGAAAGCCTTAATAAAACCAATTGGACAGCTCCTTTGAATGGCTTGTCTTAAAACTAATCTGAGAATACAGACATTTGCACGGAATATGGTAAAGCAATGATGAACAAACTAAGTAATTAGTGGTGTGCTTAATTTGTTAAACGAATCGGATTATGCCTTAATGATTTTTCTCAGCAACGTTGAAATTGCGATGCTTACTTAAAGAGCTTTATTAAATAAAGAAAATACCCGAGGTAAATTTTCAATACTTTACAAACGATGGGGATAATGTTCAACGAAGAATGAAGCTGCAGATACCACATTTTGCTAAATGAATCGAGAGACATTTAATTATTAGAAACGATCAGAATTAAATTATGCTTATTTGAGTTTTGGAATAATAAAGATTTGAGCTTTACATATTAAAATGCGAAAAGCATACATTTATTATGAATTTCAATGATTGAAAGTTTTTTTATTGAAATAAATTAAATAATGTTATGAAAAGAGATCAGAAATTATTTTTATGTCATGTATACGATCTAGAAAATAAATTTATATTAATTTAGTCGAATGTGTAAAAATATTTTTAAAGTGTGATAATTTTATGAAATATTCCAATTTATAAATGTAATTGCGTAGTGTATCGGTAATTGTTAGATTCTATCGGTAATAGTCACATTTTTAAAACCATTGAGTTCACATTTTTAATATGAAAAGTTAAAATCTTTAATGTTGGATTTTTTAATAGTATTAATTATCTTGAATGAGAATATTTGGAAATGTCATACTCGTAAGTATTAAAATAATTTCGTAATTATATAAGAAAACCTTAATAAAACCAATTGGACAGCTCCTTTTGTATAGCTTGTCTTAAAACTAATCTGAAGAATATAGACATTTGCACGGAATATGGTGAAGTAAGGATGAACACAAACTAAGTAATTAGTGTTGTGCTTAATTTGTTAAATGAATTGGATTATATCTTAATGATTTTTCTGAACAAGCAAGCACTGCGATTGCGATGCTTGCTTAAAGAGCTTTATTAAATAAAGTAAATACCCGAGGTAAATTTTCCATACTTTACAAATGACGCGGATAATGTTCAACGAAGAATGAAGTTGGAGATATCACGTTCTGCTAAACGAATCGAGAGACATTTAATTATTAGAGAACGATCAGAATTAAATTATGCTTATTTGAGTTTTGGAATAATAAAGATTTGAGCTTTACATATTAAAATGCGAAAAGCATACATTTATTATGAATTTCAATGATTGAAAGTTTTTATTGAAATAAATTAAATAATGTTATGAAAAGAAATCCGAAATTATTTTTACATTATATATACGATCGAGAAAATAAATTTATATTAATTTAGTCGAAAGTGTAAAGGTATTTTTAAAGTGTGATAATTTTATGAAATATTCCAATTTATAAATGTAATTGCGTAGTGTATCGGTAATAGTTAGATTTTTTAAACCATTGAGTTCACATTTTTAATATGAAAAGCTAAAACTTTAATATTGGATGTTTTAATAATATTACTTATCCTATAGAAGAATATTTGGAAATTTTATACTTGTAAAGATTAAAATAATTTCGTAATTATATGAGAAAGCCTTAATAAAACCAATTGGACAGCACTTCTCAATTTCTTGTCTTAAGACTAATAAGAAGGATAGACAAATTCAAGGAATACGGTAAAGCAATGATGAACAAACTATGCAATTAGTGGAGTACTTAATTTGTTAACCGAATCGGATTATACCTTAATGATTTTTCTCAGCAACATTGCGATTGCGATGCTTGCTTAAAGAGCTTTATTAAATCAAGTAAAAAGAAAACCCGAAGTAAATTTTTAATACTTTCCAAATGACGCGGATAATGTTCAACAAAGAATGAAGCTGAAAATATATCAAATTTTGCTAAACGAATCGAGGGAAATTTAATTCTTAGAGAACAATCAGAAATAAATTATACTTATTTGAGTTTTGCAAGATTTTAACTTTACATATTAAAATTGCGGAAAGCATATATTTATTATAAATTTCAATGATTGAAAGGTTTTTTTTTTTTTTTTTTTTTAAATAAATTATAATGTTATAAAAAGGAATACGATGTTACTTTTATACCATAGGTACGATCTAGAAAATAAATTTATATTAATTTAGTCGAAAGCGTAAAAGTAATTTAAAAGTCTAATAGTTTTATGAAGTATTCCAATTTATAAAAGTAGTTGCCTAGTGAATTGCCGGTTATAGCGCGCTAACAAAAAGTAAAATATATTTTTTTTTCAATCACATAAATCTATTTTTGAAACCATCGAATACACATGTTTAATATGAAAAGGTAAACTCTTTAACATTGGATTTTTTTAATAATACATATTAATTATCCTAAATAAGAATATTTGGAAATTTTATACTTGTAAGGATTAAAATAATTTCGTAGTTATAGTATCAGAAAGACTTAATAAAAGCAATTCGACAGCAACTTTTAATATTGTGTCTTAAAAACTAATCTGCAGGATACAGAAAAATTCACGTAATACGGCAAGGTAATGATGAACAAACATTATAATTAGTGGAGTATTTAATTTGTTTAATGAATAGGATTATACCTTAAGGATTTTTCTCAGCAACATTGAGATTGCGAGGCTTAGTTAAAGAGCTTTATTAAATCAAGTAAATATCCGAGGTACGTTTTCAATACTTTAATTTAATTCATAGAGAACAAGCAAAAATAAATTATTTGAGTCTTGCAATTAAATATTTGAGCTTTTCATATTAAAAATGCGAAAAACATGCATTTATTATGAATTTCAATGATTAAAAGTTTGTATTGAAATAAATTAAATAATGTTATGAAAAGAAATTTGATATTATTTTTATACAATAGGTATGATCTAGAAAATAAATTTATATTAATTTAGTCGAAAGCGTAAAAGTAATTTAAAAGTCTGATGATTTTATGAAATATTCCAATTTACAAACGTAATTGCCTAGTGAATTGCCGGTAATAGCGAGCAAGCAAAAAAAAAAAATTTTTTTTTTTTTTTCAATCTATTTTCGAAATTTATTTTTGAAACCATTGAATTCATATGTTTAATGCGAAAAGCTAAAATCTTTAAAATTGTATTTTTCAATAATATTAATTATCATAAATAAGAATATTTGCAAATTTTATACTTGTAAGGATTAAAGTAATTACGTAGTTATATCAGAAAGATTTAAAACAGCAACAAAAAACAAAACAATAGAAATAGAATAGTATAGTTTTTTTTTTTTTTTTTTTTTTTTTAAGCAATTCGAGAGCAACTTTTAATATCGTGTCTTAAAAACTAATCTGAAGGATACAGAAAAATTCAAGTAATACGGTAAGGCAATGGTGAACAAACATTGTAATGAGTGGAGTATTTAATTTGTTTAATGAATCGGATTATATCTTAATGATTTTTCTCAGCAACATTGAGATTGCGAGGCTCACTTAAAGAGCTTTATTAAATCAAGTAAATATCCCAGGTACATTTTCAATACTTTAATTTAATTCTTAGAGAACAAGCAGAAATGAATTATTCTTATTTGAGTCTTCAATTACAAATATTTAAGCTTTTCATATTAACAAAGCGAAAAACATATATTTCTTATGAATTTTATTTTTGGTTTGTTCATTAGTATCGACAAAACTATTCAGTACGTAATTGCATTTATAAATTAGAATATTTCATGTAATTATCACACTGTAAAAATATATTTACGCTTTCGATTTTAAATTAATATAAGTTAACTTTCTAATTCTTACCTATAGTATAAATATAATTTTAGACTTTTTTATAACATTATTTAATTTATTTCAATAAAAACTTTAATTTGAATAAACAATTTTAGTTTTCTTACCCTTTGCTTTAATTCATAGGTGCAAGAAGTCTATTAAAGTCAAGACTGAAAACTTTTCTGAAAAAATAGGTCTTGAAAGATTTCTATGTCTTGTATTATGGCTAAAAATTTATATCTAACAATAAATGAAAGTGATTAAAAGTTCTTGATAGTAAAATTGCTATTATTTAAGTACATAAAGTAGAATTTACTATCAGTCAAAAATCTCTCCAAGACTGAAATCAGTCGTGAGACTGAAAGTCTTGCACTCATGCTTTAATTAATTTAATTAAAATTGTCGTATAAATTTGACTGTTATTTTTTTTACACTCAAATTTTACTGCTTTGCTAAAAATAATTGTTAATTAATATGTAACAAATATATTAATATTTTAAAATTTCTACATCATATATACATTTAATTTATTTTATCTAGTATATATAAATATATAACATCTAAAACATTTTAAATGAATTTACCACAAATACAAATCATTTTTTAAAGTTCTGATGCATAAAATCATGAAAATTCAACAGCATTTTGATAAATTAAATATTTCATTTATCGATGGCTGTTCTTTCCATTAATCTTTAAAACTAACTAAAAATTATGCTTATCTTTCGCGCTGTTTTGGCAGCACCTTCTATTGCATTAATCAATTCACGCTAAGTTTGGCTATCATCTACGTCAATCAAGTCTTGTTTTTTTTCCCCCTCCTTTTTTCTTTTTTCTCCATGAAATATCTTTTTCACATTTATGAATAGCTTCATTCTAAAAAGAAGCTGCACAGCACTTTCAAATAAAAATCGTCGTGCTTGAAAATCGATTTTTTTTTCCTATTGAAGTGATATTTATTCAAAAGTAGGGTGAAACCCCCCGTAACTGACACTTTAAGGGTTCTTTCTTGTTCAAATCACTATTAGAAAAATTTAAATCTATTTTTTGAAAAATTATACATTTTATTATTAAAAATTAATTTTATTGATACATAGTCAAAAAACACCAGTAACCCCCCCCCCCCCCCCCGATCATGAAACACCAATAACTGACACAAAGTGAATCAGTGATTGACACTTTATTTTAAAAGATTAAAATTCTTTAAGGAAAACTTTATTCTTTATTATAAAAACAAAATACATTAATATTTATTATAAAAAGTGGGATTTAGTAAGCTGTACTGCATTATTAGTAATGCAGATATACAATATCTGACATTTATGAACCAGTAACTGACATCTGGTAACATCTGGTAAACTTTAATGGTGTTTACTACAAGATACATTTAATTTATTATTATGCATTTTTAAACAGTTCAAATAATAGATTTCAACATTCTTTTATATAACCAATAACTAACACCTCTGTCAGAGACTGGTGAAATGAAATACTAGGAACCAATAACTGGCATCCCCCATTAAGCTAAATTAAATAACTATAAACCCCAAATCATGGCCTTAATAAATCATATGCATCCTTAAACTAATTTCTACAAGTATAACTTTAAGAAAAAAGTTGGAAATTGTACGTCAAACGTGCACGTTTTAGAATTAAATTCATGATACCCCGTGCGTAGAACGGGTTAAACAGCTAGTTAAGTATATATTTTATGACACTGTTCATACAAATATCTTAGCTAGTTATATAAATATTCAGATATATATGTATCAGCTAGTTATATAAATATTCAGATATTGATGATTTTTAATTCTGTGAAATGAATTATATCGTCTGCAGATTAATTTCTGTAATAAAATAAGTATCTCAGTCGCTTGACGATTTAACCTCGGAAGCTCCTATAGCAAGAAAGCACCGATTTTTTTTTCTTTTAATTCAAATTCCTTAATAAATATTTTTATTAATATCTCCTAAAGTTTTGATTCGATTTTCTTAAAATTTGAAATGTCTCGACAAAATTCTGCAAAGATAATATATCTTAAATTTCAAACCATTCGGTTGGGTAGTTTTTGCGTTGTTATATGCGGACGGACGGACCAGACGACGACAATAGGTGCTACGTATTTATATAATTACGAACGCACCTAAAAAGTTTAGGGTGGTTGCGTTACAAACAGATTAGAAAAATACTTCCTTAAATTTAGAAATAAGATGATTGCTTCAAAATGACACTTTTTGTATTCCCAAAAGTTTCTTCCTCATTGAATATGTTCTTGGTCCTCTAGTGATGAATAATTGACTCTAAATTAAAAATAAGTGTCTCATTTACCACTAGATGACATTACTTTGCTGAATTTTACAACAAAATGCTTATTTGAGTTAGATTTTTGCTCAAGTGTCAGTTACTGGTTAGGTGTCAATAACTGGGAGTTTCACACTATACAGTGTCTCACAAAAGTGATGGGACGCTTGTGCTTTATAAAAAGAAACTGCAATAAAATAAATAAACAAACATGTGCAAAAATTTTTTGGGTGTGTTTCATATTTAAAGTTAGTAACAATTATTACATAACATACATTTTGTCAAAATATTAAAATATTAATTTAGTAAAAATACAATTGTTCAGAACGGAGCAAAAAATGGCTCACATAAGTGATGGGACACTTACTTTTCCATCAAATATTTATCCAAAAATTTTACTTTTTAAAAGGTTTTAATATTTTGTTGGATTTCCTTTTACTTTTAAAACATGATTTAATCTTTTTGGGATGGATTCGACTATTTTTTTTGTGATTTCTGGAGTGATTTTACCCCATTCTTCTTGAAGCACCGATTTTAGTTGTTGTTTTGAAGAAATGGTGTGTTTGCGAATTCTTGATTCCAATTCTTGCCAAATATTCTCTATGGGATTTAAGTCTGGAGATTGTGGTGGTGTTTTTATTATTTCAGGACAGTTATATAGCAGCCAGAGTCTAACGTTCAGAGCAGTGTGCTTGGGGTCATTGTCCTGGTAGAATTTAAAATCGTTATGAAGGTTCAATTTTCGTGCTGAAGATTTCAAATTTTGCTTTAAAATATCAATATACTTGTACTGATCCATTATACTGTCAATAAAAACAAGATTACCAACTCCAGCGGACGACATACACCCCCATACCATAACTCCTCCTCCACCATGTTTTACTGTTGGTACCAAGTTCTGTTTGCGAAGTTCTTCCCTGGGTTTTCTCCACACCAAGATTCTACCGTCAGAACCAAATATATTAAATTTACTCTCATCAGCAAATATAACTTTATTCCAGTAATCAGAATTCTTATTTATGTTGGATTTTGCGAAAGCTAGTCTGAGTTTTCTATTCTTTTCACTTACGAAGAATTTTTTCCTGGCTACTCTACCGTGATATCCAGCAGATCGAATTACCCTTCTAATAGTTTCAGGATTAACAATTATTCCATATAATGCTTGTAAATCAGCAGCAACTTTTGAAGCACTAATTCTTGGATTTTTTTTAATATTTCGAACGATAATTCGCTTTATTCCATTGGATAGCTTTGATGGTCAGCCAGGTCTTCTTTTATCCTGAATCATATGATTCTTTTTATATCGTTTAATGATATTGAAAACTGTTGAACGACTCAAGTTAACTGTTTCAGCAGTTTTTCTAATAGATTTTCCACGTTCAATATGCAAATTAATAACTAATTTTCGAATTTCAGGCGAAGTTTCTTTTCGTTTAGCATTCATGACTACACAGAGCTAAAAAACACAAAAATTCCAAAACAAACTGGAGAGAAATACTGCAGACGATTTTATAAATTATTGCCAATTGCTTTTAAGTAAAAATAAAACCCCAAAAAATATTTTTATTGCTTATTTCAGACGATTTTTGTTGCATATATAATGGTGTCCCATCACTTATGTGAGCTATTTTTTGCTCCGTTCTAAACATTTGTATTTTTATTAAATTAATATTTTAATATTTTGACAAAATGTATGTTATGTAATAATCTTTACTAAATTTAAGTATGAAACACACCCACAAAAAAAATGTGTACATGTTTTTTTAATTTATTTGATTAGTTTCCTTTTGCAAAGCACAAGTGTCCCATCACTTATGTGAGACACTGTATATGTTACAAGGTCTGTGTTAAAATATTTTGGTTTTATTTGCATACATAAACTTTTACTACTTACCGTATTTACTCCCATAATTTACGCCCCCTAGCAATTTAGGTGAAAAAAGAAAAAAAGAAAAAAGATTCGCATATTTTTTATATTACAAATTCTCTATTCCTTCATGTAGAAATTTGTATTTTTAATAAAGATCGAATAAGCAATAAGCTGAAATCGTCTGATCATCAGCAAAACGTAAACCAAAATTAATTTTTTTCCCCCAATAAATTTTACAAGAAAAAAAAAAGAAAGAAAGAAAGAAAAAGAGAAATGAAATCAACCACTCATGGAGAGCCAGCCGTAAAGCATAGGAACTTTTCTCCAGGAAATACTTAATGAAAATTCATATTTACGATTACAGATGTTGAATATTACATAAGAGATTAAAGTAATATTAATACAAAGTTAGTTTTTACAGTTCAAGTTCAGTATCATAACATTTCTTAAAATACAAAAAATAAAAAGAAGAAGTGCCATCTTTGCACACATAAAAGCTCCTAAATCATTTATTTAAAAAAAAAAAAAAAAAACTATGCATCAAGTCAAACTGCGATAAGTTATTCTTTCAAGTTTTTTTAAATTGATAAGAGCACTTATAAAGACAGTAATTAGAAATTTTATGAAAAAGTAAGCTAATGCAACAACATCAGGGATATGTCCTAGACTTTTCTTCCAGGGTCCAGAGCCCGATTTAGGTCATCTGGGGCCCAAGGCCCAGCAACTTTTTGGGGCCCCCTCGAATTAAAATAGTTGCTAGAAAATATTTCGAGGATTATTATTAGATATTATGATACAGTTGCCAAGTTAAACAAAATCTTTTTATTTTGTTTTTGAGAAAATAATTGCAGAAAACTTCATTTTTAGGAAACTTTTTCTAAATCATTTTATTCATTTTGGGCCCCTCATCAACAGTGGGCCCAAGGCCGTGGCCTAGTTGGCCTGTGCGTTAATCAGGTCCTGTCTTTGTAAATTGTCAACAGCTTTTCACATTTGTAAAAAAATCTAGTCAGAATTTTGTGAATTTGAAATAATTGTCATATTCAGGTTCTTATTTATACATTTTTAAGAAGATATGTGTATATAAAATATATTCGAGTAGTACATATTTTCTTTATGTAAAAGTGACAGTCAGATTTTAATTTTAAATGATTAAATTTTTTAAAGGTTCAGTTTGTAGAGGGGAAAGTTTTGTGAAAGGTCTATTTTTAAGACAAAGAATTTTGTAAAGGGTCCTGTTTTGAGATGAAAAATTTTATTAAGGGTCCTGTTTTGAAATGAAAAAAATTGTGAAAGGTACTTTAAAGGACCTGATTTCTTCCTAAACAGATCCTTGAACACTTCTAGTACTCTTTTGCATGACAACAATATGTGTACAAAGATGTTAACACAATGTGAATTATAATATGCGCTTTTCAAAAACAATATAGATACTCAGGGGTCGATGCAGGTTTTTTTTCTTGGGGCTCATTTTTGTGAAATTTGTTATATTTTTGTGAAAAATAATATTTTGTAACGAAAGTTGAAATTCAGTTACTCAAATTCAAAACAAGCATTTATTAACAAAAACTTTTTAAAATCTTTTTGCTGATGTTTTCCTCTCTGATGAACATGTTTGTTTACAAATTACACATTTTAAAAAGTCACAAAATAATAAATAATTGATAAATAGTAAGTTTTTATAGAATGGAATTTTGTGAAAGTATGCCTATTTTATTAAAAGGAATTTTGTGAATGGGCCCTGTTTTGCTATAAAGAATTTTGCGAAGGGGCCTATTTTATCAAATTTATTTTTGTGAAGGGGTTCATTTTATTAAATAGATTTTTGTGAAGGGGAGGCCTGTTTTATTAAATAGATCTTTGTAAAGGGGCCCTAAATAGGCCCCAAATTTTGTGTGGATCGACCCTTGTACTTTTAAATAATATTTCATAAAAATAGGTAAAATGATCATAAATTGTATTTTCGACAAATCAGAAATATTTATAATATTCAAATTTTAATTGCTAATAGGCGTATAGCCAACATAGTGAAAAAGTATCCAAGCCGGGACTCGAACCCGGGTCATCAGTATAGCGCACTAACGTTCTACCAACTGAACCACTTGGGAACGATACTCAGCTTGGAACTCTTTCACCATAACATGTTGGCAAGGCTACAAACGCAGAAAAAGATGGAATATTTTTCCGTGAGCCGCCAACCCTGGGGCAAACACGAAATCAAAGAAAATCCAGCATCGACAATTGAATAAATTCATATTTAATACTTGGAAATTTTTCCAGAGAAAATTTCTCACGCCTTGCATTCATAATATTCATATTTTAATTGCTTAATAGGCGTCTAGCCAACATAGTGAAAAAGTACCCAAGCCGGGACTCGAACCCGGGGATTTTCTTTGATTTCGTGTTTGCCCCAGGGTTGGCGGCTCACGGAAAAATATTCCATCGTGTGCTGCGTTTGTAGCCTTGCCAACATGCTATGGTGAAAGAGTTCCAAGCTGAGTATCGTTCCCAAGTGGTTCAGTTGGTAGAACGTCAGTGCGCTATACTGATGAGTCCCGGCTTCGCTACTTTTTCACTATGTTGGCTATACGCCTATTAAGCAATTAAAATTTGAATATTATGAATGCAAGGCGTGAGAAATTGTCTCTGGAAAATTTTCCAAGTATTAAATATGAGAAATATTTATTCAGAATGTTGTAATTTTCTTTTAGTTTATCATAGTTTAAAGGATCAAACAGGGTTTTATTCAGATTTTGTCTCACTGTTACATTTTCATTAACATTGAAATTATGTCTCATTACAAGAAATTTTTCATGTATGTAATGTAGAACAGTTCCTGGGCTTTTTTGACATAGCACATACAATAATTTGTAACATTTCAATGTTCAATGGGAGGAGAAAAATTGGCTTTTCTCCGTTTCGTAATTAAAAATGCAAACTAATAAATAAAATACAACCAAAACATACTATACTATTATTACGCATAAATTTATTATTTAATACTGAATAAAGAAAAAGGTCAAGTGCGAATATAACTCGCGCTCAAAGGATTCCGTACATTAAATTTATCATTTACTATTTATTAATTAACAAACTTCTACTCCCCTTAACTTTTTCAAAATATTAATTCCAGTAGATTCGGAAATAGGCGGAGGGGGGAGGGGAGGAGATATTTTTGCAGTACACCTTCGACCATATCTCTGAAAATATAATAACAAATATATTTTGAGTTCGGTGTTACGATGTATTTCGAACGATACCCTACACGATATATAATTTTTTTTTTCTTCAAGTAACTTAATTAATATCTCGGCATAATTACCAACAATTTTTTTCGAAAATCATTATCAAATATCCTTATATGATTCTACGTCGATAGATACCCTTAGCGCCCGTCAACTCCTACTCAAAATCGCTATAGTTTTCCTGCATGGTTTAAATAAATTCCTACAACCCCTATTTTTCCCCTTAATTTTAGTTTCATTAGATTCGGAAATAGATAGGGAGGGGGGGGGGGGGCATATCTTTACAGTGCATTTTCAACGATATGTTTGAAAATGTAACACAAAAAATTAAGCAAATATATTTTTGAGTTCGGTAATACGAGATCTTTCACACGATATACAAAAAGAAAAATTATTTTTTCAAGTAACATAATTATCCCCCTAAATTTTTCCTAAACATGTTTGTGAATGGCTTATACGTTTCAGACACGGGAGATTCCGAAAAACATATTTAACCCCTTAAGCGTCGCGCCCGAGACATTCACGGGCAGTGTAGGCTACTTTTTAACACTTTCCAACCTAGTTGAAAAGTGTTTATGACTTCGGTTTGTCTGGCCGGATGGCCGTCTGTCCGTGCTCTAACTCCCGTAAATATGCTCGGATTGCTCTGCAATTTTTATATGTTATTGTAGTACTCTATAGCATGTTCCCTATTTCAACGGAAGTGTGTAGCACTTATAGTTTTTTTACAGGGACACTCAAAAGAATTTCGTTACATTGCGATCTATGGGGAAAAATCATTTGCGGTTTATTTTAATGATGTTACTCAATTTCAAACACATTGTAATTGATATATATCACTAAGGTGCATTACAAGAAGCTTAATATGGAATAGGGTGTGCATAGCACTTATAGTAACTTTACAGGAACAGTCAAAAGAATTCCGTTACATTACATCTATGGAGAAAAATCGTCTGCGGTTTATTTAAATAATGTTTCATTATTTTAAACGCATTGAAATTTATATATATATCACTAAGGTGCATTACAAGAGGCTTACTACAGAGTATTGTGTGTATAGCAGTCATCGTTCATTTACAGGGAGACACAAAAGAATTCTCTACTGTCTGTTTACAATAATTCCTGGAAGTGCGTTTTAAGTTACTGAACGCGATTTTAAATTTAACTCACTTTTTGTGTATTTACGTGGTGTGTATAAATTCTGTAGATCATATACAGGGAAGCACAAAAATTCGCGAACACATTTCCATTTATTGACAAACTCCAGAAGGAGAACTTTAAACTGTGCTACGCTTTTCCTAACTGAACTAAAATTTAGCATCCTATGTACTATATATACAAATTTATAGATCCTATACAGGGCTGAATATAAGTATTCGGATATTTTTCCGAATACTGTATAGGTTGCATAATTCCTTAAATTATGTTTTTAAATATGTTATGCGTTTTCCAAATTATTTACTTAGATGCTATCTTTCAGCTTATTAAACGGTATGATTTGTAAAATTATTTTGGAAGCGTTGGAAAGTGTTACATAATCTATGCTTGAAGCATGATTTTTCGTTCTTGTTTAAAATTCCGAATGTTTGATTCACACCAGTTCTTTTTAAATGGTGTAATTGTCTTTTTTCTTGCACTATTTTATCTGCCTTTAAATAAGGAAAATTTTCCTACTTCAAAAAACTGGTGGCAATCGAGCAAACTGAATTTTAAAAATGTAGCCTACATCTATCGGGCGCGACGAGTAAGGGGTTAAAAAATAAATAAATAAATGAATAAAAATGCCGCCCGTCTGTCTGTCTGCAAACGCTCTATCCTCCGAACAAATTGAGATAGAGACTTGAAATTTGGTATATACTTAGTATGTAATAATGGGAAGAAGCTTATTGAATATCAGTCACCTCGATTATCTGGAAGTATTTTTTTCGGACTCTTGAAATATTCGTTATGATAAAATGTATTACATAAAAATTTTCGAAATTGTTTATTTTAAGAAGTGAATATAAAAGACAATAATAAAACATAAATTTTGCATTAAGAATGAAGTCGATCGGATAATGAGTTGCCGAGACATTTGTAATCACATTTTCCACACTCTTCGATTTTTCATGTGTGTCCTCACCCGGGGCACCAAAGAATCATTTATTTACCGTAGTTCTAAAAATTATCAGATTATGAGCGCTGAGGAATGAACACGGTAAAACCGCTCTCTAATAAGAAAAATAAATAAAATAAAAAACTATATTTTAAATAATAGAAACTATAAAAGTATTAGTAAAATTAATAAAAATACAACATCATGGCTTCAAATATGAAAGAAATGTGTAGCATAGAAAAACTGAACTCCAATAATTATGCGATTTGGAAGTTCAAGGTAGAGATGCTGTTAATGAAAGAGGATTTAATCAACCAGATAACTGATGATCCGCCAAACCCCTTAACAGGCGAATGGACGAAGAAAGACAATAAAGCCAGGGCTATTATAAATTTAAGCTTAGAAGACTCACAGCTGATTTACATAAAAAACGAAACATCAGCTAAAGCTACATGGTTAGCATTAAAAACAATACATGAGCGCGCGAATTTATCTAGTAAATTATATTTGCTAAGAAAACTATATAGTATAAAACTAGTTGAAAATGGTAATATGAACGACCATATTGTTAAAATATTAGAAACCGCTGATAGGTTAAAAGCAATAGGAGAAGAGATTAAGGACTCTCATCTATCTGCACTTTTGTTGTGCTCCCTTCCACCTAGCTATGATACTCTGATCACGGCATTAGAGGCCCGATCAGAGACCGAATTAAATCCGGAATTTATAAAAGGAAAACTAACAGATGAATTTCAAAGGAGACAAGAAAGCTCCAATTCATCGCATGAAAATGTATACAAAACATTTAATAAACAAAAACAAAACACTAGGGCATATCCAAAAAGAGAACAAAACCTTTTTTGCACGAATTGCAAAAGAAAAAACCATGTGCGACAAAATTGTTGGTTTCTTAAGAATAAAAATTCTAAGAACCAAACAAATGAAAAATACAGACAAAATTCGTCTTTATGCTTTGAAGCAAGTAATTTTACTCCGAAAACTAAAGCAGAAAAAAACACACAAATTCAAGAGAGTAAAAGCGAAGAAAATCAAAACGAAAAAACAATGTCTCAAAGGCAATTATCATTAATCGCACATAATGAATCTAAATCTACTTGGATTGTTGATTCTGGAAGCAGTTCACATATTTGTAATGACATAAATGTATTTGTTGACATTGACAATAACAACAAAAATACTGTCACGATAGCAAACGGAACAACACTAGAGTCGCACGGGACAGGTACAATAAAATTACGGACACAATCAAATGACATAACTTTAAAGGATGTTTTATATGTCCCTGATATTCAATCAAATTTAATGTCGGTTACGAAAGCCACAAAGTATGGTTATGAATTCATGTTTGAAAATAACACCTGTAACTTATCCTATAATGGAAAAACTCTCTTAGAAGGAAAAAAGAGAGAAAATTTATATGAAATTGACCTTTATAAACCTAAGCAAGAAATCTATGTCAATTTTGCTGAACAATGCAAGAATAAAAACTGCATTGAGCTTTGGCATAAGAGATTAGGTCATAGAAATGTTAATTCAATTAAACAACTCTTATCCAACAATTTAGCAACAGGTCTAGAAATTCAAAATTGCAAACATGACATAGTTTGTGAGAGTTGTATAAAGGGAAAACTAACAAATGCACCGTATCCAAAACAGAGTGAGAACAGAGCTAAGAAGGCGATCGATCTGGTGCATACGGATGTATGTGGTCCGATGCAAACAGAAAGCATAGGAGGGAAGAAATATTTTCTCACATTCACAGATGATTTTAGTAGATTCACAATGATATTTCTTTTATCGAATAAAAGTGAGGTAGTTACCAAAGTGAAAGAATATGTAGCCATAACGAAAAATAAATTCGGTCGCACAGTTAAAGAAATCCGATCAGACAATGGGGGTGAATACACTAGCGAAGAATTAGAAAAATTCTTAAAATATGAAGGTATTCATCACCAGTTCACTATTCCGCATTGTGCACCTCAGAACGGTGTTTCGGAAAGAAAGCATAGGACTTTAGTCGAAATGACAAGGTGCCTATTATCGGAAGCGCAGCTGCCAAATAAATTTTGGGCCGAAGCTTTAAATACAGCTGTGTATCTTATAAACAGATTACCAACAAAATCACACAATTCAACTCCATACCAGCTATGGACAAACAAAAAACCGGATTTATCAAACATAAAAATATTTGGCTGCAAAGCTTATGCTTATCTCGATAAATCCCAAAGAGGAAAACTCGATGATAAAGCAATAAAAGGAACATTTATCGGTTATGATAATAGATCAAAAGGATATAGGATCTACATTGGCAATAATAAAGTAATAAGGGCGAGAACTGTTAAATTTATAGAAAACTCTAATTCAAATGAAAACGAAAAAAAATCAAACATTGATATGAGAGAAGAATTAGAAGTTCAGAAACAACCTGAAAAAGCAGGGGGAGATTCCTCAAAATTCTTTATAGACATGCAGGAAAATAAACAAACAGACAATGAGGAAAATTTAAACGAAAACGAACCTAGAAGATCTCAACGATCAAATAGGGGAGTTCCACCCGATAGATTCTCTTATATTACTAAAATACAAAAAGAAAATATTGAACCAACAGAGTGGAAAGATATAGCGAAAATCGAAAACCCATATGATAGAAACAAATGGTACGAAGCAACTAATGAAGAAATTAATTCATTAAGAAAAAACAAAACATGGGAACTAATTGATCCACCACCTGGAATAAAAGTAATTGGGAATAAATGGGTATTCACAAAAAAATATAATGAAAATAATGAAATAGAAAAATATAAGGCACGTCTTGTAGCCAAAGGTTTTTCTCAAAAATACGGAAGCGATTATTTTGAAACCTTCGCTCCAGTAGTAACGTATACAACTATAAGAGCGTTTCTAGCATGTGCAGCGTATAAAAATTTAGATGTTAATCATATAGATATTAAGACTGCATTCCTCCACGGAAATTTAGAAGAGGAAGTTTATATGTCACAACCAGAAGGGCATGTAATACCGGGAGAGGAAAATAAAATTTGCAAACTAAAAAAATCAATTTACGGATTGAAGCAATCCGCACGAGCATGGAACATTAAATTAGAAGAAAGTTTAACTAAACTTGGTTTTGTGCAAAGCACCTCCGATCCATGTCTCTTCACACGAAAATTAAAGGAAAGTACAACATACATCATTATATATGTTGATGATTTATTAATTTCAGGGGAAACTAAAGAAATAAATGAAATAATAGAACAACTAAAAAAGGAATATGAAGTCAAAAATTTAGGACTTGTAAATTATTATCTGGGGATAAACATAAAAAGAAGTAAAGAAGGAAATTTCGCACTTGATCAAAGAAACAAAATAAAAGAACTGATCGAAAAATTCGATTTAAAGGAAGCGAAACCCTGTGATACTCCGATGGAACCCGGGTACTTAAACATAATTGATGAGGAAAATTTACTTTCTAATAACAGTAAATATAGGCAAGCTATCGGAACATTGTTATATATAGCTACAATAACCAGACCAGACATAGCCGCCGCTGTGAACATTTTGAGTCGTAGAAACGAAAAACCCAGAGAAAAGGATTGGAACGCAGTAAAGCGGGTTATTAGATATTTAAAAACAACACAAGAACTAAAACTAATTATTAGTAAAGAAAATGAGCCAATACTAACAACATATGCTGACTCCGATTGGGCAGGGGATAAAAATGACCGTAAATCAACAACGGGAATTTTATGTAAATTAGGAAATACACCAATTTCCTGGTCAACTAAGAAACAAAATTCAGTTGCCTTATCATCCGCTGAGGCTGAATACATCTCAGCAGCAACTTCAGCACAAGAGACAGTTTGGATTATCAATCTTCTAAAGGACCTTGATCTACAACAAAATTTGCCCATAACTTTATTCGAAGATAATCAAGCTTGTATAAACATGGTTAAAAATTATAAACATCATTCGAAAACTAAACATATCGATATAAAATACAACAGCATAAAAGATCTTAAGGAAAAGGGAATAATTGAACTACAATATTGCCCAACCAAAACTATGACAGCTGACATTCTAACGAAACCCCTTCCCAAACCTGACTTTACAAAACACAGAACAGATTTAAATCTCAAGAACATTTATACTTCAGAAATCAAGCAGGGGTGTTAGAAGAGTGATTTCTGAGATAAACATTTCATCTATTATTGTGAGCCTGAATATTCATCCATCCGACTTCAAGCTGGTGAAACGAAACACGTGTGCGCTGACAAAGTACTTTTCTGTTTTCTGTGAGATTCTCATTAAAGAACTTACACGTGTAATGTCAAGGGTTCAAGGCTAAATGACGTAAACTTGACTGTGTGTTTCTCTAATCCAAAAACTAATACTTCAGTCTCTGAGCAACCTTCTTAAAATACAGAACTACTGAACACTTCTCTTAAAATTAAATGTGTTAACTTTTTATAGTGTGATGTAAATTTTATAATGTAAAATTAATCTTTCTTTTTCTTCAACAGTAATTAAATAATTAACTTAGAAATTATACAATGAAGCCATACTTTATTTTAACAAGATTGTGTTTGTTAATATCTACTTCAAATGTGCATTATCGCTGGATTAATTCGCAAGTTGGATAATTACTCATCACACCTACGCGGACTTAACAGGTAGGCCAAACTTGCATTACCTTATATTACTGTTATAAAGTACTTAAAATTGAATTTAAGAATAAAAGAGAAGAATCATTTATTTACCGTAGTTCTAAAAATTATCATCATGACCCTGTATTTCACTCAAATTTCAATTCAAAGATATATTTTAATTAGTAAAGAGACGCTTAATTGACGCAGTAAACTGTTAGTTAATAGGATTATCATTTTTAGGGTTATAAGGATGTTTCTCTTACGCAATTCAGTAATAGCGCATTTAAAGCGAGGCTAACGAAAAAGTAAGGCTACCGTGGTGATTTACGTATATCTTTTTTTACAGACCGCCGGAGTCACGTGATGCTCGAATGCACCAATGGTGTACGAAAAGAGCGTCACGTCATTCTAGCCGAGGCTAACGAAAAAGACAGGCTACCGCGGTGCATTCCACTTATCTCTTTTTACAGACCGCTAGAGTGACGTGTTGCTCTTTCCGTACACCCTCATTGATGCATTCGAGCATCACGTGACTCCCGCGGTCTGTAAAAAAAGATATGCGTAAAGCACCACGGTAGCCTTTCTTTTTCGTTAGCCTCGATTCTAGCGGTCTGTAAAAAAAGATAAGTGGAATGCACCGCGGTAGCCTGTATTTAAAACGAGGCTAACGAAAAAGACAGGCTACCGCGGTGCATTCCACTTATCTTTTTTTACAGACCGCCAGAGTGACGTGATGCTCTTTCCGTGCACCTGCATTGGTGCTTTCGAGCATCACGTGACTCCGGCGGTCTGTAAAAAAAGATACGCGTAAAGCACCGCGGTAGCCTTTCTTTTTCGCTAGCCTCGATTTAAAATTTATGACGTCATCATGCCAGGATTTTATTCGAATTGCAATGCATTTTATAAATAGTTTACACATATTTTATTTTCATATTTTATATTATGCATATCCATGATGGGCAAGTATTACGGTGGCCCCCCAACGACTAGTTTAAGTACGGAACTCTCAAAACAAAAGAAAGAAAAGAATTTCAGTTTTAATCTTAAAACATTCAGGTTATTCATTCCTTCCGGCAGAACTTTTTTTTTTTTTTTTTTTTTTAAATAAAGGTTAAGTAAACAATGGACTAAAATCGTCTGATCATCAGCAAAACATATCCAAACAAAGGAAACTTTTTCGATATACCGATACTTACAATAATTTGCAAAGTTTCAATTGCTCAACGGAAAGTAAAAATGATAAACTCTGCCCCCCCCCCCTTTACCTATGCTAAATTCAACCCAAATTTAAATAAACCATTGGTTAAATACAATAAATTGTGTAGGCTGACCTGAAACCTTACACTGGCCACTAAAAAAAATAAAATAAAATACACTGGCGAACTTGATCCATTGTGGTATTTACTCCTCAGATAATTCAACTGAAAGCAGCGGGTTGATGAACTTTGTATTTGCATTGTGTAATTCGAACCCTTTTCAAATAAAAACTATTGTTTTAGTTGAACACACAAAAGACCGCTTTTTAATTCCACCAGTTTTCCAAAATGAAATAAAATTATTTTACCGGAGGCAGTAGTAAATTGAAGGCAAGAAAACGTTATTATTCGAAGAAAATTGAATATTTCAAGATAATTCATCAATTTAAGATATGTTGGAATTTATAGGAGCCAGCGAAGGGGGATTGAGTGGGGGGTGGCATTGACCCTCCCTAGATATTGAAAAAAAAAAGTAAAAATATTCTTCCTAAATGATTTGAAATAATTAAACATTCAGAGAAGAAGGAATTTGGATTTTTTCGTCGACTCTTCCTCCGCTAAAATACCTGAGAAGAAGAAAAAAAAAAAAAAAGAGTTCTGATTTTCTTTTTTATGTTCATGAAAATTAAAATTTTATCTTAAACAGGGGAACAGAGAGGCAGTACCTTCCCCCACCCCACTTTTGGCGAAAGGAAAAAAATAAACTGTTTCAATTTTCAATTTTCCATTTTGAAAAATGCTAGTAAAACCTTATTTTTATGTAAGTACATATCTATACTAATATTATAAAGGAGTAAAGATTGTTTGTTTGTTTGTTTGTAGGGGGTAATCTCTGAAACTACCAAACTGATTTCAAAAGTGATGGTGGCAAATTGATGGTGTCAACCCCTGCTCCATCATAGGCTATATTTTATGTCGGTGCCACTAACCCCAGGGGGGTGCAGGAGCGAAAAACGTTCTAAAATTGCGATATTATGTATACAGAAGGAGCTGGAAATTTGAAATTTGGCATTGTAGCTAAGCGTTCTAAAAACATTCTAAATTACAATTTCTATGGAATCTCTGGAACTACAGAACCGATTTCAAAAGTGATGGTGGCAAATTGATGGTGACAACCCCTGCTCCAACATAGGCTATATTTTATGTCCGTACCACTACCCCCAGGGGGGGGGGTGTAGAAGCGAAAAACGTTCTAAAATTACGATTTTTTGTATACCGAAGGAGCTAGAAACATGAAATTTGGCATGATAGTTATACTTAAAAGATCTAAATGCTCTCTAAGAACAAATTAAAAAAAAATTCGAATTTTAAAAGGGGAAATAAGCGAAAAGCGTTCTAAAAACATTCTAAATTACAATTTCTATGGAATAATATATATGCGTTTATACAAGTAACGTTTATATAAGTTTTATATAAGTAAGTATTTAATATTCTTTAATTGTAAATTTCTAGGTTACTTTTCATGTTGATATGTTTAAAGATTGTCTTGTATGAATAAGTTCGGATACAAAAAAAAAATCTTAGCTTATTACCAGTTTATTAGAGAACTATGTTCTCTATTTTAAAAAACCCAGCTTGGGCTGCGGAATACAGGCAAACCCCTTACAAAATCTCGTCCCTTCCATAGATCTCTTTCCGGCGGCGCCCAAGTATTCGAATGTGAATGAAAAAAACAAACAAAAGAAACATTATTATTCAAAGAAAACGCAACTTTACAAGATAGTTGATCGATTTAAGGTATGTAGTAATTAGATTCAGAAAAGAAATGCAGAGAATGTTCAGGAGAGGGAAAAAAAATGTCTGCCGTTTACCACCTGTTACAAGTGTTATCTTCAGTGAATGACTCACGCCACAGCTGGAGAAAACTAATACAGACAATCCCTCTACCCCCCCTCTCGGCGTCCCCTCCGAACTCTTATAAAAAGGTAAGTTAAATGTTAATTCAGTTTTCTATGCAGTTAACCAAGTAGTATATTTGTCTTCGGAGTATATAAGTCTGTAATTCCTCTTACTAGATTGCTCCCGTTCCTTTTACTCAGACTATTTTTTTTTTACTTACCCATCATACATACGTAGTATAGGGTAAGTCTTGTAATCGTTTTGAAAATCGAAAAATTTTTTTTGACGGATTTACACGTTTCAGACATTGGAGATTCCGAAAAACATATTTTTAGAAAAAAAATTTTACTTACCCATCATACATACGTAGTATAGGGTAAGTCTTGTAATCGTTTTGAAAATCGAAAAATTTTTTTTGACGGATTTACACGTTTCAGACATTGGAGATTCCGAAAAACATATTTTTAGAAAAAAAATTTTGCCGTCCGTCTGTGTGTCTGTGTGTCTGTAAACGCTCTATCTCCCGAAAAAATTGAGATAGAGACTTGTAATTTGGTATGTACTTAGTATGTAATAATGGGAAGAAGCCTATTTCATTTCAATAACCTCGATTAACCGGAACAATTTTTTTCGGACTCTCGAAATATTCGTTCTGATGAAAGGTATATAAAAATTTTCGAAATTGTTTATTTTAAGAAATGAATATAAAAGACAATAAAAAAACATACATTTTGAATAAAGCATGAAGTCGATCGGATAATTAGTTGCCGAGATATTTGGAATCCTATTTTCCACACTCTTCGATTTTTCATGACCCTGTATTTCATCCAAATTTCACTTCAAAGATATATTTTAATTGGAAATTTGACGCTTAATCAGATGCAATAAACCGCTAGTTAATAGGATTATTATTTTTGGAGTTATAAGGAAAAACCTCTTTCAAGCAATTCAGTAATCGAGCCTTTAAAGTTTGTGACGTCATCAAGCCACGATTTTATTTGAATTGCAATGCATTTTATAAGTAGTTTACACATTTTTATTTTAATATTTTACTTTATGCATATCCATGATGGGTAAGTATTACGGTGGCCCCCAACGACTAGTTTTAATCGTTTTTAGTTAGTATGTTTTTTGTGGCGTTCAGATTCTAAAATTAACTTTTTTGTATATTTATTACTTACCCATCATACGCAGTATAGGGTAAGTCTTGAAATCGTTTTGAAAAAAAAAAAAAAAAATTGACGGATTTACACGTTTCAGACATTAAAGATTCCGAAAAACATATTTTTAGAAAAAAAAATTGCCGTCCGTCAGTCTGTGTATGTGTCTGTAAACGCTCTATCTCCCGAACAAAGTGAGATAGAGACTTGAAATTTGGTATGTACTTAGTATGTAATAATGGAAAGAAGCTTCTTGAATTTCAGTAACCTCGATTGTCCGGAACTATTTTTTCCGGACACTCGAAATATTCGTTCTGATAAAAAGTGTGGAAAATTTTTCGAAATTGTTTATTTTAAGGAGTGAATATAAAAGACAATAAAAAAACATAAATTTTGCATAAAGAATGAAGTCGATTGCATAATGAGTTTCCGAGATATTTGTAATCCTATTTTCCACACTCTTCGATTTTTCATGACTCTATATTTCATTCAAATTTCAATTCGAAGATATATTTTAATTGGAAATGAGACGCTTAATCCGACCCAGTAAACCGTTAGTTAAAATGATTATCAATTTTGGAGTTATAAGGATGTTTCTTTTACGCAATTCAGTAATAGAGCATTTAAAGTTTATGACGTCCTCAAGCCACGATTTTATTCGAATTGCAATGCATTTTATAAATAGTTTACACATGTTTTATTTTCATATTTTATATTATGCTTATCCATGATGGGTAAGTATTACGGTGGCCCCCAACGACTAGTTTTTATTTTTTCCCCATACCCTATTCCAGTATTGTAGGTTATATAGCTGCTTTAGAAATTCTTTAGATCGACCCAAACAGTAGAGTAATATTTATACATCTCTCAAGGGACTACCACTCCGAAAAAACGTATAATTGAGCAATATAGATTGAACCTATAGAAAGAGACATAAAATATGATAATATTAGATACGATTAGAACAAGATATGTATGTAATTATGAGTGCGTAAAGATGTTTGGATGTATAATATAAAATATACTATAGATGTGCAATGTATAATATATGTATGTGATGTATATATGAAATATTATTATGAATTTTGTTGATGATTTAACTCATTTTTGCGATGTATGAAACAACATTCTGGACTTGTTTTTAAAAAATTGGATATATTCAGAATTCGACTAGCAGTTCAGAGTCGACCCGAAAGGGAATTGGATGATTAGTTAGGTCAGATTCCAATAAAATTGGGTAGCTTGACATGATTATAGAGTCTGATACTGATCACATGGCTGAGTATTTCCATGCCAAAGGCCGCGCTTATAGTTACTTTACAGGGACACTCAAAAGAATTCCGTTACATTACGGTCTACGGGGGAAAATCATTTGCGGATTATTTTAATGATGTTATACTATTTCAAACATATCGAAATTGATAGATACCACTGATGTTCACTACAAGAGGGTTACTATAGAATAAGTTGTGCACAGCACTTTACATCGACATTTAACAGAATTCCGTTACATTACAGTCCATGGGGAAAAATCGTCTGCGATTTATTTTAATAATGTTTCACTATTTCAAACATATTCAAAATGATATCTATCACTGAGTTGCATTACATGGGGCTTACTATAGACTACTGTGTGTGCATAGCATTCATCGTTTATTTACAGGGTCACACAAAAGAATTCGGTTAAAGTACAGTCTGTTAATAATAATTACTGGAAGTGCGTTTTCAGTTACGGTACGCGTTTTTAAATTTAACTAAGTTTTAGCCTATTACTTGGTGCGTATAAATTCTATAGATAATATACAGGGCAGCACAAAAGATCTCGAACACATTTCCGGTTATTGGCGGAAATTCCAGAAGAGGAATTTTAAACTGTGCTATGCGTTTCCTAACTGAACTAAATTTTAGAATTCTATGTAATATATATACAAATATATTTATCATATACAGGGCTGCACAAAAGAATTTGGATATTTTTCCAAGTATTTCTGGCAATTCTTGAAATTGGGTTTTTAAATATTTTATGCTGTTTTGTTTACTTAGAGATCATTTTTCACCTTATTAAACGGTAAAAATTTGTAAAAATATATTGGAAGTGTTGCATAATCTATGCTTGATGCATGATTTTTCGATCTTGTTCAATTTGTAAACATATTTTTTTGACTTTCAGCCCGAGCTTGAAGACTGCTATAAAAATCGAGCTCGGGTTGAACCCGGCTCAACTCTAATATGTATTGAGCCCCAAACTGGTATAAATCGAATATGTCACGGAAGAGTGTCAAAAGTCACCAATCTGACTGAAGAAATCTTAAATATTTTTTTTCCATCTAAATGGCAATGGCTAAAAGTGCGAAGATTATACGAAACCTCGATGAAATTTTGGTTTCTTCATCACTCACTGATTACAGCAAATAAATGTGTCACGTAGTTTTTGTTCCGAAGTCAAGCGAATAAACATATCTCCGGAAATGTTCTGTTAGCCGCATGAGATCTTGTGAAATTTCCGAATTCTTTGAATGCTTGACGTTTACTTTTAAGATAACGGAAGAGTCAGCGTTCCCGTTATCGAAAAAAACTCACCTTAGAATTATACAGGGATGACAACAGAAAGTACTCAAATAAACAGGAAAATACGCTAAGCTTAAAAAAAAAAAAAAAATGCTAAAAAAGAGGGAAACAAGTTGGAAATTGTACGTCAAACGTAACAAATGAGGTGCGTTCGTACTATAACTAGTTTCAGTGAAATGAATTATATCGTCTGTTATTATGATATGATTCATTTCCGTAATAAAATAAGTACATTTTAAGTTGCCAACATTTTATCATTTGTTGACATTTACTCAAAATTCCAATGGGAAACTTAAGCCTAGCACTGAAAATTTCAGAGCTTGAAATCCGTATTTAGACTTTTTTCCCATTTAATATCTATTTCTCCGGACACATCTATCCAAAAACTGTCGGTAGATTATAGGATTGCTATAATTAAACAATTTTAGTATACAAATTCGGTTTTTAAATTCAGTAATACGAAAATAATAGGACTCCATCTTAAATAGGACGTAATCACCATGGCAACCTAGTATCATTATCTATCATGGGATATCATTGAATTAATTACGTATGATAGGATATAATAGAATGATACATCTCGGTCACTTGACGAATCATCCTCGGAAGCTGCTATAACAAAGAAGTACCAATTTTTTAAAAATTCAAATTACTTAATAAAATTTTTTATAATATCTTTTTAAGTTTTGATTCGATTTTCATAAAATTTGAAATGAAAATTCTGCAAATATTATTTATATTAAATTTCAAATTATTTGGTTGGGTAGTTTTTGCGCTGTTATATGCGGACAGACGGACGGACCAGACGACGACTATAGGAGCTACGTATTTATATAATTACGAACGCACCTAAAAAAGAACAATATCATCAAAATTTAGAAGAGCAGAAAATTCATAAAGCATTACTGGACACCTACCTTGTTATTCATGACCAAGGCTTTACAAATTTCATAAAATCTGGTAGCCAGAAAAAAATTCTAGTAGCCAGTAAAAAATATTTACCACCCCCTCCTTCCTCGTCATTAATTTTCAAAAAGTACAAAAGTTTTTATGAATTAAATTGAGGAAAAATAATAACAGGCATTGTTTAGAATTATTAGTTACATAGTTCAGAAAGATAATATAAACGATAATATAAACTAAGTTTTCTAATGAAACTTATCAAAATCATATATCTTTCAAAAAAAAAAAAAAAAAAAAAAAAAAAACTGTAAAGAGTGAACTAACCATCATGTCCGGAAAATGCTGATAACCGAATGCTTCAAATGTCCGGATAGTTGAATGCTACAAAATCTATATCTGCTGGGGTGCACATGAAGCAGGAAAACAAGTTTTCGCCTATTTTTCTGTCAAAGTCTCAAATAATTCTGCTTTGATTATTTTAAAATTTACATTTGATGCCACATTAAAAACAAAAGTTAAAAATACTTTTTGTGTGAATATAGTTTCAAAGTTTATTTTTTAATATTGGGAAGGGGGGTGGGGATGTCATTTGTGCTCGTTTCAAGAAATCTTAGGTCAATTTTTGTACAAAAAAGAAACAACAAAAGCCCCATTAGATTAAATAATTTGGTCACCAGATAAAAATATTTGGTAGCCAGTGGCGACCTGGCGACCGCATTTGTTAAGCCCTGTATCATGACTATAACTTATAACCACACACAGTCTTGTAAAAACATACATTCCGTAAATAAATAAATAAATAAATAACGGAGTAAATGTGCTTCCACATCAAAGGAAACTTAAGATAATCACTGCCACTTTCTTGAATGAATTCATTGTGGCGTTCTACGCATCGTAACCGTAACCTTGCTACCAAGCGTCCATTTTATTTGGTTCCGAGCGAGTAACAATTGACCCTAAAACGGTTACGGGTAATTACCAGCAGACAAGGAGACCTTTCTTTATTATTATTATTTTTTGGTCACTTTACGGACTGAATCGCTGGTTGAACACTTTTGTAAAGGGGTAGAATTATTCATGAATGTACCATGAACTTCAGAGTCAAAAGCCACGTGTATTTTGTCTTGTCGGAATAATTGAATGGACTTCTGATGGAATTTTTACCGAAACTAAACATGGAGAAAAAGAGAGAGCCTAGAAGAAAATGAGAAAGAAATATTGGATGCACACGGCGATGCCTTTTTGTTTTTAGGTAGATTTCGTAAGAAATACTACCTATTACATTCTCCCGTAAGTTGAAATTTTTGAAATTTTTTTGCAGATCTACGTCGATCATGACTACCAGAATCCAAAACCACCCCACCCCCAGTTCAAAACTTTATCTATGTCACTTTTTTATGGACACGATAACTTCACAAATTCTGCACAAATCTCTTCCAAACTCATACATAAAATGCAGGGGCATTAAATCTCAGTCAAGTTCGTTAATGGGCAAAATGGAATCCGGGAAGGGGGGGGGGGGTGTCTTTTTGTGAAAACAGAAAAATTCCCAAAACTTCTTAATTATGATGCGTATCGAATCCGTTCAAAGTTATTACTTCTACGAAAAGGGCCGAAAATTTATGTATGACACATTTTTGATATCATTAAAAATGGCCGCAAGGGAGGGGAAAAATAGGGGTTTAAAAAGGGAAAAAATTCATAAATTCGTCAAATAAGATATCAAATCCGCTTAAATTTATTATACATCGTCTTAATATTATCTACAACTTTTATATTGACATGTTTTTTATAGGACCTACTCCTACAGCGCAAAAAAAAAAAAAAAAAATCTCTTTGCTGGCTACGCTTACAAACACAGGTAGATTTCGAAGTGGGCGGTCCCAACTGCCGTATTATGACAAAAAGGTCATTTCTTCTGCAAGTCTCAATAAACAGACGTCTTACAGTCTGCATCTTCGAAATCTACCTGTGCCTGTAGGCCGAACCGTCAAGAATTTTTTTTTTTTTTTTTTTTTTTTTTTTTTTGTAATGCAGGGAGGCAGAAGAACCTATTGGTGAATAGTGGCGACATGGATATGTGTGTTAATCGTCTAGCCTAATCCATTCTCTGTTTTGTTCTTTTTTAGCATATCTATGTCAGACAGGATAACAGATTAGGATAAACTATCTGATCTACTTATCCTTATTTCAATTAAAATACCCCATTTTAAAAATTTCAGAAGTGATTAAAATACCTTCAAAATAAGTACTGTACTCTAAAAAAGAAGATATCTGGTCAACTTAGTCAAGCACAAGAGATATCGACCACAAAACAGACTATGGCAGTGATCCAAGTCGATAGATTTCCGCAAATGCGAAATATTCGCTGTTCTTTGTTCGCATTCTGTATCCAGACTAACTGACCAATCAGTTGAATGTATTGCGACGGAGGCCGATGTTGTGTTTGATGGATATGTTCTCATTAAAAACAAAATTCTAAATGATATTAACACAATATAAATTCTTGATTAAATGAGAATCATAACATTTTATGGATTCTATTTAGCAGATAATCAAAGTCATTTAAGTGAATAGTCCAACAAGTACGCCACTGATTTAGGGTAAATCAAAGTCTATAAAGTTTTAAAATTCAGTAATACGGAAATAATATGACTCCATCTTAAATAGAACGTAATCACCATAGCAACCTAGAATCATCACCCATCATGGGATATCATCGAATTAATTACGTATGATAGGAATTAATAGAAAGAAGAAAACTTTTATTAATATCTTTTTAAATTTTGATTTGAGTTTCATAAAATTTGAAATGACTCGTCAAAATTCTGCAACGATTATACATACTAAATTTCAAACCATTCGGTTAGGTAGTTTTTGCGCTGTTATATGCGGACTGACGGACGGACCAGATGCCGACTATAGGTGCTACGTATTTATATAATTACGAACGCACCTAAATAGTGCATATTACCCATTCTACAAGAATGAAACTTTATTTTGGTCCGAATGAAAAAAAAAGATTACAGCAATGAAACTATTTTTAACCCATTGTATGAACTTCCGCATACATTTCAATGTATATGTTCTTAATTATGCAAATTAAATTGTCATTAAAAGTGACATCTCAATTTACGTATTCCAAGTGACAGTTTAAAAAGTATTATGTAGAAGGATTTGATTAACAAATGAATTGATTTTCTTTTTAAATCCTTTTCTCTTCATCTTTTCGTTTTCTTTAATCCGTAGCACTCGTGATTTAGTTCCCGTGAGACAGTACGAGTCTGTTTAAATTCAATCAAAGAGTAAGAAGTTAATTACTACAATGATCAAAGATAGCATTGCTTTTGATGTAGCGAAAATAAAGATTTTTTGAGATTTTTCTTTTTCTTTCCGTTCTTCAATGTGATTACATCTCCTTACTTCTTTAAGAAACATTGAAGATGTATTTTTAGATAAAGAACAAATCAACGAGTACAGTTCGCGACGATATATTATTTTATTTTATTTTAAAGTTCATTCACTCGTATAAAAAAATGAACAAAAAGAGCTCAACATTGGATTATATATATATATTTCTTTATAAGAGGTATTTTTGAAAACAGCAACAACTTGACGAGTACTATTTTTATTTTGTTTTTCATTATAAATTGTATTAGTTCACAAAATGAATAATAGTAGTTCAATTTTAGATAAGAAAACAATTTCTAAGTATAATTTTCAAGAAAAAATTGATGTATTTATTAAAGTTACTCAGTAAGAAAAAAAAAAAAAAAAGGAAGAAAAGAAAAGAAAAATCAATGAAATTAGGAAAAAATCAAAAACAACAACAACAACAACAAAAAACAGCTGAAATATTGCAGGCAAAACCTAATTACGCCGTGTTCATTAAATTGTTTAGGTAATGCAATGGTTATGACAATAAGGTTAGCCCGTAATTTTTCTTTTTGGGTAATCAATGATGCCATGAGCGCCAGGAGGTCTAAATTCAGGGAGGGACTAATTTTTTTGCTTTTGGTTAGCAGAATAAAAAACTAAAAATTGTCTTCCACGAGAAGGTTCAGGGGAAAGAGCCCACCTAACGAAAAATATATAGTTTTCTTTTAGAGTTAGGGTATTTTAAGTCACTATGGATTAATGTATTTTATTAATTATTTTTAAAATCAGAAAAAAAGAAAATTTAGTTAATTAAGTTTAAAAATCCAGGGAGGGACAATGGTGCTACCCCCCCTCTCCACTCCCCAAACACACACACACACACACACACCTTGCTGGCGTCCATAAATAAAACCACTTAGAATTTCTTTTTTCGTTTCAAAATTAACAGAGTCAAACAATGATAGTAATAATAATGATAATAAAATGAAAGGGAAAACATATTCTTGTAGTCCGCCTGTAATATATTTTAATTGAGATTCAAATTATTCTATGAAAATATTTTACAAAGAAATCCCTTTCTCATGATTTTGAAAGTCACTGCTGTTCAAAAAAGTAGATTTTAAATAAAATTATTTGTTTATTTGTCATTTTTAGTATTAAACTTGATTTAACAGCATAATAAGATATATAATATGTGAAAAGGGAACTCAACGTTGTTCTCAAATTCCAAACCGGTACTTTCTGACATATTCACAACGCAATTTTTATTCTTAAAACTAAGAAATTGAAAAGCGTTCCCCGAATTTCTATAAAAACAACCTTTAAAATAAACCTTTTAGAAAATGCTAACTGACCATTTTGAATCGTTTTTCGGGACATGGCTGTCAAGAAAACATGGTCATCGGAAAGCAATCGATTATAACTCAAGATGTAATTCATTTGTAGAAAAGCGGAAAACGCTATTCGATCGATTACATTTTTTTTTTTTCAAGCTTTCCGAAGTATTTTTAAAACAGCCTAAAAAGAAATTTTCCACTCAACAACGTGAATGTTTTTGACGCATTCACGGAGTCAGTTTTTCATGGAAGTGCAGGAAATTTGTACACGTTAACTATTGAAGTGCTTTGGAATCAATTGGCATTTTCCGTTTTTCCTGTAAATGTATTGCATCTTGAGTTATACTTAGATTGCTTCTCGATCACGACTTTTTCCTGACAGCTGTGTTCTGATAATCCATTTAAAATGCACATTTTTACCTTGATTTCTTGAAAGATTTTTGTCTTTATAGAAAATTGAAAAACGTTAATCGAATTTTTAGTCTTTGAATAATATACAGGGTGTCCGACAAGTCTGGAAACGGTCAAATAACTCGAGAAATATACATCGGATTGAAAAACGGCAAAATGCATGTTCAATATTTTTGAAAAATCTATTTAGGGATATGAGAGTTGCTCCCCCAACTTTGCCCCCCGGGAGGAAAGGGGGGGGGGGCAACTTTGAAATCTTAAATGATGACTCCCATTTTATATTGCAGATTCGGATTTTACGGGAAAAAATACGTAACTTTTGTATTGAGCATTTTCTTCGAAACATTGTAGATGACGCTGTAATCGAGTGCAATGCTGTGAGAATCCTTACCATTGCAATGTCTGGAAACGCTCCAATAACTCGAGAAATATACATCGTATTGAAAAACGGAAAAATGCATGTTCAATAGTTTTGAAAAATCTATTTAAGGATATCAAAGTTGCCATTTTTCTAAAATATTAAACACGTATTTTTCCGTTTTTCAATCTGATGTATATTTCTCGAGTTATTTGAACGTTTCCAAACTTTTCGGACACCCTGTATATGCCTATTTCGCATATTTAAGAAGAAATATGGCTTCGTGAATGTGTCAGAAAGTAACACATTTGGATTTGAGAACAACCTTAAAGACTAATATCCAAAAACTTCCTCCTGTTCAAGAGATTTCACTGTAAAAGGAAAGATTTCATTTCAGTAAAGATTATTTTTCTAAGTACATGCATTATTACCGTGTAAAAGTATTCAAATTTAAGTACACTGGTTTTATTCATTAACACCAAACAATGAATTATTCTCGTACATACTAATAATAATAATAATAATAATGTAATTGCCAGTCTTTTAAATTTTTGAAAATATTTCAAACGACTGTAATACAATGAAAAAGTTTCATAATCAAGCTGGTATTAAATTTCTATTATTTCCATGGCTTGTGTAAGATGAAATGGCCTAACAATAGCAATTTCTTGAGCAAAATGGAACTACAATTCATTTGACAAAACAAAAATCATAAACTGGTTTTACAAAATGCATAGCTTTGAAATGCTAACTTACAATAAATGGGAAAAGAAATTGTTAGCCATTACAGTAATACTTTGAAGTTATTTAAAACAAATAAGCTTATTCCGATTAAATGAGATTATGAAAGTCATCTTCAGATGAAGCACAAATAAACGAGCATTTTTAACATTTTCCAACATAATTGAAAATTGTTAATGGATTCGGTTTGTCCGTCTGTCTACCGCCTGTTCGTGCTCTAACGAGTGTAAACTTACTCAGAGTGCCGTGTAATTGATATATGTTAATAAATTTATTACGGCATGTTTGCTATTGAAAATGGAGTGCGCAGCATTTATAGTTCATTTACAGGAACAATCAATAAACGTTACATTACAGTCAATGGAAAAAAATCGTTTGCGGTGTATTTTAATGATCTTACTAGCTGTTTAACCCGTTCTACGCACGGGAGTTCAAGAATTTAATTCTAAAAATCAGTACAACCAAATGTATCTATGTATTATGTCGAGAAATATTTTTCTACTACTGTGCATTTTTTTTAATGAAATTTAATTTATCATGTTGCTATGGCAGCAGACGATAAAACGATATCTTTGGAATAAGGGATTAAATAGAATAAAAGGTTTTGTTAATGTTTATGATAAAATGTGTTTCTTTATTTAAAAAAGTGTGTAATAATTAAGCGCAGTTAAATAATCTCTAATTATTTGCCTGCAATGTAAAAGAATTATCGTAATACCCGCTACAGCTTCTTAGTATTGCAGCGTACCGTACGTAATATGTATATATCTCACACTGCAGTAAACATTTAATGCTTTCAATTTTGAAATACCAGAAATACTCAGAATATTAAAACATGGACATACTCAAAACTGAGCATATAGAGGTAAGTTCATACTCATTTTTGGAACATGGATATACTCAAAAATTATTAGAATCAGTTCAAACTCATTTTTGAAGCATGGAAATACTCAAAAATGAGCACATAGAGGTCAGTTCATACTCATTTATGAAACATGGACATACTCAAATAGGAGCACAGGATGTTTTATTCTTGAGTGTGTGCATGTTTACAGAAATGAGTGTATACATGTTTCAAACTTGAGTCATTTTGATTCGGAGCCATTTTGACTATGTGACATACTCAGATTTGAGTATTTTTTGCTCAGTTTTTGAAAATGGCGTTTTCAGAGTGTATATATGAGCAAATGTATCTTTAAGCAGCAAACAAAATATCAGGATAAACAATATTCAGTGATTTATAAAAATGATTTATTTAATGCATGAAAATATGCATTAAATAAACAGTTTTTCATAATAAATGGTTTTGTGATTTTTTTTTCGTTGTTTTATGTAAATTGTAGTTAGGTTTTGTTTAAAAAGAAACTGCTGATGTCTGTAAATATATATATATATATATATATATATATATATATACTCTGTTTGGTTGTGTTCATGTGTGGTTCATGTGGTGCACAGGTATCTTTTTTAATCCAAATGGATTATGTACTTTATGACTCTATTTCATGTTTTACCTGTATATTACAGGTATGGTTTCTTTCCGTTTTAATATTGTATTTACTTTTTATTTGTGAACAGGTTTGATTCATTGTTTATGAGTAGGTAGGCCCAAAATCATACTCTTTAGCAATGTTATGGCTAATATGATGATGAAACCACTCATTTTATTTGTGGTATTTAGGCATTTGGGACTTGAAAATTATGTCTAAATTCCATAAATTTCATTTCATTCATTCAGTTTTATTTATTCAATTTTTAATTTAATTTCTTCTTCTTTTAAATAAGTTTTTGGTATCCATATTCAGTGTGTTGGGGAATACTTTCATTGTCAACTAATTATTACATACTTAATCATTATTTCATAGTTTAAGTTCGTGTTATGGTAATGTTTCATTTATGGTTATATATATATATATATTATATATATATATATTAGTTAGAAAATAATACATTTGACTCGAGTTTTAAATAAAACTTTTTCATCATAGATATTAAATAAAAAATTATTTCAAATATCTACGTAAACATAAACAGTCAGTAAATAAATGCAAGTTTAAGTTTTTATATTTATATATATAATTTTAAATATGAACACATTTTATTTATTTTCTGACCGAATATATCTTAAAGCAAAATATAAAATATCAGCATAACCAATACTCGTTGATTGTATACAACAACAATAGCCATACTCACAATCGATTAAAACCATTTCCTGTTATTTTAAGGTATATGCCTTTGCTAAATTTTCAAAATGAATCAGAACAATTCGATGTTTCTAAAAAACCCAGTGATTCAAAAGATATTTAAGCAATAAACAGTCTAGTGAATCATGAAGAATAAATTAAAAGAGAAAAAACACCTTTTAAACAAAGAACCTAATTGAAAATTGATTGGATTTTCCATTCACGTCATTTTAAATATTTTTTTCCAAAGCCACATATTAAATTACTTTTCCTAATAAATGTTTTGTGATGTTTCATCATTTCATATAAATTATATTTCAGTTTTTCTAAATCAAATTCTAATGTCTATAATTTAGTTTACGGAAATAATCCATTTGACATGAGTTTTATACGAAATTTTAAAATGATAATAATAATCCTAATAATAATAATTTGAAAATCTACATAAACACAAACTAGCAAATATATCTGTACTTAAACCATTTATACGAAAACATTCTTTAAAATATAATATAATTTTTTTTTAATTTTCTACATGAGGAAATTTATTTTAAAATGACAAATAAAACGTCGGTATAAACAATATTCGTTGATTTGTATTTCATCTGAAAATGCCTTTTATAACACATACCTAAATAATATTAGTCTTAGATAACTTAAAAGGATTATTGCGATGACTAACTATAATTTCCCATTCGATTCATTCCTTTTCTTTTCTTTCTTTCTTTATCTTTTTTTCTTTCTTTTAATGCATCTAAACATGCATTAAATAAATTGCATTTCATAATAAATGATTTTGGAATTTTTCGGTGGTCCATACAAATTATAGTTTGGTTTTGTTTAAAAAGAAGTTACTGATGTCTGTAATTTTATACATGTCAGGAAAGTAATTGATTTTGTGTGAGCTATTTATATGATGAAACTTTTTCATCATATTTATAAAATAACAATAATAATAAGAAGTTGAAATATTTACGAATACAAGCAGCCAGATCAGTAAATAAATCTATACTTAACATTTACTTACGTAAAAATATTTACATATTACCAAATCTACATTTATTACAATATTGCATATTTACACTTTCTTAGGAGTATTTTACAATCTAAATTTGAATTATTTTCCTTTATTATATTAGTGAAGGAATTTTTTCACGACAAACCATTTATCAGTAAAATAATACTCAGTGATTTGCATTTTATCTAGAAAATGGTTTCTACAACAATATTTAATCTTTTAAAAATATATATTTGTTTTAAACAGCTTCAAAGCATTATTTTGATGAATGACAATTTGATTACCCATTTGTCTGATTTAAAATTATTTTTGCGGCACTATGTGGTTTGTAAATTAGCTTTCAAAACAAGTGTATTTATGTTTTTTATTTTATCAAAATATATTTAAATTTTGTTCAAAAATTTGCTTTTGCTGCAATTTTATTGTACATAGTCTACGACAATAAAAGATTTAACATGAACTTTGTTACATATTTTTTTCTTTCTGACACTATGTTCAAGAAATGTTTAAAAAATTTTCGAAGTATTTACAGAAATGCAAACAATACTGAAAGACACATCTACTTTTGAATTTTTTTACCTGTAAATATATTTAAATCTGAAAACGTTTTTATTTATTTTAAAAACTAATGAAATTGATAAACAACACTCTATGTGATTTTTTGCTTTATTTAAAAAATATTTTCATAATCTTATTTAGCTTAATAACATTATTTATTTTAAATAGCTTCAAAGCTTTATTGCAAAGATTAACCATTTTTTTTAATTTGATTTGTTTTTCTCTCTGGCGGTATGTAGTTTCTAAATTAGTTTCTACAATAAATGGATTTATGATTTTTATTTTGTCCAATGAAAAATGTTTCAATTTTGTTTTAAAAAAGTGCTATTGTTGCAATTTATTTTGCACTAGCGGAGCTTCGTGGGTTGGTTTTTCTCAAACGAACCTGGCTTTGAGGACACCTGACTTCGATAGCGTACACCCATGCGGTCTACACCCCCCTTCAGTCTCGAATCAAATTAACATTGAATTATTGTGGATTTTTATTTTGACCCAGGTTAGTTTCAGAATTTCAGCATCGTCGTCCCTGCTGCTATACGATCCGATTTGGCAATCTTCCAGTTTGGATTTATTCCTATTGTAGCAAAATTTACACCGAGAAAAAAAATCTGCCCTTCTCAACTAGAATCTAAATTGTGGCTCTAGAAAAAATAGTTCCATGTCATCCCTATAAATTATAGTTCCTTTTACCAGAGAGTTCTAGAGTCTCCTATTAGAATTCAAGAGTGTTTTCCTATATTCTCGTGGTCAGACTTATTTAAAAATGTCTGCAAATAGATGCGAACACAAGACGCTAGTCTTAATAACTATAATGCTAATTTATAAATCCATTCCAGAAATAAAGTGATAATTTCTCGCAGTTTACACGATTCATTATCGTTTCATCACTTAGAAAACAAGAGACTAGAAATTCTCGATCATTTCGTCTATTCAGTTTAGTTGCTTACCCTATTCGCATAGCTCGGACTTCTATATTTCTAGTTTAGAGATTTAGAAACAGCCTAACTATTCATTCTAGTTGAAGGAGGTATATTTTTTTTCTCAGTGTACGGGAGATTTACTTATCACTTCAGTTTTTTTTTTTTTTTAAATATATCTATGAAATGGGAATAAAACGTTAATAATCGCATAAAAATTTCACAAAAAAAAATGTACAATCGCTGTACGAATTACGAATGAACTTTATTGAAAACATGACAAAATTGACTATTATGGGCAAAAACATTGGAACTACTTTTACTAATGTTGAAAAAACTCTACAAAACGCTAAAATTGCATAATTTTTTTAAAATTAAAAATAGAAAACTTTTTTATAAAAGTCGAATAACTGACTTCAAGGTGCATAATTTCAGACATACAGGTATCTTCCTGCCAAAACTTGTAGCTCTACGTGCAGTAGTATCTTCAGAAAAAAACAAAAACAAAAAAAACCACCATACACACAAAGAAAAATTATCTTTATTATTATAGTAAGGTCACGGAAATAACAGATTTAACATGAGCTTGGTTATTATTATTTTTTTCCCATTATACTAAAAAAAAAAAAAAAAAATTAAACAATTATTTGAAATACATACATAATTACAAGCAATCTAATTTTTAAACTGTAAATATATCTAAAATTGAAACATTTTTATTAATTTCATAAGCGAATGAAGGAAAATTAAACCTAAAAGTAAATCAGCATAAACAATGTTCGACAATTATATAAAAACTAGCTGCGTGGCACCCCGATGTGTTGCTGACATTGCATGATATCTTTTGATTTCTTGAAGAAAAAAGAAATTCAGTATTACTGTGTATTTAGAAAAAATGTATAACATCAGTTTTATTAAATACTACATTTTAATTAAGAAATCTTGTTTACAATGCAGGTTAAACAGAAATTGTGAAAATTACATTTTGCAGATTACTTGATTTTTGATGGAAGACTTTATTGTCAAAAGTACTATTGTTCTCTTAAGATTTGGTTTCTAATTTTGCAGCTGGTGAATTGAAAATGACATCACTTTAAAGAATGTATATAAAAAAAATATATATTTTTTTTAATTGAAATAAATTTATAAGACATTTTATATTTATAAGAAATTTATTTACAAGAGAAAAAAAGTCATTTTTACTCCCAAAACTATTTTACTTTCAACGCCCGCGTGAAATGTTTTAACTTCATGTTTCAAAATAGTTTATTAAAAATAATATATGTTTTTACTTTAAATTCAATTCTTGAAAATAGGGGCAGCAATTATCCACATAAATGCAAGGAGCTTAAATCGTCTCTATAATAATAATAATAATAATAATAATAATAACAATAAATTAATAAAATCTACGATGTAATAATTTCTAAATGTCAATATGTCGACAGACGACTTTTTGTTCGACAGAATAAACTGATTCCTGAAGCTTGAATTTGTAAAAATGAATTTTAATTGCTGCGAATTTTTAAGTTTTTATTTTTACTGTTCAGCAACTAATCAAATAAAAAAATTATTTGTTATTTTTTAATTATAGTTTTTTTTTTTTTTTTTTTTTTTTTTTTTACCTCAATAAAAAAATAATAATACGAGTAATTTCACATTTTCCCTCTTTTATCCACAAAAATGGAGTAATTTAGTTTTCATCTTTAAAGAAATTTCGTTCAAAGTTACCAAAAAGAAAAAGAAAAAGAAACTAATTAAAAATTTTAAATTTTGACAGGTTATATGACATCACTGAATTAATGCGGATAACTGGTATTATTTTCATTGCCCAATTTTCCATATTTTAGGAGGAGCAGCTGTGAAAAACAAACAGACAAATTTTAATATAATAGATGCTTCTTATTAAAAATTCTTTAATTTCAACTTAAACTCTTTGTATTCGTTTTTTTTAATCAAAATATTTTAAATAACTTAAATCGTTTATAAAGTTATGAACTTATTAAAAAGAATAATTGTCTAACTACGTGTTTTTCCTTTTAATTCTTTTTCAATTAATTTTTCTAAGGCATGTATTAAATAAATTGGTTTTCATAATGAAATTTTATTTATATTTATTAAACAAATACCTGATGTTTATTCTTTTATGTAGGTCCAGGAAACAATCAGGGGTCGATGCAGGGTTTTTTTCTTGGGGCCCATTTTGTGAAAAGTAAAGGTAATTTTTGTGAAAAATAAAATTTTTTAACGAAAGTTGAAATCCAGTTAATCAAATTCGAGCGTAGCATTTAAAAACAAAAACTTTTTAAAATCCTTTTGCTGAAGTTTTCCTCTCTGGTGAACTTGTTTGTTTAAAAATTACACATTTTAAAACATCACAAAATAATAAATAAATAATAAATAGTAAGTTTTTATGGAATAGAATTTTGTGAGGAGGACCCATTTTATCAAATTGATTTTTGTGAAGGGGCCCATTTTATTAAACAGATTTTTATGAAGGTGCCCTAAATAGGCCCGAAACTTTTCCTGGATCGACCCCTGACAATATATTTCACATAACCATACGAAACTTTTAATTATATTCATTAAATAATAAAAATAATAAACTGAAATATTTATATAAGCACAAATAGTCAGATTAGTAAATAAATCTACATACATTTTTATACAAATATTTTAAATCTAAACTTAATCTCTTTTTGTTTCCTTCATGAGCAAATGTACTTTAAAACGAAAGATAAAATATGATAAACATAACTTGATTATCTGTGCTTTATTTAAAAATGATTTTCAAAACATTGTTTTATCTAAATGACATCATTCATTTTAAATGATTCCAGACCATTATTTTGATGACTGACTATTGATTTTCCATTTATTTTATTTCCTAAGTTATTTTTCAACGTTTTTTATTTTATAAATTTTTTTTCAAAGTAAATGGGTTTACGATTTTTTGTTTTGCTAAACAAAATGTACTTCCATTTTGTTCAAAAAATCTCTACTATCAGCAATTTTATTTTACATTCGTAGATTTAACATGAACTTGTCTATAAAACTTTTTCGTCATATTCATACAATACGTATGTTGCAGTGCCTCTCAATAACGTACTAAATAAATTTCATTATGTTTGAAATAGTGTAACATTATTAAAATACGCTCCAAACATTTTCCCACATCAATCATTATGTAACTGAATTCTTTTAAATGACCCTGTAAATGAATGATAAATACTTTGCTTACCATATTAAACAGAAAGCATGTTTCAGTGTACTTGGTAAATGCATATCAATTTCATTATGTTTGAAATAGTATCTACCCTATTGAAATCCGTGTGTGCGTATCTATTTCTTTGCAACCTCAAAAACTCGGACAACACAGGGCGCAGGGCTACGAAATTCGGCACACGGGTTGCTGGTAGGGGGCCCATAAACGATTGGGGCAAAAAATTCGAAAAATTTAAATAGATTCTTTTTTTTTTTCAATGTTTTTGACGAATTTTTGCCTTTTTTATGTTTAACCCGTAATCGCGCGAGTTCTAACCAGTTCTATAGATATCTCAAATTATTATTATTATTATTATTATTATTATTATTATGTTAATCAATTTGATGAAAAGTTTTTATATAAGACATCAGTCCAATCTGTTATTTTCCACGACCTGTTTAAAATTTCAGGCATAATTACTTTTTAAACAAAATTGAACTGTAATATTCATGAAACCAAAGAAAAATCACTAAACCTTTATTATGAAAAATGATTTATTTAACACTTAGGTCTGAATAAATATTTGAAAATGAATCTGATGGAAAATCAAATGGTTAATCATCACTATATTTTTGAAGTTATTAAAAACAAATTATTTTACAGTTCTTCATGATTCATCCGAGTATTTATTGCCTATTATCTTTTGAGTCACTATCTTTTGAATAGGAATGTCGAATTGCTCTGATTCATTTTGAAAGATTACTACAGGTTAATTATCTTAATACAAGGTTTTAAAATAACAGGAAATGTATGCAATCGATTATGAGTATATAGCTATCGCTGTTGCTATTTTGTAATAAGTGAGTAAAAGCGTGGGAAAGGAGAAAAACTCATAAAACACAGGAGACAAATAATTTGTGATATAAACTTGTATAAATTTTCAAGAAAAGAAAGAAAAAAGTGTATAGATAGTAATAATCGTAAAATAATGTCACGTGAAAGAAAAAATCAAGAAGGAAAAATTGTGGATCTGACACGTATCATGAAACACTTCGCAACAGTAATACTACTGTTAAAAATTTTGATCTTTTCAGAAAATGAAATGAGACATCTAAACAATTTAAAAACACACACAACGCATTGAAAACGAGTTTTAACAATAGCTGCTCATATCTGGTAATGTATGCGAAATCTTCGTACAATATATGATCTATAGAATTATATGCACCACGTAATAAACTAAAAGTTAGTTAAGTTTAACAATGCATGCCACAGCTGAAAACGCACTTCCAGCAATAAATTGATCATAATCAGACCTATAACCAATTCTTGTGAATCACAGTAAATGAATGATAAACGCTATGCAATCCGTAATCAATGGAAACCAAGATAGATTTTACCTCGGTGATTCATGTCAATTTCGTTATGTTTGAAGTACTGTAACATCATTAAAATGCACCGCAAATATTTTTTTCCTCATAGACCATAATGTAATGGAATTATTTTGTGTGTCCTTGTAAACGAATTATAAATCCTACATATTTCATTTTCAATAGCAAACATTCCATAGTAAACCTCAATAACATATAAAACTTACATGGGAATTCTAGTATATTTACCAGAGTTAAGGTGGTTCTTAAATGACCTGCCCAACAACGCTAAACTTTCTGACATATTTTCTCGCACATTTTTAAAAGCAAAGGCTTAAAATTGGTATGCCTGAATCTTGAAACGATTTAGAATCGAAATGACTACTCCATTTTTTTGATAAATATATTACTTATAGAGTTATAAGCGATTCGTTTCACGTGATGGCACGTGTTATCCCTTTCTTGTTCTGCGGCATTGGAAATTCGGTGTTCAAAGCACCGACTTTGACAGTATTTTCTGAAAGATCTTCTGCATTTACCAAAAAATAGAAAACGTCTTTCGATTACAAAGTTTCTGAATAAGAACACCTGCGAATTTCATGTGTTTCCAAACAAAAAGGAATTAAAAATTATGTCATAAAGTAGTCAGTTTGGATTTGAGAATAGCCTGCATTGACTAGCTAGATTGATGGCTAGCTAGAGGGCCAGACGGCAGACAGACAAAAAACGAAGTCATACACACTTTTCAACTATGTTGAAGAGTTTAAAAAAGATAATTACTTTTATCATCAACAAATGCATTAAAAAAAAATTATAATTACATTTTATGTTACGCGTTTTTAAATTTAACTAATTTTCTGCCTATTACTTGGTGTGTTTAAACTCTATTAGATCATATACAGGGCACCCTAAACGATTTCGAGTACATTTCCGTTTAGTGACGTAAATTTCTGAAGAAGAATTTTCAACTGTGCTTTGCGTTTCCTATCTAGACTAAATTTTACCATACTATGCAATACATGTACAAATCTGTAGGTCATATACAGTGCTGAACAAAATAATTCGTATATTTTCCCGACTATTGATGGTAATTCCTAAAATTGGTTTTCAAATGTGTTAAGCGTCTTCCAAATTGTTTATTTTAGACATCATCTTTTACATCAATTAAGCGGTGAATTTTTGTTATAGTATTCTGGAAGCGTTGGAAAATGTTTCATAATCTATGGTTGATGCATGATTTTTCGTTCTTGTTTATTTCTAATTTCCCCCCCCCCCCCACTTGATATTGGATAATTTTTTAACATTATGAAAAACAATTTGCTGTGTTATGCCATGTTCAACTGACAGAAGTTTCCCCAAGATTACGATATCCCGCCCTCCCAGCGAAACATTATATGAATTGAAGCAAAATAATATACAATAATTTAGCCATTCTTTATCATCCAAATAATAACTGAACATGAAATGAACAGGAAATATCAATGTCTAAGAATTAATCATCATAATAGTACTTTGAAGTTAGTTGAAATATGTTTTTAAGTGTTATATGTGATTCACCATGCTATTTATCTTTTATTATTTTCTGAATATCTTATTTTTTCATGAAACGTAGAAATGAATTTATTCAAATAAATTTATTTTGAGGTTTTATACATTAAAATAACAGGAAATGTTAATCAAATATGAGTAACGACTATTGTATCGTTTTAATTAAAAGGCAAACGATTATAGCAAGCACTTTGAAAATACGAAGGGTGTTTTTTAAGTAAGTACCGTTTTGATAAAAAAATTTAATTTTTACATGAAAGCCTGGACTTTAATCTATTTTTCAAAATAATTTTCGCCTATATTAAGGCACTTGTCGTATCGTACGACCAGCTTTTTTGTCCCATTCTCATAAAAATCTTCCACCTGCTGTGATAACCACTGCAATACTGCCGTTTTGACGTCGTCATCGTCGTAAACTGCGTCATGCAGTCCAAAGCCAAAAACGTAACATGCTCAGTAGAGGGATTGTTTTGCTTCAGGACAATGCTCGTCCACATACGGCTCATCAAACCAGGATCTCATCGCCTCGTATCTTTGAGAGCGCATCCCCACCCTCCGTATTATAGGTACAGATTCACGGTCGCCAGTCGCCACATGGCGACTAAAGTTTTTGCTTTGGCGACTAACTTTCTATGTCTAAGTCGCCAGGTGTTTTACATGGATGCCACCTTTTCGCCGAAAGGCAGATTTCCGCTTTATTTTTTAATATGAATTTGGGGGTTGTCCTCCATAATTCAGCGATATTTAGCTCTTTTTTCTATTGTCCATAATTAAAAAATATGATTGAACATGAATGCCACATTTCCACTGATTCGCAAATTTCTCGTTTTCTTCTTTAAAAAAAAAATCTTCAATGTCCGCATAATCAAAAAAAAAAAAAAAAAAAAAAAATCCTGTTGATATGCGTCGCGAATGAACTCTGCGGCGATGTTATACTACAATTAGCCAGCTTCACAGTAAAATTCGTGCCGAGAATAGAATAATTTTGGGTCTACTCATTAAATCTGCAGCTCTGGGATTTTTCAGATATGTTCTTACATGTAGACATAGATATTGGTATTGCGATTCTTCCGCGAATTAGAAAAACTCCTCGAATTACCATTATTTTTATTTTATTATTATTATTATTTCAGTAAATCAATTCGACAATCAGTCATGAAAAGAAACCGGAAATTTCGTGAATCGGTCGCGAAATTCGTGAAATCGGTCACTGAAAAATTTTGTCAATCGCTCTCCAAATAAAACCAAGAATTTCATCAATCGCTGATGAAATAAAACCGTGAATTTCTTCAATCGGTCGCAAAATAAATCCGCAAATTTCCCCAATTGGTCTCGGAAAAAAAAAAAAAAAAATGCGAGCGAATTTCGAGAAGAAAAAAAATGCAAATTTCCTCAATCGGTCGCGAAAAAACCGCGAAGTTCATCAATCGATTGCAGAAAAAAAAAATTGTGAATTTCATCAAGGAGTTGTTATAATAAAACGTAAAAATTGGCGATCGGTCACAAAATTGTAATTTTTTGTCTCCATAGGGATTTAAAAAAAAAATCTTTAATAAATCTTTAAAAAAATCCCCTTGCAACAAAAGTTGCAATGAGGCTTATAGTATTCGATCTTTCTCCATCATCCTTGAAAATGTCAGAAATTGTTAAATGTTTTTTATTAAAATCTAAAACCTAAAAGAAAATAAATATTTTCCATATTTTTTTCATACATATTTATTTTTATTTTTGATTTTTATGGGCATATTTTCTTATGCAAATTCCTACGTTGAGCATTTATTTTCAGCTATAAAAAATCATTTTATTTTTTTTTTCGGAGGAGGGGGGGCGGAGGGGAGTTTATCTATAGATTAAAAAAAACTTTAGAGAATCGTTTATTCACAGAATATTCAGGCCTTACATTACAAATGTATACAATTATGGTAGAAAGATTCAATATCGCGTTGTACAAATTTAATGGAGGAAAAAAGAATGTTTTTATGTGTTTGTTTCACAATGTGGCCACTGGATTTTTTGGGTTTAGGAGCCAATGGCTCCTTTCAGATTTTGGGAATCTGCCCCTATACTCTGTATAGCTTTGACCTGTACTTTTGAAGTAGTCCTCGATTTTCCCCAATTTGATACCATTTTTACTTAGTTCACATAGAAATTAATGGCACTAGTTTTTTTTTTTTTTTTTTTTTTTTTTTTTTACTTTGACATTTATTCAAGAATCCTTTAAAATGTAATTTATTATTTATGTAGCTATTGTCCTTCTGTCAATAACTTAATATTTTTACGCATTTCAATGTGTCTTCCCCTTTTATGACATCATAATGATATTTAAAGATTGAGGAGAGATTGACTGCCTTATTAAGAAGGGAATGAAATGAAATGTGAGACATTCCGAACCTGAGCCGTAAAAAAACAAAAATCTAATCCGAAACCGAAAAATATACAGTCAACACAAATTGCAGTAAACAAATAGCAGAAATAATCTGACCCGGTGTAAGACTTTAGTAAACATTTATAATAAATACAGAAGATATCTTTTACATAAAAATACAACATACAAAAGTGACAGCCATGTGTGGAATAATACTGTAAGGTAATATCCCCCCCCAAAAAAAATAAATAAATAAATAAATAAATAATAAATAAATAAATAAATAAATGGTACTTCTCTATTATCCCGTCGACCACTTTTCATAACAAAAAACTATCGCCAAACTGTAACGCCAAATAAACGGGAGAACGTTTCCATTGGAATATCAAAATAAATAAATAAATAAAATATAAGAATTTAAGGAAACAATTGTTATTTTAATTAAGGAAATAACTAATAAATTAGTAAATCATTATGAAAAATACACGCAAAAATGTCGAATTAAAAACCACTTGATGACATAAAAAACACGTATAATGTTTCTGACATCAAGTAAATGGGACTGCATTTTGGGCGTTTAATCTTACAGTTTGGCGATAGTTTTTTGTTATGAAAAGTGGTCGACGGAATAATAGAGAAGTACCAAATAAATAAATAAATAAATAAAAATAAAAAAGAACTTGCTTGTAAAATGTTAATAACACCAAGAAACTCGTGCAGACGATTTTTCAGCAAGGAAAAGCATGCATTTCGGATCGTTTTAGATGCAATGAAAACTTTCGCTTTCAGTTCTTGATCTTTTTTCCCCCATTGCCATTGTTCTGTTCAAAAACTCATAGCTTCGATTCTTTTTCTTATCTGCATTTTGTAAATGAAAACGTAAAATTCTGAAGGTGATCCTTTTTTTTCACTTCATGGCTTTTTAAATAATTGAATAGGGTTTCCGTTTCTTTTTGCGGTCGAAAGTTTTTTTACGAGCAACAACCTTTTCATTCTCAAGTGACTCGACGATATTATGTGAGATAACGTATTTTCTACTGATTTGTAACATTTTTCTTGTGTAACCAATGAGCATATATAGCAAAGCAAATAATACTCTTTAGATGAATAATGGATAAATATTTGAAATAGCGTTCTTATGAATGAATAATGATTAAATCTAACTATTGATTAAAATAATTTATTAATCTAAAATTTATTTATTTTCTTTATTTAACACATATATAGCGTAGTGTGTTCACGAATTTTCATGATGCACGAATTCTATTCAGATTTTCCCCAGACAATTATATTCGTTAGTCTATATTGAGCGTAACTTCATACAAAATATGACAAAAAAAAAAAAAAAAAAAAAAAAAAAAACAAGTTGGAAATTGTACGTCAAACGTGACAAATGAGGTGCGTTCGTTATAGCTAATTACATAAATATTCCGATCTTGATGATTTTTAATTCTGTGAAATGAATTATATCGTCTGCAGATTAATTTCTGTAATAAAATAAGTACAGTGTCTCACATAAGTGATGGGACACTTGTGCTTTACAAAAGGAAACTAATCAAATAAATTAAAAAAACATGTACACATTTTTTTTGTGGGTGTGTTTCATACTTAAATTTAGTAAAGATTATTACATAACATACATTTTGTCAAAATATTAAAATATTAATTTAATAAAAATACAAATGTTTAGAACGGAGCAAAAAATAGCTCACATAAGTGATGGGACACCATTATATATGCAACAAAAATCGTCTGAAATAAGCAATAAAAATATTTTTTGGGGTTTTATTTTTACTTAAAAGGAATTGGCAATAATTTATAAAATCGTCTGCAGTATTTCTCTCCAGTTTGTTTTGGAATTTTTGTGTTTTTTAGCTCTGTGTAGTCATGAATGCTAAACGAAAAGAAACTTCGCCTGAAATTCGAAAATTAGTTATTAATTTGCATATTGAACGTGGAAAATCTATTAGAAAAACTGCTGAAACAGTTAACTTGAGTCGTTCAACAGTTTTCAATATCATTAAACGATATAAAAAGAATCATATGATTCAGGATAAAAGAAGACCTGGCTGACCATCAAAGCTATCCAATGGAATAAAGCGAATTATCGTTCGAAATATTAAAAAAAATCCAAGAATTAGTGCTTCAAAAGTTGCTGCTGATTTACAAGCATTATATGGAATAATTGGTAATCCTGAAACTATTAGAAGGGTAATTCGATCTGCTGGATATCACGGTAGAGTAGCCAGGAAAAAATTCTTCGTAAGTGAAAAGAATAGAAAACTCAGACTAGCTTTCGCAAAATCCAACATAAATAAGAATTCTGATTACTGGAATAAAGTTATATTTGCTGATGAGAGTAAATTTAATATATTTGGTTCTGACGGTAGAATCTTGGTGTGGAGAAAACCCAGGGAAGAACTTCGCAAACAGAACTTGGTACCAACAGTAAAACATGGTGGAGGAGGAGTTATGGTATGGGGGTGTATGTCGTCCGCTGGAGTTGGTAATCTTGTTTTTATTGACAGTATAATGGATCAGTACAAGTATATTGATATTTTAAAGCAAAATTTGAAATCTTCAGCACGAAAATTGAACCTTCATAACGATTTTAAATTCTACCAGGACAATGACCCCAAGCACACTGCTCTGAACGTTAGACTCTGGCTGCTATATAACTGTCCTGAAATAATAAAAACACCACCACAATCTCCAGACTTAAATCCCATAGAGAATATTTGGCAAGAATTGGAATCAAGAATTCGCAAACACACCATTTCTTCAAAACAACAACTAAAATCGGTGCTTCAAGAAGAATGGGGTAAAATCACTCCAGAAATCACAAAAAAAATAGTCGAATCCATCCCAAAAAGATTAAATCATGTTTTAAAAGTAAAAGGAAATCCAACAAAATATTAAAACCTTTTAAAAAGTAAAATTTTTGGATAAATATTTGATGGAAAAGTAAGTGTCCCATCACTTATGTGAGCCATTTTTTGCTCCGTTCTGAACAATTGTATTTTTACTAAATTAATATTTTAATATTTTGACAAAATGTATGTTATGTAATAATTGTTACTAACTTTAAATATGAAACACACCCAAAAAATTTTTGCACATGTTTGTTTATTTATTTTATTGCAGTTTCTTTTTATAAAGCACAAGTGTCCCATCACTTTTGTGAGACACTGTATCTCAGTCGCTTGACGATTTAACCTCGGAAGCTCCTATAGCAAGAAAGCACCGATTTTTTTTTCTTTTAATTCAAATTCCTTAATAAATATTTTTATTAATATCTCCTAAAGTTTTGATTCGATTTTCTTAAAATTTGAAATGTCTCGACAAAATTCTGCAAAGATAATATATCTTAAATTTCAAACCATTCGGTTGGGTAGTTTTTGCGTTGTTATATGCGGACGGACGGACCAGACGACGACAATAGGTGCTACGTATTTATATAATTACGAACGCACCTAAAAAAAAAAATAATAATAACCTTATAAAAACATTTCTAAAATTTTCTTAAAGTCTGCAAAATTTAAGACTAATGTGTATATGATTTTTTTTTAGTTATAAAGACATGATTTTCATATTTTTTGCGAGGATTATTTTATTAGATAAATTGTTTATTAAGAGGTTACTTCACTCAGACGAAAACACCCGCTCGCTAATGTTAATCCTATGGAATAAATATTTTAAGATATAGCGTTCGCATCTCAATATTTTTAAATGATTTTTTTTTTCATTGGATAGCTGAGGTTAATTTCTATGCACGCTCCTTTGTACTTTTTCGATTTTGGTTGCAGTTTTTTATTGTGGATACTTTCACTTTTAAACCGGTTCCGAAAGTGAAAATATTTTAATTAAAAAAAACTTATCAACATCGAAAAAGTAGAAAAGAGCGTGCATAGAGCACCTCAGCTATCCAAAAAAAAAAAAAAATCATTTAAAAATATTGAAATGCGAACGAGATATCATAAAATATTTCCTCCATAGGATTAACATAGCGAGCAGGTGTTTTCGTCTTAGTGAAGTAGCATCTTAAGACTGTGTTTTCTAAAGAATGTGAACGTGATTTGTGGCGAACATGTAAAACTCAGACATCTCAGAATATATATATATATATATATATATATCCTTTTTAATCCTGTTGTATTTTGAAAATTATGATTAAATTGCACAGTTTTTTTCTCTCTTTTATGGGTAAGGTTTCTTTCCTTTTCAATATTGTTTTTATTTTTTTTTTTTAACTTTATGATTTTTTCACAGATTTTTTCTCTATTATGGTGTGAAGTCTCAAAATCATATTCTTTAGCAATGTTATGGCTAATATGATGATGAAACCACACATTTTATTTGTTTTATTTAGGCATTTGGGACCTGAAGACTCTGTCTAAATTCCACAAATTTCCTTTTTAATTTAATTTCTTCTTCTTTTAAATATGTATATGGAATCTATATTCAGAGTGTTGGGAAGCACTATTGTTGTCAATTAATTATTACATACTAATTCATAATTTCATAGTTTTTGTTGGTGTTTCGGTAATGTTTCATTAATGGTTATATATATATATATATATATTTGTGTGTGTATCAACTTTTTATAAGATTATTCAATTTCATTTATTACAATTTTAGTTAATTGAAAATTTCCTAATGAATATGACAACTTGTCGGTCGCATTATGCAATTAGTTGCGATAAATCCATGTCTAATAAAAAAATTTATATGTCAACAAAATCGTGTAGACTTTTTTTTTAGGGGGGGGGGGCGGGTGGCTGAAAAAAGATCGTTTTAGAAGAAATGAAAACATTCGCTTTCAGCTCTTGATCTTATTCCTATTATCACTCGTTCTCTTCAAAAACGTATAGTTCCTATTTTATTTCCTATCTCCATTTTGTAAATGAAAACGCAAAATTCTGAAGGTGATACTTTTTTTTTAGTTCATGTTTGTTTTTGTTTTTTTTGTTTTTTAATAATTTGGTCAATATTTCTTTAGTTTTGCAGTCGAAAGTTTCTTTACAAGCAACAACATTTTCATTCTCAAGTGGCTTAACAATAATATTGAAGATAACGGATTTTTCCATTCACTTATAGCATTCCTCTTTAATAAACATGCAGCAATGGACGAAGCAGTTCAGATGAATAGCGAAATAAGATATTTGAAGTAGCATTTTTTTAATGAATGCGAACAAAGTTTATTAATTCATTTATTTTTTATTTGAAATAACTTAAAATAAATTTATGAATATAAAATTTACTTAATACTTTGCACATGTACATCATGTAAAACAGTCTGCAACTTCAAACAAATGTTTCTGAACCGAAGTGTCGCAACTAATGACGTAAAATAACACACTATTTTTGAAATATTACTATATACTGTAAAAATGTAATTTATTTTTCACATCTTTCATTCCATAGAAAATTATTCTTCTAATATTTTTAGTTCTAGCCTATGGAAAATATGAGAATGCCTACAGACTTTCTACGTTTAAAGGGAAAAAAAAGCATTACATTTTTGAAAACACTAAACTTTCTATATGCTTCTTAGCACCGTGTCGCAAATGCATAGCTGCGAACTTTTACGCTTTTTCCTACCACTATTTGTGAAAAGAAAAATTTGTTTTATTTAATCTTAAATTTTCGGCGATTAAATAAGACAAATTTTTCTGTTGAAAAACACTGGTAGGAAAAAAGTGTAAAAGTTGGCAGCTATGCACAAATGTAACCAAAATGTGAAAGCATCGTAACCCAAATGCAACTTTTACCGTTCACACTGTCGTTACGTGACGTGGAACAAGAGTTCTTATCACGTCACTGTGGAATCGATATATACCATTTTGTGGTGAGGTGCAAACGACTCAAAAATTGATCTTGGTTACTTCGCAGTGGAGTTACAAAGTGGCGTTCACCGTTGTGACTGTGATCATCGTAACGATAGCGACGTTACAGTTACGAAGTGACGTCACATTGATTTGCTGTGTTATTAGGGGGTTTTCTCCCCCCTAATACTCGGGATTTTGGAATTAATGTTTTGAAACTACCTTTAAACTAAATAGAAGACATTTCAAAGATAAATAAAATTAAATACGTACTGATTCAAACTACATATTAATATTTTTACTTTACTTTTAAATTTATTTACCCATTTAGAAAAAAAAAAGTTTTGTTAAATTGTGCTACACAGTTTTTAAACATATTATATAAATGCAACAACAGCAAGAATAATAAGATATTTTAAAAAATGAAATAACACATAGGAGCTTACCACAGAAAAAAATTCACTACTGATTTAATCCAAATACCTGAAAAAGAAGAAAAAAAACTTTAGTAAGGTTTATAAGATACATTAGAAATACAAATGTAAGAAAAAAAATGCTTTCAGTGTAATATTTATTATATAAATCCATTTCCGATTGTAATTTACCTTAAATATTAATATTGTATTTTACCTTAAATATCTCGAGGACCTGAATTTTTTTTCGCTACCTGTAATTAGGCAATCTCGGTGCCGACGACAACTTCAATCGTGGCCTACATCTAACGTGACCGATTTTCGTGATTTTTAAGTATTAATTTATAACTTCAATATTAGATTATATCTGTAACTATGTTTGGAAAGAACAATGCTCAGAATCAAGATTTTTTAAAATTTATTTTGTAATTTTGTGGAATTCTGTAAAATCAATTCGTCAATCGATTACAAAAAATGGATATTTCGTCAACCAGTTTCGGAAAAAATCTTGAATTTCGTTAAACAATCGGTGAAAAATTCGCGAATTTCGTCAAACTATAGTGAAAATACAATCGAGAATTTCGTCAAACAAGCGCATAAGAAGGAAAAAAACGCGAATTTTGTTTTAACAATCACGAAAAATTTTTTTCCGATTTTTGCCAAATGATCGCGGAAAATAATAATCGTGAATATTTCGTCAAACGATCACTGAAAATCTCGAGTTTCATCAAACGATTATAAATCGCGAAACGAAAGAAAATCGCGACTTTCGTCAAACGGTCGCGAAAGAAAATCGATATTTTTCGTAAACAATCTCGATAAAATCCTGATTTTCGTCAAATGATCGTATAAGAAAAATAGCTATTTTCGTCCAAGGATTCTGTTAAAAAATATTCTGTTAAATATTATTGCCAAGCAATTTTTGAAAGTTTTTTTAAGTCATACTTAATTAAAAGTTTTATCTTCCTGAGATTTGAATAAAAAAACAAGAAAAAATAAAGCAGTCTTCACGGGTCCTTGGATTTGCATACCAGTATTTTCCAATAAATATCTTAACCTTTTTTAATCTGAAATTTTTTTTTACTAAATAAGGCGAATATGGACGTTTTAGAAACTAGTTGTATGAAATTCAAGGGCCCGTTGGAACCCTTTATAACTGATACGCACATTTTAATGGACGCCAGGTCTCAAGAGATATTTGAAAGCAACAAATTTCAAATTAACGCTGTAACGTTTAAAAAAAAATTAAATTAAAAAAAAATGAAAATTAAAAATGACCCACTTCTTCAGTAGTTTAACCCACATTTTTCCAACTGATGGGGTTTCAGGACCCTATGAGTTGGGTTCATATATAAAGTGATTAGCGCACGCCTTAATTTTGTGTAAAGATTGAAATCAGATCGCTAAAACAATTTATAAATCATGGAATTAAAAAAAAAACTTATCAAAAATTAACCTGGGAAAATGTCTTGTTCAAAATATATAATCAAAACTTCATTTTGTTGCCATAAACAAGACCTGATTACCAAGGAAACAAACTCACACCAGTAAAAGCAATAGAAATAATTGTGTGTCATTTATGACAGGAATTTTGTATGAATTAAGGCGTTTGAATAAACCAAAAATTTCTATTAAAATTTACTGGTGGAAGTTTGTCCCGGCGCTAATCAAGCATGGGTCATAAATAAAGTTACTGTACACTGAAAAAAAAAAAAAGTTAATTTTACAGTATAATACTGGCATCCCAGCTGCCAGTATTATACCGTAAAATTAACAGTAATAAACAGTAAAATAAGAAATAATGCGCGTATTACTGCATAGTTTGTTTAAAGATAAACTATGGCAAGTGGTTGAAAAAATGGGTAAGAGATGGTCTGCGAAATTTGTAAAGTAGCTAGTATTGTACGCTGGGTCCTAAAATGTTTTGATGCCAGTTTTGATACAAATCGGATAAAAATTGTAGATTTGTATAAAAATAAATTATGGCAGGTGGTTAAAAAAATGGGGTAAGGAGTGGTCTGGGAAATTTGCAAAGGAGCCAGTATTGTACGCTGGGTCCTTATATATGCCCAGTTCGATCCAAATCTGTTAAAAACTGGAAATTTGTATGAAGAACACCATGTTGCATTATTGCATGGAATATGTTGTATATAGTTTTTGAAATTTCTCAAAAACTTAATTTTTTGCAATAGTTATTATGGTTACAATAGTTATCTTAGTTATTATTATTATAGAAACAAATTTTGTAACCTCATTGTTCACATATCTGGATATGAAAGTTGTACGAATGGAATACCTCTATTCCTAACCAAACGTTTGGGGAGAATCCAAATGTTATGGGGTCGTTTGGGCCAAACATGCCAGGTTTCATCCAAATCTGTTTAAAATTGTACATTTGTATAAAAATAAATTATGGCAGGTAGTTAAAAGAAAATGGGGTAAGGAGTGGTCTGAGAAATTTGCAAAGTAGCCAGTATTGTACGCGGGTCCTAAAACATATGTATGCCCTGTTCGATCCAAATCTGTTAAAAACTGTAAATTTGTATGAAGAACACCATGTTGCATCATTGCATGGAATATTTTGTACATAGTTTTTGAAATTTCTCCAAAACTTAATTTTTTGCAATAGTTATTATGGTTACAATAGTTATTTTAGTTATTATTATTATAGAAACAAATTTTGTAACCTCATTGTTCACATATCTGGATATGAAAGTTGTACGAATGGAATACCTCTCTTCCTAACCAAACGTTATGGGGTCGTTTGGGCCAAACATGCCAGGTATCATCCAAACCTGTTTAAAATTGTACATTTGTATAAAAATAAATAATGGCAGGTGGTTAAAAAAATGGGGTAAGGAGTGGTCTGGGAAACTTGCAAAGTAGCTAGTATTGTACGCCGGGTCCTAAAACATATGTATACCCAGTTCGATCCAAATCTGTTAAAAATTGTAAATTTGTATGAAGACCACCATGTTGCATCATTGCATGGAATATTTTGTCGAATATAATTTTTTAAGTTTCTCCAAAACTTAGTTTTTTGCAATAGTTATTATAGTTACAATAGTTATTTTAGTTATTATTGCTATCGAAACCAATTTCGTAACGTCATTGTTCACATCTCTCGATATGACAGTTGTACAAATGCAACACCTCTCTTCCAAATAGTTTTTACTTCCGTCAATTGTTATAACTGACAAGAAACGTTTTACACTCAGTTATAATTTCTTTCAGCATCATAACTCTAGAGGCATGGTACAAATTAATGCGTCAAACAAAGACGGCTCCACGTGATCCTGAGTATGGTATTATTCATGAAACAGCAAGAAATCACAGTTGGGGGGCAAGTGAACAGAAAATCTGAAGAAAAGGTGTTTGGTTCCTTAATGTATTATTTTGGAACATGAAGGACAATTACAAACATTTACTTTTATTGATAAGTGTCACCATTGTTTTGATTAACACTAGCAGCTTTCTTATACTATGTAAACTGGTCAATTTGATTGGCAGTTTAAAAATACAGTAGACTTCCGATTATATCTGGCCCTAGAGCGGGGGTCGATGCAGTTTTTTTTTTTTCCTTATGGGGCCCATTCTGTGAAAAATAAAAGTTATTTTTGTGAAATTTATCTTATTTTTGTGAAATTTATTATATTTTTGTGAAATTTATTATATTTTGGGGGAAAATAACATTTTGTAACGAAAGATGAAATCCAGCTACTCAAATACAAACGAAGCATTTAATAATAATTTCTTCTTTAAGTCCTTCTGTGAAAGTTTTTCTTTTCGGTGAACTTGTTTTGTTTGAAAATTGCACATTTTAAAACATAACAAAATAAAAATAATTAATGAAGAATGTGTTTTTATGAAATGGAATTTTGTGAAGGGACCTATTTCATTAACAGGAATTTTGTGAAGGGTCTGATTTATTAAAATTATTTTTGTGAAGGGGCCTGTTTTGTTAAATGGATTTTTTGGAAGGGACCCTAAATAGGCCCCAATTTTTTCCTGTATCGACCCTTGAAGAGCAAAAATAAGAACTGACAAGGACTTCCTAAGTACATTTACATGTTTTTACACATTATTCACCGGTTGATCCGAAATAAATCGATAATACGCTACCCGTCTTCAATAATATGTTTAGTACTTTTGTAACATGTAATTTGCGGTGCGGAAGTAATTGCTGTACAGGGTGTCCAAGTTAAAAAATTTAAATTTTAGGCGCTCCCTGATTATAAGAAGTTATATTTAGAAAAGGTTTCTCCATGCTATAACAAATAAAACAGTAAAAATTCCACTTATGCATGGCCAAAACAATCCGAGTTGTAATACTTTGAAATTTTCAGCATTTTCCGGCCTAAAATGGCGTTGTTTTTTTTCGTTTTTATAAGTGAAATAATAAAATTTTATAAAACTCCCCGATATACCAAAATACTGGTTTTCATTTTGAAAACCTAGTGCATCATTACGTTTCCACTTTTATTACCAGAAGAATCTCTTTTAAAAGACATAAAACATAAAACATAATTCGGCAACAGACTAAAATCAAAGCAAATAACTGCTACAATTCATCCGTTACATTACATGTATTTTTCTTTTCGCAACGTTTGAAGTCTGTGTACCTTGTGCCATTATCCATTCAGTGGTTTCATTAGCGAGCACCAAATAGCGCATGTTTTGTTGAATTCAACTCTTAAAGTCATAACCTGCAATCAAGCCAATTTAGTCTTCAGAAAGAAAGTCTTTGCAAATCGTTGCAGAACAATGACTAATTTAAATACTTAAAGTTCTGTTTTACAAAAATATTAAAAAAATAATTTGCATACAGCATTCCAAACATGTTCTTTTTTAAGTATATATATATAGATATATCTATATATAAGGGCCGTCAATTTTGTAAATTCGGCCCTATATATAAATACATATAGCGAAATAATAAAATGTTTTTAAACTCCCGCTATAACAAGATACTGTTTTTCATTTTGAAAAACTAATGCTTTATTATGTTTCCTTTTTCATTACCAAAAGAATTTCTTTTGAAAGATATCCGAAATAATTTGACAACAGACGAAAATCAAAACAAATAACTGTAACACATAAATTCATCCATTCCATTAGGGGAGATGGGGGATGAATGGGACAAGGGATGGATGGGACGTTCTCAATATTTCAGGCAATAAACATTTCTTTTAGTTGCTTCCTATCCTCATAGATTTCACTACCATAGAGTGCTTCAGAACCAAAAGCAAGACCACATGGCTTCAGTTTCCTCCAAATTATCATTTTTTGAAAGTTCTGCTTAAAAGTAAATATTTTTACATTTGAAGTTACTTAAATATCTTATGCAATATAAACAATTAAGATATGTTGTAGTTTTTTATTTCAAGGCTCAATATTGGTAATTAAAATGAATGAATATTAACCACTGTGACAAAATAATTTTTGAGACAAAATGGCTGACAATTGAACATATGCATCATGGGGAGGATTGGGACATTTCAAATGGGATGAATGGGATTGTCTCATTCATCCCTAGAGGATGCCGAAAAATATATTTATTAGCTAAATAATATTATATAGTTTGATAAATTAATAATTTATGGTAATTATTCTTTTAACATTTCATCCTCATTGTACTTATCGTCTTCAGCCATTGAATGCTTCCGTTTATGGGCCTTTTAAGGTAAAGCTGAGATGAGTCCAATATGATTGGCTAACAAATAATTCTGGAGATCATATTACAATTTACAATCTCTCAGCTTTTGCCCAGGAAGCAATTTTTTTCAGCTTTTAGTCCTTAATATTGAATAAAGGGAGGAAAATATTTGTGTCCCATTCATCCCTGCTGTGGGGATCATTGGGACATGGAAGAATTGTTTTTTAATTTCATAATATATTTCTGTATAATAATAATCTTGAATAAATATTGTGCATAAGATGTAGTCAAACACTTAATGTATGAAATGTGATATATAATATTGATAATAACTTAAATAAAATATTTAAAATAAACATTTTTGTGAAAAAGACCCATTCATCCCCCATCTCCCCTACATATTTCTGCCTTCAACCCTCATTTATTCTGTGGTATCATTAGCAAACTCCTAAAACTGCATGTTTTGTCGAATTCAATTCATAAAGTCAATTATTCTTAACAATGAGATTCGAATATTCTTAACAAACAATCAAGTCACTTTTTGTCATCAGATAACAAAATAGAAAAAAGTCTTCTGAAATTGCTACAAAACAATGACTAATTTAAACATTTAAAGTGCTGTTTTACAAAAATATTCAAAAATAATTTGTGATGTTCAAAAAGTTTTTTATTTCAATATTATATAGTATATGAGAATAACTTGAACAGGGTGAGCCTCTTATACCAGACATATCACCAATAATAATAAAAAAAATAATATAATTCTTTGTGCTTATGTTATATCGCAGTTAAATATTTATTTTTTAAATTCCTATTCTACCAATTATTGAAATTCTGCACTAAAAAGATGTTTTTTTGTCGATTAAAATATCTTTAATAAAAAATATATCATTAATAAAAATTTAATAAAATATCTTTTGCACAGTGGTGTTAAAGCAAACCAATAATAAACCCTTTTCACAACCAATAATAAACCCTTTTCACTACATCCTTTTCAATTAAAATAAATAAACTCTGAATACATGTCAAAAAAGTCCTTCCGGCCTGTACCGGGAGGAAAAGGTAGCTTTCCTATATATTCGTTTAAAAATTTTAGCTAATGTTACACGAAAACAGCAAGTTAAAATGCAAAGAAAACGTTTACAAAAGATTCGTTAATACTGAATTTGAATAAGAAATTCGCCAAATTATTGAGCAATAGCCAAATTGGCTTCATTTATGAAGACTTATTTTGGTCGCCAAATTTGGCGATATTTCGCAAAATGTCGCCAAGTTTGGCGAGAATTTGGCGCTAACGGATATGAATATATAGTTTTATGCGTATGATTGGAAAAATTATTACAACAATGAAAATTTTTGTAATATGCTGTCTTGTTTCAAAATGTCAGCCACCCTAGAATTTCAAACTGCTCTATCTCAGCCATTTTTTAAGATAGAGGTAAACCAAAAAATGCTCTGGAATCCTCGTATCAAGGTCTAACACTTAATTAAAAAATAAATTTGAATTTTTAACTTTTTTGTATATTTATTTTAGTTTTAAATTTTTAAATGGCCGCCATTTTGAAACAAAATGGCGGACCATGCTGGCCAACGAACTCGGTCGAGACATTTGTGAGCTTAATACACACAATTAGTTTCATCAAAATTGATTTATAAATACGAGCGTTATCGTATGACATAGGTCAGATATATATATATATATATATATATATATATATATATATATATATATATATATATATATATATATATATATATATATATATATATATGGAGATATATATATATATATATAAATCAACATTTGAACGGAGGGTGGTTTTGGGGTCTGGGGGTCATGATCGGTGAAAATATATCGAAATTTTCTGGAAGTGTTTTCCTCCGAACGGCTGCAATAGGTAGCTTTATACTTTTTTGTATTGAAAGCTACCTAAAACTAGTCGGATGTGCCAATCCCAAGCTTTTTCCTATATCATGCATGTTAATACTTCAAATTCGCTATCACACCGCCAAAAAAAAAACAAAACAAAAAAAAAAAAACAATATTTTTCGTCATTCTGTTGTACGTCAGCTGCTTGCGAATCGTTGAGTTACCTGGATGCGAGCAGCCGATGTATTATAATAAACTACGAAAAGTCCTTCTGGCCTGTACCGGCAGAAAAAGATAGTGTCCCTATTGCTTGGTTTTAAGATTTTAGCTAATTTTACTGAAAAACTCGAAGCTAAAATGAGTGGAAACCGATTACAGAAAAGTCATTCCCAGTTCTCGTCAATATTGAATAATTTGAATGAGAATATCGCCAAATTAGACAGACATAGATAGACAAGTTGGCTTCATATATGACAACGTATTTTTACCGCCAAATTTGGCGATATTTCGCCCATTGTCGCCAAGCTTGGCGAAAATTTGACGCTGGCGAATATAAATATATAGTGTTAAGCATGTAAGTGTTGAAACAATGGTTACAACAATGATAGAAAATTTGCTGACACCATGCTCAATAAAACTCATAAATTAAACCCGTTTATGGAGGAATCGTGCTGTATTGTTTCAAAATGTCAGCCACCTTAAAATTTCTAACATCTTTAGATCAAGACCAAATATTTAAAGAAAAAAAAAATAGGATTTCTAATTTTTGTGTACGTCTTTTTGAATTTGGAATCTTTAACTGTCACAGTCCCCCCCCCCCCCCTCCAAGCGCAATATCCTCAAATTTAACTGGGACCTGCAGGCCATAGTCAAAAATATATACAAAAATTTTGGTTCAATTATCGACATAACTTCATACACTTTTCGATGATTCAATAGTGAAAATTGAACAAAAATCGCTATCGCAGCGTCCCCTTTCGTCGGAATATCCCCAAATTCAAGTGGGACTGGATGGCCTTAGCTAAAAACACAGAAAGCAATTTGGCTCAATTTGAAGCATAACTTCATATACTTTTCGATGGTACAATGTGGACAGACAGACGGACAGAAAGACATTTTGTAAAAATATGTTTTTCGGAATCTCTGACTCCTAAAACGTGTAAATCCGTCGAAAAATGGAAGTCGAAAAATTTTTTGATTACAATACTTTCTTCTATTATAGATAGAAGAATAAAAATTGTATAATTAAAAATATAAGAGCCATCAATGTTGTAAATTGGGCCCTGTATGTATATACAGCGAATATACATACAGAGAAATAATCAAATGTCTAAACACCCGATATAACAAGATGCTGCTTTTCATTTTGAAAAACTAATACTCGTAATGTGTTTTATTTTTCATTGCCAAAAGAATTTCTTTTAAAATATATCCAAAAAAATTTCAACAACAGACGAACATCAAAGCAAATAACTGTTATAAATCCATCCATTCCATTACATATTTCTTTCTGCCTTGAGCCATTATCCATTCTGTGTTCCCATTAAGCGAACACCCAATACTGCATGTTTTGTTGAATTCAAATCTTAAAGTCATTTCTTCTTAACAATGGGAACTCTTAACCTGCAATCAAGCCACATTTTTAGTCTTCAGAAGCAAAAGAAAATAAAAGTCTTAGCAAACCGTTACAAAACGTCTGTGACGTCACAGAGATCTTCAGAGATATTCTGATGATCGGCCTGAGTCATTTTTCTTTTTTGCCGTTTTTCAAAAGCAATCTGTCCTTGGGCACATATATCTGAGGGATCGATGTTTTACAATGGCATGCAATTACTTGATACCAGCGGGAAGGTCTCGTGATATTTGGGCCCCATGTCTGCCGGGATGGATGCAAGAACCCATTTGAATAGTTATGCATGAAATAAAATGAAATCCGCGTCTTGTTTTTATTCGATAGATTTATCATCTTTGCTTGGGGCAACGGATTTGTATATTGTTATAGGCGGTTAACCGGTGGTAAAATAGTTAAGTAAAAAGAAAGTTTTCTTCCATTCAAAATCAAATTTAATGGATGATGCTTAATAGCGTCCATTAAAGTATTATAGATCTGTTTTAGCTGGAGAAGTTTTTTCTTTAAAGTTGAAATTGGAATTTGGATGATATAATAATCTAATCATTACATATCATTATCTATTCCCCACTTAAAATTGTAAAACCCCCTTTTACAGGTATAATTAATTAAAAGTTCCTTTCACTTTTAAAAATACACCAGAGGGCCCGTGCGAAGATTTCGCACTGAAATCTAATATTTTTTAGGTACTTCTCTATTATCCCGTCGATCACTTTTCATAGCAAAAAACTACCGACAAACTGTAAGATTAAACGCCAAAAATGCAGTCCCGTTTACTTGATGTCTCATTATGCGTGTTTGTTACGTCATCTAGTGGTTTTACATTCAACATTTGCGTGTATTTTTCATTATGTTTTACTGATTTAGTAGTTATTTTATTAATTAAAATAACAATTGTGTCCTTAAATTCATATATTTTATTTATTTATTTATTTATTTATTGATATTCCAATGGCAACGTTCTCCCGTTTATTTGGCGATAGTTTTTTGTTATGAAAAGTGGTCGACGGGATAATAGAAAAGTATCATTTTTTATCAATATGTAATATTTATTAGATGCAGGTTTGTTTAAACTTCTAAAGAAAAAGCAAGGAAAAAAATATCTGCAAACAACATTTAGTTGTTAGTCAAGCCAGAATATCATCTCATTTATTCCATCAAAGTTAGACTAAAAACTGATCCAAGATTGCTAAAGGCACGCGCGAAAAAAAAAATTAACAATCGTATTTACTGTATTAGAGGATGACGTCATCCGCTTCGGGAAAACCATGGGACTTAGAAATATAAATCTAAACATTTCAATTTCAATTTCGCTTTTTAATCATAAGTATAAAACAAACCCGTGCGGTGTTTTTTATAATAATTGCTATGAGCATCATATAATGTGGTATTTTATTTTTTTGGCAACAATAATTTCAGGAAAATCTTTCATTTCTTTTATGAAAGCAATGCCGATTTAATTTTTATTTTTCAGCAAATTTTAATCAAAAACATGTTTTAACGAATTGTTAAGTGGGCTATGTCAGAAGCCGGTTCTAAAACCTTTCATATGGTATCTCATTCGTTGTTCTGCGTTTCCTATTTTCTTAGAAAAAGGGATGTTGACAGGAGAAATAATATATAAGGATCAATTTATTTATCTTTTTCTCTGATAATAAATATCATTACTTTAAAGCTCACTTTCCTGCCGTTAATAAATGAAAACAAAAAATAAACTTTTCCATCTTGAAACTTTAGCAGTGCAATTGCATACTTTTCTGACTGTTAACAAATAAATAAAAAGATAATCTTTGATCATTTACTTTTCGCCCGCAGTAATTTAAACGTTTATTATTCATGCTTACATCTGTAGTCAATACAAGTGATTATTTCGTTTTAATGATTAGCTTTGTTTACGATAAATGGTGTCATGCATTTATAACTGTCAGTCTTTTTGCTTCTAAATATAAATTTCCCAGCGCTTAACCTTAGCATTTTAATATAGATACGCTGAAATTTCAGTTACGCCAATTAATAAATTGCTTGGCTCGATTGAAATTCAAAATTTTCATTAAGCGGGTTATCTGTTAGGTTATAATATAGTGTAGGTAGTTTTGACTTGGTATATCACATTTGAAGTACACAGCTGCTCAAGAATTTTGCGATGATGATATTCAGGGCATTCGCTCTCGAACTGTTGTACAAGTAACTTATTGTTCGGGTACCCTCTCTGGCGCTACTTCTCTCGTGATATTTTACCTTGAAAATAAAATCAATTGGATTTTAATATACTTGCATTTATTTCTTCTCGTCTTCATTAAAGTTATCAAAGACTTTTCCGCACCTGGATCTGCTTTTACAAATAACTCCAAATCACAACCAAGCAGTTATAGGAATAGACTACTTTTTATCAAAAATTTCATAAACAGTACTCAGATGTGGTAATAATTGTCCGGAAACGACTATCCGTATGAACATTTTGTAAATTATACTCTTTACTTTATTATTACTGTTAAATATACTCTATTACACTTTCTACACATTAATATAATAAAAATAGTAAAACAAATGAAAATGCAGGAGCGAAATATATTTTATTGGAGAACTTTTATAACTGTAAATTTGGAAATTTTCTTTTTTGCCCATTCCCCTGAACTTTAATGAATAAATTTTATTCATTATCGTTTGATGCAGAGCGTCCTCATCTATATTCTAGAAGTTTGTCCTAAAAAAAACCTACTTTTTAGTTTGCTCAGATAGATTTTCTTAAATATCTTTGAAACATGAAATTACGCACTTAGGAGGTTTCGAGGTTTCTGAAATCAACGATATAGTTATGCTCATGCCCAGTGACAGAACTATCTTCAAGTGTCTGCAACGCTAATAATGTTTTCAAAAATAGTCAGCAATATATCATACAAAATTCGCGTTTTTTTCGCGATCTTCCGACGAAATTTGCTGTTTTTTCGAGATACTTCGACGAAATTTGCCGTTTTTTCGTGATCTTTCGACGAAATTAACAGTTTTTTCCACGATCCTTTGACGAAGTTGGCGTTTTCTCCGTAGCCCTTCGGGAAAATTCGCATTTTTCCACGATCCTTCAACAAAACTGGTGTTTTTTTTTACGGTATTTTTTTGACGAAATTCACGTTTTTTTCATGGCATTTTGACTAAATTTGCGTTTCTTTCGCGATCTGTCAACGAAATTAGCCATTTTTCGCGATTTTTAAATGAATTTCGCGTTTTTTTCGCAATTCTTCGACGAAATTCGCCGTTTTTTTTTTTTCGTGATCCTTCGACGAAGTTTGCCGTTTTTTCGCGTAATTTACGCGCTATAGCGCGTCCGCGACATCGCTGTAATGTTTTTAGTCTGCAGGTGCCCTAAAAAGTCTGCGACGACCGTCCCAGCGTCGCGTACATTCTGCCACGGGGTGTTCATGTTTGAAATTCTTGGCACAAACAATTGAATTAATTCTATTTATACATTTTACTCTGAAAACACAAATCGGGCATCACGTTGCCAACTAACAGTCAGAAACTTTTTCCTGGGATTAACATGACAAAATCATCGAAATTCCAGAGATTTGGTTAGAATACTTATGCTGTTAAACGAGACTATCTGCGGCAAAACTAAAAATATATAGTCTGTTCAGGGAAACGAGATAACGAAAGTAAACAAACGGGTTGCAGAAAAATCATCAAGGAGCCACACATTTGGCACAAATCCCTAGGTTGGCGAATTTTATTTTTTATTTCGATTTGTTAATTTTTTAAACATTTATTTTGATAAGTATATGAAAACAACACAAGTTGCTAACTGACTTACATCGAGATTTTAAACAAAAATGTAAAAGTTTAAGATGTCAAAATATAAATTATTCTCTATTTATTTTAAACAGCGTTGAATTCAGAGATATTTTTTCCTGGTGGGATTTCTGTGCCTCCAGGCGAGACATTATATATTTGGGGGGGGGGGGGGATTATACTTTTTGACCATTAAAAGTATAAAATCTGAAATATTCCGGGAGGGGACATTTTAATGCCCCGAACGGAATTTCCTCCCGGGGCAAACCGTCTGAATTCAACATTATTATAAACCATCATCAGGAGTTAATTTTGTTAAATAAAAAATAGTACAAAACTATTTATATCTTACATTATTGAAGCCCACTTACCTCATAAATCATTCAGAAGATGAAGTTGAAGTATCGGAACTATTAGAATCTAGATTGATTACCATGGAATCTACTATATTATCTATAGCATTATCTAAATCCCACATTTGTTGTTCCACTGTATTTGTTACATGTTGAATGCATCTTTTCCATTCTTCAGTGCCAATTTTGCTGATACTTTGAGAGAATATATCTTTTACATGAGGCTCATTTTGAATGTTTTGTTTTCTTTCGCAACTAAGATCTTTATTTGTGCCCAAATCAGTTCAATAGGATTAAGCTCGCAATGATAGGGGGGTAATCGTAAGACAGTTTTATTTTGTGCTTTTGCCATTTCATCGACAGCGTACTTGTCATATTTATTTTTATTTTGCTTCACTAACTGCAACAGTTCCGCTTTTAACATTCCGTCCTCGAAAGGGATATTTTTTTGTTAAAAGCCAATCAACAATCTGTTGTTTTCTCCACGAAGTATTCGGTATTTTTTCTGATTTTCGGGAATGATAAGGAGTCCATTACTATCACACAGTTATCTTCCAGTCGAAATAAGATATCACCAAACCACTTTTCAAAACGTTCTGAATTCATGTCTTCGTGATAATCTTTATTTTTATTTGATTCGAATAAGTCAAGCCCTCCATCCACGAAACCAGAATCGCTACCAATATGGGTAATTATCATCCGTTTTCCTTTTCCGGAAGGAGATTTTAATCCTGAAGAAAGACCAGATAAAAATGCTTGTTTTGATGATTTTACTGATGTATCTTTCCAAACTTTACTAACTGTATGGCCTGCATTCAAACAAGTTTCATCCATATAATATATTTTGCGCCTTTCTTCTCTGAAAGATTTGATTTGCCGTAAATAGTTTCTTCGCCACACAATTATTTCGTTTTTATCAATGAGAGTACTGTCTCGTTCTCTCCGTGAATATCTAAAGTTTAATTCTTTCAGGAGATGATAAAATGTTGTCCTTTTAAAGGTTGGCAAATCAGGGTCATCATTTACAACTTCCAAAACTTTATTTATAGTGGGCAATTCATTCCTGAAAAAGAACTCGTGGATTTTTCTCCTAATAGCATTCCTATCAAAATCATCTATATTTTCTAAAACACGTTTACGTAATTTTATTTTCTTCGGCAAGTTTAACACACCACATTTTTTATACTCTCTTAACACTCAAAAAACGGAAGCTTTACCTACGCCTGTTATACGAGCAGCATTATCTCCTATATGAGAAATCGGAAGTTCAGGATTCGATTCAAGTTCGTTTTATATACATTTAAAATCATATCTTTCTCCACCTTACTCAAAGCTTTTCTTTTTACTCTCTTCTTAGGCAGGCTCAAAGAAGAATTTTCACACTCCATTTGTGTATACAAAATACCAAATCAATCGAAAAAAATCGTCAATTTTAAAAGTGAAAGACAAGCAACAAACAGACGTTTGGGAAAAAAGCAGAAGCTCAACACTTCAAGAAATCTGTTTGGCGCTTTTGGCACAGCGCCAGGTTTAAGCATCGCCAATCCGCACGCGCATTTGTTTACTTTCGTTATCTCGTTTCAGCGAACGGAGTATAGTTATGTTCATGAATTCCATGATCCAGACAATTTAATTAGTTCTATTTATTACAGTACACAAAAAGAAAATTAGGCATCACGTTGCCAATCAAAAGTTAGAAAATTTTCCTGGGATCAAAGTGACAAAGGGCGCGTTCACAAACAGAACCCCGAGTTACATAGGGTAACGCATGGGTAACTCGAAGCGTTTAGAGACCGATATCACGTGACTTTTTGCGAGTTTTCAGTAGCATTCAGAGCCGGCAATTACCCAGACTTCGGGTAAATCCACATTACCTGGAGAATTTTGTTGGGTAAAGTGATCACGTGGTTGGGAAATCTGATTTGTTTGTTTGCTTTATAGCTAACTGCAACTGTTAATTGTTGTTCTTTATGACTCCTACGGTACACTTGAGTCAAGACCATTTGATTGGTCTACCTTTAACAGGACTGTGATATAATTGGCCAACGTCGGCTAGGAGGGTTTTTGCAATGTTCGTACAATCAAAATGCAATGGTAGATTGGTTGATGGAAGTGTTTGATTGTAAACATGCCCATAACTTTACCCAAAAGCGTTCACAGCCGTTTTGACCCAACTTTACCCTGAGAAAATCAGATGATGTCACTCACCAATTATACGAGTAACCCGCGTTTCGGTCTCTTAACGCACTCAAAAACATCTTAATTTCACAGATTTGATTAGTCAATTCATACTGTTGTATGAGAATAACTGTGGTAAAAATAAAAACACCGCTATGATCATGAATTATGTGACCCAAACAATTCAATTAATTCTATTTATTACTTTACTTCATAAACAAAAATGAGGCGTTGCCAACCAAAAGTCAAAAACTTTTAAAACGGAATCAAAGAGACAAAATCGGCTTAATTCCAAAGATTTTGTTGGAATATTCATGCATTCGTATGAAATTATCTGTGGTATAAATAAAACTACAGTTACGTTCATGAATTCCCTGACTCAAACAATTAATTCTATTTATTACCTTACTCCAAAAACAGAAATCAAGCGTTCCAGCATCACGTCGCCAACCTTTATGCTGCAACGCCCATACGAAACAATTATTTTTTTCCAGGCATCGAACAAACCAGGAGTGCGGGGGTCATGGAATATTGATTAACTGGGGGTTAGGCATGAGTCAGCCCATGCCGGATTTCGGCTTGGAATCCAGTGGGGGGCAGAACAAGCACTCTAGCGTACTCTGTCATTAGCATTATCGTCTGCGATACGAGCAGAATTCATAAATACAGAACGTTCTCCGTTTTTTTTCCACACTGATAGGGCAAGGAGATCGTTGGTGATAATGAAGTGAAGTGAGATATAAAATGAACGGAAGTGATGAAAGTGGAAGTGATTAAATTCAAGCGAAATGTTTTGGGTCTGTAGGATATTTCAATTGTTTAAACACTGTTCACTAAAGAGAATGAATCACAATAGACTCTTGGCTGATAATATACCCTCTTGTTTTAAAAAAACCTCTCCCAGTGCATTTATTTACTCAAGAGCAAGAGAGAGAATTTACTTGCAGTAATTATGCTTTGGAATTTAAATGAAATTATAATTGTATTTATATATCGGAACGTGTAGAAAAGAATGTTATTCCAAGTGAAGTGTTGGAGGAGGGAAATCATTGTATGCATTGTAATAGCTGAAGGAAATTTGTGTTTTAATAGCTTTCTTTAGCTCCGTTTACGCTCAATGGCGTATACACAAGGACATATTTGTAGTCATGACCGGTGGCAAAGCGCGTCAGGGGGTGTTGCATCACTTTACTACCAGTATTATTGTATACTAAATTTAGCTTATTTAATTTTTGAACATTATATGATTAAACAAGGCCAAATTTATTTTAGAGGGTGATTACAAATTAATGTCCTAACTTTGAAGGGCTTTATTAACAAAAGTAGAGAAAATACACGCATTCGAGAAAAAGACATAAAAAAAGAAGATTGGGAAATTGCTAATAGTAAAAATTTATAAATGTTAAATGTGACCACCAGCAGAAACATGGCCGACATCCATTCTGTAGGAGAATTTGTTGAAGGGGCGAGGCCAACGAGGTAAGCGCGTAACATCAGAATATTAAATTCTTCAAATTAAAATTAACTCTGGTCTTCAACATGCAGAAAGAAAAGGAATTGCTTACCTTTTCTAAGGTCTATCCAATTTATGAAATATCCACTGGTTTATATATTTCAACTATTTGAGAACTTATTATAAACACTTCTTGAATAATCGTGTAGATGTACCACTGCTGAAATAAGACTTGTAAAAAAATTATATTAATGCACAATTCACATTGAATAAATAAGTTCACGTTTGGATTGATTTTAAAAATTATATTTTACATTACTTAAAATTTTAAAAGGTTTACATTTAGATTAATTTTAACATCAGGAAACATTTTTTCCTGTGACTTTACAGAATGAAGGATAGTAATACACTGACTCATTTTCACAAAGTTTGGAAAGTTACGAGTAAAGTTGCATCATTTCTTTGAAACAAATTGACGTTGAATAATTGTCCTTTTAAATGTTTTAGTTCTGTAATAAGTTTATAATGGCATAATCACAAATAACAAATTATAAACATATTTCACATTATTAGAAGAGAACGATTATAACGAGGTAATAAATCTCTATTGCTTGATAAACTTGAAACTTAAGAGTCATAAATTAGGTCACTTGTTTTAAGAGATGAGAGAAAAATTATCGTTGGGTTTTTATCTGCGTGCTTCATCATTTTCTTTATTTATTTATTTTACTTTGAGTGGAAAATATTAAGTGATTGAAATGAATGGATTAGTTTTCTACAATTTCCCCCTTAATCCGTTCATGGGGATTAACTAATATTTTCATTGAATTTCTGTGTTCGATGAATCGAGGCTTGGGTAAAGGTTTGGTAAGTGCATCAGCTATCATTTTTTCTGTTGGAAGATATCTTAACTCAATTATGCCTTCTTCGCTATATTGTTTAATGGCATTAAATTTGACGTCGATGTGCTTTGATCTTTTCGTGAATTTTTCTGATTCAACCATTTTTATGGTACTTTGATTGTCTTCATATAAAGTGATTGGTTTTTGCTGTGGAAAGCCTAGATCGTCAAGTAACTTCAATAACCAAATTATTTCTTGGCTAGCATGTGCTGCGGACACATATTCAGCCTCTGCTGAAGATAAGGCAATGCAACTTTGCCTTTTCGTCGTCCACTGAATTGGGTTGTTGCCCAACATATATAATATTCCCGATGTTGATCTGCGGGTTTTGGTATCACCTGCCCAATCGGCATCAGCGAATACTTTTAATATTGGTTCTTCATTAGTGTTAATTATTAATTTTAGTTCTTTAGTATGATATAGATATCTTATTATTCTTTTTACGGCTTGCCAGTCTTTTTCGCGAGGATTCTCATTTCGTCTGCTTAAAATGTTTACTGCTGCTGAAATGTCAGGTCTAGTTATTGTTGTTATATAAAGCAATGAACCAAGTGCCTGGCGATATTTAATATTATTTGGCATTATATTATCATCAGATCCCATGTATTATTTTTCATTAACGATTGTATTTCGTTTTCAGTGGCTTTAAGCCAGTTTTTCTTTTCTAGTGGATTGTTTATTTTGATAAGCTGTTTCCAGTTTTCAGGTTCTGTTGTATCGCAATCATTTGCTAAAGCAATAAAATTGTCGGAAGTATATCTTTGAGGTGGTACTCCTCTGTTTTGTCTTTCAGATCTACGAGGTTGATGTGTTTCTGATTGTTTGGGCGCGTCAGGTGTACAGGGTGTGTCACCTATTTCTATTTCAATGTATTTTTTATCTTCAATTAATTGTTCGTGATCATTAATTTTCTCGTTTAAATTGTTCAGTTTTTCTTCCAGAAATTTTACAGATCTGGAAATTATTATTTCACCATTTTTAGTGAAAACGCGGTATCCCTTTGTATTATTATCATAGCCCATGAAGATACCCTCTTCTGCTGTGTCATCTAGTTTAGATCTTTTGTGTTTGTTTATGTAAGTGTATACTTTACAGCCAAATACACGTAAATAATAGAGATTTGGTTTTCTTTTGAACCAAATTTCATATGGCGTTTTATTTGTCAATTTAGTGGGGAGCCTATTTTGGAGGTGATTAGCAGTATTTATCGCTTCACCCCAGAACCTATGAGGTAAATTTGCTTCGGATAATAGGCTTCCTGTCATTTCAATTAAACTTCTGTTTTTTCTCTCAGCAATGCCATTCTGGCTGGGACAAAATGGAACTGTGTATTCATGTTTTATACCATGTTCCCTTAGAAAGGCTTCTGTTTTATTTCCTATGTATTCCCCACCGTTATCCGATCTAATCGCCGTCGGATATTTTCCTTGTCTGGTTTTGACCATTTGTACATAGTCTTTTATTTTTTCATAAACTTCATCTTTACTTTTTAATAAGTAAATAACTGTGAATCTAGAACTGTCATCTATGAATGTAAGGAAGTAATTTTTTCCTCCTATTGTGGGTGTTTTAAAAGGCCCACATAAATCAGTATGTACTAAATCTAATACTTTTGTTGTTTTATTTTCGATAGATTTAGAGTACGGTGCATTTGTTGACTTTGTTTTTATACAGGTTTCACAGTTTGTTTTATGATTACAGTTATTTATTTTTATCCCACTGGCCAAGTCATTTTTGACTAATTCTTTTATACTTTCATTATTTCTGTGGCCAAGGCGTTTATGCCAAATTTCGAGGCAATCTTTATTTCTGCAATCATGTGCAATGTTTATTTTATTTTGAGAACTTTCTTCTAGTGTTTCAACTTGATATAAGTTATGTTTCTTAAATGCTTCTAAGTATATATTTCCATTGCACGATAGTATGCATTTTTCATTTTCGAAAAATACTTTATATCCATGTTCTGTGGCTTTACTTACGGAAATTAAATTTGATTCCAATTGTGGAACAAATAACACATTTTTAAGTGTAATTCTATTTATACATCCATCAGATGTTTTTGTCATTATTTGTGTTTCGCCGGTTCCGTAAGAATTTAATGTATTCCCATTAGCAATTGTTACTGTAGTTTTTTCAGTATCGTTGAATTTTGTAAATATATCCCTATCGTTCGCTATATGCGAAGACGCTCCTGAGTCAATTAACCAGGTTTTATTAGCGGGATTTACAATTATGAATGCTGCATCTTTATGTTCACTTTTATTTATTTGTACCTGTTCATTTGTTTTTGATTGATTCATTTTATTTTTACTATCACCTTTTGTATTTTCAAAACACAACGATGTGTACTTTTTGTATTTGTATTGTGTTTTAGGTGTAGTGGTCTGTGTGTTTCTGTTCTTGAGATGCCAACATTGTTTGTAAGTGTGATTTGATTGTTTACAGTAGGTACAATATTTGTTTTGCCCTTTATAATCTTGAGTGTATTTCTTTTGTGTTTTAAACACCTTTTGTGAGTTTTCAACTTGCTCACTATTTTCTACCCGTTTATTAAATTCATCAGTAAGTTTGCTCTTGATGAATTCGGGAGTTAATTCAATTTCATTTCGGGCTTCGAGAGCTGTTATTAGAGTATTATAACTCGCAGGTAACGAGCACAATAGAAGTGCAGATAAATGCGAGTCGGTTATGTTCTCTCCTATTGCGGAGAGCTTATCTTTTATTTCCAGTATATTAGTAATGTGTTTGTGCATGTTCCCATTTTCGGGAAGTTTTGCACTATACAATTTTCGTAACAAATACAATTTACTGGACAAATTGGCTCTCTCATGAATATTTTTTAAACTATCCCATGTCTGTTTTGCTGTTTCTAAATGTTTTACATGAACTATTTGCGTATCGTCTATACTCAGGTTTATTAAAGCGCGAGCTTTTGCATCCTTTTTTCTCCAATCTTCGTTAATTGGTGTAGGGGGTTCCTGAGTTACGAGTTCGTACAAATCTTCCTTAATTAACAACATATTAATTTTAAACTTCCATATAGAATAATTATTATTGTTTAATTTATCTACTATTTGCATTTCCTTTATTGTCGCCATCTCGGAGAACTTGTTTATACAGTTTTTAAAGTTTTATTAGTTTAAATAGTTTATTAAATTCAATTATGTTTTCTTGAATTTTTAATCTAGCATAAGAGCTGAGTATTATTTTTATTAATTAGAGTCAATTATTAATCCTTAAGAATAAATTCTGAGTTCATATATTCATCAGGCTCATGATCACTGTTGAAGGGGCGAGGCCAACGAGGTAAGCGCGTAACATCAGAATATTAAATTCTTCAAATTAAAATTAACTCTGGTCTTCAACATGCAGAAAGAAAAGGAATTGCTTACCTTTTCTAAGGTCTATCCAATTTATGAAATATCCACTGGTTTATATATTTCAACTATTTGAGAACCTATTATAAACACTTCTTGAATAATCGTGTAGATGTACCACTGCTGAAATAAGACTTGTAAAAAAATTATATTAATGCACAATTCACATTGAATAAATAAGTTCACGTTTGGATTGATTTTAAAAATTATATTTTACATTACTTAAAATTTTAAAAGGTTTACATTTAGATTAATTTTAACATCAGGAAACATTTTTTCCTGTGACTTTACAGAATGAAGGATAGTAATACACTGACTCATTTTCACAAAGTTTGGAAAGTTACGAGTAAAGTTGCATCATTTCTTTGAAACAAATTGACGTTGAATAATTGTCCTTTTAAATGTTTTAGTTCTGTAATAAGTTTATAATGGCATAATCACAAATAACAAATTATAAACATATTTCACATTATTAGAAGAGAACGATTATAACGAGGTAATAAATCTCTATTGCTTGATAAACTTGAAACTTAAGAGTCATAAATTAGGTCACTTGTTTTAAGAGATGAGAGAAAAATTATCGTTGGGTTTTTATCTGCGTGCTTCATCATTTTCTTTATTTATTTATTTTACTTTGAGTGGAAAATATTAAGTGATTGAAATGAATGGATTAGTTTTCTACAGAATTCGTACCACACGGTTTTCAGCATGTCGGGTGTTACAGTTGCAATAGCTGCAGTTATCCGCGTTTGCATTTCAGAAAAGTGTCAGCTGGTAAAGGCGGAAAAACACTTTACCTTTTATGTATCCCCAAAGAAAAAAATCACACGGAGTTAAGTCCGGACTTCATGGGAGCCACTGATGAAGAGCAGCGTTGAAATCTGTTCTGCGACAATTGCTCGTTCAAAAACTCTCGTACGGAAAGGTGCCAATGGTGTGGTGCACCATCCTGTAGGATGAATCCACAACGGAACATGCCGGTTCAGAGACATGATGACGCCACTCGTTACGCCAAAAAATGAACCTTTACATTTATGAAACTTCATTACTTCTCACTCACTTCGATGTGTGAAATGGAACACTAACTTTTATTGTTCAGAAGATATAGCACTGCAAAGCTGGGATATTCATTTGTAATCAACCTGTATAATAATACTAGTAAAATGATGCAGCGCCCCCTGACGCTACGCCACTGATCATGACTCTCTCTCCAACTTAGAAAAACGCAATAGTACTTACTTCTTTATTGTAGAAACATGCAAAAATATTTTTAATACAGTATTTTAAAAAACGCAGTCACTTGCTGGTAGGTCTCTATTAGGCCACAAGTGTCACATCGTTCATTAAAATGACTTCACTCATTCGTCATACAATAACTGTAAGTTGGTGATTATACTGCTAAGTCGCCGCGACTCTTTTTCCGCCATTTGCAATTCGTTAAATAATGAGACATGCTGAAGTCACAATGACTTAATTAATTGCTTTCTAAACTATAGTTGTGTTCTTTAATCAAAGGATGTTTATAAGATTTACTTCTGTACACAGAATTCATGTTCCTTAATAAATTGGTTCGGAGCTATTTTGCTTAATGTAAAGACGGAATAAGTGGGGGATTCGATTCGCATTCCAGATCTAGCTGTAGGATGCTATTAGTAGTTCAGAATCTGCTTAAAGTTTTAAACTAGATAACACCCTTCAAAACTTGACGGCAAACAACTTAAAGTTTCCACATATAAAAGGTTCATAACATCATTAAAATGCCAGAAGTATTTTCAGACTATTTCTTAAAAAAGGTTAAATCAAATAAAAACCTCTCTAGATTAATTTTAACACAATTATTCAAATTGGTAAAGAAATCATATGATTCGTAATTTTTTCAAATAGGCGAAAAATGCCCGGACCAGGTTTCGAACCTGTGGTGTCTTGGCTAAAGCTGCCAATGCTCTACCAACTCAGCCATCCTGGTGGAATAACCTGGGATCTGTTGGCTGAAGCTGCCAATGCTCTACCAACTGAGCCATCCCGGTCGAGTAACCTGGGATCTCTTGTAGCAGGCCCAGTACCAGTAGCTTGGCTGGAGCTGCCAATGCTCTACCAACTGAGCCATCCTGGTCGAATAACCTGGAATCTCTTGGCTGAAGCTGCCAAGAGATTCTAGGTCTTTATGAAAAAATTACAAATCATATGCCCTACCATCTGAACCATCCCTGTCAAATAACCTGGGATCTCTTGGCTGAAGCTGCCACTGCTCTACCAACTGAGCCGTCCCGGTTCCGAATAACCTGGAATCTCTTGGCTGAAGCTGCCAAGAGATTCTAGGTCTTTATGAAAAAATTACAAATCATATGCCCTGCCAACTGAGCCATCCTTGTCGAATAACCTGGGATCTCTTGGCTGAAGCTGCCAATGCTGTACCAACTGAGCCATCCCTGTCCAATAACCTGGGATCTCTTGGCTGAAGTTGCCAATGCTCTACCAACTGAGCCAACTCTCCCGAATCGAATCCTGGCCCGGACATTTTTCGCCCAGTTGGAAAACTTACAAATCAAAAACCTCTCTGTTTATAACCGCGCTGGGGACCGGCTACATAATACTCTTTACACATATACAGTCAACAGAACGTTTTCCAGAAAATTCAGTTTTCAGATCCAGAAAAGAGCAATTCCAAGGGGATTTTTTGCCTTAAAAATGTTACAAATAAAGAAATTTTTGAAGTAAAAATGTTATTAGTTATTTTTTTTCAAACATTAACATTTAATTGCTTTACAATTCCAATTACATGGCACCAGTTTTTTATATAAATATTTTCCAGTCTTCTCTTTTTTTTTCTCCCTTCGCTTTACGGAAAATAATCACCCACTTTTCTTAGTATATAGTGCCTTATCGAACAATTGCAATAAAAAAGTATACCGAAAACGTATTTAATTAATAATTACTTGACGGATCTTTTAGTTTAAAATTTTAAATACAAAATCATTCATTTAAAAGAATATTGGGGGTGGTAAATTTTTCTTAATAATAATGAAGAAAAAAACAAATTCTACAACTTTTCTCCTGAAATAAAATTAAATTTACATTCTTGAACTCAGTTATTAGAACACTAACATTACCCGAGAAATATCTTATGCCAGGAGCGGGATTCGAACTTGGCCATGAAGAGCCCAAGCCGGTCCTCTTAGATAACCAGAATTTTTCTTTTCTGGCGCCTTAGACCACTCGGCCATCTCGATTTCGCTCCACGGTACTCTGAAATGAAACCAGTTTAAAACTGCTTTCCCACTCCGTTGAGATTAGCCGAAATCGGTCTGTAAAAATCCCCTTTGCGTTTTAAATATATAAATTAATCGGCTTGCCCCTATCAATTTAACCTTCTGAACAAAATATGAACTTTGTGAACCCTTATGAAGGTGTGACAGAAATTTAATTGTGAACGCATTGGGAATAAAATGCAATTCTTATTGCCTTCATAGTTTTGAGATGTCACGTGATGTGAAAGACGAATTGCATCTAAATCACTATAACGTCGATATTTCTCATTTCGTGACGTGTTACAAATGACTAAAACATCGGTCTTGGTAGTTTTACAATGTAGTCTTGTAATGATGATAATCTGAGAGACATAATGACGAATTAAAATAACACCCCACTTTCGATCGCCCATTGTGACTGTGTTACTTGTGACTATGTGTGACATCACAACTGGTTCTGCACACGTACAGGTTTTATTATTATTATTATTATTATAAAGATAAATTAATTCAAAATGCTACACGTATGACAGCAGATACAAAGTATTTCCTATTGCATATATTGGCACAGAATATTGCTACTTGGTGAATTAATTTCCTGTTGTGTAATTTTCATATGCAAGTACTTTTAATTTTGACTAATTTTAGACGAAGAGTGACACAAAATAACAATTAGTATTTTAACAGTCCAGGGGACTATCTAGAACAATAACACACTAATAAAAACTTGGTGGTTTTAGATGTCGAAAGAAGTATTTGTGCTGGCTTTTATTTCATAAGGAATATTAATTTTAATTTTATTAATTGTATGCAGATTGAATAGATTTCCTTTTAAAAATGAGAAACAGTGAAAGTGAAAATTCAATGTGAGACGCTGTTCTTTATCCGGTGGTACATCCAATAGAGAGAAGTAAAAACACTTGTTTTCCTTTTAGGAAATTGTGTCAACTGCCTAGCTGAAAATGAAACTATTGGTGGTTAATTTTCATAATACTCAGTTAGTCGGAATCATCTATCGTAATTTAGGGTTAGTTTAGCTTTGCATTCTTTTGTCATATCATTTACGTTAAAATAACATTTAGTTACTGACATCAAGATCGTTAAATAACAATGGCATCTTTAGATAAAGTATAATATGAAAATTGCAATACAAAATTTTATTTTACAATTATCATTTACGGTAAAAAAAAGATGTTTCAGCTCCTGATATCAAGATCTTTAACAAATATTGAACATATTTAGATAAGGTATAATACAAAACTGTCATATAAAATTTGTATTTTGAATTATCTTTCAAGTGAAGTTTTCGAAAACATAAAGTACAATTTACATAGAATTTTTTTTTAGATTTGTAAATTTTATGGTATTTCTACTAAAAAATAACTTATTTAAATAAATTTATAAATTTTTACAATTTACGCAGAATGCAGGTGAAAATACATGCATTATATTAAGCGGATAGTGCAAAATCATTTTTTGAAATATGGATATACCGCTACAATTAGCTGGTAAATCATTATAAACCAAATATTTGGCAGGTTATTTATTATTTTTTTTTTCGGTGCTTAACTATATTTTTGCTTTGCTCCTATTGTAATTGAGTAGTTTATCTTTATATTATCCGCTTATTATTTAGAAGAATATGAATTAATTTGTTTATTTATTTGTAATTGTGCGTGTAACTTTTTTTGGAGGGGTGTGTTGTAGTCATAAAAACTTCTCCTAGAGATCAAACTAGAGATTAAACTCTATTATAGATACATAATAAGAATGATCTGGTATAAAACAATAAAGCAGAAAATTTATTCGAAAGAACAGCTGAAAATTATTTGATTGAGGAATACAGTAAAACCTCGTTACAACGAATCTCTGGAGACGACTGATTAAATTCGCTATAATGAAATATTCGTTAAAGTGAAAATATTTTTATACTGAAATAGAATAATATGACTTTTTTTACAATCCAAATTATATTCGTTAAATTGAAAAATTCGTTAAATCGAGGTTCGTTGTAACGAGATTCTACTGTATAAAGAAACCAAATCTCTTTACTTAATTAAAGACAGTAACAAACAAACAAACAAACAAAAAGACACATCATATGTTTAGCTGTTGAAAGGTGTATTTGATCTAAAGGATAACTAAATAAATATTAACCGTTATACAAGTAGTATATTTTCGTCAAATATACTATTGGTAATGGAACTGAATACATAGAGTTTTAACACATTTTTAATAAGGAATCGCTGTAAATATTTTCTTGTATAACAAGAAGTTTTAAAAATTGAAGAGTGGAAGGAGATGTGTGGGAAAGAGGAAAACAGGTTATCCAATATTTAACAGACTACTTTTACAAATATATTTAAAAAAAAAAAGGGGGGGGTATTCAAAAGATCCCCTGTAAAAATGATATTTTAAATGAAAAAGAAAATAATTGCAATAAAAACTGTTTTTGAACATAAAAAATTTAGTTTGTAAACAATGTAATGTGACAATTGATTTATTATATTATGAGGAAAAAAATCTTCAAAATTCCGCTTTTGTTCATTCAAGAGGTATCAAAATTTTTTTTCGCCATGACACTCATATTTTAATACTTCTAAAGAACCATTAAATATCACAGATAATAAATTGAGAAAAAATACTTCACACAAAGTTCCAGGAGAAAAAAATAATAATAATAAAAGTTCCATTTTCCCAAGTCAGTCTCATAAATCGTCTGCTCGAAATGTTATCTCTCAGGAAAAGGAAGCAGGAGATAACTCTCTCAACTCCTTTTCGCGAAGATGATGCATTTTTTTAAAAGGAGAATGTGAAGAAAAGATACTGAGCGCGATGAAGAGGCGAGAGATACGAACTCGGCCGATCATAAAGATATGTATCTTAAAGATATCACTAATTAATGCAGCAAAAATATTTAACAGTGATACTGAAAGATGAAGTAGTATGTTTATATAGCTTATTATTTACTTGTCTTGCGGTTAAAGCAATAGCATGAAGTGTGTTATTCTTGACAAGAAGCCATTACCTACATACTAAATATACAATGCAAATTTTACTTTTATTTAAAAAAAATATGAATTCATGATTTTGCGACATAATTAATTCTAAAATTTATTATAATCATTTATTTCGTTAAAAAAAAATAATAATAATAATAATAATAAATAAATGTGTGAAAATAAACTATGTAGTATAAAACAAGTTCGGAATTTCCATTGCATAAAAGATGATTAAAACTTTATTTAGATTTTAAAACATTAAAATAAATCGAGCACTTTCGGCTGTGAACCCAGCCTTCATCAGGATTTATAATTAAAACAGGTGTTATAACACAAACGTCCAGATCACATTCTTGTACACAGTATACCTCTGTACTGCGAGAGTTCAAATCATTCACATTCGTCCAACAATGGTACCGACCGACCGTTGGACGAATGTGAATGATTTGAACTCTCCCGTAGGCTCGCAGTACAGACACAGAGACATACTGTTTACAAGAATGTGATCTGGACTTTTGTGTTTTAACACCTGTTTTAATTATAAATCCTGATGAAGGTTGGATTCACAGCCGAAAGTGCTCGATTTATTTTAATGTTTTAAAATCTATATAAAGTTTTAATCATCTTTCAGGTAATGGAATCGTATGTTTTTGTGTGTACTTTTTATTTTAAACTATGTAGATTTAACCAGAGGGTATCAGCACATATTTTAGACGATTTTCATGGTACTTACAGAACTATTTTACATAAAATATTTGTGTTTTAAATGTTCAATTTGGTAACTATTATTCTGAACTACCTTTCTACACCGTAATTTTTATGACAAAAATGCTTTTTGTAGTTTTGGAAGAGGTATTTTGGCCCACTCCTCTTGAACAGTTTTCCAAAGTCCATGAATGTCTGTAGGTCGACATTTGGATGACGCGCTTTTTGAAAGGTGTAGTCCAAAAGCGAAAAAATCGCATGGGTGCATCATGAGACTTAGCAAGTAAGGGTAGACAATGAAGGGTATATTCTGATACCCGTTTCTAGTTACATTTTAACCAGGAAATTAACAATGGATTGTGATGTGTGGCTATTTGCTTTATCTTGATGCAGTTCAACAGATTGGTGTAACTGGTGGTAAAGCGATGGTATTTCATGTTTGAAGATTGGAAGTAAAACATGTTTCTTATAGAATGTGGAGTTGATCTTACTGTTTTTCTAAATCATCTCTTTATTTTTAATTTGCCGTTATAGGCAAAGCCAACAGAAATTATAAATATTTTGCTAAAACTTTCTTTAGATACATTGAACCATGTTTTAATATTTTATTCTACTCTTTGATGATAATAAATGGATCTATTTTATTCAATCCTTTAATCAGACCCAAGCTTCATCTACTGCAACAATATTTTTCCAATTTTCTCCGTAAATGCTTCTCATGTAAAATTCTTTATCGTTTTCTACGTTCGGCGATATGTCGTGCAGAAAGACGATGAACATTGTGTTTTTTGGCCTTAAAAAAGTTCAAATCAGTGTTAATGATTTTGTTATCAGTTGACATTGAGCAGTTTAATCATTTGGCAACAGCACTTTGACTTGGAGGATTTTCTTTTACCAGAAAAGATCTTACCTTTTGCAATTTTTGAAAATTCAATTCTGTTTTGGGTACATATTTGGAATAATTTTTCCACTTGAAGCCAGACATTCGCGCTTTTTCTTTGGTTTATTGACAATATAATCTATTGTGGATTTGATATAGAATTAAAAATGATAATAATTAAAAATGATAGTATAAGAACAGAAAAAAAAAGGTTCAGATTAATATAATTTGGTTGATATAAAATCCTAATGAAACGATTTTATTTAACTAATTTGTGTAACGGTTTTATGAAACGACTAATGTATAAATTGGAATATATGAACCTAATTTATGAAGTACTCAAATTCATGGTTTGTAGTATACTTTTGACAAACAGAGAGTAGACATACAGCAGCAAACAGGCAGGCAGCAGACAGACAGCAGCCATACAAACATACAGCAGACAGAGAGACAGAAAGACAAAAAAAAAGTCCGGGGATTGGCACACGAAAGGCGTAGGAGCAGAGCCCCCTAGTATATATATATATAATCCTGAGTCTCTTAAACTAGTTTCATCTTGTAGGAAATACCTCGTTAACACGTCAAACCTCGTTAACACGAACACGCTTAACGCGAATTACTTTTAGCACGAACTGTTTCCGATTGCTTCGTCCAGTTGTATGTAATGTATTTAAATTCGGATAACACGAACTATTTTTAACACGAACAAGAAAAATTTCTCCTTGAGTGTTCGCGTTAACGAGGTTCGACTAATATAATTTATTCATTTATAAACGTGTCTCAATTTTTTACTCGATATAAAGTACAAAAATGTCACCTTTCTTTTTTACGTTTATCTTCTTTGAAAATGCAGCTCATTAGGTCTAATCGTCCTTGAGTCAACTACATAGCCTATTGACACCGAAACCTTGAAGAACCCCAAAAAATTCACGCTCTTTTTTTTCTTCTTTATTTTCATTCCCGAATTCTTCTGATGATAATTGGTTGATAAGGGATGTAAAGAATAAATAAATAAACCAAGAGACATATTTATCTTACTTTGGGAACAACGAGAGTGCAGTTCTTTTAATCAACCAATTTGTTAAGATCTTTATATTGCCAACCGGAAGAGATAAATGTTTTTATGCTTAGAAAAAAGAAAGAAAGAAAGCGTTTATGTAGCTGTCTCTTTTATAAGAATGCCCTCTTTTTATATGAAAAAAGAAGGAGGAAAAAATATGTCACAATGATTATAAAAACTGCTTAATCATTTTTTAAAATGGTTGATATTATTTATGATACTAATATAAATTATAGTCCTTTACTCCTTTAATTTGAACGATTTAGAAGTTGTTCAGATTTTTTAAAAAGGGAAAAGGGGTAATAACTATATAGATAAACCAATAAACAAATTAAGAAAATATCAAAAACACACACAGATACACTGTTGTTGGATATTAAGAAAGTTCGTTCATGATAGTTCGAAATGTCTTACCATCAATATTCCATATACCGATTTGCATGCGCCGGTGCAGAAAATTTTATCTTATCGAAATCCTATTTTGAATATGGTTTTGCGTATTTTAACTGCGTCAAAGGCTCGAGTAACTTTATAAGAGAGTGACGGCATACGCATTCGGCCAGGGCTACACTAGATACCGGGCTTGCTCATTCATTATCATGACGTCACAAAAGGTGGCTGGCCGCTACCAGCGATTGGTACAAAGCGAAACGACAAAATGAAAGACCAACAGCGATTGGCACAAAACGACGGGCTCGTCGCTTTGCACCAATCGCTGGTCGCGGCCAGCCACCTTTTGTGACGTCATGATAATGAATGAGCAAGCCCGGTATCTAGTGAAGCCTTGCCCATGCTCACATTGGATGTTTTTGTCCAAACTATGGCGACTCCCGCTTGGACAATCTCGCAAATTAAGAGGAATTCATTTGTTAATTAGGCATTCGTTAACAATCGCAACTAGAAACATCCAGTATTTTATTAAATAATGCGTTTTCTTCACTATTTGTGTCTATTAGCTATTTTCTTTCTCTGCAACATCACGAAATCATTCAAAGTTATTGGCCAATTTATTGTTGCCGGAATGTAATCTAATTTTCTTGGCCATGTGTCACCACTCTATTAATAAAGTCAGCATTATCATTTATATGTTAGATATTTAGGCTACACTGAGTTCATTTCTATAAGGCAGAGAGTGTCAAAGAATCTTTTGGTTCTTAATTCTTAAGAGTGCATAACCTTGTTTTCAAGAAAATTCCTTTTTTAACCAATACCTTTATTTATTTATTTATTGATACAAACTTACTATCAGGGTGTATACCTCTTTACCACATTTTTTAAATAGAATCTTTCGTCTTATTTAACCGCAGAAAAATGTTGCAAAGTCTGTGAATAAATGAAGCTATTACGAATTCTGCATTTTAAACATTAAAGCAAAAATTTAGTATTTTAAATAGCGACGGCAGAGTCCTGGGATAATTCCAAGGAGTGTACTCCCCCTCCCCCATATATTACACCTGATGTGCAGAATGGATTTCAATCTTCCAAGTTTTTTAGACATTTTATTTAATTTTGTATTAATTTTAATATGACCTATTTAATAAACTATTTTAAAATATTACTCACTACTCTTATGGTTTATTATGCGTATGTGTTCGTACGTGCCTGAAACAATAATTTGTGCCATGAACAGGGTATGTAGCAAGATAAAAATACTTTAAATACATATAGAAAATTAACATTCTAAATTGGAAAATACGCATATGATAAGAGGGTTCTTTATTTTTAAAAAGACAGCTGCAGTATGCCAAGGCTAAAATTGCCACAGAAATTGTATTCCTTTATACTTTAACCATCTCGCTACTCTCATTTCTTTCTTTTACTTTTTATTGTGTGCATGTAAAAAGTATCTAACTTTATCGAATAACTATATTTACTCGTAAACAATATAATATATTCGACACCTTCTGATTTTCAATGTCTTATCACATTATCTCTATAGATTGCCTCAAAACTGGTGTAACACAATGCTCTTCCTCGTGAGTCAATGAAGAGAAAAATAATAATTTACGCACTAAATAAAAGAAAGTATATTTTAGTATTTTGTTTCCCTTTGTGATACATTTGTTCACAAAACTTCACACCTTTATTTAACCTTTCCGGAGAGTAAGGACAGGAAGCATTTGATTAAATCAGTTCAAGCATCCCAAAGTGTACCTTTCAACCGAAAAATAATTCAAAAGCCAAGTGTGTTACACAGCCGTTGGATCACGGTTACAGTTATTCCTCATTTTCGCGGTGTCTTTCTAAAGCACAAGCAAAGCCACGTACTCTACTCAAACCACCATTTGGTAGCAAAATTGATTTTCAAAACAGGGGGCACTAGCCAATAGAACAGACGCTTTTCCAAGTCGTCCCCTACTCTCCAACCCTCCTAAATAAAGATGGCAGCACGAAATACTTGTTTTATTTTCACACACCCCCGCATGCCGGATCGATAACAGACACGTCCCAGGATGCCTAAGTCTGAAAATAGGAGAAGAAAAGAGAGGAGTAACCGAGTTGAGAAGTTTATTTACATGCAGTAGATCTTTGTGAAAAGCAGACGATATTCGTTATTTTAGTGATACAAAGGCTTGAAACCTTGTAGAAAGTAGAAGCGGCTTACTTTACAGTTTCACAAGATGCAAAATATTTTATTTTTTATTTTTTTAAACTTTAAAAGACAGGAATAGATTGCAAACACTCTAATCCTATTTTAGCATTTAGTTAGAATGCCTAGAGTAAGCCGCATTTATGCAACCTCATATATCTAGGCAGTCCAAAGATGTATATTTTTTCAAGTATATATATATATATAATATATATATATATATATTAATTATATTTTGGATTGTATCATATTTCAAATATTTTCTCCGAAAATTTATTGCAAATTTCATAAATTTCATGATTTATCTCACTCTATATAAAATAACAGATGTCTGCCTGCCTGACCGCGGATAGCACCGTAATTATAACACCTAGGACTCTGAAATTTTTGTCATGTGTAGATGCTGTCACCGGAAAGTGCACCTCGCAGCCGGATTTTTAAATTTCTATTTAGATTTCTTAAAAAATTAAAACGTACATATAAAATTCTGGGTTTGAGGCTTTTTACAGCTCTCCGCCAATCCGCGTCAAGGAAGCAGCAAGTTCAGATTTTCAACATTAGGGGGCGCTTTCCTATTTCTGGTTCTATGGGCTGGATCACGACGGGGTATGGCTCATTCGACTCGACATCGATAGGCTTAATGATTTCAGTTATGTTCGTATAGAACAGATTGTGCCCCTGGCAGTGGAAGGTGTAACTAAAGGATTTTGCAGCTAACTCGGGTTCTATGGGTCACATCACGACGCGGTTTGGCTCATTCGACTCGACATCAATAGAGCTTACCGATTTTAGTTCTGAGTTTCACCACCAGTTCGGGCTGTCCTACCTCTGGTTCTATCGGCTGGATCACGACGGGGTATGGCTCATTCGATTCAACATCGATACAGCTTATCGATTTTAGTTCATTTTTTCAACACCAGGGGCGCTTTCCAATCTCTGGGTCTATGGGTTGGATCATGACGGGATATGTCTCTTTCGAGTCGACTTACAGTAACATATGGGAGTGTGCATGGCACACAAAGTGTATGCTGTCTAAGGTAGTGGAGCCCCCAACATTAGATTTGTTTAAAAAAAAAAAATGTTCAACACTGATTTCAGGTACATTTAAGGTTGTTGGCACGGGCAACGCCGGGCGGGTAAGTTAGTAAATTTAATAAAATTGCTGCAAGTTGTAAAATGTTTGCCGTTATTAACTCATTGGCACACACGTTATTTTCCTTTTTCTTTTCCTCTTATGCAATCTGTAACGAAAGTTATTTAGCAATTGATTGCATATTTGTTACGAAATTGCTTGCCTTTTAAATTAGTTAAGTTTACGTAATGATTTATAAAACAAACTACGTAAATTGTTTAGCTTAGACATTATAAAAAATTATGTATATCTGATATTTAGTTATTCATAGTTACAGTCTCATACTGTTATAGAAAGATTTGGTTGCATTGGTAGAGTATTATTGAAGAAAGTGTACACGAATACAATGCCTCTGACTATACCGAAGTAATATTAAGATGAATGTAAAATAAATATCATTAATGACCAACATTTAGAGCATTCTATATTCATAGATCAATGATAATATCGTCTCATAAAAACAATATTATCATTGAGAGATTATTTGATCTGATCTTTGATAAAGTTTATCGTTGTAGATATTAGAGAGGAGACGGATTCAGCCCGAACACGCGCCCGAGCTCGATTTTTATACCAATCTTCGGGTTTGGGCTGAAAGTGAAAATTTATTTATTCACAAATTTAAAAAAGGGAAAAAAAACTTGCTATTGAGAAACTATAGAGTAGTATAAGATCCTTAAAGTGTTTTACATTCCTTTAAAAATCAGTTTAAAAGGGTTATTGATGGGATATGAAGAGAATATTCTATCTAATTCTGAAGCGTTTTTACGGTCAGTGTTTGTAATGTAAAGAAGCCGTGGAATATATCTTGTCTATCATCACATTCTGTTCGAAGTCTTTTTCCATAATAACTGGAAAACAGAACTCGTGTCTTTCTGCGATAGTTGTACAACGAATAAAAGGAAAATTGTGACTTTTGCAGATTTTTGTTGGTGGTTGAGTATAAATAACAAATTTGCTATTTTAAACAGATTTTCAGAGACCATGAAAATCACTAAATGTTATTGTGAGGGAGTATTTAGGATCAATGCTTATTTTTATGTAAGAAGATATTTTTAAATGAGAAAATTGATTTTGAGACAATTCTTAAATATTATTAACAATTTTCTACTGCCTAATTTCGGTATCGGGATCGGATTCCGAAAAAAAGAGCTAACATTCGTCTCTAATATACAGGGCGTCCGAAAAGTCTGGAAACGGTCAAATAACTCATGAAATATACATCGGATTGAAAAACGGAAAAATGCATAAAAATCTATTTAGGGATATGAAAGTGTCCCCCCCCCCCCCCAGAGGGTTAACGGAGCAACTTTCAAATCTTAAATTATGACCCCCATTTTTTATTGCAGATTTGGATTCTACGGGAAAAAATACGTAACTTTTGTATTGAACATTTTCTTCGAAACATTGTAGACGGCGCTGTAATCGAGTGCAATGCTGTGAGAATCGTTATCATTGCAATGTCTGGAAACGCTCCAATAACTCGAGAAATATACATCAGATTGAAAAACGTAAAAATACGTGTTTAATATTTTAGAAAAATGGCAACTTTGATATCCCTAAATAGATTTTTCAATATATGACCAATTTTTCCATATGACCAAATATGGAGCAAATATATTTAAACATAGTCGTTCCCGATTTTCATTGCACATATACACCTCAACCATGTTTTATGATTCCTGATATTTCACTGGTGTTTTAAGGATTAGTTTCTGAAAATTACACACTTTTGAATGGATGGTGAAGTCGTTAAGATGGTCGAACTAATCTCCCGATTTCCAAGGAGCGTTGCATTATCCGAGAGATGGTGCCAAAAATAAAATATTTTATGTCTAAATTGCTTAATATTTAAACAATTTACACACTGAATCGTTTATTCTTACCCACAATTATTATTTCGTTATCATGCCACACTGGCATTTTAAAATTCTACAAAATATGTCAGTTATCACATACAGGGTGATTTTTTTTAAAGTTGTGAAAGTAAAACCCTATAACAAAAGAACCACTGATCCAAATGACCTAAAATTTCACCAGTATGCTCCCAAAGCAATGGGTATTTTTTAGGCGTGGTTAAAAAAAAAAAAAAACTTAAAATGGCACCGACAGATGGCGCTGTACATGCAGTAAAGTCGGGAGGCGAACTTGCGCCCGGCACACGCACATTGGCAATAAAAACGTGAAGTACGCACACCTCGTGTTCATTATTCTACGGAAATCCTCGCAATGACTGCGCCATTGACGGACCGTGTGTTTTTAGTAAAACTGTATAATCAGAATAATGACAGCGCAGCAACTGCTCTTAGGAGATTTAGGACACTTAAGAATGTAAGAAAAGGGCCAATGACGACAGAGGGCCTATGGAAGATGGTTTCTCAAAGTACCATCCATTGTTTTCCTCCCACAGACGATATTCTTTGTTTCTGCTACCTTACAGCGCCATCTGTCGGTGCGATTTTCAGTTTTTTTAACCATGCCAAAAAATTCCCATTGCTTTGGGAGCATACTGGTGAAATTTCAGGTCATTTGGATCAGTGGTTCTTTTGTTATAGTGTTTTACTTTCACAACTTTAAAAAAAATCACCCTGTAATATATACATTGCTATAATATTAGAACTTTATAACAATTTTAGAAATCATATAAATTAGAATAAATTAGAGTTTAATTATTAATGTAATAAATTATTATTATAATAAACTTTTATTTGCTATGAAATTCTGAGATATTTTATTTCATATAAAAGTTTCGGTGTATTTATGGAGTATTATTTAAGAATGTAATATGAAGATAACATGTATGAATATAATTTATAAACTTATACAGAAATAATAGGGGCGTATTTAGATGGGTTTATAAACGCCTTAGAGCGACAAGTAATATAAACGCTTCAATTTGAAAATTTAATAATTCATTACTATAATAAATATGAAGATGAAAAAGAAAGTGATATTTATATCTCGTAGCTCATAAATTTCATGTGCTGTAATTTTAAAAACTGTTCAAATTTTTGTCAATAGATGGCACTGCAGTGTCTCAAATTGTAAGAAAGCTCAAACTAACATATCTGGTAACGCTTAAATTTCATATGCTGTAATTTTAAAAACAGTTCAAATTTTCGCCAATAGATGGCACTGCAGTGTCTGAAATTGTAAGAAAGCTCAAACTAACAAATCTGGTAGCTCTTAAATTTCATATGCTGTAATTTTAAAAACAATTCAAATTTTCGACAATAGATGACACTGCAGTGTCTCAAATTATAAAAATGCTCAAACTAACATGTAGAATTGAAATTCTCTCAAATTTTATTCTTTACTCTATTTAAGCAATTAAAACCAGAAAAAGGGCTTAAATTTTGAAATTTATTTGAGCATTTTTAATGTATCAGACGCTGCAGCGCCATCTATTGACGAAAATTCGAGATGTTTTAAAAATTACAGCATATAACATTTAAGAGCTACTAGATATAAATGTCACTTATTTTATCTGTATATTTATTATAGTTAACGAATTATTGAAGTTTCAAATTGAGGCGTTAATTTCTTGTGACCCTGTAATTATAAATGTGTACTGTTATAGTAATAGAACTTTATTATGAATTTAGAAATAATATAAATGGAACATTATATAGGAATGTAAAATAATACAATGTATTATGAATTGTGTAATAAGAATATATTATGTAACAGAACCGTAAAGCAATTTTATATCAACCACAAACCACACTGAGACGTTTCATGCAAAGACACCCCTTAAAATATTGGTGTCTAGAAATTAACCTTGATCAAATTCACCTTCAAAATCAATAATATATTTATAGAAGTTATCTTTACGTCTATCTGAAATGTACGCGTTACTTATAAAGCACTTTTTAACTTTAAAATTACTTTTTTACAGATTTACGCGCTGTTTAAATCATTACCGGTTATCTCAAGCTGTCCAATCTCCCATTTCTGAATCATAATACCGCAAATTTTAGGTGCTGATAAATTTTATTACTCACTAATATAACTTTATTTACGACTCAATGGCTGCGTTATCAGCAACCCTTTCAGATACGCTTCCTCAAACTCACCTCATAATCACACACCACTTCAAAGGATGTGTGCACATTGACAAGTACACTTTGAAAAGTAAAAGAAAAACTTTGTTTTTCCAACGAGAGCGCTATCTAAATAGAAGTAGTAAACTGAAACTGCATGGCACTTGTTTGCAAAAACGATATCAAGTGTTTGCCCTGATCTTATAACATAAGAGGATGCTCGATAGAGGAATTTGTTTTCCTCTTTTTCGTATGATGAAAAATATAAATGATAGTTCTGCAAATAAATTATCAAAATAATGCGAATTTCGTCAATGCCATTAAAAAAGGCGTTTCACGAATTTTTGTTCCTGCACCCCACTCCCCAAAAGACCCTAGACACCCGTCAGCAATATAGGTAAAAATTAACTTTTTTACTCACCTGGCCAGTACATGGATTTTTTTACTTTCCAGTGTTTTTCATCACTGGCCAATAACAAATTTACAAATACTTGATAAAAAATTTGCGAAATTTGTCAAACGATTGTGGAATAAACAGCGAAATTCGTCAAATGGTGTCGGGAAACAAATCGCGGCATTCATCAAATGGTCTCGGGAAAGAAATCAGGCATTGCAGGAAAAAAATTAATTTTGTCTAACTTTCGTGAAAAATTTTGAGAAATTCGTCAAATAGGTTCGGGTTAAAAAATCGCAAAATTCGTCAGATGATCTCGGAAGAAAAATAGTGAAATTTGTCTAACAATCGCGGAAGAGAATTGCAAAATTCGTCGAACGGCAGCGGAAATAGAGTGCAAAATTTGTCGAACATCAGCGGAAAAAAAAAGTATGCAATTTGTTCGTTCATGGAAAAAATCGTGAAATTCGTTAATCGATAAATCACGAAATTCATCAATCGATAGCGGAAAAATCGCAAAAATCATTAATCGATAGTGGAAAAATCGCAAAATTCATCAACTGGTTTCGGGGGAAAAAAATTTCGAATATCGTCGAATGGTTTCGAGAAAAAAAAATCACAATCCGTTAAATAATTTCAGGGAAAAAATCGTGAAATTCGCCAAATGGTTTCGAAATTTTTCAAGCGACAGTGGGGAAAAAATCTTTTTCCATTCAATCATTGCAATTGGCGAGTGTGACTATTAAGTTTGACCAGTGGTGGCAATAAAATCAATCACCAAATTTTCAGTATTACTCGCCGATTGGTGAGTGGCGAGTGCTAATTTTGTCCTGTAGTCAGCAATGGTATCGAACTCTCAAATTTGACTCCCAGTACCTCATTTTGAATGCAACATCCTAACAACTGGGTTCAAAAACCGAGCATGAATATATTAGAGTATTATACATTGTAATACTCTCACACAGAACAAAGTCTTGCCCGGAGCCTTAGTAAGCACAAAGTTTTGCCCGGATTATAAATATTCATTGTGCGAAAACAATTATAATTAGACATATGGTTGTTTGGATACATTGTAAAAGTACCACCATAAAGTTTTTAATAAGACCTCATACTTCATGAAATTTCAACGTGTGCTCCCTTAGTAGCTCGGAGAATGTCAACGCGGTATTCTAGTTCTCGCCAAGTGTTCGTTAACATGTCTTCTGTAACAGTACACACAGCATCTTTTATCCTTGCCTTCAGTTTTTCAACGACAGCAACTGGTGTGGCAAAGACACTGTCCTTTATATAGCCCCAAAAACAGGAGTCGGAAGTAAAGCGCTACAAATAGCGAAACTACAGTAGTGGCTACTTTTTTAGTTTGAAATGTAGCGCGTTACATTTTGAACAATACAGTGTAGTGAGTAGCGCGATACAAAAAATCAGTAGTTTGTAGCGAGAATTGGCGCTACTTTTAACGCTATTTTAGGTTGGAAATGTACCATTCTACAAATCACTTGGCCATAACATGCTTCTTTTGCATGCTAACATGCTAACATTTTGGAGACAAACACAATACATTTTCTTGTATGTTATCTTTCTTATTTCTTTAAGAGGCTACTTCACTCAGGCGAAAACACCCGTTCACTAATGTTAATCCTATGGAGGAAATAATTAAAGATATCTCGTTCGCATTTCAATATTTTTGAATAAATTTTTTTGCATTGGATAGCTGAGGTCAATCTCTATGCACGCTCCTTTTTACTTTTTCGATTTTTATTACAAGTTTTTTAAGATCCTTTCACTTTCGGAACCGGTTTCGAAAGGCATCCTCAATAAAAAATACTGCAACATCCTCCATTAACTGACGAAAACACCCGTTCACTAACATTAGCAAGCGGGTGTTTTCGTCTGAGAGAAGTAGCTTCTTAATGCCCTCTGTTATATCGCAATTATTTGACTGTATCCCGGCAGACATGATATAACGTGGGTTGACTGTAATATTTAATCCGTGTCTCCAGTTTCAAGTGTAAATTGAATTCTTTAACAAAATCTGAAAGTAGAGAAGCAGTGACTGCTTTTGAAAAGTAGTTTGTATTCGCGGCTTTTTAAAACAAATAGGTGTAGTTGTAGTTAACTACATTTTCGATAAAGTAGTTGTAGTTGTACTTCACTACAATAAAAAAAAAAGTAGTTTTTCCGACCTGCCCAAAAGAAAAGAATCAAGAGGAGTAATTGTCAGGAGAGCGTGGAGGCCATGGTTTTGGTCCACCCCCTTCCAATCCAACCGGAACCTTGAAATATGTGGTCTTATAACTTTATAACGGTACTTACAATGTATCGAAACTTGTCTAATTATAATAGTGAAACGTATAACAAATATTTATAATCAGGGCAAGACTATGTGCTCACCTGTATACTATATATGAATTATGTATTTGATATCATTCGAATTTTGATTGCAGTCCAGAGAACAAAATTCAGCATTATCAGCAAGATTTTTAAATATACTTTCTCAAACCATCTCATAATTATCATTTCAAAGGATGTGTACACATTGAGAAGTACACATTAAAGAGTAAAGGACTTTTTTTTTTAAACAAAAGTATAATATTTAAGCAGAAGTACTAAACTGAAACTGCGTGGCAATGTATGTAAAAAAGATATTAAGTGTCCACTGAGGAATTTGTTTTCCTTGGTTTTATAAACACGTTATCAAAATAATGCGTATTCTCCAGTCAACTGCATATCAGAAATTGAGGATAATTAAAAAAATAATTAGAAGTATAAAATTCGAATATATAATTTGACGTAGATATGAACTTTCATTAAACATTGACAAATTTTGGTCGTACTGTCAAGAAGAACATGCAGGAAAAGTTGACTCGAACTTAGTTCTCGTAAAATTCCCCCCCCCCCCCCGAAAAAAAATCGAAAATTTTGCACAATTGCCGGCAATGCTATCAAACTTTTACTACCCTTTTTTTTATTTTAAAGGTACCAAAATTGTCAGCATCCCAACAATTGGGCTCATTGAAGGTGCACGAATGCACGTCAGCATTAAGCATTCGGAAATATCATTTACAAATTATCGAAATCATTCGAGTTTTAGATGCGCTCTTTTAAAACGAACTGAGTTATTTATTTAAAACTCTCTGTTATAGCAAACAGCATTTCCAGCAACCTTTTCAGATATGTTTTCTCAAACTCACCTCATAATCACGTACCACTTCAAACGCTGTGTGCAAACTGACATGTACATTTTGAAGTGTAAAAGGAAAACTTAGTTTTTGAAACGACAGTGCTATCTAAATAGAATTAATGAACTGAAACTGCGTAGCACTTGTATGTAAATAATATATCAAGTATTTGCTCTGTTCTTTTAATAGAAGAAGATGTTTGATAGTGAAATTTGTTTCCCTTGTGCTGGGTGAACCCCATCATTGTTGTCTCTTGCTATCTTTATTTTTTCCATATTTACTATTAGATATATGATTAGATGATCCATATTTACTATTAGATATATTACTATTAGATTATATATTCTTTTAATTTATTATATTTAAGTTTGACAAATTAAGCCACAATTAAAAAAATAATAGGGTTATGAAATTGACATTTAAAGGACTATCTTGTATTTAGACTTTAAGATGTTTAAATTTACATACTTTAAATAAATTAGTCCTGAAGTACAGGGTGATGGTAAACCGTCTGCTTCTTTCAACATTTTTATTTTTTTTTATTTTTGAAAACTCATTTCGTAAGATTATGAATGGAAACAAAAAAATCGTCTGCATGGTGGCGAACATTTTCAACATTTGCTGTAAGGAATGATAATGTAAAAATTTTGAATAAAATTATGTTTTTCAAAAATAAAATATTTTATTTTCAATTTTTAAGAGTACCCGTTTGTTTTTTGTGTTATCCACATCTATAATATATGTAGCAAGACTTTCAACATCATTACTTATTTAATATTTAATAAGCGGGTATCTTTTTTTTTTTTTTTTCACTTTCTAAATGCGAAATTTCGTTTTGTAGCTCACAGGCTATCAAAGCCTGAGAGCTAATGTGTCCGCCCGTTCTGTATGTATGTACGTATGTATGTATGTATGTATGTACGTAACGCGATAACTCGTGATAGAATTACCCGTTTTGCTTCAAATTTTGTTTACAGGTTCATTCTAATAAGGCGCTTCCCTGATTAGTTTTCGGAGTTCATTGGTTAAGTATAAAGGGGGGAAAGGGGGGGGGGGCTAACTCCCCCTTAATTTAGATACATGGGTTTTTCATGCAAAAGTATCCGTTTTTCTTTAAATTTTGTATATAGGTTCATTGTGATAAGGCGCTTCACTGATTAGTTTTGGGAGTTCATTAGTTAAGTATAAAGGGGGGAAACGGGGGGCTAACCCCCTTAATTTAGATAAATGGGTTTTTCATGCAGAATTATCCGATTTTCTTCAAATTTTGTATATAGGCTCATTGTGATAAGGCACTTCCCTGATTGGTTTTGGGGGGTTCATTGGATAAGTATAAAGGGCGGAAACGGGGGGCTACCCCCCCCCCTTAATTTAGATAAATGGGTTTTTCATGCAGAATTACCCTATTTTCTTTAAACTTTGTATATAGGCTCATTGTGATAAGGCACTTCCCTAATTAGTTTTGGGTGTTCATTGGGTAAGTATAAAGGGGGGGAAACGGGGGGGGGGGGGCTAATCCCCCTTAATTGAGATAAATGGGTTTTTCATGCAGAATTATCCGATTTTCTTCAAATTTTGTGTATAGATTCATTGTGGTAAGGCGCTTGCCTGATTAGTTTTGGGTTTTCATTTGTTAAGTATAAAGGGGGGAACGGGAATTACCTCCCTTAATTTAGATAAATGGGTTTTTCAAGCAAAATTATCCGATTTTTTTCAAATTTTGTGTATAAATTCATTGTGTTAAGGCGCTTTTGGCTGGGGGGTTATTGGTTAAGTATAAAGGGTGGGAACGAGTGCTTATCCCCCCCCCCTTAATATATTGTCGATTTTTTTTTTTCGAGTGGCATTATTCTTTAAAAAATAGCATAATATACAATTAGTGTGAATAGCCTGTGAGCTCAATGCCCTCAGTTTAACTGGGCAGTTTTCTTTATTTTAACATAAATTCACGTGAACATCATTAGTAATTTTTAATCCGATTCTGTACAAATGATTTGAGTAAATCGTCTGCTTCTTTCAAAGTTTTTATTTTTGAAAACTCATTTCGTAAGATTGTGAATGGGAAAAAAAAAAAAAAAAATCGTCTGCATGGTGGCGAACATTTTCAACATTTACTGTAAGGAATGATAATGTAAAAATTTTGAATTAAATTATGTTCAAACAAATTGCATTCGGAAGAATATTTTTCCCCCTATTCGACGGTGTAAAAATTAAATGTTTGTGATGTTTAGAAGTTAAAACAATTGCAGTAAAAGAAAACATTGTTCAGGTGTTGCCACTGTGAATATGACGTCAGTGTCATGAACTTGTTTTTGCTTAATAATATAAGATATTTGAATTTCATTTGAACGTTTTTACGAAAGTGAGGAGTGAACCAAGACAAGGTTATTTCAGATTTCAATAAAATTTCTCAAAGAAAATCTAATGGAAATGGATTTTTTTTTCTCTGAGAAAAAAAGAAGACAAAAGAAAGGGTGGAGGGAGAAATATTGACGAATTAAAAAGCTTTTCTTTCTGTTTAAAAAAAAAAATCTATTAAAAACGGAATTTTATTTAAAAGATATTATTACCTGATGTAATAATTTAAGAAGATATTTTTATGTCAGAAATTGAATATTTTATTTTGATTAAAACAACTGAATTTTAATTAAAGCAAATGGAGGTAGAACAAATTTATGTTTCGCTTATGTGCTCCTTCTTTTATATACAGTGTCTCACATAAGTGATGGGACACTTGTGCTTTACAAAAGGAAACTAATCAAATAAATTAAAAAAACATGTACACATTTTTTTTGTGGGTGTGTTTCATACTTAAATTTAGTAAAGATTATTACATAACATACATTTTGTCAAAATATTAAAATATTAATTTAATAAAAATACAAATGTTTAGAACGGAGCAAAAAATAGCTCACATAAGTGATGGGACACCATTATATATGCAACAAAAATCGCCTGAAATAAGCAATAAAAATATTTTTTGGGGTTTTATTTTTACTTAAAAGCAATTGGCAATAATTTATAAAATCGTCTGCAGTATTTCTCTCCAGTTTGTTTTGGAATTTTTGTGTTTTTTAGCTCTGTGTAGTCATGAATGCTAAACGAAAAGAAACTTCGCCTGAAATTCGAAAATTAGTTATTAATTTGCATATTGAACGTGGAAAATCTATTAGAAAAACTGCTGAAACAGTTAACTTGAGTCGTTCAACAGTTTTCAATATCATTAAACGATATAAAAAGAATCATATGATTCAGGATAAAAGAAGACCTGGCTGACCATCAAAGCTATCCAATGGAATAAAGCGAATTATCGTTCGAAATATTAAAAAAAATCCAAGAATTAGTGCTTCAAAAGTTGCTGCTGATTTACAAGCATTATATGGAATAATTGTTAATCCTGAAACTATTAGAAGGGTAATTCGATCTGCTGGATATCACGGTAGAGTAGCCAGGAAAAAATTCTTCGTAAGTGAAAAGAATAGAAAACTCAGACTAGCTTTCGCAAAATCCAACATAAATAAGAATTCTGATTACTGGAATAAAGTTATATTTGCTGATGAGAGTAAATTTAATATATTTGGTTCTGACGGTAGAATCTTGGTGTGGAGAAAACCCAGGGAAGAACTTCGCAAACAGAACTTGGTACCAACAGTAAAACATGGTGGAGGAGGAGTTATGGTATGGGGGTGTATGTCGTCCGCTGGAGTTGGTAATTTTGTTTTTATTGACAGTATAATGGATCAGTACAAGTATATTGATATTTTAAAGCAAAATTTGAAATCTTCAGCACGAAAATTGAACCTTCATAACGATTTTAAATTCTACCAGGACAATGACCCCAAGCACACTGCTCTGAACGTTAGACTCTGGCTGCTATATAACTGTCCTGAAATAATAAAAACACCACCACAATCTCCAGACTTAAATCCCATAGAGAATATTTGGCAAGAATTGGAATCAAGAATTCGCAAACACACCATTTCTTCAAAACAACAACTAAAATCGGTGCTTCAAGAAGAATGGGGTAAAATCACTCCAGAAATCACAAAAAAAATAGTCGAATCCATCCCAAAAAGATTAAATCATGTTTTAAAAGTAAAAGGAAATCCAACAAAATATTAAAACCTTTTAAAAAGTAAAATTTGTGGATAAATATTTGATGGAAAAGTAAGTGTCCCATCACTTATGTGAGCCATTTTTTGCTCCGTTCTGAACAATTGTATTTTTACTAAATTAATATTTTAATATTTTGACAAAATGTATGTTATGTAATAATTGTTACTAACTTTAAATATGAAACACACCCAAAAAATTTTTGCACATGTTTGTTTATTTATTTTATTGCAGTTTCTTTTTATAAAGCACAAGTGTCCCATCACTTTTGTGAGACACTGTATGTATTTATTGACTGACATATTCTTATAAAATATTTTATTTTAGAAAATTAAAAATGGTAGTCCCGGAAATTTAATATTGTCATTTAATTACAAATTTGATTTTAATTGAAATTTTGGAAACAATAAGAACATATCTGGAATCAAATCTTGAACGTGTGTTCTTTTGCTGACACGTATGCTTCTCTATTAAATCAATTATCTTAAGTAAAGAAAAACAAGAACGAAAAATCCTGCATCAAACATAGATTATAAAACATTTTCTAAAGCTTTCGGAATATGGTAACAAAATTTCACAGTTTCAAGAGGTGAAAAATGATGGATAAGTAAACAAGGTCACGGTCAAACCGGGCGGGGAGGCCGACCTTTCGGCTTAAGTTCAACTAGCCCCGCCCAGCAGGTTTGTTTACCTAATTATACTGAGCATTACTAAATTATACTTTGGGATATTGAGCAATAATTATACCATGTAATGCTAAAATACAAATTCTGAAAATACAAGATTCCAAAAATACAAGCTCTGAAAATATAATTTACCAATCCTACTGAGCTATTTGGCTCACTAGAGCTCACTAGAGCCTCACTAGAGCTCACTAGAGCCTACTATTTGGAAATACTAAATACTACTATGTGATGCTGAGCAATACTAAATACTACTACTATGTAATACTGAACAATAATACTACCATGTAATAATACTGTAATATGCTGAAGTAGATAATAATAATGGATAGAAGTAAGTACTAAATGAACAATAATGAATGAATAATAATACTAGAGTAAACAAATATAAAATATAAGCAAATTAAAATGTACAAGAAATTTCAATCCAATTGAGACTAAACTGTAATACTTAGAAACCACATAACACATTTCAAAATCCAAATTCTGAAAATACAATTTACCAATCCTACTAAGCAATACTAAATACAACTATGTGATACTGAGCAATAATACTACCATGTAATAACATTGTAAGATGCTGAAGTAGATAATAATAATGGATAGAAGTAAGTACTAAATGAACAATAATGAATAAATAATAATACTAGAGTAAACAAATATAAAATATAAGCAAATTAAAATGTACAAGAAATTTCAATCCAATTGAGACTAAACTGTAATACTTAGAAACCACATAACACATTTCAAAATCCAAATTCTGAAAATACAATTTACCAATCCTACTAAGCAATACTAAATACAACTATGTGATACTGAGCAATAATACTACCATGTAATAATACTGTAATATGCTGAAGTAGATAATAATAATGGATAGAAGTAAGTACTAAATGAACAATAATGAATAAATAATAATACTAGAGTAAACAAATATAAAATATAAGCAAATTAAAATGTACAAGAAATTTCAATCCAATTGAGACTAAACTGTAATACTTAGAAACCACATAACACATTTCAAAATCCAAATTCTGAAAATACAATTTACCAATCCTACTAAGCAATACTAAATACAACTATGTGATACTGAGCAATAATACTACCATGTAATAACATTGTAAGATGCTGAAGTAGATAATAATAATGGATAGAAGTAAGTACTAAATGAACAATAATGAATAAATAATAATACTAGAGTAAACAAATATAAAATATAAGCAAATTAAAATGTACAAGAAATTTCAATCCAATTGAGACTAAACTGTAATACTTAGAAACCACATAACACATTTCAAAATCCAAATTCTGAAAATACAATTTACCAATCCTACTAAGCAATACTAAATACAACTATGTGATACTGAGCAATAATACTACCATGTAATAATACTGTAATATGCTGAAGTAGATAATAATAATGGATAGAAGTAAGTACTAAATGAACAATAATGAATAAATAATAATACTAGAGTAAACAAATATAAAATATAAGCAAATTAAAATGTACAAGAAATTTCAATCCAATTGAGACTAAACTGTAATACTTAGAAACCACATAACACATTTCAAAATCCAAATTCTGAAAATACAATTTACCAATCCTACTAAGCAATACTAAATACAACTATGTGATACTGAGCAATAATACTACCATGTAATAACATTGTAAGATGCTGAAGTAGATAATAATAATGGATAGAAGTAAGTACTAAATGAACAATAATGAATAAATAATAATACTAGAGTAAACAAATATAAAATATAAGCAAATTAAAATGTACAAGAAATTTCAATCCAATTGAGACTAAACTGTAATACTTAGAAACCACATAACACATTTCAAAATCCAAATTCTGAAAATACAATTTACCAATCCTACTAAGCAATACTAAATACAACTATGTGATACTGAGCAATAATACTACCATGTAATAATACTGTAAGATGCTGAAGTAGATAATAATAATGGATAGAAGTAAGTACTAAATGAACAATAATGAATAAATAATAATACTAGAGTAAACAAATATAAAATATAAGCAAATTAAAATGTACAAGAAATTTCAATCCAATTGAGACTAAACTGTAATACTTAGAAACCACATAACACATTTCAAAATCCAAATTCTGAAAATACAATTTACCAATCCTACTAAGCAATACTAAATACAACTATGTGATACTGAGCAATAATACTACCATGTAATAATACTGTAATATGCTGAAGTAGATAATAATAATGGATAGAAGTAAGTACTAAATGAACAATAATGAATAAATAATAATACTAGAGTAAACAAATATAAAATATAAGCAAATTAAAATGTACAAGAAATTTCAATCCAATTGAGACTAAACTGTAATACTTAGAAACCACATAACACATTTCAAAATCCAAATTCTGAAAATACAATTTACCAATCCTACTAAGCAATACTAAATACAACTATGTGATACTGAGCAATAATACTACTATGTAATAATACTGTAATATGCTGAAGTAGATAATAATAATGGATAGAAGTAAGTACTAAATGAACAATAATGAATAAATAATAATACTAGAGTAAACAAATATAAAATATAAGCAAATTAAAATGTACAAGAAATTTCAATCCAATTGAGACTAAACTGTAATACTTAGAAACCACATAACACATTTCAAAATCCAAATTCTGAAAATACAATTTACCAATCCTACTAAGCAATACTAAATACAACTATGTGATACTGAGCAATAATACTACCATGTAATAACATTGTAAGATGCTGAAGTAGATAATAATAATGGATAGAAGTAAGTACTAAATGAACAATAATGAATGAATAAAAATACTAGAGTAAACAATAATAAATTAGGCTAAAAATATTAAATAACGCTGTATGATGCCATTAAGAACAACTAAATTGTTAAGGTTAAAATTTATGTAGTGTGTAAAGTTCCTTATGCATATTAGAAGTCCTGGCTAAGAAAACAATTTGGAAAACGCATAACACATTTGAAAACCCGATTTCAAGAATTACCATTAACAGAAGGAAAATATCCGAATTCTTTTGTGCAGCCTTGTATATGATCTACAGATTTGTATACATACTACATAGTATGCTAAAATTAGTTCCGTTAGAAAATTCCTAGCTTAGTTGAAAATTCCCCTTCAGCAATTTTCGTCAGTACTCGAGCTCTTTTGGGCTGTCCTGTATGTGATGTATTAAAACTTATACACACAGAGTAATATGCAAAAAAAAAAAAAAGTAAACGGTTAAAATTGAAAACGCGTACCACAACTGAAAATGCACTACCAGCAATTATTGTTATAATAGACAGTACTGTAACCGAATTCTTTTGTGTGTCCCTGTAAATGAACGATGAATGCTATGCACACCCTATTCTGTAGTAAGCATCTTGTAGTGCACCTCAGTGATACTTATAAATTTTAATATGTTTGAAATAGTGTATTATCATTAAAATACACCGCAAACGATTTTTCCCCAGATATTGTAATGTAACGGAATTTTTTGAGTGTCCTTGTAAATGAACGATGAATGATATGCACACCCCATTCTACAGTAAGCATCTTGTAGTGCATCTCTGTGATACATATAAATTTTAATATCTTTGAAATAGTGTATTATAATTAAAATACACTATTTTCCCCCGTAAATTGTAATGTAACGGAATTCTTTTGCGTGTCCCGGTAAATGATCAATGAATGATGCACAGATTATTCTAGTAAGCATCTTGTATTGCACCTCAGTGACACATATAAATTTTGATAAATTTCAAATAGTGTATTGTCATTAAAATACACCGCAAACGACTTTTCCCCATAGAGTGTAATGTAACAAGATTCTTTTGAGTGTCCCTGTAAACTAACTATAAATGATACATCCTTCCTTTTCAACACCGAACATACCACAATAAACCTCAATAACATATATCAAGACAGATGGCAAACAAACCGAATTTATAAACACTTTTCAACTATGTAGAAAAGTATTAAAAAAGGAAGGTGTTACCATTAAATTAATAAATTTGATATTCAGTTTGAAAATATCTATACATTGAAATCTGGCTTAATCACTGACTAAATATCAACGCCCGAACTCAACAGCAGTTATTGAAATTCAATGAGTTATTAAATCGGTGTTCCCAATTTCCGTAACTGAAGACGTTTCTTTGTTCCTGTACCTATTCTGAAGGAAAAGATAGTTTTACAGGGAAGGTAAAAATGTGAAGAAAATGTTTATTTACAGATTTTCCCGAAGAATGATAAACAATACAATTATCTGTACGTGCAATCACCTAAAAGAACTTTGTTCGTATAAAGATGTAAGTATGCAAAATAATAATAATAATAAATTGAAAACTCGAACGAGGGCTATATTTCTAATTCCTGAATTAAAAAAAAAAAAAAAAAAAAAAAAAAAGAAGAAGAAGAAGAAGAAGAAGAAGAAGCTAAGCACAGTTCTGATTTGTGAAAGATTCTTCATTAAGGTTTAATTTGTCACAAGGGGGTCATCAACATAATAAAATTGCAAGTCATCATGTCAAAAACATGAAAATAGAGACTTTTGAAATAATAGTTAATGAAAAATAAATTATTGAAAATTAACTTCCTTAATATTAAAGATAAATGTCAGTTATAAAAACATATAAACGAGATGAATTTATGTGTATCATTAATTTTTATTTATTTTTTCCAAAATATTCTTTAAACACAGCGCATATCATATTTTGGTTTAAAACTCTTTTGGAATATTATTAATTAATAATTCAATTATTAAAATTCAGTGCAATTAACGCAATTATTAGTTTTACGCAACAACACCTAAGAATATTTTTTAATGAATGGTGAAAAAAAACGTTTAAAGATTAATAGAAAGTAGAAAACATTGAAAGCTATTTTTATGGAGTTACGAGACAAAAGACTAATAATTCATGCTGAAGCTTAAACTAGCTCTGTACGAATTTTAGTGCTTTAAAAATAAATAAAAAAGAGAAATATATGTGTCTTAAAGATATTTTTATGACATATTTCTTCACTCTCTCATAACTTTATCCTTCCTCTTAAATTCAAAGATAAATATAACATTTTCTCCAAGGTAAGAATAAGAATCTGTTCTCTTTTATGTCTTTTAGAAGCTTTTAGGTTACATAATATTGCTTAACTCCTTTACGACAAGCGTCAAGTATACTTTTTAAATTTTTCAGCCCCACTATTTTGTAGATAGGAAATTTTACATTATTTCATCGCTGAAAATTTACGATTATATAAGGTGAAAATTTCTGTTGGAATGTAACATCTATTCTAATTAAATCTCTGTATATTAAAGCTAAATGCCGGTTATTTAAGAATAAAAGCCAGCTGAGTTTATGTGTTTCATTAAATTTCTTTTTATAAAATACACTCAAAATGTTTTTGAAATATTATTAATTAATAATATAATTATTAAAATCAAGTGCAATTAACGCAATTATTAGTTTTACAAAGGCCTACGCAACAACCCCTAAGAATATTTTTGTTACGAATGGAAAAAAAAAAAAAGTTTAAATATGAATAGAAGTAGAAAACGTAGAAAGCTATTTTTATGGAGTTACGAGACAAAAGACTAATAATTCATGTTGAAGCTTAAACTATCTCTATACGAGTTTTAGTGCTTTAAAAATAAATAGAAAAGAGAAGTACATATGTCTTAAAGATATTTTTATGACATATTTCTTCACTGTTTTATAACTTTTTTCTTCCTCTTAGATTCAAAGATAAATATAACATTTTTTCCAAGGTAAGAATAAGAATTTGTTCTGTTTTATATATTTTTGAAACTTTTTAGTTACATAATATTGCTTAACTCCCTCATGAAAAGCGTCAAGTATACTTTTTAATTTTTCAGCTCCACTAATTTACAGATAAAAAATTGTATGCCGAAACTTTTCGATTGTATAAGATGAAAAAATTTTGTTGGAATGTAACATGTATTCGAATTAAATCTCTCTTATATTAAAGATAAATATCAGTTATTTAAAACATATAAGCCAGGTGCTTTATGTATTTCATTACATTTCTTTTTTATTACGCTTCGAAAGTCTAAACACAGCGAATATGCATGTTTTGGTTTAAAATGTTTTTGAAATATTATTAACTGATAATGCAATTATTAAAATTCTGTAAAATTAACGCAATTATTAGTTTTCCAGGTCTATGCAACAAGCCCTATGAATATCTTTTTAAAAAATGAAAAAAAAATGTTTAAATGTGAAAAGAAGTAAGAAAACGTTGAAAGCTGTTTTTATGGAGTTAACGAGACAAAAGACTCATAATTCATGCTGAGGCTTAAACTATCTCTATATGAATTTTAGTGCTTTAAAAATAAATAAAAAGGAGAATTAAATGTGTCTTAGGGTATTTTTATGACATATTTCTTCACTCTTTTATAACTTTTCCCTTCCTCTTCTATTCAAAGACAAATGTAACATTTTTTTTACAAGGTAAGAATAATAATTTGTTCCTTTTTATGATTTTTAGAAACTTTTAAGTTACATAATATTATTTAATTCCTTCGCGACGAGCGTCAAGTATACTTTTAATTTTAAGAGACAAGAGACTAACAATTCATGCTGAAGCTTAAACTATCTCTATATGAATTTTAGTACTTTAAATAAATATAAAAACAGAAGTAAATGTGTCTTAAGATATTTTTATGACATATTTCTTCACTCTTTTATAATTTTTTTCCTTCTTCTTCTATTCAAAGATAAATGTAACATTTTTTTACAAGGTAAGAATAATAATTTGTTCCTTTTTATGATTTTTAGAAACTTTTAAGTTACATAATCTTATTTAATTCCTTCGCGACGAGCGTCAAAGTATACTTTTAATTTTAAGAGACAAGAGACTAACAATTCATGCTGAAGCTTAAACTATCTCTATATGAATTTTAGTGCTTTAAAAATAAATAAAAAAGAGAAGTAAATGTGTCTTAAGATATTTTTTATGACACATTTCTTCCCTCTTTTATAACCTTTCCCGTCCTCTTAGATTCAAAGATAAATGTAACATTTTTCCAAGGTAAAGAAGAATAATTAAAAACAATATACTGCAATTAGAATATAAATATATTAAACATTTGATGAAATATGGGCATTTGCAAGAAATAATTTTTAAATGCACATGCGCAAAAGATAATAATGTTTTGTGCATAATTCAGTAGTCAACTGTATCATATAAAAAGATCAATCGAATATCGTGAAAAATCAGAAAGATATCGTCGATATACTGAGCTGAATTTTGATTTATTTCTAAAAGCGTTAGAATAATTAGAATTTGAATAATACTAAAGGTAGCTAATTATACTCGTGAAAACAATAACCGTATTCAATAATGGTTTAGAAAATACCTGAATTAATACTAGAATCATATCTGATTAATTATGGAAAACTCAGCAGCATCATTCATTTCAGTCTAATATAATGTATTACAAATAATTTAGAAAAATAATATCAGGTCTGTGCAGGGGTCGGAAAAACTACTTTTTTATTGTAGCGAACTACAACTACAACTACTTTATCGAAAATGTAGTTAACTACAACTACAACTACTTGTTTTAAAAAGTAGCGACTACAAACTACTTTTCAAAAGCAGTCACTACTTCGCTAGTTTTAGATTTTGCTAAAGGATCCAATTTATACTCGAAATGGAAGACACGGATTATATGAAAAATACAGTGACTCCTCGTTATATTGAGTTTGCCGAATACAATTAAATAAGTACGACATAACCGAGGTCATTAAACAATATAGAAAGATAACATACAAGAAAATGTTTTGTGTTTGTCTAAAAAATGTTACTTTATACACACATTATAAATTTCGTAGCAAAATTAAGAAAGATATTATAATCTAGAAAATCAGAGAAAAACAACTAAATGTAAACAATAAATAAATCTGTAAATAAAATGATTCCGAATAATAAGAAATTTGGCGTTAAAACAAGAAGACTTAATAACGGGTAAATAGACAAGTGTTGCCAGCAAGAAAATTAATTCTTTACTTGATTTTAGCAGTAAGTGCCAATGGGAAAATGGATTTCATGGGATGCGTTGCTATTTACTGCAGCTGAGATTTGCAACTGACTTTCGTAAATTTTTCAGCACAACAAACTTTGCAAAAAGAAGAAAGTTTTGGCCACGTGATTTGAAGAATGACACATTTTTGTTCCTCCTGAAGTAGCGGTAAATGTAGCGTCGGTTCTCGCTACAAACTACTGATTTTTTTGTATCGCGCTACTCGCTACACTACATTGTTCAAACTGTAGCGCGCTATACTACAAACTACTGTAAAATGTAGAGACTACTGTAGTTTCGCTACTTGTAGCGCGCTACTTTCGACCCCTGGGTCTGTGTATACATAATTTCAAGAAAATCATGTTTAGAAACATAGCATCTAGATAATAAAATATTGCAGTTTTAATAAATACTTTTTCATGATCTGAAAAGATACTGACATGTTGTTAGATGTTAAAAGTAACGAGCAGGGAAGACCGAGCTATGCTCGGTCAAAATTAAATTTGAGTTCAAATATCATGACCCATGACCAAAATGACCCACTAATTGAATTTTCTCGAACATGTGACTTAGCCCAACAGTCTTCTCGTGCCGGAAAACCATAGGATGCAAAACTTAGTGTAAATTGAGCCGCTTTTTAGATATTGACCCACAATGACCCAGAAATGACCCACTAATCGAATTTCTCGAACATGTGACCTAGTCTAATGATTTTCGGGTACCCGAAACTCGTAAAATACAAAATTTAATCAAAATCGTTAGAGCCGTTTTTTAGATAAAATTAATTTGACCCGCTTTGACCCAAAAATGACCCCCTAATCGAAAGTTCTCGAACATGTGACCCAGCCCAATAGTCTTCTCGTGCCCGAAAATAGTCGGATACAAAATTTCGTCAAAATCGTTTGGACCGTTTTTTAGATACAATTAGCTTGACCATGACCCAAAATGACCCACAATGACCCACTAATTGAATTTTCTCGAACATGTGACCTAGCCCAACAGTCTTCTCGTGCCCGAAAACCATTGGATGCAAAATTTAGTGTAAATTGAGCCGCTTTTTAGATCTTGACCCACAATGACCCAGAAATGACCCACTAATCGAATTTTCTCGGACATGCGACCTAGCCCAATGCTTTTATCGTGCTCGAAACTCGTAGGACACAAAATTTAATCAAAATCGTTAGAGCCGTTCTTTAGATAAAATTAATTTGACCCGCGTTGACCCAAAAATGACCCACTAATCGAAAGTTCTCGAACATGTGACCCAGCCCAATTGACTTCTCATGCCCGAAAATGGTCGGATACAAAATTTCGTCAAAATCGTTTGAACCGTTTTTTAGATACAATTAGCTTGACCATGACCCAAAATGACCCACAATGACCCACTAATTGAATTTTCTCGAACATGTGACCTAGCCCAACAGTCTTCTCGTGCCCGAAAACCATTGGATGCAAAATTTAGTGTAAATTGAGCCGCTTTTTAGATCTTGACCCACAATGACCCAGAAATGACCCACTAATCGAATTTTCTCGGACATGCGACCTAGCCCAATGCTTTTATCGTGCTCGAAACTCGTAGGACACAAAATTTAATCAAAATCGTTAGAGCTGTTTTTTAGATAAAATTAATTTGACCCGCCTTGACCCAAAAATGACCCACTAATCGAAAGTTCTCGAACATGTGACCCAGCCCAATTGACTTCTCATGCCCGAAAATGGTCGGATACAAAATTTCGTCAAAACCGTTTGAACCGTTTTTTAGATACAATTAGCTAGACCATGACCCAAAATGACCCACTAATCGAATTTTCTCGAGCATGTGACCTAGCCCAATGGTTTTCTGGTGCCCCAAAGCGGTAGGATACGAAATTTCGTCAAAATCGTTAGAGCCGTTTTTAAGATAATTTTTGCATATATATATATATATATATATATATAACCACCCACAAGATTTGCTCGTATTAGAATATATGATATAAAAACATATTTTTATAGCCTTAATTTGCAATTTTCTTCGGGAAAATTCGTACTGAAAATGAACATTTCTGGAAGAATGACCCTATCAGAAATTCTTTATCAAGATTTTTCTCGTGGAAATTCCTATCATTTTACTGCAGTTCTCCATATTATCATATTCAGCTTGTCAAATAATGTTTTGAGTATTTCTCCAGTTTTATGCGAACAATCTTGCATTCATGGTCAGCATTCAACAGTTCTTGAAGCACAATGCGATTAGATGTTAAAAGTAATATAAAAACATATTTTTATAGCCTTAATTTGCAATTTTCTTCGGAAAATTTCGTACTGAAAATGAACATTTCTGGAAGAATGACCCTATCAGAAATTCTTTATCAAGATTTTTCTCGTGGAAATTCCTATCATTTTACTGCATTTCTCCATTTTATCATATTCAGCTTGTCAAATAATGGTTTGGGTATTTCTCAAGTTTTATTAGAACAATCTTGCATTCATCGTCAGCATTCAACAGCTCTTGAAGCACAATGCGATTAAATTTTTCCTTCACCGTGAAACAGCTGTCAATTTAATCTCAATTGTTAAAGCGTACAAAGATCTAAACGTAATCAAAATACATTAGTTTTTAGACAGAATTTTATTTATTATAAATAAAGAAAATGCATTAACTACGATATCATTGGCCCGTTGTAACTACGGGACACGTAAAAAGAGATTGGCGGAAACTCTTGCATATACATGTGGTCGCAAGAGTTCATTATCTAAACTGCGAACCGCAGCGAATTTTTAAACGAGGCTCGTGATCTGGAACCCAAACTTCCGAACGATAAAATTTTAATGAGCAGTACATTTTCATCGTGAGAACAATAGCAGATGAGCTTCAGACTGTATCGTAGGCAGACGGACCGCGAGGGAGTAATACTTTAGATTTTAAGCGATTAGACGAATCGCATAATCTTAAAATCTTGTAAATTGACAGAAGGCCGAATTGATATATTATAGCCTTACTTAATTGTCAATGTCGTTGTAAATATTTTATATGTTATGAATAATTAAAACTTATTAAAATTCTGTGTGAACTAAACTTGAAAAAAGTCTGGACTACTAATTATTGAACCTAAACACCGACCAATTTATTTCATCTCATTATACTACTTCTTATATTTTTGCATTTAAACGAATGGACACAACCCCCCCCCCCCTCCCCCCCCCCACACACGCACACACATTTTTTTTCTTGTGACCTTCTGACTAATGTCACACATTTTTTTTTCTTGTGACCTTCTGACTAATGTCACACATTTTTTTTTTCTTGTGACCTTCTGACTAATGTCCCAAAAATATAAGAATTCTACATTCCAAAATCCCAGTGAGGGGGCAATCACTCTTATATTAAAAACAGCCACCCCCCTATCAAATCACGTCACGCCATGCAGATGCCGCTATGTGATTTTTTGGCATGTGCTGTGCGCTCAATTCCTCTGTTCCTTTTCATTACATCTCCCTTTATTAGAGAAGACTTATACATTATTCATAAAAATAGAGTGCAGATCCATAGCCCATTCTTTTATGTCTTTTTTAGAATTTTTTAGATTACATAATGCTTTTCAATTCTCAATTTCTAAAAAGATATATCCTTTTATCACCTATGAATACCAGATATTATACTTCTTGCAAAAAGAACTTCAGTATTCCCTTTTGAATGAAAAAGACCCCCCACAGAAGAAAGTTTGCTCTAATAAAATAAAATAAAATAAAATAAAAGAGTTACGCCCACAGAATGCATTCACATCACTAACGAAAGCAATAACCATTTTCAAGAATGATTTTAAAATATTCAGTCGCATAATCCTACTTATTTGTTATTTTCTATAAAGGGATATGCTTTGATTATGTAACAATGTCATTCCTCTTGCAAAACGGGGTTTCAGTGCTCCCTTTCGAACTCAAAGTCCGGCCCACAAGAAAATGTCTTAGTTACGTCTATGGTATGTCACTAGGTTACGTTGAATCACATACATGAAAAGAATAACCATACTCAACAATGGTTTAAAGCAGGGGTGGTGAATTACATCATTTTACTCGCCATTGGCGAGTGGATTTTCTGACAGGGTGAGTGGGTTTGACAGCTGACAAGGTTTTTAAAAACTGCAGGCTATAGAAGATATGTTTTTTATTTGTTAGCTATATTTTGCAACTCTCCAAATTACCGCGAAATAAATATGATACTAAGTTCTATCCTATACTAAGTTTTCCTCTGTTGTATATACTTCTTAATTTTATAGAAAAAAATTACGAAAATGTATTGTAGTAATAGTAATGTATTATTTTTGCAGTTGCGTAAATTCTGTCATAACAGTTTTCAACTGTACGTTGCTTCTTGCTGGATGGTATAATAAATGCTTGGCTACTTAAGGCTTTTCTCAAATCCAAAAGGGGTACTTTAATTTTTTTTGTTCAGATTCGCATGAAATAGGCAAGAGTTGTTATTCAGAAACTTTGTAATTGAAAGACGTTTTTCCTTTTTTGGTAAACGCAGAAGATCTTTCAGAAAAACTGTCAAACTCGGCGTTTTGAACTGAATTCCTGATGCTTCAGCGCCAGAATGGAGAAAATCGTGTTCTCACGTGACACCATTCGCTTATAACTCGATAAGTAACTTATTTATCAAAAAATGTAAAACTCATTTCGATTCCAAATCGCTCCAATAGTCAGACCAGCCAATGTTATGCCTTTGAGTTTAAAAATGAGTCAGAAATTGTGTCAGAAAGTTTTTCGCTGTTCAGCAGATCATTTGAGAACCACCTTAAGATTTTCTGAAAATTCCAAACCACCACCCCTGGTTTGAAGAATACCCGAACTATGTTCGCATCTTAGAAAGACTGGTAGAAGACTTTTTCTTTTATGTTTTGACCTTTTCATCAGTGTTACAAATATCAGACTTCTACTTTCCGATATCCAACTGAGACAGCAGTCACTTTGATTTTGGGTGTTTCCACCCCACCATCAAACTACGTCACGCCATGCAAATGCCGCTATGTGATTTTTTGGCATGTGCTGTGTGCCAAATTCCTCTGTTCCTTTTCATTACATCTCCCTTTATTAGAAAAGACTTTTACATTCTTCATATGTACGGAGTGCAATCGTACCGAGAGCGCGAAATAAATTTTTCTCTTTATCTTGTTTTCCGACACCCGTCTTGTTGTACACGGCAGATTGCCATTTTGCTTTTTGGATGGGTGACTAGGTCCTTACAAATTTGATAAAATCTGGTAGCCAGCAAAAAATTCTTGTCGCCATTAAAAATATTTATACCCCCCAGCCGTCATTGATTTTCAAAAAGCTCAAAAGTTTTTTTTATGTCCTAATGAACAGATAAAAGTATATTCAACTAGGTAAATTATATCCAATGGGTGGAGTATCATAGTTCCGATTATCTCAACTATGATACTCCACCCATTGGATATATGGTTTTTTTTTTCTTTTTTTTTATGAATTAATTGAGAAAAAAATAATAACCATAGTTTAAAATTATTAGTTACAAAGTTTAGAATAGTATTCAAACTTTACATAAACCAAGTTTCGTATTGAAAATTATCAAAATTATACATCTCTGAAAAAAACAAAAAAGAAATGGGTGAATTACTGACATGTTCGGCGTATACTTATTGCCGAATGCTTCAAATGTCTGGGTAAGTGAGTGGTACAAAAAATCTATATGTGATTATGTGCATTTTTTCGCATTGTATTCAATGTCAGGTGTCAGGTAGGCTGGATTAACTATATTCCTTACTGCTGTATTGAAACCTGCCTCCCCCCCCCACTCCCTACACACACACTCACATACATTCTAATTAAATGACATGTTAACCGGCTAGAGCGGAAAATAATAGCGTTTTCTGTGCATGAGATGGAAAATGCCTTTTAAACTTGGTGTCTTCCATTAGAAGTACGAGAAAAGAGGAAGATCACTGCTTGCCGCGCACTAACCCATGCACTAGTATTGGTGGGGTAGAGAAAAAAAAGCCGTTTGTGATCAATTCTTAGTACAATTTTTGAAAAAAAAAATCCGCTAGATTAAATAATTTGGTCGCCCGATAAAGAAACTTGTTAATCTATAGGTCACATACAGAGCTGTACAAAAGAATGTTTTTCCGAATATTTTTGGTAATTTCTGAAACTGTGGTTTTAAATATGTTATGCGTTTTTTAAATTTTTTACTTGGATATGATCTTTTACTTTATTAAACGGTAAAGATTTGTACAGTTATTTTGGAAGTGTTGGAAAGTGTTACATAATCTATGCTTGACGCATGATTTTTCGTTCTTGTTGAACAGTGTTGAGATTCAATGAACTAGCCTACGAGAAAAATTACGTTAAAACATTTTCTTAAAGTTTGCGCTGTTTTCAGCCTTGTGTATATCTATAAATTAATAAATTAGCGAAAAAAAAAAGTATAAAAAGAAAGAAAGAAAGAAAAGAAAACTGAACCACAGGGATATCGGAATAACCCCACATTGTTAAATTTGTAGATAATAAACTGTTAGCTTATCTATCGGAATATCCCAATAACTCAATATTGTCAAGTTGATCAGCTTGTTTATCTTATAAATTAAGAGAACAATCCACACAGTATAAAATACTTTTACTATATTACTATTATTATTAGAATGACTTAAAGAGACTTAATGACCATCTGGCAGAGCTAGATTTTTTTTTTCCCTAACTAATTCATGTTTTGATTAAAAACACTGAATCTATGAAAATGAAACTTTTATAATTTACTAAGGCATCCAATCCGAGCTTCCCGGGATAAAGAATATTTGTGAAAACCATTTTTTTAAATTATTATTGAAAACTAATAGATATATTACATTAAAGAATTTTTTTTTTAGATTGCCCCCTAAAAACACCAAATAGCATTTTTTTTATGAAATATGTCAATTATACATTCAAATAAAATTTTGAAATTTATTAAAAACGGTAATTTTGTATTGGTCTCGTGCCAGAAGTAAATAGCCGAAGAAATCGATAGAAATTTTGTTAACTACAGCATTTTTTTAAAATTCTGATTAATTTCAGCAATTTTAAGTGCTTATTTCAATTACATGTCTGTTAAATTTGTGTTTTATTTATACTATTTTATCTATTGCGATGAAGTTTTAATTTCGCTATTGAATATTAGCTGGAAACGCATGATGAACTTTTTATATTGTTTAAAGTGTAAATGGATTAACATTTTGTAATCATCTGCAAGCGATAAAAATAAATGTAAAAAAAAAAAAAAATCATGCTTCAAATTTTATTTAAATGTTATAATAAATGAGTAAATTGCGATACAGTTTTCAAACAAATTGCATTTGAAAGTAGATTTCTTTCCCTATATAACGGTGTAAAAATGAAAAATATGCGATTTTTTGAAATTAAAAAAACTGCAGTAACAAAAATCACAAAACCCAAATTTCATCGTCAACTGTGGCCATTCGCAAAATGACGTCAGTGTTACGCATGGACACGTTTGTCCGTTATAATATAGATAGTGTTATCTGCTGGAACACCTCAATCATCATTTCTTTACAAGTCAAGAATAAAAATAATAGAGAATAAAATAAAATCATTTATTTATGTAAACGTAAAGTAACATTAAATGCCAAATAGAACTATCGGCTGACTTGCAATGATTAAAGAAATTTCACAATTTTACCGATAAAAATACATTATTGTTTTATTTTTCTTTTATAACAATGTTTAGATTCAATCAACCTTAATATTGATTCATTTCTGAAACGACAACCCCGAATGTCTTTTTTTTTTTTCTTTTTTCTCCCGAAAATCGGAGATACATGAGAGGTTAACTGAAGCCGCAAAAATTTTCGAACTCAGTTGGTATATGTTTACTGCATCTGAAAGTATTGCAGTTATAGGGGGGTGAAAAGAGAAAAGAAGATAGAAAGATAGTGAGTATTGGAATAGTGCAGCTTTTTATAATTGAGGGGATCGGGGCAAGAGAGTGCCAAGCCACATTTTTGAACTTCTGAGATATTTCAGTTGGAAAAATTGATCAAATACTCAAATCAAGATATATAACCTAAAGTTTTTCGTCAATGTCTTAGTAACATTTGAGATATTTTGAGTAACAATATGGCATTACTGTAATGATATTACTATTACGTTTTTTGTAAATTAGCTATCTTCATTGGGGGTATAAACATCTGGGACGAAAACGAAACCGGTCACATATGCTGCCACCAAGTAACATTAGAAACAAATTATATGTTGGATATTATAATTTACAATATTAAGCAACAGATTACAGTGTTAGATTTATTTCACCAAAAATGTGGCTTGGCACTTTCTTGTCCCGACCCCTTCAATTGCTGACCAGATCTGCAAAATCTGCAGAGCAAATAGAAAAATATTTGGAATAATATTTCTATTTAGTTTATCCCTAAATAAATATATTTTTTCTGTGAATTTCAAGTAGTAAAAATGTCAACATTTATTATGAATATCTAATGAATAAACATGTTAAAATATTTACTTAGATGCATTTCAAAATGAATATGTTTCTATTGTGAATATTTATTTCTCCTACGAAAATATTGAAAAAATAGCATAACTGGGAACACGATTACTATCTAAAATTTCAAGAAATGACGGAAAGGCTACAAATGCGTTCCTTATTCTACACCTGCTGAGGTAAGTAAACAAAAACCTCGAGATAAGAAGGACATAAAACTGTAAAAGCAAACTTCTTCAGTACATGCACACAAGACAAGATCGCACGCTAAAAAAAGTTTCGTGCATTTTAGCACCGACATGTATGTAATAAAACGCTAGTCAATAAGCCAGTAAATATGGCAGTGATATATTGGTAACGAGATATTAACACTGAGAAGCGATGAACAATGGTACGGGATAAAATCATTATCTACGGATGGAAATGACAAATGTGGGGAAAATAAATCAGACAATTTACGAATTTAATTTTAATGTAATATGTTGAAGTGGCGTGAGGATTTTCAGATGACTGGATGCTTCATACAATTTGTTAAGTGTTAAATAAATGGCATAAATTAGGTGGTATAACCCAGCGTCGTTAGTATGGACTTTAAGACACCGCCAATATTATTTATTCACTATAATGGGCAGGGGTCGATCCATGAAAAATTTGGGGCCTATTTAGGGTCCCTTCACAAAATTCATTTTAATAAAACAGGCCTTAATAAAATAGGTCCCTTCACAAAATTCCATTCCATAAAAACAAACTCTTCATTAATTATTTTTATTTTGTTACGTTTCAAAATGTGTAATTTGAAAACAAGTTCACCGAAAAGGAAAATTTTAGCAGAAGGACTTAAAGAAGAAATTATTATTAAATGCTTTGTTTGAATTTAAGTAGCTAAATTTCATTTTTCGTTACAAAATGTTATTTTTCACAAAAATATAAGAAATTTCACAAAAATATGATAAACTCCACAAAAATAACTTATTTTTCACAAAATGAGCCCCAAGAAAAAAATCCTGCATCGACCCCTGGTGGGGATAATCTAATTATCATATAAACACCCTACGTGACAGTTCTTTCTTCTTTCTGTCAAACTAATGTTACGACATGAACTACCGTTTGCATATAATAGATATATATATGATATATCGTTAAATTTTTCGTATAGAACAACAACTGATTAAAAGACTAACGGCAATTTTTTTTTTTTTTAGAATTACTCGGGGTCTTCCTTCTAGCCTACGAAACGTTAAAAAAAAAAAAAAAAAAAAAAAAAAAAAAAGTCCTGTTAAATATGACGTTTTAAATATATCGTTTTAAATATGACGTAATTTTACCCATTTAATGCTTTTCGCAAGTAAAAATTTATTTATTTAAAGTTTACTTTCTCTTCCAATATTCCCGTGTAAATATATTTTCAATTGAAAATGTTTAACAATATTATTTGGGCTTTTTTTAAATATGACGTAATTTTCACCATTTAATGCTTTTGGAAAGTAATAATTTAATCATTTCTAAGTTTTCTTTCTTTTTTATAAAAAAAAAAAAAAAAAATTGAACGGTGCACAACACATCTACTCATTTATGTGCCTACAAAAGATGGTTAAATTGCTATGAATACTTTTGATGCTACAAAACTTTTTTAACAGAGCTATTTTGACCGACTTCAATATTAAATATAGCTTGAAATTGTTATTCTATTTAAAAACTGTCTGCTCCAACGTGTTTATCATACATTTCTCTATAAAGTTACCAGTTTTCATATTTTTATATGCAATCACGATCTAACTTTTTTGCCGTCAATTATGAATTTGGATGCATAGAAATCCCTCCTCCCTATAAAAACATTTAAAAATATTCATAAAAAGTTTCATGAAAACGCAATACGTGAAAATTTTCATCATGTTGAAAGTATCCCTTTCGATAACGTCGGAGACAGGTTTCAAGGAACATTACATGCAAACAACCTGCATTTGAAATAAAAAAAGAAATTACAAGACATTATTCTAAAAATTCAAAAACGAAAGAAATGTGAAAAGTATTTTATTTTCGCCTTCCACATCTCCTGTGATAAGCAAACAAAAAACTGTAAATTCTTTTCAGTATATAAACACGAGACATACTCTGATATCACATAAAATTCCGTGCAATTTAACATAAACATGCGCATAATAAATTGTCAGCCAATAGGCCAATAAATGTAGCAGTAATATATTGGTAACGTGGCTTCAACATTGGAAAATGGTGAGCAATTGCACGGAATACAGCAATTAATCTACGGATGAAAATGAGAAAAATGGGGAAAGTAAATCGCAGACTTTATAAATTTCATTGTTACGTGTTGAATGTGACATGCAGAGTTTCAGATGAATGCAAATGTCGCGTCGTTTATTTTGTTAAATGTTATTGGAGAGGATGTGTATCTCTTAATGCAAAAAATATATCGCTAGATTGGTATAATGATATAGAGTGACATGAAATCCACGGCTACAGATAAATAGAAAAATATTTAGAGTAATGTTTCTACATACATATCAATGTCATGCATATGTGAATATCCACCTATAAGGATGTGGAAATACGTATTTCTACATACATGTATTTCTACAAGAATATGTTTCTACTGGGAATTGTTACTTTTCATAAACAAATATTGGGGAAAAAATCTTATCTCATGGAAAGACACTGCTCTTTAAAAATTAAAAAACACCAAAAATGCTATGCATAGGGAAGATGGTGGATGAATGGGACATTTTCACAAAAATATTTATTTTAAATATTTTATATAAGTTATTATCAATATTTTATATCACGTGTCAAACTTTAAGTGTTTGACTACATCTTATGCACAATATTTGTTCAAGATTCTTATTATACAGATATATAAATTAAATTTAAAAAAACGTTCTTCTATGTCCCAATCATCCCCACAGCAGGGATGAATATCTATAGGGCACCTATATCACAGGGCTCTCTAAAAACTCTAAAACAAAAATGCTACAGACATAGGCACCGACTTCACGGGGACGAAGAGGGCAATCAGACATACTTCCACCACTAATTTTGAATTTTAACCTATTTTTGCCTTATTTAATCAGACGTGATTAAACAGGGGAGAAAAAAACTTTTCAAAATTAGTGGTTGAAGTATGCCTGATCGCCTCTTTCGTCCCCCCCCCCCCCCCCCGAAGTCTGCACCTACGACCAGACAAGAGTGAAGTGAGCGAAAAAAAAATCCACCAAAGGTAGCAGTCCATAAAAAAACTTCTTGCACACATGTACACGAGACAAGGTCGCACGCAAAAATGCAATTTAATATTGGCAGGCATTCACGTAATAAATTGTTAGTCAATGGATCAATACATGTGGCAGTGAAATTTGGTAACGGGATTTAATCATTCAAAAATGACGAGCATTTGCACGGGATACAGCAATTACCAATAATAATGAGAAATATAGAAAGTAAATAACAGAATGTATTAATTTCAATGTCACGTGTTAAGTGAAAGAGCTCCAACTGACTGCATGATACGTCATTTACTTTGTTAACTGTTGCATGCGCGGGCAATATCTCAATTTCAACATCGTGATATATCACCATCTTAACCTTAAAATATCGTGATATATCATGATAAGGAAATCAAAGTGTACAAGTAAATAGAAAAATATTTAAAATAACATTTCTGTATAAATATATCCCTTCATAAATGTATTTCTACTGTGAAATTCTACTTTTCCTGTGAAAACATTCGAAAAAATCTTATCGCAGGAAAAGCTATTGCTCTGTAAAAAATGAAAAACAATTTAAATACTAGAAACTTGATTTTAATCTTTTACACTTGCTGAAGTGAGGTGAGAAAACAAAAACCTGAAGATAAGAAGCCCATAAAACTATAAGAACAAATTTCTTCCGTACACGCACACGAGACAAGCTTACACGCCAAAGAGATGTGCAATTTAACAACGATATGCAAGTAATAAAACATTAGTCAGTAAGTCAATAAATATAGCACTGCTATAATGGTAACTGGATTTCAACAAAGGGTATTTTAACATTCAGACACGAATGCAGCAATTCTCTATACGGATGGAAATATAATTCATAAGAATGTAGGGAAAGTAAATTACAAAATTTGTGAATTTGAATGTAGAGCTGGTCGATATCTCAATTTCCATACAGTGATATATCGTCGCCTAATATCACGATATATCGTGATAAGGAAATAAAATTGTGCCAAGTCAATCGAAAAATATTTAGAGTAATATTTCTTCATATACATTTCTACTATGAAAATATGAAAAAAAAAATCCCTTCACATCTTTGGGACAGGAAAACTTTAAAAATTCATAGAGCAATGAAAATGTTACAGATACGTCTATGTGTTTGATTTTCGTCTTCTACACCTGCTGAGGTGAGCAAACAAATAAACAAAAATAAGAAACCCATAAAACTATAAGGATAAACTTCTATGTGCATTACGAGGCAAGATCGCACGACAAAGAGAGTCAGTATTTCGTGCTATTAAATACCAGCATGCATGTAATAAAATACTAGTCAATAGGCCAATAAATATGGCAACGATAAATCGGTAGAGGGATTTCAACATCCACACACGGTAAGCAAATACATGGAATACAACATTATCAACGAATAAAAAGGAGATATATGGGGAAAATAACACGGAATTAATTAATTTAAACGGAAACACGTTGAAGTGACGTGGAGAATTTCAAAATAACTGGATAGTGGATACGTTATTTGTTTTATACAGTGCTGAACACTTAACAAAAAAAAAAGGTTAAAAAACAACTCTAGTGAAACCTGGGTAAAATCTCAGTTATAATATTTTCCGATATCGCCAGCTTAAAATCACGAAATAGCGTGATATACAAATCAATGTTTCAAAAACAATTAGAAAAATATTTTAAAAATATTTCTAAAGAAATATATTTTTATTGTGAATTTCTACTAAAAAAATATTCCTACGTAAATATATTTCTACACGAATATGTACGAATCTACATGAACAATTATGACTTACAAGTTGTAAATTTCCAACTGGACGAAAAATGTCCGGGCCAGGATTCGAACCTGGGATCGCTTGGCAGAAGCCGCCACGCTCTACCACTGAGCTATCCCGGTCGAATCTGGAGGGCATAATTCATCCAGTTAACCTTATTGATCAAAGCATCTGGTCTGATATTTTAATCAGCTCAACAGAAAAGATCGCAGGTAATGGAACTCCAGTTGACGCTGGATACGTGAATACACTAGATTATTTTTTTTAACACAATTATTTCAAATTGGTAAAGCAATCATACAAGTTGTAAATTTCCAACTGGACGAAAAATGTCCGGGCCAGGATTCGAACCTGGCATCGCTTGGCAGAAGCCGCCACGCTCTACCACTGAGCTATCCCGGTCGAATCTGGAGGGCATAATTCATCCAGTTAACCTTATTGATCAAAGCATCTGGTCTTTGATCAATAAGGTTAACTGGATGAATTATGCCCTCCAGATTCGACCGGGATAGCTCAGTGGTAGAGCGTGGCGGCTTCTGCCAAGCGATGCCAGGTTCGAATCCTGGCCCGGACATTTTTCGTCCAGTTGGAAATTTACAACTTGTATGATTGCTTTACCAATTTGAAATAATTGTGTTAAAAAATAATCTAATTATGACTTCTGTGAAAATATTGAAACAAATATGATTACGGGAAAAGCCATTACTCTCTAAAAACTCAAAACGAACTTCAAATAACAATAAAAATGCGTCTAAGTATTTGATGTTTCTATTCTACAACTGGCGAACAGTCGAGTGAACCAGATTGGGTGAACAAGCAAAAACCTGTAGATAACAAGCCCATAAAACTTATATATACACAAACTTCTTCAGTACGTGCACATGGGCCAAGGTAGCACGCCAATGAGAGTGTTGTGTGCAATTAACACGTGCATCATGACGTGCATCATGAACATAATAAATTGTTAGTGGATAGAACAATAAATGTGGCAGTAACATATTAGTAACGCGATTTCGCATTAGGACACGGTGAACAGTTGCACGGAATACAGCAAATATCTACGAATGAAAATGGGAAATATAGGGAAAGTAAATCACAGAATTTGTGAATTTCAATATGAGGTGTAGTGACGTGAAGTGACGTGATGAATTTCAAATGTCTGGATCCAATAACGGAATGTATTTATGGATGGAAAGGCAAAGCACAGAAATTAAGCATATCAATATGACACGTCCAAATAGAGTAAAGTGTTTTAGATGATTAGATAAATCCTTACTTTATTAGAATTAAATAAACGATCTCATCCGGAAAGCACAAATTGCAACTAATAATGGCATACCAGTATTAGTTTGCAATAGTAAACAATTATTTATTTATAGTCTTTACTTTGGAGAAATCACTAATAATCTCGATATTGAGGGAGCATTGGCAATAACTTTGAATCTCCTTATTTCACGTTTCTATTAATTTTGAAAAACTGTGTGTGTTTCTATGGTAATAATTTCATCTTTTATTTTCGATATAACTGTTAAATGCTGATGGCCATCATCATTTCGGGAGAATACGAAAATCAACTGTAATTTATAGGCAGCGTGCGGGGAGATCTGACTGTTAAGGAAATGGCAGACTTCAATAATAATTTTTTTTAAATGTACAATTTGCAGCGTAACGATGTTATGAATGAAATGTTGATTCTAATGCCACCTTACCAGCAAGTAGAAAGTATAAAATACGCAAATATCACTGAAGGACTGTAGAAAATATCTGGACGTGTGATATCCTTGTGCAGCTGGTGTGACGATATCTATTTCGTGATCAGTGTCTTACATCTTATTCACGTTGTAAAATGTGTGTAAGTGATGTTATTGAAATCAACAATTCCTTAGCAGATCTCCCTGCGCAGAGTCCAGAAATTACTATTATTTTAAGATTGCATACCTTCAATATGATGACCTGCTATTGCTATTAGCGATTGCTATTAGAATTTAACAGTTGTGAAATCATAACCAAATCATCGTTTTTCCAAATTATTAAAAAAAATTGTGAAATAAGTAGATGCAAAGTGATTTCCAATTTATCGCAAGCACTCTGTATATAAAACGGGATTTCATCGTGCATGCATGACTAACTAAGTGTACAATTTATTTATAAATGAAAATTGTTATTTGGGTAAAGTAAATCACAGAATTTCTAAATTCCAATACGACGTGCTGATGATGAAGTGGCATGAAAAATTGTAAATGCTCGGATAAGTGTGACGTGACAATCGCTTGTGTTGATGGACAAGGTGTATGGACCTTCTTCAACATAAGAAGTTTGAAATCCTTCAGTTATAAAGAAAAGAATTATGATAAAACCATGATATCGGTTTAGTGTGTGAATATTTCCTCTGGCCTATTGATAATAAAAATGAAAAATCTAAATAAGAAATAGATTGTGTCAGTTCCTTAGTGGAAAAGAAAAATTATGTTTCACAGTAAGTAAGTGTCATAGTATAAAATAGAAATTCGTGTCCACTTAATTCTGACAATCAAAAATGTAACAATATGACGCGTTTGTGGAAATACCACACTTACGAAAACATACTCGGCAATTATGAGAAACAACGCAATACCACATAATAACAAATACTTAACGTCAAAAATAATCACTATAAGTACTATCTAAGAACAGTTAAGTGCAGGAAGTGGATATCACGTGACCGAAACCCTCTTTCTGTCAGAAATTCAATAGCTAGTAACTCTTCAAAAAATAAAAAATAAAAGAAATAAAAAATGTGGGGATGGGTGTTATTTTTTACTATAGCTACAAGAGAGTATATACCAAAGTATTGTGTGAAATGGAGTTGACAAGTTAAAGGGGCCGAACCATGATAACTCTAATGGGGAACGGGGAGAAAATAAAGGAAAGAATGTGAGAGAAAAATTCTTTACAGTTTACGAACAAGAACGAAAAATCATGCGTCAAGCATAAATTACAAAACACTTTCATACACATTCAGAATACTGTAATAAAACTTCACTGTTTAATAAGGTTAAATATGTCTAAGTAAGTAGATCTTGGAAAACACAAAACATTTGAAAACTCAATTTCAGGAATTATCATCTATAGACAGAAAAAAATCCGAATTCTTTTGTGCAGCCCTGTATAGCATCAAAAGATTTGTATATATACTACATAGCAGTCTAAAATTTAATTCACTTAGTAAACGCAGAGAACACTCTAAAAACGACATTTTCAAAACTTAGCAAAATATACTAAAATCTGAATATGTCGCATAGTCAAAGTGGCTCCGAATCAAAATGACTCAAGTTTGAAACATGTATATACTTATTTCTGAAAACATGCACACACTCAAGAATAAAACATCATGTGCGCATATTTAAGTACGTCCATGTTTCAAAAATGAGTATAAACTGACTTCTATGTGCTCATTTTTGAGTATTTCCATGTTTCAAAAATGAGTTTGAACTGATTCTAATCATTTTTGAGTATGCCCATGTTTCAAAAATGAGTATAAACTGACCTCTATGTGATCAGTTTCGAGTATGTCCATGTTTCAATATTCTGAATATTTCCGGTATTTCAGAACTCAAAGCATTGGGTCGTCCTATTTGAAACAAAAAGTTTCATAACAAAATGAAAACATCGATTTACTCAGATTTGAAAGAGTAATTTTTTTCGATAAACAGTTGTAAATTCTCCTTCAGCAATTTCCTTCTCTAAATGGAATTGTACTCGATATCTTTTGTGCTGCACTGTATATCATCTATAGAATTTATACACACCAAGTAATAGGCAAAAAATTAGTTTAATTTAAAAAAGTATCACAACTTAAAACGCACTTCCAGCGCGTTTATTATTGTTCTGAAACAGTGCTCTAACCTGATTAATTTGGGTGTTCCTGTACATGAATGATTGTTGCTATGCACACCATATTCTATACTAAGCCTTTTGAAGTGCACCTCAGTAATGTATATCAATTAAAATATGTTTGAAACAGTTTACCTTCATTAAAATTCACCGTAAACGATTTTCTTCATAGATCGTAATGTAAAGGAATAATTTTGGGTGTCCCTGTAAATGAACTGTAAAAGCTATATTCTTCACTTTCAATATCGAACATGCCATACTAAACCTCAATCAGTTGAATGGCAATCATATCAATTGAATGGCAATCCTAATATATTTACCATCAGGTATTAGGATTACCACAGGATAGGGGTGTAAGAGTGCATTTTGCCAAATTAAACAAGTTGGAAATTATACGCTAAAAGTGATAAACGAATCTCTTGTTTTATTTACTTTAATGGATTGAGATTTTAGGCTGTCAACCTAATTTCAACTGAAGTTATCTCAGAATATATATATATTTGAACGTAACTTATATCTCAAACAAGCATTTTTTTTTAAACGATCTTTCTAAAAATGTAACTTATATGAAATTTTATTTTTAAAAAAATAATTTTGAATAAAAATGCCCTCCTGGCATATGAAAAAAGAAATGGTCAGCCCGTATTTGTTTTCCTCAGTCACATGACTTGCGTTTTTATTATATAGATTACGTATGATAGGATTTGACCAAATACAAATATGATATACAACAATATATATATATATATATATATATATATATATATATATATATATATATATATATATATATATAGATATAGATATAGATATAGATATAGAATAAATTTTAATCGGAGAATAAGCACTTAAAGAAGTACAGAGTGACCAAGATAAAAGAGGCCCGGTATACAGAAGTACAAACACTTACTAATTTTTATTTAAAAGTAGTAAATACAGAATATTATGAATAACAACACCTCCTGTGATGTGAACTATTGAATGTTTGTTATTCATAATATTCTGTATTTACTACTTTTAAATAGAAATTAGTAAGTGTTTGTACCTCTGTATACCGGGCCTCTTTTATCTTAGCCACTCTGTACAACATTCCTGTTGAATTCCCCTGAATGAAAAACTGGAAATAAAACCAACCATGCAAAACACAGTAAATCTTTGCTATCAGATGCCTGCATCAATTTGAATAGCATCTCAAGAACGGTAGTAAAAAGATTTACCTATCTCCTTCCAGAATTTCCAAAATTCATGTGTCTTATCTTTAAATCTTTTTTCTTTTATGGCATTACTTGCCAAGTTTAGTATTTTTCAATGGAACTAAGATTTTTTTTTTTTTTTTTTTTTTTTTTTCTATGCCCTAAAATAAAATTGACTTGATTTCTCTTTCTCAACAAATATGATAATAAGTGTGCAACGTATCAATTGTGCTGTGCGTTTTTTAATTTTACTAGTACAAAAATCACATTTCGCTTTCAGCGATCCAAACAAAGGCTAAGTATACGACAATGTTTAGATCAGAGTTGTAGTGGGTACCTGCCCAGTTAACCGCCCGGGCTGTTTTTTTTAAACCTGTGTAATATTAATTGGAGAACCATAAGGGTTGTAGTGGGTAGTTGCCTGGGTTGGGATTTTTACAACCCTGGTTTAGATATTTAGTCAAACATTATTTTAGGTCTCGTTCTAAAATACATTTAAAAAAATTATCTCCAAGTTTCTAAATGCTAGTTTTTTATTTAAAGCTCCTGCATAATTTATCTATAATGTCCATTATTCTACTTTCTAAAATATTGTAACATAAAAAATTATATAATTATACTTACTTTAATAAATAAAGACCAATTGCAAGAAAAAAAAATTAATAAAGCACATTCTGGTTTACATTGAATAACAGTCCAGCATTGGGTAGGATAACCCGACAAGACTGTGCGGTTCGGTCTTGGTCGGGTTGGCGCGAATATTTTTGTCGTGGGTCGGGTTCGAGTCGGGTGACTTTAACTGTTTTGGGGTTGGGTCAATTTCGGGTTGAGTTTTGATTGTTTCGGGTCGGGTTTGGGTTAACCCGATTTTTCAAAAGAAAGTCCTCAAAATTTTTCAATTGAAAAAACTACACAGTTCAATATTATTGAGAGTATGTGTGCTCATTTTTATACAAAAAATATAAAATTGATATTAGAGATATATTTTTAGATTAATTTTCTTTCACTTCGGGTTTGAGTTTTCAGTATTTCAGATTTCGGGTGGAAGTGTATAGGGTTCGGGTTGACTTTTCGGATTCGGGTCGGCTAAAACCCGACCCGTGCTAGACTCTTCTTCGAACTTCGAATCAGTAAAACTGGGGAAAAAACCAACCATGCAAAACACTGTAGGTCTTTGATATCAGATTTACTGCATCAATTTGAATAACATCTCACGAATACCTAAAAGAAAAAAGGGTGATAAAAAGATTTACCTAGCTCTTTCCACAATTTCGAAAGTGCACGTGTCTTATCTTTTTCTCTCTCTCTCTGTTTTTTTTTTGTTTTTTTTCCTTTTTTTTTTATGGCGTGACTGGCCAACTTTAGTATTTTTCAACGTAGCTAAGAATTTTTTTTATGGCTACTGTACTAAAATGAGGTATAGTCGATTTATTTTTCACTAAAAATATGAGTACGCACGTGGCTAGATATTTTGTAAGCATTTTAGGAATGTCTCTATTTTTGGATTGCCGTGTCATAAATAGTTTCCAAGTGATAAAAGACATTTGTTCTTTGAATTTCGAAAAGAAGAATAGGTTATCAATTCGAACTGTTGATACACTGTCGGGAAAAATTAAAGGAATGTAAAAACACATGTAATGTGAGTGATCTTGCAGCTAAAAACATAGAGCTTGGGAACAAGTGTAAAAACTCATGTAATTTGAGTGATTTTACAGCTGAAAACATGGATAAATGCTTGGTTCTAATTTGAGTAACTGGATTTCCTCTTTCGTGACAAAATATTATTTTTCACAAAAATATAACAAATTTTATAAAAATAATGTTTATTTTTCACAAAATAGGCCCCAAGAAAAAAAAAAAAAAAAAAAAAAAAAACAAGCGAGAAAAATTCTACCTTACGGCAGAATATAGATTGGCCACCCACGGCTTTTATCGTTGAGATTTTTTCAGCTAAGTCTAACTCGTCAAAAAAAGTGTTTGTTAGCATAAGCCAGCTTTTCCACTTTAGAATTTAGTTAGTGCTCTAAGATTTTTTTGTGTGGCTGGCAGAATATATTAGGAACGAACACACCAAGTTTTAAAAAGATTCGGTGACTAGAAGTATTTTTAATAAATATAATAGTGAAAAGATGTGGCTCTAATGGGCTGAGACGTGGCGTGGTAGATGTTGTTTACAAATGTGCTGGCTTAATGATACCCTTTAAACTATTTTTAATGGTTCAAGACACTTTAACACTTAATAGATAACTTAAAAAAAGTAATGAAAAGTTCTATGATAGCAGCTATTATGATGGATACAGCTAAGAGAAGTTGTTTAACAAATGATGATTTATCATTAATTGACGGGGTCTTGGAGAGCGGTGGGGGGGAAGGGAGGGAGAGCTATACAAAACACAAGTTCTCTACGAGACCTGTAAAATCAATCCTCACTTGCAATTGAGAGATGGGACTTTAAAAAAAATGCCCCTTTTGCGCCCCTCTGATGGTTTTACTGTGATGGCCCCGCAAGAGATACGTGAAAACCGAGGCGCCAAAAGAAGCGGTGGGAAAGTACCTTTAGGTGGTGTACAGCTAATTTTGGTGAAATTTTGGAGTTGTCCGGCCCATGGGAACAGAGAAAAATGGGAAAAACTGAAATAATTATGAGAAATTGAAAAAATCAAATAAGAAAAGTGCTCCTGACAGGAAAGAGGGGGGGGGGGGGAGAAAAGGAAGAGGGAGAGTAGGACCAGACAACAGTGCTTAACGAGATCAAACTTTTGATAAGTTACATGATGGGGTTTGAACACCTCGAATGTCTCCCCTCGGGGGGGGGGGGGGGTACTTTCGTTCCTAGGGGAGATAGGGCCTCTGGATTCTCTTAGAAATGTCAGCCTCGACGAGTTTAACTTCGTTGGATCCTTTAGAAGAGGCCTACGCCCTCTGTGGGGCTTAAAGGGGCTGAGAAAGATGGGGTAAAAAATTTAAAGGAGTTGAAACAGAGAAAAATGCTTCTTAAGGGAGGGGGTTGTGACAGGGGGGAGAGTAGGACCAGACCATAGTTCTTGACGAGATCCATCTATTGATATGTTACATGAAGGGGTTTGAGCACCAAAAAAGTCTCCGCCCTGGGGGGGGGGGTAACTTCGTTCCTATGGGAGATATGGCCACGGGACTCCTTAGAAATAACCGCCACGACGGGTTAAACTTTGTTTGATCCTTTATATTATTGTTTAAATGGGGTCTGAGCCCGCTGTAGGACAATTAGGGACTGAGAAAGGAAATACAAGCGGAAGTATCGGCATAATAAAGAGAGACAATTTGATTTTTAATATCGTCAGTAACAACCATTTGTATAGCTATGTATAAAGGGTGTCCTCCTTTATATATGGAGTGGCTGTGACTTTTCATAAACATGAATTTTACTGTAGACTGAAATAATTAGTGTGTGGCTGATAATAATATGTAATGTAAAATTTTAATCATGAAAAAACTGAATTTGTCGTATTTAAATAAGTAATTGTTATTAATATCAAATTTTACTTTTATGAAATATATTCAATTTATCATGAAAAATACAAAGCAATTGATAAAACATTTTTAAATAAAAAAGTTGAAAAATCGAACAGAAATTTAGGGAAATCGAACCCCCAACCTTCAGAATCAAGAGCAGTGCTCTAACCATTCGTCCATCAAGTTCACTTCTAGACTTTAAGAAAATATCATTAAAATAGGCAAATTAGTCAAATCAACGTTTCCACCGCAGGCCTTTCAATTTCACTATGCATACATTCACTGTATAGACTCACTCCATATTTTAGTCTCCTTCGCCCGCGCGCCGTCTGATGATCCGTGAACAGCCCCATTATCTTTTTACGCGTGATGTACTTCATTGTGAAATTTGGTAATTTTTGAAATTCAATATTTGAAAAACGGCATAATGATTAGATTTGAAATTTATATCAAGAAAAATACATTTTTTTTTTCTTTCTAACGCAGTTTGTCTAACAATTTTATGACGAATACTTTTCGAGCTATTAATTTTTTCAGTAATTTCAAATGTTTCATTTTCTGAGATTAACCTGTGGCAACGATGGATTGCTGTGACTTTTCATAAACATGAAAAAAAGTAGAGATTGAAAGAATAAGCCACCCTGTGTGTGGCTAAAAAAAACAAAAAACAGACATCGATCACTGGCGAAGGTGAGTGCTATTAAAATACACGATAACCATTGACATTTAGCTACACTGTTAAAGATTTGCAGCAAACTGTCCCGTCATTCGACCGATTTTATGAAAAACATTTACATAACGCTAATCTGACCATATTTTTGGCCATATTATTGTCGAAATAGAATTAAAATACGGTTATATAACCATTTTCTATGCAAACGGTCAAATTACCGGACAGTTTACTGCAAATTTTTAACAGTGTATCAACTTATTACCTTTCACTTACTTCACTTAATAGAATTTGAATTAAGTCCTGTTTATAGTTGCTTCTTTATTTTTTTCAATGCCAGTTTCAATACCGTTTTCAATACCAGTATGCTCTAAGAAAAATTTTCGCGGTAGGTTTCTGCAACATTTGCAATAGAAATAACCTTCAGGGCAGGTTTCTACGAAATTTGCAAGAAAAATCTGAAAAGAAATTTTTCCTCAGAAAATACTGGTATTCAAAAAGCGGACCATTTGGGAGCCTTACAAACGGAAACAAAAAGAAATAGCATAGGAATAAAGGGCTGGCAATTCATTTACGTATTTAGTCAAAAGTACACAGTGTTTCGATTTTTGAACTCAAATTTTCGTTCAGAGCTTAACCAGTAATGAAGACACTATAATGATATTTTCAACAAGGTTTGAAAAAAAAAAAACTTTTTATTTAATTTAAAAAAATTGTTATTGCTTAAATCATGCTTTTTGTTTGTTTGTTTGTTTAAAAAGAACTTCCCTTTGAGCCTCGATTAATCCGGGTCAAGAATAAACCAGGGAGAACAATTGCCCAAAGTTTTTCTAAAGTTAAAAAAAAAAAAAAAAAAAAAACCTTAAAACAGCACTTAAATAACCAAACAACACTAATTAATAAATAATCAGGGTTCATATTCCTCAGAAAAATCTAACAATCAGGGAAAACTGTGGGAAATTGTTTTGTTCTTAAATTATATGGGAAATCTGTCAGTTATAAAAGTTCATAATTTTCCCCGATACCTGGAAAAATTGTTTAGTTACTCTGAAAAAAAAAAAAATTCAATATAATTTTAAAGTTTATGTCATTAGGATAGAGGGTGTTAATTTCTTTGCGCTGCGTTCTTTATTCAAGGAGGCGGAATTGTTAAATACAAACAGAGGGCCAGATTTTAATATAATGGAATTAAAACTTAATTTTGGATATATTTAAAGTTATTATCACGGCCCTGACAGCACCGGACGGGTCAGCTAGTAATAATAATAAAATGATGAATAATGTAAACTTATTTGCTACTTTCTCTTATTTTCTTCTTATGCTCCTTTAACGATAAAATAAAAAATCCCTGACGGCTCGGCCTACAGGCACAGGTAGATTTCGAAGACTCAGACCGTGGGGCGCCTATTTGTTGGGAATTGCGGAAGAAATGACCTTTTACCATGATGCGGCAGTTGGAACCGCCCACTTGGAAACCTAACTTGTTTGCAGGTGGAGCCGGCAGGGTTTTTTTTTTTTTTTTTTTTTTTTTTTTTTTTTTTTTTTTTGCCTATAAGGATTGGTTCTATAAAAAACTTGTCAATATAAAAGTTTTAGATAATATTAAGAGGATTTATAATAAATTTAAGCGGATATCATATCTTGTAAATGGACGAAGTTATGAATTTTTTCTTCAAAAACCCCCCTTTCCCCTTCCCCTTTGGAGCTATTTTTAATGATATCAAAAATCTGCCATACATAAATTTTCGAACCTTTTCCTAGAAGTAATAAGAATTTTAAACGGATTCGATACGTATCATAATTAAGAAATTATGGGGTCTTTTCTGTTTTCACAAAAAGCTCCCCCCTCCCTGGTTCGATTTTGCCCATTAACGAACTTGACCAAGATTTTATGCCCCTTGATTTTATGTATCAGTTTGGAAGAGATTTGTGCAGAATTATGGAAGTTATCGTGTCCATAAAAAAGTGACATAGATAGATAGATAAAGTTTTGAACTGAGGGTGGTTTGGGGTTCTGGGAGCCATAATCGGCGTAGATCTGCAAAAATATTTCAAAAATTCCAACTTAGGGAGAATGTAATAGGTAGTATTTCTTACGCAATCTATCTAAAAGAGGCAAAGGAGAAAGGAAAAAGACAAGTTATATTTCTTCTTATCTCCAAAAGCTGTTTAAACTAATATTTGAACAAGTTTCAGGGCAAGATATATCCTGCTTTTACATATAAATTTTGATTCACCTCTTTCAAAATTCCTGTTTCACATTCTTCAAAATACTTCTATCTCACAACTTCGGAGCAGATAACTTTCTCCCCTATACCCTTTCTACCTCTTCCTTTTCACGGCGGAAATTGCAAAGCACTTTACGTGTTCATTCATCCATAATATTGCTGAGTTGTAATCATTTACGAGTCTACAGACACTAAAGGATATCACGAGCTTGTAGCTTTTTACATTTTTATGAAATGGTATTTAAATGGTAAGGTATTTAGGTTCTAAAGGAATGATTATATATCAGAAATTCTAAAATTTGTGTAGTAAAATCCAAAAGTGTCCAGTCTCGTATATAAAAAATCTTTTGGCAATAAATTTCTCTTAAAGATTACCAACAATTTTTGTAATAATAACATGAAATAAATAAATTAAAATGTTTCGTTAATGAAATCGTTTGCAGTAAAATTTATGTAGTAAAATCCAAAAGTGTCCAGTCTCGCATACAAAAAAATCGTTTGGCAATAAATTTATCTTAAAGATTGTCAACAATTTTAGTAATAACAACATGAAATAAATAAATTAAAAGACTTCGTTAATGAAATCGTTTGCGTTTTATATTTAAATTTTTTTTAACTGTTTGCACAGTGATGAGATGTGCGGATTTGTTCTAAAGCAGCGGTGTACAAACTTTTGTCGTTTTCAGGCCGCATTTGAGGCGAATAATTCGTTTTGGGGCCAGATTTCAAGTGCTTTTTTTTTGTTGTTGTTTGTTTGTTTTTGTTTTTTCCCGGCCTGCAAATACACTGTATTAACACTAATGATAGTAGTCAAGAAAAAAAATTAGAAAATGTCTAATATTTAGAAATGTCCACAATAAAAATGCAGAAATGTCGAAGAAAATGTTTGATTTTCCTTCTTTTCGAAATGTATTTTTTAAATTATTGAGTCCATCAGCCACAACATTATGACTAGCCAGATAATATTGTGTTGATTCAACTTATACTAGCAAAACGTTTGCAATTCTTCTTGGAATGGAAGAAGAAAATTGTTGTCGTTGATGAACTCAATAATTTAAAAAGAATTTTGACACGAGAGAAAGCCAAACAATTTTTTCTTCGACATTTCTGCATTTTTATTGTGTTGGGTATTATTTTAGAAAATGCATAATATCCAGCACAATATAAATACAGAAATGTCGAAGAAAATAATGTTTGACCTTCCTTCTTTTCGAAAGGTTTTTAAATTATCGATTTTATCAACGCACGAGCCCACATATTGTGTTGATTCAACTTAGACGTGGAAAACGTTTGCCATTCTTCTTGGAATAAGATAGAAAAATTGTTGTGGCGGATGAACTCAACATTTTAAAAAGTATTTCGAAAAGAAGGAAATGTAAACATTATTTTCTTCGGCATTTCTGCCTTTTTATTTTAATGGATACTATTTTAGAAAATGTATAATATCCAGCACAATTTGTTTTAAAATTATTGAGTTCATCAACGCATGAGCCACATACTAGCGACAAAATATTGTGTTGATTCAACTTAGACAAGGAAAACGTTTGCAATTCTTCTTGGAATGGAAGAGAAAAATTGTTGTGGCTGATAAGTATATTTCGAAGAGAAGGAAATGTAAACAATATTTTCTTCGGCATTTCTGAATTTTTATTGTGCTGGATATTATTTTAGAAAATGTATAATATCCAACTTAGTAAAAATGCAGATATGTCGACGAAAATAATATTTAACTTACCTTCTTTTGAAATGCTGTTAAAATTATTGACTTCATTCGCCGCAACATTATGACTAGCAATATAGTATTGTGTTGATTCAACTTACACATGCAAAATGTTTGCAATTCTTTTTGAAATGGAAGAGGAAAATTATTGTGACTGATAAACTCAACTATTTAAAAATCATTTCGAAAAGAAGGAAAGTCAAACATTACTTTCTTCAACATATCTGCATTTTTTTTTGTGCTGGATATTATTTTGAAGATGTATAATATCCAGTTCAATAAAAATGTAGAAATGTTGAAGAAAATAATGCTTGAGTTTTCTTTTTTACGAAAGGATTTGAAAATTATTGATTCCATCAGCCACAATATTATGACTAGCCATAGCCTATTGTGTTGATTCAACACACACATGCAAAATGGTTTCAATTCTTCTTGAAATGAAAGAGGAAAACTATTGTGACTGATGAACTCAACAATTTAAAAATCATTTCGAAAAGAAGGAAAGTCAAACATTACTTTCTTCAACATATCTGCATTTTTATTGTGCTGAATATTATTTTAGAAAATGTATAATATCCAGTTCAATAAAAATGTAGGACTGTTGAAGAAAATAATGCGTGAGTTTCCTTTTTTTTTTTAAAAAAAAAAAAAGGGCTTTGAAAATTATTGATTCTATCAGCCACGACATTATGACTAGCCATAACCGTATAATATTGTGTTGATTCAACTCACACATGCAAAATGGTTGCAATTCTTCTTGAAATGAAAGAGGAAAACTATTGTGACTGATGAACTCAACAATTTAAAAATCATTTCGAAAAGAAGGAAAGTCAAACATTACTTTCTTCAACATATCTGCATTTTTATTGTACTGGATATTATTTTAGAAAATGTATAACATCCAGTTCAATAGAAATGTAGAAATGTTGAAGAAAATAATACATGAGTTTCCTTTTCCTCGAAAGGCTTTGAAAATTATTGATTCCATCAGCCACAACATTATGACTAGCCAGATAATATTATGTTGATTTAACTTAGATAACTTTAGATTTAACTTAAATCTTTGACTGAAAAAGCTTATAATTCCATATACACATTTAGAGAGAGAAAAATTGTAATTAATTGCGAAATATTATGTACTTCAACATTGGTGACATTCCGCACGAAATTTTTTAATGAATTACCACATAACTACATAACATTATATACCATTCCAAATTTCTTTCATGTTATGTCGTGAACTATATAAATCACCAGGGGTTTTATGAATGAAGTACAATTTTTTTTCCCGTCAATGAAAACCGTATAGACCTAGTCACCATGGTAACGAGCAAAAAAATTACGTCATCCGACGGGGATTTGACATTGATTTCTAGCACAGAAGCTGGCATGCATGGCGTGTTGTGTCAGACTGAACAACTTTTAGATTGAAAGTAATCAATAACGGTTGACAATATACACTAGAGAGAGCATTAAATTTAGTTGAGTTGTTTAGAATCTCAACATTTGCTATGAACTATTTTTTATCAAGTAAATGGAGTATTGTCAGATGTGAAAGATCTTAAGAAAAGAAGTTGAAAATACACATCACTAAATGGTAAATAAAGAATAAAATTTATTGAAATTTACAAATAGAATGAATAACAATTGACAATATGCCTTAGAGGGCATTACATTTAAAGGAGTCCTTCAAGAATGTAGATATTTGCAGTGAACTGTTTTTCATCAACTAAAGGAAATACTTATCAGAAATTTTGTGGAAGATTTTAACTTTTTTCAGGAGCAAGGTATTTCTGTTTCAAAAATATTAAAATGATGGACTGCCACTATAATTTACGAACAAATTAATTTGAAAATAATTAAATTCTTTTCTTTACGTATATTATAAAATGGAAGAAACATTTTATTCAAAAATTCTGGTGCAGCTTTGACAGTTGGGGACTAAAATTAAGTGGTATGCATAATATACTCCCGCCCTTCAAAGAGTTCAACAAATAAACTGAAAATATATATCGCAGAAGAGTAAATGAAAAAGTGTAAAACAGACAAAAATTTACACACAGGGTCAATAAAAGCTGACAAACAACATACCCTATAAAGCATTACACTTAATTGAGACCTTCAGAATCTGAACATTTGTTATAATTTTTTTTAAGTAAAGGAAGTACTGACAGAAGTATATAAAATGAAAATGTAACTAACCATCAAAAACAAATATAAATAAAAGTTTAGAACTGATAAAAATTTACAACAAAGCTCTTAAATCTTAATTAAGGATTAATAACTGTTGAAAATATGCCCTAGAGAGCATTAAATTTAAATAAGTATTTCAAGAAACTGAACGTTTGCAATGAACTGTTTTTATCAAGTAAAGGAAGTATTGCCAAATGTGAAAACTTTTAAATAAAAGAAATTGAAAACACTCATTAAAAAAGAATAAATAAAAAATAAAATTTATTGAAATTTACAAATAGACTGAATAATGATTGACAATATGCCTTAGAGAACATTAAATTTAAATCAGTCCTTCAAGAATCTGAACATTTGCAATGAACTGTTTTTTTTTTTTTTTTTTTTTTTAAGTAAAGGACGTATTATCACATATTTTGTGAAATGTTTTAAGCAAAGAAAGTAAAAATACACATCGCAGACGAGTAAATAGAAAAGAATGAAACTGGTTGAGATTTACAAATAGGACCAATAAAGGCTGACAGACATTAGAACCTAGAGAAGATTAAATTTAGTTGAATCCTTCAGAATCTGAGCATTTGTTACAAACTTTTTTTAAAAAATCAAGTAAAGAATGTATTGTCAGAAGTTTTGTGAAAGATTTTAAGAAAAGAAATTGAAAATACACGCCACAGAAGAGTAAATAAATATATAATTCATTGAAACTTACAAATGGGATAAATAATAATTGATAATTTAGCCTAGAGTATTAAATTTTGAGTCCTTCTGAATCTGAACATTTGCTACGCAATGTTTTCCATTAAGTAAAGAAAGTATTTTTCATGAAAGGTTTTAAGAAAAGAACATGGAAACGCATGAAATAGAAAAGTAAATAAAACGTATGAAATTGATTGGAATTTATAAGTAAGATTAATAACAACAATTGACACTATACCGTATCGAGCATTATTAGTTGAAACCTCTATAAAATTTGAATATTTGGTATGAAATGTTTTCTGTCAAGTAAAGTAAGTATTGTCAGAAGTTTTGTTAAGGATTTTAAGGGACATACACGCCACAGAAATATACGTCACAGAAAAGTAAATAAAAGTGTAAAACCGACTGAAATTCCTAAATAAGGATCAGTATGGTTGATAAAATAACCTACAAAACATTAAATTTAGTTGACCCGAACATTTGCTTTGAACTGCTTTTATCAAGTTAAGGAAGTATTGTCAGAAGTAAGAAAAGAAAATGAAAATACACTGCATGGAAGAATAAAATAAAAGGTGTAAAACTGATTTAAATTTAGAAATAGAATCAATAAACGGCTGGCAACATACGAACATACCCTAGAATCTGAACATTCTCTATGAAATGCTTTTTATCGCGTAAAAGAAGTATTGGCAACAGTTTTGTGAACGATTTTTCAATTTGTCAAATTTTATGCTATTCTTTCATCCGTAACACATATACTATATGGCTTCTTTTGTTTCTTTTTTTTCATATCTTATCCTGTCATCCATTATCGTTCCGTTGGTAGCAGTACCATATGGCTATCCATTGCCACATAAACGAAAGTCAACAGCAAAACATAAAACGGCACCATGGAGTAAAGTGAAAATGCGCCCATCCGAGACGAAGATATTATTTATCTATCGTCTGCATCTATTTTTGTAATTCGAGTTTCGGTGGCACTACTTTGATGTCGCTTTGGTAAAGAGAAATAAGCTTGTCGTTCAGTGTGATGATCCTGTGAAGATAAGTTGTCAACTCCGTTTAGCCCTTTCAGGGGCAATATAATTTGGTTGCTAAAATGTTGAAATGATTGAACGTCACTACACGAACAAATTTAGTTGAAAATAAATAAGTTAAGTTTTTTTTTACGTACCTTATAAAAGCAAAGTTTTATTTAAAAATTTAGTTTAGACATAAATTATACAATAATATTTTCATGACAGGGGAAGATGGCCTAAAATGGTCCTAACGGGCAAAACGATCCACATATGTTTTCTTTCAGACAGGTCGCACTATCTACAGAGTAACACATAAACTAGTTGTGATAAGTGAAGAAGAAGCAATATGGTGGTATTCAAGCCATCGCAGTATTACGCGTCTTAATACAATTCTTTGAAAAATTGGGTTTTATAACATCTGTCATGATGTAAGAATAAGAACTAACTTTCATATTTATTTAGATATACAGTGTTTCATGTACAGAAATATGAGATGGTTTACTTAAGTAGATGTGAATTACACTCATGTAGTGTCATAATTACTTTTATATCCTTTATTTTGCTGATAAAACACAATTTACAATTATTTTTAAATGAAGGATCATTTTGCCCTTTGGTGAGGGTAAAATGATCCTTTGGACACGTTTTACAAAAATCAATTTTTTTCATTACTCAATTTGGGTTTAAAGTATTATTAAAATATGTTTATAATGCAAAATATAGTGTAAAACATACTAGCAAAGGGCCAAAATTTTATTTAAACAGTTATGTTATTTTACACAAGTTTTTCCATTAAGGGGATCATTCTAGGCCACCTTCCCCTAAATATATTTTTGAGAAACGTATTTATCATGAAAATTCGTTTAAATTTTGATGATAGTTCAGTTTTTCTGCCTTATCTATGTGATTTAGTTTTCTTGGATCAAAAGATAAAAATGTTTGGATCAAAGAGAAATTTTAATATACACTGTTAAAAATTTTGTGTTAGGTTGAACAGACTTTTTGGTACTGCAGTAGCTGCAATCATAAGATGGCAAAATCTCGTTCCAACATTTTATATCATTTTGTTAATTCATAAAATCTAGATAGAATTTTTCCGAAAATATGTAGCATTTATAGCTCGTTTACAGAGACACTCAAAAGAATTCCGTTACATTATGCCTATGGGGAAAAATCATTCGCAGCGTATTTTAATGATGCTACACTATTTCAAAAATATTGAAATTGATATACTTCACTGAAGTGCACTACAAAATGTTTACTATATAGACTATGGTGTGGCATAGCCTTTATCATATTTCACCTTAATTAAACTGTAAGTTTTGTTATAATATTCCGAATGTGTTGGAAAGTGTTTCATACTCTATACTTGACGCATGCTTTTTCTTTCTCTACTTGAATCTTTGACGCACCGGTTCAGAAACACTGCTCTAATAAGTAAAACAATAAATATTTCTTTTTCGCACGACCAAAAGTTACCAAATTATACCTTCAATTTTATGAGTTTTCAGTGCTTTCCGGCACTAAAAACGGAAAGACGTGTTTTTAGGACCGGAAAACACTAAAAATGGGTAGAGTTTAAAATGTCATAACTCGGTAAGTTTTGGTGATAGTAAAATTAATTTTTTTATGTCATTCTTAGACGCAAGACATTTTCTTTTTAAATATAAGTTATAGGATAAGGGGGCTGTATAAAAAATTAAATTTCTTATTTTAACACAAATACAACAGAGTTCTGCGCGGGTCGAATAACCCGAAACCCGAACAGAACCCGAAATGTAAGAAAACTAATCCATATTTTAATACATTTATGGAAAATAGTCTACAATTATGTCGCTAATATCAATTTATTTTTTATGCTAAAAATATTAACATACATACATACTCATTACTGTTCGAATACAGTTTTTTTTTCATCTGAAAAAATTTTCTTGACATTTTGAAATTTCAGGTCATTCGGAAGCAGACCAGCAAGCGTCAAATCCGAAACCGAAACAAATAAAGCCAACACGAACATGAAACAATTAAAGTCAACCCGAACCGAACCGAACCGATGACAGTGACCGAACCAGACTCGCAACCAAAAAAATTAGTGTCAAGCTGACAAGCCTACTCGTATCGCGTATCGGATTCTGGTACAATAGGGTTACCTAACCCGATGCAGGATTCTAATATACAGCTCATCCTGAAATAAATGCCATATTTAAAAACTGTACTTGATTTCAATAAATTTTGTAATTGGACATATGCTTCTATCATCCGTGGTTTAAGAGATAAACGTCGTAATTTATATTCTGAATCTCTAGGTATATACGTTTTGTTGTACCAAAACCTCTCACGACAATTTGTCAGATATTTCCAGCAAGTTTTCTAGTTTTTAAGATAACAAAATGCAAAAAAAAAACGAAAATACAAAAATAAAATGTGCCTTGGTAGAATAATTGTCGTTTCTCATCTGCCGAGCTCCAGACCAGGTGGGGTGTCTGGCCTTCTGAAGGCCACAATCGCCTGATGTGTCTTTGGGCCATCTGCACCTTTAGCGACCCTGAGCGCATATTCGAAAAATAGCCTGCGGAGGGATTTACGGTGCGTCTGCTGTACTCAGGAAACAAGTCTTCGGGTTTCGCTTGATAGTCTCTCCTTATCAATCTTTTTCGGGTTATTCAGTCTGATCACATAAGACAGTTCAGAAAAAAGCAACAGATTATTAAGTAAGTTTGGAGAGTATGTTTTGAAAGACGAATGCGTCATCGAAAATAAAAAGGGGAGGAGACAAAGAGAAATCGTGCCAAAATTGAAGTATTTTGGTTCCAATCAACAGCACGTTTTATTTTCTTGTAAGACATTGTACTCTAAAAATGTTGAAAATAATGTTCGTTGATTTAGAGATAAATTACAGTCGGATATCACTATTTGACGAACATCTATTTCACGAATTCCTCTATTGTACGAAAGTTTTCCTTGTAACAAAAAACATTTTACGAATTTCCTTGTAAAATAATCACCACATAGCTAAGTGTATTCTCCCTTTAACGAACTTTTTCGTGTGATCTAACATTCTGTATGTTTTGAAACACGAATACGTCATCGAATTTAAAAAGGGGAAGTTACAACGAGAAATTCTGCCAAAATTAAAGTATTTTGGTTCCAATCAACAGTACGTTTTATTTTGTTGTAAGATATTGTACTCCAAAAATATTGAAAATAATTTTCGCTGATTTACAGATAAATTACAGTCAGATCTCTATTTGACGAACTTCTATTTCACGAATTCCTCTATTTTACGAAACTTTTCCTTGTAACGAAAAACATTTTACGAATTTCCTTGTAAAATAATCACCAAATAGCTAAGTGTATTCTCTATTTAACGAACTTTCTCTTGTGATCTAACATTCTGTATGTTTTGAAAGACGAATGCGTCACCCAATTTAAAAAGGGGAGGTTACAACGAGAAATTTTGCCGAAATTGAAGTATTTTGGTTTCAATTAACAGTACGTTTTATTTTCTTGTAAGATATTGTATTTTAAAATACTGAAATTAATTTTTGTTGATTCACACATATATTGGGACCAGACCTCTATTTAATGAATTTCTTTTCACGAAACTTTTTCTTGTAAAGAAGAACATTTTACGAATATCCTTGTAAAATATAATGGCCAAATTGCGAAGTGTATTCTCTATTTAACGAACTTTTTCTTGTGATTTAACATTTGGTGTGTTTTGAAAGGCAAATGTTTCATCGAAAATAAAAGGTAAAGGGACATTGAGAAATTCTTCTAAAATTGAAGTATTTTGGTTTCAATCAACAATACGTTTTAATTTGGTGTAAGATGTTGTATTCCAAAATATTCAAATTGATTTTCATTTATTCACACATAAACAACAGTCGGACATCTATTTTACGAAACTTTTCCTTGCATATTTTGCGAATTTTCTTGTAAAGTAATCACCAAATGGCGAAGTGCATATTCTCTTTAATATAAACTAGAATTAGAATAAACTTTAGCCATCATACTAAACTTTGAACTTAGATGTTAAATTGAGATCACATTCTGGAATTATTCTATTTTCTCACTCCTGGCAACAATATTTGATCTTAACAGTCAATATTACAGAAAATTCTGAGCTCCGAGATTCACGCATTATGTTTTATACTCCGAAGCGTAATTTTTTCTACGGTACTGCGGAAAAAGGATTACCCAATCACAGCTCTTGGCTATGTTCGAACTCTTCAACTCCAGGTAGCAGAATTTTGGTGTGCGAAGGCACCTGCGAGAACCGGCGCGAATCTGAGTTTTGGAATAAAGAAGAAATAGGAAAAAAAGAAAATGGTAGAGATGATAATTCTAAATGGAATGAATTCAGCTTTTTCAGAACGGGGAAATAAAAAAGGCTTTTTGAAGACAAATAATTATGAGAAGTATCTTTTAGGATATTTTGAAGGGAAATAAAATATTAATTACGCTTTTTTTTTTCTTTTTTAAGAGATTTGGATATGGAAATAAATGGAATATTGTTTAAAATGGGAAATAATTTAATAAACTTGGATGAATTTAGAAGGGAAAATTTTTATGGAATAAATTTAATAAAGATTTTATTAACTGATCTGTTACATGTTACTATACATGTGTTTTTTCTGATAACAATAATAAGATGAAAATGTCAATTTTAACTCTATCTAAAATGTTCGTGGCTTTAAAAATATGTAATTCTTAAAATTCTGTACATTTCATTTAAATATTAAAAATAACCTAAAAATTAAAAAAAAATACTCTAAATGAGGATCTACAAAGAAAAAAAGGCAAAAAAAACTTTAAAAAAAGGCTTAAATTCCACCCTAAAATGCCTACCTACCTTAAATTTCCTCTTTTCTTCTCATATGCCAAGATTTATATAATTTGTTTAAATTACATTCTTTATAAAACCATTTTTAATCATCATGAAAAATAAAGATTGTTTTCTCAAGCACATATAAATTAATGAATTCGCTTACAAAAATCTCCAATTGTATCTTATTTCGATTTACAATTCACAAAACCAGCCAGATAAAACTTTCTTCTCAATAGTCATTCTAATTAAACATTGAAACACATATACATTCTTCTCTTGATCGCCCTATATTTTTCCCAATGACATTCTAGTAAATGCCAACAAGCACATATAACTCAAAGCACACATATTCTCAAACACCTATATAAATTAATCAATTCATCTAAAAAAAAATTATTGTATTTTATTTTTATTTACAATTGACGAAACCAGCCAGATAAAACTTTCTTATCAATAGTCATTCAAATTAAACATCGAAACAGATAGTCATATACATTTTCCCTTCTCTTGATTGCCCTATATTTTTCCAATGCCATTTTAGTAAATGCCAAAAAGCACATATAACTCAAAGCACTTATGTTTCAAACACATATGTAAGTTAATCAATTCATTTTTAAAAAGTCTTTAAATGTATTTTACTTTAATTTTCAACTGACGAAAACAGCCAAACACAACTTTCTTCTCAAAGTCATTCGAATTAAACATTGAAATACAGTCATATACATTTTTCCTCTCTTGATCCTATTATATTTTTTCAATAGCATTCTAGTAAATGCCAATAAGCACATATTCTCTCAAGCACATATAACATAATCAATTCACTTTAAAAAAATCTTTAATTGTATTTTACTTTTATTTCCAATTGAAGAAACCATCCAAATACAACTTTCTTACAATATTCATTCGAATTAAACATCGAAACACAGTCATATACATTTTTCTTTCTCTTGATCGCCCCATCTTTTTCCAATGGCATTCTAGTAAATGCCAACAAGCACATATTAACTCAAAGCACTTATGTTTCAAACACATATGTTAATCAATTCATTTTTAAAAAATCTTTAAATGTATTTTACTTTAATATTCAACTGACGAAAACAGCCAAACACAACTTTCTTCTCAAAGTCATTCGAATTAAACACCGAAATACAGTCATATACATTTTTCCTCTCTTGATCCTACTATATTTTTTCAATGGCATTCAAGTAAATCCCAATAAGCACATATGCTTTCAAGCACATATAACATAATCAATTCACTTTAAAAAAATCTTTAATTGTATTTTACTTTTATTTCCAATTGAAGAAACCATCCAAATACAACTTTCTTACAATATTCATTCGAATTAAACATCGAAACACAGTCATATACATTTTTCTTTCTCTTGATCGCCCCATCTTTTTCCAATGGCATTCTAGTAAATGCCAACAAGCACATATTAACTCAAAGCACTTATGTTTCAAACATATATAAGTTAATCAATTCATTTTTAAAAAATCTTTAAATGTATTTTACTTTAATTTTCAACTGACGAAAACAGCCAAACACAACTTTCTTCTCAAAGTCATTCGAATTAAACATCGAAATGCAGTCATATACATTTTTCCTCTCTTGATCTTACTATATTTTTTTCAATAGCATTCTAGTAAATGCCAATAAGCACATATGCTCTCAAGCACATATAACATAATCAATTCACTTTAAAAAAATCTGTATCTGTATTTTACTGTCATTTCCAATTGAAGAAACCATCCAGATAACTTTCTTCGCAATAGTTATTCGAATTAAACATCGAAACACAGTCATATACATTTTTCCTTCTCTTGATCGCCCTGTATTTTTCCAATGGCATTCTAGTAAATGCCAACGAGCACATAACTCAAAGCACATATATTCTCAAACACATATATAAGTTAATCAATTAATTTTTTAAAAATCTTTAATTGTATTTTACTTTCATTTCCAATTGACGAAACCAGCCAAACACAACTTTCTTCTCGAAGTCATTCGAATTAAACATCAAAATACAGTTATATACATCCCCCAACCCCTCTTGATCGTCTATATTTTTCCAATGGCATTCTAGTAAATGCCAAAAAACACATATATCCTCAAGCACATATAACATAATCAATTCACTTACACATATATAAGTTAATCAATTCATTAAAAAAATCTCTAATTGTATTCATTTCCAATTGACGAAACCAGCCAAACAAAACTTTTTTCTCAAAATCATTCGAATTAAACATCAAAATACATTTCCCCCTCTTTTGATCGTCTATATTTTTTTTTCAATGGCATTCTAGTAAATACCATTAAGCACACCAATTCACTCCAAAAAAATCTTTAATTGTATTTTACTTTCATTTCCAATTGAAGAAACCAGCCAAACACAACTTTCTTCCCAACAGTCATATGAATTAAACATCAAAATACAGTCATATACATTTCCCCTCTCTTGAGCACCCTATATTTTTCAATGGAATTTTAGTAAAGGCCAAAAAGGACATAATCAATTCAATTTCTCTTTAAAAAATATTTAATTCTTCTTTTTTACTTTATAATTATTTTTCCTTTTATATACAGTCATCTCTCACTTATGCGCCTCTCAGTTATACGCGTTTCTCAGTTATACGCGAATTTTGTAAGGTCCCGCCACGAGAAATAGGAAAATAATGCTATAGATCTTTCACTTATAAGCGCCACTTTGAATTGTCTCTCTCAGTTATACGCGGAAATAACAGCGCAATTCACATTTTTTTTTAAAATTGATAAATACTTTTCTGCACCCTTCAAGGTCAAAAGACCTTTCCGAAAAACGGGGTGGAGAGGGTGGAGAGGATGTTACATACACCCCCCCCCCTCCCCTCAGTTCTAATGGTTCCTTTCCTTTCTTTCTGTTTTAATTTTACAAATTCACCTGCGTGTTACATTTCGTCCTTGCGGTAGCATCTAGAGCAGGGGTTCTCAAACTTTTAGACCAACGTACCACTAAATCGAAGTTCATATTTCCACGTACCACCAGGTAACAAACGTAAAGCTAATATAGCAAAACCTGTCTAAAACGAAATATCTTTTCTATTTCCGTCATAGTAGGTGTTATTGCATTTAAAAATGAATAATTACATTGCTAAATTGACTGCTTTATAATAACATTCAAGTAAAAAGTAGTATCATCATTAAATTTTAATAATACATACAATATCAAAATACAGTATTTTGGTATAGTAAAAAAGTCACAATACTTAATGACATATTGGTGCACACTGATTCATATACTGTTGTAGTAGGCTAATGAAAAAGTTGGGCTTGTTTCATCAAGCACAACCAAAAACTTCCTCATTTCTGGCTCAATATTAGAAAATTTTAGTCATAAGTCAGATTCTATGTTTAGTTTACTATTCCGGTATTTGTTTTTCAGGTAACAAAAGGGGGGAAAGCACATTCAGCATACTCACGGATATATGTTGTGCTAGACACAAACAGACTTTGACGATATTAGACGGTACTCTGATATTCTCGTCAGCGAAAATTCTGTGACATCCATCCTTTTGAATGCGGATTCTAGTAATTCATCACAGGAGAGGAGAGCTGAATAAGTTCACTCCTTTCCTCTCTCGTGAGATACAATGGCAGGGTGTCTAAATAAGAAACAAATTTCCAGAGCCCGATTAAGGTCATGTGGAGCCCAAGGCTCAGTACCTTTTTGTAGTCAGTCTTAAACCAAGATAATAGCCATAAATTTTTTGGGGGAGTATTCGGTGGTTATCGTTAGATATTATGATGTGGTTACCAAGTTAATTGAAATATTTTTTGGTTTTGGGAGAAATAATTGCAAAAAGCTGCATTTTTAATAAACTTTTTGCAAACAATTTTATTTATTTTGGGGCCCCCATCAGTGATGGTCCGTAAGGCATGGTCTAGTCCGCCTCAGCATTAATCAGGCCCTGCGAATTTCTTATCCAAAGCTTAGTTAGCGCATTTAACATAGGCTCAATACAACCATATTAATAATCTCCATACCTTTAAATGTGACAATAATGTCACTCAGTAGGCGAACATTTGCAAGTTTAGTCATACATTTAGCATTTTACATAGGCATACATTTAGCATACATTTACATAGGCATACATTTAGCATATTACATATCACGCATTTTACATAGGCTCAATACAACCATATTAATAATCTTCATACCTTTAAATGTGACATTAATGTCGCTCAGTAGGCGAACACTTGCAAGTTTAATCATACATTTATGAATATACCACCTCAATACATATGTACAATGCTTTACATCAAATCCGCAATGCATACGACCACAGTTTTTGTTTGATTTAAATAATCTTACTCTCTTGACCACTTTAAATAACCTTACTCTCTTAAAAACTGATTTCCATGAAATAGGAGGAAACTATAACACTTTTTGTACAAGAGAAGAAAAATATTTCAATGAACACAATGAATAATTTTATGAATTATGTTTGAAATAAGACTTTTATTTTAACACCTTCTAGAAGCTCTTCTAGTACAAAGAGAACAATGGGTTATAAATTACACTTGGAATGTTATTTTGTTTTAACTCCTCCTACCCACACAAGCTCCTCCTACTTCCAAGCATTCAGACTTTACCTTTAGATAATTCAATTTATAAAGCATGTTTAAAAACAGTTTTTCCACTACTTAAAAATACTTCATTCATTCATTAATTTTACAATTTGGTCTTTATTAAAAAATTCAATTTTTATCTGTATAAATCTAATAATTGTATTTTTAATTCTGGAAAACTGATTGTATCATAAGCGTTGTGTGCGAATTTCAGCAAGCCTACAATAACAAACATTTTTGTAACCAAAAAAAATAATAATAAAATAAAAATAGAAATAAATAGAAAAAGGCGTTTACAGATCCTAAATCACGTTCGAAAGTTTTTTGAAAATTTCCAAGTTAATAAAGACAAGCCGTTTTCGATTTCATAATAATATGCTGCATTTTGTATTTTATTCCATGTACCAGTATCAGACTTCTGCGTACCAGTAGCCACAGCTTCACGTACCAGTACTGGTACGCGTACCATAGTTTGAGAACCCCTGATCTAGAGTCTTTTTTTTTTCTTCTTTTCTTTTTTTTCAATAAAAATGAGCAAAAGAAAGTTTCCAATTTCGTTCAAAATGGAAATTATAAAAACAGCGGAAACTGATCCTAGACTGTCAAAAATAAGTTTAGCTCGAAAATTCAATTTGCTAGAATCAACACTCAGAGGGATTTTAACCCTTTGGGGACGAGCGACATGCATACGCGCATAAAGTGCTTAGAATCCTCGATTATTCGCACCAGTTTTTTATTGTAAACTTTGCCTTATGCAATCCTAGCATTTCTGCGATTCAATTAGGCGAAAATTTCTGTTTTGAAAAACCGGTGGTAAAAGATTAAAAATTCTGTAAAGGACGCTCGTCGCGAAGTGGTTAAAGAACAAGGACTCGATCAAAAAAATGAATAATGAATATTCTACACAAGCAAAGAAACGATCAAGAATTCAGAATGGAAAATTTGAGATTTTAGAAAACACTTTAATTCAGTGGTTCAGAGAAGTGAGAGCTTCTAATTTACCCATTAGTGGTGAGTTATTTAAAGAAAAAGCCATGAGCCTCTATAGAAGGACTTCTAATGCAATAGTGATAACATCGTGTCGAGACTTCGGCACTAAATGGCAGCTACACAGTTACGCGCACTGTTCTGCGCAGCTGGCCAGAATCCGTGCTGCAGCAGCGCCCATGGCTGTCACCACGGAGGAAGGTAGATGGAGGGGAAAGTAACGTTGAAATTTTACAATACAGTTTTTCTCCTTATAGATGGCGCCACGGTAAACTGAAGGCTATCCTAACCTGCTTCTGCAATGCTTTTCAATGCGAAAAGCATTCATTTTTTAAATGTTTTTGATTGAAAATTTGAACTTTAAAAAAGTCAAACAAGTAGAAATTTCATTAAAGTTGTCTTCACATCATGCATATATTTTAATAGATATTTGGCGTTCCGATTGTTTTTTATAACTCTTTAAATAAGAGTTCATCCTGACAGAAGCATCTGAATAGTCATTTAAAAATAAATATCACGGATATTGTACTGCGAAGAAATACGGAATGGACGTATAATTTTTAGAGATTAAAAGTATTATTCAAATAAAAACAGCTTCAGATTACAGCCAACACATAGCACTCTATAAGACAATTTAAATGGCCATGTCAATTAGCCACAGACATTAGCATTCATTAAGTATAACATTTTAAAAACATGTACACTAAGATCGATATACTAGAATAAAAATTTCTTAGTTTAAAAATGATTACATGCATATAACTTTAAATTAAAGTATAATAAAAAGCACTCACCTTTGGAGCTATAAACATACTTAAAAAAAAAAATTCTTCGATTTTTCTTTTGTTTATCTCATCATAGCCCGATCTACATCCCGGAATAAAACATTTATATCCCATCTTAAATTTATGACATATAATTGCTATAATTAAAAATAATCCAGTAAAATACTTTCGGAATTTAACATGTAATCTAATGACATTCTGTTTAAAGGCAGCCGCCAAATTTTACAGCGCCCTCTTTCGTTAAAAAAATATGACTTGCATTTTCGATATCCTCGCCTATTCTAGTTTCCCCTCCAGGTTCTTTCTCCGTGGCTGTCACTGTCAGTGTCAAATGGTGAAGCAGACGAATTAGTGACGTATGCAGGATCCGTCTTATCACATGCGCCAGCTATTTGAGGTTTTTTTCGAGGAACGATTTCCTTCTTGGAAAGGCTATTTCGTTAGAAGTCCTGGTATAGAGGTTCATGGAAAAGGCACTCACTTTGTCATCCAAAATGGGAATCGAAAATTTTTCGTCTTCTTCGAGATGGTTAGAAAAACTTAAAAAAAGACACGGTTTAACAAATCATTGTCTGAGTGGTGAAGCGCAGCCGTTTCAGATTCAACTGCTAATGAATGGATCGCAGACCTTCCAAATTTAATTCAGAACTTTGATCTTAAGAACATTTTTAACTGTGATGAAACAGGTTTATTTTATCGTCTTTTACCAAACAAAACGATGAGGGATTAAGGGAGAAACATGCCATGGTGTCAAACACAGCAAAGAAAGACTGACTGTGCTTTTATGTTGCAATGGGGACGGATCAGAAAAGTTACCGCCAATAGTGATTGGTAAATCCAAGAATCCACAGTGTTTAAAAAATGGTCAAGAAATTGCCATGTTCTTATGCAAGTAGCACCAAAGCCTGGATGACATCGAACATTTTTTTAGACCTTTTGAAAGAATTCGATATGAAGATGGCTAAAAAATAGAAAAGTTCTGCTATTTATGGATCAATGTCCCACCCATCCTTCAGATCTCCCATTGCTGACACATACACGAATTATATTTTTCCATGCTAACTGTACTAGCAGACTCCAGCCCTTAAATCTCGGTATAATAGGGTCAGTTAAAGCGCAATATAGGAAAAATTTGGTGCAAATAATGTTTATATCACTAGAGCAGAAAAAGGAATTTAAGAAAATTTGGATTCTGGATGCCATGCATATGTTGGTTTCCTTTTGGAATAACGTAACAGCCGCAACAATTTCTAACTGCTTTAGGAAAGCGGGTATTTTTCATTCAAATGATGTTGAAGTTATTCCATTACAGGAAAAGGAAAACAGCAACAATGATTTTAACATAGACGAAGAAGAATGGAATAGAATAAGCCAAGATTCTCTTTCTTTTCAAGATTTCGTCAGTGTTGATGAAAAATTAACATCAACGGCAGTAAGAGATATTGAAACTGTTTTTGATGATGTGACAGCTGAAAAAGAAGGAGAAGATGATGGTAATGATGAAACTGATACTGTAATTATCCCATCTTATGCTGCTACTTTAGGAGCCCTGGACACTTTGAGATGTTACCTACAAAATGCTGATGTAGCATCAAATACAATGACGCACTTTAATGGATTAGAAAAGGTCGTTGTACAAACACGGCCTAAGCAAAAACAAACTACCATTGGTGACTTCTTAAAAAAGGACTAATTGGCATTTTTTTATGTAAGTACATCATCTTCTATGTCAAATGAAATTTTACTTTATTGTATTTTTTTAAACTAAATTTTATAGTGAAAGTGTAAGAATTTTTTTTTAGTACACTAGGCTAATATTACACCCCTTTTATTTTATAAAATGTCATTAATCATAATTCTTATATTTCAATATGTTTTTCTTTCGAATAATGTATATAATGTATATAAAGAATTACTGCATACGACATCCACTCAGTTATGAGCGGCTCTCAGTTATGCGCGATTTTAAATCAGTCCCTTCAAACGCGTATAAGTGAGAGGTGACTGTATTTCTTTTTACTTTTATTTCCAATTGATAAAACCAGTCAGCACAATTTTCTTTTCAATAGGCATTCGAATCATCGAAATACAGTCATATACATCCCCCCCCCCCCTCTTGATCGCCCTATATTTTTCCAATGGCATTCTGTTAAATGTATACAGATGAAACTACATAAAGGACACCCATACTGACTGTCCAAGGTCATTCAATGCTACTCTCGTCTATTCCCCCTGCCGTTTTTATTTATTTTTTAAAGAAAAAATATGAAGGGGAGGTAGTGCAAAGAGCATTAACATCGTAAAATAAAATAAAAAATGTATATCAGGTGAAAAGTCTCGTACGATGAGGGAGCACTCATACATTTCAAAAGAGCTTATGTCAGTGCTTACCGGCTTAGTTTTGGTTTATTTTTCTTCTAGGGTTTTAGTTCGTTAGCCCAGACAGAAAATTACACAGTGAAAGAAATCATGTTCAAACAAATCATAAATGGTTCCAACCTAAAACTGCAGACTACAACAGATGAAAGTTTGTTCTAAAAAAGAAAGAATTAAAAAAGTTTCTATTTCTCTATAGTTATTCTCATCCGGTGTGTCCCGGCAACAACGTTTGGTGATGCATATCAATGGATATAATTTATCTTGATATACAGGGTCATCGAAAAAAGGTTGGACAGATTTGAAATAATTATAACTCTAAAAGTAATTGAGTAATCGAAATTATTTTCTTTCCAAAGTACCGGCAATTATCCAAGATTTGTTAGATGTGGCTGTTTTAAAGTCGTTGCCAGGGCTTAATTTACGCCGGAGCCCACTGAGCTCGGCTCCGGTACTTCTCTGTTTTTAGTAAAAATTTAAATATTGGCCAGAATTCACCGGAGCATATAAACACTGCGTTCCGGAGTCCAGTGTAATAAAGCTACCGAAAAACGAATCCTAAATTGCCCTTTCCTTTCCCTCCCATCTCCAATCTTTTGCCTTCTTTTGTATCAAAACACTTATAAGTAACGTAATGTGTCGCTCACATAAGAGATGGAGATGAAACGGGTTCGATTTTTATATCAGTCTTCGAGTTTGGGCAGGCTCAAGCTCAATCTGTCTTAAATTCAAAATTGTGTTTATTTCCATTTCAATTCATTTTAATGCTGTTTTGATCAGAATAAAGATTAAACATAAATAATTTTTTTCTATTCTGCATAGCTGCGAACATTTTTGTATTAACGCTATTTCCGAATCATAATCCTGAGCTTATTTAAATACAGAATTCTGCGATTAATTAACATTAAGATTAGGCAAAAGTTTCTATTTGGAAGTAGTAATAACTGAAAGTGGAATAGTTGATGGCTAAGTGTACGCAGATAGATGTATTTAATTTTTTTATTTTAGTAAATAAAAAAAAAAAAAAAACAAGGCTTTAAATTTTGAAAATAATGTATGAAATATAAATATGCAGATTGGAGTGACCATGGAGGAAGGAAGGGGGAGGGGTACGCTACGGCGCTACGGGTGTTAGTACTGCAGAATATTAGGGCCCTGGTACTTTTTTCTTTAGAAATTAAGCCCTGGTCGTGGCATTCAGACGATACGCAGAATCGATGATCTGCAAATGAAAATAGCACCACACATTCGCAATTTTTACTTTTTGCTTATAGACCGGGAGGCGGTTCACTCCGAGTCATTTTCAAAAACTAATGAGAATATTCCATAGTTGTAAGGGCTGTAACGATTTCATTAAATCTATCACAGTCTGCTAATTAGGCAGAGTAATCAAAGATAGAAGTTCCCAAGAGTTGGAAAACTTTTCTCACGCTTCGCTGTGGTGTTACAAGAATGTCGTTTACTACAATAGGAAAAGATGAGCTTCGATCAATCTTGCGAAACTGAAATTGCTAGACAGCAAACATTTCTCTGATCTGTCCGACTACATGTGAGGTCTCGAATCGTGAGGAAATTGCCCGTGTGAACATTCTAAAGTTCAGGAAGACCTCCCAAAAGAATGGTTTATCCAATGACTTAAAAACCGAAACTAATGGCGTAAACTAAAACTTTTTTGATTGGTGATCGGAGAATCTTTGTTCGAGCAAGCGGACCGGAAAAGAGAATCGAGGGGAAGTTAGTTAGAGTTTTGGCAGGAGAACGAGTGTTGGTGGAAAACACTCATCTCAGGACGGATTCCCATCTTAGTAGGGAAGGAAAGGTTTGCTGACACATTTTGAAGAGAGAGGATTTCTCTTAAAGCAACGGCAAGGTCATCGCTTGAACTTTTTGTGAAGAGTTCAAAAGAACTCATGTTAAGATTTCAAATTACTGCACAAGATTGGACCTTCCATTGATTTATTAATTGATTGTAAGTTGAAACGAAACACGCTAAAAAAAATGTTTATAATGAGTTGTAATATTAAGAAATTCGAGAATGATTTTTAATAAAAGTCATTTCGAAGTAACATATTGAAATTGATCCATATGAAAAGGCCACACGCTACCCCTTTTTAAATTATAACATCATGGATTCATTATAGGGCTTTGAAATTATTATTTAAAATGCTATCATTTAATTTTCATGTACATTTTTTAAAATTACGCACGTTATCTTTTATTTTTACTTGGTTGTTTATTTTACATGATATGAAAATAAACAACCAAGTAAAAATAAAAGATAACGTGCGTAATTTTTAATTAAAATAATAATTTCAAAGCCCGTGCAATTATGGAATATTCTCATTTGTTTTTGAAAATGACTCGGAGTGAGTCTAAACATGTCATACAACCTAATAAAAGTTATATTTTAATTTGTATTATGTTGTTAATTTACAACTTTTAGCATTTAAAAGAAATATATTACTACAAGATGTTATAATTTATTATATTGTTATATAAAATATATGCTTCTCATATTTACAATCTAAACAGACAAAATATTAAAAAAAAAGAAAAAGAAAGAAAGAAAGAAAAAAAAGAAAAAAGAAAAGAAAGAAAACTAAAGAAAGCCGGAAGAGATAAAAAGATGAAAAAAAATATATTTTTTTTCTTTTCTACTATTTTTACTTTTAAATTTAAAGGGAAGATTTATGTTTTATTAATCCTCCATTAATTTTGAATTCTGTGATTCATTAAACATCATTTTCACCATATTTACTTTTTAAGAGGAAAAAAATAAGTGGAGGTCGTGCAAAGAGCATTAAAATAGTAAAATAAGAAATAACAAGCACTTCATATTTCAAAAGAGCCTACGTCAATATTTAGCTAGCTGGCTTAGTTTTGATTTATTTTTCTTCTAGGGCTTTAGTTCTTTAGCAAAAATGGAAAATTACATAGAAAAAGTGAACGAACTCATGTTTAAAATTATCTTAGTCCAAACTGTCTAGTATATTCATAAAAGTTAGCTCTAAAAAAAATTGTTTTCAATCGTTACAATCTAGATAGAGAGAAAGAAATGAAATAATTGGACGCTCTCTTATTCAGTAACTCGGGATTTTCTTCTTTCTCCATGCCTTAATTTTCTTCTTCTTCATCTTCTTCTTTTGCGTCAATATTAGCTGTCAGTTTTATTTATTTTATTTTTGCAACATAAGAGAAATAGTTCGACGATTAATCCATACTATAATCTCATAATAAATATAATTCAGAATGAAAGTGTTTTTGTAAATGAGATATTTTATAAAGTTGTTTAATTAGCTTTCATGCATGATTAAGATTTGAATTTGACATCATAAGTATAGAATTTAAAGTAATATAATTTGAATTTTCCATCGCAAAAAAAAAGGGTGGGGGTCTACGTTTCAAGATTAAATATTAAATGTCTTTTGAAATTAAATACAAGCTTTTAAAATTATATTCTACATAAATCTAGGGTAATTTTTTTCAGCCAACTATATCACTGATTATATATTTATTAAATATATTACTAATAATGATTATCTGCATTTATTTAAATTAAAAATAATGCATTCGTACTTTTTAAAAATATTTATTTTATTTTCGCAAAGGAAAAATTCATTTTTGGATCTATGCCCAGCAATAATAATTCTTGGTAATTACCTTCTACTACTTTTTTTTTTTAATTGTAACATGCGTCAGTTATAATTATTCTTATTTTTTTAAAACTCCTCTTTTATTTTCGGGCAAATAATTTATATTTATAAAATGAATTCTGCATAGCCGAATAACACTTTATTTATTTATATAACAAAAACTCTGAATATATTTCTTCTATAGCCCATCATCATTTAAAAAATATCAGGGGCTTCGCAGGTTACAAAGCGTAAGTGAAAACTATTTTTAATTGAAAAATTTAATAGATTTTTTTTTTTTTTTTTTTTTTTTTACATTTAATATATATATTAAGTATTTTTATATAAAAAACATAAAGTACGTACATTCAAATAAAGTTTTGAAACTTAAAAATGGTACTTTCGAATTTTCCGCGTGCCATTGATTAATAGCCGAAGAAATAGCCACAGATTTTACTATTTAAAGTAGCTTTTTTTGTTCTGATTATTTCAGTGTTTAAGCTCGTAGTTCGATTACTTGTTAAAGTTGTATTTTAGTTACTTTTTTTTTTAATTGTTATTTTTTTTCTTCATTTTTTTTTTAAATCTCGACAATCTATTAATTTCTGAAGATAAAGGAATGCTTTCTGGAATAGTGGGTAACTCAGAAAAGTTTATATTCATTTTCGTTCTTCGTTATATTATATTTTCGTAGGTTAAGAAATCTTTGTCATTTTTAAGTGTAAGTTTGCACTCAAGTGTGTCGCGAATGTACTATAGATTCAGGTAAGCTGTGAGATTAAAAAAGTTTAAAAACTCTGCCACCGATTTCCGATATACTATTATTCAACAGATGAAAAAAATAATTTAATCTGATTTTTTTTTAAATATATTTTTAAATCTTTTTTTTAAGACAATTTTGAAAATCTGATTGTTATTAATATCTACCCTATATATATAAAATCCTAATGAAACGAATTTGTGAAACGATTTTATGAAACGAATTTATGAAACGATTTTATGAAACGACTGATTAAACGACTGATTATGTTTCAGGGCTATTTTTAATAAAATATTAAACGCTTGATGATGAAATTAATACCAATTGTCCATAAAAATCCGCGGATGTCAAAACTGGTAACAGAATTTTGAAATTGGAATTAGTTTTCGAGATATTAATTTTTTTCTAATTTTAATGACGTTTCTGTAATGATGGCAACTAATTACTCAGTTTTTTTGTGACAAAAAAGGGAAAAACATTGAAAAGGATCCCGATAGGGATTATTAGTTTCTTTTTATTCGTCATTTTCAAATTGAAATTGAATTTATCTTTTATTTCAATCGATAATGAAGACAAGATTGTGATTAAATTATGTTTTTCAGGAAAATTTGAAAAAAAAACCCACATTTCTATTGTCAGGATTCAATCGTCTGTCAGCATTTAATTTAATTTATAAACTGAAAATATTTTGAATAAATTCGTCCAAATGACGTCATTTATGTAAACGCAAAAGAAAGGGGGGAAAAGGAATTAATAGTAATTATTATTTATTGATATCATTTTGTTATTTTTTTGTAAAATTTAATTAAACGAATTTATAAAATCACTAATTTGGATATTTGAAACGAATATATAAAATAATAATTGCCCAACTGAACGGAAGAAGAATAAAATATCCTGCTTGGTTTTTTCCGCCAAGCTTTTTAAAAAAGCGTCAAGACCCCTATAATAGAAAAGCACCAAAAGTTCATTGGGTTTGTTTTCATAACTTTAGGCAACAAATCTATGTATATTAACGAATCTATCCCTTTTTGAAGCTCGAATTACACCAAACCTAAAAGCAAAGGATCCTATACTGGAAAAGTACCCGAATTTCTTATGGACAATATTCAAGTGACATAACATGGTGTAAAATTATCGCGGATAGCAAATTTGTTTATATATCTCATCAATTGATGCCGAATAAATGCAGGCATGCATCTTCTAAAATAAAAGCGTAAGTCATGTGACTGTCATCAACAGTTCCGGGATGGCCATTTCACTTTTTCATATGCGAAGCGGCCATTTTTATTAAAAATTATTTTTTCGAATAAAACTGCATAAAAGTTACATTTTAAGAAAGATTTTTCAAAATAAATTAATGTTTGAGAGATGACTTACGTTCAATTATGTATATATTCTGCAATAACTTCAGTCGAAATTAGGTTCACAGTTCAAATTCTCTATTCATGAAAGTAAACAAAAAAAAGATTGATTCGTCGTGAACATTTAAAATATTAAATCAGGGAGGTAATCATTCGCAAAGCAAGTTCTCCGCGAATTAATTTTTGGACCGCTGCCTCGCGTCAAAAAAAATAATTCGCACCAGTGAGACAATCAAAGTTTACCATAATTATGTGCTATACAACTCAACTTCCTTCCGGACCTTTTTTGACGTAAATTGAACTCATGTAATAATATTTAATGAATCAAATTTGTAGCATTTTTAAAATCGCTAATACAGCTTTTATTTATCGCGTGTACAAATTAGAAACGATACTTTGATTTTGAAATCAACTGTTTTGATTTATGATATTATTTCTTATTTATTTATTTATTTTCTATTTAAATGAAAAGTGTGAAGTATTTTAAATTTATGTAATATAAGCATTTTGGATTAAAGTTAAGTATTTTAAATGAAATGAGTGACAGGTATATAATTTAAAATTAAATTAATGTAGTATGAATGATGGTGATGGGAACAATATTTGGCGATTTATCATCTGCTCCCGGCTAACAAAAATACTCATAATTAAAAAGGAAATAAAAATAAATAAATGAGAGTTTGATGTAAATAAATATTGATATACATATCAAAAATAATTTTTAGAACTAAAAAAAAAAAAAAAGTAAATAAACAACAATTTCCATAAAAAAAAATTCGCCAAATTGGTGGGGGGAAAAATCGCGCCAACGTGCGTATGTGACACCTGTGCCCAAAAATATGCGAAATGCTACCATGATCGCAAAAGGTCATGATTTGTCTATTAGAATCTTCCGATTTGGCGAAGGATTAAGGGAAAATTAAATTATGAATAAATGTAACGTGTTGCAATGTTTAACATACATTTAAGGGAGACCAAACTGGTCGCCATTGGCGGCTAGTGTACAAAATATTTAATTAATTTTGTATGATAAATAATTATTAGAAAATTTGTATATACATCTATATATTTAAAACGCTAAGCGATTTCTTTCGACAATCCGTTAGAACAAACTACTGCATCAAATTACACCATTCTTTTTTTAAATGAAAGATATTAGTACACAGATTTGTTATCGTGCATTCGTTTGTTCGAAAATTTAATTAATTAGCTGTAATTTTCAATTAAACATTACTTCTGCTTATGACGTCATAAAGTTGACAACTCCCACTTTTGAGGGCATAGAGTTTTTTCCCTGAACCCTGTGGTTCGCCAATCTTTTGACATTAACTAATATCAACTAGGTAATATTTTAACATTGTAGTATAAAATCTTTAAAAAAAAAAAAAAAAAAAAAAAAACTTAATTAGCTAGAGTATAATCATAATAAAATATCTAAACGTAAACATATCAATATGAATAACAAATCTCACGTAAAATGTTGCAATTTAAATGATTCCAATTGAAACAAGATTTGGAGAGTTATCCTTGACGCCCAGCTAACATAAAAGTACCTATTTTATTTTATTTATTTACACACATATTCAAATTTATTATAAAACACCAGGTTGCCATACAAAGCAAAAATCGTCATTTAGGTGCCAAAAAATAACCCAGGTGCGTCTGCGATATCTGTACTGATTTAATCAAAATTATTTTGGTTGCACCGCATATTGCAAAATTAATTAAATCCATGATTATTGTTTCTTTCTCAGATTAAAAATAAGAAAATTGGTACTTCTCTATTATCCCGTCGACCACTTTTCATAACAAAAAAACTATCGCCAAACTCTAACGTCAAATAAACGGGAGAACGTTGCCATTGGAATATCAAAATAAATAAATAAATAAAATACATGAATTTAAGGACACAACTGTTATTTTAATTAATGAAATAACTAATAAATCAGTAAAACATAATGAAATATAGACGCAAATCTCGAATTAAAAACCACTTGATGACGTAACAAACACGTATAATGCTTCTGACATCAAGTAAATCGGACTGTATTTTTGGCGTTTAATTTTACAGTTTGGCGATAATTTTTTGTTGTGAAAAGTGGTCGACCGGATAATAGAAAAGTACTAGAAAATTTAATGTTTAACGAAATTCAATTATTTGACCGATCGCAAATTTTGGTTCTTTTCCGTTATACCGACACCATGCCATGTAAATATATGCTTGGCGACAATGGTGTCCGTATAATGGAAAAGTACTCAATTTTTTCTTAGTTCGGGCTATACCAAAAACAAACATTTTACAGGTAACAAAAAAATCGCCGAAAATGACTGCTTCATCAGCTGTTATGACAGCAAAGTTGGATAAAATCTAATAACCTGAATTTTACAACGTTTATGCGAAACACCACAGAGAACACACGCTATTTTTATATAAATAGGGTATATTTAAACGAATAACAGAACTAACAACCTTCAATAATATAATGCATGAAAAAGTAAACAACGAAGTGATTCAGCAAATCATAAAAATATGTATTTCTTAATATAACTATAAAATACAGAAAAATATTCTGGTACCATAAAAAATATTCATTATCCCGTCGAAATTCCGTGCATTATCCCGTCGTCCGATTAAGAAAAAAACTGTATGCAAATTAGGTACTTTTCGGTTAGCCGGCGCCAATAAAGTATATATATATATATATATATATATATATATATATATATATATATATACACATTATACAAACTCCAATGGAAAATTACTTGCAGAATCATTATCACAAAAGCCAACCAAAATCTATAAACCACATAAATTCAATACTAGAAAAACAAAACTATATACATTATATATATTTGTATCTATGTATGTATATACTATATATATATATATATATATATATATATATATACACTTCATTGGCGCCCTGCTAACCGAAAAGTACCTCAAATAATTCGCCAAACTGTAGCGCCCAATAAACAAACGGAAGAATGTTGCCATTAAATCTCAAAAAAAGAATAATAATAATAATAATAATAATAATAATAATTAAGAAAAGCCCCATTTACTAAAGTATCATTTATCAGTAACTTTTAACAATAAAATTTGCAATATATTAATGAAAACAGAATCAAAAATAATCTTGGATATTTATTTATTTACATTATTTCTCTTAATTATGGAAAAGGAATAATCATCCTGATTATGTAAAGGAATGAAGAAACCATACAAATAAATTACACTTGAAAACATTAGAAATCTTCTTTTTCTGTAGATTGATTTATTATTGTAAAAAAAAATTCTTCATCTTTACATAAAAATTGATTAGCTTAAAACGATAGATGCGTTTCAGAAGATGTGGATTTAAAACGAACAATGATTAAAGAAGACATTTTAAAAATTTTGATCAAAACATTTTAAAACTTTTTTTACGTCGAATTTCGACGGTGCGTTTGGGGAGAAGCAATGCACATGAGCATAGGAACTCATTCGGTTGCATTATCACAGGAGGGGAGGGGGGGAATGTGTGCCTTATTTAATATGTTCTTTTATTGACTGAATATGAGATGAACGTAGGGATATGCTATTTGTATGATACTTCATAGGTTCAGGAAATTTTCTTTCTTGCCGTGGGGAATAGGGCGGTAATGTCAAACTGATTTCCATTTTGTTTACGGATTGTTTGTTTGGAGATTGCACCGGAAATAATAACGTAATTCACTGGGGGAAATTTTTTTAAATAAAATATTTGAAAGATTGTTTCATAAGCACCCCTACTTATGTAATAAAGAAGCTTATTTTACTAATATTGCTATTGTAATTTTTTCCGTCAAGTTTTGACGGGTACCATCTAGTATTATTATAATATTTATTACTTCAATTATTTATTACTGATTGTTCATTCCTTATTAAAATATATATATATATATATATATATATATGCACAGGGTGGGACCGCTTCTAGTATTCTCTCTGACTTTTACTTATATTATTATGAAAGAAATATTGGTCCGAACAATGATTATGTATTTTATCGCTATATTGATGACATTATCATTTTTTATTTCAATGATAAAAATTGCATATCACCAATCAATTTTTATCCTAATCAGTTTACATTAAGCGAAAATGATTTGATTAATAATAATATAAATTTTCTTGACTTAAAAATTAATATTAATGATAATTATAAATTAATATTTGATATTTATGATAAAAGATTTGACTTTCCATTTAAAGTAAATATTTTTACCAATTTTGCTTCATGTTTACATAAATCAGTTTATAAAAATATAATTATCAATTACCTTCATCGTATAAAATATCTATGCTCAGATATAAATAAAAACAAAAATATTAGATTTATACGAAATCAAGCAAAACTTTATGGTTATCCTATTTTTTTGATAAATTCAATTATCAACTCTTTTAAATAACATTTATTACATCATATAAATATAAACATGTTATGTAATAATTTATTTTGTTTTAGTGTGCGATAAAATATAGCAAATGATTTAGCAATTAAAACATATAAGGACTATTATTAAGATGGTTGAACATTGTTTACACTTCATATAGTCATGGTGAATGTGCGTCTGCCGATCACCTGTATATTAAGTGATTCTAATGATCAGTTATAAAAGTCTATAAAATATGCATTGTATTAAAATAAATGTAAACATAACATATACAAAAACACAACTCATCAAGATTATGATATTTCATGATGTGCGTCATGTGGTCGTATTGGTATAAATGTAGACCTTGTGATGTTTAAGGAATTTTTGATAATTATTGTGAGTAAGATATTTTATCTGTTCTTTACAATTTTTTTATTTCCAATTTTACTATTTCCAATTTTTTTCTGGTAATAATACAGTATACCTGGATGAATATACTGATCTTAGCATAAATGCCAGTATATTTATGAAATACTGTATTATTTTTAAAACACGTGTGGATACATCCAGGCTGATGATTATATCTACACGTGTTTTTTCATATCCATTTCTAATTTAAATCTCTTGTTATCCAATTTCCCATTGTATTTAGTTCATATTTCATTTCAAAATACATTTGTATTCACTTGATATCAACTTCAAATTATTAACATTTTATGGTGTATTATATATATATTTTTTTCTCTCTTTTTTTAAATATTTTTCATATTTTCAGTATTTTTGGCCAATTACCATTGAAGCAAATGCTATGGTAATATTATGTTTGCACTTGTTAATTTATTAACTATGTGGTATTCTGTCTACATTTTATTACTAATTATCTCTTAGGAGATTTAATTAGAATGTTACAAGAACTTGATATGTTTTTTGAAATTCAAAGATATTATAATTATATATATATATATATAACACAATTTTTTTGTAAGCACGTTTCTTCATGAACACATATTTTGGAAGTATAGATATTTTTATTTAATTCAACTTTGCGTCTCACAAGCATTTTTTCCCAATTGACTTTTAAAACAAAATTTAATTCCATTGCCAACAATTATAATTTTAAATACACATATAATATTTCTATTTCCCTTTAAATAGAAAATTTTCTTCTCTGAATATTTTTTCCCTTACAGAAATTTCCATAGCAACAACATTTTTCATAAACATATGTAATTTTTTTTTCTGCTCCATTTTGGAATTATCTTAATCGGATTATGTTAACTTTCAATTCATTATAGAATGAATAATTTTATCTTTTAATGTTCTTCATTTTTCTGCATAAATTTTCTCCCTTTTTTTTTTCGATACTTTCTTAAGGTTACGTTCATTAGCATTTTTTTAAGAGATAAGAATTTCTTAAAATACCATTTAAAAAAAAAAAAAAAACTCGTTGTTTTTATATGCTTTTTTAAGTGAAAAAATTAAATCTTTTTGACGAAAATATTCGTTTAAATCGTTTTTTTCCCCTAAGAACATTTTGAATAAATATTTACTCGTTGTTGGTGTACATTTTTTTAATACACAGTTCTGTTTTTCTGACTAAAATATTGGGTGGAATTTTGTTTTCAAAATGAATACTTTTAGTAATAATAATAATAAATGTTTGACTCTACTTTTAATGAGCAATTTTTTTAAAAATATGTTTCTTTCCATTAATTTTACTTCATTATATTTTTTTAAATGGCTTTCCTATTTCCAAATTAATATTTCTTTTTTAAAGTTTTTATTTATTTCTTACATATTAAGTTTCATAATTATTGCTTTTCCTACAATTTCAATGTATTTCTGTGCTTATAAAAGTGTTTAATTATGTATTTGTTAGTAATTCTAAGCCTGTTCATCCAACTTTGATTTTAAATTAGTTTTAATTCTCAAATTTAGTATTTTTAAATTGAAGTATATGAAAACACTTCAAAAATGTGCATTTTTTATTTCTGGTGTTTAGCTGTAAGAACATCGTTGATGATTAAGACACGTTTTTTCTGAATTTTAAACCCAGAGATCGCCAAATTTTAAAGATTGGGACCCAAAATTATTTTTATTTCTTTTAATTTAACATGTTTATTTCTAACTTACTAAATCTCATAATTATTGTTTATTCTACAATTTAAATTTATTTCTTAAATTAAAAAAAAAAAAAACGTTTAATCATGTAGTTTTTAGTAAATTTAAGAAATTTAACTTTGATTTAAAAAAATTATTTTTAGTTTATACTTTCTTCAATTTTAATGCTATAGTTATAGTAGATTTTAAAGAGATATATTTAGAATATTCATTCCTTCAGAATATTTATTTTATTTATCATTATTTATTTATTTGTAAAGATTTAAAATAAATATAGACAATAAGTATTAATTTGATTATCTTCAGCCAAAATCTTATCGTAGATATACGAAACGAATACCAGCAAAGTGTACAATAAGCATTACAATTACATGTAAAACTTTGCAGTTGAATACAATGGCAATTATTTGTATAAAACCAAAAACTTTCTGCGCACATAAATATTGGGTCAAAAACTTTCTGTAAATTAATTTAATGTTTAATAAAATTAACCGTTACATTATTTTGACGATATGAATTAAAAAACAGTAGTTTAAAATAATTACCATTTAAATTTAAAAATAATTAATATTAATTAAAGAATAATTATTCTGTTTAAAAAAATAATAAAGCTAAAAATCCATGCTAGCAAGAGCTGAATTCTTATCAAATATTCTGTCAATGCATTTAGAAACAGCCAAATCCTTAATATTTCGCAAGCGTCTATAATGTCACAACAAAGTTTTGAATCTTTAAACTTTGAATTGTGCGCCGCAAACAGTAAATAAATCGTATATAAAATTGAGAAATATTTTTTTTTTTTTTTTTTTTTTGTATATTTAAAAAAAATTACGAAAACAAAAGGTACTTTTTTTTCCCTACAAGTTTTGAATTTTGAAGAAAATTTTCGGCGTACGGCGCCGTGCGTCTATATTATACAACTCTGGCAATATGACAATATGCCTTTAGATTGCAACCACAAAATAAAGGCATAATATGAAAAGTCACCTGTCAAATTAATTCCAGTGACTCAACTGTTCCCGTCCTCAGTTTTTTTTTTTTTTTTTCTTTATTCAATGACACCTTGATATTTTCAGTGTTACAGAGATTTTTAATTATATTTGCAAACATCATTTCCTGATGGAAAATTACACAATTCTATCAAGGTCAATTTTTTTTCGCTTGCTTAAGAAACCATTATATAGTTAAAGGAAATCATCAATCATTTTGGAAAAGTAAAATTAAAAAGTAAAAAGCTTTAAAATAAAATGAGAAGAAAAATGCATAACAAAGAGACAGTTCTATAACAAAAATGCTTGCTCGTATTTTACCAAGAGTTAACTGTGAATGTAGAATTTAAACAATACTAAATTAATTATTAACAATAATGCATTTTATAATTAATTCTAGTTGTGAAACACAGAAACAAACATATTAAAATGTGTATGTAAAATTTACACTAAAAAATTAAAAACTTTCATTTTAGCTTGATTTGGGAACAGATGTACCATTTGCCGCAGTCCGCCATCATGTTTTTTAAATCAAAACACATTTGTTTTGTTTCTCATTTCCAAAATAATTTTCATCCATATTTACTTATTATAAACACGTTATTTAATTTAATTGACTAATTTATTTATATTTAATAATAATAATTTAATTTTAAAAAAAGAAAAAAACAAGATGGTGGGCTGGGGGCGAATGGTACATCTAAGCCTTGATTTGTTGTAGACGCGACGGTCAGCTATTGCCGGGAATTCAACCCATTACAAACATTCACGCGCGTGTCGGGATTCGAACCCGAATCCTTTGTCCAGTAGCCGGCGCCTTGGCAACTAGACAAGCAGGTGGACTGTAATTCTCAAACTAATGAAATGTGTGAGTTATGAAATAATAATGGTGGTATGGACGCAAGAGCAATAATAAATAAACATGTAAAATATAAAAAAAATATATTACATGAATTTTTAGAAAAAGTACTATAAATAACATACAGATTGCATTCTTTAAATACACAATTTGTATTAGCCTAACTGTGTCAATTGCTAAAAATTATTTTTAACACTTCCCACATTATATTATATTCAAAATATATAAAATAAAACATATATATATATATTTTTTTTTTAACCACAAACAAACTACACTTAATTACTGTTCTTTCTTTATACTTTTTGATAAAATAAGAAATTTTTCAGTTTGTTGTAGTTTATTCAAGATTTTTATTCTAAGATAAAACAGAAATATTGCAAAGGGTAATTATTTCAAGAAAAAAGAATCTTTTAAAGAAAACACAACCAACCAAAGTTTAATAAAATTATTTATTGTTAATTTTGCATATAGGCTTTAACGAAATGCAACATTTCTTAGTCAATTCAATAACGTAACATGTTTTCTATTTAATTAAAAAGAAGAAAGAAAGAAAGAAAGAAAGAAAAAGAAAAGAAAAGAAATGGAAACCTGATACGTTTTTAACACCTTCCACAAACTGTTTGGAACGTTAAGAAAGTTTTATAGAAATTACAATTATAATTTAATACTAATTAAATTCCTTATATATTTTTTCCGGGTTTCTTTTTAAACTGGTTTTAACAAAACGTGAAATTTTTATAACAATCCCTCACAATGAGTTTTATTTAAATTCTTCATTTAAAACAGCCACCAATATTTCAATGCTGCTTAGAAACTATTCAAAATGTTTAAAATTGACTGAAAGCGTATTTTTAAACAAACCCAAGCCGTAGTTTAATTTAATTATAGGGATTTTTTTTATTCGATTTAACGAAATACAAAACTTCCGAATAGATACATCGCAAGGATTTTTTTCAAACTATCGACAAAAAACTTCCTACATGCAATTCAAAATATTTCAAATGAATAGATTTATTTTTCCCCCCTGAAGAAACTAAAAAGAAAGAAAAAAAATTAATTAACTGAAGGTTTTATCGTGGTTGTAATTTTGTAATGGGGTTAATTACACCTCCCCATATCTTTGAAATTTCAATTAAATTTTTTCCTCATTTCGTATGAAAAAAAATATATAAACTTTGCAAAATGAATCCTCGTCACCAAAAAATAAATTTTTTAACCCTTTTCAGGTATTTCTCTGGAACCTCTATTCATGAGGATACAGCTAAAAAAGAAATAAAAACTGTAATTTAATTTAATTATAGGGGTTTTATGTATAAACTTAGCAAAATACAAAATTTCCAAATTCAGTTTTTTTTTTTTTTTTAACCAGTTACTTAGAATATACAATGAATAAGATACTTGAATAAACAATTTAAAAATCATGTAACACAATTAAAACCAGTAATTATAAACAATTGCGGTCCATGACGGTAATGTATGTGAATATTTTTGTGTCGATCGAGGTAAAATTTAAGGCCTATTTAGGATCCCTTCAAAAAAATCAATTTGGTAAAAAGAAACCCTTCATAAAAATCAATTTGATAAAATGGACGCCTTCACAAAATTCTTTATAATAAAACAAGACCCTTCACAAAATTCTGTTTAATAAAATATGCCCTTTCACAAAATTCTATTCCACAAAAATTTACTATTTATTAATTATTTATTATTTTGTGACAATTTGAAATGTGTTTGTAAGCGAACAAGCTCACCAGAGAGGAAACTTCAGCAAAAGGATTTTAAAAAAAAATCTGTTAAGAAATGCTTTGTACAAATTTGAATAACTGGATTTCAACTTTCGTTACAGAATGTTATTTTTCACAAAAACATAATAAATTTCACAAAAATAACCTTTACTTTTCACAAAATGGGCCCCAAGAAAAAAAAAAAAAACCTTTATCGACCCCTGGTAGCTTTTTACACATACTATACAGTGAAACTAAAATTTAATTCAGCTGAAGTCATAAAAAAATATAAAGGCTTTTCTAGCAATTGCAATCCATAAACGACTGCTTATCCATATAATTTTTTGCAGCCCTGTATATGAATTTCTTTACAATATGCAAACATTCCATAGAATAATGAAACTATTATACTCACTCTAGATAGCATAATTTAGTTCACTAAAAGCACACACAACACTGTTGAACACACGCTTTCAACAAATTCTGTCAACAGAAGTTAATTCAGTTCTTTTGAACAGCCCTGTATATGATCGGTATAATTTATACACACACCATAATATAATAAAATGTAGTTAAGCTTAAAAACGCATAACACAACTGAAAACGCACTTCTTGCAATTATTGCTCATAGACGATATAACCTATCTGGATATTTATTTTATTTTATTTTATTTTTTGTGCGGACATGTAAACATACAATAATTGTCACATGTCCTATTTCCTACATAGAATAATTTATAGTAACGCATATAATTTTTATAAAGCGCACTTCAAACAACTGTTGGCTATATACGCTAATGCAATCGAATTCTTTTGTGCATCCCTGTAAATGAACAGAAAATTCTATGATCACTATTTAATATAAGAAACACATTGTATTCAATATTGTATATCAATTTCTTAATATGTGAAATTGTGTAACATAACATCATTAAAATGTGTTTAAAACAATTATTCACCATAGACCATAATGTATCCGATTTTTTTTAAAACGTCTCTCTAAACAAACTATGAATACTACAAACTTTATTTTCAACAACGAACATCTATAGTAAATATTAATAACGCATACAAATTATACGACAATCCGAGCATATTTACCAGACAGACGGCATACAGACAAACCGAAGTCATAAACACTTTTAAACTATTTTGGAAAGTGTTAAAAGGAACAAACATCTTACACACTATACTATCTAAAATCTTAAGTGAATGAAAAAATTTCTCAGAAGAAACTACAAACTAACAAAAAATGAATTAATTATATTATCATTACTTCGCTAACTGAGAACATATCTATTAAATAAACTCAAGCACTTAATTTAATTTAATTACGAGAGCTTTTTTTAATGAGCTTTAGCGGGAAAAAAAAAAAAAAATCCAACTTATCGGATGGATTTTTTTTTTTAAGTTGTCATTAAAATAAATAAATAAAATAAAATAAATTTCCACATGCTATTCAAAATCTTTCAAATTAATAGACTTTTTCGCCCTTGAAGAAACTATGAACAAGCCAAAAAATAAATTATATTATTATAATTATTTTGTTAAAAAATGTGGAACGAAGGTAAAATTTCCTAGTCAAGTTACAGCAAAGAATTTTTTCAGCCAGTGATTAAAAAAAATAATTATTATTATTAGTGTTATCATTACTACTCGCAAAATCTTTAGAATTTATGAAGCACCTTAACAAAATCACAAAAACTACTTAATTAAATCAACAGATTTTTTTTTAATTAGTAGTCTTCAATGAATTACAATTTTTTTCATATCAACGTTCTAAGGATTTTTTTTTCTATTTATAAACTCTGCATTTGTTTATAAAAATTATGTTGTATATGTATAAAGTCAACTGGATAATTTTCAGTAACTTACAAAATAGAAAGCATTTAAAATTAAGACAACTTTTTTTTATTATTGCAATTAAAAAATAAATTTATTTATCAAAATAGAATTAAAAATAACAAGTTTATAATTATCAATTACAAAACTGGTATCAAATATCCTTTTTTTATTTTGAATCTTTACATTTTTCCATTTTAAATAAAGCTTGTTATATTGAATGAAAAAACATGCATTAATGTACTTCTTTAGGATGGGATGTAAAACGGCTCATAAATAGCCATAAAAGTCGAGATAAAAAAATAATTGCTACAAAAAATTATCTTTTATATCATTAATTTTGAATTAAAAAAATTCCCGGTAATTAACAGTCATTAACATATCGTGTCCGAAGAAGAATGTCGGAGTTAATGTAGTGAATAAATTAGTTTATTTCCGTGAAATGACATATATTTTTACATCATTATACATTGTTCAATGTACGTACATATTGTCAATATATGTACTTTGTAAAATAAAGACCTTTTTAAAAATAATAAAACATATTCTCCATATTAAGTATTTTGTATTATTTATCAACAACTTTATACATGTTTAAAAATCAAATTCATATATTAATATACTTTTAATTTGAAATAGACATTTATATTTATAATATGTAAAATATTTTATATATTGAAAGAAATATACATTATTTAGCAGCAAAGATTTTTCCAACTATAATTTATAAAATTGTATATAAAAAGATAAATCAAAGTAAGTCACAAAAAAGAAAGAACAATAATTTGATTTTAAATAAACTTATATTTAATCAAGTTATTTATTATGACAAATAATATATTCTACGAAAATCGCTTTTAAAGGGATATTTCCTCAAAAATAAATAAATAAAATAAAAAATAACTTTTGAAATTATTTATCTTTAATTCTTTAACTGACTAACTGAAAATTTCTTCTCGTGATGATCATTTGTATCTTTAATTATAATATAATAATTTGATTTTAAATAAACTTATATGTAATCGAGTTACTTATTACAACAAATAATATATTCTGCAAAAATCACTTTTAAAGTGATATTTCCTAAAAAAAAAAAAAAAAAAAAAAAAAAAAAAAAATCTCTTGAACTTATTAAATAATTTATCTTTAACTGAGTAACGGAAAATTTCTTTTCGTGATGTCCGTTTCTATCTTTAATTACAATAATTTCATTTTATATAAACTTATATTTAATCAAATTATTTATTATAACAAATAATATATTCTACGAAAATCGCTTTTAAAGTGATATTTCCTCAAAAATAAATAAATAAATAAATAAATAAAATAAAATAAAAAAATAACTTATTAAATTATTTATCTTTAACTGAGTAACTGAAAATTTCTTCTCGTGATGTCCGTTTCTATCTTTAATTACAATAATTTCCTTTTATATAAACTTATATTTAATCAAGTTATTTATTATAACAAATAATATATTCTACGAAAATCGCTTTTAACATAACATTTCCTCAAAAAAAAAAAAAAAAAAAAAAATCTTTAACGTATGAAATTATTTATTTTTAACCGTCTAACTGAAAATTTCTTCTATTGATGTTCGTTTGTCTCTTGTCTCTTTAATTACAATAATTTGATTTTAAAGAAAGTACTATGTAATCGAGTTATTTATTACAACAAATAATATATTCTACGAAAATCACTTTTAAAGTGATATTTCCTCAAAAAAAAAAAAAAAAAAAAAAAAAAAAAAAAAATCACTTTAACTTATTAAATTATTTATCTATAACTGAATAACTGAAAATTTCTTCTCGTGATGTCCGCTTCTATCTTTAATTACAATAATTTATTCTTATATAAACTTGTATTTAATTGAGTAATTTATTATAACAAATATCATATTCTAAAATATCACTTTTAAAACTAATATTTTCTCAAAACATATTTATTTTTTTACTGGGTAATTAAACAAGATAAAAATTTCTTCTAGTGTTACATTACAGTCATTTCTTTCTAAATAAACTTATTTTTTTAATATATTCTATTTTTTTTTTAAATCTACTTTTTAGTCATGTTTCCTCAAAAAATATTTATTTATCTCTAACTGAGTAACTGGAAATTTCTTCTCGTGATGTCCGTTTCTATCTTTAATTACAATAATTTCTTTTTATATAAACTTATATTTAATTTAGTTTAAATGAGTAATTTATTATAAAAAATACCATATTCTAAAATATCACTTTTAAAACTAATATTTTCTCAAAACCTATTTATTTATTTTTTACTGAGTAATTAAACAAGATAAAAATTTCTTCTAGTGTTATATTACAGTCATTTCTTTCTAAATAAACTTACTTTTTTAATATATTCTATTTTTAAAAAAATCTACTTTTTAGTCATGTTTCCTCCAAAAACATTTATTTATCTCTAACTGAGTAACTGAAAATTTCTTCTCGTGATGTCCGTTTCTATCTTTAATTACAATAATTTCTTTTTATATAAACTTATATTTAATTTAGTTTAATTGAGTAATTTATTATAACAAATACCATATTCTAAAACATCACTTTTAAAACTAATATTTTCTCAAAACATATTTATTTTTTTTACTGAGTAATTAAACAAGATAAAAATTTCTTCTAGTGTTATATTACAGTCATTTCTTTCTAAATAAACTTATTTTTTTAATAATTCTATTTTTTTTTTAAATCTACTTTTTAGTCATGTTTCCTCAAAAAATATTTATTTATCTCTAACTGAGTAACTGGAAATTTCTTCTCGTGATGTCCGTTACTATCTTTAATTACAATAATTTCTTTTTATATAAACTTATATTTAATTTAGTTTAATTGAGTAATTTATTATAACAAATACCATATTCTAAAACATCACTTTTAAAACTAATATTTTCTCAAAACATATTTATTTTTTTTTACTGAGTAATTAAACAAGATAAAAATTTCTTCTAGTGTTATATTACAGTCATTTCTTCCTAAATAAACTTATTTTTTTAATAATTCTATTTTTTTTTTTTTTTTTAATCTACTTTTTAGTCATGTTTCCTCAAAAAATATTTATTTATCTCTAACTGAGTAACTGGAAATTTCTTCTCATAATGTTCGATAATTTCACTTTAAATAAACTTATATGTAATCAAATTATTAATTATAACACATATTATATTCTAAAAAATTGCTTATAAAGTGATATTTCATGAAATAAAATTATGTTTAACTGAATAACTGAAGATTTCTTATCGTGATGTCCGTTTGTAATTTATCCTTTTATTTAAAAGGAAATATTTTCATTTTAAATAAAATTACATTTAATTAAGACATTTAGTATAACAAATAATAAATTCTAAAAAATCACTTTTAAATTAATATTTCCTAAAAATATATTTATTTATTTTTACTGAATAATTAAGCATGGTGGAATTTCTTCTCGTGTAAACTTTTTTTTTTTCTCTCTTTTGAGTTATTTATTTTAAATAACAAATGATATATTCTAAAATTAAAAAACGATTTTCAAGTTATATTTTCTCAAAAAATATTTATTTATCTTTAACTGAGTAGCTGGAAATTTCTTCTCGTGATGTTCAATAATTTCATTTAAAATAAACTTATATGTAAGCGAGTTATTTATTATACTAAATAATACATTCTAAAAATCACTTTTAAAGTAATATTTCGTCACACACACACAAAAATCTTTAACTTACTAAATTTATCTTATCTTTAACTGAGTAACTGAAAATTTCTTCTCATGATGGCCTTTTATGTTTAATTACAACATTTTCATTTTAAATAAACTTATATTTAATTGAGTCATTTATTATAACAAATAATATATTCTAAAAAAATCACTTTTAAATTGATATTTCCTCAAAAAATATTTATTTTTACTGAGTAATTAAGCATGATGAAATTTCTTCTCGTGTGTTTAGTTACAGTCATTTTTAAAATGCCATAAAGTAAAAAAACAACTTTAAATATCGGCGAAATAGTTGCTTTATACAATCTTTCTCCAACAAATCAGCAAAATTTTATTTCGAGAATTTCACAGTAGATATCCCTCTTCTCTTCTAAAGCCCACTTCTGCTGCATCCCCTTAGCAACGCACATCACGGGCCAAATTATCGATTTCTGCTACCAACCCCACGCGGAGCTTCATATTCCAACATCGATACTCTCAACAAATCGTATTATCTAACACAACATCACTTCACAGACATCAGTTAAATTAACTCACATTAATACAGCATTATAACTAGTGAATAAAAACATAACGTACTCACCCAAACTAAGTATAACGGCAGCAGAAACAAACAAATAAAAAGTAAAAAGATCCAATGGCGGGTGGATTTTCGCGGTACAACTTCGGGAACGCCGAATGTGTTATACCAAGAGATAATTCACACAAATTTTCTGGTCGGTGTCGTTGATATTCCAAGAAATGGTACAATAGTGATGAGTTCTAAGAATGGGTAACACAGGGAGAAGGACGATAGGTCCACAAAACACACACAAAAACAATGGATAAAGGGATGAAATCTTTGAAGAGACCGGTTCTTCACACCGTATTCCCGCCTTACCGAAGCGAATGACGGTTTGAACCGAACTTGCTCGTCCACCCCTATAGTGAAGCGCACGCACAGTGGCTCCACGCTACCTGAAGCGGCTGTTTTTTCCCTGTAGTTATGGCTAATAATGTTTTTGATACAGAAAACAGAACTTCATTAGCAGGGGTCTGTCTAGACTTTTTTTATTGGGTCCTGTTTTTATGAAATTGTGAAGAGTTTTTTTTTTTTTTTTCCTATTTCTGAAAAAGCTAGTCTGTAATTTTATTAATTTAAAATTATCGTTATATTCAGGTTCTTGTTTACATAATTTTAACAAATTTCTTCTTATGGATAAAAGCTAGATAATAGTTATGGCTAATAATGTTTTTGATACAGAAAACAGAGCTTCATTAGCAGGGGTCTGTCTAGACTTTTCTTATAGGGTCCTGTTTTTATAAAATTGTGAATATTTTTTTTTTTTTTCTATTTCTGAAAAAGCTAATCTGTAATTTTATGAATTTAAAATTATCGTTACATTCAGGTTCTTGTTTATATAATTTTAACAAGTTTCTTCTTATGGATAAAAGCTAGATAATAGTCATGGCTAATAATATTTTTGATACAGAAAACAGAGCTTCATTAGCAGGGGTCTGTCTAGCCTTTTCTTATAAGGTCCTGTTTTTATGAAATTGTGAATAGTTTTTTCTTTTTTTTTTTTTTTTTTCTGAAAAAGCTAGTCAATTTTATGAATTTAAAATTGTTGTTATATTCAGGTTCTTGTTTATATAATTTTAACAAGTTTCTTCTTATGTATAAAAGCTAGATAATAGGTACTTTGGTGACTTCAGCTGTATTGTAACATGTCAGACTTTATTTTAAACCGATTAAATTTGTGAAAAGTTTAGTTTAAAGAGGGAAAAGTTTTGTGAAAGATCCATTTTTAACATAAAGAATTTTGTGAAGGATCCTTTAAGAAAAAAAAAGGGGGGGGGGCGGAGGATCATGTTTTAAGATAAAATATTTTGTGAAGGGGGGATAATAGTTTATTAAAATAAAGAATTTTGTGAAAGACCCTTTTTAAAAGTTTAAAAAAAATGTGAACGGTCCTGTTTTAAGATGAAATATTTTGGGAAAGGTCCTTTTTAAAAGTAAAAATAAATTTTGAAGGGTCCTATTTTAAGATGAAATATTTTGTGAAAGATCCTTTAAAGGACCCAAATTCTTCTTAAATGGATCTCTGATTAAGGTACTACTATGATAATTGCATTCCATGTTCAAAAATATTTTTGCCTTTTGAATGTTCTTAATGTTTTTTTTTTTCTTTAAGTATTTAAAAGCAGTAAAAAATAAATTAAATGAATTGATATAAATGTAAAAATCATTCGTTATAAATTACACCTTATAATTTCCTTTAAAAATCCATTTTGATGCATTACATTTCTTATAAGTAATCTATACTAATATTATAAAGGAGTAAAGATTGTTTTTTTTGTTTTTTTTGTTTGTTTGTTTGTTTGTAGGGGTAATCTCTGGAACTACCGAACCGATTTCAAAAGTGATGGTGACAAATTGATGGTGACAACCCCTGCTCCAACATAGGCTATATTTTATGTCGGTGCCACTACCCCAGGGGGGTGCCGGAGCGAAAAACGTTCTAAAATTGCGATTTTGTTTATACTGAAGGAGCTAGAAATTTGAAATTTGGCATTGTAGTTACTTATAAGATGTAAATGTTCTCTAAAAACAAAATAAAAAAAAATTCGAAATTTAAAAGGGTGAAATGAGTGAAAAGCGTTCTAAAACCATTCTAAATTACAATTTCTATGGAATCTCTAGAACTACCGAACCGATTTCAAAAGTGATGGTGGCAAATTGATGGTGACAACACCTGCTTCAACATAGGCTATATTTTATGTCGGTGTCACTAACTCCAGGGGGGGGGGTGTAGGAGCGAAAAACGTTCTAAAATTGCGATTTTTTCTTATACTGGTGGAGCTAGAAATTTGAAATTTGGCATTGTAGTTACTTATAAGATGTAAATGCTCTCTAAAAACAAACAAAAAAAATCGAAATTTAAAAGGGTGAAATGAGTGAAAAGCGTTCTAAAACCATTCTAAATTACAATTTCTATGGAATCTCTAGAACTACCGAACCGATTTCAAAAGTGATGGTGGCAAATTGATGGTGACAACACCTGCTTCAACATAGGCTATATTTTATGTCGGTGTCACTAACTCCAGGGGGGGGGGGGTGCAGGAGCGAAAACCGTTCTAAAATTGCGATTTTGTTTATACTGAAGGAGCTAGAAATTTGAAATTTGGTATTGTAGTTATTTATAAGAAGTAAATGCTCTCTAAAAACAAAATAAAAAAAATTCGAAATTTAAAAGGGTGAAATGAGCGAAAAGCGTTCTAAAAACATTCTAAATTACAATTTCTATGGAATCTCTAGAACTACCGAACCGATTTCAAAAGTGATGGTGGCAAATTGGTGGTGACAATCCTTGCTCCAACAGCCTCTTTAATAGAAAACTATGCGTTTCTGACGACTGGGTTTTTTGCTAATTGTTACCACAGATTAATCTCGGAAAATGAAACATTTTAAGTTACTGAAAAAAAATAGTAAAAGTATTTGTCAGAAAATTGTTAGGCAAATTGCGTTTGAAAGGTAAAAAATTGTATTTTTCTTGATATAAATTTCAAATCTAATGATTATGCTATTTTTCAAATATTGAATTTGAAAAATTACTAAATTTCACAATGGAGTACCATAGCAAAACCTTCATGCGTAAAAAGATAAGGATAAGGGCGACGTGTCCTGGTGTGTATATTGGCTATAGCACGAGTCACAAATTATAGTAGCCTTATTATTCTGTTAAAATATAAAAGTGAATTATGAAATGTCAATATTTTGTTGGATTAAAAGTTCGTTGACCAGCGTAGCGTGCGTAGCTTGCTAGTATATTATAAAAATCCATTATTACTTGCGTTTAATCTATCACAAAGTATAATAAGGAGTTCGGAATTTTAAAAAGAGGCTAAAACAATGATATATTTATTTATTTTCTGTTGAAGGAATTTAATATTTCATGTTTAATAGATGTAAAACGATCGTGTTGTTTTAAATAATTATTCTGGAAAACCTAAATAAAAAAGTTGAATAGAAGGGTTAATACAGAAAATAAAATAGTGACGGGACAAAATTGTTAAAACTTTGTTGTTTGTTAAAAATACTTTAAAATGTGTTATTAGATTAAATACTTTTTATATTTGAAATTATTTTATGTATTTTAGAAGTTGTAATGTATTGCTTTCTTTTAAGGAACGAAGAATGGTTGTGCTTAAATAATCATTTTGGAAAGATATTAAACCAATTTAATAAACTGAGATATAATTCTAAGAAATATTCAGCTTGTTAATATTTTTCATATTTGTAATTATATTGCATTTTGGAAGTTGTAATATATTGCTTCCTTTTAAAAAACGAAAAAGAGTGATTGTGTTTAAATAATTATTTTCGAAAGAGATTAAATCCCTTCAATAAATTGAGAGATGATTACAAGAAATATTCAACTTATTAATATTTTCATATTTGCAATTATTTTATATTTTGGAAGTTGTAATATATTGTGTTCTTTCCAGGAACAGACAAAGAATGGTTGTGTTTACATAATCATTTGGCAAGTGATTAATTCAATTCGATAAATTAAGAAGTTATTAAGAGAAATATTTAGCTCATTAATATCTTTCATATTTGTAATTATTTTGTATTTTGAAATTTTTAATATATTCTTTTCTTTTAAGGTACGAAAGAGAGTGGTTGTGTTTAAATAATCAATTTGGAAAGAGATTAACCAATTCAATAAATTGAGAGATGATTATATGAAAAATTCAGCTTATTACCATTTTCATATTTGTAATTATGTTGTGTTTTGAAAGTTGTAATACGTTTTCTTTTAAGGAACAAAAATGAGCGGTTGTGTTTAATTAACCCTTTTAGAAAGAGATTAGAGCAATTAAATAAATTGCGAGATTATTATAAGCAATATCCAACTTATTAATATTTTGACTATTTTATCATTTTGAAGCATAATAAAATACTAACAGGTGTAATAATTATTTTTGTGTTGGGGTAAGAAAGGGAGAAATGAAAGAAAATTGTATATTTGAAAATTTCAAGGATGGATTTGAGAGACATGATGAGGATATTAAAACTTTGTTTTTTCTAACGTTTATAATTTTTCATTTGGTAATTAAAAATATGTTTTAATTGGCTAATAAAGCATACAGTGGATTCAGGCTTCCTCACGCTTATATACATACATACATATTACATACATACATACATACACACACACACACATATATATATATATATATATATATATATATATATGAGCTTTCTGTACAATTAATCCATTGAAACATATTGACCAAATACCATGAAATCATTACCATACCAAATAGCAGAGTCAAATTACAAATTAAATTAAGTAGTCCTAAGAAATGAAATATGATAAATTCAAATGAAAAAACAAGAGTATAAACATAGATGAAAGCTTATATTGTAAATCACTTCTTCAAGGGAAGAGGATTTACAAATATAAGCAATGAAATTTATATATATATTTTTTCCCACGTATTTTGGTTAATCATTTGTTTTTCGTAAATAATCATCCGTTTTTAGTAAATAATCATTTTAGGACTAGATTAAACTAACTTAATAAATTGAAAGATGATTCTAAAAAATATTGAGCTTGTTACTATTTTTCATACTGGTAATTATATTGTATTTTGAAAGTTGCAATGTATTGATTTCTTTTAAGGAACGAAAATGAGTGATTGTTTTGAAATAATCATTTTTGAAAGAGATCAAATTCAATAAATTGAGAGATGATTCTAAGAAATATTCAACCTATTAATATTTTCATATTTGCAATTATTTTGTATTTTGGAAATTTTTTTTTTTTTTTTTTTTTTTTTTTTTAAGGAACGAAATAGAATAGAGTGATTGTTTAATTTCTTTAAATATTTAAATTAATAGAAAATTAATTACATTTCAAGGTTATTTATTATAAATACTTTATAATAATTACTTTAAAAAATCTACTATGATGTATTATTTATAATGAGTTTTTTTATAAGTAATGTATGCTATAGAAATTCAGCATTAATTATTTTTATAATAGGATAATATTTTCTTTATTTATTTCTCTTTTTTTTAACCTATCATAAAAAAGGCAATAAAAAGATGAATAACTATTTTAAAAAGAGATTGGAACATTAGTTAATTCAGAATAATTAATATATACAATTCATTTTTTTAAAAATAATTTTCATTTTCGTGATTAATAAGTTTATAAAGGCCCCAATGTTCTAAATAGTTATTCTGAAAAACAGGGATAGTCTAATGCAGCAGTGGCGAACATATGCACGCGTGACAATTTCTTTCACATGCGAAAAATTTTAATTTGATAGTATTTTTATAGATTAAATTCAATTTATTTTAGTTACACAGTAAATATTTTTTTTTACGCTTACAGACTATTACAAATAACTATTACAACGCAAAAAAAAACTGAATAAGAAACAACTGATTTCTATTTTGGGACAGAGCAAACGTTCAAATTTGTTGTCCAGTAATCCATCAGGTATCGAAAATTGTGTTGTACGATCAAAAGGTTCTCTATAGAACTTTGAGACTCTTAAATAGGAATTATCCCAGCAAAGTAATTTTTCGAAAAGAATTTATACAATTTGTTTTGAAAAATGCATTATCAACTTCAAACAACAAATATATATATATATATATATATATATATATATATATATATATATATATTTTTTTTTTTTTTTTTTTTTTTTTTTAAAGGAAATAAATTTATATTAACAGCAGATGTCAGTGAGGTTTTAATCCGTCAGGTATCTAAGATAAATTATAATTCATTTATAATTGTTACCAGTAAAATCTCGAAACTTAATGAAGTTAATAATTATCCTATTTCTAACTAGTAAGTTCACAATTTATTAATACTGTATATTTATTATTTACTGACGTGTTTGGATTTTACACGAAATTTAATGTAAGTATAGTAATAATAGATATATATTTATTCAATACCTATGCAAATTTCCTTTTTTTTTTAAACGCCATATTAAAATTTCACATTAACGAATTTTTCAGTATAACGAATTTAATCGATGATCTCCAGTATTTCGTTATAAAGAGATTTTACTGTACACAGAAAAATCGTGTTTTGATTCTTATGTGTCTGTTCTCAGTTATTTAAAGCACGAAAGTGACTAATTCTATTAATTAATTTGTATGAAATGCACACGTTGTAATATTTTTCTGTGTAAAATTTTGGCACGTTACACTGTTGATAAATACTGTTTGAGAATTTTCGGCACGGTGTAAAAAGGATAGTCCCACTGTTTTAACGGGAAGGTAAATTTAGAAAATATATAAATGAATATGACATATGAGACGTGATTAAATTGTTAAACATTTGTGGTTTTCTAAAAAAAATTTAAAGGATGTTATAACATTGACGAATTCAATAAATTGAAAGGTAAATTTAAGACATAATCAGTTTATTTATAATTTGAATATGTTATGGTTTTGGTACATAAAAATAATATATATGAGAGCATATTTAATAATTAATCTTTGGAGGGGTAGGGAAAGAAATCAAATTAAATGATGCATTCAAAATAATTAAAGATGTATTTGAGACATCACCAAATTATTAAAACTTTCTCAATTGTATTTTTTTTAAATAAGTAAGAATAAGCTGTTATTAACTAATAAAGTGCAGATGCAGAGTAGATCCTCACCTGTTTTTTCTACATAGCTTTTGGCTAATAATAATTTGGCTAATAATAATGTTTTGATATACACAGGAATTAATTAAGATGTTATTATTTTCACCACTTTTAATTTTTGAAAATGATTTTGTCATTTGAACGTTTTTAATACTTATTTTCCCCTTTCACAAATAATTATTTTGAAAAGAGATTGCATTTCTAACAATGACGAATTCAGTACATTCAGAGATTTTTAGCTTATTTTCGATTGAAAGAATTTAATATGTAATAGGTATAAAAAGGTTGCTACATTAAAAATAATAATTAACCTGAAAAAAAAATATATGTATATTGGTCAGTTTAAAATTTGAGACAAAAATTTCCACAGAGCTGGAAATGTGACTTATTTTTTCCTTTCACACATAATAAAAGGTTACAGATAATTATTTTGAAAAGAGTTTGAATTTCTAACAATAAATAATTCAGTACGTTCAGAAATCTTTAGCTTATTTTCAATTGAAAGAATTTAATATGTAATAGGTATAAGAAGGTTGCTACATTAAAAATAATAATTAACCTAAATATATATATATATATATATATAACCATAAATGAAACATTACCATAACACCAACTTAAACTATGAAATAATGATTAAGTATGTAATAATTAGTTGACAATGAAAGTATATTTAAAAGAAGAAGAAATATATATATATATATATATATATATAATTATAATATCTGTGAATTTCAAAATACATATCAAGTTCTAATATCATTCTACTTTAATCTACAAAGAGATAAATAATGATATTGTGTAAACAGAATACCACATATCTAATAATTAACATGTGCAATCATAATTTTACCATAGCATGTGCTTCAATGGTAATTGGCCAAATTTACTCATACCTGAATAATATTTAAAAAAGAAAGAGAGAGAAAGGGGAAAAAAAAATTATAGATTGGAATTGCTATTAATTAAACACAAATGGATTAATAAATCAAATATGAACATTATACAATGGAAAACTGGACCACAAGAGAACAAACAAGAATTGGATATGAAAAAACACATGTAGATGTACTCGTCAGCTTGGTTGCACCCACATGTGTTTTAAAAATAATTCAGTATTTCATAATTCTACTGGCATGATGCTAAGAACAGTAGAATCAACCAAGTATACTGAATTATTACCAGATAACAATTGGAAAAAATAAGATTGGAAATATTTAAATTGGAAATAAAAAACCATTAAGAATATATAATATAATTCACTTACATTGATTATCCCAAAAACATTATAAATCACCTCACTAAATTACCACTAGATATCATTTTTGAAATAATATTGGAAATTAGAACCTTTAAATTGTAGATAAAATATTTTTACTCACAATAATTATCCTGAATGCACAAAATATAGAAACTTCTGCATAATATCCACGTCCACATGGCACGCACATAATTTTGTATATATATATATATATATATATATATATATATAAATTGGTCAGTTTAAAATTTGAGACAAAAATTTCCACACAGGTGGAAATGAGGCAAGTTAAAATTGTTAAAACTTTGTTGGATGCTAAAAATATTTAAACGGGTGTTATTATATAAATACTTTTTTACAGGTAAAATCGTTTTGTCTCTTCAAAGTAGTAATATCTTGTTTTCCTTTTAGAGGCAACAAAAAGTGGCGTTTTGAAATCATTATTTTGAAAAGAATTTGAAGTAAAGAAGAATTAATTCAGCTTGTTGAGATACTTTTACCATACTTTCAGCTGAAAAATTTAATATTTCACTAAAAATGCCCTATAATTTGAAATAACGTTTAATTTGAGCTTTTTTTTTTTTTTTTTTTTTTTTTTAACAATTGGGAAAATGGTTGTTGTTTTCGGTCGAGAATGGACCTCTTGACGTCATTTTATTTGACGTCATCACTTTATTATTTATTTATTTATTTATTTATTTATTTATTTATTTTTGTGCTAAATGTATCTATTAACAGAGCAGAATATTGTAAAGATAAGATATTCCATGGATTTAATATTCAATAGGTATAAAATGTTGTTACATTAAAAATAATAAATTATATATATATTAATAATTTATTATTAATATATACATGGAATACAAGAATGGATCTCTTGACCAAGAATGGATCTCTTCTTCGCGTTGCAAAATTTTCCAACGCACATTTTGCATGGGCAAGCAAGAAAACGCGAACAGACAACAACTCAACTCAACAATTAGTTTTTCACTGATGATGACCGAGTAGTTCGGTTGAAAACGTTTTGGAATTTTTAAAAAGGACTTTAATGTGCTTTTAAATGTTTTATGTATGTTTTTACGCACCTTCAAGCAATGTATTTACATTTAGTTGTATCTTTATTAATTTTAGTTATTAAACAAGGTGAATTTGCACTGAAATTTTAACTTTTTATGAAATATTCCGTGTAATTGTTATATTTTAAACATTGCTAATGTAAATAAATCAGAACAAATGCATCACAAGAGCATTAGTTATATAATACTCCATTAGTTATATTATAATACCACCTGCACACAATGCAGCTGAAAAGAAAAAGTCACAAGAGAATAGAGAATTTGTTTCTGAGATCCTAACTGAAATATTGCAAAATGAAAGTTGTTAGGACACAAGCAGCGAGATTTAAAATTTCATTAATTTAAATTATCTCATATTATACATGCGAAAATTACGTGAATCTTTCTTTTCTTATTTTTACAGAAATTTCCTTTCAAAAGAATGGAGTTTCGTAAATTACACGAGGGAATAAATTACCCAAATAATTACGGTAATTACTATGGGGAATAATGAAAATGATACATTAGTTAAAATCAGAAAATAGGAAGTAGAATTAAAGACTTAATAAAAATTTAAGAGGGTGTTATTGCATTAATCATTTTTGACGTTTAAAAATATTTTGTGTTTGGGCAATTTGTTTTAATTTAAGGAACTCATAAGAATGGCTGCGTTTGAAATTATTATTTTAGAAAGAATTCTAAGCAATGGTGAATTCAGTATATGTTGAGATATTTCTACTTTATTTTCAGCTTAAATAATTTAATTATCCCTTGTTTAATATATATATATATATATATATATATAAAGGTTATAGAATTTAGAAAGAAGGAAAATAAAAAGTAGAATAACAGATTTAATAAAATTATTTCTTCGTTGTTGATAACATTTAAAAGGATATAAATACATTAATCATTTTTGACGTTTAAAAATATTTTGTCTTTTGGAAATAGTTTTAATTTAAAGAACTAATAGGAATGGCTGCGTTTGAAATTATTATTTTGAAAATAATTTGAAGAAATGGTGAACTCAGTATTTTGAGATATTTGTACTTTATTTTCAGCTTAAATAATTTATTATTCCTTGTTTAATAGATATAAAAAAAAGTCATAGAATTTAGAAAGAAGGAAAATAGAAAGTAGATTTTCAGAAAATAGAAAGTAGAATAACAGACTTAATAAAATTATTTTTTCTTTTTACATTAATCATTTTTAACGTTTAAAAATATTTTGTCTTTTAACATTTAAAAAAAAAAAAATTAAATAACTAACAGGAATGGCTGCGTTTGAAATTGTTATTTTGGAAATAATTCGAAGCAATGGGGAATTCAGTATGTTGATATATTTCTACCTTATTTTCAGCTTAAATAATTTAATTATTACTTGTTTAATAGCTATAAAAAGGTTATAGAATTTAGAAAGAAGGAAAATAGAAAGTAGATTTTCAGAAAATCGAAAGTAGAATAACAGACTTAATAAAATTATTTCTTCTTTGTTGATAACATTTAAAATGATATTAATACATTAATCATTTTTAACGTTTAAAAATACTTTGTCTTTTAACAATTTGTTTTATTTTAAATAACTAATAAGAATGGCTGCGTTTGAAATTGTTTTTTTGGAAAAAATTCAAAGCAATGGTTCATTCAGTATGTTGAGAATTTCTATTTTATTTTCAGTTTAAATAATTTAATTATTCCTTGTTTAATAGATATAAAAAGGTTATAGAATTTAGAAAGACGGAAAATAAAAAGTAGATTTTCAGAAAATAGAAAGTAGATATTCAGAAAATAAAAAGTAGAATAACAGACTTAATAAAATTATTTCTTCGTTATTGATAGCATTTAAAAGGATATTAATACATTAATCATTTTTGACGTCAAAAAATATTTTGTCTTCTAACAATTTGTTTTAATTTAAACAACTAATAATAATGGTTGCGTTTGAAATTGTTATTTTGGACAGAATTCGAAGCAATGGTGTATTCAGCATGTCGAGATATTTCTACTTTATTTTCAGCTTAAATAATTTAATTATTCCTTATTTGATATATATAAAAAAGTCATAGAATTTAGAAAGAAGAAAAGTAGAAAGTAGATTTTCAAAAAATCTTTTCAGTATGGTGTCAAGAAATATCGGTATTTTTTGTAGAAAAGAAGTCGGGTCGGACCTGATTTCATCGATTCTTTCTCGAACCGTACCGAGACATGTACTACAAAAAAAAAAAAAAAAAATAAAAAAAATAAATAAATAAATAAATGAACAGACCGAGTCTGGAAATATCCATGCAGACTTCTACCACGTTGCCTGGAACTGTTGTTACAAATTTAGTTATAGATAATAATATTGTAAAAGAGAATGGACGTCATCAGAATATTATTATACTATTATCTTAACCATTGTTAACACTTTCCAGTATAGTTGTTAACACTTTTTAACATGGTTGAAAAGTGTTTATGAATTCGGTTTGTTCGTTTGCCGTATGTCTGTCCGGCAGTGCTCTAACTCGCATAAAAATATTCGGATTGCCACGCGATTGATATGTTATTGATGTTTACTATGGTATGTTCAGTATGAATGAAAAGTGTGTATGAGTGTGTAGAAATCACCATTCCTTTACAGGGACACAGAAAAGCATTCGGTTACAGTATTGTCTAATAAACAGTAATTGCTGGAAGTGCGTTTTCAGTTGTGATGCGAGTTTTTAAATTTAACTGTATTTTTGTATATTACTTCCTATGTATAAATTCTATAGATCCTATACAAGGATGCACAAAAGATATCGAGTACATTTCCATTTATTGACGGAAATCGCTGAGGGGAAATTTTCATCTGTTCACTGCGTTTCCTAACTGAACTAAATTTTTGCTAACTATGCAATATACAGTGGTGGCCAAAATTGTGGACACCATTTTGGGAAAATGCTTTTTCGAAGTTTTATAAATCATGACACCAAATATTTCTTAGTAATACCATAAAATATATATACCACTGGAAGTATAATTTAATCAAGAATGTTATGCAATACAGTTTGTTGAATTATAATTATTTTATCAAACGTTATAGCCCAATAATCAGAAAAAGACAGTAAAACCTGGTTAGGTTGATGATAGTTATTTTTTCTTTTCTTGAATGTAGCCAATTCATATAAATGTTTGGGGTGACAGACAAATTCCATTTTATTTGGTAATGGGTCAATCAAAGCTAGTGTAGGATTTAAAAATAAATATGCCATATTTTGGTACTTATATAGGAGGACTTTTATCAGTATTTTTTTTTTTTTTTTTTTGCTATCAAGTTGCTAAAGTTCTTTGCCACCTTTTAATTTTTGAGCTAGTAAAGCATAATAAAAATAAGAAAACGTCATAAAGAGTTGATTCCCAAAATGTGTCCACAATTTTGGCCACCATTGTATATACAAATCTATAGATTATATGCAAGGCTGCAAGAAATAATTCAGATGTTTTTCCTATTATAGATGGTAACTGCTGAAATTGTATTTTCAATTGTGATATTATACTCTGAATTGTTTACTTAGACATCATATTTCACCTTATTAAACAATAAAGTTTTGCTACTGTGTTCTGAATGTGCTGGAAAGTGTTTCATAATCTCCGACGCAGGATTTTTCTTTCTTGTTTATATATTTTTTTAAAATTATCTGTCTTTCTTTCTCTAGTAAGAATGAGTTCTTGCGTTTTTAATGAGAACTTTGAAAAGATATGTTGAAAAATTCAATTCATCTTGAAAGATTCAGTTTATTCATATTTTATTGGCAGTTGGAACACTTTAATATCGTTTAGAAAAAAAATGTTTTTGAGTATTTAAAAATGTTATTGGTTTCGAAAAATTACAATACATGAATATATTTAACAATTTTGTTTCAAAGAAACATTTTGAAGAGATGTTGAAGAAACTGATTCAAAGCGGAAGATCGATCCAGATTATTTATATTTTGTTGGCATCTGAAAGACTTTAACACTGTTTAAAGAATATTACCTTTTTGTACTCCAAAATATTATTGGCTTTTGAAATTTTTAATATCTTATTTCTTAAACATGCAAGAAAGTGTCTTTGTATTTCAAATAAATATTTTGAACAGAGATTGGAGGAATTCAGTTAATCGAGAACGATTCAGTTCATTTATATTTCACTAGCAGCTGAAATAATGTATTCTTATTCTTAAGATAGTGCTTTGTTAGGTTTTAAAATATTATATTCTCATTTTAAGATTTTTAATGAATGCTTTTTAACAATTGTTAAGAGTTTTGTGTTTCAAATAAATATCTTGAAAAGAGATTGGATATATTCATTTCATCGAGAAAGAATCAGTTTATTTATATTTCAATGGCAATTGAAAAAACTCTTTAATATCGTTTGAAAAATGTTTTGTAGTATTTAAAAATGTTATTGGTTTCAAAAGATTACAATACATGAATATATTTAACAATTTTGTTTCAAAGAAACATTTTGAAGAGATATTCAAGAAACTGATTCAAAGAGGAAGATTATTTATATTTTGTTGACATCTGAAAGAATTTAACACTGTTTAAAGAATATTGCCTTTTTATACTCCAAAACATTATTGGCTTTTGAAAATTTTAATATATCCTTTCTTAAACATGTAAGAAAGTCTCTTTGTCTTTCAAATAAATATTTTGAAAAGAGATTGAAGAAATTCAGTTGATCAAGAAAGATTCAGTTAATTTATATTTCACTAGCAGATGAAAGAATGCATCATTATTCTTAAGATAGTGCATTGTTAGGTTTTAAAATATTATTGTCATTTGAGATTTTTAAGGAGTGCTTTTTTTAACAAGTTGTAAAGAGTTTCGTGCTTCAAATAAATATTTTGAAAATAGATTGGAGATGTTCAATTCATCGAGAAAGAATCAGTTTATTTATATTTCAATAGCAGTTGAAATACTTTAATATTGTTTGCAAAAATGTTTTGTAGTATTTAAAAATGTTATTGGTTTCAAAAAATTACAATACATGAATATATTTAACAATTTTGTTTCAAATAAACATTTTCAAGAGATGTTGAAGAAACTTGATTTATAGAGGAAGATCGATCCAGATTATTTTTATTTTGTTGATGAAAGAATTTAACACTGTTTAAAGAAGGCTGCTTTTTAAAATTTCAAAACATTATAGGCCTTTAAAAAATTTAATATATATTTTCTTAAACAAGTAAGAATGAGTCTTTGTATTTCAAATAAATATTCTGAAAAGAGATTAGAGGAATTCAGTTAATCCAGAAAGATTCAGATTATTTATATTTTACCAGCAGCTGAATGAATATATCATTTTTCTTAAGATAGTGCTTTGTTAAGTTATAAAATATTATTGCCATTTTAAGATTTTTAATGAGTGCTTATTTTTACAAGTAGTAAATAGTTTTGTGTTACATATAAATATTTTGAAAAGAGTTTGGAGATATTCAATTCATAGAGAAAGAATCAGTTTATTTATATTTTACTGGAAACTGAAAGAATTTAAGAAAATTTTGAAAAATATTTATTTGTTTTGTTAAAAAGTTGTTGTCGTTTGAGGAATTCAGTTAATCCAGAAAGATTCAGATTATTTATATTTCAGCAGCAGCTGAAAGAATGTATCATTATACTTAAGATAGTGCTTTGATAAGTTAAAAAATATTTAATATTAGTAAATAGTTTTGTGTTTCATATAACTATCTTGAAAAGAGTTTGGAGATATTCAATTCATCGAGAAAGAATCAGTTTATTTATATTTTACTGGAAGCTGAGAGAATTTAAGATTATTTTGAAAAATATTTATTTGTTTTGTTAAAAAGTTGTTGTCGTTTGAGGAATTCAGTTAATCCAGAAAGATTCAGATTATTTATATTTCAGCAGCAGCTGAAAGAATGTATCATTATACTTAAGATAGTGCTTTGATAAGTTAAAAAATATTTAATATTAGTAAATAGTTTTGTGTTTCATATAACTAGCTTGAAAAGAGTTTGGAGATATTCAATTCATCGAGAAAAAATCAGTTTATTTATATTTTACTAGAAACTTAAAGAATTTAAGATTATTTTGAAAAATATTTATTTGTTTTGTTAAAAAGTTGTTGTCGTTTGAGGAATTCAGTTAATCCAGAAAGATTCAGATTATTTATATTTCAGCAGCAGCTGAAAGAATGTATCATTATACTTAAGATAGTGCTTTGATAAGTTAAAAAATATTTAATATTAGTAAATAGTTTTGTGTTTCATATAACTAGCTTGAAAAGAGTTTGGAGATATTCAATTCATTGAGAAAAAATCAGTTTATTTATATTTTACTAGAAACTGAAAGAATTTAAGATTATTTTGAAAAATATTTATTTGTTTTGTTAAAAAGTTGTTGTCGTTTGAGGAATTCAGTTAATCCAGAAAGATTCAGATTATTTATATTTCAGCAGCAGCTGAAAGAATGTATCATTATACTTAAGATAGTGCTTTGATAAGTTAAAAAATATTTAATATTAGTAAATAGTTTTGTGTTTCATATAACTAGCTTGAAAAGAGTTTGGAGATATTCAATTCATCAAGAAAAAATCAGTTTATTTATATTTTACTAGAAACTGAAAGAATTTAAGATTATTTTGAAAAATATTTATTTGTTTTGTTAAAAAGTTGTTGTCGTTTGAGGAATTCAGTTAATCCAGAAAGATTCAGATTATTTATATTTCAGCAGCAGCTGAAAGAATGTATCATTATACTTAAGATAGTGCTTTGATAAGTTAAAAAATATTTAATATTAGTAAATAGTTTTGTGTTTCATATAACTATCTTGAAAAGAGTTTGGAGATATTTAATTCATCGAGAAAGAATCAGTTTATTTATATTTTACTGGAAGCTGAAAGAATTTAAGATTATTTTGAAAAATATTTATTTGTTTTGTTAAAAAGTTGTTGTCGCTTGAGGAATTCAGTTAATCCAGAAAGATTCAGATTATTTATATTTCAGCAGCAGCTGAAAGAATGTATCATTATACTTAAGATAGTGCTTTGATAAGTTAAAAAATATTTAATATTAGTAAATAGTTGTGTGTTTCATATAACTATCTTGAAAAGAGTTTGGAGATATTCAATTCATCGTGAAAAAATCAGTTTATTTATATTTTACTGGAAGCTGGAAGAATTTAAGATTATTTTGAAAAATATTTATTTGTTTTGTTAAAAAGTTGTTGTCGTTTGAGGAATTCAGTTAATCCAGAAAGATTCAGATTATTTATATTTCAGCAGCAGCTGAAAGAATGTATCATTATACTTAAGATAGTGCTTTGATAAGTTAAAAAATATTTAATATTAGTAAATAGTTTTGTGTTTCATATAACTAGCTTGAAAAGAGTTTGGAGATATTCAATTCATTGAGAAAAAATCAGTTTATTTATATTTTACTAGAAACTGAAAGAATTTAAGATTATTTTGAAAAATATTTATTTGTTTTGTTAAAAAGTTGTTGTCGTTTGAGGAATTCAGTTAATCCAGAAAGATTCAGATTATTTATATTTCAGCAGCAGCTGAAAGAATGTATCATTATACTTAAGATAGTGCTTTGATAAGTTAAAAAATATTTAATATTAGTAAATAGTTTTGTGTTTCATATAACTATCTTGAAAAGAGTTTGCAGATATTCAATTCATAGAGAAAGAATCAGTTTATTTATATTTTACTGGAAGCTGAACGAATTTAAGATTATTTTGAAAAATATTTATTTGTTTTGTTAAAAAGTTGTTGTCGTTTGAGGAATTCAGTTAATCCAGAAAGATTCAGATTATTTATATTTCAGCAGCAGCTGAAAGAATGTATCATTATACTTAAGATAGTGCTTTGATAAGTTAAAAAATATTTAATATTAGTAAATAGTTTTGTGTTTCATATAACTATCTTGAAAAGAGTTTGAAGATATTCAATTCATCGAGAAAGAATCAGTTTATTTATATTTTACTGGAAGCTGAAAGAATTTAAGATTATTTTGAAAAATATTTATTTGTTTTGTTAAAAAGTTGTTGTCGTTTGAGGAATTCAGTTAATCCAGAAAGATTCAGATTATTTATATTTCAGCAGCAGCTGAAAGAATGTATCATTATACTTAAGATAGTGCTTTGATAAGTTAAAAAATATTTAATATTAGTAAATAGTTTTGTGTTTCATATAACTAGCTTGAAAAGAGTTTGGAGATATTCAATTCATTGAGAAAAAATCAGTTTATTTATATTTTACTAGAAACTGAAAGAATTTAAGATTATTTTGAAAAATATTTATTTGTTTTGTTAAAAAGTTGTTGTCGTTTGAGGAATTCAGTTAATCCAGAAAGATTCAGATTATTTATATTTCAGCAGCAGCTGAAAGAATGTATCATTATACTTAAGATAGTGCTTTGATAAGTTAAAAAATATTTAATATTAGTAAATAGTTTTGTGTTTCATATAACTATCTTGAAAAGAGTTTGGAGATATTCAATTCATCGAGAAAGAATCAGTTTATTTATATTTTACTGGAAGCTGAGAGAATTTAAGATTATTTTGAAAAATATTTATTTGTTTTGTTAAAAAGTTGTTGTCGTTTGAGGAATTCAGTTAATCCAGAAAGATTTAGATTATTTATATTTCAGCAGCAGCTGAAAGAATGTATCATTATACTTAAGATAGTGCTTTGATAAGTTAAAAAATATTTAATATTAGTAAATAGTTTTGTGTTTCATATAACTAGCTTGAAAAGAGTTTGGAGATATTCAATTCATTGAGAAAAAATCAGTTTATTTATATTTTACTAGAAACTGAAAGAATTTAAGATTATTTTGAAAAATATTTATTTGTTTTGTTAAAAAGTTGTTGTCGTTTGAGGAATTCAGTTAATCCAGAAAGATTCAGATTATTTATATTTCAGCAGCAGCTGAAAGAATGTATCATTATACTTAAGATAGTGCTTTGATAAGTTAAAAAATATTTAATATTAGTAAATAGTTTTGTGTTTCATATAACTATCTTGAAAAGAGTTTGGAGATATTCAATTCATCGAGAAAGAATCAGTTTATTTATATTTTACTGGAAGCTGAAAAAATTTAAGATTATTTTGAAAAATATTTATTTGTTTTGTTAAAAAGTTGTTGTCGTTTGAGGAATTCAGTTAATCCAGAAAGATTCAGATTATTTATATTTCAGCAGCAGCTGAAAGAATGTATCATTATACTTAAGATAGTGCTTTGATAAGTTAAAAAATATTTAATATTAGTAAATAGTTTTGTGTTTCATATAACTAGCTTGAAAAGAGTTTGGAGATATTCAATTCATTGAGAAAAAATCAGTTTATTTATATTTTACTAGAAACTGAAAGAATTTAAGATTATTTTGAAAAATATTTATTTGTTTTGTTAAAAAGTTGTTGTCGTTTGAGGAATTCAGTTAATCCAGAAAGATTCAGATTATTTATATTTCAGCAGCAGCTGAAAGAATGTATCATTATACTTAAGATAGTGCTTTGATAAGTTAAAAAATATTTAATATTAGTAAATAGTTTTGTGTTTCATATAACTATCTTGAAAAGAGTTTGGAGATATTCAATTCATCGAGAAAGAATCAGTTTATTCATATTTTACTGGAAGCTGAGAGAATTTAAGATTATTTTGAAAAATATTTATTTGTTTTGTTAAAAAGTTGTTGTCGCTTGAGGAATTCAGTTAATCCAGAAAGATTCAGATTATTTATATTTTAGCAGCAGCTGAAAGAATGTATCATTATACTTAAGATAGTGCTTTGATAAGTTAAAAAATATTTAACATTAGTAAATAGTTTTTTGTTTCATATAACTATCTTGAAAAGAGTTTGGAGATATTCAGTTCATCGAGAAAGAATCAGTTTATTTATATTTTACTGGAAACTGAAAGAATTTAAGATTATTTTGAAAAATATTTATTTGTTTTGTTAAAAAGTTGTTGTCGTTTGAGAAATTCAGTTAATCCAGAAAGATTCAGATTATTTATATTTCAGCAGCAGCAAAAAGAATGTATCATTATACTTAAGATAGTGCTTTGATAAGTTAAAAAATATTTAATATTAGTAAATAGTTTTGTGTTTCATATAACTATCTTGAAAAGAGTTTGGAGATATTCAATTCATCGAGAAAGAATCAGTTTATTTATATTTTACTGGAAACTGAAAGAATTTAAGATTATTTTGAAAAATATTTATTTGTTTTGTTAAAAAGTTGTTGTCGTTTGAGGAATTCAGTTAATCCAGAAATATTAAAATTATTTATATTTCAGCAGCAGCTGAAAGAATGTATCATTATACTTAAGATAGTGCTTTGATAAGTTAAAAAATATTTAATATTAGTAAATAGTTTTGTGTTTCATATAACTATCTTGAAAAGAGTTTGGATATATTCAATTCATCGAGAAAGAATCAGTTTATTTATATTTTACTGGAAACTGAAAGAATTTAAGATTATTTTGGAAAATATTTATTTGTTTTGTTAAAAAGTTGTTGTCGTTTGAGGAATTCAGTTAATCCAGAAAGATTCAGATTATTTATATTTCAGCAGCAGCTGAAAGAATGTATCATTATACTTAAGATAGTGCTTTGTTAAGTTAAAAAATACTTAACATTAGTAAATAGTTTTGTGTTTCATATAACTATCTTGAAAAGAGTTTGGAGATATTCAATTCATCGAGAAAGAGTCAGTTTATTTATATTTTACTAGAAGCTGAAAGAATTTAACATTATTTCGAAAAATATTGATTTGTTTTGTTTAAAAAGTTGTTGTAGTTCGAAATTTTTTAATACACACCCTTTAAACAAATAATAAAGATTCTTTATGTTCTATAAATATTTTGAAAATAAATTGTAGATATCAAATAATTCGAGAGTACTTTTTTTTTCTTAATTTCATTTTGCCAGCCAAAATAATTTAACATCATTAAAAAAAAATATTGCTTATTAATATTTTCGCAGGTTATTGGTTTTTGGAAGGTTTTAATACATGTTTTAAAAGTTTTCAATAAGAAGTTTTTCTTTAAGAAGCAAGAACACTGAAAAAAAAAAAAGTGTTGATTTTACAGTATAATACTGGCAGCTGCGATGCCAGTATTATACTGTAAAATCAAACTTTTTTTTTTTTTTTTTTTTTTTTTTTTTTCAGTGAATTATGTTTTGAATACTGTATATATTCCGACTTATAACTTGCGGCTGAAAGAAAGATATTTTGAACCAGACATATAATTTAATAAAATGTAACTTTTTACTGTACTGTAATTGTTTCACTTTATTTATTAAACATAATTTCTCATTCTACATATGTTTGTTTGCGCGTTATTACGGAATATACGGTAAATATTTTTGAAAAGAAATTAAATGCATTCAATTCATCGAGAAAGGTCCAATTTATTTATATTTTCTTGGCACCTGAAACAATTTAACATTAATGAAAAATATATAGCTTTTTAGTATTAAAAAACATTATTGGCTGTTGAAAAGTTTTAATATATATTTTTATAAATAAATTATACAAATTTCTTGCGCTTCAAAGAAAAAAAAAATCTTGAAAAAAAAAAAAAGTTTTAAAACATACAGCTAATCGGAAAAGATCCAGCTTATTTATACTTAATTGGCAGCTGAAAGAATTTAACATTATTTTTAATATATTTCTTTGGAGCATTATTATAACATTTCCTAAAACCATTATTGCCCTTCCAAAGTTTTCAATGTTATATTTTCTTTAACAAGTAAGAGATAATTTTTTTGTTTGAAATAAATATTTTGAACAGCGTTTGAAAATATTCAAATCATTCAGAAATATACAGTTTATTTATACATTTTGCTGACAGCTGAAAAGATAGTGCGTAAAAAATATTGCCTTGTAATCTTTAATAACGTTAAAGGGTTTTGAAAATTTGTATTATATGTTTCCAGTTCATTTTCTCGTGCATAACATTTAAAATTTTTAAGTCTCAAAAATACTCTGAATTTTCTATAAAATTATCTTTATGTTAATACACTATTTCTTAACTTAAGAATTTCTTTTATTTTAATTTTAAGTTGGATTACTTATTAATTTAGGATTTAACAAAAAAAAAATGTTATACATAAAATATGTGGTTTCATTAAGTGTTGAAGAACGTTTGTCCAAGCTGTATGCATATAGATAATTAAAATATAATAATAAAATACCGTATTAACGCGCCCTCGTGTAACACGTGCACCCCTAATTTGAAGGGAGGGGGGAAGTTTAATAAAAGATATGAGAAAACGATTTCAAGAAGATTTTATTCTATTAAAATATAACAATTATATTTAATGTTGCATAATACATGCAAAATATTATTTCATGTTTTGAAATAGAAAATAGTTGTCATAGAGCTGAAATTTCAGCTCTGATGAAAAATTAATTAGTAT